>OY728158.1:308644148-311144148 GCA_963277665.1 Viscum album
AAGGTATAATATTAATTTATTTGATATCTATTATTGTATTTTAGATCCAAAACCAATATATAATTATTGAAAGAATAACACAGATTATAAAACATTCTTTCATACATTTATAGATTTTATTTTGTTTTATTATAAATCAGAATCAAAATGAGTATTTTTATAAAATAATTCGAAGATATGTTTATTATAATAATTCTTATGGGAGGAAATTTAAATTGTGTTGTAGTTATATACTTTCATAGGGTTTATTTAAATAATTTTTATTAATTATGATGATACATAATATAGTTTTTCTGAAATTTTTATTATTCTACACTCTATGAAATTAAACTAGTTAGAATATTCCATGGATGCATGACCTTAAAATGAAAAATATAGTCCTAGTCACATAACATTAAAAAATGACTCATATTATGATTCACTAAACTATTTGAATACTGATTCCTTTAATAGGGAATGAAATAAATCCCTCTTTTGGGCATGATCCAAAAAACAACACACTAACCACCTTATTGGATGGTGATAAATTCTAGAGTACATAGCTTTGTTGCATTTAAAAGTAGGGTAATTAATCAACAAAAGAAAAATATATAAACATTAATGCATGAAATGTTTCACATAAATTCATGGAACTGGTTAAATATTTGGAACATGGGATACTATTATTAAATTGGAATTGGGGTAGCATTCATGATTATATCAAAAATCAATATGAGATTCCATTGGTATGAAATAACCACCTCCCCCTACCATAAAGTAGACTCATGACAATTAAATATCAACCTGTCAAAAAATGAATTACAAGGTGCTTCTAGTAAATTATTGATGATTGAATATTTTAGTAAATCATAGTCATGATGTTTCAAAATGGTCATGGAATAAGAAGCTTTTAGAAATAAATCTGATAATAGTATCTTCCTTCTTTATCTAAATGGATTATTATCAGACATTTTGGACATCTTCATAAAATTACTTTCCATACAATGGGTTAATTAACCAATTATAGAATTATAAATGTTTTCAAATTCACATGTCAAACAAATGTATGAGTTTTCATCATAATATGATTAGCACTATAACTATATAAGACATAAATATTTTGAGTAATGTTTTATATCTCATAATATGGAAGGTAAAGGATTGGGAAAACAACCCATCCTATATTTTTATGGAATTGGGGAGAGAACCAAATAAACTATGTTATGGTTTATAATAAAATATGTTATGATTTTCTGGACAATGATCCATAGTACTACAAATGGTTATATATTCTTATTCTAGCATTCCACCCCCCTCATTGTCTGGAAAAATGATGAAAGTGTTATAGCCTTTGCTAACAACCCCCAAGACTTCAAATGATATAGATAAATTCCCTCGGATTCATAAAAAATTTGTAGATGATTTTACCATTAAAGATGAAGTTTTCAAGATTAGATTTCCATAAACAACCTATCCTCTATATAGAACATGAGTATAAAAATACAAGCCAATTCAAAAATAAATCAAAAGACAACATGTGATTACAAGATGAATATACATGACATAACAAATGGAACTAATGGAAGAAAAAGAAACCATAGATATTAACCAAAATCTCCCAATCATACCTACTCTATAAACCCCCATGAACATCCGAAGGTATCAACGTGAACCATTCAAGAATTCAGATTCCTTTCATTTACATAAGGGCGTGACTATAAAAAATGTAAAATTTACAATATGAAATTAAAACACTTGAAAATTGGATAAAAAATGTTATTAAAATATTAATATAGTTTATGTAATTAAAATAGTTTTTAACAAGACCATAAATCAATTTTCCAAGGTAACAATCAACAAGATGTCACAATAATTTTTAAAGGAATAAATAAACCGATAATTAAAAAAAAAATATCATTTAGAAATTAGTAATATGTAATTAAAAGTACACACACATCCTAAATACACACACACATAAACAAGCTTGGGGTTACTAGTAACAGAGGGATTTAATATCTATCCTCAATCCAATTTATTGTGGTTCCTCATGACTATTATTTATGCCACCAAACACATGAACAACTATTATGAATAAATCATGTTATCCAATTTTAAAAAAATTATATCTTCCCCTTACATTTATTTAAAGAAAAAAAATACTTGAATCAAACCATCCATAATATTAATATAACCATTACGAAATTCAAAATATTGGTTTTCCAAAAAGTCAACAAAATACCAGGATTTATAAAACTAAAATTTATATGTGAAATTACTTAAAATCACAACATGTGTTCCAAAACAAATTCAAGAAAATTATCTTATTTTTAATCAATACATCAAGACATAATAAAAAATAGTCAATAGAGAAACCACTAAGCTCTCAAATAATGGAGAAAACAAATAATGACACAATGAACATAAAAAAACTGACGTAGATCTCCTAGATCATACACTAGATCTTATTCCCTACAAACAATTCAATAAGATATCATCAATATTCCAATAATAAAAAATATACATATCCTATAATGAATGGATATATATTTATAGTGTATATTATAATAAAATTTCAAAAAATAATGATGATGAAATTGAACTTACCAATGAAGCTAGACTTCCAAAAGACTATGGATCACATAAAAATTATCTCTAATAAAATATAATTACCTCTAAATCCATGGGAGGATAAAGAATTTTTTATGGATTATGAGTTGAAAATGATTCTTATACATAATAATGAATATTATTTCCATGATGTTTTATATGAAATTTCATGGTGCACAATTTGGAACACATTTAGGAAAACAATGTTCTAGCTATGTATGAGTTACTACCTCAAGGAACGCCTTTCATAGATGGATCAAATAGATTGAAAAACCATAAACCAACAAATATATTCATCTTTTTCTATAATTATAAATCTTATAATTGGATTCATCATGGTTTATCCAAACATGCACCAACAATTAAAATACCCAATTCTCACTATTTTCTCTGCCATAGTTTTCTGGTGTCCTTTCATGGTTTTTGTTACTTGTAATATAGATGTTAACCTCTAAAATTCATTATTTTTTTTCCAAAAAACTACTGAAATTCCTAAAACATATCCTAAATATTATATATTTTAAAAATAAATAAATATTTGGTTATTTACCTAAAATTAGGGGTGCTACTTTCTCCCCACCACTAGTCTTTCAATTCCGATAAATAAGAAAAATAATATTTCATTGGATGTGTTAGAGGAATTTCTCCATCTTTTCATTTTCACTCCCTCATGTTTATTCTATAATATGTCAATGTTTATATAAAACCAATATTATATTGATGGTTTTACCATTCAATACATTTAAATACCTATCTATAATCTACAATAGTACAAGAACCAATGAAAAACAACCTCTATTTCGATTTGACCCCATTGAATCACATTGTTAGGATTAGGATGATACTTATTCAATCATGACACATGAAACACATTACTCACTAAACAGAACCTTTATAGGAAATCAAACTATTATTACACCTCACTACCACATTCATGTATTTAAAAAGGGAGTATGTATCATTGAGATATCTTGATATACCTCCGAAAATAGAGATGCCTAAGCCTTTTAGAGATTATAAAGAAAACATGATCAATCACCACAAAAGAAGATAGTCATCGATGATGATCTGCATATGATTTTTGATATATCTATTTCTTCTCTATGATCTTTTAGATTTACATGATGTTTTTCATTATGTATTGATCAAGTGTAGATCCAACCAATTAAGTCTTACTTTTTTTCACACAAAAAAGTACAGAATGAAAAGGAAGACCATAATGATTCTAAAGGATACATATGTATAACGTCCTGATAAAATTTCATGTATGATTACTCCAGTAATGACATGTTCGTATCCCATGATCCGAGATAATATATTACAATATTCCTAATAATTTCCTCAAATATTTTGACCAAATTATCATATTGTCTATCTGTTTGAGGATGCAATTTTGCGATCACAGTCAACTAAGTCCCATGTTCATGCGGTAATGATTTCCAAAAAATATGAATATATAGGGTCTTTATCTACTACAGTCGTGGTTATAATTCCACGACACAGTATGAATTATCATATATATATATATTGGACATGTCCTCCACCATATAAGATTCATGAATAGGGATACAATTACATGAATTAAAGAGATGATCCAAAATTACCCATATTAAATATTGTTCCATAATCATTCATGGTTAACTTTTCCCAACATCCATGGCTATATTCTACAATTTTAACATGGGGATAAATAAGGACTATAACATATCCACTAGAAAATAGTCTATTTCCTTATCTTACTGATACGTGAGGCATCTCAAAACAATCTATAAGAATTTTTTTTTCATGAAATCCCACAAAAACTATATTTATGATACTTATACATATTTTAAATTATACAATGAATATCCCATCTAAAATTGTGGTAAGATTAGAGGATTTGTTCTTGAGAATCCAAAGGTACACACATCTGATCTGGAAACCAAAACACCGATCTTCTACGAAGCTTCCTTCCCTCAATAGTTTCCGCAATATAGAGTATTAGCCTCATAAGAAAACATTTAGAATCATATTATTATGCCTCTTTAACATTTTCAACTTAATTTGGTACAATTTATTTGGTAAATAAAACAATATAATGCATCAGTCTTCAATATATGATTTTATATCATTTATCATTGAAATTATCATCCAATTTTTTAAGCCTCATTCCCCAACTCACTATATAACATTCTACTTAGTGTAACCACCAATAAGATTCCATTAAATGGTTTATAAATGAAGTCAATGTAACATATTTTAAGGTAATCTATCAATAATATTTTTCTCAGATTAAAATATCATTGTAAGAAATTATGTTTCATGGTATAATTATTCTTAAACATCATATTTTTCTTTCCAAAAAAGATATGATTCAATTTCATGAATGCACAAAACAAAAAATTTTATTACAAAAAAATTGTTTTCTCTTCTTAGGAAACTCTAATGGGAATGAGTCATACAGAAAAATAGGATATCCCTATATGAGAACACACACCGACATAGATCCCAACACATTAGAATACACCACTTATTATTGTCATGATACTATAAATATCATGATCAGTTCATATGTAAGAATATCATAAAGCTCCTAAAAATAATTCAAACATTAAAAATACCATTGTAATTGAACAAATTTCTTTTTCAATGATATCATTATTGAAACTAGTCATGAAAATTCATGAACAAAACATTGATAATAAATATCCAACCCTGAGAAAATATGTATCTCGAAGACATTATTTAGATGTTGTGAAGGGATCACACCCCAATCCAATGAAACTTTTTTTATCAATAACATGGCCCAGGAAACAATTCTATTATGTCCGAAACAATATATTAAATAATTTTCATATAGAATATAATAATTCATGATAACCTACACTATTGTATTTTTTTTATCATGATAAGCCTATTTCCTAAATTATACTATTATATCATCCACAAGAACCGGGAAACATGGAATCTAAATAAATTTGAAATATCCAATTAAAAAATTCCATAGTTATGACTAGTGTATTAATAAGACAAAAAATCATAACAATGAACTCATAATTGCCATATATTTTTCTAAATATTATTGTTAGAAAATCCTCATTCAGAACATATGTTAGTTGATATCCTAAACCATAGTCAATTTTATAGACCCTATGGGATTCCCAAAATTAATCGAATATGTCATCAATGTATTGAAGAGGATAATGATTCTTTACCATTAAATATTTAATCATACAATAATCCATGCAATGAATAATAGTTAAATCTACCTTTGTAATAAAAAAATATTGTTACCCATGGATATGTACTTGGATTAATAAACCCTTTGATTTACATCACTTTAAAATGGGATTTGAGTTCCTTGAATTCTGTTAGTTCCATATTATAAAACCTAAGTATGGTTGGTCTATTCCTTAGTAAGAGATAAATAATAAATTCTAATGCTCATGTGGGTGGAAACACTAAGAACGTTTCATGGAAACCTTCAGGAAACTGATCATAAATATTTGAAAAACTAATATCAGTGATCTTAGACCTATATTATATGGTCAATTATTCCAATTACTATGAGGGAGATATAAATTATAATTCCAAAAATCATACACCACATTATTTCACATTTCTATTTCCAATAACGATATTATTTATGCCATATATAGTTGAAAAAATAACACATTAGGAATGATAGTCAATTTTATATTTAAACATTATCAACAAATCCATACAAAGTATTAATTTATAGATATCCATATCAATCATGGAGTAATGAAAAATCAATTCTTCCCCACCAAGAGTTATAAAACATACTTTTCACATAATAACATAAAAATTGTTTTCCTAGAGGAGTGCTATGTTTAAATATATATGGAATGACCTCAAAAAACCACATATTATCAACAAAACGAGATGAATTTAAGGTGGGACATTCCAATATCCCATAATGATTTCATAAGGATATAATTAAAATGAATCATACCTCTCACTTTTGAGGGTTTTGATTGACCATCAAGGTTAGTTTATCACCATCACGGTATTGGTTACTCATTACAATGTGTTATTCAAAACTTTTTTGAGATTTCACGAGTTGAAGAGTTATGATATCCATCGAATCACCATGTCATGCTACGGTTTACTAATGACAATTATTCTGAAGAATCAATACTGATGAAGTATACAATATTAAAGAAGCTGGCTATTTTTCCCTAGCAGATGACATTGGAGTAATACGATAATAACACCATATATGTCCCATCATATTGATATTTTGATAGGACCTAGGTGTTTTGGTACAATATTTCTTAATGTGATCCGGAAAACAAAACTGAAAATAGTTGGATTTACTATTTTCTCTTTGAGAATGATTAACTGATCCAACCATATGATTTTGAGTTATATCACAAAATTGAAAATAGGCTTCCCTCTGCTATTTATTCCAAAATAATATATTTCACATGAGTTCCCATATGTTTTAACATTCATTATCCAAATGTATTATTTTAAATATCCCTTTCATCCACTATTTCTCTGTAGACCATATCTTTATATGCAGATATATAATGCAGAACAATATTTGTTGGAACCACTAGCCTCAAACCCAATAAAACACATCATGACTTCAAGAGTGAACATGAAGAAATTATGGCTGAATGGAAGACTAAATTCATAAATTTATTTTCATAACATATTGTTGTGATGTTTTCATACATCCAACTAAATAAGTATATTATTATTATAATTTTAAAAGTATATAGATTCACTTGTTGAAAAAAAATATTGACAATCCCCCCACATCATGCTTCCTTCTGATTAATCTGATTAGTTAAATATCACCCTTAGGATGTATGATCATCCAAAATGTATGCTTACAACATTACATTTAGCTCTACTAATTTCCCAAGGAAATTTAAGAATTAGTTTATACTATAAAACTATTGCTCTACTAATTTTCATTCAGAATAACCATGAAGGATGTATGGATTCTACTTTTTGAACTAAACCCAATGATCTAATTTTTTATTTTCATCAATTTATTTATTATATAAATCGATTAAAATCATTGAAAATTCCTTGGGATCAATATTTATATTCTTATGGCACCGAATTACAGACATTCTAAGTAGACTCTTCATGTTGGTTTCATCGACGTCTATCTAGTTACATTCTTTGTAAATAAAAAAACTCATATGAGTCTCACTCTTTAGAAACTAAAGGATTAGAAATTTCAAACAAACCACATTAAACATATTATAATAAGGGTATACAAAATTGATCAATTTATTCTTTTAACGCATTTTTTAAAATTCCTCCATGCTCTATGATAGTCAAACCATTTTCAAATATTTTGAAAAATAAACCATTTTCATTAAATTTTAATAGTTACTCAAATTTAATTATTCTATCATAGAGGGAAGTAATTACTATCAATTAATGTTATACTATTATCTATATCAAAACTAATGATGTTGACCTGACAAAACCTAAAAGTGATTGAAAAAACTAATGTGTCCAAGCTCCCTGATTACATGAAATTCATCATAAATAGTATTTTTATAAATTTTTATGGAGTACATTTTATGTTTATTAAATCTTACTATTTTAGGACCACCTAATTCAAGAACATAACAACTGCTGCCAAAGGATCGAACAAATTGGAATGATTCGTATCATCCATACACACTACCCAAGCTTGAAGAGCGATAAGTGTGTTATTCGCCTAATGTGACATCACTGATACCCACAATGTATGAAATAAATTACAATGTCATCATAAAAAGTTGGGGGTGATCTATTTTTAAAATAAAAACAAACTAACCCATGATAAAAATAAAATACAAAATATTTGAATGATTCATGTGTACAAGAATACAAGAAAATAAAAAAAACCAAAAGATAATATCATAGGAAATAAGGAATAAATGTGACATAAATGAAGGAACAAAAGGGTGATAAAAAACAAAGTCACACAATACTCCAAAAAATAGATCTGAATCAATTCCATAATCCAAATAGACATTCCCAACACACAGTATCATGAAGCAAAACTAAAGAACCATGAAACCATGTCTTTACCTATGTCTAAATATAAATAATCTACAAAGGCACCTATGATCCCAAGTAGGGATTTATTATAAAAATAAATATGATTTTCTAAATAAATTCCCCACTTATACAACAGTGATAAATCTTTTTTCACATTTTATAAAACAATTTATGAAATGAAAATAGTTCATATCAAATCCAAATATAAATTTTTCCAGGGTAAGAGTATACAATGTATCACAATATTAATTCAAGGAAGAAAATAAACAAACCCTTTAAACCATTTAGTTGTTCAATATATAAATATCCATGTCTACAGAAATAAAAATAGACATACATGACTGGGGTTACAACTGATCGTGAAAATTAAAATCCATATTATGTCGCCTTATTAATGGCATTTCACAACCATTATCCATCCCATTTAACTCATTAACAATTTTTATACACAAATCATCTCAGCCCATTTAAAAAAATCATTTCCTCCATTAAAAATAGATTAATAAAAATAATTAAATGAATCAAATGAACAATAATTTTAAAATCACTATATGAAAATTATAAACAAGGGTATTTCCCAAAAGACATAAAAATACCATGACTTCCAAAACCATATTTCAAATGAGAAATTATATGAAATTAAAACATGAATTCATCAAAAATTTCATGAAATTTATTCAATTTGAAATAAATACTTAATGTTATAATCAATATTATTTCATAGAGATTCAAACCACCTTCGAAACATTCGAAAAAAATTACATCATAACAACTTCATGAATCCATATTTTATTATCAACATCCAACAATATATCCTGTTACCCTCATCCAATTTAACAATATATCATCAATATTATAATGTTAAAACATATATATATCTTAAATGGAATAGATTTGTAGTTCTGGGAGTGAGTATAAGAAGATATCCATGAAGAATTATGAAGAAAAACCACTTATTTACATCTCAATCTCCGATCGACTTTAAATCACCTAAAAAATGTTCTATGATCAATGGGAATCACCTATTAAGGATTGGTAAGAAAATAAATTCCTGATTATGGTGTAATATTGAAAAAAAAATCTCATAACTGATTTAATTCATATTAGATCCATGATTTTAGGGTATTTATTTTCTCAGATCCTGTTATGAAAAACCATGAACATCCTATACATGAGATACTGGCCTATGACACACTGTATATGGTTGGATCACATTGTTAGAAAAATCCATTCTTTAACCATGCTATTCTACTATGTCAATAAATTCATGGTTTCTCTTAATAACTCACATATTTTGGCAAAACCATAATCTAATCATCCACTTTCTCGGTACTTATTATTTTCACATATATGGTTTCTTAGTGGTGTTTCATGATTTCTATAATCCTTTTTCAGTATGTGCATCAATATAATATCTTCAAAAGAACTATATAACCCCTACGAACCTACCAAAACATAATTCGGCCATTATATATAATAAAAATACATAAATAAATGTTCACATACCTGAAAATATTAGTGACTTAATTATGTTTGTAACACATCTCTAGGTTAATCCCTATTCATATATAATGTTCTTAGGGATCGTGATCAACAGATTATGCTACCACGCTGCTATGACAGATTTACTATCTTATTCTAAAATATATATGTTATTATAATTGATCTTGGATGAATGTTTTATTAGCCATGGTTTCATTATTATATGTCCATGTATGATATTTGTGTTCACATAGACACATTTTCATTTTCACATCCCCAATGATATTTGATTTATAACCTTTTTCCCACCCTTTCCAAGGGTATGATCTGAAAAAATATTATGTTACGCTTCCCCAAGTAACGAAGATTGAAATTATGTATGAATTCTCTAGAAAGATAACATATGAAAATATTATATATTGTAAAATTTGATGACTAATAAAAAAATATTTCTATGTATCTAATATTCAAATACACAATAAAAATATTTTTTATGTGTGATTTATTAACATATATAATGATTATTCACATAATATTATGTAAATTTTTATCATTGATGGTTATGTTATCTTATTTTGTATCATATTAGGGATTCATTAATATATGGGATATATATATGAATAATAAGAGAATAAAATTTAAATCAACCTATAATGAACATAAGTTTTTTTTAAAATAACCATGAGTTTTATATCACTGGTTGGAAATATCATATGCTAAAATGAAGGGGTAATTGTTTAGGATACATTAGGTTTGATTTTAATTATTATAAAATTAATTAATACTGATATTATTGTTTGATACTATAAACAACCATTTTGGTTTTGGTAAATGATTAAAACCAAAATAATATGAAGACATGTATCCTCACTGTCCATTCATGAACATCAAATGTATTATTTGATTATTATTCTTCATGGTAATTTATATTTATAAATTTACCTAGTAAATACAAATCAACATTCCAATATTTTAATAATAAATTATCAATTAAAACATAAATTGGTGTTATGATTTTATCCATGTCTTACCAGGCTTATTCAAGTAAATTTTAATGAAATATGAGTCATCAATCCTATTACTCATATTTTGGTAAATTATGATGTTATTTTACTTATTGATTGACTATATCAATATAGTGACCATATTTATTATTGATTTTAGAAAATATAAATTCATATCCCAAATCAATTCATAATCATCTATCAATTCAAGGATCACTATTAACTCTATATAGAAATGAAATCAATTATATAAGTCTTAATTCACAATAATGAGGGGTATATAGCTCAAACGGTTTGATAGAAACTCAATATATATGATATTACCATTGTATATGAATGTATTGATGTATTTATAAAGTAGTTTCAGTCTCTTACTTATGATCATAATATTGGGTTTCTAATACAACTTATACCTATTGTAATGCCATTATTAAAGATTTCATATATTTATGCTCCAAATCTATTTGACTAATTGAGGAAGCGTCATAAAGGGAACCATGATACATGATTTATATATGCATGTTCATCACCATAGGTTGAACCTCTTATCATTGATATGTAGAAGGATAAATCAATTCATATCTATACTTATTATAATCTACTTATAAAAAATAAAAATTAAGAAAAAATATCCTCTACCCCGTATAGATGACTTATTCAATCCACTATGAGGGAATAAAAACTTATAAAATATAGACATTCATCGCATATGTAATCAACAAATAGTGTAAAGAGTGCATGCCTATGAGATTACGCATCATAAAAAATATGGACACAATATATTTATAGTCAGGAAATTAAGACATAAAAATTCTACCTTAATCGTTATAAATATGAAAGATTATTTTTTAGTGGATACCCTGATTAATTTTTTCTCCCCATCTTTCATGATGATATTCGTATATATTATAGAAGAATATAAGATCATGATGATTATATTAGTTTTTTTTTATAAATAGAAAAAGTTAAAATATATGAAAAATTTATGACATGTGAATTATTGCTGGATAATGTATCCTTATTCGGTTATATAATCACATGTGAGGCTATATATGGCGATCCTTCATAGTAGAGTTGATTGATGAATATAGATGATAAATAAAAAAAGAACATATCCAATTTTTTTCAAATTGGATGGATAAGATGATTTTTTTTATTTTTTTCCCTAGTATCAAATATATTAATCATGTTAACATTAAATGGATTCCAGTTACATGCATAGATGAATGTGAAGAAAATTTCTTGGATAATAAGAGAATGTAAGTAAATAAACATTTACTCACAATATCTTATATTAATCACAACTTATTCATGTATATTGATGATTTAATAAAGATATTGGGATGTTTCCTCATGAAAAATGTCATGGTGGTACCTTATTCATTAAATTTAATAATTTTTTTTTGAGAAAAATTACCTATTACATGATTTGGAGTGAGGAATTGTAATATTCCAATTAAATATATGAATGAACCATCGTTATGGTAAATAACATGATATATATAATGATAATAAGTTATTAATGTATATATACACAAAAAATAAGTTGAACATTCAATAAAGAAGAATATTGGAATTCATTAAGGACTATGATTGTAACATCATATTATTTTAATTGAATACTATTTTTAAATACATATAAAACATGAAACACACATATTAATTAAACCACACAATATTATAATTCAAATGTTATTAATATTATATATATAATAAATTGGATTATAGGAATAATATTATTAATATTATGAAAGTTTTTTTAATGGTTTAATATAATTTAAAATTATTTATTAATTCATAAAAAACCAGTACTAAATTTTCTAAATATCCATTCTATGATTCAGAAATATATTTTATTCATAAATAAATTTTATTTATTTATTTGGAATAATATTACAACAAATTTATATGACTAATATTAATATTATTTTATAACAATGATGACATTTGAATCCATCATATTAAAATAATATTTAGGTTAAATTTTTGTATTATCTATTTTTTTAGTATTGAAAAATAATAATTTTTGTTTAACATTAATTTAGATTCATGGAAAATCCTCATTATATATTTAATTTTATTGTAAAATATTTTGAATATTATTAAATTAAATTTTATATAATTTATTATATTTTAATTTTTATTATACATCATATTGTTTTATGTTCGTGTTTGGGATCCCAAGGGAATTGTTCTAAAAAAATGTTTGTCATTTCATGTTTTCTATTTATATTAAAATTTGTTTCATCGATTTTTAATAACTGGATTTGAAAAAATGGATTACATTTATATAATCATGAGCCTCTAGATTTTTATATTTATATATATTTTTTGTTTATTATTAATACAAATTGTGATGATTATTTTTCATGGTGGCCCAAGGTTGGCCACCTTTGTCCTGGCTGGGGACGTGTGACAGGGGTGCGGTAAGGCCTCCTCAATAACCTCTAAACTGACAACACGTTTCTTTCCATGGGGGCTGGGTGAGTCGGTTCATGGCAGTGGTGTCCCGTCGTTGAGGTTCTGGGTTCGATTCCTCAGGAAGGCAACGTTCACCATACGCCAACGATCCTCTTGTCCCCTCGACTTCGTGGGAACTGGCCCAAGCCCATGGTTGGCCACCATGGGCCTAGATGGGGACGTGTGACAGGGGGTGGGGTAAGGCCACCTCAATACCCTCTAAACTGACAACACTTTTTGAATTTTTACCATAGTTGGGGTCATCACTTTCATCAGATCTTGCGATGCAGCATCCTTAGCGCATGCCGCACGATGACTTCCCCACTTCCTGGTGGCCGGAGGGGGGAGGATGATCTGGTTCTATTGAAGTTGAATCCAAGAACTCCATTTGTGCCTTTTACTAACCTTGAATATCTCCCAAATTTTTCGTCGATTGCTTTACACCCAAAGGAGCCTGATCTTAATATCGAGAATCCTCATCTACCGATCTCAGTTTTGGAGATCTCTAAAGCGACGAAGCATCTTGATCTGACCCTGGTGGCTCGATTCAACTCGCAAAGGACGTCTGTTGATGAATTTGATTAATGTGTCTTTTCCAAATGGGAATTATGGGATTGAGCAGTGGTTGTCCTCCTCGT
Source organism: Viscum album (assembly GCA_963277665.1). Taxonomy (NCBI): domain Eukaryota; kingdom Viridiplantae; phylum Streptophyta; class Magnoliopsida; order Santalales; family Viscaceae; genus Viscum; species Viscum album. The sequence continues at coordinate 308,658,337 of OY728158.1, forward strand.
TAATCATCACTTAATGATCTGTTTTGCCTCTAATGAATACCTAGTTCATGCTTGGTCTAGAGCCCCTCCATGTTGCAACGGTTGTAAGATTTTTCTATTTCGGTGGACGATTGAATGATGTATGATTCAGGATCCTACTTCCCTTCCGATCTAGGTAAGTCTCCCCAATCTGCCTTTACCCTTTCAAATCCCAGCGATCATATGTATGCTAGAAAATATGATTGGTCGTTTCATATGTTCCGTTGTGTGTACGTCTACCCTGAGCCACCCGATTAATCCCCATTGCTGTGTTGAGGGGGATTTTTATAGACCGCTGGTGGAATGGGTCTGGAATTTAGTTGGAGAGGAATTTTGTTGGAAGCAAGGTATTTTATATGAATCTTGGGTTGAGTATTGTTCATGTTGCAAGAGATTGGTCCACTCCAGTTCGAGATGCCATGCCGTATTACAGAATAGGAGGCCACCGTCACTGAGCTCTCTTGCTGAGAACATGAGACCCACTGTAGTTGAGACTGAGACAAGAAATCTGGGACAGCTTGGCATGCAGTCTGTTAAAACATCCACGGGTGCTCATTCGAACCTGTTGGTGTCTATGGATGTCATGCATCTCAGGCAGGATCTGAATAGTGGGAATGACCTGTAGATATGTGATCCCAATGGTGCTGGCGATGGTGGGGCAGCATGACCTTCTGATGGAATCTCGACTGCGGTCCTTCAACCGGAGCCCAAGGCATCTGTTGTGCCGGAGAGGGATGTCAATGCTCAACTAGGTCGGTCTGATGCTGGTGGGGATACTCATAGGGAAGGGGAGCAGTGGTGTTATGTGTAAGGGTAAGTAGGGGTCTGATTTGATTCCGGAAATGGATATCATGCAGGGGTCTACCCTAGAAGTGAAGAATATGTGGTCTTCTAGATGTAAGGAGAACAGATGTATGGTCCTTGTAGGTGGCTTCAGTGGTCAGGGTAATGCTTCTAGTGGTCTGTTGATTAACGTACCCACGAGGAATCTTTTTCAAGAGTTAGGCATGGCAGTTGGGGGTGAGATACATCATATATGTGGTAGTAGAATCATGCATAATGAGTTCAAGGAGAATACATTGATGTGTAAAGGTGGAATAGATGTTGAACACACAATGATGGAACAACCTCACTGTTTGGTAGTGATTGATATGAATAATCAGTTTCAACAAAACCAGTTAGTGCAATATCACAAGATGCAGTGCCGTGGGAATTGGGGAGGCCTTGCTGACAGTGATAAGTAAAATAATGGGGAGATGGTTAGGCCATCATACAGTGAGATTGTCCAAGTGTGGAACAAGTCGATTCCAGAGATCCAAGACAAGGTGATTGATTATCTGCGAGAAAGGAGGACGAAGGACTACTCCTATTTGGAAAAGCTGATGCCTACCAGATCGACTGTCACAAATATGCAATCTCCAAATGAGTTTCTTGAACTGGAGCGGTTGAATCCGAGGAGGAAGTATGAAAAGGTTCTGAAGAACTACGAGATTTCAGTGTGGGAAACGGTGAATGAGGAAGAGTCTATTTATCATGGAGGTTGTGAGGGGTATGATTTTGAGGATTTGCAATCACCTTGCTGGTTCTCTAATGTTTTATTCTGTTATTTTTATTTTATCTTAATAAATGGTCAGGGGTTGCACCTCCAGATATGCTTTCTTGGTATATTATATTTTCACATAAACAGAAAAAAGTTGTGATTGTATATAAAAGATTAGTTTTACATTTATGATTTTATGATTATTATATTAATTTATTTTAATTTATTTATGATATATCTTCATAAAATCTTTACACAATGTCGTCATTGTTCTTCTGTAAGAAGTATTTATATCAAATGAAATATTATTGAATATATAAAAATATCTTTTTGGTGAATTATAGTTTTTAATGATATATATATATATATATATATTATTTATGTTTTAATTTTTTACTATATTGAAATTCTGTTTTCATAAAAACGATTTTAATGTCTAAAAAAATATATAGATTTGGAAATGATGATAATGATATTTTATAATAAAAAATATATTATTGAATGATTTAAATTTGATAAAAATATTATTTATTTAAAAATGAATGGCAAATTGTTGAAAATATCAATTATGGTCCATTTATGGGACAATTTACATTTTTTAGTGTCTTTATTGGCCCTAAAATAATAGAAAAGTTTATATCGTAGTGATCATTAAAAGGGTCATTAGGGGTTAAAAAATTGTGATAAGGATGTAAACATATCCTAAACATTTAAGTGAATAATTTTATAATAGGAATTAGAGACAAAATCATCATAATGTAAAAATATTTCAATTTTTGTCACATTTCAAGTAAAATTAATTTATATTAATTTAATAGTTTATGTAATTCAAAGGGTTTTCGTCCCCTCACTTATAAAATAAAAACTCATCTCCTATATTCCATAACCATATTGAGAACTATAAATTTCCCTAATCCTAACCAAAACCCATTTTAATGTCCCTAACCATATTATTGAGGTATCATTTTTGTAAGTAATATTGACCATTGAGGGATTAAGGTGTAATAAATTATAAGGTTTATGAAGAATAAGAATAGCATTAAATGAAATACTCCATTTTTTTTCCATCATCTAAATAATTAAAAACACTTAAAAACAATGTGATTTATTAAATTAAATACACTATGTTCAATTTAAAGTTATTTTTAAAATTCTGATCATTATTCTGTCTCCTTCTTTCACCAAATTGGAAATGAACCCATCATTTGGTGGAATATCTCCTGGTGAATCAATGTAGATTATATTCTATAAAAACTCTTAAAATGTATATAATTATTTATATAATGTATATATAAATATGATATTAATGAAAGAAATATTTTAATGAGAATACATTATATCATCTATTTTCTTACCATACAATCAATGGAAAGACGGAAACATCGTTTGTGTGTACGCATTTATTATAACCACAATGAAGTGATGTTGTTTTCTTTTCATCACTATATCACATTGATGGAAAGTATAAGTCTATTTAAAAATATAATATTGTATTTATAATATTAAAATAATTATGGAAATATTGAATAATATTTACCTTTTACCCCTCATGATCCTTGAAAAAATGGAAATGTCATTCAAGAATACGTACAAACTACATTCTCTAGGGTTGAAATGTAATTCATTGTTCATAAAAATTATTGAAGGTCAGTTTTAAAAGTATAATTACTCAATAATAATTTTAAAATTTTAATGATAATAATAATTATTATTATAGAATAATTACCTCTTTTCCAATGATAAACATATATAAGATTTTTTGAAGCTAGGAATCGAACGTCCCCAAAACAACATATATATACATAAATGAAGTAGTAATTAAAATATTCATTAATATAAATGATATAAATGGTATGATGAAATTTAATTAATTATATAAAAGGATATTATAAAGTTAAAAATTTTATATATATTCATTTTCTAGAAACTAAATGGCATAAATGTTAAATTTGGACTCAAGGTAAGGGATTTGGTCTCAATTACCCTATATTGATGGATTCATTATTATGTTACATATAATTTATTTTATATGTTTTATATAATTATATTTTACATTTTATGTAATACTTACTTAATAATTCAATGTATTTAAGGTTTTAATAAAACTTATTTCATTCAAGGGGATATGACATGAATATTACCTAATAATAAGTGATTTCTTAACTCAATATCTAGCCACTGGGTTATTCTTCTACATCATTGACACTTATATGAAATAATTATGGGTTAATTGAAATGAAAATGATTTATAGTTTTTTTAAAATTTTTCTCTCTATATTTACGTACGTGAACATGATCAGTTCAAAAATTTATTCGCACCTTAAAATTTTTGATCAGCATAATGGTTTTCATTGTATTAATCAATTTTTTGAGAAATATTTTATATTATGCACCATGATTTAAATATTTTTTGTATTTAATAACTCATGAATTAATTTTTAAATAAAAAATCTTGAAATTCATGGTATTTATAGGGACTTATCATTTTCGTTTTCTGTTTACATTTTATTATAATTTTACAAAAGTGGTAAATGATCCATATTACAATATTCAATATTTTTTATATTATCTTGATCAATGATCCTTTTGGAAACCATTACTTCCATGGTTTCATGAAACAAATATCAATTATTCTATTATGGATATTAATGTTGATTAAATGTTTTATTTATATTTACTTAATTTTTTATTAATGAAATATCAATAAATATGTTTTTATGTTATACTCATCTTGTATCTTATTTAGATTGGTAATATTTTTAGACAATTTCCATGTTATCTAATACAATTTCATTAATTATTAATTTTAAAGATAAATTATTTATTAATTTTATTTTACATGATGTTTGAACTTCTTTAAAATGTTTTAAAATGAAATTTGTTTTTATTTTCCTCCTAGTTCAACTCTGAATCCCAATATAGAAGTTTGAAATCAAATTTTTATTTCACAATTTACAATAATAATGAATATTAACTATGTTATGACTATTATGTTTTTTTCATGTTTCTTTAATGGTTTAAAATGTTATTTTCATTTAAAATCATCTTCCAAATTTTTGTAAATTTTTTTATTTCAATGTGATTGTCAAAATGAATATGGGATTTTGTAATGAATTTAATTAATGATATCTTATGGTTATTTCTATTCATAAAAATAAAAAATCATCGATATTACTTATGATATATAACATCTGGTTAATCTTTTCAGATACTACTAAATCCCTCTTTTGATCATTAATTGGTTTGGATTTATATATGGGTGCATCATGTGATATTTTTGATATTATGATGGGGTATTTGTCTATGCATAGTTGGTAAATAGTTTTCCCAAACAACATTCCCTTTTAGTGAAAATAGTGAAAACCAAGGTAGTGAGGGTTTTCCAAGTTGGTTCACCATTTGAAAAATTATTTTCCCACTATCGATAAACCATGAAAGCTTTTAGAAGGGGCCCCATAGTTAGGGAATATAGTTTTATAATCCATGGTCCCTTATCTAGGAAACCAGTCACGTGACTTTTAATGAATCTAAAAATTATAAAAAAATATCTGGAACCACCAATTTAGGCCCTCGATAAGGCCTAAATCAACCTATAATCCTTTCTTATTTTGAGTGGGCTATCAAATACCAATTTTTTCTATTAAAAACTATTTACAAGGGGGATCCGAGCTAAGTGATCTCTATTCAATATTTTATCATTATATTTCCTCTCCCCATTCAATATATCCTTCTCTCATTCCCTGTCTGGTTTACTTATGTTTGATATCTATATTTTTGTATGATATAATATATGTTGTTTTATATCATTATTCTTAGAACTTTTTTGTTTATATTCTTATTTGTATTTTCCCATTGAATTATTTATGATTCGTGATCCTGTGATCCTGCAATAGGTGGTTCCAATTGAGATGGCCAATATAGTTAAACATAAAATTATTAATTTAAATCAAATTACATTCAATTGGTTAATTAAATACCTAATTCCATTTAATTGGGGATTTTAATTTGATTTGGCATGATATTTGAGAGAATAAACCAATTCCATTGAATTTGGATGTGATTATAGAATTTGATGCAAAAACCTGGAATGAAATTGTCTAATTTAAATTATTGAATTTATATAGTGAAATTTATTTTTGAATTTGATTTAAAATTATTATTTGAGGAAAATGGTTTTTTTATAGAAACCCATTGGTAATTTCATGAAAAAAGGCGTGATTTCATTAAAATCCAATTTTTGTATTTATATTGAAATTGGAATATTGAAATATTTAATGGTCCTAATTGAATTTTATACAATTTTGAAATATGTTTCCTATAATTTATTTTTATTTTAGCACATGAAATCCATTGTGGTTTCTGAGTTATTAGGAATAAACATGCTTGGATGGGAATTCCCTAACACATAATTGACACATTACAACACTATCATAAAATAATTGGTAGATTTTATCCCAAGGGGGATTTTGGTTATTCATTTTAGGCTATTTTCAAAGGGACAGGTGGGTAATTTTCTATATTTTATTATAAGCGTATGAGGATCCCATAACTTGTAACTATCATAACTCTTGGCAGATGACCATGTTCCTCATTGTTAATGATTTTTTATATATTACTTTACATGTAAACTATTTTACACATGCCCCATGAATATAAATATACTGTTTTAAATAAAATTTATAATAATATAGTATTCATAAATGATTCGATCATTTTAAATGTAAATCATTATTTTATTTAAATATTGTTTTGGAATTCCATTCATGTTCATATAAAATTTAAAACCATAATTTTTTTAATTATTCGAGACATCTTATTATAGCAACCTCGGTGAGAGGATACTGATATTTTATCTCACACACTACTAATACCTTTGTAAAATTGTATATTTCTTCTTACCTCGTCCATGCAAGGGGAAATACCACTTAGCGGTGGTAGTTGTTGCAGAGTTGTTTCTGTTAGGTCATGGGTTGTTTTTTTATTAATTTTTTATTGTAAGTTGGGTAGTTTATATGGGACTGACTTATAGTATAGTTCACTCTATGGATGTTTCTTTCGGTAATACTAACTTTTATTTTTTTCTTCATTTGTGTTTATAGAAAATTCTTTCCCACTTTAATACTGATTGATTCCAATTGCATGTCTCCAACCCATGGGGATCAAATACACCCTTCATGTTTTTTCTGGACTTAATATTTTATTAGGGTAAAAAGAATTTTGGGTTAGTTCATGAAAATTTGGTATCAGTTGTGTTGTTTAAACATCTTTCTTAGATGTCATTATTTAGTTTTGTAATCTTCTCGGGACATGGGATGTAGCTGCGACTGATTTCCTCATATCACTCACTGTAATGTTCATAACATCACCAATGGTGGTTTGGTAATGATGTATTGAGTATTAGTTAGATTACTTTACATAACTTTTATTTGGATAGATAGAAATTCAAAACATATTTTTCCTATATATTGGGATCAGTTTTCATTATTAATTTATTTTGTATTAATCTAATATGTTCACTGTTGTTTGATGGTTTATGTCTCTCCGGTACTATTCATAGTGGGGGGGGGTTGTACACGATCCAAGTGTTTCTTTCATTATCCCATTCCACGCAAGTTTTGTTCAACAAAATGCATTCCATGTTGAGGTGATGTCTCTTTTCACTGGCCTTCAGCTCTGTCAGCAAATGTAGATCTTTATAGAAGCTGTGGAGATGGATTCGGTGGTCATTCATGACTCACTGAAGGATATTGGAATGGTTTAGTGGTCTATCATTTATAATATCAGACGATGCATGACATATCATATTGGAGACATGGAGGTCCTTCACATATGGAGGAAGCGAAATCGTGTTGCAGACTATCTAGCCTGTACTGCTACCAATGGTACTGATATCACTTTTTTTTCCAGTCTTAATTCACTACATCGTGAGGGGGGTGATTCATGTTAGAGGGGATGAACTTGGCATGCACTATTTTAATCCTCCTTGAAGAACTCTCCTTGTTTTAGTGTTCCTTGTTAATAAAATTTCATGATGATTTTGTTGATGATAACATGTTAGTTATTAATAAATATAATATATTTTATTTTATATCTGTATTCCACTCTAAAAACATTATAGGTCATTTGTGTGCATGTACCGACAATGGCCTCCACTAGATGAATTTTCTCTTTTGTCTTACCATGAAAAAAAATGTGTCTAATAAAACATATTTTTAAAATATAAAAATTTTATTTACTAAACAATTGAAATTTTATAATGATAATATTAGAATATATATAATAGATATTAATTGTAAATATTTATATTAAATACAACCTCTAAAATGTACATATCATGTTAACTTTTCTAGTTTAAGATCATAAATGGTAAACCTATATACCAATATATATATATATATATTATGTTTTAATATTCTAGTAAAGTATATATTATTGTAAAATTAGGGATATTATTACACCATTTTAAAACAAATTAATGTTAGTACATGTACCAAATATTTTTCTGGAAATCGATTGAAGAACTTCATGTAACTGACATATATAGATACAAATATAATATATTTAGTGACACATACTGATAAATAGATTTTATAAAAATTAAAATAGACTTATATAGTTCTTTGGAATGTTTTTAATATACTAAATTTTATTATTTATGAAGATATGCGCAATTCTATATCACTTTCAGACTTGAGGTAAGGGATCATCGGTACCTCCATCATGACATTTCAGTTAAGATTTATCAGTGTTAATTCCTTTTAAGTAATACTATTATCAAATAATTATTAAATTGATGTATATATATACCATATACATAGATAGTAAAACTTCAATTTTTTGTTCTAGGGTTATATAAGTGTTTAGTTTATTTTGAGATTCCCACTTTTAAGTAAACCTGATTTAATGTAACATTCCAATTTATTATTTTGCATTAATATTTAACCCCAAAAAATGAATTACCTTCCATGAATTACTTAATAAACACAATATTATTTTAAATTTAACACTATGGGTTCAATTATAATTGTATGGTTAATAATAAGGTATTTCCTTCTTTAAAAATACCCTATACTTATTTAATGAAGAATCACCCAAGCTGTACTAATCTATTTTGTCAACTTTTAGATCATTACCATGATTTATATATATTAGAATATATTTATAAATAACAATATTCCATTTCTACATATAAATATATAAAATATTTAATTCATTATTCTATTAATAATTCTTATAAATTAGCCTTCAGTTATGCCCTAAATAAAAATTATGAAGCCAACTTCATTTTCCGTGGATTAATCATGATTATGAATTTTCCATATAATTTTCTCAAATGTGGCTTATATATTTGTTATTTTAATTTATTTCTCTTCTATGAACTGACTTATATAGGATTCTGATGAATTTGGTAAGTAATAATATCCAAGGATAAGTTACGAAAGCTATTATAGATTGAACCTAATACACTAAATTCCTTTGTACACTTATTTATTATTGTATTTGGATTGAACCATGACTTATGTTTATAATATTATTTTTTTTTAATTTCCAATTGATTATTTATTATGTAATAATTTCCTCATTTCATTTCTCTAGGTATATGATCATCCAATTTATGATATATTTTATGGTCTCTTGAATCCTATTTTAAGCTTTTTATAATTTTTTATCCCTTTGTATGGATTTTCAGCTCACACTTTTCCATGAGTATTTTCCATATTGTATCATATTCTAAGTTATATGTTCTAAAATACTTCGTAGAACATTGTGGAGTTTTAAATTAATTTGATTTCTTATGTTTATGATTATGTATTTTAATATATAATGGTCGCAATGAAAATATTCCCTAGATACACAACATAAATATGTTGGAAAAGTATGTCATGAAATATGAAATAATGTGTTGTTTAGGCTTGGGATGCTAAAACTTTTCATTTTCCATGGATTATAGTTTTCTTTATTTCAATTCTTTTCCATCATTTATTAATACTACCTTTGTCTAATCTATAGGATTCAAGGGGGAGGGACTTATTGTTCCATGGGCATTGACTACATCATTGTGATGTCACACTATAATAAATGAGTTTTATCCAGTATATAAGATAAAGGTGTAGATTCAATGTTTAGGAGATTTATTTATATAAATAATATAACCAAAAAATTATATAATACTCATTGATTGTTTATATATTATTCATGTATTTTTGGAATAATTCTTATGAAAGGATTTATTTTTATTTGTTTGTTTTTATTGGGGAGAGTGATTATAAATTACATCATGGGAATATTGAGACCTCAACATCCAATTTGTTTAGAGTTAATATTATTATTTATGAAGATCAAGAACTATTTTTAATATGAGTCTTTAAGGAGTTCCCTAATTTCATAAAAAATATTCTATATTGATACCAACTTGATGTGAAACTATGTTCTAGGGAGAGTTAGTGATTGGTGTATATTTGATTAAATTTTCACCTTAGTAGAAAAAATCATTATTTTTTTATGAGTTACCAATTAAAAATGATAAAATATTACATAATTGTTTTATTTGAAAATGTTATTTTATATATGGTTGCTTAAATTTTGTTAAAATTAATGGCAACAATTGGTCTATAGTTGAATATGGAAACTATCGATTCAATCAGGTGACAATAAACAATAATTATCAACTATTGGGGACTGATGATTAGATGAAGGGATCAAGACAAATATGAAATTTTAATCTATGTTCTAAATATCATTATATGAGGTTAAAGGGGGTTTATACCATTATAACTATAATCTAGTGTTTCTGTGGACTCTTTAAATTCATGATTATGTAATTTTAGGATTATGAATGATTCATCTGTTTTCATTATCTTAATGAGCTATATGTATGGATAGTTCATTGACAACATCAAGAAATTGTTCATCAATATCATTCTCATGTATCTGAAGTCATTATAGGAGGATTTCAAGTATCTTAGGGATGTTTTAGAAGTTCATTGATGATCTAAACTATTATGGAACCTATGAATGACTATTTATTAAATACATGATGATACCCTTGCGGAATATTCCATGAAATTTCAGTGAGTTTCAGTCGTTCCATTGAAGATATAAGTAATTATTTCATATATATATATACCATGATTATCATAATGTTTAACATATTATGTTATATAGTAGTATTTTATCAAAAGATTATGTATTATTTATATTAGATTATAACACTATTGACATCTTCAAATAAGAATGAAATGACATTAAAATGGACTAATAATTTCATGTTCTCATTGATGTATGTGAAAGAGAAGATAATTTGTACTCCCATCAATAAATTACTAGAGGTTTCGTTTATATAAGGTATTATACGACTCTTAACATATTTTTTGAGTTTTTTAAGCTTTAATGAGATGGTATTAAATATATGTATTAGAAGTCTGACATCCATGTGCATATTTATCCCACTATTGAACCTGAGTTATCAATATGGGTGTTACCTCTAGTTTACTAGTGGAATTAACTCTTCTGAGAGTACATTGTGGTCTTGAACATCCAAAAAATCATAGGTTATATCTTCCAATGGTAGTATTAAAATTTATATTAGTGTTTTTCAACTGTGTTTTTATAGGAATATCACTTTAATATATCATATCACCCATGAATAGAGGATATTTATAATGATCCACTGAGAATGAAATCCAAGGGGTATAATGTATAGGATTTTGTTGATTCGTGGAATTATCTAGTGAATATTATTGAATATAATGATTATTTAGATGAATTTTATGGTAGATGATTCCTGGATCTGATGATTCTGTAGTCATCGATAATGCATCTAGTAGAAGAGTTAGAATTTATAAATTCAATAGAATATGTTTGTAATGACCATGTTGACTATACAAATAGTTTAATTAAATGATGTATGATTAAAAAAATAGTTTTTTTAACTTGAAGTCATATTTTATATTATAAGTGTGCAAGTTTTTTATCAATTAGTTTCATAGATCAACATTAATAATTTGTCATAGTGTCAACATGATATATCATTCCATATGAAGTTAAATTTTTTCCCATTAATGATGTATCTAGTGGGTGATATTGCGTTTTAAGGATTCATATATTAGTAGGTGAAGTCTATGAATCTATCCTATGTTTTTTTAATTACATTAAATGATACTATGTATATGTCCTATGATATATCAACAGATTTTATGAATATTTTTTCTGGAGATCAGAATGAATATAATATAATCATAGTTTTAATAGATCATTTGATGAATTCAGAAATTTCTTCAGTGATTATGGATTTAGTTATATTTTATTTTGAATCAAGGTTGTATAATGTGGAGAACATGTGGCTTCATGCAGTTCTGATGATTATCGTCATTGTCTATGGTCTAAATTTTATCTCACTATAGAGGAATTATTTTTATAATGTTATTGGATCAGAGTTCTTTCTATACATGTACTTTTATAATACAATATAAGGAAGGAAATATAACCAATCCAAAACATAGATTACACATTTCGTGGACATGTTATAGATTTTGGGTGTTCTTGGGAAAATAATAATCCATTTCCTTTTATTTATATAAAAATATTTATGATTGGTATATTGGTATGGATCCATTGAAGATATTTTTTTGTTAGCCATATATATCTATGTTTTTTGGTTCATGAATATGAAGAAAATGATTGTTGGTTGTGATTTACTAAATATGACAATCAATATGTTTTTTTTTTATTCTTGAATTGTTAATGAAAACTCATGAAAATTATAATTATTATGTTAGTCACAGGAGGATGCATTTAATGTTTTAGATTTGTGATCATGTGTTCCTTATGGTTTATTCATATCGTGGAAAATAGATTATTGGTTATGCAATTGTGTTGTCATCACATTTATTATACTATTATAGTTGTTTAATATTTTTGGTGAGGTTCCCTATTCAATGATTATCCCTCTAATGATGTCTTGGATCCCTGTAATGTTTAATGTTTCCATTATTTATTGATACCTTAATGATGGATATCAATTTATATATTAATTATATCTGTATTCACATATATACACAATGTTAATGGAGTGATTCATTAATAATTATACTTGTTAAGAGAAGTTGTAGGATAGAAATTCAGTTACATTGTCTTAGGTTTTAGATATGACTAATGTATTAATGTAGTAAACAAAGAATCATGAGGCATAGATGTGTGTTAAGTATCAATGTTTTCTGAAATGGGGTTTTTTTTATGATGTTATATTTTATTCTATACTATAATGATTGATGTTATTTTTTATCATTGTTTTTTCTTTTAATTGTGTTGGGGGATAAGATCTTATATGAGTGTTATTTTTAATTGTTTTTGGGTTTTTAGTGTTTATTTTGTTTTTATATACGTTTTTTTACTCTCAATATAAGGTATCATTTGAGAGGTATCTAAATTATATAATCAATGATTTATAGGCAACACATTTTTTGTTTTTTCCAATTGGGGAGTGGATGTAGTTTGTTTGGAGTTGACTGGTAGAAGACTAATTATGTCAAACTAGATATTTCACCATAAAATATTGATCAAATAAAAAACAGCACATAATATAATGTGATCATTTACATTATATTTTGGGTTATTGATTTTTTATATTGAATCATTGTAGTAAGGATGCATTTTGAGGATAAGTGTTTTAGAATAATGATTGGGTTGTGATATTTTGAAGTGCATCATGTGGACTATGATTTTTTGTTTTTTCCCGCAATACATAGGGTGTAGTGAGGAGCGTATTAAAATTAATTAGTTTAGTCCTATTTAGATTTGGCATTTCCATTTAGATGGTCATTGCACTATGTTTTTTAAATTGATGATTAGGTTTGAGGTTTTACTCTGAGGTTTCTACTGTTATATTTGGCTGTCAATGTATTATTTCATGGTGACCCCAATTAAAACAAAACATTCATATATCTATTGAATTTAAAATAGTTTTAATCAATGTATATTAAGTAAAATTATATTTCTTTTCGAATCCAGAGACCACTATGTTGTGTAGAATAATAGTGCATTGTGTGGTTGAAACCTAAAATTAAAATTTATAAATATGATATATTTTTTATAATTATATTATATACATATAACATCCATTGAACACTGAACAGTTTTTGGATATTCTTTGGCATTATCTTTGACATTCCATGTTGATTTTTTATCCTAATATTGATATGATTTGGATATTTTGATGTTATTATTTTTTATCTTTAATTTTCCTATATTTAATCACATTCCACCTCACCTCAGATGCTATGAAAAAATTGTTACTTTGGTTTGGTTATTTTTTATCATGGTTTTGAAATTATTTTTTGTTATATAGGTAATGTGCGGGATCCTTGTGAGTTTTTTAATGTTTTATGGTTATTTATCATTTATTATTCAATTTTATACAATAAATAATTTGATGGATATAGAAATAAATTTTTTATATATTTTACTATAAAAAAGATTGTTTAATTATTCCATTATATTCAGTGGTTAAGTTGTTAGAATTTTCCTAACATTTAAGGATTGATACACATAAACAAAAAATGGATGGTGTGAATGAGAATGTTTTATTTATTTGTATGATATTAACATGGTTGATAGATTATAGTAAGAGTTTTTATGAATAAAATTTTGTATTGATTATGTTATTATTATATTCGATGATGTTTTTTAGTTTTTAAAAAACTAATTTTTTAAAATCATAAATGGGGTAATTGAGGAGTACAAATTTGATATTAAAATTAGTTGTTTCTATCAACATGATTGATAAATTTTATTTATATAAGAGGCATGTTAAAATCTAATTTGATATCTTCTATTTCCTATGAATTATTTTATTATGGTTTATCATTTTATTATATATGGAAATAAAATAGTATTGATAAGAATAGGGATACTAAAAACATTAAATTTTATTTTTTGTTTATATATCAATTGGTAATAGAATTACATAAAATATTTTTTCATTCTGAGATCATTAATTTCCTGTTTCATGATAGTGTGTGTTTTTTATTATAGTTTTACTTTGTTGTTATCTTCTTTTGAGTGGAATGGTGATGAATACAATGTAATGGCTAAAAAGGATAAATGGTAATATTATGTGTTGATATATTAGAGTGTGAATAGGATAAAATGTATTAATTGAAAATAACCTATAGAATAAAATTTTAATAATGTATAATTTGGTTATCTAGAAAAAAGTATATGGTTGGCTGAACAAAAATGGAATAAATTATATGGATGGTAATGTGGATTGAAATTGAAAAATTATTCTTATTATTATTTTTTGTTGATAGTTTTGATAGGATGTGATGTACCGGTGGACGTGCCTATTAAGAAGGGATAATGATAATGAGGTTGTTTGTATGGTCTTTCGTAGTGTGATTTGTTTGTGAAACTTCATGTTTATTTTATTTGTTAAAATATATTCCATTTAATTTTCATTTAATTTCATATTCACCACCACATGATTTAAGTAACATAAATAATGCCCATATATGGTTGTTGTTCTTATTTTTTTATCAAATAACTATATTAATGAGGGAGGAAAATTATAACTACTCTCTCATCATAATTTTTTTTAAAAAAATAGTACATTCAAAGGTAGATCATGGTTTTGATATGTATATATATATATATCAGTTTTAATTTTTTGTGGTTAATGTACATATATATTTATTAATATGGGTCTTCCATTCGGGTGGATAGTGGGGTAATAAATTGATGGAGGAGGAAATTAGGATGATGTCCTTTATAATTATTTACCTTACTAATGAAATGTAATATTTATTGTTATGTGGATATATTGTTATATTATCCTTATGTTGAAATGTTTTTGAGGATTTATGGCTATGAATATCCAGATATAGGGCTCTGAGGTTTTGTGGATATATAGTCATATAACCAGGCAGTTATAGAAAGGGATTCATCAATGGATATAATCCATTAGGGATTGAGAGTTACTATTTTAGTGCGGAAGTGGTTGAGAAAAAAAATTTCTATTTTTTATTTCTATAATTATGTTACTATATTTTCATTTGAAATTATGTAATTGAGGCTTATTGAGGATAGGTCGTAGTTAACCTAGTATAAATGGTGAGATTGTTTTGTTTCATATTCATTGAGTCTTAAATATAATTAATATATATATTTTGGATTTATTAGGTGATAGAGTTGGGTTATTCTTATACAAGGTGATTATTAGAGTTTATATAAATTCGTGATTTACTATTCATAAGATATGTAGTTTTTTTGGGAATAGATATATTAATAGGATGATGTTTATTTGGGGTTTTTCATTTGTAATCTTAGTTAACAATATAAATTCATCTCATTTGTCCATTTATGTATTCTTGTTCATACCCACCATCCCATAGTGTTATATATGTGGTCATCAGGGGATACTCATATCTTCACATTTAACCTAGGATGGGTTCCATTATGGGAGGGTTCTAGCATGATTTTCTTTAGGAAAATGATAGAATTTTAGGGATAGTGACATATAATCAAATTTTTGTATTTCAGGATTGTGAAATGAATGATCAATTCATTTGGCCTTATATTAAATAATTATATAATTGGTTTTTCATTGTAAGATATGTAATTAGACTATGCCATTTACTTGAGAGGGAATGTATAAATTAAAATCGTTTATTATTGTCAATACATTAACCTAATAATTTTAGAGGGATGCATGGAGATGAATTATATCAATTAAGTAACCAAAATGATATATGATGGGGAGGACATTTTGAAACCCATTTGGATAGGTATTCCTCAATAGTCATTGATATTTCCATGGGAAATTGTGTTATTATTTTTTATTCTCGTTACATGGGAGTGTCATTTTATATGGGTATATAAATATTTTGAATCACTTTTATGTTACATATATATAATTAAAGATATATATAGGTTTCTGTGTTTTGATAATATATATTTCATTATTGATTAGTACATGATGTGTATAATATTTCAGCATTGATAGATTCTTGAAGTCTAAAGTGGTAGAATAACAAGTTATTTATATATACACTATGGAACGATCATTTATCATCATATGAATTAATATTTATATCTTAGGTAATTACTGATAAGTCGGTGAAATTTCCATTTATTATAGAGTGATATAGTGAATTTTAATATTAAATAATCATGCATTTTAATATTTGTATTCTAGGATAATCTAATGACTTTGTGCATAGATATGAAGTCACGATTTTTAACATTGAATTATTCTAAAAAATCTCAAAACATGATTTTCCAGTTCCAGTATCCCTGAGTATTAATTATATAAATAATGGAATATATTTATAGAGTTATTACATATATAAATATTTAACATTTTTTGGGGTTTATATTTGGTTTATCAAATTAAATAAATATAAATTTTTAATTTTTTCGTATTGTAGTTATTTTAATTTAATTTTATTTGTTTTTTTTTGTTTTCTATGTTAATTAATATATATGACTAAACCATATATTCCACTATGCATGAAATTAATCCAATGATGGTAGATTTATCTTCAATCCAACTCCTTTAATTTCATCTCTCATATCCAATATGAAACCACATGAAAATGTTGGTTCCTCTCTTATATTCATCAACATTAGTTCTTCTACATGTTCCCTTCTTTATTTTTCAACTTTGTTTATAATGTATTTGAATTCCTAAGAATTTATGTATTTGGGAATTTCTTAGTCAAAGTGAAAAATAGTAGATTGATAAATCTTTGGTCAATAGAGGGTATTCTATTAAAAAACGATGGAAAAACACATTTTCTAAGGTAGAATTTTTATTTATTTGATATCTATTATGATATTTTAGATCCAAACCCAATATATAATTATTGAAATAATAATATAGATTATAAAACATTCATTCGGACATTTATAGATTTTATTTTGTTTTATTATAAATCCGAATCAAAATGTGTATTTTTATAAAATAATTTGAAGATATGTTTATTATAATAATTCTCATGGGATGAAATTTAAATTATATTGTAGTAATATACATTCATAGGGCTTATTTAAATAATTTTTATTAATTAAGATGTCACAGATTATAGTTGTCCTGAATTTTTTATTATTCTACAATCTATGAAATTAATGTAGTTGGAATATTCCATGGATTCATGACCATAAAATGAAAAATATTGTCCTAGTCACATAACCTTAAAAAATTTCTCCTATTATGTTTCACTGAACAATTTTAATACTGATTCCTTTAATAGGGAATGAAATGAATCCCACTTTTGGGCATGATCCCAACAACAGCACACTAACCACCTTATTGGATCATGATAAATTCAAGAGTACCTAGCTTTGTTGCATTTAAAAGTATAGTAATTGATCAAAAAAAGAAAAATAAATAAACATTAATGCATGTAATATTTCACATAAATTCATGGAACTGGTTAGATTTTTGGAACATGGGATACTATTATTAAATTGGAATTGGGGTAGCATTCATGATTATATCAAAAATCAATATGAGATTCCATGGGTATGAAATAAACACCTACCCCCACCATAAAGGAGATTTATGACCATTAAATATCAATCTATCAAAAAAATGCATTCCAAGGTTCTTCTAGTAAATTATTGATGATTTACTATCTTGGGAAATCATAGTCATGATGTGACAAAATGGTCATGGAATAAGAAGCTTTTAGATATAAATATGATAATAGTATATTCCTTCTTTATATAAATGGATTATGACAACAAATTTTGGACATCTTCATGAAATACCTTTCATTCCCATGGGTTAATTATCCACTTGTAGAATTATGAATGTCTTCAAATTAACATGTCAGACAAATGTATGAGTTTTCATCATAATATGATTGGCACTAGAACTATATAAGACCTAACTATTTTGAGTAATGTTTTATATCTCATAATATGGAAGGTAAGGGATTTGGAAAGCAACCCATCCTACAATGATTATGGAATTTTGGAGAGAACCAAAAAAACAATGTTATGATTTATAATAAATTATGTGATGATTTTCTGGTCAATGATCCATAGTACTACAAATGGTTATATATGCTTATTCTAACATTCCACCCCCTCATTGTCTTGAGAATTTATGAAAGTGTTATAGCCTTTGCTAACAACCCTAAAGACTCCAAATGATATAGATAAATTCCCTAGGCTTCATAAAAAATTAGTAGA
This sequence comes from Viscum album, assembly GCA_963277665.1. Taxonomy (NCBI): domain Eukaryota; kingdom Viridiplantae; phylum Streptophyta; class Magnoliopsida; order Santalales; family Viscaceae; genus Viscum; species Viscum album. The sequence continues at coordinate 308,677,091 of OY728158.1, forward strand.
TGATTTTACCATTAATGATAATGCTAACAAGATGATATTTCCATAAACAACCTATCCTTTATATAGAACATGAGTATAAAAATACAAGCCAATTCAAAAGTAAATCAAAAGACAACATGAGATTACAAGATGAATAAACATGACATAACCAAAGGAACTAAATAAAAAAAAGAAACCCTAGATAGTAACCAAAATCTCCCAATCATACCTAGTCTATAAACCCCCATGCACATCCCAAGGTATCAAGGAGAACCATTCGAGAATTCAGATTCCGTTCATTTACATATTTCTTAATATGTAACATCTCCAAACCCACCATTGTTACCAATAATGGAGTGAGTATAAAAAAATTTAAAATTTCCCATATGAAATTAAAACTCTTGAAAATTGGATAAAACATGTTAGTAAATTTTTAATATAGTTTATATAATTAAAATAGTTTTTAACAAGACCAAAAATCAATTTTCTGAGGTAACAATCAACAAGATGTCACAGTCATCTTTAAAGGAATAAATAAAATGAGAATTTAAAAAAAATTATCATTTTAAAATTAGTAATATGTAATTAAAAGTACTCACACATCCACAATACACACAAACACACAAACAAGCTTGGTGTTACAAGTAACAGATGGATTTAATATTTGTTCTCCATCCAATTTATTGTGGTACCTAATGACCATCATTTATCCCACCAAACTAATGAATAACTATTATGAATAAATCATGTTATCCAATTTTAATAAAATTATTTCTTCCCCTTACATTTTTTTCATGAAAAACATACTTGATCAAACCATCCATTATTTTAATATAACCATTTCCAAATTCAAAAAATTGGATTTCCAAAAAGTCAACAAAATACCATGATTTACAAAACTAAAATTTAAATGTGAAATTATATAAAATCACACCATGTGTTCAAAAAAAATCTAGAAAATTATACTATTTTAAATCAATACATCAATACATAATAAAAAATAGTCGACAGAGAAACCACTAAGCTCTCAAATATTGGATAAAACACAGAACAACACAACGAACATAAAAAACCTGAATTAGATCTCCAAGATCTTACCCTAGATCTTATTCCCTTCAATAAATTCAATAAGATATCATCAATATTCCAATGATAAAAAATATATATATCCTATAATGAATGGATATATATTTACAGTAGATATTATAATAAAATTTCAAAAAATAATGATGATGAAATTGAACTTACCAATGAAACTAGACTTCCAACAGACTATGGATCACATAAAAAATTATCTCTGATCAAATATAATTACCTCTCAATCCTTGGGAGGATAATAAATTTGTTTTAAAGGATTATGGGTTGAATATTATTCTTATACATAATAATGAATATTATTTCCATGATTTTAATATATGAAATTTCATGGTGCACAATTTGGAACACATTTAGGAAAACAGTGTTCTAGTTATGCATGAGTTACTACCTCAAGGCACACCTTTCATAGAAGGATCACATAGATAGAAAACCCATAAACCAACAAATCTATCCATATTTTTCTATCATTAAAAAGCTTATAATTTGATTCATCCTGGTTTATCCAAACAGACACCAACAATTAAAATACCCATTTCTCACTGTTTTCTCTATCATAGTTTCCTGGGGGCCTTTCACGGTTTTTTGTTACTTGTAATATAGATGTTCACCACTAAAAAACATATACTTTTTTCCAAAAATCTAAGGAAATTATTAAAAGATATATTCTAAATATTATATATTTTAAAAATAAATAAATATTTGGTTATTTAACTAAAATTAGGGGTGCTACTTTCTCCCCACCACTAGTCTTTCCATTCTGATAAATAAGAAAAATAATATTTTATTGGATGTGTTAGAGGAATTTCTCCATCATTTCATTTTCACTCCCTCGTGTTTATTATATAATATGTCAATGTTTTCATAAAACCAATATTATATTGATTGTTTTACCATTAAATACATTTAAATACCTATCTATAATCTACAATAGTACATGAACCAATGAAAAACAACATCTAATTCGATTTGATCCCATTGAATCACATAGTTAGGATTAGGATGATACCAATTCAATCACGACACATGAAACACATTACTCACTAAACGAAACCTTTATAGGAAATCAAACTATTATTACACCTCACTAACCCATTCTTGTATTTAAAAAGGGAGTATGTATCGATGAGATATCTTGATATACCTCCCAAAATAGAGATTCTCGAGCTTATGAGAGATTATAATGAACACATGATCAATCACCACAAAAGAAGATATTCATCGATGATGATCTGCATATGATTTTATATATATATATGTCTTCTATATGATATTTTATATTTACATGATGTTTTTAATTTTTTCCTGAGCAAGTGTAGATGCAACCAATTAAGTCTTACTTTTTTTCACACAAAAAAGTTCATAATGAAGAGGAATCCCACAATGATTCTAAAGGATACATTTGTATAATGTCCTGATAAAATTTCATGTATGATTACTCCACTAATGACATGTTCATATCCCATGATCCAAGATAATACATTACAATATTGCTAATAATTTCCTCAAATATTTAGACCAAATTCTCATATTGTCTATCTGTTTGAGGAAGGCATTTTTCGATCATATTCAACTGAGTCCCATGTTCATGCGGTAATGATTTCCAAAAAATATGTATACATAGGGTCTTTATCTACTATAGTCATGGTTATAATTCCATGACACCTTACGAATTATCATATATATATATATATTAGACATGTCCTACACCATATGGGATTCATGAATTGGGATAAAATTACATGAATTCAAGAGATGATCCAAAATTACCCATATTAAATATTGGTCCATAATTCCGATATTTTTTTTTCATTTTCATGTGGCTGGTTTAAGGGATTTCTAGTACCCAAACACCATTCACCACCATCCAGTAGACCACATCACTACATCCAAAATAGAACCTCCATTAAAACATCAATATCAAATTCAAATTCAAACTCCAGCCGCCTCGAGCCACGACCCGAGCATCCACGTAACCCTCTACGCTGACAAGCCTCGTGTCGTGCATCTGCAATGTCGGTCTGTCTACTTAGTCCGCACGCCAAACGAAGGCCGAGCGATATCCCTCCACCGTCACATGCCACCCTTCACCAGCGTCAGAACCATCATCTTCATCTCGAGCCACGATACTGATCTCCAGCCATCGTCGACATCGCAAAGCCAATGTTCCTCCAGCATCACCACAAAATCACCACTGGTAGAAACACAGTGGGAACAAACACTCACAAAAAACAACAACATCACCGGTGACGTCGTCGCCATCGCCATCTACAAAATAAAATCCTCACCGAAGGCACCAAAATATGAAAAACCAGTACAACTATACATCACCTCACCATGAAATGAGATGAGGAAGAAACACAAACCATTTCTGAAAGGTCAGGCATCACAAGAAACCACCCAACCGTACAAGCAACACCCAGAAACTGAAGATTCCTCCACCACCAACCAAAATGACCTCTTCAGACACGATGGAACCCCACCGCACTCACCTAGGAGATGCCAGGACCCCAAGAACCACCGACACAAGATCACGACTATCAGATGCTGAGGAGAACACCGCTGGACACCAGCGAACTACCGAGAACGAACCCAGGGGTACTCTAAAGAGTATGCTGTTGACGAGGACCAGTCTTATACTCGCCTGTCCGAACCAGCCACCCTCAAGGCCCAAAAAGGAACTCCACAACAAGGGAAGACCACGAAATTGCGCGACGTCATCGGGATCCGGGCCGGCACACCGAGCTCGAGGGGGAATGTTGCGTCGTCCGCAGTGAAGGGGCAGTGGCAGCGAGAGGAAAACCCTATCACGGGAGCCCTTTACGGGTGCATCCCACTCCGAATCATCCGATTAATACTCAAAATATTGTTCCGTAATAATTCATGGTTAACGTTTCACTATATCCATGGCTATATTCTACAATTTTAACATGGGGATAAATATAGACTATAACATATCCACTAGAAACTAGTCTTATTACCTATCTTACTGATAAGTGAGGAATCTCAAAAGAAACTAAAGGAATTTTATTTCATGAAATCCCAAAAAATCTATATTTAATATACTTATACATATTTTAAATTCTAGGATGAATATCCCATCTCAATTTGTGGTAATCTTGGAGGATTTGTTCTTGAGAAGCCAAAGGTACACACATATGATCTGGAAACCAAAACATTGATCTTCTATGAAGCTTCCTTCCCTTAATAGTTTCCGCAATATAGAGTATTAGGATCATAAGAAAACATTTTGAATCAAACTATTATGCCTCTTGAACATTTTCAACTTAATTTGGAACAAAATGTTTGGTAAATAAAACACTAGAATGCCTCTGTCTTCAATATATGATTTTATTTCATTTATCATTGACATTATCATCCAATTTTTTAAGTCTCATTCGCCAACTGACTATATAACATTCTAATTAGTGTAACCAACAATAAGATTCCATTAACTAGTGTATAAATGAAGTCAATGTAAATTATTTGAAGGTAATATATTAATAATCTTCTTCTCAGATTAAAATATCATTGTAAGAAATTATGTTTCATGGTCTAATTATTATTAAACATCATATTTTTCTTTCCAAATAAGATATGATTCATTTTCATGAATTCACAAAACAAAAATTATTATTACAGAAAAATTGTTTTCTCTTATTAGGAAACAATAATAGGAATGAGACATACAGAAACATAGGATATCCCTATATGAGAACACAAACCGACATAGATCCCAACACATTAGAATACACCACATATTATTGTCATGATACTATAAATATCATGATCAGTTCATATGTATGAAGATCAGAAAGCTCCTTAAAATTATTCAAACATTAAAAATACCATTGTAATTGAACAAATTACTTTTTAAATGATATCATTATTGAAACTAGTCATGAAAATTCCTGAACAAAAAATTGATAATAAATATCCAACCCTGAGAAAATATGTATCTCGAAGACATTCTTTGGATGTTGTGAAGGGATCACACCCCTATCATTTCTAAATCCAATGAAACTTTTTTTCGATAGCATGGGCAAGGAAACACACGTATTATATCCAAAACAATATATTAAATAATTTTCATATAGAATATAATAATTCAATATAACCTAAACTATTGTATTTTTTTTATCATTATTAGCCTATTTCCTAAAATAAACTATTAAATCATCAACTTGAACAAGGAAAAATGGATTCTAAATAAATTTGAAATATCAAATTAAAAAATTCAATAGTTATGACTAGTGTATTATTAAGACAAAAAATCATAACAATGAACTCATAATGGACATATCTTCTTCTGAATATCGTTTTTAGAAAATCCTCCTTATGAACATATGGTAGGTGATATCCTAATCCTTATCCAATTTTATAGAACCTATGGGCTTGCCAAAATTAATCAAATTTGTCATCAATGTGTTGATGAGGATACTGGTTATTTACCATTAAATTATTAATCATACAATAATCCATCCAATGAAAATTAGTTACACCTACCTTTTTAACAAAAAACTACTGATACCCATAGATATGTACTATAATTAATAAACCCTTTGATTTACATCACTTTAAAATGGGATTTGAATTCCTTGAATTTTGTTAGTTCCATATTATAAAACCTAAGTATGATCAGACTATTCCCTTGTAAGAGATCAATCATAAAGTCTACTGCTCATGTGGGTGGAAACACTAAGAATGTTTCATTGAAACCTTTAGGAATCTGATCATAAATATTTGGAAAACTAGTATCAGTGATCTTAGATCTAGATTATATGTTCAATTATTCCAATTACTATGACGGAGTTCTAAATTATAATTCCAAAAATCTTGCAGCACCTTCTTTCACATTTCTATATCCAATAAAGATCTGATTGATGCCATATATAGTTGAAAAAATAACACGTTAGGAATGATAGCCGATGTGATATTTAAACATTATCATCAAATCCGTACCAAAGATTAATTTATAGATATCCATATCAAGCAAGGAGAAATGAAAAATCAATTATTCCCCACCAAGTGTTATAAAAAATACTTTTCACATAATAACATAAAAATTGTTCTCCTAGAGGAGTTTTATGTTTAAATATATATGGAATGACCTCAAAAAACCACATATTATCAACAAAATGTGATGAATTAAAGGGGGGACATTCCAATATCACACAATGATTTCATAAGGTTATAATTAAAATGAATCATAACTCTCACTCTTGAGGGTTTTGATTGACCATCAAGGTTCGTTTCCAACCATCACAGGGTTGGTTACTCGTTACAATGTGTTATTAAAAACTTTTTTCAGATTCCACGAGTTGAATAGTTACGATTTCAATAGAATCACCATGTCTTTCTACGTTTTACTACTGACAATTATTCTGAAGAATCAATACTGATGAAATATACACTATTGAATAAGAAGGATATTTTTCCCTAGCATATGACCTTGGAGTACTACGATAATAACGCCATATATGTCCCATCATATTGAAATTTTTATAGGACCTTGGTGTTTTGGTACAATATTTCATAATGTGATCAGGAAAAAAATTTGAAAATAGTTGGATTTACTCTTTATTCTATGAGAATGATTAACTGATTCAACCATATGATTTTGAGTTATATCACCACATTGAAAATAGGCTTCCCTCTACTATTTATTCCAAAATAATATACTTCAAACTAGTTCCCATATGTTTTAACATTCATTATCCAAATGTATTCTTTTAAATATCCCATTAATCCACTCTTTCACTGTAGACCATATCTTTATATAGAGATATATAATGCACAACAATATCTGTTGGAATCACTAGCCTCAAACCCAATCAAACACATCATGACTTCAAGGGTGAACATGGAGAAATTATGTTTGAGTGGAAGACTAAACACCTAAATTTATTTTCATAACCTACTGTTGTGAGGTTTTCTTACTTCCAACTAAATAAGTATCTTATTCTTGTAATTTTATAACTATATAGATTTACTTGTTGAAAATAAATATTGAAAATCCCCCCACATCATGCTTCCATCTGATTTAGTCTGATTTGTTAAATCATACCCTTAGCATGTATGATCATAAAAAATGTATTTCTACAACATTACATTTAGCTCTACTAATTTCCCAATGAAATTTAAGAATTAGATTATACTATAAAACTATTCCTCTACTATTTTTCATTCAGAATAACCATGAAGAATGTATGGATTCTACTTTTTGAACTGAACCCAATGATCTAATTTTCTGTTTTCATCAATTTTTTTATTATATAAATCGATTAAAATCATTGAATATTCCATGATATCAATATTTATATTCATATGGCACTGAATTACCGACATTCTGAGTAGCCTATTCATGTTGGTTTCATCGACGTCTATCTAGTTACGTTCTCTATAAATAAAAAAACTCAATTGAGTCTCACTCTTTAGAAACTAAAGGATTATAAATTTCCAAAAAACAACATTAAACATATTATAATATGGGTTTCCAAAATTGATCAATTTATTCTTTTAACCCATCGTCTAAAATTCCACCATGCTCAATGATAGTCAAACCATTTTCAAATATTTTGAAAAATAAACCATTTTCAATAAATTTTTAATAGATACTCAAATTTAATTATTCTATTATAGAGGGAAGTCATTACTATCAATGCATGTTATACTATTATCTATATCTAATCTCATGATGTTGACCTGAAAAAACCTAAAAGTGATTGAAAAAACTAATGTACCCAAGCTCCCTGATTACTTGAAATTCATCATAAATAGTATTTTTATACATTTTTATAGCGTACATTATATGTTTATAAAATCTTACTATTTTTGGACAACCTAATTCAAGAACATAACAACTAATCCCAAAGGATCGAACAAATTAGAATGATTCGTATCATCCATACACACCACCCAAGCTTGAAGAGTGATAAGTGTGTTATTTCCCTAACGTGACATCACTGAGACCGAAAATGTATGAAATAAATTACCATGGCATCATAAAAAGTTGGGGGTGATTTATTTTTTAAAGAAAAACCAACTAACCCATGACAAAAATAAAATACATATTATTTGTATGATTCATGAGTATAAGAATACAAGAAAATAAAAAAACCAAAAGAAAATATCATAGGAAACAAGGAATAAATGTAACATAAATAAAAAAACAAAAGGGTGATAAAACACAAAGTCACACCATACCACAAAAAATAGATCTGAATCAATTCCGTAATCCAAATGGGCATTCCCAACACACAGTATCATGAAGATCAACTACAGAACCATGAAATCATTCCTTTACCTATGTCTAAATATAAAAAATCTACAAAGGCACCTAAGATCAAAAGTAGGGATTGATTATAAAAATAAATATGATTTTCCCAATAAATTCCCTACTTATACAACAATGATAAAACTTTTTTCACATTTTATAAAACAATTTATGAAATGAAAATAGTTCATATCAAAAACAAATATAAATTTTTCCAGGGTAAGAGTATACAATGTATCACAATATTATTTCAAGGAAAAAATAAACAACCCCTTAAAACCATTTAGTAGTTCAATATATAAATATCTATGTCCACAAAAATCAAAATAGACATAGATTATTTGGGTTACAACTGATCGTGAAAATTCAAATCCGTATTTTTTTTCCTTAATAATGGCATTTCACAACCATTATCCATCCCATTTAACTCATTAACAATTTTTATACACAAATCATCTCAGCACATTTAAAAAGAATCATTTCCTCCATTAAAAATAGATTAATACAAATCATTAAATGAATCAAATGAACCAAAATTTTAAAATCACTATATGAAAATTATAAACAAGAGTATTTCCCAAAAGACATCAAAATACCATAATTTCCAAAACCATAATTCAAACGAGAAATTATATGAAATTAAAACATGATTTATTAAAGAATTTCATGAAATTTAATCAATTTGAAATAAATACTTAATGTTATAATCAATACGATTTGATAGAGATTCAAATCATCATCCAAACATCAGAAAAAAATTAACATGATAACAACTTCATGAATCCATATTTTATTATCAAGATCCAATAATATATCTTGTTACCCTCATCCAATTGAATAATATATCATTAATATTCTAATGTTAAAACATATATATATATATCTTATATTTAATTGATCTGTAGTTCTGTGAGTGAGGTGAAGAAGATATCTATGAAGAATTATGAAGAACAACCACTTATTTATATATTGATCTCCAATCGACTTTAAATCACCAAAAAATTTTCCAGGATCAATGGGAATCACCTCTTAAGGATTGGTAAGAAAATAAATTCCTGATTAGGGTGTAATATTGAAAACAAATCTCATAACTGATTTAATTCATATTAGATCCATGATTTTAGGGTATTTATTTTCTCAGATCCAGTTAGGAAAAACCATGAACATCATATACATGAGATACTGGCCTAGGACAAACTGTGTATGGTTGGATCACATGGTTAGAAAAATCCATTCTTTAACCATGCTATTCTACTATGTCAAGAAATTAATGGTTTCTCTTAATAACTCACATATTTTGGCAGAACCATAGTCTAATCATCCACTTTCTTAGTACTTATTATTTTAACATCTATGGTTTCTTACAGGTGTATCTTGATTTCTATAATCCTTATTCAATATGTTCATCAATAAAATATCTTCAAAATAACTCTATAACCCCTATGAACCTAACAAAACATAGTTCGGCCATTATATATAATAAAAATACATAAACAAATGTTCAAATAACTAAAAATATTAGTGATGTAATTATGTTTGTAACACATCTCTAGGTTAATCCCTATTCATATATAATGTTCTCAGGGATCGTGATCAACAAATTATGCTACCACACTACTATGACATATTTACTATCTTATTCTAAAATATATATGTTATTTTTATTGATCTTGGATGCATGTTTTATTATCCATGGTTTCATTATTATATGTCCATGTATGATATTTTTGTTCACATAGACACATTTTCATCTTCAAATCACCAATGATATTTGATTTATAACCTATTTTTCACCCTTTCTAAGGGTATGATCTGAAAATTTATTATTTTTTCTTTACCCCATGTAACGAAGACTGAAATTATGAATGAATTATCTAGAAAGATAACATATGAAAATATTATATATTGTAAAATTTGATTATTGATAACAAAAAATATTTTTATGTATCTAATATTCAAATACACAATTAACATAGTTTTTAGGTGTGATTTATTATGACATATAATAAGTATTCACATAATTTTATGTAAATTTTTTTCATTGATTGTTATGTTATCTTATTTGGTATCAGATTAGGGATTCATTAATTTTTTGGATAAATTTATGAAGAATAAGAGAATAAAATTTAAATCAACCTATAAAGAACATAAGTTTTTTTAGAAGAACCATGAGTTTCATTTGACTGATGAGAAATATCATATTCTAAAATGAAGGGGTAATATGTTTAGGATACATTAGGTTTGATTTTAATTATTATAATATTAATGAATATTGATATTTTTGTTTAATACTATAAACAACCATTTTGGTTTTGGTAAATGATTAAAACCATAATAATATGAAGATATGTATCCTTACAGTCTAGTCATGAACTTAAAATGTATTATTTGATTATTATTCTTCATTGTAATTTATATTTATAAATTTACCTAGTAAATACAAATCATCTTCCCAATATTTTAATAATAAATTATCAATTATAACATCTATTGGTGTGATGATTTTATCCTTGTCTTACAAGGTTTCTTCAAGTAAATTTTAATGAAATATGAGTCATCAATCCTATTACTCATAGTTTTGTAAATATTGATGTTATTTTACAAATCGATTGACTATATATATATAGTGACCATATATATTTTTGAATTTAGAAAATATAAATTCATATCCCAAATCACTTCATAATCATCTATCAATTCAAGGATCACTATTAACTCTATATAGAAATGAAATCAATTATATAAGTCTTAATTAACAATAATGAGGGGTATATATCACAAATAGTTTGATAAAAACTCAATATATATGATATTACCATTGTGTATGAATGTATTGATGTATTTATAAAGTAGTTTCAGTCTCTTACATGTGATCATGATATTGAGTTTCTAACACAACTTAAACCTATTATAATGCCAATATCAATGATTTCATATTTTTATGCTCCAAATCAATTTGACTAATTGAGGAAGAGTCATAAAGGGAACCATGATACATGATTTATATATTCATGGTCTTCACCATGGGGTGAACCTCTTATCGTTGATATGAAGAAGGGTAAATAAATTCATATCTATACTTATTATAATCTACTTATAAAAAATAAAAAGTAAGAAAAAAATTTTCTTACCCTGTATTGATGAATTATTCAATCCTCTATGAGGGAATAAATACTTATAAAAGATAGAAATTCATCGCATATGTAATCAACTAAAAGTGTAAAGAGTGCATGTCTATGAGATTACGCATCATAAAAAATATGGACAATATATATTTATAGTCATGAAATTCGGACATAAAAATTCTACCTTAATCTTTATAAATACGAAAACTTATTTTTTCGTGGATACCCTGATTAATTTATTCTCCCCGTCTTTCATGATTATATTCGTATATATTATAGAAGAATATAATAGCATGAGGATTATTTTAATATTTTTTGTATAAATAGAAAAAGTTAAAAACTATGAAAAAATTATGACATGTGAATTATTGCTGGATAATGTATCCTTCTTCGGTTATATAATCACCTGTGAGGGTATATATGGTGATCCTTCTTAGGCAGAGTTGATTGATGAATGTAGATGATAAAAAAAAGAACATATCCATATTTTTTTCAAATTGGATGGATAATATGAATTTTTTTTTCCTAGGACCAATTATATTAATCATGTTAACATTAAATGGATTCAAGTTACATGCACAGATAAATGTGAAGAAAATTTCGTGGATCATAAGAGAAGTTAAGTCAATAAAAATTTACTCACAATATCTTATATTAATCGAAACTTAGTCATTTATAGTGATGATTTAATAAAGAGATTGGGATTTTTCCACATGAACAATGTCATCGTGGTAGATTATTCATTAAATTTATTAATTGTTGATGAAAAAAATTACCTATTACATGATTTTGGTTGAGGAATTGTAATATTCCCATTAAATATATGAATGAACCATCGTTATGGTAAATATCATGATATATATAATGATAATAAGTTATTAATGTATATACACACAAAAAATAATTTTGACATTCAATAAAGAAGAATATTGGAATTAATTAAGGACTATGACTGTAACATCCTATTATTTTAATTGAACACTATTTTTAAATACATATAAAACATAAAACAGAAAAATTAATTAAACCACACAATTATATAATTCAAATGTTATTGATATTATATATCGAATAAATTGGATTATAGTATTAATATTATTAATATTATGAAAGTTAATTTTAAAGGTTTAATATAATTTAAAATTATTTATTAATTCATAAAAAACCAATACTTGATTTTCTCAAAATCCATTCTATGATTCAAAAATATATTTTATTCAAAAATAAATTTTATTAATTTTTTTGGAATAATATTATAACAAATTTATATGACTAATATTAATATTATTTTATAACAATGATGAAATTTTGAATCCATCATATTAAAATATTCTTTGGGTGAAATTTTTGTATTATCTATTTTTTTTTAGTATTGAAAAATAATAATTTTTGTTTAAAAATAATTTACATTCATGGAAAATCCTTATTATATATTTAATTTTATTGTAAAATAGTTTGAATATTATTAAATTAAATTTTATATAATTTATTATATTTTAATTTTTATTATACATCATATTGTTTAATGTTCATGTTTGGGATTCCAAGGGAATTTTTATATAAAGAATGGTTGTAATTTCATGTTTTCCATTTATATTATAATTTGTTTCATTGACGTATAATAATTGGATTTGAAAAAATGGACTACATGTATATAATCATGTGCCTCTAGATTTATATATATATATATATATTTTATTATTAATACAAATCGTGATGATTATTTTTCATGGTGGCCCAAGGTTGGCCACCTTGGGCCTAGCTGGGGATGTGTGACATAGGGTGGGGTTAGGCCGCCTCAATAACCTCTAAACCGACAACACGTTTTTTCCCATGGCGGCCGGGTGAGTTGGTTCAAGGCGGTGGTGTCCTGTCATTGAGGTTCTGGGTTCGAGTCCTCGCAAAGGCAACATGCACCATATGCCAGCGATCCTCTTGTCCCCTCGACTCAATGGGAACTCGCCCAAGCCCAAGGCTGGCCACCTTGGGCCTAGATGGGGACGTGTGACAGGGGGTTGGGAAAGGCCGCCTCAATACCGACTAAACCGACAACACATTTTGAATTTTTTCCACAGTAGGGTCCATCTCATTCCTCGGATCTTGCGAGGAACCATAGCACATGCCACACGATGACTTTCCCCCCTTCCTGGTGGTCGGAGGGGGGGGGGGATGATCTGTTTCTTATTACTTTTAATCCAAGAACTCCATTTGTGCCTTTAACTAACCCTAACTTTCTACCAGATTTTTCGTCGATTTCTTTACATCTGAAGGTGCATAATCTTCATCTCAGGAATCATCATCTACCGATCACAGTTTTAGAGTTCTCTGAAGTGAAGAAGCATCTTGATCTGACCCTGGTTGCTTGAGTCCACTCGCGAAGGCCATTTGCTGATGAATTTGATCGATGTGTCTTTGCCAAATGGGAATTGCGGGATTGAGAAGTGGTTGGCCTCCTCGATAATAGTCACTTAATGATTTTTTTCTCCTCTAATGAAGACCTTGTTCATTCTTGGTCCAGTGCCCCTCGATGTTGTAATGGATGTAAGTTCTTTCTACTTCAGTGGACGATTGAATGATGTATGAATCGGGATCCTACTTCTCTTCTGATCTGGGAAAGTCTCCCCAATCTTCCTTTACCCTTTCAAATCCTAGCAATCTTATTTATTCTTGAAAATATGATAGGCCGATTCTTATGTTCCGATGTGCGTACGTCTACCCTCTGCCACCCGATTAATCCCCGGTGCTATGTTGAGGTGGGTGTTTCTAGACCGTTGATGGAATGGGTTTGGATTTCAGTTGGAGAGGAATTTTGATGGAAACAAGCAATTATATATGAATACTTGGTTGATTATTGTTCAAGCTGCAAGAGATTGGGCCACTCCAGTTCGAGATTCCATGCCAGATTATAGAGTAGGAGGCCATTGGCACCAGGATCTCTCGTAGAGAACATGAGACCCGCTGTGGTTGAGACTAAGACAGGAAGTCTGGGACCACAGGGCATGCTATCTGTTAAAACATCCACGGGTGCTCATTCAAACCTGTTGGTGTCTGTGGTTTTCACGCAGCTCAGGTAGGATCTGAATAGGGGGAATGACTTGTAGGTATGTGATCCCAAAGGTGCTGGCGATGGTGGGGCAACACGCCCTTCTGATGGAATCACAACTGCAGTCCATTAATAGTAGCCAGATGCATCTGTTGTGCCGGAGAGGGATGCCAATGCTCAACTCGGTTGGTCTGATGCTGGTGAGGATTCTCAGAGGGAAGGGGGATAAGTGGTGTTATGTGTATGGGTAAGTAGGGGTCATCTTTGATTCTTGAAATGGAAATCATGTAGGGGTCTTCCCCAGATGTGAAGAAGATGCAGTTAGCTGGATGTAAGGACAACAGAAGTATAGACCTTGTAGGTGGCATCAGTGGTCAGGGTAATGCTGTTAGTGTTGTGTTGATTAACGTACCCACGGGGAATCGTTTTCAAGAGTTAGGCATGGCAGCTGGGGGTGAGATACCTCATATATGTGGTAGCGACATCATGCAGAATGAGTTCAAGGAGAATACACTAATGTGTAGTTGTGGAATAGATGTTGAACACACAATGATTGAAGAACCTCACTGTTTGGCTATGATTGACATCAATAATCAGTTTCAGCAAAACCAGTTAGTGCAGTTTCAAGAGATGCAGTGCCCTGGGAATTGGGGAGACCTTTCTGAGAGTGATAAGTAAAATAATGGGGAGATGGTTAGGCCATCATATAATGAGAATTTCCAAGTGGAGAACAAGGTGATGCTAGAGATCCAAGACAAGGTGATTGCTTATCCGTGAGGAATGAGGAAGAAGGATGACTCCTATTTGGAAAAGTTGATGCCTACTAGATCGACTGTCAGAAATATGCAATCTCCAAATGAGTTTCTTGAGATGGAGCGGTTGAATCTGAGGAAGAAGTATGCAAAGGTTCTGAAGCACTACGAGAGTTCGGTGTGGGAAACGGTGACTGAGGAAGAGTCTATTTATCATGGAGGTGGCGAGGGGTATGATTTCGAGGATTTGCAGTGACTTTGCTGGTTCTCTAATGTTTGGTTCTGATCTTTTTCTTTTATCATAATAAATGGTCAGGGGTTGTACCTCTGGCTATGCTTTCCTGGCATATTATTTTTTAACATAAACAGAAAAAGATTTTGATTGAATATAAAATATTATTTTTACATTTATGATATTATGATTATTATATTAATTTATTTTTTATTTATTTATGATATATCTTCATAAAATCATTACACAATGTCCTCATAGTTCTTCTGTAAGAAGTATTTATATCAAAGAAAATATTATTGAATATATAAAAATATCTTTTGGGTGAATTATAGTTTTTAATGAAATATATATATATATATATATATATATAATATTTCTGTTTTAATTTTTGTCTATATTCAAATTATGTTTTCATAAAAATGATTTTAATGTCAAATAAAATATATAGATTTGGAAATGATGATAATGATATTTTATAATAAACTATATATTATTGAATGATTTAAATTTGATAAAAATATTATTTCTTTAAAAATGAATGGTATATGGTTGAAAATATCAACTATAGTCCATTTATGGGACAATTTACATTTTATAGTGTCTTTCTTGGCCCTAAAATAATAGAAAATTTTATATCCTAATGATCATTTAAAGGGTCATTAGGGGTAAAAAAAATTGTGACAAGGCTGTTAAAATATCCTAAACAATTAAATGAATAATTTTATAATAGTAATTAGATTAAAAATTATCATAATGTAAAAATATTTCAATTTTTGTCACATTTCATGTAAAATTAATTTATATTAATTTAATAGTTTATTTAATTCAGAGGATTGTCTTCCCATCACTTATAAAAAAAAACTCATCTCCTCTATTCCATAAAAATATTGAGCACTATAAACATCCCTAATCCTAACCAAAACACTTCTTACTGTCCCTAACCATATTATAGTGGTATTATTTTTTGGCTTAATATTGACCATTGAGGGATTAAGGTGTAATAAATTCTATGGTTTATGAAGAATAAGAATTGCATTAAATGAAATGTTCCATTTTTATTCCATCATTTAAATAATTAAAAACATTTAAAAACAATATTATTTATTAAAATAAATATACTATGTTCAATTTGATGTTATTTTTAAATTTCTGATCATTATTTTGTCTCCTTCTTTCACCAAATGGGAAATTAACCCATCGTTTGGTGGAATATCTCATGGTGAATCGAAGTAGATTACTTTCTATATAACCTTTTAAAAATTTTATAGTGATTTATATAATTTATATATAAATATGATATTAAAGAAAGAAATATAGTAATGATAATACATTATATCATCTATTTTCTTGCCATTCAATCAATGGGAAGATGGAAACATCGTTTGTGTGTACACATTCATTATGACCACAATGAAGGGATGTTGATTTCTTTTTGTCACTACATCACATGGAAGGATAGTATAAGTATATTTAAAAATATAATATTGTATTTATGATATTACAATAATTATGGAAATATTGAATAATACTTACCTTTTACCCCTCATGTTCCTTGAAAAAATGGAAATGCCATTCAAGAATACGTACGAACTACCTTCTCTAGGGTTGAAATGTAATTCATTTTTCTTAACCATTATTCAAGGTCAATTTTAAAAGTATAATTACTCAATAATAATTTTAAAAATGTAATGATAATAATAATTATTATTATACAATAATTAACTCTTTTACAATGATAAACACATATAAGATATTTTGAAGCTAGGAATCGAACATCCCAAAAAAACAGATATATACATAACTGAAGTAGTAATTAAAATATTTATTAATATAAACAATATAAATGGTATGAATAAATATCATTAAATATATAAAAGGATATTATAAAATTTAAAATTTGATATATATTCATTTCTAGAAAATAAAGGGCATAAATGTAACATTTTGACTCAAGGTAAGGGATTTGGTCTCAATTCCCATGTATTGATGGATTCTTTATTATGTTACTTATAATTTATTTTATATGTTTTATATAATTATATTTTACATTTTATGACATAATTACATAATAATTCAATGTATTTACGGTTTTAATAAAACTTATTTCATTCAAGGGGATATGACTTGAATATTACCTAATAATAAGTGATTTCTTAACTCAATATCCAGCCACTAGGTTATACTTCTAAATCATTGACACTTATATGAAATAATTATTGGTTAATTGAAATGCAAATTATTTATAATTTATTTTTAAAATTTTTCTATCTATATTTACATATGTAAACATGATCAGTTCAATAATTTATTCTCACCGTAAAATATTTTATCTTCGTAATGGATTTCTTTTTATTAATGATTTTTTTGAGAAATATTTTATATTATGAACCATGATTTCATTATGTTTTTTATGTAATGACTCATGATTTATTTTTAAATAAAGGATATTGAAATTCATGGTATTTATAGGGACTTATCATTATCATTTTCTGTTTACATTTTATTATAATGTTACAAAAGTGGTAAATGATCCATATTACAATATTCATTATTTTTTATATTATCTTGAACAATGATCCTTTGGTATACCTTTACGTCCATGGTTTCATAAAACAAATATCAATTGTTCTCTTATGGTTATTAATGTTGATTAAATGTTTTATTTATATTCCATTAATTTTTTGTTAATGACACATGAATTAATATGTTTTTATGTTATACTCATCTTTCTTCTTATTTAGATTGGTAATATTTTTTATACCTTATCCATGATATCTAATGCAATTTCATTAATGATTAATTTTAAAGATAAATTAATGTTAATTTTATTTTACATGATGTTTGAACTTATTTAAAATGATTTAAAATGAAATTTGTTTTCATTTTCCTCCTAGTTCAACTCTAAATTTCAATATAGAAGTTTGAAAACAAATTTTTATTTCACAATTTACAATAAGAATGAATATTTATTATATTTTGACCATTATTTTTTTCATGTTCATTTAATGGTTTAAAATGTTATTTTCAATTAAAATAATTTTATAATTTTTTGTAACTTTTTTTATTTCAATGTGATTTTCAAAATGAATAAGTGATTTTGTAATGAATTTAATTAATGATATCTTATGGTTATTTCTATTCATAAAAAACAAAATTCCTTGATATTACTTATGATATATAATATCTGGTTAATCTTTTCAGATACTACTAAATCCCTCTTTTGATCCTTAATTGGTTTGGATTTATATTTGGGTGAATCAGGTGCTATTTTTGATATTTTGAAGGGATAGTTCTCTATGAATAGTTGGTGAATAGTTTTCCCAAGCAACATTCCCTTTTAGTGAAAATAGTTAAAACCCAGGTAGTGAGGGTTTTCCCAGTTGGTTCACAGTTTGAAAAATTATTTTCCCACTATCGATAAACCATGAAAGCTTTTAGAAGGGGCCCCGTAGATAGGGAATATAGTTTTATAAACCACGATCCCTTGTCTAGGAAACCTTTCACGTGACATTTAATGAATCTAAAAATTATAAAACAATCTCTGGAACCACCAATTTAGGCCCTCGATAAGGCCTAAATCAACCAAGAATGATTTCCTATGTCGATTGAGCTATCAAAGTCCAATTTTTTCTATTAAAAACTATTTTCAAGGGGGATCAGAGCTATGTGATCTCTATTCAATATTTTACCATTATATTTCCTCTCCCCATTCAATATATCCTTCTATCATCCCTTGTATTTTTTAGGTTATGTTTGATATCTATATTGTTGTATGATATAATATATGTTGTTTTAGATCATGATTCTTAGAAATTTGTTATTTATGTTCTTATTTGCAATTTTCCATTGAGTTATTTATGATTTGTTATCTTGTAGTCCTGAAATAGGTGGTTCCATTTTTTATGGCCAATATAGTTAAACATAAATTTATTAATTTAAATAAAATTACATTCAATTGGTTAATTAAATACCTAATTCCATTGAATTGGGGATTTTAATTGGATTTTTCATGATATTTGAGATATTAAACCAATTCCATAGAATTGGGATGTGTTTGTAGAATTTGATGCAATAACCTGGAATGAAATTGTCTAATTTAAATTATGGAATTTATATACTAAATTTTATTTTGGAATTTGATTTAAAATTATTATGTGAAGAAAATGGATTAATTATTTTTATATAGAAACCCATTTCTAATGTCATTAAAAAAGGCATGATTTCATTAAAAACCAATTTTGGTATTTATATTGAAATTGGACTATTGAAATAGTAAATGGTCTGAATTGAATTTTATACAGTTTTGAAATATGTTTCCTATAATATATTTTTATTTTAGAACATGAAAGCCTTTGGGTTTCTGAGTTATTAGGGAATAACATGCTTGGATGGGAATTCCCTAACACCGAATTGGCACATTACAACACTAACATAACATTATTCGTAGATGTTGTCCCAGGGGTGATTTTGTTTATTAATTTTAGACTATTTTCAAAGGGACATGTGGGTACATTTCTATAATTTATGATAAGCATGTCAGGATCTCATAACTGGTAACTATCATAACTCTTGGTAGATGACCATGTTGCTCATTGTTAATGATTTTTTTATATATTACATTCCATGTAAACTATTTTACACATGCCTCATGAATATAAATTTACTATTTTAAATAAAATTTATAATATGAGACTATTCATAAATTATTCCATCATTTTAAATGTAAATAATTATTTTATTTATATATTGTTTTGAAATTCCATTCAAGTTCATATAAAATTGAAAACGTTAATTTTTTTAATTAATTGTGAAATCTTATTATAACATCCTTTGTGAGAGGCTACTGATATTTTATCTCACACACTACTAATACCTTTGTAAAATTGTATATTTCTTCTTTTCTCATTCGTGTAAGGGGAAACACCACTTAGCAGTGGTAGTTGTTGTAGAGTTGTGTCAGTTAGGTCATGGGTTTTTTTTCTATTAAATTTTTATTGTAATTTCGGTAGTTTATATGTGTTTGACATATATTATACTTCACTCTATGGATTTTAAGTAATACTAAATTTTATTTTTTTCTTTATTTGTGTTTATGGAAAATTCTTTCCCACATTCATACTGATTGATTCCAACTGCTTGTCGCCAACCCATGGGGATCAAAAACACCCTTCATGATTATTCTGCACTTAATTTTTTATTAGGGTAACAAGATATATGGGTCAGTTCATGAAAATTTGGTATCAGTTGTGTTGTTTAAACATCTTTCTTAGATGTCAGTATGTAGTTTTGTAATGATTTTGGGACATGGGATATAGCTGCAACTGATTTCCTCATAGCCTTTATTGTAATGATCATAAATTCACCAATGGTGGTTTGGTAATTATGTATTGAGTATTAGTTATATTATTTTACACAACATTTATTTGGATGGATTGAAATTCAAAACATATTTTTTCTATATATTGGGATCAGTTTTCATTATTAATTTATTTTGTATTAATCTAATATGTTCAATGTTATTTGATGATGTAGTGTAATATCATGGCTTTTAGAAGATGTGAAATTCAATCCTAGAAAGAAGATACTCATGAAACTTAATGATAATTTCCACTCATATACTGTAATTTAGATGAATTTATCATGTATGATGTTCATGCACTATGAGACATACCTTCACTAGTTCTCGTTAATTCACAAACTGGGGATATTCAATGGGATATATTAAGAAACCATCATATGGGGTTCCTTTTCAAGAAGCCATGGTTATTTGAATGATATAATCATCCACAACTATATGAGAATTAGTTAAGGATTATTATTCATTTTTTTGAGTTATTTCAGACTCCATATAAAGATATGGAGAAAGGTTCCACCTCCAAGCTCGACGAACATAATAGGAGATTACCGGACACAATGGTGATAACAAAGATGCACAAGGTATTATAGTGGAATAAAATACAAGTTAATTTCAAAAAATAGTAATATCCATTTTACATTCAATTGGTATGTTTTTTTTGGTTTTTTAGAATTGAGTCGGCTCACAGGAATATGCAAAAATATGAAAATCAGTTTCTATAGCTCTGGATGATTTAACATGAGATAATAACGAGTGAGAATATGAAGACATAATGTTATGATATGGACATAAATTTGATATTCAATCCCAATTTTTTCATAATATAACTTCATTAGTTATATGATGTACTTGATAGATCATTTATGGTTGAAATGGATCTGGATGGAATGTTGGAGCTAAAAACTATTCCATTCACTTATAGTGGTTGTGTGATTTTCATTAATGGATGGAGGAACCATAATGATTCACATACATGTTCGTGATAGTATGGTTCTTCTAGAACTCATATATTTCTTTTAATTGGCCCATTTATTTTTTTTACCAATGTGTCTAAATATTTTATTCAAAATAGTTTTGCATTGAGGCACCCAAGATATACAGTTCTTATATACGTTTAGTTCACCTAAAAAACTTTTTCCATATCTATTATAGTCCTCATAGTATAATGGGATCAATGAAACCTACATAACTTGGATTCAATCATATACTTCATGTACATATGGGTTTAATCTATAAGCATCATGAATGATCATTTTTCATACAGTTAAAGTGTCTATAGAGGAGGCATATATGGCTCAAGAAACTATGAGAAGTATCATCATCATTAGTGACTAATTTATTTGATAGTGGCACATCTCATGAATTTATTTCAACTAAAATTTTTAATCCTCTTAACCTTTTTATAGATATTTTATCTTATGTGATAAATATAACTACACCCCACAAAAACGAAGAGAGAGTATACTACCTCGACCACATTTGTTCGGAGGAAATTCATTACATTAATAACTTGGAATGATTACAAGGAACCAAATACCAAAGGATCAATCTGTTTAGTATTTTTGGATGATATATTACATATATAAATCTCATATTACAGTTTTAAACATAATTTTCAACATATAAAATACTTTTAGAATGACATTATTATCCTATATTAACCCTACATATCATTTATAATAAACATCTTGGTATCCTAAGAAATATAAAACAAAATATTATTATGAGATTATATACTTAGACAGGGTAATCATACAACATAAGATACTATGAATAATTAAATTTAAACATTATGGAAAGGTTTATAACATAAACACATTTCACATTAACAATATCTTGGGATAAATATGGAATGTATAAGTGAAAATAAATTAATTCCATAAAAATAATCACATGGATATTCTAATAATCAAATAATAGCATGGAATATCAATAACATAACGTCTTTTAATAGAAATTATAATTTAATACATCATAATCATTCATTAAGGTATTAGGATAAGACACTATATATAAAATCGTAAGGTCTCAGCCAATAAACAAACTAGTTGATCTTATTAAACCTACCGTTACATCCCGGCAATAAAAAAGGCCCCTCCTATCACTTAATATTTAAAATTAATTCCTAGTATTAAATCATAAACACCATAAACATTTAGATTGAACAAGTAGCATATGAATTGTGAATACATTAAACATAAATAGTGGGTCTTATTAAAATAGCGCATCCCTTGTAAATAAATCCTAAACTAGTCTATAAAATAAAGTAGATTTAATTATAAGATATTATACTCAATCAATCATATGATCCATAAAAAGATATTTAAATTTATTAAATTCTATAATAAAATCATTAAAATTATCTTTCTTAAAATTTTCCTATTTTTACATTGAAATAATTTATTTAAAAGGCAGTATAATTTTAAATTAAAAAATTTTCTATCTAGAGGATCTTTAAAATATATAAAGGAAGAATAAAGAAACAATGGTTTTAGGATGGAATAAAAATAATCTCATGCATAATATTATTAAAAAACATTCCTGATGTTTTTTTAAAGAAGTCATAAAGTACATCCTTTGGAAAAGGAAAAAAATATTCCATTCCTTCCATTTTATAAGTAGTAATAATGTGTGAAAAAACTAATATATTTTAGGATAATAGTAAATATATGTTGGAAAAAATTATTTAGAAATTTGTACATGGACGATAAATATTCCCCAACAAATAATTATATATAAAAAGTCCTGGATAATAATGGGATTGTGAAATTAACCCTCACCTTGTACTTTTCTTTACTTGAATGTGCTTTATCCTCTTATATTATGGTTTAAAATATGTTATTTTGTTATTATAGAACCATATCCATATTATATATATATATATGAACTTCTAATGTCAATTTGTTAAAAATTTTCTATTATTACCAGTGTTTTGGGTGTTAACTGCTTCATTTTTTAATGTGTGTATAGTCGTGTCAGCCCTATTTCATTATAATAGAATTTCATTGTATATTAAATTTAAAAAATATATATTAAGTTAATTGGTATTATATTTATTAATTATAAACCATTTTATAATAATTCATAAATTGTTTATATAGAAAATGAATATCCCATGTTGTTGATATGGTAGGTCGTAAGTACACACAAGCGACGATAATGTCCACTTAATGGTGAAATGGTAAGGAATTTTATTTTTTGTTAATTATAATGTATAAATATAATGTAATATTTTTTATTTATATCCATTATTTTAATTATTATAACTAACCAAATAATATGTGATGAAAGATATTACACCACGACGTGGAGATGCTAAGTCGTACGTACGAATGATCATTGATTTTGTTTTTATAGGATAGATAACATGTTGAATTTCTTTCTGCCATAATCATAATAGCAACTAATCTTACATTTTATACCATATTTATTATATTATAAGTGAAAAAAAGTAAATATGATGTATAATAAGAAATGAACATGGGTGAGTTAGTAAAAACGATTACTTCTTCTTTGGTGTAATTCTATTCGATGTATTCTTAAGTTATATAGGGTTTGTATTTTCATTAGAAAAATACCACATAAACTTTTATAAGGATATTTTTCGTATAAATGTAAAGGAATTAGTTAATTTAGTATTCTATTAGTGCTTTGAGGGTTTGTGGAAGGTACTTCCCTTTAGCAATTGAGCTTAGGGGAACCTTTGGAATCTCCTAAAATATGAAATTAATATAAATTAATCCTCAATTATTAATTGATACTAATAGAATTTTTTAGAATATTGGATTATTATGAGGAAAATTGATGCATACAATAAAATTTACTCAACTTTTGATTAATTTTTAATCTTTATCCTTTTGTTTTGACCCTTATTTTACCCTTTTAACTCATACCATAATACCATAATAGTTAAAAAATTTAGGTTAATGAAATTTCTATAAAATTATGGAAGACTAATAAATAATTCATTAATGAAATATTTTACATCATAAAAATAATCTTGGAGAAATTTATTTTTTTATGATGTTTATGTCTATTAATAAAATTTTATAAATTTTAAAATATCATTTGTGTAAATTTTGACACTATTTGTTACTTGACATTTTAAATATATCATAAGAAAATTATATCATTGAAAAGACTATTCTAAATCTTCCATAAAATTTAATATTAATCTATAAAACTAGTTTATGACATTAATTATATAAAATTATATTTATTTTAATATTTTTAACTTCATTTTTTTGATTCTTCTAATATTTAAAGAATTACTACATCATCATTATGACAACATTTATTGTAATTATTTTAACACTAAAAATTATAAATCAATTACCACAATGTATATAAATATTTCTATTTCTATGTACAACTTACATCTGATTTATCCCCTTAAAAATCTCATATTAAAAATAGTTTACTTGTTAAAAATATGTGTGTGACAACATTGACTTTTCATTGAATGTAATATTTTAAATTTGATAATCTTATCCAAGTGGATTGAAATTTTTAAATTTTAATAAAAGTAATATTTTATTCAGTACATACACATCCAATGAAATTATGAGTTTTAACAGTAATTTTAGAGTCATTATAATATTAATTTTACCCAGAAATTACAAAATTAACCATAACTCTGTTAATTAAAATTTCCAGAATTTTTCTGTTCATATTAAAATTAATAAATGACAAATATTTACATAACGTGGAGAAATTGATTCAAAATATGGAATCCATTTATGGAAATTCATAAAATTTTATTGTATTAATTAATTTAAAATTAATCTCATAGTCGAAATGAGAAAAATAGTTTTTAAAGTGAAAACCATAAAAAGATTAAAATGTTTTTATATTCATTATAAATGTAAAATTGATTCCAAGAAAATAAATTGTATTTTATTATATATATGAAAATTTATTTATTCATTATAACCAATTAAAAATACCATTTAACACTATAAATTATTTAGACTAAAATGAAATTTTCAAAAAAATGAAATATTTTATCATTATTCATTAAGACATGAAACATATTATAAAAATACTAAATATTTTTCCAATGTAAATTTTTATATTCTTATTTTCAAATTTTATGTTTATTTTTTGAAATAGAGCATATAACAGTGTTAAAAATTCTGATTTAAAATAGGATATTCCTTAAATGGTGGTACAACTACCTTTTTTTTTACGAAATACAGTTTTTAAGTGCAAACCTAGATTTATTCATACCTTATACCAATAAAATATATTAGATGAATTAAAAAAATCATTGAAAATATTTTATTTCAATATGACTCCATAATGGTAATTACATCAATTTAGTAGGATAATATTACATTTAGAGTATTAAAATAGTTTTTATAAAAACATTCCATTATATATTTAGTTGGTTCTTATATTCATTTTTACATAATTTGTAACCAACGAATTGTACCATATATTTTTAAAATTAATTTAATGATATTAACAATCTCCAAATTAATAGATAAATTATATATTATTATAATAGATAACAATATTTTATTAAAATATTGGTATCTGATAAAACACAGCCTTGTGTGTAACACAATACAACTCATTGTTCCATGTAGATTAATCATTATATCGTTCTTTATAAATTAAGCTTAAAACAATAATATATTTATTGAAATGTAAAAAAATTGTAAAGTACTAGAGTGTTATAGAGAGTAGTTTCTCCATAGTCCCTCTTCAATTTTCTCTTTATCAAATGTTTATCTTTATTGGGATTTTACAGTTCTCAACAAGGTACATCATTACATCATTTTCAGGACTGATTGGCTGGTCGCTAATAATTCTCAAATTGAGTGTTTTCATTAATGGGTCTCCTTTATTACACCTAATGGGATATACCATTTCTTTTAGGGAGAATGGTAACTGAGATCAAATAGATACATAAATTTTAATCTAATGTTCGGGAATGTGTTATCTATTATCTATTTAGATATGTATAGAGAATCATTGAGCGATAATCTCCCTCTATTTGTCATCGTGTTTCTCAATGTTTTTCATTCTGAATATTCTAGTTTTTAACTTGTAAGGGGGCTATAATTTCCTATTTATTTATTTTTTGGCATTCAACCACTATATATTCTTTCTTACCTCATGGAACCAGTTGAAAGTAATGGTATGAAGACTCAGTTGTATGATCTTATAGAGAAATTTTTCATACACCCGAGTGTGTCCCTTTGGGAGGAACCGATTATCTTTACTAAGAAATATGATGGGTCACTCTGTTGCAAAAATTACTGAAAAGTGAATCCATTCAATGTAAAAAAACAAATTCATTGCCTTTTGTTGATGATTTGATTCACCAATTGAAATGAGAATGTTGGTTCTCAAATATTGATCTCCAAAATGGTTACCATCTCTTGAGAAAAAAGAATATTTAAATCCAAAAAACCACCTTTGGAGAAATTAAGACCATTATAGTTACCTAGTCAATCTAATTGGTTTATCTAGTTCTGTTATAGTCTATATGGGTTTAATGAAAATGTTTTCCTTGAGTATATTGATACATTTATGGTTCTCTTTGTGGATGAAATCCTTGTTTAATCAATGTTTGAGGAGGATCATCTACTTCATCTATTAGTATTTCTCGAAATATTGAGAACTCAACATCATCAATAAGATCATTCAAAATGTGATTATGGATTCAGAATGAGATATTCCTAGGACACATGTTGTCAGAACATGGTATATCTGTTGATCCAAAGAAGAAAAAATATGTTTTGACATGAGAACACAAATTTTTTTGAGATTCCAAGATTCTTTGGTTCAACTAGAAATTATCAATGTATTGTGAAGGAAATGTCAAAGTTTCCTTGTCCAATGACTACTCTATATTGAATTATAGTGATTTTTGTGTGTGATGGTAAATATCAGTGTTCATTTGTTAAAATGAAATCTAATTGTACTACAACAATAATGTAGACTATTCAAGAGGATAGGTAGGGATTTTGGGTCTTCTAGGATGCATCTGGTTATGGCTTGGGCTATGTTATTATGTATAATCATCATGTCATCCCTTATGGATCTCAGATGCTTATGTAACATGAGAGAAATTATCGAACCCATGTACTTGATCACAAAAATATGATGCATATTCTTAAGAGTTGGTCAAATTAACATTTCACATAATGGTATACCATGTATTTCGACCATAATAGCTTGAGTTGTGTCTTCTACCAAAATTATCTACATCTCCACAAAAACTGTTGGGTTTAATTCTTAAAATCATTCTACATTGAGATCATCTACACCCCATGTAAAGGGAATTTCATCGCAGATTCATTGAGTAGGAAAATTCTGACCCCTTCCATGAAAGAATCATCAATATATTTGAATATGATGGCTCTATTGAAAAAGATTCATAATGGAGTCTAGTAATTATGAACCGAGGTTTCACTGGCTAGATTCTAGTTGAAATCGACTTAGCACAAGTTGATTCATCAAGAGAAATATACTAATGGTGTGTTTTTTATCATTAGATGGTCTATATATTATTTGGAGACAATTGCTAAGTGATCATTCTCTACAGATGTTATTCTATAATATTGGATTCATTTTTATATTGTCGTCAATTAAGAAATATATGACAGGGGATTTTAACAACACATTGTAGGTTTTTCACCCTGTAACTAAATAGATTTTCTGTGAAATATGATTTCGATTCTAGGGTCTAGGTATGAGGTGAGGCATTTCTAAATTTGTATTTCATTGTTATATGTGTTAATAGTTTATGGACATGAACCAGAAACCTTAAATATTGATTCAACATCATCATATATCGTATTGGATACGGTATGGGACCTCAATGAGTTTTTTGGTGGTATTTTCATGTATTTATAGTATGATGAATGTGATATGGGATGTGATCGGTAAGCTGACTAATTCGTCCCACATTATACCATTCTGTGAAACAACAAAAGTAGAAGAGTAGGGAAATATATATGTGTGATAAATAGTTCTTTTTCATGTATTTCCATCCACTATAGTATCAGATATAGATCCTCAGTGTACATCTCATTTTTGGAGAGGCCTGCAGGACGTAATGGGATGTATGTTTCATTTGAGGTCAACATACCATCTAGAGTCTGATGGCTAGATCTAATGTTCTCTATATATTCTTGGGGGTATTCTTTGTGCCTGAATTTAGTAATTTAGTACATATACGGATAATTATTTGGGTATGTCTGAGTTTTCATATGAAAATGAATACCAGCTAGTGATAAAAAATGGCTCATTTTGATAAATTTTATAGAAAACCAAGTAAATCTACATTGTGTGGGTCTATTATTAGTGGAATTTCCTTTGTGGTACTGATATTGGTCTAAAATATGATAGTGAAGATTTAAATTAATTAGAGAATTTTTATGGAAAAGATATGATATAACTCTTATGATGATTGCCACAATAGACTATTGGAAATCTCGGTTTGTGAACAATTTTTATTGAATGAATCACCTCAATTGGGTCATCAATGGATTTTGAGGAATGATAAATTTTGTCCTCATTTTTTGGGACCTTTTGAGCTTTTCGAGAATATATGTATGTATTGTTACCTTTTGAAAATACCTCCTTAGATAATGGTGATACATAATGTGTTCGATGAATCTTAATTAATAAAGTATATATCTGATCCATCTCTTGTTCTGATCTTCAGTGATCTCGATGTCGTGCTTGATTTATTCATTAATGAGAATCCTATATGGATAGTTGATATTATAACCATGGTAAATTAAGGTAGGATGATACCTTTGTTTTTATTTCTATGGAGGAACAATTTTTATACTCATGAGACGTGGGAGAGGAAGGCACTGATGAGATAGTAGTAGACATATCTTTTTGATATGTAAATTTCATAACTAAATTAAAAGGGACATAAATATTCTATTATTGGGAGGTTGTTAGAGCCTGTAACTATTTTGGGTACTCATAAATCCCTTTTTGATAATAATATGGTGGGGTTTTTTAGGACTGATTTGGGTCATTTTTTTAAAATTTGAAGGTATTTGGGTCTATTCATGGTTGGTGCATACTTTTCCCAAACAGTGTTCCCTTTTAATGAAAACCATTAAAACTCATGCATATATGGTTTGTATGGTTGGTACATGGGTTTAAAAATCATTTGAAAACGAATGATAACCCCTGAAGTCATATAATAGTATATGCACGATTAGAGCGCAAGGTTTGAAAAAAACTGTTTGGGCCCGCCCAGTTAGGAGTGCACACAACATGTAATTAATTTTAAAATTATAAAACAATTATCCAACACCCCCCCAACCGTACACCTCTTCTTGAGCTTACCTAAAGATATAAAAATATCTAGAGTTGACAGGGATGTCAATGACCAATTTTGGCTCCACTAAACCCTTAAAAATAGATTAAAGATAGGTGATATCCATTTGATCCCTTCCTAATAATTTTACTCTCCCCATTCCTTATATCCCACTTTTGTATTCGTTCATCCTTTGGGTGTTATTGATATTTATCTTTTTGAAGGACATGATCTATGTTTTTTTAGATCTTGAATCTATGTTTCATTATTGGGTCTTCATTTCCATCAATTTTTATTGGATTTTCCAAATTAATGTTTTCTGATTCGTGATCCCACAATCCGGATGTATGTATTTTAATTATGAAAACCATTTTTATTGACCCTAAATTTCAAGATTTAGATTAAAATTATTGAATAAATTTTATGTTAATTAAATTAGTTTATTAAAAATAATCTTCTATTAAATTATGGATTTGAATTGGATTTGGAATGAAAATTGGGGAAACACCCAATTCATGTGAATTGGGGTGAGGTTGTGGAATTTTTTTGGGAAAATAATAGAATGAAATTACGGATTTTATATTCTAAAATAGATCTGTGGAATTGAAAAAAATATGTATTTGAGAAAAATTGATTATTTTTTTATAGAAACCCATTTATATTATGATAGAAAATATGCATGATTTGAATAAAACTCCTATTGTATTTTAAAAATCAAAACTAAAATATTTATAATGGAATATTAGTTTAATTATATTTTAAAATGTTTTAAAATAAATATCTCATTATTTATTGTTGTTTGAGTACATGCAAGCATAGGTAGTTAATGATATGTTAAATACAAACACATTGGGAACGAAATTCCCAAGCTTCTTTTGAATCATTGAAACTATAAGATAAACATATAGGTATATATTATCCCAAGTTGTATATTGATTAGTTTTATTTTTCAAATGTTAGAGGGACATGTGTGCACATTTCTATTCTTCAGGATATGTGTGTGAGGATCCCATAACCATGAACTATCATACCTCATGGATGATAATCAAGTAGTATATTGTTATTCAAATGATATATATACAATCATTTGTAAACTATTTTACACATTCATCATAAATTTATATAAAATGTTTTATATAAAATGACTATAAATCCATTTTTATAATTTTATCGATAATTTGAAATGTAACACATGAATTTTTTAAAATATTTTTTTGAAAATCCATGACTGTTTATTTTAAATTAGATGATATTTTGGTTAATTAGTTATGGTATCTTGTTATGGAATACGTGGTGAGACCCTATTATTCTTTTTGTTCAATCCCTATCCATGCCTTTGGGTGTTTGTATATCTACTATATCCAGGATTGATGAAGGGGAAATCACAACTTAGAGGTGATAGTTATTGTTGATCAATGGTCTTGGAGAGTTGTTTCAATTGAGATGTGGGTTATTCATATTCATATTTTCATATAATTTTTTGTTGCACTTTTGGATGTTTATTCATATTTTTCTTTTGGTACAGTTCTCATAATGGATTTTTCATTTTATTCATATAGAATTTTATCCATTTATTCAATTGTATTTGTGTAAAATTTGTTCCAATATTAATATTGTTTGATGCCACATGCTTGTCACCAACCTATGGGGATGAGGAATACCCATTAATCTATGTCATTAAATGATCCTTTATTATGGTACTAGGGAATCTAGGCTAGTTTTTGACATGATCCAATGGGAATATGTTGTACAGATACTATCCATATTAAAATTTATGAAGAATTTTTAATAGATAATTTTTTTTTCATGGGACCAATTTCATTCTCTATTGGTAAACCATGTTATGAGTGGACAATGGTTATTGTTTTATTAGATAAATAAATAGTTTTGTTTGGATTATTTCAAGGTTCATGGACATTGTTTTTTATGATATATAGATATGATATAGCTTTTGTTCATGGGTGAGCCATATATATATATCTAATTTATTTGATAATGAGATAGAGATAAATTTTTACCATATTTTCTAAATTTTATTTTTAAATTTAAAGTGTAGTTTATTCCATTTGATGGAGTGATTAAAAAGTTACCTAGAAAATTTCTTTTTTTTCTTAAATCAATTTTTAATTTATCCTTTCCAAAAAATTTATTTTCACATAGTTTGGAATTTTTTAAATATTATGTTATGGAATTATATTAAACAATTATTCCATGTCTCATATCTTGTTATCGTGTTTTTTATTTGTATGTATTCTCATATGTTATTCTCAAGAAATATTTTCTATTTCATCACACCATTATATTCATCTTATTCTTACTGATAACACTGATTTTTTAGTGATTATGTTTACCAATAATGAGAGTTTTAGCCTACCATTATTATTATTTAAGATTCCCTATGTTATGAATATTGAAGTTAAATTAATTTTGTCTATAAAGGATACTTGTGTGAGTAATTTTATGGAATATAATTAATACATAATGTTGAATAAAAAGTCTATGTATATTGGAAAAATACTTACATAAGAAATTAGATTTATTATATATGAGTATTTCTTAATTCCCTTAAAAATTAACACTAATATTTCATCAGTTATGTAAGTGATCAAAAATTTAATTTTGATGTTGTATGTATTAGGATGGTTTAAGTTGTGTCAAATTAATCTTTATCGCAGATAAAATTATAAAATTTATATTTTTAGGAATGGATCCAGGAGTGCAGGTTTATGGAAGTTATAGTTTGTATCAGAATGTGGTTTAGAAAACATTGTAGATTTGGATGTTTAATTTTTATTTTAAATTAAGTGTATTAGTTATCGTCAAGGGTTTATAATTTTATGTTTAATAATTATATCAACGGAATTGATAGTTTTATTAATGTTTTAATTGATTTAATTGTAAGGTGGTTATTGATACATTAAGGAATTTTTTATTTGGTTGAGGTATATTTAACCCTTAGGTTTAACATAATGGATTATTTTAGATGAATTATATTACATTTATGGGGATGTATGTAAAAATCTCTGAGAATTATTTTAAGGTTATATAATTTTTATTATTAATGTTATTGTGCTTAATTAGGATATATGGGTTTTTTCCCTAATGACCTATGATTATTCGTTTGTGTTATTATTGAATTTTTTAGATAATTTTATTATTTATTCATATTATGGTTTTTATTTTTTGGATAATTTTTTTAAAATTTTATAATTATTTTAAAATTGTTAACAACATGATGAATATATTTTAGTCCATTTATTTACCTCCTGGATTATTAATGGTTGTGTATCACTTTTCCCATATTTAAAATATTATTCAGATTAATATATATGATAAAGGTTGAATCCTATTAAAACAAACAAATTTAGGATGAAATTTCATTTATAGATATTAGGGAAATCAAGTAAATATATTATCTTAGGTTTTTCATCTAGAATTTAAAGGAATTACTCAAGACATTGAAATGAAACACAATTCAAAAATTCTATCCAATTAATTTTATATCTAATGAATTGATTCTAATATTCATACATATTTGATTTATAGTTTTATCATCATTCACTTTCTCATGATCAGTTAATTTATTGTATATAATTTTATTTGTCATTATCAATCATTATTTTTACATTAATTTCCTCTTCAATTCCCATATTTTCACATCCCAATAATGTTATACTATTTGGAAATTTATATATTTTTATTCTAATTTTCCATCATATTTCTTAATCCCACATTTCAAGTTAATTTCTAAATAACCATTTTTAGGATAAAATTTTCAAATAACGTATTTTAAAATGGAAAAATATAGATTATGAATATTTATTTCAACTATTTGGGAAAAATATATTTAATTGATGGAAAATATAACACCCTGAGATTTTAATATAACACTATGTTTGATAGTGTATACAACACATAACATTAATCATAAATGAAAATTGTATTATTACTATTTAAATGTGAATGTTATTGACTAGAAGTTAAATTGGTAGGTATCAATTGTAAAAAATAACATAATGAATAATACGCAAATGGGTTTTAAATAATAAAAATTTATTGATTAATGAAAAATAAAGAAGTAATAAATTATATTAAATTGAATTCACAAATACATTTGACTTAAAATGATTTTATAGTTTTTTTGTGAAAGTAATAAAATTATAATCAACCAATTTTTGAAATATTATTTTACCAAAATAGTATATGTTTTTAAATCATAAAATGATTTTATTGAATTTTGGTGTAATAATGATTTTTTTTTAAAAAAAATTCCGATTTATTTTATGAATTTATATTAAAATAAATGTATAATGTTTTATTAATTTGATTTAATAAAATTAATTCCATATGTCAAGTCATTAGTTTTAAATTTGGTAACTATTTCATATTTATTTTGCTTCATTATGAATAGTGATTTTGGAAAATGTTTTTTTGCTTGGTAAGGGTAAATGAGGCAAATAAGTTTAAAAAGAATATGATAGAGAATAAAAATAAACCTAAAATTTAAAATTATTAAATTTTATTATTGGTGTTATCTATGTATCATATAATATTCAATGCTATAGAATTTTTTGTATAATTTCTATTGAATACGACTTATATATAATTTTATGGAAAATATATACAAATTGTCAATATCTAGATTTTAAATATAAATTATATGTTAAATTGGGATAAAATTTAGCTATGAAAGAATTATAAAATTTATTTTTATAAAACTGATTTTTTTTCATAAATATTTATTTTTAATTATTAGTGATTAAATTATTACCATAAATTCATTAGTCCTGTCAATATTTTTTTGAGTAAGAAGTGAAAAAATAAAGTAAATGATTTAGAAAATATATAATTAATTTTTTTCTTAATTTATAGTGGTGGAAGATTAATATAAACATATATATAAAAAATTAATGATGTATTATATGTAAATATTATAATTCCATTTTTTTCAAGATGACATTATTGTTAATGTAGATGAATAGTTATAGAAAAGACAATAATGATATTTTTTGAAAAAAATATTTTATTAAATGATTTAAAATTCACAAAAATACAATATTCATACGTTTTATTGGTATATGGTTGAAAATATCTTCAATCATAAATTTAGGGGTCAAATTTTCTTCCATAGTCTCTTTCTCAACCATTAAAGAGTAAACAAATTTATTTCATGGTATTTGTCCAAACTATTAATAGGTGTTAAACAATGTTATATGGGTTTATAAAACACATAAAATTTTACAAATATTATTTCATGATAGGAATTTTACTCTCACTATTCGTTTAATCAAAATATATTAATTTAGTTCCACTTTTATTCGAAAATCATTATATAATAATATAATACATTAAGTAAATCCAAGAGTGCCACTCCCCTCACTTATAAATGGGAACAAACTCTCATATTTTCCACACAAAATTTTTCAATCTATATCAGTAAATAAATTCCTCTATAAATTAGAAAAATACCTCCATGAAATAAATAAGTCTTATTTTGGGAATAATTCACACCATAGAGGGCTTAAGGTGTAATGTAAAGGAGGTTTTTAGAAGAAGAGATATATCATTTGACTGAATGTTTAGATTTTATTTCCTCTTATACATCCTTCATAACTCTTTAAATCATTTTGATATAACTCTATAATAATCTACCATGTAATAATTTTTTATGATTTTAATTTATTGCCATTATTCCATCTCATTCTTCCATCAAAGGGGAAACAAAACCATTATTCGACAGACTACCACATGGCAAACCAATGTAGTTTGTTTTCCATAACAAACTGTTATGGATATATTGAATGATATTATTAATGTATACATATATATTTTCTTAATTAATACATATATATATATATTGTTATATAATATATAATATATTTTCATACCATTTAATCCACTAAAAACAATAACGTCTTTTGGGTGTACAAGTGGGTTATCACCTCCGCAATGCGATATGATTGTTTTTTCAATACATGAAAAATTGGATGGAAAATATAATTTGGTTTAGGAAATTTTGTTAAATTTATGATATAATAATAATCATTTTATAGTGAATTATCAATTACCTTCATTCCCTAATTTTCTCTAGAAAATAAAAAAATTATCATGTGTACAAAAAACCTAATATCTCCATAACAATAACCGAATTCCTTTTTAGTAAACTTAATTTGTGGTTGGTTTTATAATTATAATTAATTTATAAAAAATTAAATTATTATTATTATTCTATATTTGTTTAAATAATTACTACATTGACCATAGGTAATACACCAATGTCATTTTAATGTTATAAAGCATACATCATCAAAACACCCAATGTTGAGTTAAATAAATTGCTATATTTTAATATCATAATTTTTTATATGTATTTATTTATGTTCAAATAAAAAATTCATGAATTTACAATAAAATTTAATTTTATGATCATTAATAGGGTTTTCTTAATCTTGATCCCATTTTTTGTGTATTACTTGATGTAATGAACCATGGTTTTCCTTTATGGTGTATTTACTAAATTTTAAATTCATTTTGAAATATTAATTCATGAAACTAATTGGATTTATATATTTATATTTTTTGAATTACTTTTTATCATATAGTTACTAAATAGGTAAAGGATTCATGTTTTAACCTCCTTTCATTTTGGAGATAAATTTTTTCCCACAAACATTTTGGGAAAATTAATGTTATTAGTTTTTTAAACTATGCGTAATATTATCACATGGTAATGAATGTGTTTAAATGATTAATCTTAATTTCATAACTTATTTATTAATGAAATATAAAAATTTTCTTTTTATGTGATACATATGTTGTATCATTTTTTATATTGAGAATTTTTTTTTGTATCCTTGTTTAAAAAATGATTTCAAGAATGTGGTTATCAAAACATATATGTTATCTGAAAGATATTTTATATTATATTTGGATTTATTTTAAAATGTTTTTAAAGAATAATACTTAATATTTTCAAATAAAGTAAATTTTGACTCTCTTTACAAAATCATGAAAATAATAAAGGATTTTTTTTCTTATAAAATGAAAAAATTTTCCATCATCACAAAAATAATTTTTTTAAAATAAATTTTTAAATTTTTTAGGTTTGTTTTCCATAAAAAGGATTTTAAAAATATTCTGGGAATTTATAATTTTGATAAAAAAAGTTCTGAAAGAAATTAAAATTTTTTGAATAATTATTTTAATGGTATTTATATTTATAAAAGACAACTAAGCATGATTTTATGTTTTTTCTAGTAGAAAAATGTTTTAATAAAATCTTAAATATTTTATTGGATGTATTATTATTATTTCAAATATATTTTCATTTTACACATTTGGCTTCCTAGGGTAAATTAAGTTATTAATGAACAATTGATTTTACTATATTCAAAAAAAATCTTTCATATGTTATAGTTATATTACGGTTATTGAAAATTATTTATGTTGACATTTGGAAATTATATTTCTCATGATGATGGGTGTGCATGATATATCTCCCCAACACATAGTGTAATGGGATGAAGATATCCAGTTATATGTTTTCCTAAGAGTTTATTGGATGTTACCAATTATATTATTACAATTGTAAGAGAGATGGTAAGGGTGATATAAAAATTATTTCAAGAAATATCAAGACAATTTCATTATTCTAACATGAAGTCGTTATGGGTCTATTTACAAAATAAGTGATTCCACATGGCTCATGATTTTAGAATTTTATAACTTTTTCCTTATGTTAAATCCTTTTTCCATGTACCGTATTTATGATATAGTTTTTATTGGTGTAAATTATCTTATTTTATCCTCATTCAGACATATCATTTCATCATATCTTTATTCTTATCTCACGATCAATGATGAAATTCAATTATCAAATCATATATTTTCCCATAATGGGAATTTGAGAATACCACTGCTAGTTTTTCAATTTACATAGATTATAATGATATATGCTAAATGATTTAATCATATAAAGGATTGATGTGTAATGAATTTTATGGGATATATTGAAGACATAATATTGAATGAAAATACAATTGTAGTGAAAAAATGGCAAAATAAAGGAATGTGTTCTGTTTTTTTATTATTTCTCCATATTATCTAGAAATATAAACATAAAAGTTCCTTGGTCATGTCAGGGATAAAATATTATTTTTTTATGTTTTCTATTTTGGGTTTGTCAAAACTAGTTCCCATTTATCATAATCAAATTCCAAAAATTATGGATTATGATTTTTCATGAGATCTTGGAGTACAGGTAAAAGATTGATATAAATGAGTACCAAATAAACTACAACCCTTGGAAAGAGAATAGGGTGGATTATTCTCTATTTAATAAGGATCATGATACATTTTCCATGATATGTTTTTTTTAGATCTAATAATCATTTATATTCAAATGATGGATATTTAAATCATTTAGGATATAACGAAATTTGTTCTTTATAATGTGAGAAATCAACCATAAATTAAGGTGAAGTTAAAACTAGAGTTGAAATATGATATATGGAAAAAAATTAGGTAGCTATCACTAAATGATTAATTATTTACTATAATAGAATTATAATATTTGGGAATGTAGTATGTGTCGATTAAATTCCATTATTGAAGAATGATATTTTGTATTATTCAAACAGAGAATAATTCTATATCTAGTATAGAATACAACAATGCATATATATACATGAAGAAAACATTTTGCATGGATATCATAAATAGGAATAATTCTGAGTATATATCAGAATTTTTCAACCACCAATAAACAATGTATAAATTTCCTAATTTTATGTTGATGACAGAACCATTACAAATACCTTTAATGAAAATATAAACCATCTATTTTATTTTCAAAAGTATTTTTTCCTCATATAGTTTAATCTAATAAGGCTATATAGTTTTTTAATCACAATAAGAATTTGTAACATTTAATTTATATTAAAATATATTTCTTACAAGATCTACTGGTAAATATGTACACAATGTGGAATAGATATATGGAGTAATATTATAATTTATTTTTGATTTGGATTTGATGACTATATTAATGTTATTGATATGTATTCTATAAAACCTGAATAAGGGCACTCTTATAATTGAGGGGATATGTGTCATCAGTATGCCTATGAAAACACTGGAGTCTCCTGACTTGGTGGGTAGACCAAAATCAATCAATGGGGATATTATTAAATTTTAATACAGTCACAAAATTGTATAAACAACTATATATTCATATATAAAAAACATTAGACTACAAACAATAAAATAAAAATGAAGGTGTATAAAATGATTATACAGTACCATATAAACATTAGATTGGGTGCTCATTGGAATAAAAAATTAAAAAAATAATCAATACAAAAAAATATACCAAATTAGATTAACTAGAATTTCC
The DNA here is from genome assembly GCA_963277665.1 of Viscum album. Classification (NCBI taxonomy): domain Eukaryota; kingdom Viridiplantae; phylum Streptophyta; class Magnoliopsida; order Santalales; family Viscaceae; genus Viscum; species Viscum album. The sequence goes on from OY728158.1 coordinate 308,716,644, forward strand.
AAGACTCTATATAAGTAGTCTCCAGATTCCATGGGGTCTCAATATCCAAAAAAACACATCATGTTCATTAACATGTAATGAAAACATAGGGTTTTGACATATAGTGAAGAAAATGTAAAGGGATTGATAATAGAACACATTATATTATCACCAAGAACCCCTCATATAAAATATAATGTTAATGTGTCTATATAAGGAATGAAAATAAAATAAATTTAAAACATTTTAAGTCAACATTTTCCAATGAGGACACCAAGATACTAAATGAGGTACACACCCTTGATGGATAATTATTTGATAATAAAGACCCTATGGAACATGTCCATACCTTCTTTAGAGAAATCATATAATCGACCAACCACGTAGAACCATACCCATATCCCAAACCATACATGAGGAATCACATTTTTCATCTCAGTAGACCATATCCTCTACCTAATGATATAAGTTATGGTGTCCAAAATCCTCAATCACAACCTGATGTTGAAAATTAGTGGCCCATATCCAATTATATCCCCAAAAAATATCCCAAGAGATGTTACCTCCAAATATTCACCCACACACATCACCCATGTTAGGGCCCCATTCCCCCATCTCAACCCACTATCATATACTCAAAGAAAGGTCCATCAATATTTTCTCACAACATGTCACAACTAAAAAATCCTTTTCCCACAAGACTATCAATGATAATAACTAATGTATAATCACTCATAGAAAATTCCTCACAAATACTTTCTCGATCAACATGAATCTAACTAGTCACATTTCATACATTCTCACGTATGGTGGGAATATGCATAATTTATAAATAGAAATACATCATACTAATGAAAATCAAGCCAATAGATACAAACTCTTGAAGAGTATAGGAATTTAGATCCCCATACCCACACCAGATTCCATCACCTATCAATGAAACACATCGAATAATACAAATAAAATATAAAATATGGCCTACTTTCCATCCCATAACCCACACGCTCTGCATATGTTTCTTATTAATTGAGACCAATATATGGATTCCCAATCATTGAAACTAACTCACATATATCACTCCCTTAGTTAAATCAGAAATATCATGATCTTCCAAAATATATACTCAATTTTAGGGGTGAAACTCCCAATGATATTCCAAATGGAATTCTAATATATTATCCTAACAAATTCACACAACCCATACTGGGGACTTATATCAAATATCCTAAGGGAGATATATCAACCCATTTGTGGGAGGAAACCACTCTCTAATAGACAATTTGAGTCTCACTGAACTAATATTTCCCGTATATGAATTTATAAACTATCCTCAAAACTCATGGGGGAGTTCATAATCAATCATTAGACATATAACTATCTCTCCCATCGTCAGTAAAATACAATGTTTTCAAGACATTCAACATACTCTAGAAACCAAAAAATATCTATTATCATAACTATGATTACCCTAAGGTATACTTATGGCCTTATTTCAACTCAACTACAAAACTATCCCCTATAAACATAGTCATTAGATAACCCAATTGTACATAAGTGATGAAGAGAACTTATTTAAAGAATATGAAGCACAACACCATCTCATATCCTCTTATTAGGGATACCTTAGTCCCTAACACCAATACCCCAACCCTTTAAATTTTGTTGGGATGCACAATCATGAATAAAAATTTGTGTGTGTTTTTAATGTAGGTGTCAAAAACCAAAATCACGTAGTTTAATCATAATAAATCTTCAACAATCCTTATCCATGATCTTCCAAGCACTCAATAACCATTCTAATTCCACATAATATATTTAAATAATTATATAAATTTATAATTAATTATTCGATCGAATTAAAATATGAATTATAAACAGAAAACTCATCATGTATCATCACCACAACAAAATCACTTTCCATAACATGTAATAATGCTTCAAGGATATCCCATGCATGCACTAAAAAATACAATTCATCATCACCGGACTCAAACATGCTAGGGTGTAAGTGACACTAGAACCCTTTCCATAAAAAATCAATGTTTTTGGAAGTGGGAACAAAATAGATAAGAAATTAGGAACACAACTGACATAAATATCAAAAAACAATCGCAAATTTTTCCCAAAATTATGTGATCAAGGGGAGGTTGATGATGGCATAAACCAGCAGAAATGGCCTCCCTTAAATACATCTAAACCATAAAATAAATATGATATAATTTTTATATTAACAGTATTGACATAAATAAAAAACCCACCTAGACCCTAATTGTGATTTTTCCAGGGAGGTATCAATTCGATACGATCATTTACTCAATAATTTAATTTTTTGACAAGGGATTTATGATATGATCAACTCATATTTAGTGGACGAGGAAATTATTCCTTCTTTCACAATGAATCACCTTATTTATACACAACAAGATTACCTATATCAATTATTCATGGAGTGAACTATACATATTTAAATAAACTACTATAGTATCATAATTTCAATATGGTCTCAGTGGATTTCATTGATTTCCAACTTATGAACTCAAAATTATGTTTGGGGTTCATTTATCATCAAAAACCTCAATCAGTGTAGTTACAACACTCATATTCCCATTCTGAATTCCAATTATTAAAACATTCCTTCTTAAGGATAAAAATACTAAATCCCTCAAAAATTTAATTACCATAAAATCCATGCATCATTATAAATTCTCCACCATAATGAATCTCATATAAAAGATGTTTCAATAGTTATGAAACCGTCATTCTTGACTAATGATAGTCTATAATTCACCAGATGCATTTCGTGTTCCATATCTAAATTCTAGGTTCCCTTGCACTATGGAACTTCAATCAAGTAAGATAACTATTCACTATATGGAAATATACATTATTACTATCAATGATAGAACTGAGATGGTTCCAGAATACAACTAATAGTTAATAAATAATGAATATTAACCACCTAATCCAACATGATGTTTATAGTTCTCCCCACAATAAGATATTTCATATAAAGGAAAATTGAAAATCATAATAATCCATTATAATATAATCCATAATTTTTTGTTCATTTTAATTTCCAATATTTCAATGACATTCTCAATGTGATTTCCAACTCACCATATTAATCTCATCAAAAAAATATATTATGTCCTCCACTGGCCCAATTTTTTATAACGGTTTATGGATTATTTCACTGCTGAGTTATCTCATGATATAATTATGATTCAATAATATTTTTAAGAGTAATTGAATTGATATACTGTGAATTTTTTTAAAATGATACTTTTAATATAATTTAACTATTGGATCTATACATATCCTCACAAGGAATCATGATATAACCTAAATCATTAATAAATATCCTATCATAAAAACTCTCAAATCATTTAAAATAAATCATGATCTCAATACCAATACATAGAATCTATTACAATACCAAATATGGAAATTAGTTTCAAATGATGTCATTAAGGATCTTCCCCGCATACTGGTATCCCAGTTCTACCTCGATTATTTACCAATTAGTCTACCCACATCCACAACCTTAATAATATTATGGTTGTATACTAATGATTGATAAAATTATCCACACTATAGTAGTATCATTTTCATATCCTAAAAAACTAAATACCATTCGATGCAACCCATGATTAATCTACTACAAAACATGATGAAGAAACTTGTTCATCTGATACTGACTGAAGAAACTCCAAAACTACAAATGTCACCCATTATAAAATATCTAATAATGGGATCCATGATGTTAAAAAAAATTCATACAATATTTACTATATCCTCAAAAAAATGGATAGGGTTTTACCTACCATATGGATCCCTTTACACTACTCATCATGAATAAAATTGATAGATTCTGACAAATATTGTCAATTTCTCTTCCAGAGATAAGATCACCAAATATGGATATTTTTGTCCACCCCTAACGCATCATCTGAGGGCCAGCCATATATATCATTCCATGTTGTCCAATAAATTTTTTATTTACCTTCTAACTATAGAGTGGAATATTCTATATCATCTAACATACTCATCATCATTTCCATTGATCACCTCAGTATACCCACTATTTATCATCTCTTACAAGTCCTCTCACCATTATACAAAAAACAGAAATTATGTGTATCTAGAACACACATTCTCTAATGCACCTACACACTTAAAATTCACATTCCAATGATAACTAGTTTTCTTAGGAAGAGTGATTTTTTAAGAAACCTCCCATGTTTTATCACCTATGATCCTACTAGATCTCACCCAAGAACAAATATTTCATTCTCATAAACTATTGTAACAAACCAACCAACTCTTAATCCCAAGGGATTAATCTTATTGATCTATGGTCACATTTCAAACATTTTTTATGCTCCTCACATAGGTCAATATCACTCTACTGATGCATTCTTGATATTTTCCATCCAACAATCCTGAGGCATCTCTCTCATGCCATGAACTGTTATATGGTCACATGACACACAAGAACCATTCTTGAACTGAGTAATTCAACTTGGACTTGAATTTCTTCACGAATTAGGCTTCTATAATCAAATTTTAGGAGTATAAATCTTATTAAGGAATCCTGATCCTTTTTAATACAATACAGAAGGCATTTCAATGCCATTCCATAGCAACCTGGTTCAGTTATGTTAAATGATAACATGATTCTATATAAGAAAACCTCAAATAGATTACTATTGAAAATGTATGTAATCAAACCCCATCCTCAAGAAAACTTATTACCATACTCAAATCATCTACCTAGAATAAAATTTACAAACATGATGCATATGGTATTAATCACTAATGAATATAAATCTTGTAATAACCTATGAAATGACTCTATATGTCTCTTTTATGAAGGGATGACATAGACATATCCCACAAATGTCTTATAGTAGGATCCATACAACCTTCCATAAAAAATAGATCATTATTTACAATCTGGATCAAACTTAGTAGAATGATACATAAAAGTTATATTATTATGTTTTATATAAGTTGTGATAGACACATAAACTAAATGAACCACCTATTAGAAAAATTAGTCTAATGATAATCTAGTTTATGAAATGTGAATAATAAATTCCAAATATGATGTATATAAATTTAAATTTTTCTATATTCAAATATAAAAAAATTAAAATTCCCATTAAAACCAATCATTTTAATATGAACATAACTTCTTATAGAGAAAACTAGGGACTTAAATCATCTACCAATGGTAATCATCTCTTGACAATGAAGAGTTGTTTATGACACACATTTTCAAGGCCAATCATATGATTATACTTCTATATATTCCAAATCTACTATAATATAACTATTATGAAAAATTTAATATAAAATATGATTTCATTTTGTATCCCTTGATTGATATCACCTTTCTGAGTTGGAGGGTCCTTGTCCATAGGTGAACGTCCCCATAATCCATTAGCTTCTGACCAATGTTAATATTCAACACAATACATTTTGAATACTTAAACATCAAATCGTAATCATAAGATAGTAGGAAATAACCAAAAAATAATGTTAAAAAACATCCAAGTACACACAGTACTATATTTTAATATTTTGTCATACAACATAGAAATCCAATTGATCTCTCAGTAGGAAAACAATATACACAAAATAAAAATAAGTAAAGAAAATATTAAATCATCCCTACATCCATCCATATTCCACACTACACTCCCACTCACTATAATCCATTTGGATATATAAATATTCCACTACATTACTATTATAGATAAAACACCATACCACCCTTTAAACTGTGCTGATAATAAAAAGTAATTATAACTGGTTCTATAAATCTTGAATTACACTTATGAAGTTTTTTGGTAGTTCTAATAAAATCATTTAAAAAAAATTATAATGTATCTCCACTATCAACCATTATCCAATATGAATGTCAATACTACTATCTAATTATATATAATTATTATATAAATTCAAAATTACTTATAAATTGTAAATTATATATATTATATTATATGTTTCTATGTTACCAATTTAAATTATTAGTGACTTATAATAGTTTATCAATTTCCATTATCCTCTTTTAAAAATAAGTAATTAAATACATTACAAAAACAATAATAGAGATTAATGATATTTTGATTAATTCTATAACTGACCATTTGTCTAATATTTTTATTAGATAAAATGTAAAAAACAATATTTTCTATTTTTCTAGAGTAAATATGAAATTGGATTTCCATAATAACTATATTCCATCCAAAGTAATACATTTCCCCCCACTATGGACATATCAGAATAAAAAATTTTGAAATTGAAATTGATCCTTTTTCAATAATACATTCAATTTCATATTAAATAGAGTAAATAATATATAGATTAATGATTTTTAAAACACAACACCACATATCAGAGTATAGACAATGTACGTTTTATCCTTTTAAAAACCCTTGAAATAAAATTAATAATCAGTGAATTTAAAATTATCTATAAAAATTCAAACATAACATTATTTATCTATTTAATACTATATTTCTTAATAGTCATTTAATTTTAATGAAAACTATTAGATATGTAACTTCTGTAACATATCAACACTATAAATTTAACATATAGTTAATTAATAATTTCTAATTTATAGTAGTAAAATTAATATTGACTATAAAATTAATTAGTTTTTTAGTGACATTAGTTATTTAAATAAATATATATACTATTTTTTTTTAATTTTGTTACATTTGGTTATAGTATTCCATTATTATAATTCATGGCTTTCACGTCCTTGGATATTCATTACTATTTTATCATTTAATGATTTCACTTCATCATAACCCATATGTATAAAACAATAATAACTAAAAACATTAAATTAATATGATTTTTGATATATATTTTTATAAATTACTATTTGGATACTATCCTTCATCTTATCAATCATATGAAAACAACATAATTCCAAATGTTCAAAACACATGTGAAAATCTTGTAAACAACATCTTTGATATGATTAGTACAATATGAATATTTGAATATAAAAATATATCCACTAAATTATATATAAATATTTATAATTGCACAGTATCCAAAGAATGTCTTTTCTTTTATATAATAGGGAAGGTTTTATGCTATAATGTGGGATATATCTCACCTAGGTTGGAGGGTAGGAATAGTGAATAAGGATCTCTTTATCTTTTCTAGTCCGTAGTGAATAATACATCTCAAATAGAATTGGATGGAGGTTTTTAATCAATTATTAGTCTCATGTACATTTTTTGGTAGAACCTATTTCATATTATAAAGTAATGAAGATATATAAATGGATTATGTCCTATGTTGTATTTCATTTCTAATTGTTTTTTTTAATGGCTTCCATAAATTATGTTTTTTATAATTATATGAGAGAGATATAATATATAATAAAATAGTGAGTATATAATACATGTCTAAAAAATAGGGATTAATTGAAATAAAAATTATAAATTGGATTCCCAAAAATCATTTTTTGACCTATAGCAAGCCTATGGTTATAAATGTTCTAAAATATTACCCATTTGTATATAACATCGAGGTCTCATTTAAACAATTTACCATATTGTATCCTTGATTTTACAAATAATCACTTGATTATGTTGCTTCTAAAACATTACATCAAAACTATTCAATGTCATTAATGGTACATATATGTATGAAGGATAATGTAAAATATTATTGCATGTTATTGAAAAAATGTACATATGGTAAAACATTGACTTATTATTTAATAGAATGATTTTGAAATTATATTAAACCAGCCCATGACTATGTTTTTAATTTAAAAAAGTTTTAATAACTCAGTCATTACATTATAGGGGAAAAGAGTTCAGATTCCGAGAGGTATTGTAATTTTTTGAAAACATTAATGTTGGAAGGGTAGTAAAAATTATAAAAAAAATTTAATTTTTTATGATTCACATTATTATTTTAAAATTTAAATTATAATTACATTTCTTTAAATATATATTTGAAATAGAATACTATTTTTTAATTTCTAAAAAAATATTTCCAATTTCTTCTTAATGGTTTTAGATAGAATTTAATTTTGATATATAATTTATTATTTCATTTTTCAATTGGAATCATATAATTTATAGGACTATATTACAAAAGATTTAAGTATGTTGTAGGAGTAATCCAAAAAAGAGTAACTAATTATCAATTATCAACTTTTATCAATACCAATACAATGAATTAAATTATTCGATACTAAATATTGGTGTAGATGTAGTCTTCAGTAATTTCTTATGTGAATTTATTAATTTATCTATATTGAATTCTAGAAATGATTCCAAAATATTTCATGAAATATTATCCATTTTCTCTTAAAAAAAATATTTATAAGGTACGTATTGATGTAAAATTATCCTATTGGAATAAATAATTTTAATTCACATAATTATTTGAAATTAGAGTCAACTTTTGTTTTTTATTTAATTTATACATAGATTCCTATTATATTTTAATGGACCATTATGTAATCATGTTCATTATCTACATCTAATTACCTGAATCCTAAATTGTGGAATACATAATTCATACTACCATTGTGAACATACTAAAGCTAATCATCACCATTGTATCCATTTCATGAGTGAGTGATTAAACTGCATGTGTGTTCCTCGTTTCTAGTATGATTGATCAAAATTATAATTGATGAGTTAGTTTAGAAAATTATAGATGAAGCTTGATGGAATGTCTTGTAAAATCTCTAAGAGTTTTTGACATGAAAAAATGTGTTTCTAGTATCATGTAATTAGATTTCGAACATGTTTATAATTAATTTATATATATATATTTTTAATATATATTGAATATTTTCAATTTAATATAATGTAATGATATAATTATTATATAATAAAGGTATTGGATCAATTATATATAATTATATTAATAATTAATGTATAATATATTAGTCGAAAATAATGTGATAACGACACATAATATTTTATTTAAAATATAATTTACAAACACATATTATATGATTGTATTTCATATATCATTAGATAAAATAATATTAATAGTATTTATAATTAAAATTTGAATATTATTATTAAAATTATTGACAGATTCATCTTTAATATGAATATAGTGATAAAAAATGTGATTAATATATAAATAATGTACTAGGATTATAGAGATAACCTAGGATGAAACACGATCAACCAACTGTTAAAATAAATTTATAGGAATCATAAATTTAAGGAACCAAAATGGGAAAATGAAGTTGTAATGATGGAGAATTAGTTTAATATTATCTCATTTGAGTAATAATATGTTGAGGAAAAAAAATATTTTCATAGGGCTATAATATAAAATACCACATTTTCCCCTATAATGTGTTTAATATATTATGTTGTATATAACAACAAATTATAAAAACCCATGGTATATTATATTGAGTTAAAATATTAAAATTCATGATAAAAATTAATATATTATGATAATGAAATAAGAAACAATATAACGAATTTTACTAGTGAAAAACAAAAATCAGTAAATAAAAAGAACACAATAATTAATTTCAAAACCATTTTTTTTCCACTAAAGAGAATTCATTATATTAATACTATAGAAATGATGAAAATTATTCAAAATATAATTTATTATTTTGGAGAGGAGTATATAAATTATAATGATAAAATTTAGTAAATCCTTTAAGGATATATATTGGAATGTTATGTAAATATTATATATAGTGTTCTAATGTATATATAAATTTGATATACGGTCATTGAAAATGTTTATATTAGGTATAAATGTAGAAAATATGTTTATTTGTTATTTTTTATTTAGAATTAAATAATATGTTATTTATAAAACACTTTCAGTTAATTTATATAAATAATTTTATATTAAAATATTGTAATACTAATTCAATTTTAGAAATTTTATATTATATTAATGAAATTAATATTTTGGTACAAAATGGATTTTAATTTAGAATTTTTAATTACAAAACAATAATTAAAATAATATATTATATAAACATAAAGGGAATTTTTGGTGTACTTATTAAATAAAAAATAATTTTCAAATAATAAGATTTTAATGATACCTGAAAAATGAAATATATTTTTAAAAAATATTAGTTCATTGTAGATTTTATATTTGAAGGTAAATTATAAATTTATCATATTTACTATAAATATCTAAATGATTTGCATTTCCTATATTATCATAAAAATGAATTAATATTCATATATTTGTTACTACTTTTTAAGAAAAAGAATAATGTCTATTTTATGTTTAATTTATCGTCATTTAAAAAGTATTTATATATATATATATATTAGATTATATTTTAATTAAATTTAATAAATTTTAGAAATTTATTTTTATTAATTTTATTTTACTTTCTAACTAGGTCATTTTAATTAGTAAAGAGTATCAATTAAATATTTCTAAATAAAAAAATTTCTTTATATAAAAATACGGCTATAATAATAACTATAAAATGAGGGGAAAGATATTAAATCTAGTGGTAAATGATGAATATTTATCTAAAAACTATAATAATTGATTTATTAAAGGTTTTATTAACCCATGTCCTTTATTATTTAATATTGGGTCCAATAACATTGTAAAATTACAACCACATACAGTAGAGAATGGTTATTTGTTGAAATTACACTAAAACTCACTTATAAAAGAACCCCCTCTTGAAAAATTTACAAAATTCAATTTAATTTATCATTAATAAATACCCAAATTTCCTCTCATAATTCAATTTATATGATTACTGAATTATATATGAAATAAGGATTCATATATCCTTCATTCTAAATATACCTATTTCATGAAGGATTGAATTCATGTTTGTAACCAGTTCCACACAGTTAATTTAAATTACCATATCATATATACTCATATAATGTAACATAAACCCCCATAATGATGTTATATTAATAAATATATTATTATAAAAAATGGTATTACTATAATATAACTATGTACTCATACTCATTCCTTAAATTAAAAAGTAATTTTTTGGGCCGGTTAGACCACAGATATTATGGAAGATATACTATATTATATTTTTCAAATAGGAATGGTTATAAAAACCAACAAATATAATAAAATATATACAATATTTATCATTAATTGAACATGGTTATTTAATGATGACATAAAAATTAATGGTCAACATAAAGTAACATTTTTTTTTACAAATTACCTCATACATGTTTTTCATTGAATCCACTATCATGAACCATAACACACTTTAATTTTAATGAGTATTGTATTTTTTAAATCAATGAAACATATTTATTATGAAAAAATTACTAACATGTAAATTATAATATTATTATCTATGAATAGTGATTGAAATTTTTATTACTAAACATATTTGTAACATTGAAAATTACACACATGCTATATGGATAATAAATAATCACATACTAATATTTGATTATTAAATAATTATAAATAAATATTATAAATGGTCAAATATATGTACATTATTTCAATATATATGATTATGATGGTTATTTAGTTTATACATTGGGATAAATCACATTTGTTGGAATCAGTAGTAAGGTAAGGATTTCTTTTTCTTTAAGTTTCTTAAAACAATATTATCTATTTATAAAATTTCATTGGGGAAATTTTATTTTGATTCACTATTTTACCCAATAAATTTTCCTGTACTATAATTTTTTTTGTTCTTTACAAGCCTTATTTATATTCCATGAATCATTGGTTCAAAATTCAATATATATGATGCCTATAATTAGAATTTTGATATCTCTTGCTTTGGTTAGGAATATTTCTCTTCCACGAAAATATTCATTATATTATTTTCTATTTGTACTTATATTTTTACATAATTTAATTTTTAAGGAAAAATTCAAATTTCAATGAAATATTTATAATGGTTTTATATGAATCCTTCTAAAAATCTACTATTATGATTCTCTTATAGTCATTTTCTCACCTATTTTATTTGGTTTTATTCATGGCAATTACATTAAAATTGTTCCTGGGTTTTTCATGAAATTTTTCATTAAACTATATTATTTATCAAAATCCATTTATTTATAAGTTTCATAATTTTTAAATTATATTCATTAAAAATTTAATAGACATTTATTATTTTTTTCCAAACCATCTACCAACATTTTTCTCATGCATTTTTCATCAATATAATTGTCTTCTAGTGTTTCTTTTATAAAACATGGTATAAACAACAATAACATCATCTACTATATTTATATATAAGTATTTTAAGAATTTTTTTGGTAAATCCTTAAAAATAATGTAACTTTAAAAATTTTATTTATATTATGATAGAATTATGGATGTTTAAATGTTTATTTCTCACACATATGTACATTTTTTCATTTTCTGATGAGAAGTCACTAAATATAACCTATAGATAATTGTTTAAGTATTATATCACATGATATGAAATGTAATACACTAGGTATTATGATAAACCCATGATGTTTATGGTAATGGGAGGTGAGTCCATCAAACTATGATTTGGTACTGAATCCCGAATGTAATTATTATCTTGGTAGTGATTCTAAACATAACATCTGATTTTATATATTTATATTTGTTCCATATTTCATTGGTATAAATATTAATATGTTATATTTTATTGGATAAATACCTTATTCAATGCTTTTAACACATATATGAATAATTTAATTACATATGGTGGAATCCATATATTTTGATTCATGAATTATAATACTTATTTTATTGTCCATGATTCTTTTATAATATATTTATATACCATTATTATGTTTCCATACTCATATATACATAATATCCTCGTTTATATACATTTCATAATATTTTTGATGTTTACTATTTCTAAGAGTTTATGATGACTCATTCTTATGAATCAGTAGCCTATGAAATTACGAGAGTACTCTCTATGATGTATAGATATCGGTATCTTGTGTGAATATTTTTCTTTGGAATTTTTGAATAATTTTTGTAAAATAGGTTTTATTGTATTTAATATCAAAACACACTAAACATATTCAATATAGTGGGTTGTATATAATTATATGTGATGAATGACCATGTAAAATATTGTAATTTTATTGTATGTGATGGTCATGTCATCTCAATTGTTATTAAAGGAATGTTTTTTAATATAATTGTTATAGTTATAAATAAATTGAGTTTTAAAAATAAAACAACATATCCTAAAATAAATGTGATATTGGAAGAACCAATATTTGTTAATGTTAAAAATGAAATATAATAGGTTGAAATGAATCTGTCATCACTTAAGAAATATTGGGATTTATTTTCCAAATAATATAAATATTCAATGTAGATTTTCTTATTTAATAATCGCACTAAACCGTTTTTTTAAGTAAATGATTAAAACTATTTTGAAATAGTGATATGTACACATATTATCTATTATTGATAATTAAATGACTTATTTGATTATTTTTTACCCAATCCATTATATTTATAATTCTTCATAACAGCACCAAATGAATACACAAATAGATGTATATTTAATATTCTATGATGAAAAATTGTGGTGAATGAATTTACAACATTTATATTTATCTATATTATTTAATTTTTTTGGGTAATTGTCTTCATTTAAATCACACTATTCAAGGTTTTTATGAATTTGGTTTGATTTAGCGATTTTATTTGTTAATTATACATTAAGAAAATTGTAATTATTAGAATTGGAGAAAATAAATATCCAAAATCAACCATTGATTTTATTTTAGAGGATGGAAGAATATTAAGACCCTGTAAATGTTTATTCAATTATCTATGTCATAATAAAAAATCATGATGGGAATGTGGCTCAAATAGTTGTTGAGAAACTCAATATTTAATATATTCTTATTGTGTGAGAATATGTCAATTCATTTCATGAAGTTTCTATTGGTATAACAATAGATTATGAGGACATGTTTACAATAGTGTTATAAATAGTATTATAACAATATAAATGGCTCTATATATAATAACCCTAATTAAATACATAAGAAACTTTAGATAATATTTGCAGGATTTTTATATACCCATGTGCTTCTTTTGAACCAATCCACTTTTATAAGAAGAAGGAATGATCAATGAGTCACTTAATTGATTTTCATGAACATACCGAGATCAAGATCAGAAACAATATCATCCATCCAAAAATGACTGTGACAGAGCATGGAATTTACTGTCATAATTATGGGACATGAAAGAAATTATTTCACTCAAATACATTCCTGGAATATTTTAGATTTTTGGTTTTAATGAATTTTAAAAAATGAATAAATTTCAAAATCTATTTACATTTCCACTAATTGTTTCCCACTATATATGTAACTCCTTAATGAAACCAGGTAATCATAATCACCCCATGATTTTTTAAACAATATACTATTCTAAACATATCATAGTTAATTTTTTTATTGATAACATTGGGAAAATAAAACAATATAATAGAGTAAGCTCAAATTATATATAACGTTAAACATAATAGATAATAAAAAATATATAATAATCAATATGAGTATGATCCTATGTGTATAATAAGGATTCACACACAAATCCAACCCACAAAACATAAATGACAAATAATGATTCATAAGACACAGATAAAACATAGGCTTCATAATTATATTATAAGGGTACCCACCAAGATATTCCTTATATAGTAAACATGGTTTAGTCACCCATGTACCATCAATGGGTATGAACAATCCTACAATGTAACCTTGGGATTAATACAATAATATTATATTTATTTTGGTTACTGTTATATCTTCCCATGTATCATTTGTTGTGTGAATATTCTTAGGTATAATTGTTTTCTTTAAATAAATCGTCTTCTTACCATTTGGTTTGGATTAAATCATCTCATGCATCATTTAACTTGGGATAATTATCCAATGAACCATTTTTATTGGGATAAATACTCCCATGTACCCTATAAGAGATCATAACACACTAAATTTTTACATTTCACAAAATAATGGTATATGACCCCTGTTATCATTGTTATATATTTTCTCCATAAGAAATGAGATATTTATCATAAAAATACATGAAAATAAAATGGGATTATTATTAAATTATAATGGAATAAAATAAGTAAATCATTTATAATTAAATTTATTAACATCATAATCCCATGAAAAATTATTTCGTATATAATGACATTATATAACTCTCTTGGTAAATACACATTAAATTGGATAACACATAGAATTTCACCTTATATATAGAGGATATATAGTTCATTAAACTTAATAAAAATATTTTCATTTACCTTTTACTAGGTGTACACCATTAAATAAATGGAATAAAAAATAAATTATTTATAGAATAAGTACATTGGGGGAAATCTTTATTATACATAGAAGTTGATTTATGAACAATTACCTACTACAATTTTAAAATCACTTCTAACCAATCACGTTCTACCTCAAAATTATGGCTTCTTTCTCTCTCGGTTTTCTCCTCTTGCTCTCATCTCCTCCTAGGGTTTCATCATAAAACCCTCTTTTGTGGGGTCGAGGGCATACCTGAGTCCCATTATATTTCTTTCTGTCCTGTCAAAGCTTTTTATCTCCTCCTATTCTCTTATTCTCACTCCGTTTGTGTGACATCTCCATGGGTTCTACCCCGGTTCTTCATTCACAGTTTCCTCGTGCCCTGTTTCTGGCGAAGGTCATGTGCTATTGAAGCCCTTGGCTGCTCTTTCCACTGCTCTGACCCTTTTTTCCTTGGCACCTCTCTATGTCAGAAAATCAGCGGGGGTAACAAAGGGGTTTTGGGATTTGTGGTCGGTGGTCGACAGGTTTCATGGAGCTGCCCGAGTCTTTACCTTCATCATCTATGTCATCTCTTGGAGTTCTCGACCACTAAACCCCACATTGACCTCACATTCTGAAGATCCTCTCCAGGTCAGATCTGTAGAGGTTGTAACTACGGGGATCCGGGTTTTGTGGTTTGGCAGTCGTCACTGTTCTAGTCACGTGTTCTTCATTGTTGGTAATGTTCTGGGTTGGTAATGTTCTGTGTTGGAAACAATTCATTGTTGCTGAGTTTTTGTGTTCAAATTATGTCTGGTTGTGGTTATGGGTAGTTTGATTCTGGTTGTGACAATGGTATCAGCGGTATTTTTGTGATGCACCCATGATGGTTATGTTTTGTTGATGATGGTTTCACTAAGATGGTGGTTGATTGTGGTGTTGACGATGATGGTTGAAATTGTCTTTTGGCGTCGATAGTTCGTGTTGCGTCTTTGGCTCTTTTGGGTTTGGACATCGCCGGTAATCATCTCCACACTGGCATTGCTCGGAGTTCCCATCTGCCCAACCCTGCTCTGACCTCGAGTTCATGGGCTCCTCTCTCAGTCGGATTTGGAGCCGTGGATGGTTTGAGGTTCTTCTAAGTGTGGTTCGGTGGCATTCTGGGCTCCTAACGCTGCATCTCCCTTTGGGTTTTTGGTATCGTTGATTGGTGTTGGTCCCTGGTTTTGAGGCTGATGGTTACGGTAGACCGATGACTTAATGGCCTTTTAATTCCTATAACTGGTATTGTGTATCGGGTAAGGGTGGAGACGAGAAAGTTTATACAATAACAATGATATAATCTAGTTGAAGGGCTCGCCGATGATTTGGCCTGAAGTGACGATTGGCATGAAGAAACAATGGGGCAATGAGGTGACAAGGTGCATGATTCAAGGGATCACATGACATTTGGTGGCTCATGGACCAAGACAAATGATGAAGTTTTAATTTTGAATGTTCAGTCAATTGAATTTCAAATTTTGCTGTGGATGAGACTCTACCAGTGGAATTTAGTTTACATGGCTTGGACTTGTCACTGGTTTGATATGTATTTGGTTCAAAATTACCCATAAAAGTGTCATTAGAAAATAAAAATATGTATTGGACATCTATGTTGATTTATAAGTTAAAATGATCTAATAGTTTATTTATCTCATATAGTTATAATATTATTCATTTGCGAAAATATTGGTAAATAAAAAAATGCAGATAATAGAATATAATCAATCTTATATTTCCCAAAAAATAGGGAAAATCATTTGAAGGACATAAAATATAAAAATGGAGTAAATGATACATTATAATCAATGGTATTAAGTATATCAAAGGTCAAAAAATTATTTTAAAAGGTATTTCATCAAGGAAAATAGAATCCATGAAATATGCTAACTTCCAAGTTGAATAATATAAAATACTATTGAGAAAAAGAATTTGGTTTGATAAAAGAGGCTTAGAAGATCATAATAATCTAGGGATTTTATAACTCAATTATAAATAATTTGAGTTTAGAAAACTATTACAACTAATGTATAATTTAATTTTATGGATCTTTAATGAGGGAGTTCTTGAAATTGAACATAAAATACCCTAAATGAAATAGAATTCAAGGTCTAATGAATCAAATAGGAATAATATAAAACACATAAAAATAGTTTCATAATACAATTATATCACAACATATTAAATTTGGGATAAAAAATCATTACATTATTCCTAATTCTCTCTACGCATTCGCATGGATTCAGTGAGAAATTTAAAATTCTCTTAAAACTCTACTCGTAAATGAAGGGAAAAGGATAAAATGTTGTCAACAGTGTCATTATATAATGAATGGAAAATATAATAGAGTTAAATATGGAATTTGTTTGTGATAATTTTTAAGGGGATAAATAGATTTCGGTAGTTATAGGTGATTCCCATTTTTAAGTGATCAAATGAAACATTTATTGAGCACCCATTTTTTCAATAAATCACTGAAACTATCAAAGTATAAACATTTCAAATATTCATAGATAATGTTGTGGGGTGAGATAATGATATGAAATTTCCTGCCATACATTTTTCTTCATTCTTTAAAATTGATTAAATACATTTATAACTTGATTTCTAAGTTTTACCATTTGGTTTTTACCTTGGTCACATGTTTTTTGCTAATTAATTTATATTTTTTAATTTAATAATGGGATATTTATAAATAAATATTAAATTTATAAACATAAATTTAGGAACTATATATTTTAATTAAAATTATATTTATTAAAAAATTAACTATTTAGTTAAAATATCTAATATATTTATAAGTTGTTTTCTAGAAAAATGTTTCTTTCGACAATGAATAATTAATATTATATAATTGTAATAAAAAATGAAGAGGAAGAATTTTTTATACATGTAAAACATATATCAGAAAAATATTTAAAATATATTAGATTAATTTATTTGTGAAAAATTACATGACATTCATAGATAAATTTATTAAAAAAACTTTTCAGTATTATCATGGTTATAAAAATTAATCTAATTTATTATACTTTTATTCCAAAAATAAAAATAACCTTATTAAACAATACGAACATGTTTATCTAAAATAGAAAAAAAAAATTATGTTTTAATATCTATAGGTAATAGAATCTAACAATTTTTATAAGAGAATAAAAATATTTTTTAGAATAAAATATTAATTAAGATTCCAAAAACATTAATAATAATTTTTTAAATTCAAAAAAGTTTTTTAAAATGGTTTATTTTACTTTTAAAAATATTTTTTATATTAATACATCAATTATTTTTATGTATTTATTTTATTATGATAATGAAATAAAACTGACATTAATAGTAAAACCAATTTTTTTTTACTATTCACCAAAAAAAGCATTTTTTTGAAAAATACAACTAAAAAATTAATCCTAATTTGATATAGAAATAATTAATAAAAACATAAATTTATTTTTAAAAAATATTATTCTAAAACTTATAAGGTTATATTTTAATTATAATTGAAATATATATGTAAGAAAATGTTTTTGTTGAAAATCAATGACATTAAACATGATTTTTTTCATAATATTTCATAATACAATTTAAAATTTTAAAATTCTAAAAATATTTTATAAATATATATTAAAAATTACTGTAATATTTTATTTTTTATCAATATAATCTACTAATGTAAATTACAATACATAATATTTAAATGGTTCTTCTAAAGGGAGGATAAAGAATATTTTGATATTATATTAATTAATTATGATATTTTTATCTAATAATGATTAAAATACACATATAATGATAATATGTAATTATTTTTTTAGTTGGGTGTGAAGTTTGTTTTATGATGGTTTTCATAGAAGGAATTGAATACAATATTAATTTAAAATGTCCAACATCTCATGTTGTTACATTCTACCCCACATATATAAATTAGCTCATTTAAATTTTAGTTTTTACTCACAAATTAAATTAGGATACAGGGTTCTTAGAATCTTAATAATTTGGTATATAATATCATATATGAAATCTTAATTATTCACTTATGATAAATAATATAACACATATTTTCATAAACAACAACAATAATACATAATATCATGGACCATAATATATATATACAAAAAAAAATTTCTAAATAACATACCTTTTACAGAAGGAAATAAATATTAATTTCCATATGGAACAATGAAATCATATATTCTTGGAAAAATAAACACCATCCATTAACCACCAATTCATAAAGTCACACAATATTAATATATATCATAATCCAAAAAAGATAAAATAATCACAAAAAATATATTGATCAAGTTTCTATTAAATTAATAATCAATTAAAAGGATAACAATAAAATTTCATTTAATTTTCTCAATATAAATCAACCCTTTATTACCCCAACATCATGAATGTATTAAAAATAATATTTTTCTATACATAAATTACATTTCTTCCAATATTTATTTCCAAATTTCTATCCTTATAATCAAATGACCTTTGAAAATTTGTAATAACATTTCTTATGTCTTTCAAATAATTGAAAGATAAAATAATTATGGAAAATACTTTAATGATTCCTAAAATAATAATTATATTTAAAATACAATAGAATATAATTGATTAAAAAATCACCTATTAAAATAACTAAAACAATTGGGATTTAATTTCTATTAAGTTATCAACCTCACCACCTTAGGCAAGAATGGAAAATTAACCTTCTCTATTATATCAAGAAAATAATAATATTCACAAACATTTATATTTTCACCCTTATTCAGTTATATGACATTTTTGTTTCATGAAAAATTTCTTTCTCAGCTTCATTTCCCTAATCCTGTTTCAATAAAATACCATATCTCAAAATTGTTATCAGTAATGATTGGGTAAATGATCATAAGAATATGAAATCATAATCCTAATTTGTATTTATTAAATAAACAATAATTCTTTACATTTAGGAATTATATTCAATTTAGTTTTCTTTATTTAAGGTTCTTTAATACATCATATCTAAATCCTTAAAACTAATTGTCCAAAAATTACCATGAACCACATTAGAATATTATAAACCAAAAAATAATTGAATTAAATTTTCTCAATTATTAACTAAAATTTTATTAAAACATGTTCCTAACAATTAATATGTATAGTAACTCATTAATCACTATGTTTTCATCTTATTTGTCTATATTTATTCTCTATTAGTTTTTATAAGGAATTTTCTTTAAATAATTCAAAATTTCGTGTAAAAATAATCTGAATGAAATTATGAATATACCTTGGGGGTCTTAAGAATAGTGTTCAGTATTAAGATCACTCATCATGAAATAGAGTGATGATTGAGTGGATACTCTACCAGCCCTTTTTTGGGTGATTACCCAAGGTTCATCTATGCCGCAACTACTTCCACATTCTTGTATCCATAAAGAGAATTAATTTATTGTTGAACTACATAGTATATACATTAAAAATATAAATATGTTAAAAAAACATAAATATATATTCTAAACATATCCCTAGGATTTTTATGATATATTACTTATCCCAATCACTAATATATTCCCTATTATCATAACATACCAAAAGGTTATACATTCCTTAAAAATTATAATCTCCTTAATTTAACAACATGATATTATCCTAAACCATCATCCTAGTACATAAAGTTATCAATATACCACCATGATTCAGTATATTTTAACTGAAAGATGTGAATTACTATATTAAATGATATTATAGAAACTATCTACAATTATAATTCTTTTCCTAAAATATTTTATGTTTATAGTTTTTACAAATATATTAAAAAATTTCACTAGTAAACGTTTTTCCCTTTTCAATTAACACAATATTTTCTTAATTTATAAGAATCAATATAATCTAACCATGTCATCATCATCTCCCCCAATTTGTTTACATAATATACTAATCTAAATAAACCATATTTATTGGTTTTACTCTTACCCCATGGAAATGGAAACAAAATAAATGGGTGAGTTCACATGATCCATAAGGGTAATAATAAGTGATAATAATCATATATTATAAGAGATCATCTGATGATAACATGTGAATATTCTGGATACCTATGAAAATAATACCCAAAATAAATATAGCATAAATCATGATTCATTATGAATGGCACAATCATAAGAATATAAATCATATTAAAAGGTTACCAACCAATAACGTCATATCATAGTAAACATAGTATAACAACACATGAACCATCTTATGATTGGGATAATAATATTTTTTCCCATTCAGATTATCATAATCCTCTAAGGTATACTTTTTATTATGTTTAATCCTTCTTCATAACCTTTTGTTTTGGATAAATATTTCCATATGATAGATGGATTTTGATAAATCAATATGCTTACCATTTGGATTAGGATATTTCTCTTGTGCAACCTCCAAAATGGGTAAAGAATATAATGTAAAAATTTAACTGACACAAAGAATATCATGTTCCATTTTAAGATCAGAAGATCTAAAATTTATGAATTAATTGAATGGATATTTTAGGTCCCAAAAAATAATTAACCTTATATATATGTTGCATAATAATTCTATACTTTATAAGAAAAATCCTCTGAAATTAAAATCATATATATATATATATTTTAAAATTTAATTATACGTGGAAAATATTATTATTTACATTAATAAAAATTAAATACCCTTGGAATATATATCAGTATCCAACAACATGATGTAATAGTCTTGCTAAATACCCTTAATATAATATAACTAAAGGTATTTATTCAGTATATAAAGGGTATAAGATTTAGTAAACACTTATGTAATTAATTATGGAATTGGAAACTAAGAGAACACACAATAAACAAAGGAATAACAAAATGTGTATTCATAGAGGATTTAAATTTATAGAAAATTATTTTAATACATTTTTTATTAATATGAAATAAGAAAAAGGTTGTTATAGAATATTTTTATTATATAGTTTAACAATAATTATTTTTGAAAACCTAAAAAGAGAAAATAAAGAGGATAAAGAAAAAATATATATAAGAGGGTTCCCAAAAAAGAGAATATTTCTTTAGAGGGAAAGAAAATATAAAATTATATTAATGAATCTCTTGTATATAATTAGAGTCATTCTATCAAGTATAAAATATTATGTTGAGTTAGTATTTTATAAATTAAGATTAAGTTAGTGAAACGAAGTAAATTCTCTATAAAAATAGAAAATATACCATGGAGAAAATGTATTAGAAAGATAAATGGGTCTTAGAATATCCAAATAAATTAGTGAATTTATGAATAAATTAGAAATATCTTATGTCGATAAAACATTTGTAGCTTAAGTAAGATTTAAATTGAAACCAATTGAATTTTATGAAGTGTGAAATTAATCTTATGGTATCATAAATGAAATTGTTTTCATACTATATTTAATATTATAAGGAATAAATAATCCATATAAAAAAATTTTAAAATAAAAAAGTATTTCATAAAAAGTAACATGATATAATGAAACCTTAATATGATCAAGATTCCCTTTGTACACATACGAATCTTCTTTGGTACATTTTCCATTACCTTGAAAGATTCCATTAAAATGAAGGGATATTTTATTTTATGGGACCAGAGGATTCAATTCATGAAATTTACTTCTAAGAGATAAATATTTGGTTGGATTTCCTATAAATATTGATGGGTATGTGTAAATTTCATTGAGATTATGTAATCAAATTTTATAATAGACGAAATTTTCATGTTTTCGAACACCAATTATTTATCCAAAATTTATTTAAATTATTAATGTGTCAATTGTAAAAAGATGGGAGATAATATAGTGTGGCATGATTTTAGGAATATAAATGCTCCACAAAAAATTTCACCACATTCTTTAAGCATGTTTCAAGACATCTTCTATTTGATTTTTATATAATACATTCATTTACCTTCGTATCAATTTTTAACCTAATTAGTTGAAATATTTTTTTTAAATAAAAGATTAAACTTATAAATGTGTTTTTATATTCTAAACATAAATTTAGGTTTAATTATATCTAATTATGTTTAAAAATAATTTTAAAATAATAGTTAAATTAAAACATTTAATGTATAGAAAAAGTGTTTTGAAAAATTCTTATTCATATCACCGTTAAGTGTCCTTAATCTTATATAACAACAATTACCAATTAAATGAGTGATTTTTTTTCATACTGGTGAAATAATTATTAGAGGAATTATATAAAATATAAAATTTTACATTATTAGAAAATAATATTAAATCATTAATATAAAAATTTTCTAAAAATAACCTTTTGAGAATTATTGGGGTCGTTAACATTCAACCGAGTAACTATATTTTTATGACAAAAAATTGAAATTATTTCAAATTAAAATCATGTTTACTTAAATATTAAATACATTATCTATGATTTATTTTCTACATGTGATGAAAATTAATTGTTAATATTATCGAACAAAATAGTTTTTTAATTAAAATATATTTTTTGTTTCCAAAACATTAAACATGGTTTTTTAAAATTTGTCATTAGTTGTTAAAATGATTTTAATTACATCATAAATATATATTTTTATATGATAAAAGTTTCAATGACATTAAAATTATTCTTATAATAAGATAATTTATTAATATTTATTGTATTTATAAAATTTATAATTTTAGTTTTCACATAAAATAAATTTTTTAAAATAATTTTAAAAAATTATTTTTAACTAATATTTCTATGTTTAATCATTAAATAAAGGTATGTTTTTGAAATTTCGATTTTATAATTTATAATTTTATCATAGAAATGTAATTGAAATATATAATGTAAAATTATTTCATTAAAAATTTTCTTTTTAATAAATAATATTTTTAATGTTATTTTAAATTGTTTTCTAAATAATTTATTTTTAAAATATTAATTTTTAAATAAAAATATTGGATATTGTAATAGAAATTTATTTGTGATGAATAAATGTTTTTCATGTAAAATATAATAATTTTATTTAAAGGTTTATAGAAATATTAAAAACATTATTATAGGAAAATGTTTTAAGTAATTATTACCAATCAATATACTGATGATTATATTCATCTAGAAATTATAAAATGTCATTTTTTATTTTATATGGGTGTTTCATTAGTTTAGTGTATCATTTGAGATAATCTATTAAAGATAATATTAATTTAAAGGCTTGAAATTCAATAGTCATCACATTGATGACATATTCAATCCACTATATAGTCCTTAATACTTCTTAATAAATGACCCTGGGTATATATATAAAAAATAAATATTTAAAATATATCATATAATATAGATAATATTTCATAAAATTTATGAGCAAAATGTATTTTTCACGATTTATATCATAGTCATAAAATCCATAGCCATCATCTAGGATATGATTATTAGAGTCTTTAGGGATTACCACGATCAATTTTTTGTAATCATTATGGATGATATAAAAATATATAACATGATATAGGAAGAAAATTAAGTTTATTTGGGGACAATACAATGGGATTTGTGAAATGTGTTACTATATGGCTAATTCTATAATTTGAAATTATTATTATAGAATGTAACATTATTGGGGAATATAATGAAAAGTGATGGAATTTAATGAATACTAAAAATATAGAGGTGGTGTAAGAATAACCCATACCATCCATAAAATAAAATATCTTTAGTAATATTTGATTTTATGTATACTATTAAAAAATCAATAATTTCTGATGGTTATCAAATCCACTAACCACGATAACTCATTTGGATATCATCTTCCATTTGATAAATTAATTCTATTAAATGTTCAAAATAATTAAGATAATTTTTTTCAAAACACCATTACTCAAACTACCTTTTATTTGTGATGTTTTTAATATAAAAATATGAACCCAAAAATGGATTCCGATCTGTTTCCCTGAAAATCAGTATGGTTCTAACAAATTACGAATAATAAACAATGGGCTATGAGAAAAATTATCTCACCCAGTTTTGTAGTTTTATAAATAATATATTGGTTAATGATATAAATTTATTATGTATATGGTAGAAAGTGGGATATATAACTTCAAACTATGATTAAAATTTATATATACACAAAGATTATTTTGACCATGTACGAAATGATATGGTTGAGTTGATCATGGATTGTTATTTCTCAATTCCTTACCAACATAAAAATTTATAAAACATAGTTTTAGACCATAGTATGAACTATCATGATAAATTATCCTTGTTGGATATTTAAAGTGATCCAAAATTCATGGATTTGAGAAGGATGGAAATTGAAAGAACAAGTGGTGGTGATGAATCTATTCTTTCCCATGTGATGTCTCAACCACTCACCTGTGTGATGTTTTAGGTGGAATATAAAGAGGTTATAGTGATATAGAAAATGTTTAATTATTTTCGTTAAATCACCCTTGAATATGATGGAATTATGTGAAATTTGAATTTATATTAGTCCCTTAATACCAAAATTTAATTAGGTTCTTTTTTATATTTCACATATCCCATCAATATATGTTTCTTTTGGATTTAAAATGACATATATATAACTCAAAAAAATTTATGGAGGGAAACATGAACATAAAAATTATAATGTATATATCTCAATTTTTTTATAAGATGTTTCTAAATGATAAACATTTCATTGAAATTTTCATCCATTACATCCAAAAATACAGAAATGGGAGAACATCACCATGGGTTTATTTTTTTGTCATTCTATATCATCTAAAGGCTATAATTCAACATTGTTTGTAGTTGATAACTTGAAAAATTCAACACATTATATTATTATTCATGAAAAATTCCCACAAGATCAACGTTAATTGATTTACATAAGAAGATATGGAATGGACTCACGGAGTAATTATCACAATTGTATATGGTCAAAATCTAAGGACAACATAAATGTTATGGAGATGCTTTTAAGAAGAATTTCATACAAATTTACTATTTAGCACTAATTTTTAACCTCAAACCGATTTTCTATCTTATTGAACAACTCAAAATTATGAAAATTTTCAAATATTATAATCAGTGGATTTTATAAGAATGTCATATCAATACTTTCATCTATTTGTTTTATCAGATTAAAATGGTTTATATTGGAATATATAAGTAGGATAATATGAGGATTTGTGTACTAAAAGGATCATATCTCTCATTTGGTGAAAAAAATCTAGAGAGTGGATGATATTAGAAATAGATATTATTCAAGAGATATTATATAATATTTAAACCAATCATTGACATATAAAATAAACATAATTTTTATAGATGTTATATGATAATAATCATTGGATGGATTTAGAGATTGATGTTTATGACATGGTAAACTATCAGATAACCCCATGAAATGTTATTATATGTCATTATAAGAAGTTATTATTGGATTATATATATACTACCACTTTAAATATCCTTAATCATTTTTGAATAATATGTTATAAAAATTAACTCCAAACGAACCACTGATAAGACCATGACGTGCCATGTGTATAGCATTTTTTGGAAATACATATAAGATCGCTAAAATGTAATAATTTTATAGTTTGTAAAAATGAAAAAGATTATATATTATTAAGAATATCCCATGGAGAACATGGATCACCTTTCCTCATTGGACAAGACCAACTCAAACATCCACTACATCTTGACCATGAACCTCTTGAAATCGGAGGGTGTGGATCTCATAAGGGGTGATTCCCTTAGGTTACATTACTTCAGACTTACATAGGCTTCTTCTTGTTTTTATTTAGTCCCTGGAGGTGTCTGTTCATTATATCATATCCCCTCTTTTTTATAAATAATTAAATGATGATGATGATGATTATGTAATGAAGTATAAATACCTTGAAATTTTATATTTACGTAATAAAATTTATTAGGTAACATTAATTTAAATGGATGTGGAATTAAATGACACACATTCTATTTTTTGTGTGATTAATATTTTCCAAATATAATACTCAACTAAAATGTACCAATAAATATCTTATCATCATAAAATGTTACAATCCAATAATAAAAATTAATACACTCTGAGAAGCAAATAGGACAAATTATTTTGAAAATTACATGATGAATAATACAAAAAGTAAATAAGAAGCCCATCAAAAAGAAATATTCATCATCATGATTCTCCATAATGATCATACCATCAGTTACACTCATATAAATAAGGAAAAATATATGAAATATTATTCCACATTAAATAGATAAGTAAAAACATTGTATCAATTAATTTTATTTATTCGTGAAATGATATATATATATATATATATATGTCATATGAACATTACATATACAAAATTTCAATAAATTTCCATTGGATATGTGGACATTGGGTATATGGTCATTGGGTATGTGGTCATGGTATATGTATTCATTGGGTATATATGGATAAAATATTATATTGAGTATTTTATATTCAAAATAAAATAATGTGTCACATATAAAATATTTGACACAGTATTGATTTAAATAATTTTATAAAAAAATAAAACTATAGTAATTAATTTTTTGAGATATATAATACATCAATGAAATAATATATTGATACTTATGGTTTTGAAAATGATTTTATTTTTTATAAATATAATATGAATAAAATAAAATGACAAAATTCAAGGAGATGTTTCAAAAATAAGTAATATAATCTAATAAATATTAGTTAAATAGAATAATTATTTAAGGATTCATGGGTATCAACAAATTATATTTATTTTATTTAATATTAGATTAATTTAATTAAAAGGTAAATTTTCTATTTTTAGAGAATAAAATTAAATGAAATTATATTTTTATATCTTAGAAAAATAAATTTACACATATCTAATAATTATTACATATTATGGAATATTAATGATATTACTTTTACTCCTACCATACAACTTTCTCAGAAATTGGTTCTGTATTTTATTAATTTTTTTCTCTTTTAGTAGTTTATTTCGATAAAATTTGTTAATTTTTTTGTATCAAGGTATTAAAATTGTGTAATATCTACAACTTCGTTCTTGTTAAAAAGTTGTTGTGGCAAAAAAATTTCTAATGGAAATAGTAAAATGATGTAAATTGTGTTTAATTAAGGGGAAAATGGACAAATATATCTAATATTTTATATAAATATTTTTTGGAATATATGATCATTCCATGACAATTATACTTCCCATTTTTATCCACATGTTAATCAATATGATAATATTACACATTGAAGAATGTGTATATATTGAAATTCCACCCAAACTAATGTACAAATGTACCCTTCTGGTTCCACTATAAAACAAATAACATCTTTTTTTTCAATTGAATATTAGCCAAAATTACCTTCAATGATTCATTATTATATGTTTGGAAACCTATTTTTACAAGAAGGAGACATGAATCTATTATTTCATTGCGAAATATTTTTAGGAGAAAATTAAAATAAGTATCTACTAATTCACACTCCTTTTCAATTTCCATCTTCTATCCATGACTTAAAGATCTAATAAAATTCTAAAATTATCTCATATAAATATCATTATGATTATATTAAACTAAAATTTCTACAACATAACTATCTAATATTACTAATTCCATAGTAATTTATGTTCATGATTGGGTCAGTTCAACCACAAACCGAAATGTTGATTTACTATATTCACCCTTTCCAACATTAGTGAGTATTCATAGATTTTTAGTGGTAATATATTATATTAAATATTAATTTATGTTATTAATATATATTTTAGGTTGATAAAAAATTTAAAGGTAATTAAAATGTTTTATGTTTTTATTTTGAAATTACCTCAAACACGCTTGTAGGGAAATCTATTTAACAAAATAATTCTAATAATTTTTTTTAAATGAACATTGTACCACATAAATCATTAAAAAAATTAACTTACTACTAAAAATAATATATTAATCATTAAATTATTATTAAATAATGAGGATCAACCTATCTATTATTAAACATAAAATAAATAATCAAAATTACATACATATGATGAAAAAATAAATATAAAAATAATATTTATATATATGTTATATATGATTATAATTATTAATTATAAATAGAAGTAAATTAATATATTGATAACAAATAATAGATTAATTTTGTTACTATTATTATATTGGGTTGAATGTCATTTCATAAATGTTCTTAGTAACTATAACGGATACTTTTTAAATATTCCCTTGAAAATGAGAAAGCGTATATTAAAATTTCTAGTCGGAAAAATATATTCATTTTAAAAAATCCAATTCATTTTTTCTATAGACTTTTTAATTCAATTTTTACATTACATATTACCATTTTACCACTCTTCAATTCATATTTCAATAGAAATTATTCTAGTTTGTGGATTTGTCTATATCTATTCATTTCAAATGATAAATTTTATTCCCAAAGCCCTAAAAAGTATTGTATTTTATAAATTACCATATATATTCATATATTTTTGATTAATTTTGGTTTATAATTGGTTTTACATATTTTTAATAGTCTTAATGAAATATTTTTATCTCTCCTCCATTATATTTCTCATCGGCTCACTTCCTGCATCTATTTGTGTTGATTTTATTTATGAATATTCTATTATATTTTTTTATATTTCCTTACACTATGTTTACATTTCATTTTTATTATTTCAAAAACACATTTATTGATATAAGTTTTCATTTTAAAATAATATTTACTAAAGAATTAATGTAAATTTAATCCTATTTAACAATTTTTTTGACATTCATCAAATGTGTTTTTAATATATGATAGTATACCTTAATGTTTCTTATAATTCACTAGGGTTATTTTCTAATGTAAAAATAAACCTTCTTCTTTAGATGCATTATGTTCATTCCATTATGTAAATTTTCATGAAATCAATTTATTTCTCATTTATTAATTATACAATTCTCTAATTATGAATGAATTCATGTTCATGGGGCACATATTTTAATGAATTCCAATTAATTAATTTATAGGATGAGAAATATACATCATTCTATTTAATTGGATAAAATATTATATCATATGAGACAAAATGTAATGGATTGGGGAGTGAACCTAACATTGCATGTTTACGTGGATAAGGAGTGAACCAATTCATCTATGTTATGGGTCTCTATCCTCTTTGTGATGATGATATTGGAAATGATCATCAACTTGTATAATGATTTATATTCATCTGTTCATTTAATATTTCTATCAAATGTGATGTTCCTATACAATTTTCCCTTGTCATTATTGTTTACACATTTTTAAACACTCATATGATGGATTTATTATGATTTTCCATGAATGTTATGCTATGATTTTTTATCAACGATCGATGTTTTATTAGTTTTGAAATTCTTATTATATTTTCAGATATCCTGAATATACTACCATACCCACATATTAATATTAAAATCACTTATAAAATTATATTTAATCTTCAAATATTTACTATTACTAATCAGATGAGATAACATATTATTATGTTTCCATTCCCAATTTGATGAATAAGAATATAATTTATATATGGTCTATAAAGTTATAGTATTTAGTTTGTTCTCTAATGTAATGAATTAATGTGGAATGTAATTTTATATGTAGGTATGTGATGGAAGGGTCTTTTCCTCAATCACAATAAAACTAATATAAATTTAATTATATTAGGGAATTTGAAGGTAATTTGGATGGTTAAAAGTGTTTAGATAAATATAGTACTTAACTTGTGAAAATTATATATGACTGAGTAAAGTTAAACAAAATTAAATTTGGTCACATCAAATCAAAGTTATGGTTTTGTGCAACATTGAAAATTGAGAGTGTTAATTAAGATTTGGTTTTATGAATGTTATAATTTCTATATAATTTTTAAAAAATACCCATTATATTTATGAATATAGAGTTCATCATTGATAGTGTGGAAATATCTTTGTCTTTGAAAAATAAATAAAAAATATCTAATAAATTTTGTTCATATTTTAGTGCTCATGGTATCATTTTTTAAATATTAATTCATTGAATCTATAGTTATTAAATATGTGTAATTTATATGGTTTTTGGATAGAATGAAAATGAAGATGTCCCCACATCACGGTTCATCAATCATGGTCATGGGTGAATAGTGGAGTGGTCCTATTTCATCAACCCATATGATAAATGTGATCATGATTCATCCTAAAATCCTAAATAAGTGGACCCATACACAATGGTTGTTAAACATGCATCATTTTTTGTTTTATTTGCTATAAACTAGCATGAAGTCTGCATGAATGGTGTTAGTAAGTGATGAATAATAAAAGTTTGGAAGGGATTTTGAGTACCCTAGTATGTTTAAAATAATCATGATGTCACCAATTCAAATTTTCCCACACACACTATATTTGTGGGGATTATAGAATGCCTTGTTGTTTGGGATTTTATGTTGTTACAAAGATGATGACACAATTTATTTAGTAAAGGAAGTGAGTATCTAATTATTATTCATATGATAAATTGTGATGATAAAAATTTGTTGTTATTAATTATAAACTCACTCATGGACAAGATATTTGATCATGTTGTTTTCAAGAATGTAAATACACAAGATTTACATACATGGACATTACATTACTTTTTCGGAATACATAATATATAACAAAAACAAACACACAAGGACCGTAATAATTTATTGTCTTTGGAAACTTGAAAAAATAATCTTCTAATCATGGTGATAGATCTTCAACATCTCCCATAAAGATCTTCCCCTTTTTTTCGTACCTAAATACTTTCATTATATCCTGGGGAAAATAAAACATAAAAATGATGGGCTAAAATGCTCGGTAATGGTAATCAAAAGAAATATCAATCATATCATATTCATAAGAACATGACATTATGAAAAACATAACATGAAAATGGGGTCATAATATAAAATCATGGGATAAATCATAGTAGTGAAATGTAATCCCAAAAATCAAAACATAAAACATTAACCTTTGTGGAATACATACATAATCATATAAAATCATTTCATATTAGTGAAGGCTCATTTCCTAGACCATCATAGCGGAAAAAGTCCATTACTAAACCGAGTTCACTCCTCGTTCCAGTCCTATATCACTAAACCAGATTAACTTTCCATTCCAGCCATGTTTATCTCATGAGATATAAATCTTTACCCAATGCATTGGAGGGAGGTATAGGTCCCACCCATCTCATAATGAAACCATTCGTATGTGTGCCACAAAATCATAATTCATAGCATAACCCATGTAATAAAAATGGGATTCTTAAACATCATGCCATCATAATATAATCTATATATGATAAAAGGACATCATAAAATTAATTCCATGATAAAATAATCAAATAAATGTTAAAATAGGGATTGAAACAAAACCCTATATTATCTAAGATGGAAAATAATTTTGATAAAACACTTGAACGCCATTCTTGAGGAAAACATCCTTTGTACTTCAAAAACATTTTTCATTTCTTAACAAGTCATGCAATTTTAAACTAAAAGATGTTGATTAAATATAAACATGAAAACTTGTAAAGGAAGATTCATGGAAATAATGTTCTATGAAATAATAAAAATCCATTCATGCAGTATAAGTTAAAAAAACATTCACCTCGTACTTTGGTTGGAAGAGTCCAAAAGTTCCTACTATGGTAAAAAAAAATATTTCATTCATAATATGTGGTAAAAGTAAAAAATGGGTAAAATGACTTTAAACCAACATGAAAAAACATTTATAAAACATTGACATGGATAATAACAATAACCCCAGTAAATACTTATGAATAAACAATCTCGGATAAGAACGAGATTGGAATAATTAACCCTTAACTTAGGTCTGATATGCTTCGTACATATCCAACCCTCCAGTATAATTATTTAAATAATGTCATTGACTTATTACTGAATCATATTCATTGTTATGATATATTATATGGTTCACTTATGACATTATATAACCTGTTCTTTTATGAATTTCATGTTAAAGTATTATTTTGGTTAAAATAGTTTTATTTATCGTACGTGTTTGGACTTGTTGTTCTTGATATTATTATTTCTTATATCATAATTTACATACTTCCAAAATTTAAATCATTATTTATATATCATATATATTTAGTATATATATATATATAATAAATAGATAAAAAAATGAAATACACCTTTCATGGAGACAGTAGGCCGTACGTACTCATGAACGTTGTTTTCCTTTCTTTATTGACTTGAATGGAAGTAAGTATATGACATATATATATAATTTATGTTTATCATGTCATATATTTCATTATTATTCATTATTTATACTTTATAATCATTCTTTAGTGGTTACCATGGATAATAAATCTAATCGCGTCGTGGAGACGGTAATCCGTATGTACGCCCGAGCGATGATATCATACCCATAATTTTTGAATTGAATTGGAGTTGATAATATAATATCTCAGAATTAGTATGATGTTATAATAAATATACATAGTTATTATTTAAACCATTATACCCATCCAATTAAGGTGATGGTGGAAAAATAGATTACCCCACGGTGTGGAGATGGTATTATGTACGTACGCACGCGCGGTGATTTCGTTTTCCATAGGATGGATAAAATGTGAAATGGGGTTGTTTCATATATATAATAACATATGATTATATTATTGGAACTTATGTTATTACTTTATAATGAAACAACAAAAGAAGAGGATGTTGAAGAAGAATTTTTTTTTGAAAGAATCGATAGAAGAGACTACCTCTTCTTCGACGCACCCCTTTTAAGCTTCCTCTTAAGGCACTAGTGCTGGTCTTCTGAGGAGACCAGAATCTCTATGATTCCTCTAGGGAAGTTTAGAAGGTAAATGGGCAGGGTTTTTCCGAGCATGAAGGCTCAAAATTGTGTAAATAGATGAGGGAGGAGGTTCCCTTTTATAATGGAGGAGAGGGGAACCTTAGGAAAAACATAAAATATTATTTTATAATAAAGTAATATTAGATTTATAATAGCTCTTAATTTATTTATTTCAAAGATAAAGTTGGTATGGGTCGAAATCCACTCAAACAATAGGTTTTAGTCAAGTTTAGGTTACTATTTTAACCTTATTATTTAGATTTAACTTTAAGGTAAATAATTTAACTTTTACCGTGTCTTCTTGTTTTCTTACACTATATGGTTAATAAACATACTATAAAAAGCCAAAAAAAACCCAAGTGGATAATTATTAATATATATAACCTTATCTAAGTCATTTTTCCTAACCATATATTTTTAGAAATATAATAACAATGAATAATATTATATTTGTTTTAAAAACTTTTTCATGTCAATTTTGACACTATTTGGTAATTGATTTTTTCGAAATTCATAACAGCAATATTAGTACAAAAAAAGTTAATTAAATAAATACTAACATTTAATATTAACCTATAAAAATAGTGGTATTCATAAAAAGTCTCAAATTACCTATATTTGGGTGTTTATAATATCAATTATATTAATATTTCATTATTTTGTAAATTACTGCATCATCATTGTGTCACATATAAATTAAATTATGTATTGTCTAAAATTAATAAATAAAATACCATTAGGTTGGAAATCTATTTATCTTTCTAATTAATATTTATAGTACAATTTATCTTATATATAACCCCATATTAAAAATGTTTAATTATTAAACATTGATTTTAATTATTTTAACTTTTTTTAAATAAAACAATAATAAATGTCCTAATCTAATCAATGTGTACCTAAAAGGGAAATATTTTATTCCTAAAGTTGTTTTTGGTCGAATTAAACTTATACAATATAATTAGGACATGTTTTAGGTTAATAATAAATTCATTTTTACCCTTAATTTCCATATTTACTTTTAACTATGGTAAATAAAAGTAAAAAGTTATTATTCATCAAAATATATTTTTATCTTATTGAACCACATTTTACTCATTTATATTTACCATCTCTCTCTGAATTTCTAAATTCCACTCACAAAAGTGGTAAAATTATTTTTTCTGTAAATTTTCAAATTCTCTTAGGAGGTGGGTAAAAGACGGTGAAAAGTTCAATAAAATTTTTATATATCTAAAATTATTATAAAATGACTCCAATGAATTAAATTAAACTTATATAGGTATTATGTATCAATTTTGTCCTAAAATAAATTTAAATAAATTAAATAATTATTTAAATAAAAAGTTGGTTATTAAATAGTAACCAAGTGTTTTCACTATTCATCAAAAATTGAAAGTTTTAAGAAAAATACCAAAAATTCACTCTATGATAATTTTGATATTCCAAATCAAAAAAGGAAGTCCATTTTGAAAGATAAAATTTATAAAATTTCAAAAAGTGGGTATTACTATTCATAACAGCTAGTTTATATAATATTTTAATTACATGTCATTGTTTAGTGAAACTCATTATTGCGTACAACACACGCTATCGTGGAAGGTCGTGATTGCGTGTAATGCATACCATGTCAGGGATTCATGTAGTGAAATATCTTTTTGGTGTAGTGTACAACACAAGACATCCATGAAACTAAAAAGAATATTTTTCATAAAATCTCAGGGTGTTACATTCTACCCCCCTTAAGATGAATTTCGCCCTCGAAATTCGTCGGGGTTATAAATGATTTACTACTTGAAAGTTTCTTTAATAGAAATCCACATCATAAAAAGGAATACCAAAACTTATCTTTAAAATATAAAGTTTGAAACATAACGGTTACCCAAATTAACTAATCACTGGGTTTCCACATAGGAGAATATAGGTGAAAATATGGATTTGCAAGAGAAATATAACCATCAAGTACTAATGGAGAGTGGTAGAGAAAATGGATATAAAAAAGACAACAGTCACAAAGATATAAATTTGTGGTGATCTAAGGTACCATCTTATTCATTGGATATAAGGGCACGGGGAAAACATTTTGGTTTTCAAGATCATTTCCCTAATGTTAAAGAATTTTAGTTAGAAGAAATACTTACTTTATTTCGGTATAATCTCACCATTTTTCAACCCTTTAACAATTTCCACTTCATCTCTTAAAGAAATGAAGTTGAATTTTTCATTTGTGAAGTGTCTGCAGATCATGTGATAGAATGATGGTTCATTCCATATGTCTCAAGAGTAAGGTTAGTAAAATTTATCAAATATAGATAAGTCTATCTATAGTGTGGTTAATCTCATATGATTCCAAAAATGGACATATACTTTATCTGTCATACTTCTTAATAAAACTAGTTTCTACTAACCATGGCCTTATTTTAGACCAGTGGTAGGAAATAAAATCTTGTCGCACTTCGGTTGTGGGGTAAATTCCAGCAACCTTGTCCGACGCGACGGGTTGTCTCCCATCCTGAAGGTTGTCTTTTTTTCCTAAAACATCACTATTATAACATTACGTAAATAATATTGAAAAAATTGCTAGCCTTAAAAAATACTACTTGATGTACAACATAATCCATTCACATCATTAGACTTATCCAAAACACATCTATCTAATATCATAGTATAAAAAAACAATTACTAGAAATTTCATTAAGCAAGCATGTGAATACCATCACTTATCCCCCATATATCATAAGATATATGATGTTGATCGCATTCCAAACATTTGAATACCTTAAAAATTAATTATTTTGAAACATGAATTACTATAGAGCCTTATAGAAAACATGAATTCTTTCAAAAGGTAACTCTTTCCACATACCAAAATCCCAAAAATTATATATACTAAAACCATGATATGAATCAGTCCTCATATTTGTCATGAGCTCATGAATACTATTAGACATTTCATTTTCTCTTTATCATATCAGCTACTTTCCAAAATCACATTTCATGGTTACTGGTACCATAAATTTATTGAAAACCACAATAGACCAATACATAAATATTCCAATATTCCAAGATACTATATACGACATTATTTTGCAATCCCATTATCTAAACTCTTAATCATTCCACCACATCTTTTTCACATTCAACATCACTAATAGTGATCGTAATTCACATCCCTTTGTCCTTTTCCATAAGAGGTCGCTCACGTTGATCATCATTAACCCTTGGGATAGGGCATTGATTAGTATAATGCCCCATTTACTTGCACTTGGAGCATTGAAGTGTTGGTGGAGTGATCTGTATAGTCTTTTCTCTATTCACATCATTAGAAACCATTTTTCCATTACCTCGGAACACATCATCTTGATAACCTTCTTTTCCACAATTCAAAAATTTTCTAGTACCTTTTAGACAATCTCCACCATGCTTCATTCCACACATTGAAGATAAATAAACATTAAAATCCTTTTCACCATTGTTTTGAGGTTATTCCTTGAACTCCGTCTTTAGATTCTTGTCAAAACAATGAGATGCATATATTACACCAACTTCTAGTTCTACCTTTATATCAAAACACACAAATTCTTCATAGATACTGAAGTCTCTTATAGCTAATGCCCTTCGAAGACTTGGTTTTAAGCCACTGATGAGTCGATCAACTTTACTTTCATGTTGGATGATAAAGCCAGATGCATACCTTTCATGTCTTGTAAAATATGCTTCGTCTATACCAACAGATTCATCATCCCTCTTTTTAAGCTCAAGGAAGTCCTTTTCCATCTTTGATTGATAAATATGAGGGAAATACATACTGAAAGACAAGTTCCTGAAGTCGTCCCATTGCATAGATTCAATTTCATCTTGGGGCCTTGTATTCTTAAATAGAGTCCACCACTGGTTTGATTCAGCTTCTAAATGGTAAACAGATAAAATGAATTTTTCATGTTCTGAACATCGAAGTATGGAAAATAACTATCTAATGGCACTGATCAATTGTTCAGCAACAAGTGGATCAGAAGACCCATTGAAATATGGTGTACGTTGCCTCATGAAGGACTCAATAGAATATTGTTCCCTTCTCTGATCATTTGGAAATCCAAAATGATTCATAGCTTGTGTAAGTATAGAAACAAAATTTTTAACTCCATTTCCCATCATGTTTGGTTGCTCAGGAGGATAATCATTGGATTTTCCATTACATTTATCAACACGGTTCCTTCAGGTTCCAGCCATCGTCTAAAACCCAAAAAGAACAGTGTGAGAGGCAAAAATCATGCTAGTAAAACAATATAATATAGGGGGAGTACCTTCAATATCGAACATCATAGGTTTAATTCTAATATCATTAACATAATTCTAAGACAATAAAGTATACTTATACTTAACCTTAGGGACATGCCTAGGAATACCTTAGAAATATCTCTAGAGATATCACTAAAGTTTTCGCATCATAGTTTCCAAAGGTCAACTAAACCATTCCTCTGATTCCAACTGAAAATTACCATGTATGAAGTAGATGGACATTACATTACTTTTGTGGAATACTTAATACATAAGAAAAACAAACACACAAAGACCGTAATAGTTTAGTGTCTTTGGAAACGTGGAAAAATAATCGTCTAATCATAGTGAAATATTTTCAACATCTCTCATAAAGATCTTCCCCTTTTTTTTTACCTAAAACATTTCATTATATCCTGGGGAAAAGAAAACAAAAAAATGGTGGGCTAATATTCTCAGTAAGGGTAAACAAAAGAAATATCAATCATATTATATTCATAAGAACATAACATTTCAAAAATCTTACCCTTCAAAAGATATCATAATATCATAACATAGGATAAATCATAGTAGTGAAATGTAATCCCAATAATCATAACGTAAAACATTAAACTTTCTGTCATACACACATAATCATAGAAAATCATTCCATATTAGTCGTGACTCATTTCCAAAACCATAATAGCTGGCAAAGTCCATTTCTGAACCGATTTCACTCCTCGTACTAGTTTGGTATCACTGAATCAGATTAACTTTCCATTCCATACATGTTTATCTCATGAGATATAAATCTTTACCAAATTCATTGGAGAGAGATCTACGTCTCATCCATGTTATAATGAAACCATTGTTATGTGTGCCACAAAATCATAAATCATAGTATAACCCACGTAATAAAAATTATATTCTTAAACATCATGCCATCATAATATAATATATATAAGATAAATGGACATCATAAAATTAATTCCATCATAACATAATCAAATCAATGTTAAAATTGGGATATAAATAGAACCATATATTGACGTAAATGGAAAATAATTTTGATAAAACTCTTGAACTATGTTCTTGTGGAAAACATCATTTCTAATTAAAAAAACATTTTTCGTTTCATAACATGTAATACAATTTTAAACTAAAATAAGATTAAAAATAAACATGAAATCTTGTAAAGGAAGCTTCATGGAAATTATGTTCTATGAAATCATAAAAATCCAGTCATGCCTTATAAGTTCAAAAAAACATTCTCCTTATACTTATGTTGGAGAAGTCAAAAAGTTCCTCATATGGTGAAAAAAATATGCCTTTAATAACATGTGGTAAATGTAAAAAATGGGTAAAAAGAACTTTAAACATATATAAAAACACATTTACAAAACATGGACATGTATTATAACAATAACCCCTGTAAATACTTCTGAATAAACAATCTCGGATAAGAATGAGATTGGATTAATTATCTCTTACCTTAGGTCTGATATGCTTCGTATGTATCGAAATCTATTCTATAATGATTTAAATAATGTCATTGACTTATTACTGAATAATATTTATTGTTATGATATCATATATGGTTCACTTATGACTTTATATTACCTGTTCTTTTGTAAATTCCATCTTAAAGCAGCATTTTGGGTAAAATCGTTTTATTTATCGTACATGTTTGGACTTTTTTTTCTTGATATTATTATTAATTATATCATGATTTACTTACTTCAATAATCTAAATCATGATTTATATATCATATATATTCAGTATATATATATAATAAATAGATAAATGAAATGAAATACACCGTTCATGGAGACGTTAAGTCGTACGTATGCCTGAACGCTATTTTCCTTTCCTTATTGACTTGAATGGAAGTAAGTAGATGACATATAAATATGTATATGTTCATAAATCCATTATTTTCATAATTTCTTATATTTTATTATTATTCATTGAATATACTTTATAATCATTATTGAGTGGTTAACATGGATAATGAATATAATCGCGTCGTGGAGATGGTAATCTGTACGTATGCACGAGGGATGATATCATTCCCATAATTATTGAATTGAATTGGAGTGGATGATATAATATCTCAGAATCAGTATGATGTTATAATAATGATAAATAGTTATTCTTTACACCATCATACCCATCCAAGTAAGGTGGTGGTGGAAAAACAGATTACACCACGGCGTGGAGATGGTATTCAGTACATACGCACGCGCGGTGATTTCATTTTCCATAGGATGGATAGAAAGTGAAATGGGGTTGTTTAACATTTATAATAACATATCAATATATTATTGGTACTGATGTTATTACTTTATAATGATACAACTAATTAAGAATAAGTTGAATAAGAAAGAAAACTTGAAAGAATCGGTAGAAGTGATTACCTCTTCTTCGACAGACCTCTTTTAAGCTTCATATTAAAGCACTAGAGTTGATCTTTTGAGGAGCCCAGTACCTATATAATTATTCTAGGTATTTTTAGAAATAAAATGGGTAGGGTTTGGCCGATCTTGAAGGCTCAAAATTGTTTAAAGATAAGAGGGAGGAGGTGCCCTTTTATAAGGGAGGAGAGGGGAACCTTAAGAAAAACATAAAATATTATTTTATAATAAAGTCATATTCGGTTTATAATAGCTCAAAATTGATTTATTTTGAAGATAAGGTGGGGATGGGTAAAAATCATTTCAACAGATAGGTTTTAGACAAGTTTAGGGTACTATTTTAACCTTATTATTTAGATTTAACTCTAAGTTAAATAATTTATCTTTTACCATGTCTTCTTGTTTTCTTACACTATATGGTTAATAAACATACTATAACAAGACAAAAGAACCCCAAGTGGTTCATTATTAATATATATAACCTTATCTAAGTCATATGGAATAACCTTATATTTTTAGAAATATAATAACAATTAATAATATAATATTTGTTTTAAAAACCATTTCATGTCAATTTTGAGACTATTTGGTAATTTATTTTTGTGAAATTAATAACAGCATGATTAGTTTGAAAAAAGTTTATTAAATAAATAATAACATGTCATATTGACCTATAAAACTACTGTAATTCATATAAAGTCTCAAATTACGTTTATTTGGGTACTTATAATATCAATTATTTTAATATTTCATTATTTTGGTAATTACTGCATCACCATTGTGTCATATATAAATTAAATTATGTAATGTATAAAAATTATAAATAAAATAAAATTAGGTAGGAAATCAGTTTATCTTTCTAAATAATATTTATAGTACAATTTATCTTTTTTATTACCTTATATTGAAAATGTTATAGTTATTAAACATTGATTTTAACTATTTTAACACTTTTGTAAATAAAATAATAATAAATGTCCTAATCTAATCCAAGTGGACCTAATGGGTAATATTTTATTCCTAAGGTTGTTTTTGTTGGAATTACACTTATCCAATAGAATTAGGACATGTTTTAGGGTAAACATAATATCATTTTTACCCTTAATTACCCTATTTACTTTTATTTGTGGTAAATAAAAGTAAAAAAATTACAATTCACCGCAATTTATTTTTATCTTATTGAACCACAATTTACTCCATGATATTAATCGAGTCTCTCGGAACTTCTAAATTCCACTCATAGAAGCGGTAAAATTATGTTTTATATAAATTTTCAAATTCTCTTAGAAGGTGGGTAAAAGACGGTGAAAAGTTCAATAAAATTTTTATATATCTAAAATTATAATAAAATGACTCAATGAATTAAATTGAACTTATATAGGTTTATGTCTCAATTTTTACCTAAAACAAAATTATATAAAATTAATAAGTATTTAAATAAAAAGTCGGTTTTTAAATAGTAACCCATTGTTTCACTATTCATCAAAAATTGAATGTTTTCAGAAAAATACCAAAAATTCACCCTAGGCTAATTATGATATTCCGAATCCAAAAATGAAAAACCTTTTGAAAGATAAAATTTATAAAATTTCAAAAAGTGGGTATTACTATTCATAACGACTAGTTTATATAATATTTTAATAATATATCAGTGTTTAGTGAAACTCGGTATTGCGTACAACATACGCTATCATGGAAGGTCACGATTGATTATTATGAAAGCTAAGTCAGGGATGAATGTAGTTCAAACTCCTTTTGGTGAAGCTTACAATACAGGACCTCAATTAAATTAAAAAGAATATATTTCCTAAAATCGTGGGGTGTTACATTCTACCCCCTGAAAATAAATTTCGGCCTCGAAATTCGTCGGGGTTATAAATGGTTTACTACTCAAAAGATTATTTAAGAGAAACCCACATCATAAAAAGGAATACAAAAACTTATCTTAAAAATCTAAAGTATGAAACATAACGGTTACCCAAATTAACTAATCACTAGGTTTCCACATAGGAGAATATAGGTGAAAATATGGATATGGAAGGGAAATATAACCATCAAGTTATGATGGAGAGTGGTAGAGAAAATGGCTATGAAAAATCCAAAAATCACAAAGAAATAAATTTGTGATGATATAAGGTACCATCTGATTCATCTGATATAAGGGCACTAGGATAACATTTTTGGTTTTCAAGATCATTTCCCTAAAGCTGAAGAATTTGAATTAGAAGAATTACTTACTTTACTTCGGTATAATCTCACCATTGTTCATGCCTTGAACAATTTATACTTCATATCTTAGAGAAATGTAGTTTAATTTTCCATTCATGAAGTGTTAGAAGATCATGTCATAGAATTATGGGTCATTCCATATGTCTCAAACAAAAGGTTAGAAAAATTTATCAAATATACATAAGACCATCTATGGTGATGTTAATCGTATATGATTCCAAAAATTGACTTATAATTCAACTATCATACCACTTAATAAAACTAGTTTCTACTAACCAGGAACAACTTTTAGGCTAGTGGTATGAAATAAAGGCATTTAGCACTTCAGTTGTGGGTTCAATTCCCACATCCTTGTCTGACGCGACGGGTTGTCTCATGTCTTGCAGGTTGTATTTTTTCCCCTAAAACATCACTATTATAACATTACAGAAATAATATCGAAAAAAGTTCTAGCCTTAAACAATACTATCTATTTTCCAAAATAATCCATTCATGTCTTTAAGCATATCCAAAATACATCTGTCTAATATCATAGTATAATGAAAACTATTACTAGAAATTTAATTAACCAAGAATGTGAATACAATCACTTATCCCCAATATATCATAAGATATATCTTGTTTCTCACATTCTAAACATGTGAATACCATAATCATGCATTCCTTTGAACCATGAATTACCATATAACCTTAGTAAAAAAATGAATTCTATCAAAAGTTAACTCTTTCCACATAAAAAAATCTCACAAATTCTATATACTCAAACCATGATATCAGTTAGTCATTATATCAGTCATGGGCTCATGAATACTATAAAACATTTAATTTTATCCTTATCATATCATCTGATTTTCAAAATCACATTTCATTGTCACCGGTGCCACAAATTTATTGATAACCACAATAGACCAATATATAAATATTCCAATATTCCACAATACTATATACAACATTATTTTGGAATCCCATTACAAAAACACTTAATAATTCCACCACATCGTTTTCATATTAAACAACGCCAATATCAATCGCATGTGACATCCCTTTGTGCTTTTCCTTAAGTGGTTTCTCACGTTGATCATCATTAACCCTTGGATTATGGAATTGAT
This sequence comes from Viscum album, assembly GCA_963277665.1. Classification (NCBI taxonomy): domain Eukaryota; kingdom Viridiplantae; phylum Streptophyta; class Magnoliopsida; order Santalales; family Viscaceae; genus Viscum; species Viscum album. The sequence goes on from OY728158.1 coordinate 308,760,753, forward strand.
TAGAATAATGCCCCATTTCATTGCACTTGAAGCACTGAAGTCTTGGTGGAACGTTCTTTGTAGTCTGTTCTATATTCACATCATTAGAAACCTTTTTCCCATTACTTCATAACTTAGCTGATTTATGACCTTCTATTCCACACATGAAACATTTTCTGGTACCTTTTAGACAATCTCCACCATGCTTCATTCCACACACTGAGCATAAAGAAACATTCAAAATCTTTTCACCATTGTTCTGAGGTTTTTCCTTGAACTCTATCTCTCGTTTCTTGTCAAAACCATGATATGGATATGTTACACCAATATCAAGTTCTACCTTAATAGCAAAACACACAATTTCTTCATAGCTACTAAAGTCTCTTATAGCTAATTCCCTACAAAGACTTGGTTTTAAGCCACTAAATAATCGATCGAATTTAATTTTAGGATGGAAGATAAAGCTAGATGCATACCTTGAAAGTTTTGTAAAATTCTCATTGTATATACCTATATTTTTATCATCCTTCTGTTTATTCTCAAGGAACTCCTTTTCCATCTTTGTTCAAAAAATATGAGGGAAGTACTTACTAAAAAACAAGCTCTTGAACTCGTCCCATTACATGGATTCAATTTTATCTTGGGGCCTTGTATTCTTAATTAGAGTCCACCACTTGTCTACTTCACATTCTAAATGGCAAAAAACTAAAATGACTTTTTCATGTTCTGATCAAAAAATTATAGAAAATATCTTTTCAATGGTACTCATCTATTGTTCACCAACAAGTAGATCCTAAGACCCATTGAAAGACGGTTGACGTTGCCTCTTGAAGGACTTAATTGAATATTGTACCCTTGTCTTATCATTTGGAAATCTTGATTGATTCATATCTTGAGTAAGTATAGAAATAAGATTTTTCACTCCATCTCCCATCAAATTTGGTTGCTCTGGGGGAAAATCATGGCATTGTCCATTACATTGATCAACATGGTATCTTCGGGTTCCAGCCGTCGTCTAAAACCCAAAAAGAACAGTGGGAGAGGAAAAAATCATGCTAGGAAAACAACATAATAAAGAGGGAGTACCTTCAATATATAACATCTGAGGTTTAATTCTAATATCGTTACCATAATTCTAGGACTATAACTTATACTTATACTTAACATTAGGGACATCCCTAGGCATACCTTAGAAATATCTCTAGGGATCTCACTAAAGTTTTCGCATCCTAGTTTCCAAAGGTTAACTAAACATTTCCACTGATACCAACTGTAAATTCCCAAGATTGATGTACATGGACATTACATTACTTTTTCAGAATACTTAATACTTTAAAAAAACAAACACATAAGGACTGTAATAGTTTAGTGTTATTAGAAACACGAAAAAATAATCTTCTAATCATGGTGAAAGATCTTCAACATCTCTCATAAAGATATTCCCCTTTTGGTTTCTTACCTTAAACCTTTCATTATATCCTGGGGAAAAGAAAACATAAAAACGGTGGGCTAAAATTCTCAGAAATGGTAATCAAAAGAAATATTAATCATATTATATTCATAAAAACATAACATTTAGAAAATCATAACCTTTAAAAGAGATCATAATATCATATCATGGGATAAATCATAGTAGTGAAATGAAATCCCATTTATCATAACGTAAAACATGAAACTTTGTTGCATACAATCATTATCATAGAAAATGATTTCATATTAGTCATGACTCATTTCCAAGATCATCATAGCGGACAATGTCTATTACTGAACCGAGTTCACTCCTCGTTCCAGTCCTGTATCACTGAACCAGATTTACTTACCATTACATCCATGTTTATCTGATGAGATATAAATCATTACCCAATGCATTGGAGGGAGATATTGGTCCCAACCATCTCATAATGAAACAATTCTTATGTGTGCCTAAAAATCATAAATCATAGCATAACCCATGTAATAAAAATGGGATCTTAAAATCATGCCATCATAACAAAATCCATATAAGATAGAAGAACATCATAAAATTAATTCCATCATAACATAATCAAATCAATGTAATAATATGGATAGAAATAAAATCCTATATTATCTTAGATGGAATATAACTTTGATAAAACACATGAACTCTATTCTTGAAGAATACATCCTTTCTACTTCAAAATCATTTTTCTTTTCATAACAAGTCAAAAAAATTTAACATAAAAGAAGTTGATAAAAAATAAAACTGAAAAATATAAATGAAGCATCATGGAAATAATATTCTATGAAATCATAAAAATCCATTCATGACGTTTAAGTTAAAAAAAAATTCTCCTCGTACTTTTGTTGGAAAAGTCAAAAAGTTCATCATATGGTAAAAAAAGAAATGTTCCTTTAATAACATGTGGTTAAAGTCAAAAATTTGTAAAATGGACTTTAAACATACATGAAAGAACATTTAGAAAACATGGACATGGATGATAACAATAACCCCATTAAATACATAGGAATAAACAATCTCAGATAAGAATGAGATTGGAATAATTATCCCTTACCTTATGTTTGATATGCTTCGTACGTTTCCGAAAATTGTGTATAATGATTTAAATAATGTCATTGACTTATTAAATAATAATATTCATTATTATGATATCATATATGGTTTACTTATGACTTTATATTACCCGTTCTTTTATAAATTCCATGTTAAAGCAGCATTTTGGGTAAAATCGTTTTATTTATCATACGTGTTTGAACTTGTTGTTCTTCAGATTATTATTACTTTTATCATTATTTACTAACTTCCAGAATCTATATCATGATTTATATATCATATATATTAAGTATATAAATATATATATAATTAATACATAAATGAAATGAAATACACCATTCATGGAGACGGTAGGTCGTACGTACGCATGAACGTTGTTTTCCTTTCCTTATTGACTTGAATGGAAGTATGAATATGACATATATATATATATATATCCAGTCTATTTATCATGTCATATATTTCATTTTTATTCATTATATATACTTTATAATAATTGTTGAGTGGTTAACATGGATAATAAATCTAATCGCGTCGTGGAGACGATAATCCGTACGTACGCACGAGTGAAGATATCATTCCCATAATTATTGAATTGAATTGGAGTGGATGATATAATATCACAGAATCATTATTTTTTTATAATAAATATACATAGTTTTTCATTACACCGTTATACCCATCCAAGTAAGGTGGTGGTGGAAAAACATATTACAACACGACGTGGAGACGATCTTCCGTACGTATGCACGCACACTAATTTCATTTTCCGTAGGATGGATAGATGGTGAAATTGGGTCATTTCATATTTATAATAACATATCAGTTTATTATTGATACTTATGTTATTACTTTATTATGAAATAACTAAATAAGAGGATGTTGAAGAAGAAAGAAAACATGAAAGAATCGATAGAATGGATTGCCTCTTCTTCAATGCACATATTTTAAGCTTCATCTTAGGGCACTAGAGTTGGACTTTTGAGGAGACCAAAACCTATATAATGTTTCTAGGGAATTTTATAAAGGAAATGGTCAGGTGTTGGCCGAGAATGAAGGGTCAAAATTTTGTAAAGAGAAGAGGGAGGAGGTGCCCTTTTATAAGGGAGGAGAGGGGAACCTTAGGAATTAACCTAAAATATTATTTTAAAATAAAGTCATATTCAGTTTATAATAGCTCAAAATTGATTTATTTAGAATTTAATGTCGGGATGGGTCTAAATCCTCTCAACCAATAGGTTTTAGACAAGTTTAGGTTACTATTTTAACATTATCATTTAGATTTAACTCTATGTTAAATAATTTAACTTTTACAGAGTCTTCTTCTATTCTTACACTATATGGTTAATAATATTACTATAACATGCCTAAAGAACCCCAAGTGGTTCATTATTAATATTTATAACCTTATCTAAGTCATTTGGCCGAACCTTATATTTTTAGAAATATAATAACAATTAATAATATAATATTTTTATTAAAAAGTATTTCATTTCAATTTTGACACTATTTGGTAATTGATTTTTTTGAAAATTATAAAAGCATTATTAGATAGAAAAAAGTTAATTAAATAAATAATAACATGTTATAGTAACCTATAACATTATTGGAATTTATAAAAAGTCTCAAAGGAGATTTTTTTGGGTATTTATAATATAAATTATTTTAATATTTTTTTTAAGTAATTACTGCATCACCATTGTGCCATAAATAAATTAAAATATTTAATGTCTAAAAATTATAAACAAACTACCATTAGTTAGTAAATCGGTTTATAATTCTAATTAATAATTATAGTTGAATTTATATTATTTATAACTCTGTATTAAAAATGTTTTTGTTATTAAACATTGATTTTAACTATTTTAACTCTTTTTTAATGAAAATAATAATAAATTTCCTAATCTAATCCAAGGGGACCTAATGGGTAATATTTTATTCCTAAGAATTTTTTTTGTTGAATTACACTAATCCAATAGAATTAGGACATGTGTTATGGTAATATTAATATCATTTTTACCCTTAATTATTATATTTACTTTTAACCGTGGTAAATAAAATTTAAAAGTTACTCTTCACCAAAATTTATTTTTATCTTATTGACCAAAATTTTACTCCTTGATATTAACCATGTCTCTCAGATTTTTGTAATTCCACTCACAGAAGCAATAAAATTATGTTTTATGTAAATTTTCAAATTCTCCTATGAGGAGGGTAAAAGACGGTGAAAAGTTCAATAAATTTTTTATATATCTAAAATTATTATAAAATGACTACAATGAATTACATTGAACATATATAGGTATTATGTATCAATTTTGACCTAACATAAATTTAAATAAAATAAATAATTATTTAAAAAAAAGTCGGTTTTTAAATAGTAACCTAGTGTTGTCAATATTCATCTAAAATTGAAAGCTTTCATAAAAATACAAAAAATTCACCCTAGGCTAATTTCGATATTCCAAATCCAAACATGAAGTCCATTTTGAAGGATAAAAGTTTTAAAATTTCAAAAAGTGGGAATTACTATTCATGACAGCTAGTTTATATAATATTTTAATAACATATCATTGTTTAGTGAAACTCGTTATTGCATACAACACATGCTATCATGGAAGTTCGTGATTTCAAGTAACGCAAGCCAAGTTAGGGATGCATGTAGTGAAAGATCCTTTTGGTGTAGTTTACAACACAAGACATCAATGAAATTAAAAATAATATTTTTTATAAAATCTCGGGGTGTTACAATGAATGTAAAAATGATTAAGTTAGTTAGGTTTCATCTACCAGGTATACTTCATGAAGGATAATTTATCTGTAATATTGGAAGATCATTATGGATACCGCTTCCTCATATTATAAAAGAATATTTAATTAGGTTTGAATAAATTTAAGATTAGTGTACATCCAGGGAACAATAACTATTTTGATTAGTATCAATCTTTAAAGGAATTATGGATTGAATCTATGAATTTCAATCCTTGTACTTTTCAATCATCGATAATACAACATCATTTGGAAATATTCATGGATAATTCATATAAAATAATCATATTTGAAATTCTGGAGGAATATGTTTTTAAATTAGGTAATCTATGAAGTATTTACATGCTACATAAACATTAATATTATTCTGTAATTATTTTGAGTTTATATGATATTTTTAAATACAAAATATGATAAATTAATGATGTTTTATGGTTAATTATTTTAATTTAGAAATTATATGTTATTGTTAAAAAGTGTACCTATCATAAAAATATGATAAGGATTAAGCTATTTTCCTAAGAATTGGGAGAGAATTTAAAATAATTATGTTATTTTTATATGAAATATATATATTGTAAGTATCTTGAATTATTTAAAATGAAATTCAGTTTTATATTATAATTATAAATGATTTTGTAATAATATAATATTATTTAGAAATCAAACTAAAAATGTATCACAAATTTTTTATATATAATATTTTAATGTAACATTTCTTAATAATTTCATAGAGAGTACATATGAGTCACTATATCTTAGAAAATACCTGTTTCTAACTAAAAATATATTAAATAAAAAGTGACACTATATGATATGTATTGCATCTGAAGAGAATAAAAGAGTAATAATATTATCAAAAGTTTTTAAATGGAATTAATTCTATACGACTATTATAATTGTTTGAAATTTATTTCATGATACGATGTTATCGAAATTTGAAAATGGAATTTCATGTAAGATATTATACGACTAGAAAAAAAATTCATAACATTCTGTTTAATTACTATGATTCATGAAGTTGAGTTCTAAAATTTTAATTTCTAAAAAATGGATTGGATGATTTTTTATTAAAATTAATTTAAAATAGAATGGTATGGTTATTAATCAACAGTTTATGATTAGTATCATTTATAATTTATAAAAATATTTTTTTCATGAGAAGAATATTTTCATATCACAATTAATCAGACATTATGGAATGTGTTGTTTTATTTAAAATGAAAACATAGGGGACACCATTAAAATTTTATGTCTGATAAAAAATAGTATATCATAAAAAAATGCTCATGGGTTATGTGGAATATTTTCATGAATAATAAAATTGCAGTTTCTTATATTTTTTAATGAATATTTAATATATAATAAATAAATTTTGTATATATGACTCAATGATAATATAAAATAAGATCATATTATACCTAATAAATGTATATTTATAGATTCTAATAATGAATGATATTATTTAATAAATTTTTATAGTAAAAACATTGAAGAATAATAACTGGGTTGTCTTCCTTAACATTACTATCTTGTGAAGAAACACTTTTATCAAAAGAGACAAGATCAACATGATTCTTCATACTGTTGTAGAATAATAATATTGAAGAGAGGGAGAACTAAATCTATGATCATGATTCAATTTTTTTTTAAATAATTGAATATAAATAATTATATCGTAAAGTATTGATATATTTTGTTGTAGAAGAAAAAATAATGTTAGGTCCAAAAGGTCTAATACCCTGAGAAGGTAGTGAATCTCGGTATGAAAAATTGAAACATATACCCCTTTATATCTTGTTTGATTTAAAAAAAACTCATTTTTCCCTTCCACCAATAAGAAATATATAAACAGATATGAAATCATTCATAGGACACAACAATTTTTACATAGTCCACCCTCACTAGGCTACACCCAAGGAGCATATAATGGTCGTGTGCCGATTTACCAAATTCATTAAGTCTCACTTCTAATAATGAGTGCAATGTTCATGTTAGATATTTTATGTCCAAAATAACTGCCTTAACCAAGATTTTGGTCTTCTCACTACATTCCTAAGGGTCACTCCCTATTCCTCTTTCTCTGGCTCACTACCGGTGGAAATGGTCATTGTCTTCCTCTTCCACTGCTCACTTCATTTGGAAAAGAATCTATATTCATTTTATAGACTTCCATGTCACTCACAGTTTATGGACATGTAGGTCCATTAATTTTCATGAATTCCAATATTCTCAACTGTAGATATATGCTCTGTTGATGTTATTTTTTCACCCATAGAAGATGTCCACCTTCTCGAGTTTTACATGATACCATAAAATACATTTGCAAACTGATTTTTAGTTTTCACAAGCTTCCTTGTAAAAATCGCAAACCACCTAATTCTTCTGTGTACATAATACTAGGTTCGTTAAACTTAAAACCTACTAAAAATACCACTTCTTCTCCCAAAAACCTACATTCTTCCACATACCACATCTACATATTTATCGCATAACGCTTCTTTGAAACCCCTTATATCTGCGATATGTTCTCTATTCGAGGGCTAGCTTTGCGAATCACCCTACGTTTGCGAACTGTTCTATGTTTGAGGACATCCATTGATAACTAGCTACATACCACACCTTCTTCCTATGTATACCACATCTTTTGTGGGTAGTAGTCTCGAGAAAAAATGATTACTGTAATTTCTTATGCATGAACCACATCCGCCTTCACAGAATTATCCCTTGCGAACTACCTTTAGACATTGCCTATTTTTTCGATCAAAATGATATTCTCTAATAATATTCGATCTCACCAATAATAAGGAGGATTAGAGATTATTATATAGGAAATTATAGACTCATTTTAATTTAATCCACGATTTACCAAATCTATGATTCGGTACGACCTCCAACTCATAACAATCGTCCTACCATCGCAAACAACACATATTCCACTAACTATTTTTCCACTCCATCTGCGTACCACCATTTCTCCAATTAAATTGATCAACTTCACCATTTTCTAGACATCCGACACACCTCTAGAATTCCACGTACCATATTCCCTTCACCACAAACCACCACTGTGAACGGTTTCCGGTTTCACAAATCGCTACGTGGTACCATTCCTTCTGCTCCACATAATGTTCTCGTAACATGGAATGTGGTCCATGAATTATGGTACAAGTATATAATCCATTTCCAATTTTTCTCATTTTTCATTATAAAACTCACTCTTACGAAAAACACTTCCTTTTACAACATCAGACACCAAATGTTTTTCCCCAAAAAGTTTTTAAAACACTAGGAAACGACGCCACCTTAAAAACCTTTTTCATTAAACCCCATCCATACTCGTTCACAATCATATGTGTTTTTCAACAAACACAATAACACCCAGAACATACTTAGGGGATAACTTAAGGGGTTTTTTCCCAATAAAGAAGAATAGTGGTAAACAATCTTGTCCTATATTGATAATCATTACGTCAGAAGAAGAAAACTAAGAAAAACATATGATGATATATACCTATTAGAGGGATATAAGAATAAATAGTTCATCCTCATTCATTTAAATAAATTATGAATGATGATCATATATAATACATATAATATTGATATAATCCTTTCATTAATGATCTAAATAAAGGTCGTATTGTCTAAATATTTCACCCAAAGTTTAATAATTCATTTCATCCATTATAAATTGTTTTTTCTAGGATAAAATATCAAAGGATATTTCCTTTAATGATATTTTTTAATAATAAAATGGGATTTTTTAAGTATGATATAATAATGAACTCACACCTAGGAAATAATCATCAATCATAGAGGAAAATATGTTAACAATTCCATGTATCCTCTGATTTGAGGATAACTATTTATCCTTAAATGAATGAAACCCAAATAAAAAAATATCAATGACTATGTTGAAGAATGATTATATATGAAAAAGTGATAATGTTTTCTTTAGTAATATGTCACAAATAATTATTCACCGCAAACCCTCAGTGTTGACCATATCCCAATAGAGATTATCATGAGGTATCAGATACATAAGTTTCACCATTGACTAGATTCTAAAATATATATCTATTTTAGGCCTTGTTAATATATTTTTTTTCATTATAAATTATTTATGATGTTTATATTTGATGTATATTTTGTGTTCTGTTCAATGAAACAATTAATAGATATCTTTCATGACACTATAGATTAATGAGAATGACATTCTATGAAATTTAGAAAATAAAGATCAATGAAAGATGAAAATATATTGTATAAATATATTAATATGAAGAAAAAAAATATTTATACAGCATAAAATTCAAATTTTTCCCATGTAAATGAGGTTATATAATAATCATGTCAAAATTCTTCTATATAAAAACCATGTAGAATTGAATAAGGTCACAAGTTTGAGGATTCAAAAAATAAATCCATTTTATCATTCAAGGATACCAATCCTAATTGAACCAAAGAGATAGTGACATAAACATTTGGATTTTTACATGTATGTAGTAGCAGATCAGTGTAATTAATGTTTAGTGTAATTGTATAGTGATGTTTTGAAAAAAAAATCACTGCATGTAATGTTTTCCAAACAAGTGGGAGCCATAAATTTCATGATTATGCATATTTAATAAGTATTCATTATTTTTTATAATTGGTGGATAAATAAAAATATAAGGGATATAATAATCCCATCATGATATTTAACATAACATATATGAATCTTTTGAAAATTTGAAGGTATGTACTCTGTCAAAAATGCACAATTCAAGATCAAATCAGAGAGAATAATATTGATTTGTAAGTGGTTACTCTATAAGTATAGAATAAAAATTGGTTTTTATTATATTTTTAAAATTCCAATAACATGTTTTTAGATATAATGAAGTCAATGGAGTATGATATCATAATCCATAATATGAAATGTCTCGAGCTATATATCAAAATGAAAAATTTGTAACGATTCCCAATCTCATTCCTAACAAACAAATTTGAGAATTGATACTTTTATAGAATTTTTCATGGTGGATTATAGTCTAAAGTACATATATATGATTTAAATAAATTATCATGTGATCATATAAGGAGTGTAAATTATAAAATCTAAATCAAACGCTATTATCAATTAGAGGAAATTATGTCAGTTCTAATTCATATTTCATATTCAATATATCATGTATAACAAATAATTATAATAATAGATGATTGAAACTTATTAGGAAGACACCACCATAGTTATGGAGTGGTCTAGTAAGTGTGTAAGTAGTTTCACTAATGTTATACCAACATATTTGTGATAAATCATAAAAGAAATCATTCCATTATATCAAGTCTGTAATTAATGAAAAGAAAAAATGGGATGTGGATATTTATATAATTTTGGGGAATTTGAGAAAAATTATACTTTATTTTGGAATAATTTTTCAATCCATGCTATAAAAATAAAGAAACTTCCTTGGGGTGTAATAGTTAAATTGAGGAAAAGTCATCAAGATAATCTCAAATATAAATTCATCACCATAGGATTTGGAAGTCAGAAAAATGATTATATTAATTTACATGACAGTGGTTATAATGACTAATTATTCATATATAAATATAATAGTAATATGTAAAATAGTGGTTGAAATCAATTAAAATAATTTCTCAGGAAATGTAATGCAACGATAATGCGTGATTCATCATTACGTAATTGAAAAAATGAAAATATTTTTCAAAATTAATGCAATAATATTAATTAAAAAACCACACCAAATAGAATAAGCTTCTAGTATTTCTAAAAAATATTAAAAACATATAATATAGAGAATAATCCATGAGTATTGGTATTTTTTGAATTAATTTAGATAATTTGAAGAATTTAGTTCAATAAAAAACCAATATGTGTAGTTTAGTGAAAATAATTCATGAAAAACCATATAGAAGATCCAAGTAAGATAACAATAATTCTAAAGGGTTCATGATCATATTTTTTATTTAATTAGATAAGTAAATATATATAAATAAAATTTTCTAAATAAATGTGAAACTGTTAAAAATGTTGTTCCACATAAATAAAAAATGTAATTTTATGAGTGGGATTCAATAGAACATAGCTCAAGAACTAAAAAAACATTTTTGGGAGGTGTAAATGGGATGAATATAATTTAATGTACTATTTAGTAGTGCTACATGTCCAACTAAATAATCCAAATTAGATGAATCTTATATGATGAGGCACACATTATTTCATGGCTCAAGTCAAGAAGAAGATCCCACACAATGATATTGTTAGAATAATTAAGGAAGCCATTGTACCTAAAAATTATATTTGTAAAATCATAAATTCAAGTTGAAGGGTTCACCCAAACATATATATGGTATGAAAGTAATATCAATAATGATAATTAATTATTAAAATTTTATCTCTTATTTAAGATTAATGAATATCTACCTTTTTTATATAGATAGAACGTTTATTCAATCGATTTTTGGAATTTATTTTGAAGTATTTTACTTGATGATGGAATAATGAATATGAGAAAACTAAAAAAATTCCACACATAATGTGTCCGAAACCGAATCAGGTTGAACTGACCCATTACACAACCTAGCTCAAAACATGTCCAATATTGAATTCACAATCCCCCTGGGATAAAAAATAGTGCATTGGAAATAAATAAAATTATACATTAGAATGACTGTTTCATAACAAATAGAAAATAAATTAATTTTATTTCACCCAAAAATATGTCATGGCTTGTCTATATATTATACAACACATTTCAAAACTATGAAAAAATAAAAGACATCAAATTATGGTTATCATCAGTATAAGTTAATAAATAACACATAATTATCCATCATTTATAATCTATAAAAATTAGTGATGAAATCCTATAAATAAACATTTATATAAATGAGTGGTAAAATCCTATCAATCTAATGCATACAAATCCCAATTAAAAACACAATATGAATATACTACCATGCATCTCGATGTAACCAATAGTCAATCCTAAATCTCGAACATTGACTACCTAAACAATCTAATCATTGGAGAATAATATAGAAAACATTTAGGGAATCCCAAAAGGAAATAATGAGGACTACATATACCAATTTTTATATGATGGATGTAAGAAAAACTAGCCGAAATATGATTAACCGAAGAGTTTGTGCAAATATTTTAAAAAGGAATATTATTTGGGAAATTTTTAACTACAAAAGATATTGGTTTTTTTGGAATATCCATAATAAAATATGTAATAATCTATCTCATTTTTATAAAAATCAGCATACATTAATGAAATATTAATGAAATAATATTTTTCCATTTACAAAAATAAAAAAAAATCATTAAAATGATACACTACATATAATATGGGCTCATTTTCTTATAAGAAACTTCTTAAATTTCAATTTAATAAACATTTTTAAAACATATTAGAAATAAATTAATAAAAATAAAATTACGAATTTCCAGTTTCATCCAATCAAAAAAATTTGAGAAAAAAAATAATCACAATGGGATGACATACTGGTCAAAATAATTGGGGAGATAAAATAGTTTATTGAAATATCAGAAATAAATTCTCCAAAAAATGAATTATTTTCATTGTCTCTTCCTGATGTCGTAATGGGAAACATTTCTAGGGTTTTCACAATTAAAACTATCTTGTTATACAAAGTTGCATCCATACAATACGAACCTCTAAACTATCTTACACCCAACATCATCCACAATATTCCCCATAGAGTCTTTTCTCGTACCAATGGAGTCCTTAGATGTCTTCAACTATTAATTTTGACCTAAATCTACACATCCCATAAAGCTACCATATTTCCCATGACCAAAACCAAGTGGCGTACAGAAAATAAATAATCTTTTCATCCATAATAAATCATAATAAACTGACCTAGAACAATAACTACACTGAATGAATCAACCAATTTTTTAATGTTAAATCATGATATTTTATTAAATATATTCTGTCAATTTATTTTAAATTATTTAATCAATTTTTTTATATCCAATGCATAGTTTATCTTACATCACACACAATACCATTTATATCTTAAATCGCATGCAACATTCCCTACCTTTGATGACTTATGTTACTTTTATTATAGGAAAAAAAATATACTATTGATATTGTAATTATAGTAATCACCTATAAATTTAAATTAATGGAATGGATTATTTTAAATAAATAAGGAAAATATAGTTTACACATTTTTATATGATGAATTAATTTGGTACCAATTAATTATAATTAGAAATAATTAACAATTGAATATAAAGGACATATCATCCTAGGTAATGATAGACTACATAATTTTATATTTATTAATATTTTTTTAATAATATAGTAATTTTAATTTAAAATATATTCTCTTCATACAATATCCTATAAGGCATTCAATATTGAGTTTTTTTTTAATCTTAAATTTTCATGCAAAACAATGATATTACGAATATTAATATATTATCATTTTTCATTAATATATGTAACCTCTTATCAGTTATATTAGATAGAATAACTAGGAAATACTATATTATTTAACACATGTTTATAATTTTTTTAATTTCATCTAGAATATTTTAAAGACGAATGATAAGAATAAATTTGTTTTTATGCTTATAAAGTTTACTATCTGAAAACAAGTTTTACATCTTTTTATTGGTGCACTAATTTTATCTATAATATTTAAAAAATTTATAATTTCTATATTAGTAAATAAACTTAATTTTTGAAACTGGGATATAAAAAATTACTTTATGTGTGTTTGTCTAAAAACATTCATATTTTAAAAATAATGAATAATATTGAATTATAGTTCAAAAAAATATTTTCATAAAATTTATTTATATACATAAATAATGTGTATATTTTATTTTTAAATATAATTAGATTAATTTTATAACATTTAAAACAATTTATTTCATTCTAAATATTTTCACAATAATTTCGGTCAAAAAAATCATAGAAAACATTAAATGATTTTTACTTTAAAACCCTTCTTTGTTTTCCCCTCTTAAGGATTAAATTTTATTTAATTTCTACCACTTCCATTATTGGAATTTGTGAAAATTGATTCCATATTTCTAATAATAGTATTTTATAATTTCTAATACTATCAACATAATTTTTGACTACAAATATTACTGAATGTATTTGAAATTAACTACAATGATTAAGATAATAAGTATCTAAATTAGGGGATAAATCATAATATAATGAGCCAAAATTACATATAAACATGTCCAATATCCATTTTATGTTGATATTTTTACCCTATACTCAATTTTCATGAATTATTACCATTATTGGTGCGAGATGACTGGGGACAAATTTGGGTGGAATTCCCATTCAAAAAGATACAAGAATTCCACTCCTCTTCCACTATTAAAAGGTACACAACCTTCTCATTTATTAACACCTATAAATCCCCATTTAATCATGAAAACCCTACCAAAAAAATATTCTAACATTTCTTTCTTAACTATGGGGACATCACTTTTGGAAAAAAATCCAACCAAGAAAACCCTTTGGTGCAAACCCAATGGAGTTACCCAAAAATTAGGTACCATATTTCAATGTTAATTTATGATTTATTTCATTCAACACCCGTTAATTTATTTTTTACATAATCATTTAATAATAATAGTATCTTCAATACACTTAGATATTTTGATGTTATTTTTTTACCTGACACCTACATACACTTCCACCAAATGTATAATGAAATTACTATTCATGTACGACGAACTACTGCCTCACGTAACAATGTTTTTTATCCTTACTTAACCACCAATAATGGTCAGTAATAATGATGAAAATGATGTTTTTATATAATATATATATATATATATTTAATATTTATGATTTATTGATATATATATATATATATATATATATTATATATACACACATTTCCTCGTGCTTTCCATTATATTTAAATATTGTAATGTCAAATCTGGACATGTGGACTACTGCCTTCTCAAAGGGAAATGATACATTCAGAAATTTCATGGAATGTGTTATAAAAGTGATTAGTTAAAAATATTTTACATTCATCACATCTATATGATATTTATGGCATGTTTGAATTTTTATAAATATATTATATCATTTTCAATATTAACCTTTTGTCACACTCAAAGAGTGATAACACAGATTTTGGACATGTGGACTATCTCCTCCAAGATGAAATGTTATACCTTTTACATCTAAAAAAGTAAAAATATTAGTATATATAACTAAATAATATAGTATATATGATATAATTATCATTCTATAAATATATATGTTACCTACCTTTATCCAATAATGATCATCGAAAAAATGGGAACATTATTTATTCATATATACGACCTATTATCCACATAATTGAAATGTTGTTTCATTTTTCATAACCACATAGCGTATTTGGATTTAAAATTTTTATTTATGTATAAATATGAAAATTATTTCATTATTATTATTATTTTTATGTTTAGATAATGACCCCTTTGACCATAGTTGACTTAGCAGTGTTTTTTTGACACATAAACAGAATATGGTCCAAGCACCTGACACAGATTTAATTGATTATGTAGTTGTTTACAACATTATACTATGTGACATAAAAGTAATGAAAATCCAGGAAAAATGTTTTGAATTAATTATAAAAATTTCATTGTTTTATTATTCGGGATGATATTAACAAACATGACCAGTCACACTCCTATTTATGGATTTCATCTAAAACTCCATTCATTGATGGATTTAATGATAATATGCACCATTATTATTTTATAATATGTATATACATTACATATCACTGTAAATATCCATTTTTTATCTACTATAATTTCATTTAATATTTTTTAAAAATTTAATATTTCATGGGGTTTATGAGTTAAAAATCCAATGTGGTATAGGACACATAAATGTTTAATTATTTAAATTTAATAGGGTTTTCTCCATTTTATTATTCTTGATATTATTTTACATATTCAAATAAATGGATATAGAAGGAAAACAAATGAGGTTTTTAGATTATTTTGAATTTCATTATATGGTTTTCAAAATAATTTTTTTCGGTGTCTTTAGAAGGAAATATTGATACTTGACAAATTAAATGTCTTCTTTCTTTAAAGTATGAATATAATGACAATTCTTATGATCATGAATTTTATTTAATTTATAGATTTTATTAATGGGTTAAATGTTTTCTTATGTGAAATAATATATATCCTTATAGTGGGTAATTTTAGTATTGGTAAATATTTTTTGATTAAAATGTTGTTTGGGTATTAAAAATGGTGTTTCAAACAAATAATATATTTTTTCAAAATGTGTTTTCATAAGGATTTAAATAAAAATTAATGTGTTTAATTGTTATTTTTTTTCTCTTGACATGTAACATGATGATTATATCAAATGGTTTACCACAATACAGATTATATGACGGGTTGATCCACTTTTTAGCTCGCAGGTGAGCCCAATACATCTTATATGAATGGTTGTGGAACATTATATCTTTTGAGAAGTAGGTGAGCCCAATATAGGTTATACGAAGTGTTGATCCCCATTATTGTTTTTCCAATTAGAATTGTATTAAATTGTTTATTTTTTTTATAATATGGGTCACAAATAGAGTTTTATTTGATTGATATGGGTTTTAATGATTTTATATGAGTAAATTTGTTTTTATATTCATGTGAAAATGTATTTTTCTTATTAAGAAAGGAAATTCAAGATAAAAGTAAATTTTATATGAGTATTCATTTTTTAAATAAATTAATGGTTTCCATTAGTTTTATATCCCTTATTGTGATTTTGTGAACATCGCATGTTTTTAAAATATTTTTACAAGGGTTAATTATGGGTACATGAATGAATAAAGTCATGTTGGAGGTCTAGGATATATTCCATGAAATTAATTAATTCATTATTTTAAATTATTTAGATTATGAAAAAATAATACTATTTAGAAGTACAAACTGTGTATTTTATGGTTTTTGAATTAATTATCCCCAAACTCTCTAAAAAAACAAACAAAAAAATAACATCAATGTGAAATAAAGTAATTTCAAGATGAAAACAAAATATTATGTGATGCTTAAGGATTGGACTTATAGTTGGTATCAAAGGAATGGTTTAGAAGACATTATAGTTTAGGATAATAATAATATACATTCCCTTAGAAAATTTTACATTATGGGTAAGTTAGAATGATATTGAATGTAATTATTACCATGTTGGTTCATCTAAATTATGTTTTTTATGAATATGTTTATTATTGGGGAAATAAAAATGATTTAGTGAGAATGAATATTGAAGAAAATATCCTTCCAAAATAACATCCCAAAATGGATGAAATTGGAAATGTGTAGTTTTTTGTCATGATGGATTATTTGACACAAGATATATATTGTGGTTGTATCGGAGCTAGAGAGGAACCTGACCAACTCCAAATGAACTTGATAATACTGGATCATTTCATTAAGAATATCTCCCCACCAATGAATATATCATCTATCCATCTATTATCTAAAGGATTGATCAATTCCCTAGGGAAGATATTTTAATTCATGGGGTGTTCTATACCACAAATGGTTACCCATTCCATTTATCATTTTAATGGTGAAGATATTTGACTGTGGTATTTAGATAATAGTATTAGAGTGAAATATTTTCCTGATGGCATGGAATGTGAATGTTTAAGAATAAATATTGGGAGAACAATTACCCTAAGGTTGTTCAGATTAGAATGGAGAAATACTTATTGGAATTAAATAAAATAGGTAGATATTTAGTGGAAGTATGGAAGAAAACATAAGAATATTTTCCATTAATGTTCCATATTTTATTAAAGAAATTTTTTTTGTAAAATAAATTGAATTAAATATGTAAGGAAATCATGTATATGATGTTATTTATCCTCGAGTAAATTTACATGTATTGAAAATGTGGTTCCTTGTGAAGATAAGGTTGAAATGGAGTTTTCTAAAACATACATTCCATGATATGTAAAGTGTAACATATGGTCAGGGTGGTAGAAAGAAAAGAACATCCCATATAATAATTATAGAGGTAAGCCTAAAACATGATCCAAGTGTGGTAAAATACATTTTGTTTAATGTATGTCAAGATCAAGAAACTGTTACTAGAGTGGAAAGTTTGAACAAAAGTTTTATGACTACAAGGAAAAGAGTCATGAACTATTCAAAAAAGATATTAAACATATCCAATCAACTATAATATTATTTATCTACAATGATTTGTGTCATTACGCTAATGTGTGTCTAAATAAAATTAATCAGGGAGGAAATTATCATGATTATAAGAAAAAAGGGTTGGAAATTTTATTTTTTACTTCTACATTTGATGTTCGGCCACTTAGTGAAGCAATGGAACCTCTAAGGAGTTGTATATTATTCAATTTTTTATTATAAGCCCAATTTTTTAGTCCCCCTCAATAATTTTTTAAAAAAATTAAAATACCTTGGAACACATTTATGGAATTCTAAATATAGTTTGAGGTACATGTTTAAATAATTTTGAGGAGGAATGCCTCTTTTGGGTGGATTTATGTTTAACACTATTGGTGACCATTAGGGTTATATATCTATGGAATTAATTATATATAAATTTTGGTGTTACTATTTATCTTTATAGATTAATACATTATCTGACCACATTAAGGTTTGAATTTTCATAAAATGTTCTAACCATTCTGGTCTTGGTTAATATATAATGTTTGGATAAACATAGTGTTATCCATTTGAGGGTAATGTGATTTGTTAGAGGTTTATTCTAGGGATTCATGCATGATCATTCATTGTGGATACTCATTTGTTGGAGAAATATATGATTTTGTGGTTGAATTTTAAGAAAGTATTAATCTCTACTAATCACGAATGAATATTTACTAGTGTTCATAGATAGAAAATGAATTCCTCATTCCTAGGAAATGAATATTGAAAAATATTTTTCCTAATACATTCATATATATCGAAAAATAGTTTTATAAATAGTAATATATTTATGGTCTTGAGTCCCTTAATATTCCATCAATCATTCACTTGTTTGGGACCAATGATCATTATAATTCTCTCTAATTATATTCGATTATATTCTGTATACTATATTAACCCCAAAACTATATTCCCCTATGTAGAAACCTAGTTTTACGCTACTTTGGGTACAGTCCAAATTTCCGTCATTTTCTGTTTAAATGACGTTTTAGTATTCATTTTTACAATATGGGATTCTAAAAATGGAACGTTCTTGTATTAAACCCCATATAACTGAAATTAATATCGATGGTGGAATTATATTTAGTGTGGTAGGAAGTAACATCCTATGATTTTATGAAAAGTTTTATTTCAAATTAATTTATATTCATTTATGGATTTTGTTACACGATATATATATATAGTCATATTGTGTCACACACAATGAAAAATTTATCTTATGTTGCATAAAACATCGACAGTCTTTGATGAATTATGTTACAGACAAGCTTGAGTATTACTAGACAACAATTTATTATAAATATTATTATGAATGTTATCTAGTATCCATTATAATAAATGTAATGAAATTTATAAACTAAATTATTAAATTATTGTTTATGTATTTTAATAAGATGAATCCATCAGTACCAATTAATTATAAATGTAAATAATGACCAATTGAATATAATGGATGTAAAATACTAGGTAATTATACAATGATTATTTTTAATATTTATTAATATTTATGAATAATGTATTAATTTTATCTTAAAAGGTACTATATTTCTAATATCATACATGACATGCAATATAGTTTTTTTGAAATCCTGTATTGCACAGTATAATATGTTATTTCAAATAATAATATACTATTAATATTATTATTTTATATGGTAGTTATCTCCTAGATATTGTATCTACATAAATTAATATGAATTAATATATATTTTCAAAAATATTTATAAAATGTTTTTAATTTCACTTAGAAAATTTTATAGGCAAAATTTAATAATAAATATAGTTTTGTTATTAAAATGGTATTTTTATAAAATAATGTTTTTCCACCATTGAGTACAACACATATTTTAAATATAAATTTTGAAAAAATTATAATTATTATATGAATAAATAAACTTCATTTTTGATATAGGAATATAAAAATATTATTTTGGTGTATTATTGGTATTTTTATTTGAACTTTTATATTTTGATGAATAATGAATAATAATATTTTTTTTCAATACTGTATCTGAATACAATTTATTTATAACATTAACTAAAGTTTTTATTTGGGTTTAAAGTATAAATAGATCAATTTTAGGTCATTTAGTACAATTTAGTTCATTGGAAATATTTTCACAATAAATTTCGATATAAAAACATTACAATCTTTTGATATTTATTACTTTAAAAACATGCTTTGTCAACCCGGCTGTTGGGTTAATTTTAAATTAATTCTGGAACATTGTCTCGACCTGTCCTTGGGTCCCATGCCGTGACTACCCCAGGCCCGCCTTCCATAGGCCAGGGGCTGGCGACTATCACCGAAGGCGTAAATCCCGATAAAAATGGGAACACATTGCCTTTTATAAAGTAAAAAAACAAAACAGAGTACACAAGTGAAGTAATCAATAAGTAAAAATGTGTACAAGGTAAGTGCAGAAAAAGTTAATGGGATCGTATACAAACCTAACTGAAAGTACAGTACAACTGAAAGGAAAGTACAACAGTAGTAAGTAAAACAGCAACACCGAGTCGTCCTCTGGAAATCCCACCAGAACGGTGGGTATTGATAGTCTCCTCGATTCCTCGGGTCTGGCTGTCCACTCCGTGTATGCCCCACCAAGTGGTCCACCTCCGGGTACCGTCTAGCTCCACAAACCTCCACCTCGATCAGTGTTGTCTGTCGTCTGCATCCAACACAACTTAGTGCGGGCATAGCCCATGCAGGTGTGAGTATATGATACTCAGTAGGGACCCCGAGACCCCTGAAGGTCTCTCAGAATCCACAAATTATAATACACAAAGGAACGATATATTAATGAAGTATCAACAACTCTATTTTGGTATATTTCCATACATATACCTAAGTCACCAGTCATAGTTAGTCTCCAACTCTCATGACCAAGAACATTCCAGTACACAATGGAAAGCACAACTCAGTCCACAAAAGATAACACAACTCTGTCCATAAAGGATAGCACAACTCAGTCGACATTAGAACAACACAACCCAGTCCACACTGGAAAGAAAGTCAATCACATCGATGATAATGAATGTAGTCAAGACTCATCCCACACATGTATACACTTCATAAGGCGATAGAGAAGATCAGATGTAGCCACTGATTCATCTAAGTTTTCAGACCCACATAGGATACAAGACCATCTAAGCTATCGGACCCACACATGATACAAGACCAGCTACTCTATCGGACCAACACAAGATACAAGTACATATGTCAATACTACCAGACCTACATTGGATACAAGAATAGTAGTCATCGTCGTCGATCCCATGGAGGATTCTAGTACAGAAGTCGATGTAGTCGCAGCCAGCTCTAGGGTTCCTGCACACAGTATGATCGATTCTGGGAGGATCCATTCCTCGAGCAAAAGAGGGTCGATCGATCAACTATCACAATGTCCAAAGTTGATGTATCCCAAAGTTCTCTATTGAAAAAAAGAAACCCAACGCGACAGAGGGTGCGTTAATCAGACGCCATGTCTGAGAGTTATTGGCCTTTCCAACCTAGGGGCCCGGTTGGTTTTCAAGCTAAAACCAACCAGACCGTACTCCAGCTGTGTCTAAATCTCATGCGGAGTAAGCCAAAAGGATCGTCTCAACAAAAGGATCCCATATCAATTGTCGACACGTGAATCAGACGTCTGGTCCTTATGTTATAAGCGTTTCCGCTCCAAGGGCCCGGTTGGTTTCGAGTTCGAGCCAACCCAGTCATACCCAAACATTTCCAAACCCTCAAATGTAATATAATTAAATGCCCTTGTCGATCAAAGGATTCCTATGCAACTGATGGTGTGTCGATCAGAGGTACATTTCTCAAGTTATTGGAAAATGAACGAAAATGGTCCGAAGTTGGGGGGTCTGGGCCCGGCCTGACCCCCCCTGGGTTGGCCCGGTAGGGTGCAGCCTAGCCTGGCTGGACGTGGCCCGGTCTAGTCCGTGTGACCCACCTCGGGCCGGCCAGGGGGTGCGATGGCTCAACCAGCGAGCCGAGCAAAGGGGAGCGGTCCCACCCCCCTTTCGCGGAAGCGGTGCCAGGGTGGTGTCACCGCTCCCCCGGATCCCGCACGGCTGTGGGATTTGGCCCCCGCTGCCGCGGATTCAGCCGCGGAGGGCTTTCGCCAGTGCCGCTGCCCCGCCGGAGATTTCTGCGAGCCACCATAGTCATTCTTGTGGTCTGATTCTGCTCTCGTCTACTCCTGCGGTCGTCTCGGGACCCGTACATTACTATGACGGCCTCCAATCGCCAATTCGGTCTCGCTTCAACATCTCCAATTATTCCGCATATCAAGAACAAATTAGTGGTGGGTTCAGACATGATCGTTAGTCCACGCCCACCGCGTTAGTCCACACCAAATAAAAAGCATGCCAAGCTGAGGGTATAAAAATAACATTAATAAATTTATACAAAAACCCCTACCTTAATAGTTGATGTCGGGCATCGGCATCGCGGGGAATAGGATTTTAAGCATCGTTAGAGAATGACAACGAGGAATATGTGTCTCCTCTCTTGTCACAGAGAAGAAAAGGGTGGCGCAACATCGATCTACGAGGAACCAGTGTTCTTTGCCATTTTCGTCGGGGGCCGTCATTGTTCATCATTCTTCGTCGGAGGCCGACATTCTTCCAATGCTCAAGAGCTCTCCCCCGATCACTCCCGCACAACAAACCTCTTTGTCAAATTAAATAATATGTTACACTGATAATTTAATTTCACACGCAAATAAACTCCCTAAATTAATTCAACACATTTAATAACATGATGAAAATTAATTTAAGAAGGGAGAGAGAATGTTCCCCGTTAATATTAGGGGTTGACATAATTTAATGTACAGATTGGAATTTAATGGTGGTTTTCTGAATCAATGAGGGGATGTTAATGAGTTTATAGGAAATTAAATGGTGGGGTCATGTGGGCCCCACATCTCTAACACCCACACTTGGGCAGTTAAGTGGCTGTGGGCCCCACCTGTAACTACCCATGGGAGGGAAAAACCAACTTTAAAAATAAAAATTATTCCATAAATTTTTATTTATTTCTTAAATAAACCCCCAAAATTATCTTCTCCTCATTTGTGAACAAACTGCAGTAAGTGTCCCCTTAAGAAATTACCGGCGCTGTAAGTTAATCGGTGCCCTCAGATTTTAATTTCGAGCACCGATTAAAAATTTAGAAAAACCCGCTCAGTCGTTTATTTAACGTACCCATGACAAACATCATAAATTGATTCTGGGCACACCGGGCCTCGAAATCAAGTGTCGTTAGAAGCCACATACTTGTAAAATTCCAAAGCATTTTAAAAAAAAATCTTTTAAATTTCCAGGTATTTACATTACTCACACCTTAGGGATTTGCATTCTCATAAAGAAACAACATAAACTAGAGGGACAAATGAGGGTACTGAGCACGCATATGAGCCTCCCACTCCCACGTTCTCTCTTGGAGGTTCTCGTTCCGCCAAAGAATGCCCACAAGAGAAATCGACCACGCACATAGGACCTGCTCCTGTCGATCATCGATCTCCACCGGGACCTCCGAAAATGTCGCACTGTTATCGATGTCTAGCTCCTTGTGGTCGATGATATGTGTCAGGTCATGCACATATCTTCTCAGCTAAGATACGTGGAAAACGTCATTCACCCGGTGCAACTATGGTGGAATGGTCGGCCGGTAAGACACGTCACCTACTCTGCCGAGGACCAAAAAAGGTCTGATTAAACACATAGAAAACATGCCACCCCATCCAAATCACCATAATCTATGTCGATCTAAGACCCGTAGGAAAACATGGTCACCATCCTCAAACTCTAATAGTCTCCACCTCCTATCATTATAAGTCTTCTGTCTGCTCTGTGTCGTCCTATCCGCTCCTGTATGACCTCCACCTTCTTCGTCGTAGCCCGAACCATCTCTGGTCCTACGAGTTCTGACTCCCCAGGGTCTGTCCAGGACATAGTGGATCTGCAAGGTCTTCGTACAGTGCCTCGTAAGGTGTCATCCCGATGGAGGAGTGGTAGCTGTTGTTGTACGCAAACTCCACCACATGTAGGTGATCCTCCCAATTGTGAACAAACTCAAGGACACATACACGGAGCATGTCCTCGAGTTTCTGAATGGTCATCTCCATCTGGCCATCCATCTGAGGGTGAAAGGCAGTACTCAGGCATATCTGTGTCCCAAAAGCCTACTGTAACCCTTCTAAAGTCGGGCAGTAAAGCGAGGGTTTCGATCGGAGGTGATAAAAGATGGCACACTATGAAGCCGTATGATCTCCAAAATGTAGAGGTGTCCCAAGCTCTCTATTGGGCCCTGCTCCATGATCGGTAGGAAGTGGGCCGACTTGGTGAGTTGGTCTAACATCACCCAGATGGTGTCATGTCCTCTAGATGTACCTGGAAGCCCCATCACAGAATACATGGATATCCCTTCCCACATCCACTCCGGGACCTCTGTGGGTTGTACCAAGCCTGCAGGTACTTGGTGCTCTACCTTCACTTGCTGACAAGTGTGGCATCGAGAAACAACCTCTGCCACATCCTTCTTCATACCCAGCCACCAGTGTTGTCATCTTAGTTCTTGGTACATCTTCGCTACTCTTGGATGTACCGCTAGAGGGGAAGTGTGGAACTCCCTCATCACCTCCTCCTGTAATTCAAATGGTACCATGGTACGTCCCCTGAAGTGGATAACGTGCTCCCCGCCTTCAGAAAATCCATTGGGTGCTAGTCCAGAGGATATCTAAGCACGTCATGCCTCACAGTCAATGTCCCCACATTGTGCCTCTCTAAACTGCTGAATTAGTGGAGGAGTGATTGTGAGGGACTGAAGATAGGCTTCCCCATCTCTATCCATGAAGGATATCTACAAAGAGGCTAACTTCTCCATCGCCTCTCCAAGTTGCTGAATGCCCGATCTCTTGCTGAGAGCATCAGCCACAACATTCCCCTTCCCAGGAGTATAGAAAATCTCAAAGTCATAATCCTAGAGGAACTCAATCCATCAACGCTTTCTTAGGTTCAGGTCCTTCTGTGAGAAAATGTACCTAAGACTTTGGTGGTTAGAATAGACTATAATGTACTCACCCATGAGATAGTGCCACCACATCTTCATGGTGAAGACCACTGCTGCTAACTCCAGGTCAGGGGTAGTGTAGTTATGCTTGTGTTGCCTCAACTGCTATGAACCGTAAGCGATCACTTATCACTCCTGCATCAGGACACACTCGAGCCCAGTCCTTGATGCGTCGCAGTAAACTACGTACCTTAAACCATCCTATGGTAGCCTCAAGATGGGCACACTGGTCAATCTCCGCCTCAGCTCCTAGCATCTCTGATGACATATGTCTGACCACACAAAAGTTTTCCCCTTCTTCGTCAAAGCTGCAAGCAATGCTGCAACTCTGGATAATTCTCACACAAATCTCTGATAGTACCCATCCAAACCTAGGAAACTTTGCACCTCTGTCATGCTCTTGGGTGGCTCTCAAGAAAGTACAGCCTCAACCTTCGCGTGATCCACTGCAACTCCCACCTATGAGATGGCATGCCCCAAGAAGTGGACCTACCGATGTCATAACAAGCACTTCGAGAGCTTACAATAATGCTGGTGCTCTCAGAGTGTATCTAGTACAACCAGTAAGTGGTAGGCATGCTCCTCTTTAGGGGTCGAGTAAATCAGTATGTCGTCATGGAAGACTACGACAAACCGATCGATGTAAGGCTGGAAGATCATGTTCATGAGACTCATAAAAACTACTACAGCATTGGTCACACCGAAGGGAATGACCAAGAACTCATAGTGTCCATACGGAATCCTAAAGGCCATCTTCTGAACATCCTCATCCTGAACTCAGAGCTGATGATAGCCTGATCTGAGGTCTATCTTCGAGAACCAACGTGCTCCCTTGAGCTGATAGAAGAGGTCGCCAATCCTCGGGAGTGGATACTTGATACTAACGGATACCTGGATCAGGTGATGGTAGTCGACACATAGTCGCATGATCCCATTCTCCTTCTTTGTGAACATATTCAGAGAATCCTAGGGTGAAACACTAGGTCGGCTGAAACCTTTCCCCAGTAAGTCCTCCAGCTGTACCTGCGGCTCTTGAAGCTCGGTAGGAGCCATCCAATACACTGGAGTAGATAACAGTGATGTCCCAGGGTACAGGTCTATATAAAAATATACCTCCCTCTGAGGAGGTAGTCCTGTAAAATCATCAGGAAAAACGTCCGCATACGAATCCACCACTATAGGAAAACTCAGACTCCGCACGTCAACTGCTCTATGGATGAGACTATCCAACTGATGTGTGATCGGATGCCCTATCCTTTGCGTGATTCCATCCTATCTTGAAAAGGTTTCCTTCTCACTGTTGATGGTGAACCTGGTAGCATCTGTGTAGAAACACCGCACCTTGTGCCCAATACAGTCGATCTGAGCATGGAAAGTAGATAACCAATCCATACTCAAGATGATGTCGTAAGGCCTCAACGCCACTACAAAAAGATCCCAGCTGAGGCTCTCGGCGCCTAGAGTAAGGTCACACTGCCGGCATTAGTGTGTAATCATCAAGTCTAGTCCCGTAAGAGTCTCTAGCTGCAAGGATCGAACCAACAGCTTCGTCGGAATCTCCAAACTCTGAACAAGGGAAGATGCAATAAAAGAATGACTCGTACCTGTGTCTATAAGAACTGCAGCAAGGGTGGAGTAGACATAGATAGTACATCGAATCATCTTGGGTGAGCCGTTGTCGTAAGCCTCTACTGCATGGAGCTGATCCTGCCTTTTTCCTCCAGCTCTCAGTGGTCGGGGTGGACCTCCTGGGGTGGTGGCGGTAGAGCCTCGAAGCACCGTCCACCACCCACTGCTCGCCCAACTCCTCTGCCTCGTCTGCCTTCTCCCTGCGGACCGCCACGGTCAAACCACTACCTCTACCTGAGAGGTCCCTCCACTGTCTACTGCTCGTTTGCATGGCGGGTCATGCAGTCACGAGCCATGTGTCCCTGCCCACCGCATGCTTAGTACTATATGCTCCTCGTAAGTCTGGATCATCGCCGCATGCCCCGTACATCCGAATATTTATCCTGAGGTCTCCCACCTGTCACCCTAGTCCGCTTAGACCCCTGCATCATCTATCGACTTCCGGCTGCAGAATACATTGCCACGTGCCATCCTATGGTATGTCTCGCTGCTGATGGCTGCTTGGTGGGAAATCTCTCCACTAACAGGTCTCACTCCAGCACCCCCGCATGTGTCTGGATGCTGAGGGGAATCATCAAAGCTCTGATCTCATGCCTCATCCCCTGCTCAATGGTCCAGTCCGGGAAGAATGGGTCATATACCATGTCCTTTCAGTAGCGCGAGAGGTCATTAAATATCGCTGAGTACTAGACTACTGATATGCTGCCATGCCGCAGCTGTAGTAACTCCTGGATGCACACTGCACAGAGGGTGGCTGGAAGGAACTCCGAGCAGAAGAGTCTCTTGAAGTTCGTCCATAGTAGAGATGCCTTGTCATGCACCTGGAGCATCAGGCTCCACCATCTACCTACTTCTGCGTGTAGTAGACTCGCGACAAGGGTCACCATGAGTTCTACTGGTGTCCCTACCAATCTAAAGACTCTGACGACAGCTTCCAGCCAATCCCCAGATTTCTGAGGATCCATCTGTCGTGGGAACCTGTGCAGCCTTTGTCTTTGAAACTCGTAAAATGTGCTCAGGTAGCATGCACTCTCTGCTACTGTGGCGGGTAGCATTGGTGGCTTCACAGGTAGAGGTACTGCTGGTGCCTCCACTGTAATGGGGCCCTATACCGATGCCTCGTCACTTAGTGGGCTGTCATCCCGTACGTAACTAGGAACCCTGACTGGCTACCTTCGTGGGGACATCCTAAAAAAACAGGTGTTCCATGGTCAAACAGTATACCTTGTGAGCTGACACAAAGAAATCACAATGAAAATATTTTAAAGGAAACACACACACAATCAGTGTTTTCGTGCAATGAGTCTGAAATCAGAGGTCAGGGTCCTGGGGTCGAATTCGTCAGTCGCTGCACCAACACTTGACTCCCTAGACATAAAACCACACTCAATACTCTTAACACTATTACTTCACAAAACGGAATGATCAGAGTCCTGAGTTCTGCAGTAGAACTGACTCCTCTGATACCAATTTGTCACGACCCGATATCAGGGCCCGTGCCGTGACTACCCCAAACACGCCTTCCATTGGGCAGGGGTTGGCGACTAGCACAAAAGGCATAAATCACGATAAAAAGGGGAAGGAATTGAATTTTATAAAGTAAAAAAAACAACAGAGTACGCATGTGAAGTACGCACTAAGTAAAACAGGTTACAATGTAAGTGTTGAAAAAGTAAATGGGCCAGTATTCAAATCCAACTGAAAGTACAGTACAACTGAAAGGAATATACAACAGCATTATATAAATCAACAACACCATGTTTTCCTCCAAAAATCCCACCTGAAGGGTGGGTACAGATTGTCTCCTTGACTCATCGGGTCTAGTCGTTCGCTCCGTGTACGCCCCTCCAAGTGGTCCACCTCCGGGTACCACCCAGCTCCACAAGCCCCCACCTCGATCAGTGTTGTCCATCGTCTGAATCCAACACAACGTAGTTCGGGCATAGCCCATGCAGGGGTGAGTATACGATACTCAGTAGGGACCTCGAGACCCCTGAAGGTCTCTCAGAATCCATGAAGGATAAACCATAAAGGAAAGATACAATCACGAAGTATCAACAACACTACATAGGTATATTGCCATACATTACCTAAGTCAACAGTTACAGTTAGTCTCCAACTCTCATGCCCAAGCACCATCCAGTCCACAAAGGAAAGCACAAATCAGTCCACAAAGGATATCACAACTCAGCACACAAAGGATAACACAACTCAGTCCACACAGGAACAACACAACCCCGTCCACATTGGAAAGCAAGCCAATCACATCGATGATAATTATTGAAGTCAAGACTCAGCTCACACAGGTATACACTTCGTAAGGCGATAGAGATGGTCAGATGTAGCCACTGATTCATCTAAGCTGTTGGACCCATATAAGATACAGGACCAGCTATGTTGTCAGACCCACACATGATACAAGATAAGATACTCTGCCTCACCCACATAGGATACAAGTACATAGGTCAATACCTCCTAACCCACAAAGGATACAAGAATAGTATTCATCGTCATTGAACCCACAAAGGATTCAAGTACAGAAGCTGATGCAGTCGCAGCCAGCTCTAGGGTTCCTACACACAGTAAGCTTGATTCCGGTAGGGTCCGCTCCCCGAGAAAAAGTGGGTTGGTACATCAACTGTCACTAAGTCTATAGTTGATGTATCACAATGTTCTGTACCGCCAAAACAAACCCAACGCGACAGACGGTGCGTTAATCAGACGCCCGTTCTGAGAGTTATTGGCATTTCTGTCTGAGGGGCCCTGCTAGTTTTTAAGCTAAAACTAACTAGACAGTACTAAAGATATGTCCAAACCTCATGAGGAAATATCCAAAAGTACTGTCTAAACAAAAGGATCCCAAATAAATTGACGGCACGTCAATCGGACACCCGGTCCTTAAGTTATAAGTGTTTCCGCTCCAAGGGCTCAGTTGGATTCGAGTTCGAACCATCCCTGATATACCCAAAAATTGTTGAAACCACAAGTGTAATATATGGAAACGACCGCCTCGATCCAAGGATTCCTACGAAACTGACGGTGCGTCGATCTTACGTTTGTAGCCCATGTTATGGGAAAATGACAGAAAATGGTCTGAAGTGGGGGGTCTAGGCTCGGCCCGACCCATCCCAACCCACCTGGGTCGGCCCGAAATGGGTCGACCCGTCCCGGGTCCGAGTCTGGGCTGGCTGGGCATGGCCCGACCCAACAGGGGGGTGCACTAGCTCGGCCAGCGAGCCAAGAAGGGGGGCACGGTCCCCCCCCCCCTTTCCGCAGACACAGTGCTAGGGTGATGCCGTTGCTCCTCCGGATCCCGCACGGCTGCGAAATCGTGCCCCCTACAACATGGCATCAGCCACGGATGCCGCCTTCGGGTAGCTGGCCAGTGCCAGCCGTCGCCTCCTGCCGCCAGCGCCATTGCGCTGGTGACTCATGCCAGCAGAGATTTCCGTGGGCCACCGGAGTCCTTCCGGTGGTCTGATTCTTCTCTCGTCTGCGCCTACAGTCATCTAGGGACCCATACATTACTACGATGGCCTCCAAATGCCAATTCGGTCCCGCTTCGTCATCACCAATTATTACGCATATCAGGAACAAAGTAGAAGTGGGTTCGCACTTGTTCGTTAGACTGCGCCCACCGTGTTAGTCCGCACCAAACAAAAAGCATGGCATGCCTAGGGTATAAAAATCACATGAAGAAATTTATACAAAAACCCCTACCTCAATAGTTTATGTCGGTCATCGGCGTCACGAGAAATAGGATCATAGGTGTCGTCAATGTGCGACAAGAAGGAAGCGGCATCTCCTCTCTTGTCATAGAGAAGATAAGGGTGGCACATCGTCGATCTGCGAGGAACCGTCATTCTTCGTCGGGGGCCGACGTTCTTTGTCATTCTTCGTCAGAGGCCGACATTCTTCCAAAGCTCAAGATCTCTCCACCGATCACACCCGCACAACAAATATGTTTTCCAAATTAAATAATAGGTTCCTCCTATTATATTAATTTCACACACAAAGAAACTCCCTGAATTTATTCACCTCATTTAATAACGTGATGGCAATTAATTTAAGAAGGGAGAGAGAAGGTTCCCCATTAATATTAGTGGTTGAGATAATTTAATGGAGAGACTGGTATTTAGTGGATTTTTTCCAAATTAAAGAGGGGATGTTAATGAGTTTAGAGGAAATTAAATGGTGGGGGTCATGTGGGCCCCACCTCTCTAACACCCACACTTGGGTAGTTAAGTGGCTATGAGCCCCACCCTTAACTACCCATTGGAGGGAAAAACCACCTTTAAGAATAAAAATTGTTCCATAAATTTTTATTTATTTCTTGAAAAAACAACCGAAATTATCTTATCCTCCTTTGAAAATACAACTGCGGTAAGTGTCCGCTTAAGCAATTATCGGCGCTGCGAGTTCATCGGTGCCCTCATATTTTAATTCCAAGCACCGGTTCAAATGTTAGAAAAACCCGCTCGTTTGTTCACTAAAGGTACCCGAGATAAACATAAAAAATTGATTCCGAGCACACTGGGCCTTATAATCAAGTGCCGTAAGAAGCCACTGACTCTTAAAATTCCAAATAATTTTAAAAAAAAAATTCCTTGAAATGTACGGGTCTTTTCACGCACTGATGATTGTAATTTGAAAAAAATGAAATATATATTTTTAATAATAATAATTTTTAATTTTTAATAATATAAACTTAATTATTATAAAAAATAATAGTCAATGAATTTAAAATTAATTACTATGATTCAGTGGAAAATTAGCTTCACAATGGACTAAAGCAAAATCTTAAGAGTGAAATAAACATAGAAATATTTATACAATGTATTTTATTTTAATATTTTGAACCTACACTCCCTTTGATAAATGTTTTAGTATTTTTCAATCCACATGACATGGGAAAAAATTCCTAGAAATATCTTTTCAAATATATATAAAAATGTCTTCCCTCCTCCACTATAAACGACAACCAACATTAACAATTCCTCCCACCTATCAAGCCCATTTGGATCATCCAAACCATGGAAAATTATTCCTAAAAAGCCCGTTCATTCACTATATCGTCCTCAATTTTTGTATAAACCAAACATATAATTTAATTTTGTTATAAGAAAAAGGACTTACCCGAGAAAGAGGTTACATTAATCAATGTGAATTTATATTTTATTTCACTATCTATCATATAAATTTTTATTTTACAATGATTATATAATAAAATACCTATGATAAATTTACTAAGATGATGTCATGTTATGGTTTTGACCTATAACTACACACGCTTCCAACAAATGGGTAATGAAATTACCATTACTGGATGACGATCTACTACCATAAGTAATGATGTCGTTCATTTTTCCTTTACTACCACTCAAGGATTTTGGAATTATTATGGAAACAAATTTTTTATATGATATATATATATATATGTAATATTTATGATATATTTATACTTATTTAAAAGTTATATACACATACCTTTACTCTTTCCATTTTTTTTAAATACGGTAATAGAGTTTATGGACATATGGACTACCGCCTCATCAAAGTGATATGTTACATTCACACAATTAATGAAATTTATTAAGGATGAGTTTAATTAAACATATGTGAAATAAATTTAATCTATAAGATATTCATGAAATAATTACCTTCATATAAATATAATATATCATTTTCTTTATTACCCATTCACACACTAAAAGAGTGAAAACATCATTCGTGGAGGAGTAGACTACCGCCTCATCAAATTAATGTGATTCCTTTAACATCAGAAGAATTATATATATATGTACATTTTAATTAATAATATTTTATATATGATATAATTATCTGTATATAAATATAAATTCCACTTACCTACATTCAAAAACAATAATTTAAAAATACGAATTTTACTCATGCATATATACAACTTACCATCTCCATGATAAAGAGCGTTGGTTAATTTTTCATAAATATCATTCATGATTGGTTTAAAAATTATAATTGATGTATAAATATTATAATGTTTTCATTTTTATTATTATGGTGATGTTTATATAATGAATCCCTTGACCATATTTGACCTATCAATGTATTTTTTCATATAAAAACTGAATATTTTCAAAAAACAAAACATAAACGTAATTATTTGTGTAGTTGTTTAAAAATTGTAAAAAGTGAATTAAAGGTAATGATAAAATTGAAAATTTATTTGAAGTATGTAAATTATTAACATTGTTTTATATTCAGAATGATAAGTACACATTTGACAATTTATACTCAATGTAATGTGTTTCAACTTAATCTCTATTCATTGAGACATTTCTTGATGATATGCTAATTTATTATTTTATAAAGTGAATATTAAACCCTTTTATCAATATATATTCATATTTTATTTATTATCAGGTTATTTAATGTATTTTATAATTTTAATCAAAAATGTAATTTATTATTAATTGTTCAATGTAGTATTAGATAGTTTGAATGTTTAAAGATTTCATTTTCAAATTGTTTTCTCCATATCAAAATTATTAACATTACATTTAATTTTTATTCATAAAAATATAGAAAAATTAAAAGGGTTATTATATTTTTATATAGAATTTCATTCCAATTTTTCAAATAAAATATTTTCATGTGTCATCAAAAGAATGTTTTTACAAATGAAATAAGAAATTTAATATTTTTATTAAAGTATGGAGATAATAACCTTTCATGTCATCAAGGATTTATTTTTATTTATAGATTCCATTAAATTATTAAATGTTTTAATAAATGAAATACCATTTTTCCTTTTATATTTTTTATTGGTTATTGAATATTGTTTTTTAGGAAATTAGTGTTTGGGTATTAAAAATATATTCTCAACTGAAAGGGTATTTTTATCTATATGTGATTTAATTTGTATTTTAATATTTTTGTATGGGTTTCACTATGTTATTTATTTTAACCTTTTGATATAGTACATGATAATTATATGATTTTGGGGAGCCTGATATATCTTATGTGATGGGTTTATCCCCATTATATTTCACAGGTGAGCCATATATATCTTATAAAAAGGGTTAATCCCTATTATTATTTATTAGAAATGGATGAGCTTGATATAGCTTATATTAAGGGTTGATCCCTATTATTTCTCAAGAGTGGGCTTGGTATATATTATATAATGGTTGATCCCTTGTATAGATATCCAATACATTGGGTAATGATAATATTTTAATTTTTCCTTATGGTTAATCAAATTAAATGGGTTTTCAAATGATTTATGTATATGATTATCTAAGATTACAAAATAGGTTTAAATAATTTATATAGGGCTTGATGATTATCATTCAGAAAAGTTTTCATTTTTATTCATTTCAAATAGTATTATTTCCAATTCTCAATGAACGTGGATGATAATGGTAAAGTTATATGAGTTTTCATGTTTTCTCCAAACATACATTTTTTGTTTTTTTATATAAATTTGTTTTATTTTTTGATAATTACATGATTTTTAATTTTTTTCACATGGTGGGTATGAGAAAGGAATAATTCATGATTTATTTATTGAATATTTTTCATGAAAATTATTCATTCATTATATTGATTTTTTAGATAATTGGAAACGTGAATACTTTTTCTAAGTTTCCAATATGTATTTTAATGCACTATAAGATATGATTTAAGGCCTAACTCTATAAAAATATAAATTTGAAAAGATCATCAATGTGAAAGAATGAAATTTTTTAATTAAAAATCCAGATTATATATATTTTAAGACCTGGGATATAAATTTTATCCATCATATAATAACCATAAACCTATAGAACCACCAATATGGTTAAAAATATTAAAACCGAAAATATTTAGTGTTTTAAAAACCCCAAAATATAAACACAGTGAATTTCAAAAAAAGTATTTATTGTAATAAATCTCCATGTAACAGTTCCATTCAGTGGATAAAAAATGTTATTATAAAAAAAGTTCTTAAAAAAATTATTTAAAACCAAATATAAAACTAATAAAAAAACCAATTACCCCTTTTCATCATCTTAATAATAAAAATATACCTCTTCATATGATTTATGACCATAGGAGGTCAAATTCCCTTTTAGATCAATTTATTTTAATAAAAAATATTAATACAATATTCTAAGACACAAGGTATTTAGAAATTTCATTAGAAACTAGAAACATTTACAATGTGCACATAATTCAATGTAAGAGTTCATTTTAAAACCATTTTCTCAATACAATAATATATAATGAATATATGTAATTAAATAAATAAAACATTTTAAACACTCAATATCCTAATGTAATTACATTCATGGAAATTTTACAAAAACATATAACTTAAATGAATAGTAATTATTTCATGAAAATATATAATGTATTTCCTTTGAAAGGAATGCCCACACAAGTAATAAGATATATTTCATATACCCAAAATATCAAATGAAAATGTTAGAACCACCCCAAGAAATACAATATTATCATGGAGTCCCCTAGGGAATTGTGTATGAATTGAATCCAATAGAAAATGAATCAAAGAATGAATAATGGGAGAAATATAGAGGAAAATATCAGTATAACATAAGAGATTTGATTTGAATAGATATTAGATAAGAAAAAAATGAATAGGAGACAGATGGAGAACTCCCAATGCCACATTCACCTATGTTCAAATCATATTTAGAAGGAATATGTAGAAAGGAACAAAAATTTGATAATTATAAAAGGGACTTTTCACTCCATAAAAAATAAGCACACATGGGGATCAAACGTTGACCAAAACCCAACATAGTGGTACCACATTGAGTCTTCCTAAAATATCATATTTTATAGAAAAAAATTCACTCTAAATGAAAATTATACAGGTGTCATGATCCCTCAATCTCTCCCTATATAAAATGGAACTTGACACTACGGTGTGGACACCCTCTCAAATTCCCTCTAGGGAAATGCACATATCCTATGGTGCTGAGTAAAAAATCAATCCAGCCACCCAAATGTAAGAGGCTTGATAAGGGTAACCCTTTCCTAACCCATTTATAGTAGCACCTCATCACTAGAGAACCACCTGACCATTACAGAGTACCCAAGATGACATTGAATAACCCATGAAAATTATCCTTATTTCCACATCCTTACTCATCCCCAATACAAAAAACTCTCTATAGAACATATAATATCCAACAATGTGGAGTACCATGATAAAAAATTATAATGGTATGTGTATTAGAGTATCATTAATCATCCTTAACCTCCAAAAAAATCCCATTGATATGGTGTGGTCCTCCTCCCTCCCACAACAACTACATAAACACACACCACAAAAAATAACATGGTTGTTTTTTAGTCTATAACCTATTTATTATAGTCACATTCAACACCATAGTGTTCCTGGGGTTACCAGAAGTCCTAGAAACTAAAAAAGAACAAAAAATGAAAATTAAAAACCATAATTAACATAAAGGTGTTACAATTCTCCCCATTATATCAATTTATTCCTCTATAATTTCCTTTCAAAATTTGATTTAGCACAAAGGAAAGATTCCATGATTCCCCATGTTAATAAGTAGGTTGACAGGAAAAATACGAGTCATGAAAAACATAAACTCATAAAATATAATGAAACTATTTTATAAAAATCACCGAACATATATAATAAAAAATCCAATGATGAACATAAGTCAGAAGAAACAAATAGATAGAAACTGAGCATAGGCCTCCCCACTATTTATAATTCATCAAAAGGGGTGATTTATGAGGAATAAAACAAAATGGAATACATTAGAAATTCCCCAATGACTTCAACCATCCACTAACCATGAGAAACTAAACAACAAAACTAGATTTGACTCCTTTGAATAAACATGCATAATGAATTCCTCAAATTTCTAAATAAAAATCCATCATCACATCATAAAAAACGAGAAAAAATTCATTCATATATATAATGATATATGATATCACCTATGTTCATTTCAAAAAGGTATCATGGTATTCCATATGTGAAGAATCATCTCACAATGATGCCAAAAAATTCAATAACAACACTATGAAGTGTTCCACCTTATAAATGACACTAATTTTTTAGGTACCCAAATATAAAACATAGGGTTCCCCCACACCTAACCAATATAAAACAAATAAAAAAGAATCTATATAACATAAACACTAAAATCTAACGATATTCAAAACAAATAAGAAAGGTGCGTAAGTAGCCAAAATGTAGAGACCCGTATCTTGACGTACATGGAAATTACATTACATTTGCGGAATGCTTAGTACATAACAAAAACACACACACAAGGATCGTAATAGTTTAGTGTCTTTGGAAACTCGGAACGTAATCTTCTAATCGTGGTGAAAGATCTTCAATATATCCCATAAAGATCTTCCTTTTTTTTTACCTAAAACCTTTCTTTATATCCTGGTGAAAAGAAAAAATAAAAGGTTGAGCTCAAATGCTCAATAAGGGTATACAAATGAAAAATCAATCACATCATATTGTTAAGAACATAACTTTTGGAAATCTTAACCTGCAAAAGAGAGCATAATTTCATAACATGGGATAAATCATAGTAGTGAAATGAAATCCCAATAATCATAACTTAAAACATGAAACTTTGTGGCATACACACATAATCATAGAGAATCATTTATTGTTAGTCAAGACTCATTTCCAAGACTATCTTAGTGGACAAAGTCCCTTTCTGAATCGAGTAACCCTCGTTTCAGTCCTGTTTCACTGAACCGGTATAACCTACCATTTCAGCCATGTCTATCTCATGAGATATATAATCTTTACCCAATGCATTGGTGGGAGATATAGGTCCCACCCATATTATAATGAATCCTTTCTTATGTGTGCCACATAATCATAAACCATACATCATAGCGTAACCCAGGTAACAAAAATGGAATTCTTAAACAACATGACATCATAAAACAATTCATATAAGATAAAGGAATTCATAAACATATTTCCATCACAACATAATCAAATACATGTAATAATAGGGATAAAAACAGAACCATTTTATTATCTTAGATGGAAAATAATTTTGATAAAATACTTGAACTCCATTCTTGAGGAAAATATCATTTCTACTTCAAAAACATTTTTCCTTTCATAACATGTCATACGACTTAAAAATAAAAGAATTTGATTAAAAATAAACTTGAAAACTTGTAAAGGAAGCTTCTTGGAAATAATTTTTTAAAAATCCATTCATGCCGTATAAGTTAAAAAAACATTCTCCTGGTACTTTTGTTGGAAAAATCAAAAGTTACACCATAAAAGAAAGATTCTTTCCGTACCTTGTGGGAAAAGTCAAAAAGGGGTAAAAATGACTTTAAACATACATGGAAGAATACTATAAATTTTATGAAAACATTTTTAGAAAACATGGACATGGATGATAAACATAACCCCAGTAAATACAAACGAGTAAACAATCTCGGATAAGAATGAGATTGGAATAATTATCCCTTACCTTAGGTCCGATTTGCTTCGTAAGTGTCCTAACCTCCTGTATAATGATTTAAATAATGTCATTTACTTATTACAGAATCATATTCATTGTTATGATATCATATATGGTTCACTTATGACTTTATATTAACCATTCTTTTGTAAATTCCATGTTAAAGAGTGTTTTGGGTAAAATTGTTTCATTTGTCGTCCGTGTTTTGACTTGTAATTATTCATATGATTACATAGATCATGATTACTTAATTCCAGAACAGATAACATGATTTATATATATATATATATTCAGGATATACATATATATAATAAATCATTAAATTGAAAGAAATACACCGTTCATGGAGACGGTAGTTTGTACGTACGCATGAACGCTGTTTTCGTTTCCTTATTGAATTGAATGGAATTGAGTAGATGACATACATATAAATATATAAATAAATACAGTATCATTATTATGTCATATATTTCATTAGTACAAATTATATATACTTTATAATCATTCATGAATGGTTAATCATTGAGAATGAATCTCATCGCGTCGTGGAGACGGTAGTCCGTACGTACGCACGAGCGATGATATCGTTCCCATGGTCATGGAATTGTGTTGAAGTGTATGTATACTATTTCAGTATCAATATAACTTTTTAATAATCATATATAGTTACTCATTACACCATTATACTCATCCTTGTAAGGTGATGATGGAAAATAGATTACACCACGGCGTGGAGACGGTATTCCATACGTACGCACGCACGGTGAGTTCATTTTTCCGTAGGATGGATAGAAGGTGAATTAGGGTTGTTTCATATTTATAATTACATATCAGTATGTAAGTAATACTTATGTTATTACTTTATCATGAAACAAATAAAGAAGAAGAAGTTGAAGAAGAATGAAATTGAAAAAGATCGGTAATGGATATTACCTCTTTTTGACGCGCCTTTTCTTAACCTCCACTTAAAGAACTAAGGATGGTCTTTGAAGAAGACCAGGACCTCTAGGATGATTCTAGAGAAGTTGAGAAGATATTTTGTCTGGGGTTGGCCGAGCTTGAAGGCTCAAAGTTGTGTGAGGAAGAGAGGGAGGAGGTTCCCTTTTATAAGGGAGGAGAGGGGCACCTTAGGAATATCTCAAAATATTACTTTATATTAAAGTCAAAATCGGTTTATAATGGTTCCAAAGGGTCTTATTTCGAATCTAAAGTGGGGATGGGTCGAAATCCTATCAACCAATAGGATTTAGACAAGTGTAGGTTATATTTTTAACCTTATCAATTAGATTTAACTCTAAGTTAAATAATTTAACTTTTACCGTGTCTTTTTGTTTTCTTACACTATATGGTTAATAAACATACTATAACAAGAAAAAATAACCCCAAGTTGTTTATTATTAATATATATAATATTATCTAAGTCATTTGGCCGGTCCTTATATTTTTAGGAATAAAATAACAATTAATAATATAAT
Organism: Viscum album; assembly: GCA_963277665.1. Taxonomy (NCBI): domain Eukaryota; kingdom Viridiplantae; phylum Streptophyta; class Magnoliopsida; order Santalales; family Viscaceae; genus Viscum; species Viscum album. The sequence continues at coordinate 308,800,918 of OY728158.1, forward strand.
ATTTGATTTAAAAACTATTTTATGTCAATTTTGACACTATTTGGTACATGATTTTTATGAAATTCATAACAGAATGATAAGTTCGAAACAAGTTACTTATATCAACAATAACATGTCATATTAACCTAGAAAATTAGTTTATGTCATAAAAAGTATCAAATTACATTTATTTGGGAATTTATAACATCAATTATGTCAATATTTCATTAATAGGAGAATTAGTGCATCATCTTTGTGTCATAATAAATGATAATTATTTAATCCCGAAAAATTCTAAATAAATTCCTATGATGTATATAATTGTATTATCTTTCTGTAGACTATTCATGTTCGATTTTTCATGAAGTTTATCACTAGATTAAAATTATTATACTTATATTATTTATGAAAATGACATGTTGTCAAATTCTTTGGTTTTAATAATAATTAAATTATTTTCATTGAAAAAATTTAATTAAATTAATGTAATCTGACACTTAGGTGATATGGGTAGTTATTTAGTAATACGATAAGATTTTGACATTTTTTAGGGTAATTTTATAATATTATATTTACCCTTAATTACCTTATTTACCTTTAACTATGATAAATAAAATTTACCGTAGTTACCATTCATAATTCCCAAAAATAAAAAGTATCCTATTAACATAATTTGGACCCAATGATTACAAATATGGAATCCATTTTTTAAAATTCAAAACATAGAAGTTTCAGAAATTAAATTAAAATTAATCCCGCTGTCGAATAAAAACGGGTTTTTCTTTAAAACATTGCAAAAGATTGAATTGATTTAACCTACGAATTCAAGGTAAAATCAATGCTAATGACATAAATTATATTAAATGGTAAAAATATATTCTATTTATACTTTAAAACCATTAAATATTATAATTTAACCACATATGATATTATGATGAAAATAGATGTTTTTAATTAAAATATAGCGTGTTTTTACTATTCATTAAAATATGAAAGTTATCAGAAAAATATCAAAACTTTATATAATGTAAATTTTTACATCCTGATTCAAAAGAAGAATTTTATTTTGTCAAATTGAACATATAAACATGTCGAAAAACTAGATTTAAAGTGTGTGTGCCATCAGAAGGCGGCAAAACTGCATTTTTTTAAAAATACTTATTTTACCCGAAAAATTTATTTTGTTCTTATACAATGTTCTAGAAAATGTGTAAGATGAATAATAATGTTATAAAATTAAAAATTTAGTTAATACTATTCATAAAGGCTAGTTCAATGCAATATTATTATAATATATCATTGTTCATTAAAACCTGGTATTGCGTACAACACACGCTATCGAGGAAGGTCGCGCTTGCGTGTAATGCAAGCCAAGTCAGGGTTGCGTGTTGTGAAAGAATCCTTCATTGTTTCATATAACAGAATCCAACCATATGTAATTTATACATTTAATATATATATATATATATATATATATACTCAATGTTGTGTAGAATAACTATTATCAAAATTTTATATAACACGATCCAAGAATAGTATTGCGTATACTGTAAGCTAATACGGTGTTGCGTATAGTGCAAGGTAATCTTGGTGTAGAATACAACACAAGACATTAATGAAAATAATATTTTTCATAAAATCTCGGGGTGTTGCATTCTACCCCCCTTAAAATGAATTTCGCCCCCGAAATTCGTCGGGGTTATAAATGGTTTACTATTTGAATGTTTCTTTGACAGAAACCCACATCGTAAAAAGGAATACCAAAACTTATCTTTAAAAACTAAAGTATAAAACGTAATGGTTACCCAAGTTTACTAATCACTGGGTATCCACATAGGTTAAAATATTGATATGGAAGAGAAATCTAACCATCATGTTCTGATGGAGAGTGGTAGAGAACATGGCTATGGAAAAGATAGCAATCACAAATCCATAAATTTGTGACGATCTAAGGTACCATCTGATTAACCAGATATAAGAGCACTAGGACAACATTTTTTGTTTTCAAGATCGATTCCATAAAGTTGAAGAATTAGAATTAGAATAAATATTTACTTTATTTTGGTACAATCTCACTGTTGTTCGTGCCTTGAACAATTTCCACTTCATCTCTTAAATAAATGAAGTTTTATTTGTTATTCTTGAAGTGTTAGTATGACAGGTCATTCCATTTGTCTCAATCAAAAGGTTAGCAAAAGTTATTAAATATACATAAGTCATTCTTTAGTGAGATTAATCATATATGGTTCCTAAAATGGACTTATACTTCATATATCATACTGCTTAATATAATAAAACTAGTTTCTACTAAACAGGGACTTCCTGTAGGCCAGTGGTAGGTGATAAAGGTCAGTCGCACTTCGGTTGTGGGTTCGATTCCCACGGCCTTGTCCGAAGCGATGGGATGTCGCCCGTCCTGTAGGTTGTCCTTTTTCTAAAACTACATTACTATAACATCACATAAATAATATCAAAAGTTCTATCCTTAAACAACACTAACTTATGTCCAACATAATCCATTCCAATCTTTAGGCTTATTCATAATACTGTAGTCCACTCTCATAATATAGTGAAAACGATTACCAGAGATTTAATACCATCGTTGATCCCCATATGTCATAAGATATGTTTTTTTGGTCACATTCCAATCATTCAAAGGCCTTAATCATGTATTCTCTTGAATACCCATTGAACCTTAGTGAAAACATGAATGTAGTTAAAAGTTAACACCTTCCATAGACAAAAATCCTCAAAATTACTTATACTCAAACCATTATATCACTTAGTCCTTATATCAATCATGAGCTCATGAATACAATCAAACATCTCATTATCGTCTTATCCCTTCATTATGCACATATCATCTACATTCCAAAAATATCTGAATAACCATTCATGTATACTGGTACCGTTAATCATACACTTTCAAAACTCAAGGAAAGAAAATAGTGTAACAATCCTTAGATGTCTCTTTATTCCATTGTACAATGAGATTACTTATACAATATTACACATGATAAACATGTAATCATTCCACTACATTCTTAAACCATCGACCGGGCTTCAACAATTCTTTCATCTCACATATCATTTGTAGTCTCTTCATAATCATCCAAATAAATACTTCCCATACGACCATACTGATTATCTTCATGAGAATTTCCCTTAGGGCATTGGTTTGCATAATGCCCGTACGTTCCACATTTAAAACATTTAACCATTGTTGATGTTGTAGCAATACCATTATCCTCATCCATGTTGTTAACTGAACCTTTTCCTTTGCATTTACTTGCATTGTGTCCTTCTTTTCCACACCCAAAGCATCTTCCAGTTCTATTGAAACATTCTCCTTGATGCCTCTTTCCACATGATTTACATAGGGGAAATTGAACTTTCTTTCCTTTATGCTCATCATGAAACTCCATCTTTCTCTTATTAGCCGAGTCAGGAAACTTACCAAATTTTACTTTATTGATCATATTATGAGATTGCTGATTCGGCATAATAATTATGTTTGGACTTCCAAATCCCATTTCATTATGAATAATTTCATTCCATTGTCCATCATATCCTCCATTATCGTGAATCATCTTGTTTCCAGTCATTTTCTAAAACCCAAAAAAGAATAGTGTGAGAGGCAAAAATCATGCTAGGGAAAAGAACATAATAAAGGGGGAGTACCCTCAATATCTAACATCTTATGTTAAATTCTATGATCGTTACCGTAGTTCTAGGACTGCATCCTATACGTATACATATCCTTAGGGACATCCCTAGACATACCTTAGAAATGTCTCTAGGGATCTCACTAATGTTTTCGCATCCTAGTTTCCAAAGGTTGACTAAACATTTCCTCTGATACAAACTGTAGCGGTCTAGAATTACTTCTAGTGGACTACAATTGATACCCATCAGGGCACTCCATGGGCGGCTACACCCCCTGGGCGGACACACCACCATCCCCAGTGGCAGCCATTTCCTCATGAAGCCTTTGGGCGGAGAGCCATGATTCGTCCAACGCTCACATGTGAGAGTTCCCAAGGATCGGATACATTCCTACCTCCTTTGCCTCTGATACCAACTGTAGAGACCAATAGCTTTACGTAGATGGACATTACATTACATTTGCGGAATACATAGTACATAACAAAAACACACACACAAGGATAGTAATAGTTTAGTGTCATTGGAAACTCGGAACGTAATCTTCTAATCGTGGTGAAAGATCTTCAATATCTCCCATAAAGATCTTCCCTCATTTTTTTTACCTAAAACCTTTCTTTATATCCTGGGGAAAAGAAAACATAAAAGGGTGAGCCCAAATGCTCAGTAAGGGTATACAAAAGAAAAATCAATCACATCATATTCATAAGAACATAACTTTTGGAAATCTTAACCTGCAAAAGAGAGCATAATTTCATAACATTGGATAAATCATAGTAGTGAAATGAAATCCCAATAATCATAACTTAAAACATGAAACTTCGTGTCATACACACATAATCATAGAGAATCATTTCTTGTTAGTCAAGACTCATTGCCAAGACTATCTTAGTGGACAAAGTCCCTTTCTGAATCGAGTAACCCTCGTTTCAGTCCTATTTCACTGAACCGGTATAACCTACCATTTCAGCCATGTCTATCTCATGAGATATAAAATCTTTACCCAATGCATTGGAGGGAGATATAGGTCCCACCCATCTTATAATGAATCCTTTCTTATGTGTGCCACATAATCATAAACCATACATCATAGCGTAACCCATGTAATAAAAATGGAATTCTTAAATAACATGACATCATAAAACAATTCATATAAGATAAATAAACTCATAAAAATATTTCCATCACAAAATAATCAAATCCATGTAATAATAGGGATAAAAATAGAACCCTTTTATTATCTTAGATGGAAAATAATTTTGATAAAATACTTGAACTCCATTCTTGAGGAAAATATCCTTTCTACTTCAAAAACATTTTTCCATTCATAACATGTCATACGACTTAAAAATAAAAGAAGTTGATTAAAAATAAACATGAAAACTTGTAAAGTAAGCTTCTTGGAAATAATTTTTTAAAAATCCATTCATGCTGTATAAGTTAAAAAAACATTCTCCTGGTACTTTTGTTGGAAAAATCAAAAGTTACACCGTAAAAGAAAGATTATTTCTGTACCTTGTGGGAAAAGTCAAAAAGGGGTAAAAATGACTTTAAAAATACACGGAAGAATACTATACATTTTATGAAAACATTTTTAGAAAACATGGACATGGATGATAAACATAACCCCAGTAAATACATACGAGTAAACAATCTCGGATAAGAATTAGATTGGAATAATTATCCCTTACCTTTGGTCCGACTTGCTTCGTATGTGACCGAACCTCCTGTATAATGATTTAAATAATGTCATTTACTTATTACAGAATCATATTCATTTTTATGATATCATATATGTTTCACTTATGACTTTATATTACCCGTTCTTTTGTAAATTCCATGTTAAAGAGTGTTTTGGGTAAAATTGTTTCATTTGTCATCCGTGTTTTGACTTGTAATTATTCATATGATTACTTAGATCATGATTACTTAATTCCAAAACATAAAACATGATTTATATATATATATATTCAGGATATACATATATATAATAAATCATTAAATTGAAAGAAATACACCGTTCATGGAGACGGTAGTCCGTACGTACGCATGAACGCTGTTTTCGTTTCCTTATTGAATTGAATGGAATTAAGTAGATGACATACATATAAATATATAAAAAAATACAGTATCATTATTATGTCATATATTTCATTAGTACAAATTATATATACTTTATTATCATTCATTAATGGTTAATCATTGAGAATGAATCTCATCGCGTCGTGGAGACGGTAGTCCGTACGTATGCACGAGCGATGATATCGTTCCCATGGTCGTGGAATTGTGTTGAAGTGTATGTATACTATTTCAGTATCATTATAACATTATAATAATAATATATAGTTACTCATTACACCATTATACTCATCCTTGTAAGGTGATGGTGGAAAATAGATTACACCACGGCGTGGAGACGGTATTCCGTACGTACGCACGCGCAATGATTTCATTTTTCCATAGGATAGATAGAAGGTGAATTAGGGTTGTTTCATATTTATAATAACATATTAGTGTGTAAGTAATACTTATGTTATTACTTTATCATGAAAAAAATAAAGAAGAAGAAGTTGAAGAAGAATGAAATTGAAAAAGATCGGTAATGGATATTACCTCTTTTTGACGCACCTTTTCTTAACCTCCACTTAAAGAACTATGGATGGTCTTTGAAAAATACCAGGACCTCTAGGATGATACTAGGAAAGTTGAGAAGGGATTTTGGCAGGGGTTGGACGAGCATGAAGGCTCAAAGTTGTGTGAGGAAGAGAGGGAGGAGGTGCCCTTTTATAAGGGAGGAGAGGGGCACCTTAGGAATATCTCAAAATATTACTTTATATTACAGTAAAAATCAGTTTATAATGGTTCCAAAGGGTCTTATTTCGAAGATAAAGTGGGGATGGGTCGAAATCCTATCAACCAATAGGATTTAGACAAGTTTAGGTTATTATTTTAACCTTATCAATTAGATTTAAATCTAAGTTAAATAATTTAACTTTTACCGTGTCTTTTTGTTTTCTTACACTATTTGGTTAATAAACATACTATATCAAGCCAAAAGAACCCCAAGTTGATTATTATTAATATATATAATCATATCTAAGTCATTTGGACGAACCTTAGATTTTTAGGAATAAAATAACAATTAATAATATAATATTTCCTTTAAAAACTATTTCATGTCAATTTTGACACTATTTGGTACATGATTTTTATGAAATTCATAACAGAATGATAAGTTCAAAAAAAGTTACTTAAATCAACAATAACATGTCATATTAACCTAGAAAATTAGTGTAAGTCATAAAAATTATCATATTACATTTATTTGGGCATTTATAACATCAATTATGTCAATATTTCATTAATAAGACAATTACTTCATCATCATTGTGTCATAATAAATGATAATTATTTAATCCCTAAAAATTCTAAATAAATTCCTATGATGTAGATAATTGTATTAGATTTCTGTAGACTATTCATGTTTGATGTTTCATGTAGTTTATCACTAGATTAAAATTATTATACTTATAATATTTATGAAAGTGACATGTTGTCACATTCTTTGGTTTTAATAATAATTAAAATATTTTCATTGACAAAATTTAATTAAATTAATATAATCTGACCCTTAGGTGATATGGGTCTTTTTTTAGTCATACAATAAGATTTTGACATTTGATAGGGTATTTTTAAAATATTATATTTACCCTTAATTACTCGATTTACCTTTAACTATGGTAAATAAAATTTACCGTAGTTACTATTCATAATTCCCAAAAATAAAAAGTATCCTATTAACATAATTTGGACCCACTGATTCAAAAAATGGAATCCATTTTTTTAAATTCAAAACACAGAAGTTGCAGAAATTAAATTAAAATTAATCCCGTTGTCGAATAAAAACGGGTTTTTCTTTAAAACATTGCAAAAGATTGAATTGATTTAACCTACAAATTCAAGGTAAAATCAATGCTAATGACATACATTATATTAAATGGTAAAAATATATTCTATTTATACTTCAAAACCATTCAATATTATAATTTAACCACATATGATATTATGATGAAAAAATTTGTTTTTAATTAAAATATAGCGTGTTTTTACTATTCATTAAAATATGAAAGTTATCGGAAAAATATCAAAACATTATCTAATGTAAATTTTTACATCCTGATTCAAAAGAAGAATTTTATTTTGTCAAATTTAACATATAAACATGTCAAAAACTATATTTAATGTGGCTGCGCCATCAAAAGGCGGCAAAACTGCATTTTTTTAAAAATACTTATTTTACCCGAAAAAATTATTTTGTTCTTATACCATGTTCTAGAAAATGTGTAAGATGAATAATAATGTTATAAAATTCAAAATTTAGTTAATACTATTCATAACGTCTAGTTCATGACAATATTATAATAATATATCATTGTTTATTAAAACCCTGTATTGCGTACAACACACACTATCGAGGAAGGTCGCGATTGCGTGTAATGCAAGCCAAGTCAGGGTTGCGTGTTGTGAAAGAATCCTTCGTTGTTTCGTATAACATAATCCAACCATATGTCATTTATACATTTAATATATATATATATATATATATATATATCCTCAATGTTGCGTAGAATAACTATTGTCAAAATTGTATGTAACACGATCCAAGAATAGTGTTGCGTATACCGCAAGCTAATACGGAGTTGCGTATAGTGCAAGGTAATCTTGGTGTAGAATACAACACAAGACAATAATGAAAATAATATTTTTCATAAAATCTTGGGGTGTTACACAAAAGACACCTAAATTTATATAATAAAAATCTAAAAATCCTTACAAAAACAAAAACATCAGGTGTTTATGAAATTAATGTATGAAAATATATTACTATCCATTTTATAACATTCAATAGAATATATTAACAGACCATAATTTTCCCAAAATAAAAAAGGATTTCCATTTCTGGAAAACCCCAAATAATAACCACCATCAAAATACTGATATCAACATTAATAATTTTTATTACTATATGTTATCCTCAAAAATCCGTAAATATAGCTTAAATAAACACATAGATTACACGTCCTTAAAATCATTGAAATAGTTCGATTTCAATGGAAAAAATGATCTACATTGGAAGCATATAATATATCTCTTCCTCCTATGAGATGACTAGCCACGCTGAACTATCCCTTCCCACATTTTGTAATCATCTCTTAGATCCCACTAAATGATGTATATATCCCGAGAGAAACAAAAATATAAGACTCATTCACCATATTGTATCCCACTAGCTCAGAATCCACTAACATGGAATTTCCCCTTTAAGCCATACATTTTTCAATAGAACCAATGATTTCTTCAATTCCCTCAAACAACTCCAGAACCTCTAAAAGGAACTATGATTTATATAAATATATGGATTTCAATATTTTTTAAAAACAATCAAATGGAATATATGTAAGAATGATTTTAGGTCTACCCCTCAATCATGAGTCTACATAGAGTTAGTAAATAAAAATCCAACAACTAATAGAGGAGGGTTAAAGACTTCAAGATCATCCCAATGAAAATACATCTAACACTTAATTGAAGACATTATACGGTTAATACACAATAATATATAAAATTAAATCCAATTAACATAAATTCACAAAAAAAATAAAAACAATAAAATTTTACAAAAAACAAAATTTGAAATATTTAAAACAAGATTTCTATTTAAATAAAAACACCATAGTTAAATCGCAGACAATGAATATATTTAAACACAAGTCATTTATTTTAAAAATTATACCACTTAGTAAATATTTTCCGTTGAATAAAAAATAACAGTTTAATTTTCTAAAAATAGTTATCAATTTTAGAAAGTATCAATACCATAGAAAATATCATTAAAAATACTTGGAAAAATTACATAAAATCAAAAATACAATAAAAAATTAATAAAATTCCATTTCTTATAAAAATACTATGATAAAAAAAATATTCAACAATTATTAAAAAAAAATTCGAAAGTAAATTTTTGAGTAAATGCTGGAAACCATACATGTCCATGGATGAAATATTTTTATGGTGACCAAAATTTATCAAAAAATTAGGATCCAAATATAAAAATACCATATTAACTGAATTTTTATCATGGATGGTGGTAATCAAGAACCCATAAATAATATACCAATTGATTCATGACATTTAACATAATCAAAAATTTGTATGGACACCCCGAAAAAATATTTCCCTTTCAAGAATATAGGATTTCTTTGAAAAACATATAATTTAATTTCATTTTGTTAAAAACTGGCCCGGGTCTACCCACCCCACCTCATCAAATTGATGAAATTTCATTTCCAATAACCATGAGATATGAACTAGTTCTTAGAAATATGGTATAAACAATCTTTTGATTATTTTTTTTATAAATTCTGAACAATCTAAATGAATTTCATATGAGATTCTAGCATGAAGAATCTATATATATGATTAAAATGCTAAGAACTAACAAAAAATATAGAAATACAATCAGTGTAATAATTATAAACAATAAAATAAATAAAAAAATCATCAATTAAATAAAAAATTGAAATGAAAAATAAACAGAACATAAATAAAACTAGCAGATAAATTTGAGGTTTTGTCCAATGCAGACAATATATAGACATTCTAAGATATAAACATAAAACACTACAAGACATCTCTATATAGTATGTATCAATGAAGTATATCCCAAACCACTACCACATAACAAAATTGATCGTGAAAAAAGATCTGAGAAACATGGACACCTGAAAGGTCAAAACAAAGGGTACATATACCCATTAGTATTATTAGGGTGTGTGAAACATGTTCCCACTTGGATTTCACTATAGAGTTTATAAGATTAATTTAAATATAAAATTCATTTTCATTATTTGTAATTATTGTATAAAATTTATTTTAATGATTTCGCATAATAAACAAAAAATGAAACAATATCCTTTAAAAAAACTAATTCCATTAATTGAATAAATATGATATATTCCATCTATATAGTAACTTTTAAACCCATTATTTAAAATCATACATTCTATTTATAATGATTGATTTTTTAAAACAGTTCTATATAATAATTTTCAAAATAATTTGTAAAATAAACTGCCAGTTCATATGTAAATTTAATAATCACAATGCACAATGTCATCAAATAAAATAGATTCATGACAATAAAAAATGAACCTAGGGTGTTACACATATAAAAAAATACATTGAAAAAAATAATTTAGGGAAATTAATTACATAAAACAACCAACAATAGAATTTGTTCAATGGCGTCTACTCATTGTAATGACATTATCCAATGATAGTTGTTAAAAAACATAGAAATATTACCAATTTTACAGTACAATTATCTAATAAAAACCACCTAAATTTCCCATATTCCCCATCATATGGGTAATTCCAAATTAAATAAAATCTCGAACTAGACAAGATAATAGTATTCTGTGACTATATTCTGTTGAGTAAATCTAGAAATCCAACATATCTACTTGGGTTCCCAAGACCAAAACCATGTGATATTAATGACACAAGTAATCATTACAACCAACATAAATAATATATAAATATTCATCCTCACCTAAAACTCCCTCATATAAATTATTACATTTTATTCATCCCATAATCAATACACATATCAATCTCCTCCCATAATTGGGGAATTAGAATTATAAAAACAAGTGTTTTACACACCAATAAATTTAAAACAAATGATCGTACCAAACATTCCTTCATGAATGTTGACCAGGACTGAAACAACTTCATTTTGAAATTTTAATGATTACATTAAAAAAATTTATGAATATATAATATTTAAAACCACACATATAATCATTGAATGATGATTCCATGTTCTATAAACCATTTTAAATTAATTAATATCATTATTTCTCTATTTCGTGGCCAAAATATGGTTAAATAACCTAAATAATTTATGTATTTCAATAAATTGGGAGATAAAATAAATACATGAAATTAATAATTTAAGCAACCCATAAATAAGAAGTGAACCCCAAAAATTTACATTTAGTACACATGAGTGGTATTTTTTAAAAAAAATTATAACCCAAGGATACTATTACAATTAGTATTAATTTATAAATTAAAACATTTATAATATTAAAGAACACAATGATATTCCATTCAATGATATTGAACAAAAACAACAACATTAAATGAGTGGGAATCAATCTATGTTAATTTGAATGTGTTTCCATTAAAATAAATTCAAAAAAGGATGAATTTTTCTTATACAAGCCCTAAATGAACAAAGATTTGTAGCTACACGAACATATAAACCCCAGTTTGACCATGTATAACCCATGTATTTTGAGGAAAATATATTTCCAAGAGATAATCGGAGAAAAAAGTAATAAAATGGAATGAAAGATGAGTTAAGGGGTTTACAATAAAAAATAAACTTGTAAATGATATTATAGGAATCAAAAAATGAATGTTATATGGATAGACAATTCTATAGGTCATGTCCCCCTTTGAGAAAAAGAAATTTAGGATTAATTATGCGATAAACTATAGAAATATTCAATGGGAAAAGTAACTTTTAATAATTTTAAAAATTGGATGATATGTGGCTACGACAATGCTCTGAGAATAATGAAAAAATTGTTCATGGGGATTTACTTGTACGACATTGTAGATCAGCAATGGCATAATAGATTCAAGAAACTAAAATGTAACTAAACCCCTTGGCCTTAGAATCTATTGTATAGAATTATTTTATATTGTGTAGAGACCCTCACTGAATCCTCTGTGGTGTAGCTAACGGAATAGGGAATGGACTTCAACCATGGTACTTCCAGATAATGGTAAAGGTCTATGAAAGGGTAACATAAGTGAATTTCCTTTGTGGTGCCACTACAATGTAATGCCATATACATTAGATTCTATATCACAAAACATAGTGTAGTATAACCCCTACAGTATAGCCTTCTTCCCTCATGAGTTTGGAAAAACTCTATGTAACTCGCTCCATGATGCATCCCACATCCTATATTGTAGATAATGATTTACCATCCATATAAGTGTAGGCATATGGGTACACCCAATGAACCCCCATAATATGATAAAAATAACATAATTTTTTTTGGCATTGTCCTCTCCCATTACACACTCAACATATATTATGATTCAAGGAAATGTCATGTTTTATAGTTGATATCATATAGTCACAAACCCCACTGGGTCAACTGAAGTGTAATAAAAACATCCAAAAACACCAAAATAACACGGAAATTAAATAATTAATCCTAATGGAAACACTAGGGGAGTTACATGGTGAATGTTAACCACATTGATTGATTTGAATGGTTTTAACTTAATGCTTATTTATTTAAATAGATTAATGATTATTTAGATAAGAAATCATTCCAAACTAAATAGAATATTAGATGTTACTGTAATGGTGTAATATCCTAAAATGTTATCATAAATCTAATTTGGAGATGATTTAATTCTTGATAAATAAAATTTTTCGTGTATCCATTAAGGTGGGGGGATTTCAGAGTCTACCAAAGTATATAATTTTAGGAAAATATATACTTTTGGAATTTCTCTTGAAATATATCATTTAATATGTATGTAATAAAATTATATCATCCTTTTTAAAAAAAATAAAATATACACTTAATAGTATATGTTAAAATTTACAATGGAATTAAAATTAAAATAAACATTAAAAAATTAAATCTTTTATATCTATTAATAATTTTTCGATTTTTAATAATTTTATATGTTTGATGTGATGACTATAGAATTGAATGCTAAAAATTATCATTAGAATAGTTGTAAAATTTGTTATAACCCATTTTTATAAGTCTAAAAACATTTGAAAATCCCCATAAAAGGAATTTTAGGGTTTCTATTATATTTTGATTATTTATTGTCAAAATTTTAACAAGAGTATACTAAAATGGTTTCTTTACTGATAATGGACCACATAAAAAAATAGTGTAATAATATATTCCACATTGGTTTATGTGAATAAATGAAATCAACATTAAATTTATTTGTATTTATTTAAAATTAGGGTGGGATGGAATAAAATGATATATATCAATTGAAATTATATATAATTAACTATTAAAAAATCAAACGGATCGATTGTCTAAACCTCATTGTCTTTGAATTATATTATTTTTCAATTATGTTGTAGTCTATATGTATGATATCAATGTGTGATAAAAAAGAATAAATTTTAATAGAGTTCCAGTACCCAAGAATTTTAATAAGAGTCAGGCTGTTATTAATCCAATATTTTCATAATATAATGCATTAATAAGATTATATAATGTATTCCTACCTATTAATGGAATGTGTAAATAATAATATAACTACAATTTTGTGGAAAATAAATAATATTAAATTTTTAATAATATATGAAATGAATTATGTTTCTATTATTTTTAATTAAAGACATATTCATTCCTCTAAATGATATTCCATTATGTTTCATTGAATGATGAAAATATTTTCAAGGTGTTTTACAATCCTACAAAATTTATCTTGCATGATGAATATTTTCTAGAAATAAACGTTAAAAATTTAGGTATATCATATTGATGTGAAAAATATTTATTTCATTTATAAGGTTATTTGAATTAGTAGATTGAGAGAAGAGATCCATGGGATTCGAATAGTGGAAATTAGTTTTTCTCAAGGAAGGTTTTGTAGTTGAAACTTTTGAGGGTCTATCCATGTCCTTATTGAGGTCCAATAATGTTATATCATATAAAAATTTAATAGGATAACATGTAAATTATATTTTAGACTGTAATTTAGTAGAACATTGTGCAAAATTTAAATGCACTATGATGTTTTTACATGATAAAAACCATTGGAATTAATATAGAAATAATTTATCGATTTAGAGTATTCAGTGATAAATCAATGTTAATTGAAGAGGTTTTATGATACGTTAACAATAGTAGGAAATTATTTTATAATGAAAAATTTGGAAAAGGAATGTATATTTATTAATTATTTCGGTTATTTTATATGTATTGTAAAAATATTTATAATACATATTGAATTTTTATAATACTTGGAGATTTCATATGAACGTTGAAATTTTTTTCGTGAATTTTTCATAATCGTACAGACCATATAGGCCCATGCCATGGAGTGTTTTAGTTGTTAAACATCTCATGTGGATCATTAATGATATTTTTTAGGAGTTGGAGTAGAAATATTATATATTAGATGTTATTGTTTCTTAGATCTAAGAGTTTTGGAGATGGTAGAGAACATTATGTCATATATTTGGTTTTTTAGAATGTGTTCTTTAGAAGATGAGTAATAATAGATCACCTAATTTTGAAATGGATATGAAATGAATATGATATGTTGTGTGGTGTGGTTTTATAGATGGTTCTTGAATCATAGATATGTTCCCATGATTTGGATGCATGAGGTGTTGATATTTCCATTTCTATATTACTTAAGTGGTTTTTGTGTCAGGGAGGAGCGTTGTGGCATGGGGCCTATGGGAAGTTTTTTTATATTTATCTATTTATGATTAGCCTCTGTGTGGTGTGTTGGTTACATTGAATCATTTCCCTATGTGAGTATTATTTGAGAATAGTATATGCATAATATTCTAGAGAAGGATATATCAGCGGAAATTGAATCATATTTCATGGTGTTGTTTTGTAGTATTAGGTGAACACCTAATGATTAATGAATGTCTCGGGTTACTCCAATATAGTATTTTAATTTGTATGCTATTTAAAAATTAGAAATACATTTATTAATGCTTAATTTTAACAACATTTCTCTTCAATTAAGTGATAACATGGTGTGTCCATGAGAGGAAATTATCTACATTTTAATTAGATGTGTTCCACTGAATCAAGGGAATTTTTCTTGGACATCAATGGGGTCTCCCATCTTATAACATCTTGTTTATTTATTTTTATTATTCTTGAAAAGGATATGACCATTGGAATTTTTATGTTTTTGGGATGTTGTGGATAATTATATTTAGGAGATGTTTAATTTTTGACTTTTGAAAGTTTATTTGTGAAATTATGTTTTATTGGGAGTTTCTAGCACATTTTCTATGATTCTAAAGATAGAATGATTCTAATTGATGTGTGGGAACCTTTTTAGATCATTATTTTGATGATATATAAAATTATCATGATTTATTTTTCAAGGATGGTTAGAATATAATTAATAAAATAAATGAATAAGTTTAAATCAAAGATAATTGTATTTGTGTACACATATGTTTCTACTATTTTCTTTTCTTTATTACCATGGTTTAAAATTAATTGAAACCTAAATATTTATACAATGTGTCATTATAGAAATTTCTATAATATTATAACCTTTTATTTTTTTGTTTTAAATTATTATTATTAATTGTTTTTGTTATATATGGATATGGATTGTTGTGGTTAAATATTAAGAATATATAAAAGCACCCATTTAAGAGATAATGGAATGTTTTGAAATCACTATTTATACTATAATAGTGCATACTCATGATGCTGGAATTCACTATATTGTATTTTAATGTCCTTGTAGTAAATTTAAATATATTTGTGGTAATCTAGGGGGTTTATATGATTATAGTGGTTACTTGTTTTAAGGTTGGATTAGTAAAGGCAGTGAGTCATTGATTCGATTTCGATGGGATATGTTGAGGGATGGTTGTAGAGGTTAGTAGATTACTTTTCTGTGAGATATTTGGGTATCATGTTGTATCATGAATTATATTAGCATGATTGTTATGTGATTATATTATTATTGATGAAATAGAAATATAATGGGATGGAATTAAATATGGGTGGGATGGAATTCATTGACTGGTAATTAGTTAACTAACTTAATATTGATAAATGGTTCAGAACCAAACAGGAAAAATATATAATTAAATATGAAATGAAATAAATGGTTTTAGATTAAATATATTTTGGATTTTTATTAAACGATAAATGGTTTGTTAAATAGAAAAATATATAAACATGTTAAAAAAATAAATAAAAATCATTAAATTAATATATTTTTGGTGCTTTTCTTGAATGATAAGATTCATTGTTGGTGGGAGAAGTTAGTTTTTGGGGTTTAAAAAAGAGTTGTTCCATATATTTTGATTAAATATTGGTTGGATATCTTATTCAAGAACATTTGATGCTTTAATGGGGTTCTTGGGTAAAATTGTCATTTGATCTTAACATATGATATAATCATTGGATACCAATTAAGAGACATTATTTTAAGCCTACTTATGATCAGATATTCAATCATAAATCATAATAAATTTTATAAGTAATGTGACGAAAATGGATGTTTATATATTTAATACAAATAAATGAGTCATGTTATTTTCATTTGTGATTTAATGTAGTGATCTTATGAAAATGTAAAATGAACTATATAAGTTATATAATTAATTCCGTGAAAACGTGAAAATAATTTTTTATCAATTATTTTTAAATGAGGATCCTGGTAATCATCCATATATAATCCAAGGTGTATAGGTTGTATATGGAGATCCAGTTGATCACTTAACAATTTATCTAGATAAAGAGGACGAGTTGTGGAAGAATGTGTTATCCAATTTCTTAAATTTTGGTATAAAAACCTATGATAAATTAATTCCAATCTCTAGATGAATTTCTTGATAGGGAATTTTGAGATCCCCTTTTTATTGATTTTTTCCAAAGCTGAGTAATATGTTTTTTCATGATAAATCTAATTTTGGTGGTAGCATGTTAGTGGTGGACACTATACATAAGAGCATATAATAAGATAGATATTTCATGTGATTTTTATAGGGGTTTCATTTATAGTTTATTTCATTAATAATTATTATGGACAATAGGAAATAAATTATATCATTTTTTGAAGGGACTCATTGTGTTTGGGATATTTTATTCATGTTCATCTTCCTCATTCATTTCACTCGTGGACTTTTTTTAGAAGAGATTTTTCGACGGAGCATGCATGAGACGAGATGCAACTAATGATACGATAAACAATAAACCAATTTAATTTTTCGATGTACACAAAGGTTTATCATATGGTTTTAGTGATCAAGTACTTTTATTTTTATGAAATAGTTTCGCAAGATATATTTCTTTAATGATTTTAGGGGTGAAGGGATACAGATAACATATTTTGTGTATAAGAGAAGTCAAACCATCGACTAGCATAGAGCCTACCCAATTAACATAATTCATGTTGTTATGGAGATGAAATTACTTTATACTATATCAATTTAACATCCCAGTTTCTTAGAATATATTTATCTTTTGATAAATTTAATTTCTTTGATATCTTGAGTTACAGAAAACAATGTTTCTAAACAAACCCTAATGTAATATTAAATTATTTTTTTTATATAATTTTTATCGCATAGTTATTTAAGGGGATGTTATGGACAGTGTTTGCCAAATTATTTATCATATATAATGATCCTACTAAATACCAATTCATTTTTATGTCACAGGTAATTAGTACATAGTTTACACTAATGTTATTTTTTAATCTAGATATACATTTTCTTAAAAAACTATTTTTATTGGATTTTTTAGAGAATATTAATATTAAATAAGTTGAATTTTACAAATTTTATATAATTTATAAATCATAATATCCATAATTTTTTAGGGTGAAATTATCAAATTTTTTGGAAAAGTTTTATTTTTCTGTTCATAGTGACAAATACTTGTCTTTTTGTCACAATATTTTTATTTCAAGAAAAAAAAATTTAATTATTTTTAAAATTATTTTAATGCAAAATATGGTTCGATTAGAATATTAATAATCTAATTAGTTCCATTAGTATAAATTTCATAATTTAATTTTTGTAAATAATGATTTTAATAAATAAGAAGCATTTATCTGAATTTTTTTTGTGTTTTGTGTTTTGATTTCATATTATTTACATGCAATAACATAAATTTTATCATGAAAATAATTAGTCCAAATATTTCTTTAGGTGGTGAAGATTGGGTAAATAGGAATATTTTCTTTTTGTTATTTATAATTGTAACGGTAGAAAATAATTCTCACAATTTTAAGGTTAACTCATCTAATTAAGATTAAATTTAATATCATAAGGTAATAAAAAACAATAACACATAATTTTATTTCATTAGATTAATATATTTCTTCCATAATAAAGAAATATTTTAATATATATGATCATGACTCCATTCATCTATGAATTCAATATTTATTTTTTATTATTTAATGATAATTTAAAATGTCTTCCCATTGTTTTATTTTCATAAAATTTTTATCATAAGGATGAATATATTCTCCATTGCGTCTTAAATATTTATTTGAAATATAAATAAATTTCAATCAAGACACATTTATTGAATTTTTTAGTGATGATATTGTTCACATAAATCCTTACTCAACACTAACAAAATATTTTCTTAAATTAATGAAAAATAAATTAAATGGTTTTAAAAATATAAAAGGTGATATTATTTGAATATATTAGTAAATCCCACTAATTTTATAGATATAAATTATATATTAGAGATATGTTTAAGTATTATATTCAATTTTACCTCTTACATTGTGTCCGTAATGCCATATTATATGAATAGTGTCACAAATCAGATAAATTATATTTTTTATAAAATTAAATTTTGTTAAATTATATAAAAATTATAAAAATATTAAGCCCTTAAAATATATTTTATATAGTTTAATACATTCATCGTGGACCATTTATAGATGGTTTTTCCATTATTTGTAAACTCTTGACCCTTAATGCATAGAAAATGATAATATTGTGTTCTCTATTTAAAAGGGTAATGTTGGTTAGAACTAAATGATAATTGTGAAAATAATTTGAAAAAAAGTTAAAAATTCATTTTCTGAGGGTATTTATACTAATTATCATTTTATATTTTAGTTATATCAAAATAGAACAATTTAAAGATGAAATATATTTTAAAATAATTTATTTCATTGATAAACTCCTTGAATACACCTCCCCTCAATTATAAAAGTACTCTTTATATCTCAATACATCGAAAAAATAATCCACATACCTCAAAAATGACATAAAACATTATCATATAAAAATCCATAAATATGTTATGGAGGTGTTCAACATCATATAATATCTACCCTACGGTCCTTGAGAAGAGATTAAAAGGACGCTCTTGTTAGAGATGATAATCATTTTTTGTACTCTTTCAAAATAATTTCATCATATACTTCTTCAAAATATGATTTAACCCCAAAAAACAACATAAAAATAAATATATAGATTTTTTTTATTTTTGGATGATCAATTTCTTTGTCTTTACCACTCTATAAAATGATAAAATATCACTCATGTCTACGTACAACTATCTTTGTTCACATAGCAGTTTAATTTATTTTTCATCACCAATTATCAAGGATGATTATAAATATATAATATTGTAATATATTTCACCATTATTATATAATTATTCTTCATATGTTATTATGTCATACTTACATCATTTACATTCAATCCATTGGAAAGCGATTGCATCACACTTGCGTACTTATGGACCACCACCTCTACGAAGAGATGTGATTCATTTTTTATTCCACCTTACATGGATTTTAATAAGGATATATGTAATTAAAATATATGATATATATGATATATAAAATATCATATAATTTTGAATTATTATTTACTATTCTTTATATGATCCCTTGATATGTAAAAACAACATTCATGTGTATGTACTGTCAACCATCTCCCTCAACGGTGTAATTCACATTTCCATATATAACTTTTATATATGAAACTGAATAAAAATTTATTATATATTTTTTAAAATTATATTTATTATTTTAAAAAAATATAAATTTAATGGATCGTTGATTAAAATTAAAATTCCAAAAAAACCAAACTAAAAAATTCACAAAAAATTAACAACTTATCACCTAAAATATAGATTTTGATAAATAATTTTTAATAAACTAGTGATAAAAGGTAAAATGTAAATCAAATATTCTAATAAATGTTTAAATATTATTTTTTATAACCATTATAAATAATTTATAATTATTATATAGTATTTGATGCACCTAAAAAGAATTTCCAACCATGGTAATAAATTATGTCTCAATATATTTTTATTGAGGCATGTTTTAATGTTATGAATATAATTTTACTTATATGGAACATATAATGCCCCTTTTTATGTTATATCATGATTCATTCATTATTAATGTTATTATAATATTAAATTCAAATTATTTCATCCAATGGAATTTAACTTGAGTATTAGTAATTGTAAGCCGTTTCTTAACACAATTTTTATTCACTGGGTTATACAACATAAAATCTAATTACATTATGTAAATATTATATATGAAAATAGATTTTATTGTTTTATGTTCTATTTCCACTTATCATGTTTGTATTGACCATATTATCACTTAACTTCATCATATACTAATTCTTATTAAAATAATATGGTCATTTTTTTGGGAATTTATCTTAATTTCCACTCCATTGATAGATAATTTGTTCTATGAACCAATTTACGTTTATTTGGGGTATATATTACACTTTTTATTTATTTGCAATGAATAATTTTTATTCATAATTTTTAACTATTCAATTAAATTTACTCTTTCATGATGAATTTTTAAATTAAATTTTAATTTAATATCTCTTCTCAATTGTGCAAAATGTTCTTCCATATCCATATTTTTCAGTTACTTTATAGAAATATTTCTTTCGAACTTGATTTATGAATGAAATTTTGTTTCATACTAGAATTTGTATGTTCTAAAAGATTAATATTTTAATGTTATTTTGAAAGGTATCATTTTAAAATTTTCATACAAAACTTTGAAATGAATGTTTTTAAAATTGTACAGCAAGTAGAAAATTTCTCAGTATCATAACCAATTATTGATTCGAAGGATAAATTGAAGGAATTCATGGTTATATTTAAAGAAAATATTTATTGTAAATTGTTTTTGAAAAAATTGTTTTTCCAAAGTGCATTTCAATATAAATATTTTATTTTACTGTAGAATATTTTTTAAGTATTTTTTATGATATATTTAGTGAACATTATTAAAAAACCATTACATAAAATAGTATTCAACCAGAATATTTAAGAATAATCCCATATTTATTATTTATCTATATATATATAATAATTTTTACATACGAAATTATTGAATTCTCTTGTTTTTATAAATTTTTTACAAACGTTCAATTCAAAAATTCAGATTCCTGTGATTCTTGAAGATTAACTTTATCATAGATATCTATAATAACTGTTTAATGGATATTAATATTTCCTAACCTATATATAATTTCTAGATATTGATCTTTAATTTAAATTCTATTTTATTAAAAGGAGAAATATTGAAATTATTTTTTTATTACTCAATATAGATATTTATTGATAAGTAATACTACTTAGGGATTTAGTTGATCATTCTTTATATAAGGAATTCATCAAACAAACGGGTACGGGTGGGGGATATAAACAAATATATCCTCTATTAATCATTAAGTCTCTTTATAAAATCTGTAAGATAGAAAATTAATGGTTATTTTTTCTACCAACCCATAGTTGTAACTGTTCTAGAACAAGGTCCCCATGATAGATATATCATGTTTTCTTAGAGCATGATATCAAATATTTAGTAATTTCATCAATAAGAATTCATTTTTATTATCCATATGAGTATTGAATTGATATAATCCATTGAATCATTTTATTCTCAATTTATTGATTAAATGACCAATTTTTATAAAAATATACAATTTAATTTTTTTATTCCTGATTTTTTAATAATAAAATTAGATGCATGAAACCCTTACTGAGAATTTTATATTTCACCTTATTTTATTTTCCTTCCCTTGAATACAATAACGGATTAATGAATGATATCTAGGATGCCTAATATTTACATTCAGTATGTTGAATTTCTAATTCATTAGTTATACTACATGAATCAAGTATATATATTGTTTAGAAAGACTGCTAAAGACTTATATCCATTGGGATATGATTGGTTGTATCTTATAAAAATGTAATAATGTGACAAAGGACTCTGGGATAATTATTTAAGTTTATTTATGGTTCATATTAGATAAAATTTAGACGAAACCATATGAACTAGATTTAGAAATCATATACTCAGGAAGAAAAATATATAATTTAATTTTTGGAGAAGTATATTTACGTGGTAAAATCATAAAATATTTTATGGTATGGATTATATGTGTCTTATATGTGATAATTGTATCTCATACTATAATTTTCATCTTCTTTACAATGAATGTAAATTTGAGGAATCATGTTTACATCGAATGTGGTAAACAATATGATGATTATGTGAAACCAAATTGGATGAGGATTGGAGTTAATGATATTGCGATTATTCCTAACCAGTTATCACAATATATGATAAATAAAATTCACATTAACTGATATAAAAACTCATTAAATAAGAGAAGGGTACTTTTTATGAGATAATAGGTGGTGGATAATATATTTTAAAAAATGATACATTTTGTTCATTTCATATTTGAGGAATGAGAAACCTAAGATAATGTCTAATAGGAATAGGAAAATAGTTTTCATATAGAAAATAATGGAATATATCAACAAATTTTCAAGTAAAAATGATGAGTGTGATTGAGTGAAATGGTTTATATCCCAAGGTAAAATTTATAGCTAAGAGAATCATGTGTGTATAGTATAGGGATTATCTATTCTAATTCCCTAATCCAAGGGTAAACTCCTAGACTAAGGAATGAAATGTGATATTCCAATCATTTAACTGTAACTATGTTAGTGTTTACAAAATTTGATTTCATAATTATGTTATTAAACCATTAAATTAATCATATTTTGAATATAAAATTAATGATAAATATATGTATTTTCTCCATAGGGTATTTCCATTAAGGATTTTAAAACATCTTTTGAAGGTACTAATAACTAAAAAATTGATTTAGTGGTTATATGATAATACATAGTTTGCATAAAGAAATGAATAATTGAAATTAAATAAGTGGGATAGTATTGGTGACCGAGTAATTTTTATTTATTTGAATAAAAAATGAAATGGATCATACTTGATGATTTTTATTTTATTTTGGAATTTATAGAAACAAAATGCAATTTTATTTGATGGATAGAGGTGAAATTATATTTTGGAATAATATATAATTTTTATGTGAGATTATGGTGATTCATGTTATTTTTGGAAATAATTTTCATCTTTATATGATTATATGAAAAGGTAAAATGCATGCTTGGGTATATCATTGACAAATGTTTACTAAAGTAAAATGTTAAAATATTATAAGAAGAATATTTGAGCAAGTCCATCTGATTTGGGGGTTTCAAACATGGTTGAAAATATTTTGACAATTTAAGGGAAGTAATTTTTAACATAATCAATGTTAAAATTTCTGTGTTACTATATAATATTTGGAGATTAATGTTCCACTTATTTATATGATGGATTAATCATTTTTGGAATTCACTACAATGTCTTAATGATTATCTCTTCCAATAGTTTATGGAAGTTGGAGAAATGTATTTTTATAATTTTTAGGATTATGTGTTCTATAATAATTATATTTTAATGAATCATCTATTGAAAATTCATCATGAATACTCATAATTTTGGAGAAAGGATGAGATTTTGGTGTAAAATTATTAAAGGAGAAATTATACATATCAAATAAGTATATTTCATTATGTTCTTTATCAATATGGTAATATATTTCATTGAATATACTAAAAGGATATAGAAATATAGAAATGTTATCTAATAAAATTTATTAATGATGAAACAATGGTCCTCAAAACCCATTATGGATGTGTGGTTTTGTGGTAGTAAACAATTACATGACATTATTCTCTATAAATATCATTAATCCTGGTGCATTGTTTTCAAATGTATTTCCATATTTTCAGTTACCACTTATGTTTTATTTATCTGGGTACCACAATATGTTATATTTTAGATATCCTTTATATTCTTAGATTCCATATTCAATATTAGTTTTATTCTTTTTCATTATGATGGGGATTTTCAACAAATGGTTAACCTTTGATGACCAACATGAAATTGATATGTGTGTTATTTTTTAGGAGAGGTGTTTCAAATGAGGCAAAAGAACAGATGCATCTAATGATACAATAAACAGTACACCAATATAATTTTCCTATGTACAAGGAAGTTTTTTATATGGTGTTAGTGATCCTGTAGTACAATTTTTATGGAATATTTCTTCAAGATATATGTTTTTAAAGATTCTCAATGTGAAGGGCTTCCAATAAAAGATTTCGTGTCTAAAGGAAGTCAAACTTTCGACTAGTAGGGAACCTACCTCATCAACATAATTCACGCTATTATGGAGATGATATTTTTTTTGAAAAAATATAAATGTAACATCACGGATTTTGAGAATATATTTATCTTTAAATAAATTTAATTTCAAATATAGCCTGAGTTATATAAATCAACAGTTCTAAAAAATGATAAAATGATAAAATATTATTTTTAATGTAATATTTATCATCTAGTCATTTAATGGAATGGTATGGATAGTAGTTACCAAATTATTTATCATATATAATGAACAAACTAAATAATAATTAATTTCTATGTCACATGAAATTAGTACTCAGTTAACAGTAATGTTCTTATTTACTCTAGAAATACATTTTCATACATATTATTTTTATTTGATTTTTTTCAGAATATTAATATTAATTATTATATATATTTAAGATTTACATAATTTCGAAATCATAATATATTGATTCTTTATGGTGAAATAATAAAAAAAATTGAAATGATTTAATTTATCTTTTAATAGTGTAAAATAATAGTATTTTAAAATTGTATTATTATATCAAGAAGATAAAAATTTAATTATTTCTGAATGTATTTAAATGTAAAATAGTATTCTATTATTCCATTAATAATATAATTTGTTTCATTGGGATAGA
Source organism: Viscum album (assembly GCA_963277665.1). Lineage (NCBI taxonomy): Eukaryota > Viridiplantae > Streptophyta > Magnoliopsida > Santalales > Viscaceae > Viscum > Viscum album. The sequence continues at coordinate 308,826,567 of OY728158.1, forward strand.
TTTCCTAATTTAATTTTGTAAACAAAGATTATAATACATAAAAATCATTTTTCGGAAAAATTGTTTTTTGTTGTGTTTTGGGTCTTTATTTTAAATTATTTACATGAAATAATATAATTTGAATCTTGAAAATATTTATTTTGTATATTTCATTATTTTGTAAAAATTTGGGAAATATTACTCTTCTCATTTTTTTTATTTTTAATCGTAACAGTAGTAAATAATTCTCACCCTTTTAATGTTAACTCATGTAAAGGTTAAATATAATATCATAAGGATAATAAAATAACCATCACAATTGAATTTATTTAATTTTACGAATATATGATGTGAATAACAATCCAATATTTTAATATATATGTTCTTGTTTCTATTTATCTATGTATTCAACGTTTTTATTTTATTATTTAAAGATAACTAAAAATGTCTTCTCATTGTTTTTTATCATTAAATATTTATCATAGTGATAAATAGATTCTAAAAAATTTCTTTCATATATATTTGAAATATAAATAAATTTTTTTTTATTATTTTTATTTTATTTTATTGTGATGATATAATTCACATAAATCCTTACACAACACCAACAAAGTATTTATTTAATTTATAGAAAAATAAATTAAATGATATTAAAAACATAAAAGGTGATAATATTTGAATATATTTGGAAATGACACTAATTTTATAGATCCATATTACATTTTAGGGATGTTTTTAAGTATAATATTCAATTTTACCTCCTACTTTGGGTCTATAATGTCATATTATATGAATAGTGTCAAAAATTACGTAAATTATATTTTGTAATAAATAGTAATGTATTATATTATTTAAAATTTAAAAAAAATATTAGGCTCATACCAATGTATTTGAAAAAGTTTAATACATTTACAATGGTCTATTTATGTTTGTTTTAACCATTATTGGTAAAACTCTTTACCCTTAAGCAAAGAAAATGATACTATTGTTTAATTTGTTAAAAAGGATAACGTGGGTTAGAACTAAATGATAATTGAGAAAATATTATGAAAATATTACCAAATTATTTTTTGGGGAGTATTTAGACTAATAATTATCCTATATTTTATTTATATAATGATGGAACCATTTATATATAAAATACAATTTAAAATATTTTAATGCATTAATAAACTCCATGAATAACCATCACTTCACTTATAAAAGCACACCCCTTATCTCAATACATCAAAATCATTGATCCATATAACTCATAAATACCAAACCAATTATCATAAAAACATCCATATACATGTTATGGTGGTTCTATACATCCCATAATTGATAACCAAGGGTCCTTATATAGAGATTCAAATGAAATTTCTGTTAGAGATGATAATCATTTTTAGCACTCTTTAAAAATGATTTCTTCTTATACTTCTTAAAAATAAGTTGTAACCACAATAAAACACCATAAATATAAATATAAGGATAAGGTTTTATGATTGTGGGATGACTAATTTTTATCTCTTTTCCATTCTACAAAAAGATAAAATATCACTATTGTCTACGAACAACTAACGGTGTCCACATAGCGGTGTAATTCATTTTTAAAAACCGATTAAAAAGGATGATTATAAAGATAGAAAATAATAATAAACATGACCATTATTAGATAATTATTCTTCATATTTTTTTATATCATACATAACTCATTTCCTTTCAATCCATTTGAAAATGACAATGTCACACATGCGCACTTGTGTACTACCACCTCTACGAAGTGATGTGATTTGTTTTTCATTTCCACATTACATGGATTGTAATAAGGATATATTTAATTAAAATATATTCTATATATGTCATATAAAATATCCTATAAATTTGAATTATGTTTTACCAGTCTTTTATAAAATCCCTTGAAATGTAAGGACCTCATTAATGTATATGTACTATCAACAATATCTATCAACGATGTAATTAAATTTTCTACAAACATTTAATAGACGAGTCTAAATGAAAATTTATTAGATATAGGTATTAATTATATTTATTATGTAAATAAATTCTTGATTCAAAGGATAATTGATCAAAATAGAAGTGTCGAAAAAAACTAAACTAAAAAATACACAAAATATGAAGCACTTATCAACTTAAATAGAGATTTTGATAAAAAAATTTAATAAACTAGTGATAAAAAGTAAAAGGAAAATCATATATTATACGATATATTTAAATATTATATTTGATAAAAATTAAAATAAATATATAATTATTATATAGTTTTTCATGCACACACATAGGATGTCCTACCTTGGTAATAAATTATGTCTCAATATATGTTTTTGTGGCATGTTTTTATGATATGAATATAATTTCCCATATATGGATCATATAATAACATGTTTTTATGTTATATAATGATTAATTAATTTGTCATTTTATTTTATTTTTAAATTCAAATTATTTAATCTAATGGTATTTTGAGTGAATACTACCAAATGGTAAGGTGTTTTTTAACTCAATTTATATTCACTGGGTTATAAAACTTATCAACAAATGATATTACGTAAATATTTTATTTGAAATGAAATTTTATTTTTTTATGTTCTTTTTCTAAATATCATATTTTGATTAAGAATAATTTCACTTAACCTCATCATAGACTAATTATTATTAAAATAATATAGTCATCTTTTGGGATTTCAAATTAATTTCTACTCCATTGAGGAATATTTTGACATATGAACCTATTTACATTTTTTGGTGTATATATTAAACATTTTATTTACATAGAACGAATAATATTTATTCATAGTTATTAACAATTCAATTAAATTTACTCATTCAAGATGAATGTTTAAAATAAAATGATCAATCAATATCTCTTCTGGATCGCATAAACATTTATTCCACATCAATATTTTTCAAAAAAAATTATATAAATGTTTTTTAAACAATATTTATGAATAAATTTTGTGTCATCTTAGAATTTCTATGTGCTATAAGAGGAATATTTCTAATTTTTTTCAAAAAGGAGTCATTTTTAAAATTTCTAACATAAGTGAGAAATAGATGTTTTCTAAATTATACAGTGGGTAGAAAATTTCTCACTATCCTGACCAATTAGCAATTTGAAGCATAAATTAAAAGAATGAACGGTTATATTTAAATAAAATATTTTTTATAATTTTTTTGAAAAAATATATTTTTCCAAAGTGAATTTCAAAGTAAAAATTGTATTTTACTCAAGAATATTTTATATTATTTTCTATGCTATATTTAGTAATCTTTTTTAACAAACCGTTACATTAAATATTATCAAATAAGGATATTTAGGTATAATTCCATCTTTATCAGTTATATAGATATTTATAATAATTTTGACCTGGGAAAGTATTTAATTCACTTTTTTCATTAATTTTTTTCACTAACTTTAGCTTCAAAAAATTCATGTTCATCTGATTCTTGAACATTATCTTTATCAGAAATATCTATATTAATATTTTTATGGATATGAATATCTCCTAATCTATATATAATTTCGATATATGGTTCATTAATTTAAATTATTTTTTATTAAATGGGGAAATGTTGAAATTCATTATTCTTTACTAAATATGGATATTTCTTGATAAGGAATACTTACCATGAATTATCTTGATCATTCAATATATGTGGATTACATCATATATACAGTGATGGGTGGGGAACATAAATAAATATCCTCTTAATTCATCAATACGTCACTTTATAAAATCATTATGATAGTTAAATAATGGTTATTTTTTATACCAACCCGTAGTTGAAACATTTCAAGAACAAGATCATTCTGATAGATATAACACGATCTCATAAATCCTGAAGTACAATATTATGAAATTACTTCAACAAGAATTCATTTTTTTATCTATAAGAGTGCCTCATTGATATAGTCCATTGAATCATTTTATTCTCACATTATTTGTTAAATAAACATGTTTATAATTATATACAATTTAATTTTTAATATTACTTATTTTTTTATAAGAAATATAGTTTCAAGAAACCCTTAACGAGGAACAAAAAAGTGACCATCGACTCTGGGATAGTGGCTTAAGTTATATAAATGATTATATGTGATAAAAATTAGAATAATACATAGGAACTAGATTTAGGAAAACATACAATCAGGAACAAAAATCTATAATTTAATTTTTTGGATATGTCTATTTATATTGTAAAATCTTAGAATTTTTGTAATATATGAATTATATGGGTTCTAGATATGATTATTAGTTCTCATACTATACTTTGTTAATTTCTTTTCAATGGATATAATTTGTGAGGAATCATGTTAACATAAATGGTGATGAAAAATATGATGATTATGAAAAACCAAATTCGATGAGGATTAAGGTGAAAGATATTGTGATTATTCCTAACCAGTTTTCACAATATATGATAAATAAAAATCTAATTAACCAACAAAAAAACTCACCAAATAAGAGTAGGGTAATTTTTATGAGATAATAGTTGGTGGATACTATGGTTTAAATAATAAAATTTTTTTTCATGTCATAATTGTTGAATGAGAAATCATAGATAATTTCACATAGAAATAGTAAAATAGTTTCCATGTGGAAAATAAGAGAATATATCAACCAATTGTCAAGTAAAATTGATGTGTGAGAAATAGGAAAATGGTTTTTATCCTAATGTAAAATTTATAGTTACATGACTTATGTGTGTAGAGTGTAGGGATTATCTAATCCAATTCCCTAATCTAAGGGTAAACTAATAGACAGAGGAATGAAATATGCTATTTCAATCATTGATGTGGAGAATGTAAGAGTTTAAATATTTTTATTTCATAATTATGATATAGAACTATTATATTAATCATATTTCTGATATAAGAATAATGACACAGTTATGGATATTTTTCCACGAGGGATTTCCATTAAGGATGTGAAAACATCTATTGAAAGGTACCAATAACCAAAAATATGATTTAGTGGTTATATGATAATACATAGTTTTCATAGAGAGAAGAATATTTGAAATTAAATTAATGGTATAGTATTTGTGACAATGGATTTTTTATATATTTGAGGATAAAATGTATTAGGTCATATTGGATGAAGTTTAATGCATTATTGTATTTCAGGAAACATAATGCAATTTTATTTGAGGAATAAAAGTGGAATTATATTTTGTAATAATATATAAAATTAATGTTACATTTTGGTTATTCATGTTATTTATTGCAATATTTTTCATATTTTTATGATTATATGAAAATAGAATATACATGTTTGGGTATATCATTGACTAATGTTTATTGAAGTTATATGTCAAAATATTCAAAGAAGAATATTTGAGAAAGTCCTTCTAATTTGGGGATTTCAAACATGGTTGAAAATATTTTGGAAATTCATCATTTTCGTGTTAAACATATTTATGTTACAATTTGGGTGTTACTACAGATGATTGAGAGATTAATATTCTACTTATTTATATAATGGATTAATCATTTTGGTAATTCAAAATATAGTCCAAATTATTTTCTATTTCGTTAGTTAATAGATGTTAGAGAAATTTATTTTTATTATTTTGTGGATTATATGTTCTGAAATACTTTTATTTTAATGCATCAACCATTAAACATTCATCATGAATACTCATATTTTGGAGAAAGATGATATTTCAGTGTAAAATGATTGAATGAAGAAATTATACATTTAAAATAAGTATATTTCCTTGTTCTCTTTGTAAATATTGTAATGTAGTTCTTCGACTATACTAAATTGATATTGAACTATAAAATTATTATTGAATTACCTTCATTAATGATGAAACAATGGTCCTTCAGCCCATTATAGATGTATGGTTTTGCGGTAGTAAACATTTCCATGACAATATTCTCCATCTATATCATTTAATCCTTGTGCACTTGTTTCACATTTATTTCTATATATTAACTTAAATCTAATGTTTTATTTATTTGGATATCTCAATATGTTACATTTTATATATTATTTATATTTTTATATCCCCTTTTCAATATATATTCTATTATCATTATTTATGATGTGGATTTTCAAAAAATGGTGAACCATTGATGTCCAACATGAAATTGATAGGGTGTTATTTATTTAATGTCATCAAATGTTATACCCCAATATTTTAGAATATAAGTATCTAAAAATAATTTTTTTTATGATATCTTCTGTTATATAAAATAATTAGTGTAAATGAACTGTGATATACTATTAAAATAATTTATTTAATTTAAAATTTATTAAGTAGATATTTCATTTGCTGGTATAAATAATATTAATTGATGTTTAAAATATTTATAAATTAATTACTCAATACAAATGCATTGATTATTGATTAAGAAATAAATAATTAACATTCTGTAAATGTATTTTATGCATTCATAGTAATTTTTTATTCAGAAAACACTTCTTTTGATGTTTCTAAGAAAATATTATAATTTATGTACAAAAAAATTATAAATTTTCTAAAAGGTTTTATCTAATCATCTTAAAATTATATTTTTTTGGTTTTTTGTAATTTTTATGAAAATATTTATTTTTTAATGAATAGTGAAGGGTACAAATTTTTATTGAAAACTATATTTTTATTTAAATAATTTTAACGGAAAATTTATGAATTAAAAATTTTAAAATGTAAGATTCATTCTCCTATATTATGATTCTACCATTTTTTTAAAATGATCTTAGGTTAATTATATAATTTGGAATCATACCATTTTTATACAAAAATGATATTTATTAGAAAAATTATTTTTTGTTGCAAATGTTTTGTTTTAAATTAATTGCTGGCACTTATAAGAATTTAATATTGAAAAAAGGTTTTCAAATTTGGAATTTTTAGGTAAATCTTTCATATATATGTCCATTTTTCCACAAAATTAATATCAATCATATTAAGTAATTTTCACCATGGTAAGGGTTATTCTGTTGAATAATATAAAAAATAACATGATATGGACTAAAAAATGTCTATTACACTTTCCAGAAATTTATTAGATTAACAAATGTCATCCAAAATAAAAAAAATATTAAATTAGTTTTTTACATTTTTAATTTATTTTGACCATGATAATAGTTTATTTATAAACGATCCCAAATCTATTCTATATATTTTATTATCCTTAAATATTAAACATAAGGATAAATAGAGGATATATTCATTTCAAAATATATATTTGAAACATAAATTATTTTTATATCATGTTAGATTATTTATAATTTCTAGAGATGAAAAAATACAATAAATTGTCATTCAACACATACAAAACATTAATTCAATAAATTAAAATAAAATATAAATTATTTTTAGAAATCTAAAAATTGAAATAGAATTTATAGATTAATATGTACCATGCATTTTATTGATCCTTGTGACATGTTAAGAAAAATTTACAGGATTATATTCAAAATTTCCCTTTTTACTCTTTTATTTAATTTTCACAATACGTAATTTGTTTTAAAAAATACATTAATAATATATTATAATAAATTATATATTATTAATTGATTGAAAATTCATACAAATATTATGTTCCATAAAATGATATTTTTAATGATTAAAACAGCAACCATATCAATTTATACTTCTATTTTACTTTTATGGTATCATTATTCACCGTTAAATTGTATATAACATTAATATTATAGTAACTGTAAAAAGGGTTAACGATGTGTTGAAAGTAAATGGTTAGGGTAAATACATAATAAAAGAATGATAACATATTATTATATATTTATATCGAAACTAATAGTCATCATATATTATAATTATATAAATATCATCTATTTGGACATAGAAAATAATTTTACTTAATTTAATACTTTAGTAAATCAGATGAATTACTCTCCACTCACTTATAAAAGGAATTCAATTTTCTTAATTATTAACTCCACTTTGAGCCAGAGAGATCAAAAAATAAAATTCAAAATTCATTTATCAAATCTGTATTTATGATTTAGAGTTTTTTTGAATCCCTAAATAACAACTCTAGGGTCATTAAGATGATACTAAAAAGAGAATTCACTATGAGAAGGTAATCATTTTTACAACTCTTTCAAAATAGATTATTATTCAAAATATTATAATTATGTTGCATCCTTAATAAAATAATAAATAGAGAATAATTAATATAATGAGATAATTTTATGATTATTATATAACCAATATACATCATTCTCCATCTAAGAGAAATATAAAATATCGCTCATTCCGAAATTTGACTTACCGTCTCCACGTAGCAGTGTAGTTCATTTTTCATCACTACATATCAACCATGGTAATAATGATGTATGTAAAGAATATGTATACCATTATAATGTTATTATTATTTTTTTATAATATAAAACGTATCATTGGATATTCGAATCTATTGGAAAATAACAACTTCACTCATGCATACATGTGGACTACAACCTCCATGAAGCATTTTGGTTTTTTTCATTTCCATATTACATGGAATAAAATATTGATAATATTAATGGATATAAAATATATAAAAATTAACATGTAATTTTGAATTTATTTTTATTTTTATTTCAAAACGACGATTAAAAAGTGAAATCAATGTTCTTGTGTATATATGGCCCTTCATTTCCAAAAATTGTGTAATTTATTTATCTATCTCTACTATTTATATATTTACATAAAAATTAATAAAGTTGCATATATATATGTGATATGAATATCATGAATGACATTATGTTTACTATGAACCATGAATGACGTGTAATGAACCAAACATTGGAACCAAAACACTCAAGAATAACGAAACAATTTTCACCTAAAATAGTGATTTGAAAAATAAATTATTAAAACAAATTTAATAATATAAGTATATTTATGTTCTTAATATTAATATATATTTGTTTATTATTATATAAAAAATTAATATGAGAAATATATTTTTTATACCTTAGGTTTAGAAACATATAATAGAAGTCATATCTGAGGTAAGGGATCATGTTATTATTACACTTCATAGAGGAAGGTTTTAATTTTATGAATATAATTTATATTATTTGGTGAATTTAATAACCATATTATATTTTATATCATGAAGCATTTATCATCAGTTGTATTTTAATTTATAATTATAAATATTTCATCCAATGGGATTTCATTTAAAATTAACTACGGGGAAACATGTTTATTAAGTTAATTTTATATTATTGGGTTACAACTGTTCGCCATTGATTATATTATGTTAATATTATAAATGAAATAATTTCGATTAATTTTTTTTTATTTCAACTCATATTTTGTGTATATACATTATTTTACATAATTGCCTCATTTACTAATTCTCATTTTAATAATATGATCATTATAAGTGCTTTCATCTCATTTTCTAATCTATTGAAACATATTTGATATTATGAACCTATTAAATTTTATGGGGTTTGTATATTTCCTTTATGAGTTATTTAAAATAAACTTATATCTATTCAATAGTATTAATGATTCAATTCAACATATTTTTTTATGATATATTGTTTAAAAAAATCTGATATTATTTCCTTTCTTGACCAAGTATATATTTCTTCCATATCCATATTTTACAAAATTATAATATAAATATAGATTTCAATTAAAAAATGATTTATAATGGATATTTTATGACATACATGACAATTTACATCATATAAAAAGAAAATTTATATTTTTTCATCTAAAAAGTGTTATTTTCATCTTTTCTTACAGAAGTGTGCAAGAAATATTTTTTAGTCTTATATGGAATATATGGAATTTAATTCCTTAAGGATTAATAAATAATTTTCTTCTAACATTATAGTTATACATTTTTCTTATCAAATAATATATAGTTTACAAAATTTTAAATGAATTTTGGTTTTAAAAGTAAATCTCAATTTAAATGGGTATTTTTCTTCATGAATGTTTTTAATAATCATTTTATGATATTTATATTCATCGGTGATAATGAAATTTTATTTTAAATATTATATACTAGGAATATATTTTTGTGATACCATCCTTATTCTTTTAATGAATGTCTTATTTTTAGTTTTACTAGAAAAATTATTGACATTCACTTCATTGGTTAAATTTTTTTCTTTTAAAATATCATGAAATGTTCACGTTATTTTAATCATTAAGCATTACATTTCTCTTAAAGATTATATTATATATATAAATGATATTAAAATTTCTTAAAACATATATCATTTCAATATGTAATGTTTTAATTTTAATGTTATTTGTTTAACTGGAAAAATATTGATATACTATATTCTTTACTCAATATAGTTATTTTTGAATAAGGGATATAGTTCACGAGTTAAATAAATAATTCAATATATGTGGAATGAATTTTTCATTCATTGAGGGGTTGGTCTCGTAATTTTATATCCCATTTATGCATCAGTAAGTATCATTATAAAAATTGGTGTGGTAGAATTAAATGGGTTTTGAGATTATTCATTCAATAGATAAAATTGTATTCAAGCAAGGTCTTTAAAGTTGATATATAATGATGTTAGAAATAATGATGTAAAATATTAACCATTTTTATCATTGAGAATTCAGGTATTAGTCTCCATGAGATATCATAAATAATATTATATATGGAATAATCTTGTGCTCATTTAATAGATTAATTGGAATTTTTTATAATTGTTTACCTTTAAGTATTGAGTATGGGTTATTTACTCATAACATATTCCTCTATATATTACCCTTGCAAAAAATTTATGATACCCCTTATTTTTTTCATTTCACTAGGATATGAATTAGGAATCTTTAAATGAGTTGGAGGTTTAAGAATATTTACATTCACTTTTTATTATTTTTATATTTTCAAATTTAATTGGATATTCATGTATCTATAAATATTAAAAATACTTTTAATCCATTTGGTCATTTAGGATGTGATCGATTGTGTATATTTTCAATGTAATAAAGTAACCCCAAACATTGGGATATTGGGATTGAGGACATTACAACAAATATCATCCCATTTAAATGTTATATTTATTGGGATCATGGTAACCATCAGTCTCAATGCCCAAATTCTTTGAGAGGTTAGTGTGAAATTGGTGTTGAAGCATCTCTTTGGTTGCAGAATAATTTGATTCCCCCAAGATTGTACAAGTAGTAAGCACCAAAATAATTTTTTTTATTATATTGTTAGTAGGGTAATTTCCCTTAAGGGGTGATGGATTAGGTAGAGTTTTTCCTTATTTTGTTCTATCCCCAAAGGAACATAGACAAGAGAATGGAAATATTGGCCATCAGTAGTCCAGAAGAGGAAATTTCCATGGATATATGAATGTCACATAGGTGCTACGGTAACATACATTGTTTTTTATAATAAAAAAAATATGTTCTATTTATTAAAGAACACACAATAATGAACTTAAATTACCCATGATATTTATTACCACTATAACCTATCCATTAATATTTTGGGTATGAAAAAAATTACTATATTATTAAAATTAAATTTTTTACAGATAAATAAAATTTATATCTATTTATTAAAGTAAACTAGGAACCATTCAAGAAAATTGATTTTTTTCTGAAAAATTTTATTTTTCTAAAAGTTGGTTAAATCAAGATTTTCACAAATAAAATAAAATTATTTTTTACAACTTTATAAAAATTTAAATTAAAAAATAAACTGAATTACTAAAAATGGATTAAAAAATTACTTGAGGGTAACATTTTTTTTATTATAATTATAATTTCCTAACTAATAGTGAAAAATATTGAATTTTAATTGAAATCTACCATTTAAACTAAATAATTTACAAATACAAATTATATATTGACATTGTTTTAATGTAATTATAGATAAAATATTTTCAATTAATACAATGTAGGTAATTGTAATTTTATTCACATTGAATTTTGATGAAATATGTTTTATACTTTTGAACATTTCTCTTAAAAAATCCACCCTCTTGTCGCGTTTGTACGATTAATTTTAAATTATCATTTTCCAAAAATGTGAATTTAATTTTCTAAAATGGATTACATATATGGAATCCGAGTAATTTATATTATCTAACAAAGGATACATAATATTTTTCCAAAATGAATTGGGAATGGATAAAAAATAAATTACCACAGTTGTATTAATAGTTTGATTATTTGGGGTTAATCTATAATTTAACACGTAAAAATGAGCTAAAATATTCTAATAATTTTATTGAGTGAATTAATTTTGATATATTCCAAAAGAATTATCTATAATACGGATGTAACATTTGACTCTCATTTTAATGTGAAATTTATAATAAGTTATGTAAAGAAGAAGGGAAAAAATGTACCCTTCTACCTTTTAATATATATAACACTTTTTGATAGGGAGTATGAAAAAATATGTTTAGTTATATATGAAATTTTTAGATATAATTTTTTTTGTTATTATAATTATATATTTTAGTTAGTTTGAGATGAATTTTTTTATATGATTATTTAACACTAGCACATTACTTTTTTAGTTAAATGACTTAAAAAATAAAGGATACTAAAAACAATAAAATACAGGTAAATTGAGTGAATTATTATGTTATAAAAAAATTAGGACTAATTTACCATGTTACCAGGGTCTGAACATATTATATTATAATTTAATCATTCTCATGGTATTTTTACATTCACATTAAATTAATAATATTAGAATTGATATTATTGTTATTTTATGACAAATGATATTTTATTAAAATATTTAAAATGAAATAAATCATGTTCTCTGGACTATGATTTTTTAACATGAATAATATATAAACTAGGTTCCATTAATATACAAATTGACATTTTATATTGAATATATTGACAACTAAATACTAAAAACACTATTAGCATAATAATGGTTAATGATTTGTTTTTTCATGGGACATGCGCTTTTTTAAAAATTAAAATTCTAAAAGATTTTTTTATAAAATATTTATTATATTCAGAAACATTCGTTATAATATATTTCAAAATTATGACTTTAATTATGTCTAAAATGATAAATTAAATAGGTTAGAAAACTATATACTTTCTTGAATACCTGAAATAATAAAAGTGAAAAAACATAATGTTATGAGACAATATGTTTAAAGCATGTGTTTAATTTATTTGGAGGGGTTAATCAACAATATAATACCTCGAGTCATTTAATAGTATATTTTTGTTCCCCATTACTAATTTTTACCACCCAAAAGTTAATATATTTGATTATTTACTGAAATTACACTCCTTGTCCACTATAAAAGAAAACTCACTCCACTCACTTATTCAAATCATTAAATCCATTTAGATAAGAAGAAAACTACCAAGAAAAAATAAAAATCAATCCAATCATTATAGAAGGCTATTTTTTTATGAAACACAACCTGGAAAAAAATTATTTCAAACCAAAAGAGGATACCCATATAAAAGGTGATGTTTTTCAATGAGCAACTACTTTTTATTTATATATACACTTCTATAATGTATTATAAATCCATAATGATATAATAGAATAAGTATAATAAATATAGTAGGTCTTGTGTATAAAAAAATATTTAGCTAAAATATTATCACTTCCACATAATGGGCTACACATTCATCATTCATGTGAACATCAGACTGCTTACTTGTGAAACTATGTCATTTATTTTTTTTCATCACCACATTTCATGGATTGGAATGATCATGTATATAATTTTAATATATGATAATTATAACATTATATTAAATATTTCATATTTATGTCATATATTACTTTTTACATTCCATTCTATTTGATATACAGTAACATCACCCATGTTTACAACTGACTACTCCCCAAAAAGTGATGAGATTAATTTCTCACTAACGCATTTCATGGAAGGTAATATGAGTAAATATAATAAATATGTGTCATTTTAAATAAATATTTATCACATTTATGATATATTTATCATTAATTTATAATAATTTATCCTTTTTATTTTCAGATTTTCTCTCATTGAAAAAATTATAACATCACTTGTGGATGTTTGGACTACCGCCTCCTTGTAGCGATGCAGTTATTTTTTTCATGAACACATAAATTAATGATATATATAAGTATTTATAATTAAATAATATGGTATTTATGATATTATCATTATTTTATGATTAAATATTATTTAAATTATTTTTATAATGATCATTTAAAAATTAAAATACTACATATGCGTACAAACTATGTACTGTCTCCATGATCGTAACTTTTGTTAATTTTTCATAAACATATCTCATGATGGGTTTAAAAGGTATGGTAAATTAATAAATATGAAAATTATTCCATTATTTGTTTCTATATATATTTTAATAATGACCACTCTGACCATACTTAACCTACCAAAGTCATTTTTACACATATGACGAAAATGGTCAAAACATTCGATGTAAATATTATTGAATATATAAGGTATATAACAGTATTATAAGTGAGATAAATCCAAGAATAATGTTATAATGGTTTTAAATAATGTTAATAATTATCATATGTTTATTATTTAGGAATATAATGACACATGGTGACAATTTGGAGACATGGTAGGGGTTTTCTCGACTAACTTTTATTTCTATGATATATATTCAATATTCACCACTTATTTTTGTTTTGTGAATTATATACTAAACAAGATTTTATTTTTGGATTATAATATTTATATTTTTGTGGATATATATATTTATATTATGATATATCTATCAAGGGTTTAATAGTATCAATGTTACAAACATGGTATGGGATTTTTGTCTTGATTTTACTTCTTTGTGATGCACATTTTGTTATACAACTATATTATTTATATGGTGTATAAACTAATCCTATGACATGTTATATCATTCATTTTACTTTTATATTATAGTATAGTTCTCATTTAATTTTATTATTTTAAATTTCTTATGAATAAATGTTACCCAAGTTGTATAGATTGTACATTACAATGTCCACTTTTATCAGTATTTTTTATGAAGATGTATCCAATGATAAAGTCTCATAGTTCATATATATATATATATTCAAAATTTTACAATACTTTGGTAATTATTTATATTTTCAATTAATAATGAATATTTTATACTCTGTATAAATTAAAAAAAATGGGAAAATATTTTATGAATTTTTTTTTCATTTATCTCTCCGGTCCTAAAATTGTTTTCTTCCAAAACAATTGTATCAAAAATTATAATAAAAATTGATTTCAAAATTTTGAAATTTATTAAAAACAAAAAATACCCTTTCTCATTTTTGAAATATATTTTTGAGTGTTAAATTTAATTGGATTTCTCCAAAGGGAACTTTTAAACCGTTTTACCATGAAAACATAATGTTCTTTATAGAAATTGAAAAATTAGCTACCTTGATGTCTATAATTTTTTTAATATTCCTTTGAATGTTTAAAATATTATTTTTAAAGATAAGTTTTTCTTAATATTCTGGAAATTAATTGTTTTAAAAAAAATTCTATGAAAATTAATTTCAGAATTATTTATTTTTTAAAAAGACATTTTTTAAATTGAATATGATATTTTCAATGAGATAGGTTTTAAGGATATTTTAATCGTATTTTCATTCATCAATATAAATAAACCTTTCTATTAACTATGCTCTAATGGGGATATGTTTTAATGATACAATCTTAATTTTTTTGTTTATTTCTAATGATTATTACAATGATATTATTATCAAACTCGTTTCCCGTCCACGAGAAAATCACATTTTAAAGAGATTGAAAAGAAAATTATTTCATTTACTTGGTTTAAACAGGATATAAAAGAATAATTATTATTTCTAAAAGGTTTATGTTTATATTTATTTGTAATTTATTCATGTTTTGGAATTGTTTCACTACATATATGATGGGTCAGACTAAAAAAATCAAGTGATCCTATTTCAGCTTATATGATAGGGAGGCCTAGGTAGTCTCGTATAAGACCTTTACATCTTATATGATGGGGTCACCTAGTTAAAACTAGTTTAGCCCATTATGATTTATGTTATTGGGGAAATAAATAGTTTTTTGTAAGAATCTAATATCTTAAATAACAGGTGTTCCAAGTCAATTCTCTAATATATTGGGTAATGTACCTTTATTGAGAGGTAGGAAAAAACGAGTTACGTGAGGCTTTTTTTTTTGATTGATTTAATTGGGCGCAAGTTCTTTATGATTTGCATTTGACATGGGATATGATCAAAAATGATTCCAGAAGACTACATAAATTTTTGATGCTTCTTATGGGATTATAATGTTTCTTATGACCATGATTGTTATCAAATGGCCAATGATTTTTGTTTGATGACTCTGTCCTTTTCCATGTTTTCATATTTGAGGATCCTATTATTTATGGGTATAAATTATTCAATTTTTCTCTCATGTAATCTTATTTTGTTCTCATGCCATTATTCATTTATTTTAAACCTTTATTACATTCATTTACTAATGAATATGTCTACTCTAAAAGATAATTTTTTCTCACCGTTATAATTTTTAGTTTTCCCCATGTTTATAATTAATGAGGTTGAATGAATTATGTTTGATAATGATTTCAAATGGATAATGTTAATGACCTAATAAGAAATAATAATATCTGGGAACAACGGGAGATGATGATCATCTATATGAATCTGATTTTAGATTAGTTTATTTGAATAATCGTAAAATCTAATCAAAAATTTTACATGGGTATGTAATAGGTCCAGTAATTCTTTTGATATTGTACATTTTTATTGGAAAAATATGGCTCTCTATCTTCTGTATTTTATGTTCCTGGCCTTTTTAGAAGTATATTTGGGCTGTTATACAGGTACAATTTTTATTATTTTTTAGTAAGTTTCATCTATGGTTTACCTTATAGTATGTTTGGGAGAAAATTTGTTAAAAATGAAAAAAATAAGGCAATGTATGGTTGGTGCATGATTTTGAAAAAATGTGCACCCCAACTCATTAAACCACACAACCTTGGATAGTCAGGATTTGAATAGTTGGAACACATTTTGTCTAACCATGTACCCTATTAGGTGTAACTATACACCCCAATAGAAGATACTCATAGCTTAGGTACATGTATAGGGAAAACCATGCACCTTTTCATAGGAAATTGTGATTGGGAATTACATTGACTAGTTTTTTTAATTTGTCTAACCCCCTAATTTACCCAATATGATCACACATTTGACACTAGGCTCTATATCAGGATCATAATTCTCTATATAAACATTCCAAAACCTCCCAATCTATTTTCATCAATATTCAAAAACTAGATCAACGATCTACACCTCTCTTAGTAATAGAATTCTGCCGCGCTTGGTTTCTGATTTTTCATCCTTCCTTATCCTATTTTTTGGTGGTTGTATTTAATGTTTTTAATTAGATCTGTATCTTGTAATAAGGATAAAAATCAGCGATTTTAGATATAGATTCATATTATAGAATTATTGATTTGTTTATTATTAATTTTTTAATTAAGATTTAGGGTTTTAGATGTGAATCTCATTCAATGTCATCGTGCCACTAAAATTTTCAGGATTTCCATTGGGTGATCATTATTCAATGAATTGTGTTTGGTGGGTTAATATTAAAATATAAAATAATTTTTTTTGTATTATGTGTGTGTTATTTTAGGATTTTTCTTAAGAATTTATAAATTGTGTACATTATTGTATTTTTTAATTTGGTGAATAAATTAATTGAGGAGATGTGAATTGGGGTTTTTATGAATTTTGGATTTAGAGTTATTTAATTGAAGAAATAATTATTATATGTAATGATTATTGATTTGGATATAATAAATTTAAGAATTAATAATGCGTTATTTTGATTGGTAATTTAGATAATTAATTTTGGAATTAATTATACGATTCTGAGTGTTGAATATTGATATACGAATGGATGAATTAATTAATGGGATTGACCTATTTATTAATTAATAAATTAATTAAGTGGATTCATGTGATTAGATAATTTATTTGTTATCATATGTAATTTTTTATGTAATTAATTTTTGATTTAGCAATGGAAATTGATGTGTATAATTTATTATTGAATTAATTATGTGAAGAATGGTAAAAAGGTCACTTAGTTGTCAAATATGGAATCAGAACATGATCATTCTAATGTTTATGGAATGAGTGGTAACATATTCATTTAGTTGTGAAATATATAATGTGAACATGGTCATTTACTGTATATCGTAAGAATGGTAACATAGTCAATTTGTTGTGAATTAAAGAATGAGAACATGGGAATTCTATTATGCAATCTTTGAATAGTAACATTGGCATTCATGTATGAATTAAATATGGGTAACAATGGAATTTTGATATATAATATCACATGGGATTAATTCGAGCTCTAGCAAGAGCCGAAATACTGAATGATGAATAGTTGTCAATGGGAAACTATGGGTTATGTGGTCAAATAAAAATTAATTTATTATGTGATAACTATTTACTTATGCATTGTAATTATTTTCTTTATAAAACATACTAAACATTATTTTGACAGTATATTTTTAGGTGGAGTTGGTGGTGTCCTACTAAGTTATACACACACACTAATTAGGCTCCCTGATCAGTACTGGAATAGTGTTTTTGTTTTTTTGGATAGGTTATGGTTAAGAGGCTAATGTAATGTGCCTGAGTTGGCACAGAACATGCATGGGAGAACCGGACATCATTGAGGACTCAATTAAATGCCGTTAGTTTCATTACTTTTGAATTTTCATTTTAGGCAATGGAAAAATACTTTATCATGACATTAATTACTTTGATATTTTTGTTATAGTATTTCTAGTTTTAGTTAATCAATTGATATTGGTACTGTACATTTTTATAATATTTTACACTATTTTCATTTATTTATACTAGTGTTTCAATCTGATAAAAGAGTGTACAATTTCCCCATGATTGATATATTATTCCCTCACATCTAGTTAGAAGCATCTAGAATAAGAAGAGGCATGCTTGAGGTCATGCAACCGACAAGATCGAGGAACTAGTGTGTGCCACCCGGGCTAGGATATTACAAATTTTTAACAGAGGAGTTCTCTTTTCATTTATCATTATTCTTCCTATTTGGAAAAAGAAGATAGAATTCTTGGGAGAGTAAAGCCTTCATTATGAGCTCCTTCATGGGTGTAGCTGACCCTTGAACAAATAAACCCACATGTACATTATGTTTTGATTTTTCATGTTGTGGATGGTTGTTATAATTTAATATTACTTAACCTTGGGTGGTGAACTAGTTATGTGATGTGATTATTGTTTTTGATAGTTTCTTTAGAATTGAATAATGGCCGGATATGGAATGAGGGACATTTTTTTCATCATTCTGGGAACACATGATTATTTTTTGACATGCATCATTTTATGGATGCATGAGAAATGGGTTATGGGTATGTTGTTGAACATGGAATTTTTTTCACTATTCCTTTGAAATTGAAATTAAAATGGTGGAAAACATGTAATTGAGATTGATTTAAAATGGATGCATGAGGAGACTAAATTTATTTCTATATGATAAACATGAATAATATGAATTATTTACCCTTGTTACCTAGGATGTAGGTATATAATGATTACGGATAGTGATAGAACCTCTATTTTTACCATTCAATGTTGGTTTGGGTATAGAATTTTTGTGGGTTGTAGTGTTTCCATTTTATAAAACATGTTGGTGTTGAGAACATTGGCTTAACTTTCATGTTGGAAACTATATACTGTATTCCTCCATGATGAAACTTGAGGAGAGGATGATTGGGGGAAATCGGTAGGAATGAACCCAGAATGATAGAACCTAAGGCACCAATTATGCCAGGTGAGGAACCATGGGATAAATTCTGATAGATCTTTTCTTACATCATGAAATTCATGTGAAGATACCTAGTGTGGGTTTCAATTATTATATATGATCTAATGTGTGATTTCCCATTGTAGCACCCTCTTGATTTTACTAGAGATGGTGGAACTGGGGGAGATTAATTTTTGGTTGAGTCCAAATAGATTATACATGACCACATAGAGTATCTTGATTAGATGAGGGTCAATTTGGCCACATACATGAAATGAGGATCAGTGGAGTGTTGGTTAGATGATCAAACATAAATGGTATAGGATGATGGTATGTTACGAAAAAACCTTTTACATAAGTTCATGTAGAACTTCTATCTAGAGATGTTGAGGAAGTAGAGAGATAATGAGTTCATGAAGTTGAATCAGGGATGTATATTTGTGATGGACTATTTTATATGGTTTATATATTTGTGATGATTTTCTCTAGCATTGGTAGGGGTAGAGACAAATATGATGAAGCATTTTATAGATTGGATTAAATGTGAAATAAATTCATCGGTTATAATATTTGGATGAAAGCGTTATTTTAGGCGGTGTATCATGTTTTCATAGTCGAGGGAATACTAGTGGCATCTTCTAGTGTAGGATCATTAGTTACATCCAGACAATCAGGGGGTATGAATTCCAAGAGTATGAAGCATCCCTATGAAAGAATAATCTAACTATGGTGTAAAAATAGTACCCAAATAGAGGGGTCACTGGAACATAAACATATTCGACTGATATATCATAAGTGTTTTAGGTTAGAACACTTCTAGAGACATCTCCTCCAACCACTAGTAGAATGTCAGTATTGTAGAAATGTGATACATCTAAAAATGTTCTGATGGACACAATTATTGATGGACAATGAAGTTTTAGTTTTGAATGATCAGAGTGTGGGAAGAATATATTTCATACTATATCATTCTAGAAACTAGATTTTTACTAGCCAAGGAGGTAGATGTAGTGGATGTGGAGTTTAGAGGAAAGATAACATGTATCAATAGAGTAGTGCAGCTTAGGGGAGTCAGACTGCATCACCAGGAAGAGGGGTAGGGTAGTTACATGTGGGGTAGCCTACACTCATGGATAGTTATGAAAGACAATAAATAATTATAGGTACATTTCTTCTATCCAGTAATTTATCATGTGTATTATTTTATATTGGTGCCCTTAAATCCTTTATCTATGAAAAAATTGTAAGTGGTTTCAGCATGCTGGTGGAGTTCGTGAGTGTGGTGTGGAAAATAGATAAACATCTTGGTGTATGAATGAGAGATATATTCCAATTCAAAGGGAGTTCTCTCGAGTTCAAAATGTATTTTTTGATCATTACATCCTATAAATAAGAATAATTATCATACCTTTGGGTATGGACTAAATAGTCACATACCAAGCCCACATATATTGAAACCACATGGGATATTACTTTACATCTCGTATAGGTGACAACTATATTCACCATGGAGAGTGGGATATATAGGATGGCTGAGAAGGTCCAATTACTCCACAACTAGGAGAACCTAGAGCCATGGATGTTAGTCTATTTCAGGATGATTGAAAAGGAATGCATGATGTAGTTCCACTAGTGGTGTATCAGTTTCTAGACATGTTTTGGTAAGGCTTCATTTGGATTACACCTAAGGGAGATATGGAATGCTGATGGGAGTTGGAGGAAAATGTATTTATTCATCCAACTGTGTCACCATGGGGTTCAGAAGTGTTGTTTCCATATATAAATGATGGGAGTTTGAAATTATATTGATTACCAGATGTCAAACTAGATGACTGTGAAGAATTAGTATCCTCTATAGTGTATCGATGGTCTTTTTGACATGTTAAGAGGATCTTGTGCCTTTTCCATGATTGAAATGTGATTAGGGTGTCTTCTGGTGAGATTTAGGACTTCATATATTCCAAGTAATACATTAAAAAGATGGTATGGCGTATATGAGTTCAGTATGATGCCGATTGGACTGACAAATACAACATAAATGTTTATGGACATGATGATCATGATATATCATTCGTACTATGATAACTTTTTGGTAGTTCTTATAAATGACTTTTTGGAATGCTTCAAGACTAATGATGACCATCACCAATAACTTGACATCATTCTTTAGTATGTTTAAAGAGAAACTAATATATGCAAAGCTATATATGTTCCAATTTTGGGTCAATCAAGTACACGTCTTAGGTCACATTATCTCAGAGTAAGATGTTTCGACGGATCTGATGATGGTTTAGGTAGTTCTACATTGGGAGTAACCCAAGAACATTTTCAATATTCATAGATTTTTTAGATTGTCATTATATTATAGGAACTCCATCAAAGATTTTCCCATTAATTGGTACTACTTCCGGTATTGGCAAAAGGGTTATTGTTTGAGTTTTCAGATGCCTATGAGAATGCCTTTCAGGAGCTGAAGAAGCATTTACATCTGCACCTATCTTGATCCTATTGGATATAGGTGAGGAGTACATTGTGATTTGTGATACTTTTGGTATTATACATGGATAATTATTGATGAAAAGAGATTGAGTTGGGTCATATGGGTTTTAGAATATGAGGCCCCTTGAAAGGATCAACACTATGAATGGACACAAGTTGGTTATATTTTTTAAGCCTTAATGTGTTAGCGAAAAAATCTTCTGGCTAAAATGTTTAATGTGAATACTTATCAAAACAGAATAAATAACATATTTTCATAGTTATATTTTAATCTTTGGTAGTAGAGAGGGGTAGAGTATATGCTTTATTTTTATTTTTAGATTTCATATATGACTGGAATAGGGAATAGTGTTTCTAATTATTTGATAATGAAAACCCCCAAAACAAAATTTGTTAATGAGCCTAGTGATTAGTGGATGATGATGTGTTTGCTGGATGATGTGCACATTGTGGTTCAAGAGATTCCTTAGTAGATGAATTTGGGATCACTTTTAGAGGAGCATATAATTTTTAGATTGATCCGAGATAGATAGTATGTGGATTAAGAATGTTTGAACTTAAAAGAATTCCCTGAATGTTGGGAGACACCTTCATATTAGATGATAGATGAGGATGCGATCATCAGGATAGGAATCAGGTTTTTTCCCCAATGAGCATGAGGGATGAGAAAATGTATGAGTTTCATTCATATATGTGGGCATTGAATCCAAGTGTTATCAAAACGTAATGTGGCATACAATGTCTAATTTGTTTGAAGGTTATGAAAATGGATATATTAGGGTTTATGACATGATATTTCTCTTATCAGCAGGTGATGTTTGAGCATCAATAACCTGGATGATTACTATAACTATTTCCGGTTTTGGAATGGAAGTGGGACAACATGACCATATAATTTGTAGTGGATCTCCCAAGGATGCCTTGGAAGAATGATTCTATATTAGTTCTCATGGACATGTTAAATAAGGTAGCATATTTCATCACTAAAAGAGAGTGTATTTTAGTGGTGAAGTAGGGAGAAAAACATGGTTGAGAGAAAGTCTAAATCCATTGGGTGCCAAAATCTATAACTTTAGCCTTTGAGTCATTATTTACCTCACACATATGGTGGGGTTTATTGAAAGTACATAGTAAACATCTTTTATTTAGAACAACATTCCACGGAAATATTAATGGGTTGTAAGTGTGTATGATATAAATACATGAGGATATGCTGAGAACATGTTTTCATTAATTCAATGGGTCTCAAGAGAATCACATGTATTTTATTGTATTTTTTCTATAACAACAATTTTTAGGAAATGATACAGATGGAACTGTATAAGGAACATTATAGTAGAACATGTAGATCACTATTATTCTAGATAGAGGTAGGTGATTTAGTGTTGTTGGGACATAGTCTCATGTAGATGAAATCAGACAAGGTATTGTTTATTCGAAAAAATTCATACAACTCATAGTAGTCCTAAGTCAGATGATGATAGAAATTGATGACCCCTAGAGTTTACATTTGGTGATCTTGTATTACATTGTATGTCTCTAAGGGTGGGTCACTAAAGGAGACAAAGACATGGCATGTTGGCCTTCCACTTTTTTAGACCATTTTATGTTGTGGAGAGAATCATACTATTGGAATATCGACTGCCTATTCCATAGAAATATTGTTCTATGCATGATTTTTTCCTTGTGATAAATATAATGACCCAAGCATGACTTACCGGTATATTATATCATTTTTTCATAATACCCAATAAATTACATAAATTAATAACCATTGACTGTTTTAATTTAGGGTCTATGGAAACATGGAAACAAAAAGAAATGGTTCATAAAACATCAATATAGCCTCAAACATTTTCATTCATAACTAGAACCCCATATTGATACATCATACATTATACCATTCATCATATCCTGGGGAAAAAACTAAAAAGTTTTGAACTAAAATGCTCATTAAGGGAAAATAATGAAGATTTCAATAATATAAAAATCATAATACCTGATAAAATAATAATTTATAATTGTATCTATTATATCAATTAACTTGTTAATATCTCATTGAATAAATCAAAATAGTTCATAAAGAATTAATGAATATATTACAAACGAGAATAACATATCACATGGAATTTTTGGAATACACATATACATATAAAATAATTTCATATTATTCAAGGCTTATTACCAAGATCATCATAGTGGTCAAATTCTATTACTAAAATTTTTTCACTCCTCAATCCAACATAATATTACTGAACAAGGTTAATATTCTATTCCATATCGGTATTACTGAACCAATTTAATTTACCCTTATAGTGATATCAAAATCATGAGATATAAAACTTTACCCAACTATTTAGATGGAGATATATGTCTCACCCATCAGATAATGAAATCATTCAATAATATTCGACAAAAACATAAATCCATCATCATATCATATCCAAAGAAATAAAATTGGTTTCATAAATATCATTCCATCATAACTTAGTCCATGTAAATAAAATATATTTCATAAATATAATTCCAAAATAAAAATAATAAATCCATCAGATTAATAGGGATATTATACTTCTAACATAAACCTATTAAATAATTCCATCCACGATGGAAAATACTTTTGATAGAACACTTAAAATTAATTCCTAATAAAAATATGATTATTTCTTCAAAAAACTGATTAAATGCCACCCAATTTCAAATGAAAATAATTTCATTGAAAATAATATTTAAATCTTTTAAAGTAATATTCATGGAGATAAGGTTTTATGAAAATTTAAAATCATGTTTATTCCGTATAAGTTAAAAGAAAACATTATTCTCATACTTTTGTCTGATAAGTGAAAAAGTACCTCATATCTAAAATTAAGAAAGATTACTTTCCAACTAGCCATTGAAAATTAACAAAGGGTAAAATTGTTTTTAAAATATTTATACCAAGAGAATTAATATTTTTTAATATATTTTTAGTAAACATGTATATAAGTGATAAATATTTCTTGGTAAATACTTACGTATAAACAATCTCGAATTATAATGAGATTGTGAAATTATATTTTACCTTAGGTCTGATTTCATTAATATGAAACTAAACATACTATATAATGATTTAAACAATTTTGTTAACATATTATAAATCATATTCATCTCTAGGATATCATATATGATCATTTTATCACTCGTTTGTTATATCATATCATTATTAACCTTCCTTAGGATGTTATTTGTTGCATGTTTTTTTAATAAATACAATTTCTTATTCATGGGTTTCATTTATACTATTTATATAATGATAATAATGTAATATATATCATATTTATTAATTATATACATATATATAATTATCATTCAAATGATATCAAGGATAATGAATCACATCATGTTGTAGAGATGGTATGTCGTATGTATGCATGACTGATGATATAATTCCTTCATTTATAAAATAGCATGGAAGTGGATGATATAATATTATTAAAAGATAAATATCATGTTACTATAACAAAATATAGTTATTATTTACATCATTATACACATCCAATTAAATTATTGGGGAAAAAAGATTACACCACGATGAGGACAAGATAATTCGTACGTTTTCAAGCATGGTGATTTCATTTTTCATGGGGTAGATAATAGGTGGAATATATTTATTACATGATAAAAATAACATATAACTATATAATATATATTTTTTGTGTAAATTATAATAGAAACGACTAACAAAAAGGATGCTGAAGAATAAATATGTTTGAATGAATCGGTAGAGTAGATTACCTCTTCTTCGAAAAGCACCCTCTAGATCTCCTCTTAAAGGAACTATAGTAGGTATTTTAAGAATGAAATTATCTTTAAAATGTAACTAGGGATATTTATAATGTAAAGTAGTAGGGTATGAATGAGGATGAAGACACAATTTGAACTGAATAATTTTTCTAAGAGGTGTAATTTTATAATTGAGGTGAGTGGCACTTTTAGAATCTCCAAAAGTATTAATTGATAACAATATAAAATCACATAAAAAACATCCAAATTATCATATTTTAAAAAAAAATTGAAATATTTTTGTAAATCAGCAACCAATAAACTATAGATATAATGACCCATACTTTACGTACATTTTTAATACTTCAAAATTGAAGTACACTTATAACAACATATAAAAAAACCATGAAAGGACCGTATAGGTATAGTGTGTTTAGAAACTAGGAAACATAAACAACTGGTTCATAAATCATCTATATTGTCTCCAATTTATTTAAACATATCTAGTGTCCCTTTTTGGCATAACCTAAAGAATAACATTCATCCTGGCATAGGGAAAATAAAACATACAAAAGGGTGAGCTCAAATGCTCAGTATGGGTAAGAAAAAGAAATATCAAACATATCATATTCATAAGAACATGGCATTTTGAAAATCTTATCCTGCAAAAGAGATCATAGCATGGGATAAATCATAGAAGTGAAATTTAATCCCAATAATCAAAAAATAATACATGATGCTTTGTGGCATACACATAATCATTGAAAATCATTTCTTAGTAGTCAAGACTCATTGCCAAGACTATCTTAGTGGACAAAGTCCATTTCTGAACCGAGTTCACTCCTCCTTTTTGTCATGTTTCATTGAACCGGTTTAACCTGTCATTCCAGCCATGTCTATATAATGAGATATAAATCTTTACCTAATTAATTGGAGGTAGATATAGGTCCCACCCATCTCATAATGACACCATTCTTATGTGTGCCACAAAATCATAAATCATACATCATAGCATAACCCACATAGTAAAAATGGGATTCTTAAACATCATGCCATCGTAACATAATCCATATAAGATAATAGGATATCGTAAAATTAATTCCATCATAACATAATCAAATCAATGTAAAAATAGGGACCGAAACAGAACCCTATATTATTTTAGATGGAAAATAATTTTGATAAAACTCTTGAACTCCATTCTTGAGGAAAATATCCTTTCTACTTAAAAAACATTTTCCTTTCTTAAAATATCATATAATTTTAAACTAAAAGAAATTGATTAAAAAAAACATGAAAACATGTAAAGTAAGCGTCATGGAAATTATTTTTTAAAAATCCATTCATGCCGTATAATTTAAAAAGACATTCTTCTCATACTTTGGCCAGAAAAGTTAAAAAGTACCTCGTAGGAAAAAAGACAAAAGATTCCTTTCATATCATTTACTAAAAACTCACCGAAGGGTAAAATTGGACATAAATTTTTTTTATAAGGATATAAATATTACATATTGAGTAAACATGGATTTGGATGATAAATATTCACCAGTAAAGTTTGAAGTATAAACAATCTCAGATACAAAATTGATATTGCGAGATTTTCCCTTACTGTAGGTCCAATTTGCATCGTAAGTGTCCGAACCTCCTGTATAATGATTTAAATAATGTCATTGATTTATTCCAGAATCATAAATAATTTTATGATATCATATATGGTCATATTCATAGCTTCTTATTAGTAATATTTCATTGCTACTTGTTATTCGAGTGTTTATTACTTTTTGTTCTTATGCAAGTTTTGTCAAATAAATTCTTATTATTATTTTTAGGTTATAGATACCTCATTTCCAGAATTTTATTAATGCAATATATATCATATTAATTCATTCAGTTCATTTATATAATCATTATGCAATGAAGATCATGTAGAACGAGTCGCATCACATCCTTGAGACGGTATTCTGTACGTACGCACGAGCAATGATATCATTCCCATGATCATGGAATTGTATTTGAGAGTATTTATACTATTTCAGAGTCAATATAACTTTAAAATAATTATATATAGTCATTATTTACACCATTATACCCATCCAAGTAAGGTGGTTGTGGAAAATAGATTACACCACGGTGTGGAGATGGTATTCTGTATATATGCACGCGCAGTGATTTCGTTATCAGTAGGATGGATAGATGGTGAAATAGGGTTGTTTCATACCTATCATAACATATCATTATATGAGTGATACTGATGTTATTAATTCATAATGGAACAACTAAAGAATAAGAAGGGAAGAAGAAATAAAGTTGAAAGAATCGGTAACAGACATTCCCTCATCTTTGAAGCGCCTCTTTGAGATCTCATTTTAGGGCACTAAAATTGGTTTTTAAAGAAGAACAAGACCTCTAGAATGTTTCTAGGGAAGTGGAGAAGAGAATTTGGTAGGGTTTGCCCGAGATTTAAGGCTCAATGTTGTGTGAGGAAGAGAGGGAGGAGGTGCCCTTTTATAAGGGAGGAGAGGGGCACCTTAGGAAAAACAAAAATATATTATTTTATTATAAAGTCATATTCGGTTTTCAATAGCTCCAAATTGATTTATTTAGAGACTAAGGTGGGGATGGGTCGAAATCCTCTCATCCAATAGAATTTAGACAAGTTTAGGTTTCTATTTTATTCTTATCATTTATATTTAACTTTTAGTTAGATAATTTAACATTTACCGTGTCTTCATCTTTTCTTACAGTATATGGATAATAACCATACAATAACAAGAAAAACGTACCAAATTTTGTTTATTATTAATATATATAACCTTATCTAAGTAAGTTTTCCGAGACTTAGATTTTTAGGAAGAAAATAAAAATTAATAATATAATATTTGTTTTAAAAACTATTTTATGTCAATTTTGACACTATAAGGTAATTGATTTTTGTGAAAATCGTAACAGAAATATTAGTTCGAAAAAGGTTACTCAAATAAATAATAAAATGTCATATTAACCTATAAAATATTTGGAATTCATAAAAAGTCTCATATTACATTTATTTGGGTAATTATAAAATCAATTATGTCAATATTTCATTAATAAGATAATTACCGCATCATCATTGTGTCATAAATAAATTACATTATTTAATGTCTAAAAATTACAAATAAAATACCATTATGTAGGAAATCTTTTTATCTTTCTAATGAATATTTATAGTTGAATTTATCTTATGTATAACTGTATATTAGAAATGATTTAGTTATTAAACGTTGATTTTTACAATTTTAACCCTTCTTTAAATAAATTAATAATAATTGTCCTAATCTAATCCAAGTTGACCTAAATGGTAATATTTTATTCCTACGATTTTTTGGTCGACTTACACTTATCCAATAGAATTATGACATGTGTTATGGTAATAATAATATTATTTTACCCTTAATTACCCTATTTACATTGAACCATGGTAAAAAAAACATAAAAGTTTCTATTCACCAAAATTTATTTTCATCTCATTGAACCACATTTTAGTCCTTGATATTAACCATTTCTCTCAGATTTTTGAAATTCCACTCACAGAAGCGGTAAAATTATGTTTTATGTAAATTTGTCAATTCTCCTAAGAGGTGGGTAAAAGACGGCGAAACGTTCAATAAAATTCTTATATATCTAAAATTATAATAAAATGACTCCAACAAATTGCATTGAACATATATAGGTAATGTGTATCCATTTCGACCTAAATTAATTTTATATAATGTAAATAATTATTTAAATAAAAAGTCGATTTTTAAATAGTAACCCAGTGTTTTCACTATTCATCAAAAATTGAAAGATTTCATAAAAATACCAAAATTTCACCCGAGGCTAATTTTGATATTACAAATCCAAAAATGAAGTCCATTTAAAAAATAAAATTTACAAAATTTCCAAAAGTGGCTATTAATATTCATAACGGCTAGTTTTAATAATATTTTAATAGCTTATCGTTGCTTAGTGAAACTCGGTATTGCGTACGACGCAAGCTATCGAGGAAGGTCGTGGTTGTGTGTAAAGCAAGCCAAGCTAGTGTTGTTTGTAGTGAAAGATTCCTTTGATGATTAATATAACATAAAAACAAAATTTCTCTCATAAAAGTCTTGGATGATACATTCTACCCCCCTTAAAATGAATTTCACCCTCGAAATTCGTCACTTCGTAACAAACAGATGAGGATACCTCTCCCTCATCATATCCTCAAGCTCCCATGTAGCTTGTTATAATTGGTGGTTCCTCCATAAAACATTCACCAAGTGAGTGGTCTTGTTCCGTAGGACTTCTCCTCTACGATCCTGAATCTCTATCGGCTGTTCTTCATAAGAAAGATCATGCTCCAGTGGTACAACGTCTAAGCTGAGTACATGTGAAGGATCGGTTATGTACTTTCTCATGATAGATACATGTAACACATCGTGAACATGAGAGAGATTCGGTGAAAGTGCCAATCGGTAAGCTACCTTCCCAACATGATTCAATATTTCAAAAAGACCGATATACCTAGGGCTCAACTTTCCCTTCTTTCCAAATCTCATGACCCTCTTTCAGGGAGATATTCGTAAGAACACTTTATTACCCACATCAAACTCTAGGTCTTTTCATTGGTTATCGGCATAGATTTTTTGTCGACTTTGAGCTGCTCTTATGTGTTGTTTAATAGTTCTTACCTTTTCATCCATCTCATCAATAAGATCAGGTCCTAATAGATTTCTTTCCCCAACTTCATCCCAGCAAGTTGGAGTTCTGCATTTCTTTCCATAAAGGGTTTCATAAGGAGGCATCTGAATACTGGAGTGAAAGCTATTATTATAAGAAAATTCCACCAAATATAGGTGTTGATCCCAACCACCTTTGTAATCCATAGAGCATGCTCTAAACATGTCTTCTATAGTGTGAATTGTCCTCTGAGACTGACCGTCTGTCTGAGGATGGTAAGTAGTGCTGAAACTCAACTCTGTATCTAGAGCATGCTGAAGACTTCACCAGAATTTCGAGGTAAACCTCTGATCCCGATAAGATATAATGTAATATGGTAATCCATGGAATCTTTCCACTTCCTTTACATATATCCTGGAAATATGATCTAGAGATAAATCCTCTATAATAGCAATGAAGTGTGTAGACCTTTAATGATGATCAACTATGACCCAGATAACATTATTACCTTAGGATGTTTTAGGAAGTCCAGTGACAAAGTACTTAGTGTTGTTTTCCCATTTCCTTTTAGGTTTGGGTAATGGTTGTAACATCCCCTTAGACTTTTGTCTATCAGCTTTAACTTTATGACAAACCAAGCATCAAGAGACATATTCAGCAACATCTCCTTTCATACCATCCCACCAGAAGTACTCTTTCACGTCCCTATACATCTTCGTGTTTCCAGGATGAATAGAGAATGAAGAACTATGAGCCTCATCCAGCAGCCCCTTCTTTAATTCTAGGATGGGAGGAAGACAAACCTGAATCCTAATCCATATTATCCCATCACAATCAAGGTTGAATTGAGGAACATTTCTCACCTTCTTTTGTAACTCTACATCTTCTTTCTGTGCCTCTTTAATCTTCACATGTATAGATGGTTGAACATTTTTTTGAGAAAGATACGATTTTCCCCTTCCATTACAATTCCAAGATCCATCCTTTGTAAATCCATAAGTATGGGATCTTTT
This sequence comes from Viscum album, assembly GCA_963277665.1. NCBI lineage: Eukaryota > Viridiplantae > Streptophyta > Magnoliopsida > Santalales > Viscaceae > Viscum > Viscum album. Next base: position 308,858,278 of record OY728158.1, read on the forward strand.
GTGATCCTGATCATGGATAAACTAGCATGGTCTTGTCGACTTAATGAATCTGCCACCTTATTTGATTTCTTAGTGTAGTAATGAATTGAGCAGTCTTAATCCTTAATCAGCTCCAACCATCTTCTTTGGCACATATTCAGCTCCTTTTATGTGAAAATATACTATAAACATTTATGATCAGTATAAATATCACACCTTTCTCCATAAAGATAATGCCTCTAAATCTTTAATGCAAAGATTACCGCAGCTAACTCCAAATCATGAGTTGGGTAATTTTTCTCATGGATTTTCAACAGTCGTGATGCATAAACTATCACCATAACATTTTTCATGAGAAAACACCCCATTACCTTCTTGGAATCATCACAGTAGATCACAAACCTTTCTCCACTGCAAGGTAGTGTGAGCACAGGTGCACTGGCTAACCTTCATTTTAGCTCATTGAAATTCTCTTCACATTCCTCCGTCCAAACAAACTTAACTCCTTTCCGAGTCAACATGGTGAGTGGGTTAGATAACTTTGAAAAATCAATCACAAACCGTCGGTAATATCCATCCAAGCCAAGAAAACTTCGGATATCAATTACTTTTTTTGGCCTCGACCATCTTTGGATAACATCTATTTTTGCTGAATGCACAGATATCCCCTCTTTTGAGATTATGTGACCCAAAAATTCATCTTTTTGATGCCAAAATTCACACTTGGTAAATTTTACATAAAGAATATCCTTTCGTAGGGTCTTTAATACAATTCTAAATTGATCTTAATGTTCTTCCTTTCTCTTTGAATAGATAAGAATATCATATATAAAGACTACCACAAACTGATCAAGATAGTCTATAAAGACTCTATTCATCAAATCCATGAGGATAGAAGGGGCATTAGTAAGACCAAATGGAATCACTATAAATTCATAGTGTCCATACCTTGTACGGAAAGCTGTTTTTGGTATATCCACCCTTTTGACCCTTAATTGATGATACCTTGAATGAAGATAAATCTTGTAAAAGTATTGAGCTCTGTGTAGTTGGTGAAATAGGTCATCAATGTGTGGGAGAGGATATTTGTTCTTGATAGTGATCTTGTTAAGTTCTCGATAATCAATTCAGAGTCTCATTGATCCATCATTCTTCTTAACAAATAGAACATGTGATCCCCAAGGTGATGCACTAGGGCATATGAATCCTTTATCAATATTTTCTTGGAGTTTCTTCTTAAATTCCTACAAGTCAATTGAGGCCATTCTATAAGGTGTCTTTGAAATGGGCATAGCACCCGGTATGAGTTCTATTGAAAACTCAACTTCACGAGTTGGTGTAAGACCTGTCAATTCCTCTGGAAAGACATCATCAAATTCGCGTACAATGGGAATATTATTAATCGTGAGTTTCTCTCCAACCATTTGAGATAAATAACCTTCATTTAGTGGAATCAAGACCCATAAGATGGAAGAAATTTCCACTGGAAGGTTATGTTCATCCATGAATCGGTAGATGATCATAGATTGATATGGAATATGAAATGTCACTTCCCCTCTTTGGAAATTGATATGATATCCATATAAAGAAATCAAATACATGAAAAGAATCACATCAAATTCCATTATAGGAAGGATCACAAGATTTTCATGAAGAACTTTCCCACAAACTTCAATCGGAGAAGAATTGTAAACTTTTGATGCGACCGTTGTGCCATTAGGAGTTGTCAGAGCCATCTAAACATCTAATTGTTGAGGTAATATGGCGATACCATTAGAAACTTCTTCAGAAATAAAAGACTGGGTGTATCTAGAATCAAATAATACATTTGCTTCTATAGAGTGGATGGTATGTGTACCTTTCACCACTTCGTTATCATACTCTACATCTTTGATAGAAATTGCATGTGACTTTCCTTTTTCTTTAGCATTAAGAGTTTGTTGAAGTCGATCATCATCATCAATCCGTGGATTTGGGCATTGATTGGCATAATTCCCCATCTCCTTGCACTTGTAACATTGAAGTGTTGTAGGATCATTCTATGTATCCCTTACATTGTTTGCATCATTAGACATCTTCTTCCCATTATTTCGACATTCAATTGCCCGATGACCTTCTTTTCTACACTTATAACATTTTCTTGTCCACTTAACACAATTTCCTCCATGTTTCTTTCCACACTTTGAGCATAAGGGAAAACTCATCATCTTTTCAGTGTGGTCTTTAGATTTTCCTTTGAATTCCATTTTCCTCTTCTTATCAAACCCATGTGACTTATGGGTTACACCAATCTCCATCTCAACCTTGAGAGCTCATCGAACAATTTCCTCGTAGATATTGAAGTTCCTTATGGATAACGCCCTTCGAAGACGTGGTTTTAAGCCACTAAAGAATCGACCGATCTTACTCTTAGGTTGGACAATAATCCCAGAAGCGTACCTTGGAAGACTTTTAAAATTATCTTCATAGGTACCAACAGATTCATCATCCTTTCGCTATAGTTCAAAAAACTCCTTCTCCATATTTGTTCGGAGAATTTGAGGGAAGTACTTGTTGAAAAATAAGTTCTTGAACTAGTCTAATTCTATGGACTCGATTTCATCCATTTTCCTCATATTCTTAATAAGATTCCCCCATTAATCAGCATCACCTTCCAAATGATACAATACTAAGATGAATTTATCATGGTCAGAACATTGGTGAACTGAAAATATCTTTTCATTGGTACTGATCCATTGTTCAGACACTAATGGATCAGAAGACCCACTGAATGAAGGTGGATTCTACCTCATGAAGGATTCAATAGAATATTGCTCCTTCCTTTACTCGTTTGTATGTCCTGCATGATTCATAGCTTATGAAAGTTGTGTGATCATGGCTACAAGATTCTACATTCTAGCTCCCACAACGTTTGGTTGCTCAGGGGGATAATCATTGCATTGCCCGTCGCATTCAGCATTAACACGGTTCCTTTGGGTTCTAGCCATTTACTAAAACCAAGACAAATAGTGTGAGAAACAATAATTATAATAGGAAAACCACATAATCAAGAATAAAATTTCACACTTACGGTCTTATCATAGGTTATTCATGGCCATTTCTAAAACACTACGATTGTGTTCTATGCTTTGACATATCCTTTGGTTTTTTACTAAGGCTTTCAAATCCTAGTTTCCAAATGTTGACTATAAATTTTCTTTGATACCAACTATAAAGACCCATACATTACATACATTGTTAATACTTCAAAATTAAAGTACACATATTAAATCATATAACAAAACCATTAATGGACCGTATAGGTATAGTGTCTTTAGAAACTGGGAAACATAAAAAATTGGTTCATAAATCATCTACGTTGTCTCCCATTTATTTCATCATATCTAGAGTCCCTTTTTGGAATATCCTACATAATAACCTTATTACTGGCCCGGGAAAAAGAAATCATACAAAAGGGTGAGCTCAAATTATCATTAAGTGTAAACAAAAGAAATATCAAACATATCATATTCGCAAGAACATAACATTATGAAAAACTTATCCTGTAAAAGAGAAAATTGCATGGGATAAATCATATAAGTGAAATGTAATGCCCATAATCATAACATAAATCAAGAATCCTAGTGGAATACACGCATAATCAAAGAAAATCATTTCATAGTAGTCAATACTCATTGCCAAGACTATCTTAGCAGACAAAGTCCATTTCTGAACCGAGTTCACTCCTCGTTTCAGTCCTGTTTCACTGAACAGGTTTAACCTATCGTTCCAGCCATGTCTATCTCATGAGATATAAATTTTTACCCAATTAATTAGAGGGAGATATAGGTCCCACCCATCTCATAATGATTCCATTCTTATGTGTGCCACAAAATCATAAATCATACATCATATCATAACCCATGTAATAAAAATGGGATTCTTAAACATCATGCAATCATAACATAATCCATATAAGATAAAAGGAAATCATAAAAGTAATTACATCATAACATAATAAAATCAATGTAAAAATAGGTATAGAAACAGAACCCTATATTATCATAGATGGAAAATAATTTTGAGAAAACTCTTGAACTCCATTCTTGAGGAAAATATCCTTTATACTTCAAAAACATTTTCCATTATTAAAATTTCATATAATTTTAAACTAAAAGAAGATGATTAGAAATAAACATGAAAACATGTAAAGGAAGTTTCATGGAAATAATTTTCTAAAAATCCATTCAATCCGTATAAGTTAAAAAAACATTCTTCTCGTACTTTGGCCGAAAAAGTCAAAAAGTACCTCGTACAAAAAACAACAAAAGATTCCTTTCATATCTTATACTAAAAACTCACCGAAGGGTAAAATTGGACTTAAAAAATTTCATAAGGATATAAATATTACATATTGAGGAAATATGGATGTGGATGATAAATATTCCCCAGTAAATTCTGATGTATAAACAATCTCGGATAAAAAATTGATATTGTGAGATTTTCCCTTACCTTAGTTCTGATTTGCTTCGTAATTTTCCGAACATCCTATATAATGATTTAAATAATTTCATTGACTTATTTCAGAATCATAACTATTTTTATGATATCATATATGGTCATATTCTTAGCTTCTTATTAGTAATATTTCATTGGTACTTGTTATTCGGGTGTTTATTACTTTTTGTTCTCATGCGTGTTTTATCGAATAAATTCTTATTCTTCTTTTTAGGATATAGATACCTCATTTACAGAATGTTATTAGTGTAATTTATATCATATTAGTTCATTAAAATCATTTATATAATCATTAATCAATGAAGTTCATGTAGAACGAGTCGCATCACATCGTGGAGACGGTATTCCGTACGTACACAAGAGCGATGATATCATTCCCATGATCGTGGAATTGTATTGGAGTGTATGTGTACTATTTAAGAATCAATATGACTTTACAATAAACATATATAGTAATTATTTACACCATTATACCCATCAGGTTTTGGCTGAGATTGAAAGCTCAATGTGGTGTGAGGAAGAGAGGGAGGAGGTGCCTTTTTATAAGGGGGGAGAGGAGCACCTTAGGAAAAACTAAACATATTATTTTATTATAATATCATATTCGGTTTTTAATAGCTCCAAATTGATTTATTTAGAAGCAAAGGTGTGGAGGGGTAGAAATCATCTCATCCAATATAATTTAGACATGTTTAGGGTTCTATATTAACCTTATCATTTAGATTTAACTTTAAGTTATATAATTTAACTTTTACTGTGTCTTATTCTTTTCTTACACTATATGGTTACTAACCTTACTATAACAAGACACAAGAACCTAAAGTTGTTTATTATTAATATATATGACCTTATCAAGTCATTTGGCCGAACATTAGATTTTTAGGAAGAAAATAACAATTAATAATATAATATTAGTTTTAAAAACTATTTTATGTCAATTTTGACACTATTTGGTAATTGATTTTTTATAAACTCATAAAAGAATTTTTAGTTCAAACAAAGTTAATTAAATCAATAATAACATGTCATATTAACCTATAAAAGTATTTTAATTTGTAAAAAGTCTAAAATTACATTTATTTGTGTATTTATAACATCAATTATGTCTATATTTCATTAATAAGATAATTACTTCATCATCATTGTGTCATAAATAAATTACATTATTTAATGTCTAAAAATTTTAAATAAATTACCATTATGTAGGAAATATTTTTATCTTTCTAATTAATATTTATAGTCGAATTTATATTATGAATAACCCTATATTAAAAATGATTTAGTTATTAAACATTGATTTAATCTGTTTTAACCCTTCTTTAAATTAATTAATAATAAATGTCCTAATCTAATTCAAGTGGACATAAATGGTCATATATTATTCCTAAGGTTCTTTTTGGTCGACTGAAACTTATCCAATAGATTTAATACATCTGTTAAGGTAATAATAATATCATATTTACCCTTAATTACCCTATTTACTTTTAACTGTGGTAAAAAAAGTAAAAAGTTACTATTTATCAAAAATTATTTTCATCTCATTGTACCACATTTTAGTCCTTGATATTAAACGTGTATCTCGGATTTTCAAAATCTCACCCAAAGAAGTGGTAAAATTATGTTTTATGAAAATTTTTAAATTCTCCTAGGAGGTGGGTAAAAGACGGTGAAAAGTTCAATAAAATTTTTATATATCTAGAATTATTATAAAATGACACCAATGAATTTCATCGAACTTATATAAGTATTATGTATCAATTTTGATCTAAAATAAATTTAAATAAAATAAATTATTATTTAAATAAAAACTTGGTTTTTAAATAGTAACCTAGTGTTTTCACTATTCATCAAAAATTGAATGTTTTCACAAAAATACCAAAATTTTACCCTAGGGTAATATTGATATTACGAATTGAAAAATGAAGTCCATTTTGAAAAATAAAATTTACAAAATTTAAAAAAGTGGGTATTACTATTCATAACAGCTAGTTTTAATAATATTTTAATAGCTTATCATAGTTTAGTGAATCTCAGTATTGCGTACGACTAAAGCTATCGAGGAAGGTCATGATTGCATTTAAAGGAGGCCAAGATAGTGTTGTGTGTAGCTAAATATTCCTTTGATGATTTATATAACATAAAATCAAAATATTTCTCTCAAAAATATTGGATGTTACAATAGATAAGTTGTTTTGTCAATTTATACGTTATCTTTTTAATTACCCCTTCGTTATTCAATTTTAATTTTAGAAAAGGTAATAAATGATTCAATATTAAAAGAGTGTATCTTTTTAATAGTTTTCTTTCAATTATAAAATAAATGAATCATATATTATATTTCTGACCATATAATAATGATTTTATATTTTTTAAAATATAGTATTATTTTCACAAAAAATAGCAAAACATTATTTTTTCAAACTATCAATTGAGTCAATTTTGACACGATTCATTTCATGGTTACTTAGAAATATCATGATTAGATTTTAAACTCAACCCAAATATTTAATTATAATACTAACTGTCTAGGTATACATGAAAATTAGTTGGATATAACAATTATCTAAAAATATATTTAATTTAATATTTTCAATATCATCTATTTGATATTTCCATTATTAAAATAATAAATGCATCTGTTATGTGTAATTATTCAATATAATTATTTTTTGAGTAAAAACAAAAAATAAAATACTATTAATAAAATTATCATTATATATTTTAGGGGAATATTTATAATCAAATATGACATCTTATAAATCATATTTGAAAAATTATATAAATATTAAAACATGAATGTGATAATATTGTCCACACATCAAATAAAATACTATAAGTGTCTTAATCATTACCATGTGGTCTGAAATTTCCAATTACATGAACCATTAATTATTATTTTTATTTATATACACTACTAGTTATATTATGTCATGTTTGGTTTTTTCCTTTTAATGGTTATTATAATTTAAATGAAAATTATTCTAATGTTTTTTCATCAATTAAATAATTTATGCATCATCATTGTATAAGACTCTAAGGTAATTATTTATATATTAAAAATTAAAATTAAATAGTCATGATAAATAAAAAAATTAATTATTATTAGTATCTAGAGTTAAATTTAACTTATGTATAAAATTATATTAAAAATTATATAGTTATTAAAATTTGAGAAAGATATATTTATGTTTTCATTACATAAAATATATTAAATGTTCTAATATCATACAAGTCAATTCTGAATAATAATATTACAACCGAATGATTATTTTGAAAGAATGAAATAATTCAATGATATTATAAAAATTGTTAGTGTACTTTTATAATTTTATTTTTACACTTAATTACCCTATTTACATTTTTATGGTATTAGTAAAAAATTCTGAAATTTCTATTCATAAAGAACAAAAATTAATTGAACATTTTTTAAACCTTAGACCCACTAAATTGAATTAGGGAATCTATTTTACAAAATTCAAAACAGATATGTTGAAGTAATGAATGTAAAAATAACCTCATTTTCAAGATGAGAGAATGAGTTTTAAAAGTTAAAGCATGAAAAATACTGATTTTTTTAATTCTATATTTTATGTGAAATTATTTACAATGAATTAAATTATTTTAATTAATTAAAATATAGTTTATTTTTATATAAAATCCATTAAAAATATATTATCACACTATGAATTAATTTTATGAAAAATTAGTATTCCATTAAAATGAATGTTTATATTTTTATTCATCGAAACATGAAACATAATAGAAAAATACCAAGAATTTAAGAGAAGAAAATTTTGATACTCTTATTTATAAATTTAATTTAATTTTTCAAAATATTACCTAATATATTTTCAGAAACTATAGTTTAAATGGTTTCACAATCAAAATGTGGAAACTGCATTTTATAAAAAAATCATCTTTTACCCAAAAAATTTACTTTTTTATTATATTATTTATAAAAAACATATAATAATGATTTTAGACATTTTATTTAGCATATTATGTATATATTTTTAATAAAATCTACAAAGAGAAATTATATGATTTTTTAATCTATGATATTTTAATTTAAATAGTTTATAGAAATAAATTTCTATTTATATAAAATGTTTTTATTTTCATTTAAAATCAATTTCTCATAAATGATTTAATTATATATATATGTTTAAATAATAATTTAATAATTCAGTTAGTAATAATCATAAAAAATGATATAATTTTTGAGTTATAGGGTAATATAATAATATTTATTAGTTTGGTTAAAAACTGTTTTTTGTTAAATGAAATCCATTAAAAGGACAAGAAATTGTGTGTATCACAAGACAAGAATTTTGTCTCATGTACTGCAAGATAAGATGGTGTTGAATGTATAAAGATCTTTTCTTGGAGTATCATACAATACAAGACATCAAATAAATTTTTAAAAATTTTATATCTAAAAAAACACATTATGTTTCATTTTATCCCCCATAAAATGAATTTGTTCCTAAAAATTCATATGGTTAATAAAAGGATTAATACATGAATGTTGATTTCATAGAATCCCTCATAAGGAAAATAAATACTAAAAATTCTTCTAATTTTTTTTCAAATATAATGGTTTTCCAAAGTAAATTCTAATGTTGTCTCTTCATATGGGAAAATAAGTGGTAATTATAAACATGGATATGGAAGATAAATATAACTATCATGATATAATTTAGAGTGGAATAGATCATGTTTAGAATAAAGTAAACAATCAAGAAGCTATAAGCCCGATATGATTTAAGAGACAATTTAATTCATCAGGTTAGAAGGTACATTGATAACATTTATGGTTTTCTTATCTTATCCCAAAAATTAGTTAATTTATCATGAGAATAAATACATACTTGATTTCATAACCACATCACCATTGGTTATGTATTAAAAAATTTCACATTAATCTATTATTAAATGAAATAAATTTTAGTTTTTTATTCCAGATGAATTTTTGGATCATACTATCTATCAATAGAATTATATGGCATTCCATATGGCATTATCACAAAAAATGTTATCATAAGTTATCAAATATGCATAAGTAAACCTATTGTGAGATAATAATATTGCATGAGAAACTTCATTTTAATTTTAACTTACAGTTTTCACAATGTTATAACCTTATAAACGTTATGAATGGTGAAAATCCAAAAAATTAGAATGAGGTGTTCTTACTCAGAATAACATTTATCACCGATATATAAAAAGAAAAATATTGTTGGTAATATTCTAAACATGTGAATTATTTCATCATATATTAAATGAAAACATGGTAATAACCAAACATACCATACATCCTTATTGAAAACATTCATGTTTCCATATTATTATGTTCAAAAGTTATAAACATCATCCATGATAGTATAAATTGCATTTCAACAAATTATATAATCAATTCTAAGGAAATAATTATGATGTGTTTTACTTATTCACGTCCAACATATCATTATCCAAATATCAATATCTCAACATCATGAAATAATTATTGGTTATCCATTTTTTAATCATGTGGTTCATAAAAATATCACCTTATTTCCTAAATCAATTTTCATGGATACCAGTTCTATTTATCATATACACATAAATAGATAAAGAAAATCCATACTAGACCATTACATTGATATTTCATTATTCTGTAATACCATAAAATTGATTAAAAACAATTATTCTATAATAACATTATAAAAACTCTCAATCATTCCACCCCTTCATTTGTGTACTCTACACCACAAATAGTGATGACATATGATTTAACAATTATCTTTGGGATTTAGAGGTTATTGATGTTGATCATCATCGATTAACCTTGTATCAGGTCATTGGATAGCATTATTTCACATTTCATTGAACTTTTAGCATTAAAGTGTGGGAGGTTCATTCTATATATACTTTTCTCTATTCAGATCATGAGGTATGTTTTTCCAATATATTTGGTATATAACTACCCAATGAACTTCTTTTAAAAACATAAAATATTACTATTCCCCTTAATAAAATATCTACCATGATTCATTACACTATTTTAGTATAAGAAAACAGTCATATTTTTTCACAATGGTTTTTGGATTTTCCCTTGAACTCCATCTTCAGTTTCTTATATAAACCTTGTAATTGATATTTAAACCTGATATACAATTATACCTGAATATAATAACTCACAATAAATCTATACATATAAAATTATCATATGTATAACTAACTTCAAAGACAAGGTTTTAAGACACTGAATAATCGATCATCCTTACATTCAGATTGGATGACAATGGAAGAAGTGTACCTTAGAAGAAATGAAAAAATTTCCTTCAATGTACCCATGGATTCATCCTCATTATTATTATGCTAAAGGATTTACTTTTCCATCCTCATGAAAATAATATTAGGAAAATAGTTATTGAAAAATAAGTTCATGAAGTCCTCCCATTCCATATAATGAATTTCATCTTGCAGCCTCATATTCATAATTAGAGTTCAAAAGTAGTCTAATTATCCTATTCAATGATAAATAACCAAAATGAATTTTTCACATTCTGAAAAATGAAGGATTCAAAATGACATTTGAATGGTATTTATCCATTTTTCAAAACAATATGATCAAAAAACCCATGAAAAACAAGTGTGTGACGCCTCATTGAGGATTCAATATAAATTTTTTCTCTTCACAGCTCATTTGGTAGTCTAAAAGAATTCATAGCTTGAGAAATTATAATAGTAAGTGTTTTTATTACATATCCTATTTAATTTTTGTTTTTTAGGAGGAAATTTGTTTCATTTCCCATTTAATTCACCATTAACATAGTTCTTTCAGGTTAAATCCATTGTCAAAACCCCAAAAAGAATACTATTGAGGATAAAATCATACTATGAAAACAACATAATCCAGAGGAATTATTTTCAATCTATAAGATCATAGGTATAATCCTAGGTTAACCATCATCATTACAAAAATTCTAGGACTATAAATTATACGCTGACTTATCCTTATGAACATTACTAGAAATATCATTAGAAATATAAATAGGAATCTCACTAAAGATTTCTCAACAAGGTTTTCAAAGGATAACTAATCATTCATTATGATACCAAAACTTATTAAACCAGCTTGACATACATGGATATTAAATCCCCTTTTTATAATAAACCATACATTACAAAAACACATGCCCAAATACTAAATTAGTCTAGAGTCTTTGAAAACTCTCAAACATAATCAATTGATTTGTAAAACATCTAAATCATCTCCTTCATCTTTCCATCGTAACTAGAAATCCATTTTCACACATCTCACTCAATTCCATTCTTCGTATCCTAGTGAAATGAGAAATCAAAATGGGGGGAACTCTGATTCTCAGTATGGGTAAACAAGGGAGTTATCATTAATATTATAATAATAATATATAAGAACAAAACAATTGAAAATCGTATCCACCATATCAAAGATCATGATATCATCTCATGGAATAAATCATAATTGTTCTAAAAACAACAACGGACATATTCTAAATAGAATATCATAAGACATTGATTTTTTTCACGCACATACAAATGTAAAGTCATTTAAAATTATTCATGGCTTATTTCCATGTGCATGATAGTGAGAAAATTCTATTACTGAACTATGTTCATGGAGCATTATGATCCTTTATGAATTAACCTGGTATATGTTTCATTGTATCCATGTATTACTGAACCTATATCATTTTACATTCTAGTCATATCTATCTCATTTGATATAAATATTTACCCAATAAATTTGAGGAAGACATAGGGCCCACTCATCTCAGAATAAAATCATTATTACTTATGATATATGAACATAAATAATTCATCATAGTATAACCCACTAAATTAATTTCATTTCTTAAACATCATTCAATTATAAAAGAATCAATGTTGAACAAATGGATTTAATAAATATAATTCCAGATATAATCTATCCAAACCATAGGAATAAAATAAATAGTTTACATGAATCAAAAACCAAGTAAATAATTTAATCATATATGAAGAAAAATATATGTAGAACAATTTAAATTATTTGTGGGGAAAATATCCTTTCTATTTAAATATATTTTATTTTCTAAAATACCCAATCATAAAAAAAATATAATTTATTAGAAAATTACATTGAAATATTACAATGATGTCTTCTTTTAAATAAGGTATTATGAAGAACTAAAAATATCTTCATGTCGTATAAGTTAAAATAAAACATTATTCTCATTCTTTTATCCGATAAGACAAAAAGTACCTCATATCAAAAATGAAAATAGATTACATTCATATCGATTAATAAAAAATCACTAATGTATAAATTTGAAATAAAAATAGAAATACTATTTTGGAATACATTTTTAGTAAACATTGGAATGTATGATAAATATACCCCAGTAAATAATTATATATAAACAGTATCAGATAATAATGAGATTGTGTAATTATCACTTACCTTTTGTCTAATATTATTTGTATGTATCCTTAACTCACGAATAATGATTTAAATAATTTCATTAAAATATTCCAAAATCACATTCATTTTTATTATATCATATATAATCATATTATCACTTGTTTATTAATAAAATATTATTATTACTCTTTTTTCAGGTGATATTTTTCGCATGTTTTGTCATATAAATTCTAGTAATTGTTCATGTGATTACTTTGAATAATTTATTAAATAATAATAATTGAATATATAGATATATATAATATGTAATAAATCTATACATTTATATATTCACGCTTTAAATAAGATCATGGGGAATGAATAACATCACATCGTGGTGATGGTAGGTTATACACATTAGCGATGATATCATTCCTTATATTATGAAATGGCAAAGAACTAGATGGTATATGTATTTTTACAGAATGAATATAATATTATAATAATCATATAGAATTATTATTTTCATCATTATACCCATCCATGTAATGTGGTGGTGAAAAATAGATCACACCACGATGTTGATATGGTAATTCTTACGTAAACACCTATTATGATTTCGTTTTTCATAGGATATATAGATGGTTGAAAATGATTTTTCCATAATAATAACATGTAAATAAATAATATATACTTTATTTATTACTTTATAATGTAAAAAACAAAAGAATATGATGCAGAAGAATAATCAACTTTGAAATAATCATTTGAGGATATTACTTATTATTCGACGATATCCCACTAGATCTCTTCCTAAAGGAACTAGAGATGGTATTTTGAGATGACCAGAAACTATAGACAGCAACTAATGAATTTTTTAAAGGAAATTTATAGGGTATTGATAGGAAATAAGGCTCAAATATATGTGTATAATTCATGGAGGAGTTTCCATTTTATATTTGAGGTGAGGGGATCTTTTGGAATGTTCAAAAATATTAATTTATAATAACATAAAATCCCATAAATACCTCAAAAATGAAATATTTAATAATATTAGATGATATACTATTCTAATATCATCTACTAATAAATTTTGTAGTTTTTTTATCAATTGATACCATTTTATTTTAATTATCTCTTTGTTATTCTATTTTAATTTTAACTACTATAACAAATGTTTCAAGAATAAAAGAGTGTAATTTTTACTTATTTTATGTAAATTAGAGCATAAATGATACATAAAAAATATTTCATACCATATAAGGATTATATTATATTTTGAAATACATTTTATGATTTATAAATAATTTCATATAACATTTTATTGGGAAAATATCAATAGTTTCAATTTTGAAAATAATAAATTTTTTAATTTTTAGAAATATCAAGATAATATTTTAACGTAGAACCAAAAATTTTATTCTGTCCTAATGAGTTTTAGTTTATATATTAAATTTTTTGAATATATTATTTTTCCAAACATATAATTAGTTTAATGTTTCTAAAAAAATTAATTAGAAATTTCCATTAAAAATATAATTACTACATCAGTTATGTGTAATTATTTTATATACATAATTTTTGGGTATAAATTAAAAATAAAATACCATGATGAAAATAAATTTGATATATTTCAGAGTAATATTTATCTTTAAATGTATCATTTTAATATTCATTAATTAAAAAAATTATATATATTAAAACAGTAATATGACAACATTAAAATTAATTTAAATAAAATATTATAACTATCAAAAAAAATTCCATGTGGTTCCAAATGGTCAACAACACAACCCTTAGATGATTATGGTATATAAAAACTCTACCAATAATATTTGGTTATCTTTTTTGGTATTATAATGTTTATTATTTGTTAGGTCTACTAGGAAAGATACCCTGAGAGGGGGTGAATCTGGGTATGAAAGATTAAAATGACTACCCCTTTTGATCTTGTTAAGTTTTTAGACAAAACAAAATTTTATCTCCTTCCCGATGAAGAGTATGAACAAACCGTAAATCATGCACAGGAAACAATGATTTTTCTACATGGTTCACCCTCACTGGGCTACGTCCATGGAGAATACACTGGCAGTGTGCCGATGTACCAATTTCATAATAAGTGCACTACTATTTACAAGTTCGAAGCGGACTCACTGTCCCTCCTGGTTTACAACCACTCCAAATTTGAGAACTCAGTACTCTCTCAACTGAAGTGATGTCACTGCTTCTTCATGAAATCCACTCACAGTTTATAGACATGTAGGTCACTTCATTACCACTAATGAATGAATCCTCCACCTTACGTAGATTCTCTATTGATGATCAGTGTTCTTCCAATAATGAATACCCCATTACCACCAGACAATTGACTCTGGAAACACCTTCGCAAATCACCCTATCTCGCGAGGTTCCCAATTTCATGAAGCTCAAACAAGCCTTCACGAAGCACCTTCCTTTTCATGAAGCACCCTCGTGACACACTCTCACGAAGATCAAGTCGTAGTAGAGTGAATACCTTCACGAAGCTCACTGAGCCAACACGGAGCTCGTAACATTCACAGATCTAAATTATTCATCACGAACCTCTTCTTTCGAGAAGCACACTACCTTCGCGAACCACCATAATGAGCTGAGAGAAAATGATTTTCTTCAAAAACTCTCTAATTCTCTTGAGGAGTTAGAGGCCTATTTATAAGTGATTCCACCAACCCTCGAACCTTCCTCGTGAAGTCAGTGGCATGTCAGCTCAAATCACACAGTTCTGAAGTTCCTGCCAAAATTCTCTCAAAATTTGCAAAGAACCCCGGTGATTTTCCAATCGTGGAGCTCATCGTAATCTTGGAGCATCCCGTACATTCCATCGTGGATTCTTTCTAAAGCTCCACCAGAAATGCCCTTCGCCAATATAATTATCTTTGATACATTAGTTTGCGAAGATCATCTTCATCACGAAGAAACACCGTCAACATTTTTCTGGTCCTTGCAAAATCCAATCCATGAAACCTATCTTTGTGAAACTCATGTATTTTCCATATTTTGATGAGATCTTTAAGGAAATCCATATTTCAAATTCTCACCAAAATACAAATTTTGGTTCCCAAAAATTTGGAAAACATTGGATAACGATGCCACATTGTATCTGTTCTTCTATACCGCCTTCAGATCATTCATTCCTTTATTATGGTTTTTTTGTCAACATTTATTGTCATCAACATCTCTGGAACTCGACAATTCACCATGGAAAACTTCTTTTTCATCAAACACAATCTACCCAAAAATGATGCAATGATATCTTAAGGGATTTTTTACCAAAATTAATGTTTTAAATAAAAATATATAATTTATTTTTCATCAATTAAATAATTTATACATCCTCATTGTATAAGCCTTTGAGGTAATAATATATTCCTAGAAAATTAAAAATAAATTACCATTATTAAAAAAAATTCATTGAAATTCGTATGTATAGTATTAATTATCATTTGTATATCATTAAATTAAAAATTTTATATTTATTAAAATTTGAGTAAAAAATATCAGACTTTTCATTAAATAGAATATTTTAAATGTCCTAATATCATACAAGTTGTTTCAAAAGGATACCATTTTTTCCCAAGATTTATTTAGGTATAAAAAAACTCATAAAATGATATTAGGAAAATTTTTAATCTAATTCTATAATATGTTTTTACTATTTATTAACAGATTTACCTTTTTACTGTATTAAATAAATTAACAAAGTTACTATTTCTTGTTCCCAAAAATTAAAAGAAACTATTTAAAAAATTTAGAACCTCTGATTCCAATTATGGAATCCATTTTTAAAAATTTAATCCAAAGAAATTATACTAATTAATTTAAAATTAATCTCACTTATGAATGAGAAAACAAGTTTAAATAGTTAAAACATGAAAAAGATTTAAATTATTTTTAGGTAAATTCAAGGTAAAAATTACAACAACGAAATCAATTAAATCAAATGATAAAAATATAAGATAATTATACTTTAAAACCAATATAATATATAATTTAACAATATAAATATTTTTAATAAAATGTTGTTATCAATTAAAATTCAATAATTTATTACGATTCACAAAAATGTGAAACTTATTAAAAAATTCAATAAATTTATACAGAGCTTATTTTGATACATTGAATTTATATGAGATATGTATTTTTCAATTTTAAAATAAAAATTATAAAATCATTCATTTAAAATGGGTTCTTCCTCATAAAAAAGAAAAATTGTACTTTTTTTAAAATACATATTTTATTTGAAAATTTGATATTTTTTCTTATATCATGTATAGAGAACATATAAGATTAATTTTAAACATTATATAAAATAATATATATATATATATATATCACGAATAATATCTATCATGGGTGATTATATTATTTTAAAAACTTACTTATTTTTATTTAAATGTTTTTTCAGGGAAACATTTACTTTTATTTAAAAAGTTTTTTATTTTCATTTGTAATTAATTTTCCAGTGAGAAAATATTTATATATACATGTGTATAAAATATTTAATTATTTTAGTTAATACTTTTCACACGCACTATTATAAAGGATTTCTTATTAGGGAACATAATAATATTCTTTTTTTTTCACAACAACTTGGTTTTGCGTGAAATGAAATCTATCAAAAGAACAAGAAACTGTCTATAACACATGCCAAGAATTGTGTTGATTATACCACAATAAAATATGGTGTTGCATATAGAAAAAACCTATCTTATTGTAACAAACAACATAAGACATCAAATAAATAAATAAATAATATACCTCATAAAAATATTAGGGTGATACACAAAACTTCAATAATATCACACCAACCCCTTCGATGTTATCGATGTGGATGATTTATAGATTTAGAAAAATGTGCCCTTTGATGAGAATCCAATATGTCTATTTGATCATAGTGATAAATTGATGCGGGCAAAGACTGTCCTGGTAGTTCATGTATTGTAGAAACATGGATGTGTGAAGAATGATAATGGGAAAGGTAGCAACATATGCAGGCTTAGTGGCCCAAACATTTGACTTGGAATATTTTAAATGATTGGGAGTTCTTCTCTTCATCAACCTACTACAAGGGAGAGATTGTAAGATCCCATCCTTTTCTAGAGTTTTCTACAGGTCTTATATAGGTACAATTTTGCTTAATGTTTATAAATTTTAGTTTGTGATTTATCATAGGGGTTTTTATGGGTGGAAAATATTATAAAATTGAAGGATATAGGGTAGTTCACTATTGGTGCATGGTTAGGAAAAAATTCTCCCCCTAGCCCAGCAAACAATAAAAACCTAGATAGTGGGGATTAGTGCATTGTGAGAATGGTTTGTCTATCCATTATCCTTACGACGAGTAACATTGAACCCTTATAACATAGGGGTATATAATAGGCTTATTATTTGGGAAAAACATTGTGACTCACTTTGGTATACTGTCCACATTGTTTATGTTAACCATAAAAATAAATTTTTAATTATTCGAACCTCCGAATGAATAGAGGATTTACCCCCACTATATCCTAGGATCTATTTCATGATTATGGAGCACTAATTATAGATTCCAAGCCCTATCAATCCCGATTAATCACCATATGATGCATTGATTGAAGATCTGCACCTCTCATGGTTAGAAAATTCTATCATTCTTGGTTTTCATTTTGCTCACCTTCATTATCAAATTATTTTTAGGTTGTTATTACTGTTTTTTTATAATATCGATATCTATTACTATGGATCAAAATATAGTATTTTAAATCCAGATCTTGAAAAGAGCGATCTTGAATTTTAATCATTATTTTGGGGACTAGATGAATTTATCATTATTTATCATTGTAACACTAAAATTTTGGAGATTTTCATTTGGGTGATCGTTCATCAACAAATTAAGGTAGGTGGTCTACAATTCTAATATCATAGTATTTATTTAACTGAAATGTGTATAATTATATTATTTCTATTAAGTATTTCAAAAATTAATATTTTTTTATAATTAATTAATTGAGGAGATGTGAATTTGGGAATTCTTATATTTTGGAATTGGAGATAATTAGTTATAGAATTAATTGTGAGATATATAGATTATTTATTTAGAGATAATTAATTTATGAATTAATTCTATTTTATTGATATTTTTAATATTGATAATAAGTTTTGGAATTAGTTATAGTTTTTTTGAGTGGTGGATACTGATTAATTCATTAATGAATTAATTAATGGGATTGACATACATTTATAATTGGGGAATTAATTAATGGGGTCTATATGATTTGATAATTGATGATTTAACTAATAGAATTGTTGGGTTTAATTAATTAATTATTTATTAATTAATATTAATCTCTATAATTAATTGTTGAATTTATTATGTGATGAATGGTAACATTTTCATATAGTCGTGAAATATAGAATGGAAATGTGGTCATTATAATGTGTAAGGTATGAATGGGAACATGGTCATTTAGTTGTGAGATATAGAATTGGAACATGGTCCTTGTAATAAAAGTGGCATGATTGTTAACATGCTCATTTATTTATGAATTAAATAATGGGAACATGGTCATTCTATTGTGAAATGTGTGACTGTTAAAATTGGTCATTCATGTATAAATTAAATGATTGAAAATATGGAACTTTGAGAAGTAATATTACATCGTAATACATTCAGATCTGGTATAAGCTAATGTAGGGATTTAGGTATGGTTGTCTACAGGAAACAAGGAGATATATTGTTAAATAATGATTAATTGATAATGTAATAATTTTTTACTAATGAATAGTAATTATATTATTTTTGCAAATTTATACACTTTCGTTTAACTAGATATTGTTCTAAACTCTATTGGTGGTGACCTACTATGTTATACTCTCAACATACTCGCAATGTATGATCAATACATAAATATAATTATTGTTTTTTAGACAGGATGAGGAAAATGGCATTGAGTTATGTGGATGTGTTGGCATAGATCTTTTATAAGGGAAACATATGTGGTTTTAGACTAGATTGGGATTCTTCTATCTTTTTAACTTTTAGGTTCCATTTTAGACACTGGACACATACTTTATCATGAACTTATTTACATCTTTATTTTTGTTTTGGTATTTCTAATATTGTGTATTATAGTGATATATATATTGTTCATTATAATATGATATTCATCTATTATTAATAATTTCTGCTGTTTTATTACTCTGATAAAATGGTGTATATTCTCCCCAAGTTCAATATACTAGACCCTCTCTTCTAGTTGGAAGCCTCTGGAATACATGGAGGTTCTTTTCAGGTAATCTAACTAACTAGCTCGGGGAATTGGGGCACAGAGACTAGCCTAGGAAATTATTGTTATCAAGGCTGAAAATGTAATGTTTTTGAGTTTATTACCAGTTCTAGAAGTATGGATTATGGTCTATTATAAATAGTATTATGGAAGAGATTAAATTGTTTTGATGATTATGATGTCTTCATGTGAGGCTATCTTAAGAGTTTCATATGTCGTCTTAGGTATATAGTCATAATTATAATCATTAGTTAAAAGTCATAGACATCCCATTGCGGTTTTATGTAATTGGGTTTTAATATGATTAATGAAATATTTTGATTTATCTTATTTCGTTGAGGTTATTTGAGAAATAAAGTTATGGAATGATTTTTTTTAACATTGGGTAATTATATTTAATTTATATAATATTTTTTAATATGATGGTTTATTCATTTTTTGAATTATCTCAATAAGTTTGAAGAATATTTTTCTTAATTTTTATTTGCCTATGGAACTAGTTGTTATTTTTTAGGGTTGGTCTAGTCTATTAAATGTTTATTTTAGATCTTAATTAATTAAAAATTCATTGAATACATGTTGTTTGGAGAAAATGATCTGTTTGTGGTTGAGATTTATTAAAGGATTAAATTATACCCATCATGTCTATTTATTTCCATATTATATTAGTCTAAATGGAAATAGGATTCCTAAACTCAAGGAAAAGGATATTAAAAAAATATTATCTTAGTTCTTTTAATTCTGATGAACCAATGGTCTTTTTTGATCATCACATATTTATGGTTTTAAGTCCTATAACATTCCATTTATCATTTACATGATTGCGATCAATGAAACCACTCACTCTCTGTAATAGTTTACAATTTTCATTCAATTATACCATTGTTCTCCAATTTTATAACCAAGTTATGTTGTACTCCCTATGTCCTATTTAATTCAGTTTTTGATATTATGATGAATATGTTTTAGAAACACACATTTTGTAATGGGATTACAATTAAGTTATTTACAAATTACCATCAATTGATTATCTAGATAAATATGGAATTGTGAGGGTGAAATTTATTAAAATGGGGGTCAATGTAGAAACTCTATTTTCTGAAATATTGAAAATAATATTCGATAGCATAATAGACATGAAACATTAAACCAAAATTAACAATGATATATATAGCCTCTAAAACATAGCCGTTAAATTTGATAGAAAAAAACAATAAAAACTTATTTATTTAAATATTATTATTTAACCATAAATAAAATAGATATCTATTTATTAAAATAAATTAAGAACCATATAAAATAATTTGAACTGTTTTGTTAAAAAAAAATTCGTCTAAAATAATGTTTAATAGTGCTTTGTTTATAGAATATAATATAAATTTTTACAACCTTTTTAAAATTTATTAGTAATAATAAACATAATTTTTTTAAAATTGTAATACATAAATTATATTAGAGTAATGTTTTAGTAGTATTATGGAATGCTTTTTTATATTAATTTTGAAAAATAGTGAATATTAATTGAAAACTACATTTAATTTAAATAATTTATAATTTATAATTATATTATGAATTATTTTTAAAAAATATGTTATCAATGATAAGTATTTTTTCAAATTAAAGTCATTGTAATCTTTTTATTAAATTTTTATGTGACAACATTGTAAA
Organism: Viscum album; assembly: GCA_963277665.1. NCBI lineage: Eukaryota > Viridiplantae > Streptophyta > Magnoliopsida > Santalales > Viscaceae > Viscum > Viscum album. Next base: position 308,880,133 of record OY728158.1, read on the forward strand.
CTAGGTAACATTTTCTCTTTAAATAACTATTTTATTATCACATCCAAAATATTAATATAACATTAAAAAATTTCCAGTTATATGATTTGAACATGAAAAAATGGTTTTAATGTTTTGAATTATAAAAATTTAGAATATCTAATAAATGAAAATAAATTTTAAGAAAACATAACTGTGAATGCAATAATAATTAATAATCGTTGCTAAGGTGAAAATGGGATTACTGGGGTGTTAATAATAAATGATAATAATGAAAATGATATAAAATATTAAAATAATGTTATTTAATTACTTTATTACTATACATTACATTATGTTCTTTGAAATATGGAAATAACATTGGACATTCCTTTGAAAACATTCCATACAACATGTTTTGTAAAAAACAAAAAAAGACACATTTCGTACTTATAAAATCGATAATGATTTGTCATATAAAGTAAATGAGATATGTTATATTTTATATATATTAAGATTAATTAGAATTATATATAATTTTATTTAATTTTTTAGAAGAAATAATTACATTAAAGGCTTATAAAACAAAAACATGATGATTAATTAGTCAATAAATAAATAAAATAAATGAAACTAAATATCATAAAAATGAAGTAAATTGAATGAATTATTATGTTTCATAATTTTTTGTTAATAAAATATCATGTAAAACATTTTTTAACGTAACATATTTTAATTATATCATTTTCATGATATTTTTAAATTTAATTAAACTAAAAAATGTAAAAATTGACAGTAATGTTATTCAATGATAAATGATTTTATTAAAATTATTTAAGTTGAAAAAAATCTTATAATATGCGATGTGATTTTAAAATATTATTAAATATAACATATTACCCATTAATGGACCAATTTTTCTCCTATAATGAATATATTATACACTAAATTGTAAAACTTTTGTTAGCATAGTTACTGTTAAAGTAGTGTTTTTCCGTGTTACATGAAATTGTGTCAAAATTAATTTTAAACAAATTTTTTTTATTGAAAAATAATATTTAGAATCATTTGGTTTAAATTTTCTAATATCATACCCATTAATTAATTCATAATGGAATGATACCTTGGTTATAAGACTAGTTACCATAGTGAAAATAACAAAATGCTAAAATTGGTGAAACAAAAAAGTTAACAAAACATATTTATAACATGGGATTAATTGGTTTTTGGATATTTTTATATAATATATAATACCTAATAAAAATTAATTATAAATTTTTGATCCAATTTAGGTAAAATTGGTTTACAAGTTGATTATACTTTTGAGTATTTACAAGAATATAACTCCTCCTCTACAATAAAAGAGAACTCTCTCCCCATACTTCCTCAAACATATAAATCCATTTTTATCATCCAATATCTTCTTCAAAAACATCACAAAATCCCTCCACACATCCAGGATTCCATATATTTTTATTAAATCCAACACAAGGAGGCTTTACACTAAACCTAATAAGGATATATAAAGAAGAGGTAATGTTCTTCAAGAAACCTATTTTTTATTTCATTCCCTAAATCCTTAATTTATTCTGAATACATGATGATATAATATCCTCATTATATTAAACATATTGGGGCTTATTTATGGAAATTTCATTACCAATATCCATCTATGCTTACAATAATTGGGTTATGAAATCATTATTCTTGTGTTTGGCGAACTGTAACCTCAAGAACTGATGTGATTCATTTTTTCATTCCAACCTATCAGAATTGTGTATGATGATGGATATAAATTTTATATATAATATTTATAATATTATTATACATATTGAGTAAATATATCAAATATATCCTTTTAAATTCCATTATTTATGTGACACGATAATGTCGCTCGTGTGTACTGCGTCCTACTATCTCATGAAGTGTTGTGATTAATTTTTCACCAATGCAATATATGTAAGGAAAAAAGGTTTATGATAAAAAACAATGTGATATAACTTAAATATATATTATATTAATTACATATTTACCACTATGATAATATAATATATCTTTTTTATTTTTACATCTTCAGTCACCGGAATAAATTATAACGTCGTTCGTGGATGTGCAGACTACCACCTCCTTAAGGTGATATGATAATTTTTTCACCACCACATCACCATAATGGTATATATAAGTATATATAATTAAATTATAAATTTTTGGGATATTATTATCAATATTTAATGATAATATATTACTTAACTTCTTTCTATAAATATCATTGAAAAATTGGAATGTTACTCATGAAAATGTATGGAATACTATCTCTATGATCATAAAATTAAATTATTTTTCATAATCGTATTTAAGGATGAATTGGAATATTATAATTTATTTCTAAATATGATAAATATTTCCTGATTATAATTTGGTATATCATTAATAAATAACTCTTTTTCCGTAGTAAAACTGCTAAGAACTTTTTTTACACATATTTTGAATCTGCTCAAAACATCAGATGTAAAATTTGTTGATCAAGTAATGGTAAATAGAAATAAATTATGTTAAATAAAAATAAAAAACATTAATTTTTTTCATTAGTGTAAATACTTAATATTTATTTATTATTCAGTTTGATAAATACACAACTGACAACTGGGACTCAATGTAAGGGATTTTCTTGTCTCACTTTAATTTCTATGAGATATATTCCACAGTCACCCCTTTTTTATGTGGTTAATATATAGACGATGAATTAATTTTATGATTCATATAATTAAAATTAAAATTACATGTGTTATAAATTTGGTTATATTGTCATTGATATTTGTAATCATGGAATTTGGTTATATTGTTATTGAGATTCATGTTATGTTATACACATACAATCTATTATGAGGTGTATATACATCACCCTTGACATTTTATTCCATGAATATAGTATTTTTATGATATTATAGGATTCATTTAATTTACATATTTCATGGGTATTATAATTCAATGTTACAAAAGTTGTAATATATTATGTCAGTAACTAATTATTTATCAGGATTTGTTATGATTATGAATCCAATGATAAATTATTATGATCTGTATCTCAATAAAATAAAAATATATACTCACTATGGTTATTAATGTTATGTTAAATTAATTTTAAAATTTTTTAATCTTTGGTAATTAAAATAATATAAAAAATGTTTTCAAAAAATCTGAATTGAATTCTTTCTTTGGTTAGAAATATGATTTATTCTGTTACAACATTTTCTAAATATGTTTTTATAAATATTTTTAATAATGTAAAAATTATTTTGTCTACAAAATTTTACTCATTTATTATTTTTAAAAATAAAAGTTCTTAAATAAAATTTTTTCACTTTCTGAACAAGGTAATTTTCTATCATTTTTACCATGAAAAACGAATGTTCTTTATATCATGTATGGAATTTACCACCAACAGAACCTTAATCTCATTAATGATTTCATATAAATATTACATGATGATTTTTAAAAGAAAATATTTAATTAGTTATCATAAAATTAAATATTTTTAAAAGTGGGTTTCAAAGAAAACTATTTTCAATAATAATTATATTTTAAAAAGTAATTTTATAAATTAAATGTATACATTCCTAAATGAAGATATAATGAACATTAAATTATATTTCCATTCATTAACATTAACTCGGAATTTATTTATTTATTCCCCAATGTGAATATTTTTTAATTATACCATCCCCATTCTCTCTCAAGATATATCAAAAGTATTTCAAAGAGATTAAAATTGAACATGTTTAATTCTAGGTGTTAGTAATGATTCTAAGATATTTAAATGAAACCAATTTCTTTTCCCTAAGATATGTAAGTTTTAATATAATAATAATTATTTATATGCAATTTATGATAAAATAAACATGTAATTTATTCATATTAGTGTTCTTAGACATTATTTATATAATGGGATGACCCAGAAAACATTGGGTGAGCCCATTATATTGTTCTTGATGGTGTGGCCCCTAATGCATTGGGTGGAAAATTTATTCCTTATATGATGGGCTGGCCTAGAATGTTTAATGTGAGACCCTTATAGATTATATGATTAGAATACCAGATTTTAATAACCTACTTTTTATAAATGATATTTTTCTCTTAAAATATATGGGTGTTATAATATGGTATTATACATATAAAGAATATTATAATAATATATTTCATAATATAGTTTTGTTACTATGTAATGAAACTAATAATAATTTCATTTAGTATATTTCGAAATAAAATAATAAATAAAATATATAAAATTGGAAGTTATGGATTTTACCAATAATATAGGATCACCTCCATGACCAACCCAATATAATCAAAAGAAATTTTTTATAACAAATAAAAAATTTAGAAATTAAAAATATATAAAATATGACATAATTGTAGAGAATAATAAATTAAATATTGTAGTGTGGTATATATGAGGTAATGTGACTATGGTAATAGTGGTGTGACCATTGGATTAGTAACAAGACCATTGGGAAAAATAACCTAGCTATTGGAAATGGAAACAAGATGATTAGTATAATAATTTTAACCATTAATTATAAATTCATAATTAAATAATATTTCTCATTAATAATTTTTTAAAATATAATCATTATAATTTTTAAAAAATAAATTCCACGATTACAAATATCAATGAAAATATAAACAAATTTTTAACTTACTTAATTTTGATGTATTTCATAAAAATCATAATTTTTATACTAAAAATTCATATTAAATGTGATATATATTTATTTTAATAAAAAGAATATAATGATATAAATCATCTTTTTGAAATTTTTAATGAGTTATTTAATGGCAAATTTTGCAAATACAATAATTTTTGAGTGAATAATAAAAATATTGTTTTCATATAATTAGGGTATTTAAATTATATCATTCGTGGTGTTATAATGAAATAATCCAACATATAACATGAGGTTAGGCCATGATATATTTAATTTCATAATTGAGTCATTAAAATTAAATAAATATAATTTTAAAACCTAAAAAGATCGTTCCAAAACCTATTGTCTAAAATTATTTCCTAAAATAACAATTTTTCTTTCATTCCACATTCTATTTTATAAAACTTGTAAATTATAATTTAGAAGATATTTAATTTCTAACAATACTTTTTATAATATTTATATATGATATATATTTTAAAAAATTCACTATTACACATTTTACAATTGATATATTATTTTATATAAAATTTTATTCATAAATTACTCTTCTCCTCAAGTATAAATATCCCCACTCCCTCCCATTGGGAAACCACTCACCACCAAATTAAAAGGCATATGAAATTCCAAAATACTTTTATTATATACCCTTATAATACTTATGGAATTTCTGGAGTATTCCCACCCCAATCCTCATTAGATTCATACAGTCATACATTAGAATCCACACTAACGATTGACTAAGAATCCTTTAACTCGTATCATTTTTATCCTTATCATTATTCATTCACCACATCATTCAAAAAAAATTATAATATTTATTATGTAATTTTCTAAAATTATGTTAATTTTTTAACATACATTATGTATCATACATATTATATATATAAATTTCAACCTTCTCTTTCTACTCTTACTGTAATGTCCAGTTAATGGTCAATTAAACACATACAATGACATTTCCATATCTATAAATATAACAATAATAAGGGATTGAATATATAATTCATATATAATATATAAATAGTTAATTATAATTATTCTATTCTTATTGATTTAATTTTACTTATGTGTCTATGACTTTGAACAAAATTGGTGAATTGAAAATAAGAGAGGAAAATTTATTAAATACATAATTTGAAAAAAAACTCACAATTAAAATATACTACTATAACATATAATAAAATAGTTATAAAAGAAAAAGTTTGGATGAAATTAACATAATTAAATTCTAGATGTATGTATTGTTAATTATTATATTATTATTCATGTGGACTAAAAGTGACAAAACAAATCATGATTTAAGGTAAGAGGAATATCGAACCCAATTCCATTTTATATGTAATATTATCTTCAATGGTATGAATGTTTATCTTAATTCCATGAAATGTACATTCCATTTTGTTTTTGGATATAAATATTTGAATCATGTTATAATTGTTTCTATGAAAATTATTTTTCATGGTGACATTAATTTTAAAAATTCCTCATTTTACTCCTCTTGAAATTATTCTTACATAGTAAAGAGTAATGATGTTTTATTTCCATGTATGTTTTCCCTTATTCATTTTTAAATAAAAAATTGTATCCATGAATGCATTATTTAAAAAATCCTTATAAAATCTATTCTCTTAACTGGTTTTATTTAATGTTTATGATTTTTATATGTTTTATGGGCAATTCATAAGTTTGTAAGTATTATTATTTGATGGGTGGGCTTGGAATTATATAACCCTCTAATTTATTGGGTAATGTAATTTATCTCATCATATAATTAGTATTATGAATTAACATGATGCTATATTTGATCCCAAAATTTCTATTATGATTATGCACATATCTTATGCATAAACATGATGATATCATTGTTTAAAACTATCTAGGGTATTAGACCACCATAACATGAAATTTCATTTTTATGTATTTTCAAATCCACTAACTCTATCAAATATTTCCATCATAATGATGATGATGATGATAACATGATAATAAAATGTTGATGATTAATATTCACACCGATTTTTAATTGATTCAAATCTATTAGTCATCCTTCTTATAGAATTTTATCTCACCCTTTCTTTGATGTATATCCTTAAGTAAAAACATGTACTAAAGAGAAGATGAGATTTTATAAAGATAAATATTATTTTTTAAAATATAAAATTATTTTATTTTATTTATATGTGATTTATGATTCTAATTTTCAAAATAAACTACATTTTTTATCCATTATTATAATTAGTTTATGTTTTTAGCTAATAATTTAGTTAATAGACAAGTATGAAATTCCTAGGTCACAATAGTTAGTATCTAAGTGTTGTTTAGTTTATTTGAAATATAGGATTAGAAAAAATGAATGAAAAAAATAATTATAAGTCAATGTATAATTAAAACATCATGAAATATTTATTTAGAAAATAATAAACATTTGGAACCCATAATATATAACATTATTTTTTATTTTATAAAAAAAATTCTTAATTAAATTATTTTTTTTCAAACTATTTTTATTATAGGACATGTTCTGATCCCAATAAATTATAGCCAATGATTCGTGTGAGGGATATATAAACTATTACCCTAATATTATCCCAAATTCCATGTGTGGTGGAGCTCGAAAAAATATGGTGATTCTTACCTTTCATTCTGAGGCTATGAAAAATAACTTGAACCACATTGAATTCCATCCATCACCTAAGAAGGAGAAACATTCCCATGAATCCTTTATGTAGAAACTACCACCAACATTTATTGGGACATCTACTTCACTTGTTTTCGGATATTGTGTTAACTCATTATATAAAATACTTTCAATGATTGCTCGCTTTAAGAATGTGAAGGTAACATTGGACCTATATCACATAGATGTGGTGTTTGATCAATAGTGGAACATGACTTGGAACACCAAACTGAATGATGAAATAGAAGAGATGGAATATTGTGTATTTTATAAAATATATTCTTAACAAGTATTTTCCCCAATCATCTAAAACAACATTATAAGAATAATTCATATAACTGAAGCACAAGGAAGGTGAATCTATGACGAATAATGAGGAAAAATCCAACGGATTTAAATATAAACCATCGGTTTTGTTATCATAAATTATATCAAAATAGATATATTCATTAGTGTTTAAAAATAGAATATTGAAAAATATCAGGCTATTTTTTGCATCGAAGTTATAAATAAGTGGTTCGAGGTTATCACAATGTTGTGATAGAGTTTGAAGATTAGGTCCCAGTTTATGGAGATAAAATTATAATAATATATTTTCAAGGTAGTGGTTCAAATGATAGATGAAATAGGATCTAACCAACCACATGTCAAAAATATTGGAAGAAACATCTCGGTAATTTCCTTAATGTGACGAGTAAAAGCTTAATGTGTGGAGGATAAGGTCACTAAGCTCAAGAATGTTAAAGATGCATGATGATTACATACTATGTGATGAAGGAATTAAATCAGAACCCATGGTTTAATGCTTTAACATTACGGAGAAATGGGACTAAGAAATCTTGGTCACTAAAGAACGAGTCTGTGAGGGTAATTAACATTAGTAACCAATAAATCTAATTGATAAGGGGAATTTTTATAACATAACCTGTAACACCCTGAGATTTTATGAAAAATATTTTTTTTAATTTCATTAATGTCTTCTGTTGTATGCTACTCCAAAAAGATCTTGTACAACATGCATCCCTGACTTTTCTTGCATTACATGCAATCACGACCTTCCACGATATTGTGAGGTGTACGCAATACGGAGTTTCACTAAACAATGATATGTTATATAAACTAGCCATTATGAATAGTAATACCCAATTTTTTAAATTTTATAAATATTATCATTCAAAATGGACTTCAGTTTTTGGATTCAGAATATCAAAATTAGCCTAGGGTGAATTTTTGGTATTTTTCTGAAAACTTTCAATTTTTGATGAATAGTGAAAACACTGGGTTACTATTCGAAAACCGACCTTTTATTTAAATAATTATTTATTTTATTTATATATATTTTAGTTCAAATTGATACATAATATCTATATAAGTTCAATTTATGTCATTAGAGTCATTTTATTATAATTTTAGATATAAAAATTTTTATTGAACTTTTCAGCATCTTTTACCCACCTCCTTGGAGAATTAGTAAATTCACATAAAACATAATTTTACCGATTCTGTGAGTGTAATTTAGAAAATCATTGAGACACTGTTAATACCAAGGACTAAAATTTGGTTCAATGAGATGAAAATAATTTTTGGTGAATAGTAACTTTTTACTTCTTTTCCCACAGTTAAAAGTAAATAGGATAATTAAGGGTAAACATGATATTATTATTACCATAACACATGAAATAATTCTATTGGATAAGTTTAATTCGACCAAAAACAAATATATGAGTAAAATATTACCATTTAGGCCCACTTGGATTAGAATAGGACATTTAATATTATTTTATTTAAAAAATAGTTAAAATAGTTAAAATCAATGTTTAATGATTAAAACATTTTTAATATAGGGTTATACAAAAGATAAATTAGACTAAAAATATTAATTAGAAATATAAAATGATTTCCTACATAATGGTATTTTATTTATAATTGTTAAACATTATATAATATAATTTATTTATGACACTCTGATGATGCAGTAATTATCCTATTAATGAAATATTAACATAATTGATGTTATAAATAATCAAATAAATTTAATGTGAGACTTTTTATTAATTAAAATAAATTTATAGGTTAATATGACATGTTAGTATTGATTTAGTTTACTTTTTTTGAACTAATAATTCTGTTAGGATTTTCACAAAAATCAATTACCAAATAGTGTCAATTTTGATATAAAATAGTTTTTAAAACAAATATTATATTATTAATTGTTATTTTATTCCTAAAAATCTATGGTTCAGACAAATGACTTAAATACGGTTATATATTTTAATAATAATCAACTTGGGGTTCGTTTGTCTTGTTATAGTATGTTTATTAACCTTATATTGTAAGAAAACAAGAAGACACTGTAAAAGAAAAATTATATTACCTAATGTTAAATCTAAATGATATGGTTAAAATAGAGACCTAAACTTGTCTAAATTATATTGGATGAGAGTATTTCGACCCATCCCCACCATAGCTTCGAAATAACTCAATTTTGAGCTCTTAATAACACAATATGACTTTATAATAAAATAATAATTTTTTTATTCCAAAGGTGCCCCTCTCCTCCGTTCTAAAACGGCACCTCCTCCCTCTATTCCTCACACCACTTGGAGCCTTCATGCTCGTCCAATCCCCACCAATTTCTCTTCTCCACTTCCCTAGAAACATCCTAGAGGTTGTGGTCTTCTTCAAATACCAATCATAGTGCCCTAAGATGAGGTTTTAAAAAGGCGTGTCGAAAGAAGAGGTAATATCCATTACCGATTATTTTAACATTATTTCTTATTCTACTTATTATTATTTAGTTGTATCATTATATTGCAATAACATCATTATCACTAATATACTGATATGTTATTATAAATATGAAACATCCCCATTTCACCTTCTATCCATCCTATGGAAAACGAAATCACTGGCCGTGCGTACGTACAGAATACTGTCTCCACACTGTGGTGTAATCTGTTTTTCCACCACCACCATACTTGGATGGGTATAATGGTGTAAAGAATAAATAAATATGATTATTATATCATCATACTGATTCTATGATAATATATCATTCACTCAAATTCGATTCAATAAATATGGGAACAATATCATCGCTCGTGCGTACGTACGGATTACCGTCTCCATGACGCGATGAAATTCATTTTCCATGTTAACAATTCAAGAATGATTATAAAGTATATATAATAAGTAATCATGAAATATATGACATATTAATGATAATATATTTATGAATATATATGTATTTCATATACTTAATTCCATTAAATTCAATAAAGAAACGAAAACAGCGTTCATGCGTAAGTATGACCTACAGTCTCCATGAAGAGTGTATTTCGTTCCATTTATCGATCTATTATATATACGTATATTCTGAATATATATTATATATAAATCATTTTTTATATTATTGAATCAAGTAATCATGATCTATGTAATCATATGAATAATTACAATTCAAAACACGGATGACAAATGAAACGATTTTACCCAAAACGCTCTTTAACAAGGATTTTACAAAAGAACGGGTAATATAAAGTCATAAGTGAACCATATATGATATCATAACAATGAATAAGATTATGTAATAAGTAAATGACAATATTTGAATAATTATACAGGAGGTTCATATACATACGAAGCTTATCGGACATAATGTAAGGGAAAATCTCGAAATCTCAATTTTTATCCGAGATTATTTATACTTCAGAATTTACTGGGGAATATGTATCATCCACATCCATGTTTCCTCAATATGTAATATTTATATACTTATAAAAAATTTTATGTCCAATTTTACCCTTCGATGAGTTTTTAGTAAATGATATGAAAGGGATCTTTTGTCATTTTTCATACGAGGTACATTTTGACTTCTCCCGCCAATGTACGAGAACAATGTTTTTTAACTTATACGGCATGAACAGATTTTTACAGTTTCATAACGCCTTATTTTCAATAATATTAATCTATAATATGTCATGATTATTTTCATCAAAATACTTATCTTTTAAAATTTCATTGCATTTTGTGAAAAGAAAATTATTTAGAATAAGAAAGGATATTTTCCTCAAGAATTCATTTCAAGTGTTTTATCAAAAATATTTTCCATCTAAGAAGTCATTATTCAGTATATTTATTTTTCAAGTATAATGTCTATATTATTTACATGGTTTTATTTTTATTATGATGAAATGATATCCATTTTTTTATATGGATTATGTTATGATGGAATGATGTTAACAAAACCCAATTTATTCCTTGGGTAATGATGATGGATTTATGATTTTTTTGTGGCACACATAAGAATTATTTCAATATGAGATGGGTGTGACCTATATCTCCCTCAAATGCGTTGGGTAAAGATTTATATCTCATGAGATAAAAATGGCTGGAATGGTAAGTTATTCTGGTTAAGTGTTACAGGACTGAAACGAGGAGTGAACTCGATTCAGAAAGGTACTTTGTCCACTAAGATGGTCTTGGCAGCAATGCCTTGGCTACTATTGAAATCATAACATGTACTGAATGGTTTCCACAATTACATGTTTTATTCCCATTATATTTTATCATTATTGATGTTCCATTATGATATATGCCTTACATACTTCCACGATTTATGTCTTTTCTCAAGATTTTGATGTTTGAATTTCATGTTCAAGTTTTTACTTTCAAATGTTTATGGATTGTTTTATGATCACTATGTTTTCCCTTACTGATCATTTGAGCTCACCCTTTTTATGTTTTCTTTTCCCCAGGATATAAAGAATGGTTTTATCTATGAAAAAAAGGGGAAAATCTTTATGGGAGAAGTTGAAGATCCGTCCCTACAATTAGTAGATTACGTTCCATGTTTCCAAAGACACTGACCTATTACGGTCATTTGGTGTCTATTTTTGTTATGTAATAAGTATTCTGCAAAATTATTGTAATATCCATCTACGTCAAGTTTCGGGTCTCCACATTTGGTATCAGAGGAAAGGTTTAGTCAACCTTTGGAAACTAAGATGCGAGAACTTTAGTGAGATCCTTAGAGATATTTCTAAGGTATGTCTAGGGATGTCCCTAAGGTTAAGTATAAGTATAGGTTATAGTACAAGAATTACGGTAACGATCTTAGAATTAAACCTAAGATGTTAGATATTGAATGTAATCCCCCTTTATTATGTTGTTTTCCATAACATGATTTTTTCCTCTCACACTATTCTTTTTGGGTTTTTGACGATGGCTGGAACCCGAAGGAATCGTGTTGATCAATGTAATGGACAATGCAATGATTGTCCTCCTAAACAGAAAAATGTTATGTGAGATTGAGTGAAAAATCGTATTTCTATACTTACAGAAGCTATGAATCTTTCTGGACTTCCAAATGAGTAGATAAGGTTAAAATATTTTATTGAGTCCTTCATGAGGCAACGCCCACCTTCTTTCAGTGGGTCTTCTGATCCACTTGTTGTTGAACAATGGATCAGTACCACTAAAAAGATATTTTCAGTTCTTCAATGTTATGAACATGATAAAGTCATCTTAGCAGTATATCGTTTTGAAGGTGAAGCTGATCAATGGTGGAATCTTATCAAGAATACGAGGCCAAGAGTTGAAATTGAGTCCATGGAATGGGACGAGTTCATGAACTTATTTTTCAATAAGTACATCCCTCATATTCATCTAACAAATATGGAGAATGAATTTCTTGAAATAAAGCAAATGGAGGATTAATCTATTGGTATATACGAAGCGAATTTTACAAGGCTTGGAAGGTTTGCATCTGGATTTATCATCCAACCTGAAAGTAAAGTTGATCGATTCTTCAGTGGCTTAAAACCAAATCTACGATGGGCATTAGCTATAAGAGGCGTCAATAGCTATGAAGAAGTTGTGTGTTTTTCTATCAAGGTAGTAATGGAAGTTGGTGTTTCATATCCATCTCATGGTTTTGATAAGAAACGAAAAATGGAGTTCAAGGAGAAATCTCGGAATAATGGTGAAAAGAAGATGAATGTTTCCTTATTCTAAAAGTGTGGAAAGAATCATGGTAGAGATTGTCTTAAAGGGACTAGAAAATTTTTTAAGTGTGGAAAATAAGGTCATCAAGTAGATGAGTGTTGAAGTAATGTAAAAAGGGTTTCTAATGATGTTAATAAAGAAAAGACTGTAGAGAACGCACCACCATCACTTCAATTATTCAAGTGAAATGAAATGGGGTATTATGCTAATCAATGCCCTAATCCAAGGGTTATTGATGATCTACATGAGAAAACACTTAAGGCAAAGGACAATGGGATGTAACATGCGATCACTATTTGCGATGTTGAATATCAAAATGATGTGGTGGAATGATTAAGTGTTTATGTAATGGGATTCCAAAATAATGTTGTATATAGTATTGTTGAATATTGGAATATTTATGTATTGGTCTATTGTGGTTTTCAATAATTTTATGGTACCGGTAACCATGGAAAGTGATTGAGATATTTTTTGAAAGAAGATGATATTCACATAATGAAGGGATAAAGAGAAAATGAAATTTAAGACAGTATTCTTGAGCTCATGAATGATATAAGGAAATAGTTATATCATGGTTTGAGTATATAGAATTTTGGGTTTTTGGTATGTGGAAAAAGATAAATTTTGATAGCAATCATGTTTTCACTATGTTTCAATGTGTATTCATTTTTCAAGATAATACATGATTAAGGCCTTCAAATGTTTGGAATGTGACCAAAAAGACATATCTTATGATATATGTGGATCAACGATGGTCTTGACATGCTTGTTATATGAAATCTATGGTAATCATTTTCACTATAATATGAGAATGGACTGCAATATTATGGATAATCCAAAATATTGGAATGTATTACATTAGACATAAGTTTGTATTGTATTTTTTTTAAAAATGGACAACCTGTAGAACGAATGACAACTCGTCACGTCGAACAAGGCTGTGGGAATCGAACCCACAACCGAAGTGCGACATGCCTTTATTTCCTACCACTGGCCTACACGAAGTCCCCGGTTAGTAGAAACTAGTTTTATTTAATTATGTAGGATTATAGATGAAATATAAGTCCATTTTGGAACCATATATGTTTAATCTCACCATAGATGGAATTATGTATATACATTTTGCTAACTTATTTTTGAGACAGATGGAATGACCTATCATTCTATCGCATGATCTGCTAAAACATTGTGAAAGACAAATTCAACTTCATTTCTTAAAGATATGAAGTGGAAATTGTTCAAGGCACGAACAACGGTGAGATTATACCAAAATAAAGTAACTATTTCTTCTAATTCAAATTTATTAACTTTAGGGAAATGATCTTGAAAACCAAAAATGTTGTCCTAGTGACCTTATATACGATGAATCATATGGTACCCTAGATCATCACAAATTTATGGCTTTTTGATTGTTGACTTTTTCATAGCCATGCTCTCCATCAGAACATGACAGTTAGATTTCTCTTGCATATCCATAATTTCATCTATGTTCTCCTCTGTGGAAACCCAGTGATTAGTTAATTTGGGTAACTGTTACTTTTCATAGTTTAGTTTTTAAAGCTAAGTTTGGTATTCCTTTTTACGATGTGGGTTTCTATTAAAGAAACTTTCGAGTAGTAAACCATTTATAACCCCGACGAATTTTTAGGGTGAAATTCTTTTTAAGGGGGGTAGAATTTAACACCCGAAGATTTTATGAAAAATATTATTTTTATTTTCATTAATGTCTTGTGTTGTACGCTACACCAAAAGGAGATTTCACAACATGCATCTCTGACTTGGCTTGCATTACATGCAATCGCGACCTTCCACAATAGCGTGTGTTGTACGCAATACCAAGTTTCGCTAAACAACGATATGTTATATAAACTAGCCGTTATGAATAGTAATGACCACTTTTTGAAGTTTTATAAATTTTATCGATCAAAATGGACTTCATTTTTGGATTCAGAATATCAAAATTAGCCTAAGGTGAATTTTTGGTATTTTTCTGAAAAATTTCAATTTTTGATGAATAGTGAAAACACAGGGTTAATATTCAAAAACCGACATGTAATTTAAATAATTATTTATTTTATTTAAATTTATTTTAATTCAAATTGATACATAATTTCTATATATGTTCAATTTATGCCATTGGAGTCCTTTTATAATAATTTTAGATTTATAAAAAATTTATTGAACTTTTCACCGTCTTTTACCCACCTCCTAGGCGAATTTGCAAATTTACATAAAACATAATTTTACCACTTCTGTGAGTGGAATTTAGAAAATCCGAGAGACACGGTTAATATAAATGACCAAAATGTGGTTCAATGAGATGAAAATAATTTTTGGTGAATTGTAACTTTTTACTTTTTTTACCACGGTTAAAAGTAAATAGGATAATTAAGGGTAAAAATTATATTATTAATACCCTAAAACATGTCCTAATTTTATTGGATAAGTGTAATTCGACCATAAAAAACCTTAGGAATAACATATGACCATTTGGGCCCACTTGGATTAGATTTGGACATTTAATATTATTTTATTTAATGAATAGTGAAAATAGTTATAATCAAAGTTTAATAACTAAAACATGTTTAATATAGGGTTATACATAAGATAAATTTGACTATAAATATTAATTAGAAATAAAAAACTATTTCATACATAATTGTATTTTATTTATAATTTTTAAACATTAAATAATTTAATTTATTAATGACACAATGATGATGTAGTAATTTTCCTATTAATGAAATATTAATATAATTGATGTTATAAATACTCAAATAAATTTAATTTGAGACATTTTATGAATTCTACTATTTTCTTAGGTTAATATGACATTATAGTATTTATTTAGTAAACGTTCTTAGAACTAATCATTATTTTAGGATTTTCACAAAAAT
The DNA here is from genome assembly GCA_963277665.1 of Viscum album. Taxonomy (NCBI): domain Eukaryota; kingdom Viridiplantae; phylum Streptophyta; class Magnoliopsida; order Santalales; family Viscaceae; genus Viscum; species Viscum album. The sequence continues at coordinate 308,896,380 of OY728158.1, forward strand.
CAGTTACCAAATAGTGTCAAAATTGACATAAAATAGTTTTTAAAACAAATATTATATTATTAATTGTTAGCTTATTCCAAAAAATCTATGGTTCGTCAAAAGGACTTATATAAGGTTATATATCTTAATAATAAACACCTTGGGGTTCTTTTGGCTAGTTATTCTATGTTTATTAACCTTATAGTGTAAGAAAACAAGAATACATGGTAAAAGAAAAATTATATAACTTAAAGTTAAATCTAAATGATAAGGTTACAATAGAAACCTAAACTTGTATAAATTCTATTGGATGAGAGGATTTAGACCCATCCCCACATTAGATTCAAAATAACTCAATTTGGAGCTATTAAAAACTGAATATGACTTTATAATAAAAAAATATTTTTAGTTATTCAAAAGGTGCCCCTCTCCCCCCTTATAAAAGGGAACCTCCTCCCTCTCTTCCTCACACCACTTTGAGCCTTCAAACATTGACAAACCCTGAAAATTTTTCTTCTCCACTTCCCTAGAAACATCCTAGACGTTCTTGTCTTCTTCAAAGACAAATCATAGTGCCGTATGTGGAGGTTTCAAAAAGTCGCGTCGAAAGAAGAGGTAATATCTGTTATCGATTCTTTCAACTTTATTTTTTATTCAACTTATTATTCTTTAGTTTTTTCATTATATTGTAATAAAATTAGTATCAATAATATACAGATATGTTATTATAAATATGAAACAACCCCATTTCACCTTCTATCCATCCTAAGGAAAATAAAATCACCGCACGTGTGTACGTACGTAATACCTTCTCCACGCCATGGTGTAATCTGTTTTTCCGCCACCACCTTACATGGATGTGTATAATGGTGTAAAGTTTAAATAAATATGATTATTATAACATCATACTAATTCTAAGATATTATATCATTCATTCCAATTCGATTCAATAAATATGGGAACGATATCATCCCTCGTGCGTACGTATGGAATACCGTCTCCACGGTGCGATTAAATTCATTTTCCGTGTTAACAATTGAAGAATGATTATAAAGTATATATAATGAGTAATCATGAAATATATGACATAATAATTATACTGGATTTATGTATATATATATGTATTTCATATACTTAATTCCATTAAATTCAATATGGAAATGAAAACGGTGTTCATGCGTACGTACGGCCTACCGTCTCAATGAACGGTGTATTTCATTCCATTTATAGATATATTATATATATATGTATTTTCTCAATATATATTATATATAAATCATGTTTTATATTCTGTAATTAATTAATCATGATCTATGTAATCATATGAATAATTACAAGTCAAAAGACGGATGAAAAATGAAACGATTTTACCCAAAATGCTATTTAACAGGGATTTTACAAAAGAACGGGTAATATAAAGTCATAATTGAACCATATATGATATCAAAACAGTGAATATGATTCAGTAATAATTCAATGACATTATTTAAATCATTATACCGGATTGTAAGATACATACGAAGCATACCGGACATAAGGTAAGGGAAAATCTCGCAATCTCAATTTTTATCAGAGATTGTTTATACTTCAGAATTTACTGGGGAAGATTTATCATCCACATCTATGTTTCCTAAATATGTAATATTTATATCCTTATATAATTTTTTATGTCCAATTTTACTTCGGTGAGTTTTTAGTAAAAGATATGAAAGGAATCTTTTGTTGTTTTTCGTACGAGGTACTTTTTGACTTTTCCAGCCAATGTACGAGAAGAATGTTTTATTAACCTATATGGCATGAACGGATTTTTACGGTTTCATAATGCCTTATTTTCAAGAAGATTACTCTACAATATTTCATGATTATTTTCAAAAAAATCCTTTTCTTTTAAAATTTCATGGCATTTTTTGAAAACAAAATGATTTTGAATAATAATGATATTTTCCTCAAGAATTCATTTCAAGTGTTTTATCAAAAATATTTTCCATCTAAGATGACATTATTCAGTATATTTATTTTTCAAGTATAATTTATATATTATTTACATGGTTTTATTTTATATTATGATGAAATGATAACCATTTGTTTTATATGGATTATGTTATGATGCAATGATCTTAATGAAACCCAATTTATTCTTTGGGTAATGATGAATGATTTATGATTGTTTTGTGGCACACGTAAGAATGATTTCAATATGAGATGGTTGGGACATATATCTACATCTAATGAATTGGTTAATAATTTATATCTCATGAAATAGACATTTCTGGAACGGTAACTTAATCTGGTTCAGTGTTACATGACTGAAACGAGGAGTGAACTCGATTCAGAAAGGGACTTTGTCCACTATGATGGTCTTGGCAGCAATGCCTTGGCTACTGTGGAAATCATAACATGTTATGAATGGTTACCACAATTACATGTTTTATTCCCATTATATTTTATCATGATTGATGTTCCATTATGATATATGCCTTACGTACTTCCACGATTTATGTCTTTGCTCAGGATTTTGATGTTTAAATTTCATGTTCAAGTTTTTACTTTCAAATGTTTATGGATTTTTTTGTGTTCACTATGTTTGACCTTACTGAGCATTTGAGCTCACCCTTTTTATGTTTTCTTTTCCCCAGGATATAATGAAAGGTTTTAGGTATGAAAACAAAAGGGGGAGATCTTTATGGGAGAAGTTGAAGATCCTTCCCAACAATTAGTAGATTATTTTCCATGTTTCCAGAGACACTAAACTATTACCGTCCTTTAGTGTCCGTATTTGTTATATACTATGTATTCCACAAAAGTAATGTAATGTCCATGTACATCAAGGTTCAAGTAACTACATAACCATTTTTATTTTAGAGAATGGTAATTATATCATATAATGTACAATTTCTATTCACCCTTGAAATTAAATGGATTTATTTGATTTTTTTCTAACCATTCGGTTATTTCCTTTATGTTCTGTTAAACTATTGGATTATAGCCCCAATACAATGAAATAGAGATATCTGTAAAAACATATAGTGGTTATATTGTAGCAATGTAAGTGTTGGAATTAGATCATGTTAGTGTATGTGTGAATATTCATCCATGTATTCTTGAAATACTTAACTTGGTAGAATTATACAATATATTGGGATGGATTGGCTCTCATTATATATGGATCATATAAACTATCCTGAAAATGAGTTATCATTTCATATTTTATACCATTTGATTCTACCGTATAAATTAAAGATTGATCGTGATTCCTTTTTGAAAAATCACACCAGGTTGTTGGTGTTGATACCTTTAAGAAGAAAACCTGGCCCAAATATCTGTGTTGAAGAAAATAAAAAATCAAAAAGAAATTCCTATTTTCTAGGAAGACACTAAGGTATAAACATAGGTTTACCCAGACACCCACCAGATCCAATGGTATTTTTCTCAATAGAACATATACCATGTTCCACAATGATATTTAAATTCCCATATATTATGGACCCTAAAAGAGTGAATGATTTAAATAGGTAGCTGCAATATCATTTGGACAGAGGATTTAGAAGCTGTGGTCCATCACCGTGGGGTTAAATATTGCTCTTTCTTATGAATAATGATGGATTAATGTTGATGTGGATCGATTATCAAGAGGTGAACAATATGTATATAAAGAGAATGTATCATACTCCAAGGATTGAAAACTTTTTCGATCAACTATGAGGATCTCATTACCACTCAATGGTGGATCTATGCTTTGGAGAACATCAAATGAAGGTGAATAAGAATTATATTCATAAGACAGTAATCCATACAATGAATTAGCACTTTGAGTTCATAGATATTCCTTTTCTACTAACTAATTCCCCAAAATTATTTATGTATTGTATGAAAAGAGTATTTAGAGAGCAAATTTAATTATTTTTCGTTTGGGTTTATCAATGATATTCTCATTTCTTCTAAGAGAATGGTGGAATATCAATAGCATTGATGGATTATGTTGGAGATATTAAGGAATGATAGAATGTATACTATGTTCAGAAAGCGTTAATTTTTGATAAAGAAAGTCATATTCCCGGGGAAAATGACCACATGTGATGGAATTTTTGAGGACCCTTGAAATACAAAAGAAATTGAAGTATGTCCTAGACCCACTCATGTCATGTAAATCGATTTTTTCCCGGATTAACCAGGTAGAACTATTTTTCTTTTCATGAAATTTATCAACATTTTCTGAAAATATATAAAATATTACAAAGAATGGTGTAATTTATTTCGTATCAAATTAATGTGATGAATTTTTTATGGAGATTAATAATAGGCTAATCACAACACATGTACTCACATTACCTATAATTAATGAATACCTTCTGATATACAATGATTATTTACATAAATAATTGGGTGGTGTTCTCATGATGAATGAAAATGTTATGTCATATTCCTTATGATGGTTGAAGATCAATGAGAAAAACAACCCAACGCATGATCTGCAGTCATCAAATATGATCTTCTCGTTGAATATTTGGAGGCACTACCCCTATGGTTAGAAGTTTTACATATAAATAGATAATTATTGTTTATTGTAAATATTCACACAGATGAAAATCAACATACATTAAATAATATTGTAATATCTAATAAAGGACTATTATTTCTCTATTCACATACATATAGAAAAGGTAAACAAGGTAGATAACTATGTTAGTATAAATTAACCTACTACTCTATACTTGATGTTGATTAATAATGAATCTATCTTATTGGATATGAATATAATGGATTTGAAAATCATAACGAAAAGGAATACATTATATATTTCCCAAATGTTTTATAATTTTCTATCCATGAGAAGAGCAGAGAGGTATAAATGGAATATTTGGAGCATCTAAATATAGTGAAACCAGTAAAGGGGGGAATGATTCTAGATTTTATAAATGATATTGTTGGTTTGATTAGATTTGGATGTAGATTTTTTGTGCTGACAAAATCAAAGATACAGAAAAATATTTTGGACAATGAACAAGGCCCGCCTTTCTTCACCCATCCTTGAGGTTTCAATATGTACCATGACCATTGAGATAAATTTTGGTGGGAATAAATGATGAAGGAGATCTATAAGTATACTATAATGTGCTTTTTATATTATAATTTTATATTAGAGTGATATATGTTCATAGGTATGATACAACATTTTCTTATTCCCATGTAGAAATGAGATGAAATAACTATGGAATATTTCACTAGTATTCTAGAGACATTTAAAATAAAAATAGAGATATGATTTATGGTGGATCAACTCACCATGACTTCCAATATTATCACCATTTTAGGAATTTTATCACTAGAGAAACATTCTATGTTATATGTAATGGATATGGTGAGGTTACATGGGGTTTCACTTTCAGTCATCTTATACTGTGATCTAAGGTTCACATCAAAATACTAGAGAAGTATTAAACATGATTTGAGTACTTAATTGAATATCAATCTGCATTATCACCTCCCAAAATTATGGTAAATCTAAAAAGAATATTCACATTTTTCAAGAAATTATACGAAATAAGTCAATAGAATTCAATGTTTTATTGGATTCAAATATCCCATTATATGATATCTCATACAACAATAGCTTACACTCTTGTTTTCAAATGATTCCATGTTAAAATATGTATGTGAAGCATTATAGAACTCAAACATATTAGAATGAAGTATGAGGAAAAACGATTCAGGTACCTAACCATGTAAAATATATTCTAGAGAAGGTTTAATCCATCCATAAGTATATAAAACCTTATTTGAGTCAGAAAAAGAGCTATGATGGAAACTGTTCAAGGGTCTTGGAGTTTGAAGACGGTTATAATGTTTTCATTTGAATATCACTAGGGTATGGATTAATGAGGTTTCAATGAAATAAAAGATAATTTGTAGGTACATTAGGTCATTTGAGATCCATGATAACCAATAATTTAGGAAATATTGTCTTGAACTTCCCCAAAATATGGATCAATTTCATGATCTTTCACGATGATGTGGATAAAAAAAAAGAAATTCTAATTGATCAATAACTTTTACCACTTGGTAATTTCTTTTGTTGAATCCCTTGGATGAAATAATTCACGGTGAAATTCAAAGTTCCAAGAATTATGAATGAATAATTATATTCCATGTTAAATATTAATTATATAACCCAAATAAATGTGAATTGGTGAAAAATATCAAATAAGTCCCAATGGAATTTAAATTTAGATGAAATCATTTACTTCCCATTTCATTTTGGATAAAATTAATTTATCCTATTGTATATTATTTTAACATATTTTATTAACATATAAAAATAAAATTTTAATGTTTTTAATATAATATATAATCCTTTTATAAGATCTTATCACTAATTAATTAATAATAGTTCATTGTATTCATTGTTTTGGGTGTTAATTTCATTTTTTTCTATTTTTTGTTTTCTCACGAATGTTCAATTTATGTGCATATTATATAGATAATTCATATCTAGAATAAGAATAAAGATATAATAATAATATTTATTGATAAATTATTGTTCTTAATACAACTCATTAATTATGGGTTTTCTAAATGATGTACTTTACGATCATTGAAGCAGTAGGTTATTCGTATGGTAGAGTAATGTTTAAATTATCCCATGATCATTATGGAATGAATTTATGTAATATTTTATCATTATATATTGAAAATAATATAATAAATAATTTTTTCTCTTTAAATATAGTTATATATTTCATCCATGTTGTGTGGTGATAAAAAATATTAACATCACTTTGTAAAGGTAGTAGTCCACACGTATACAAATGATATCATCATATTAATGTAATAAAAAATAAAATGATATATTATCCTTTATGAATGGAAAATATGTCACTAATATTATAGTTATGTAGTTTATATCATATATAATCATTAAATATATCCTTTTAACCTTCCTTGAAAAGCGTTAGTAAAATCAACATCACATCTCCTTACGAGGTGGTAGTTCACCATACACATGAGCGACACTATCGTTTCCTATACAAAATTGAATGTAAAGTGGTATATATCATATAATTTCTCTATAGGAAATATTATTTTAGAAATAATATATCTCTATATATCATAATACCGATCCATAATTGGTGGTAATAAATATTTAATGTCATCGGTTCGTGGGATGGTAGTCATCCACACACACAAATGTTTATTTATTAACACATTTGATGGAATTTGTTGTTTTTAGGTTATGAAATTATTAAGAACACATCTCAGTGTCTATAATATAACATTTTTATTGTATTATCATTGATAAATAAGAGTTTCATAAGGTGTATAATGAAATTAAATAAAAATTCTCAATGAATAACATTATATATTCTTCATGAATCATTCATATGTTTGCACAAAATGAATTTAACGGATGGATTTAAACCCAAAATAAGTATGATAGGATCATGGTAGGAAATTTTAACTGAAATTTGATAAGTGATTGGTTGGACCAAAATAGTTTTATGGTTACATGTGGAGTGAAGATATGTTGGCCTCCTATAAATGAGGTGAGAGGAACCATTGTAATTTTTTGAAAGAATTATATCATACCCTAGTAATTATCTTAGTACACACATCCAAAATGGTCTAATGGAGATCCAAGAGTATATATAATCCAAATATAGAAAGAAGAGATGTTCTATACCAATTTTTAGGTTATTTTAAACATTATATTAGTTGTTTAACCCCCCAGTAAATCTGTTTTTTACCTCAACCATGATAATTAATTTTTTTCTTTCATTAACTTCCAATTTTTCTTAAAAAAAATTACTTCCAAAAAATTAGTATTTATATGATTATAATTCAAAATATGTAATCATTATTTCAAAATTTCATTAAATTAAAAAGAATAAATTTAATTTAAAATTAATAATGTATAGGTGATAAGAAAGAAGGGTATCAATGAGAAACTGCTCAATAGTTTACAATGTTTTTATATATGAAATTATATAGTAAAATTATAAAAATGAAATAAATAGGATTAATTGATATAATATTGAACCAATTTTACATTAAAATAAATTCAAAACATACATTAAATAATAATTTTTTTAAATGAAAATGTGTTTTTCAATAAAAAATTATTGTCTTTCATTATTCATCAAAAGAATAAAAAATTTCATAAATAGATACAAAAAGTCACAATAACATAATATTGATTTTCTTAACTAAAAAATAATGTTCCATTTTTCAAATTATGTTTCTAAATTTTCTAATAATTAATTTTCCATCACATGCTTGAAGCCTCATTAAACACTCTTTAAAAATTAGTTTTCTTCAGAGAACAATTAATTTTCATTAAAATAATTCGTATTTCATTTATAATAAGTATATAAAAATAATTTTGGTAATTTAATTATTATAATTTATACACCAAATCATAATATATAGGTTATAATGTTAATTTTTACAAAATTTGGTTTAAAAAATAATGTTTAAATAATACATTATGTTTCAGTCAAATTTGGTGTTGCGTGCATTTCATGCTATACAAGTTATTGAATTTATTTAATAAATAGATATATCATAATATATTGGGATGTTAAATTATTATTACTTGCTATAATTTAGTCATTTAAATTTTATGGTTATGAACATTAATGTAGATGATGAGAATTCTTCTTCAAAACAACCTTTAGTTCCCACGTCGATTCATCCATTATGTGATTTCTATAAAGTACCTTCACATGTCGAGTTTTTTTATTCCTAAATAATTTCTATCTGGTAAAAATAATCTTAACGGGTTTATTATATTATGATGTATTAGGTTATAGGTATATTTAAATTATGTTTAGCACACGCGCTGTTTGAAGCGTGTACATCCAATCATGTACATTTAAGATATTTAGATACATTTCCAAATGTTATGAATATAATCAACTTCATTCATGAATTTCAAAGTTCTGATGTACATGGGGATTGGTTTCCCGCTATTAACAACCATTATAACACCCTTTCACAGAGGTAAAATAATTAAAACTAGATCACCCACTTTAAATTTCAAATCATTCCCCTGGTTATCATCTTATGTATTTTTCATACTTTTAGGAGCTTTAATGTTTGGATAAATATCCATTAAAATTATTTAAATATATTCAAAAGGATAAGTACTATGGTATTTCATTCACTATCCTCATCCAATAATGTTGGGTATGAATTATCATGCTATATAAGTCTTCATACAATTCCATTTGAATATATTAATAAAAACTATTGTTAATGGAAACTCTAAAAAATATAAATATTGATCCCATATATCATTAATGTTATGCGGTAAGAATATAGAAATATATTACATTTTTTAATAGTCATTTCATACATCTTATCAGTTTAGTGGTGTTCATTAGTTCTCAAATAAGGCTTAGTATGAAGAGCATTCTGAATTCTTTTATCAAGATTTAATGCTAAAAAGGATCATGAACAGACTCGGTCGAAGTGTTATCTCATTTATGAATTAAAATGAATATAATATAAAACATTTAATGAATCTTATGTGTAAAATTATAACTTATATTATATAAATGTGTATATTCATTTTTGGGATCAATGTTAACCCATATATTATCATTATTTCTAAGAGTATTTTGTAGTATTATAAAAAATTCCATAGAAATTTCATTCCATTTTAATATAGTTCTAATAAGATTATATATTAATCCTCTAGGATTCAATATCATCGCATTAAATTATGAACAAACCAACCATTTTGAACCATAGTCATAAATACCCACCATCACGTAATCATATAAAAATTGTTCCCTCAGAATAGAAACATTTTTGTTCTATCGTGGAGTATAGAGATTTGAGATATTATATTCATCCAAAAAATAAATGTTTTTATCATGTACAAATAAAACTAAAAATATATTTCGAAATTTTAGATCACTGTTTTCATATATTCACTCTAATAATTTAGAATCATTCAAAATGCTAATTTTATTTTTAATTTTTAGATCATCATATTGGGAACTAATTATCTTTTCTAATACAGATTTTGTCTTAATAATTTGAATATTTACTATTGTCTCCCCTTATTTAATAAATAAAATATCTATATTTACATGATCTAGGAACCAAATATCCCTCTGAATCCTCATTTGAGCCTGACATCGCTGAACACTCCTACTCAATGCATCCTCTAACCTATTTTTGTTTCATATGTCAGGGTTTATTAGTCAATCATAATCCTTGAGTACATCAATATATCACCCTTTAATTATGATGATATATTTATTTGAAATGATATATTTTAGAATTTTAGGATCTGTGTGTATCTCATATATTTTACCAAAGAGATATTATCTCAATATCCTCAACGCCAAGATTACAGCTTATAACTCATGATCATTTTTTGGATTGATATATTAAAGATTCTACAGTTTCCTTGATGCATATTCAATATAATTATAATTTATCATTTGGAAAAAACCAGGTACCTTTTTTATACATCACTATATATCGCAAACCCATACATTAATGATAATAGAGAAAATATAAAAGAATTGAACAATCATCAATTTAGTTAATTAAAACATAATTCACAATACTTTTTTCAAAAAAACATAATCCCATTACGTGTAGGAATTATTAAGAGTATATACAATCAAAAAAATTATGAATTAATCACTAAAAGTAACCAAGAAGGCCATTGAAACTAAGTACATTAGTTATGTTTATTAGAACATGTAATTTTTATGAACACCATTGTCTTCTCAGGATCATCTAATATCTCATCATTATAGATAATATATGTATGTAATGAAAATTATTTTACCTAGAAATAATACGTATCAAATTTACCATACAAAACCTTCTTTGTAAGATGCATAATAATAATATGAATTTGAATATCATGGTCATCATTGCTATTAAAATGTACCAAAATATTATCAATGAATACAAATAATAAAAATCAGGGTATTCATGGAACTATATAATAATTAAATGAATAATAATATAAGGTTCATTATTTTATAAAAATGGAATTATTGAAAACTTTTAATATATATACCACAATTGAAAATATGTGTACAGAATTCCTTCTTTCTTTACTCACAATTTATGATACCCTGAATGAAGTCCAATTAATGAAAATTATTAGGCTCTATAATGTTTATGAAATAAGTCATCAAAGTGTAGAAAATTATAATTTTTTATTATCTTAATATAATTTTAAAAGCATATCCTCATGGATATATCTTTCTTCTTATTGAATTTAACATGGTCTCCCAATGGTGAAACACTAGGGTGAACACATGCCTTATCGCACAACTGATAAATTTATTTCTTCAAATCCACTAGTTCTGAAATATCCAATATATTGTGATACTTTTAAATTCCTCTTGAATAATATAATTAATCAATATAAAAGTCAACTTCTAGCTCTCAGTTATGTCTATGTAATTCCTTGTGGAATAAATCAATGTATTCTTCTACAACAGGTAAATCCTCAATTTCATGATTTCCTTCTCCATCCTAGGTTTTTTTATCTTCCACCCCAATAATATAAATCAATAGATATATTTTGGGTTGATCTAGAGATGAATTAGATGATGATTTCTATTCTCTAAATAAAAGGTAATTCATTATATTCATAACAAATTTTAATATCATTCTTCTTGAAAAAACATTTTTCATCATATTTTGAATGGATGTCTATAACAAGAATTATTTCATAGGAAAACAAATGTATGATTATTATGATAGAAAATAATGTATGTTTTGGTGTCATAATGCATACTTCCCAACACATCCTTATTGTAGTGAGACTCCCCTATAATTTTTATCTATCAACTCCAATCATAAATTAAATGGAAAATGTCTGTTTTTCTTTGAATACTGTGTACATATAAAAGAGTATGAGTATCTCAAATCAAATAAAGGATTAGATAATTTTTAATATGGTATTAAGTTAACATACACAGTATTTATAGGAACTTCCACCATATGTTTAGTTATCACATAAGAATTTCCTTCTCCACATGGCCAATATTTTAGTGGATTCACTTGACATTTACGACATTGGTGTGAATTATTATGATTTCCCATAACTATATCCCAATAAATCATTTATTTATTATTTAAATTCTATTCTCGATCCTTATTCCCTTTTTCATCACATATTTCACGAAATTATAATACCTTTAATAATTTCTGATGGTGATTCGATGCACTATTCGCAAAAGGTGGAAATTATTTATTTTATTTTACTTATTTTACACATTCCATTTCTCATGGTGTTTAGATGACCTATTCTTCTCCTAATGTTTCTTAATGATGTAAGATCAAGGTAATTAAATCTCAAATTTTATGGAATACCATGATATCTATCAAATAATAATCACTTAATGGAATAGTTTCTTCCATTGAGGAAAAGTTAATTTCCATTACCTGATTAAGCTTTCCCAATATAAGGATAATTTTATCAGTTCTAGTAACTTATTTATTAGACTTATCAAAATGTCAATCGTTATATTTCCCATTAGTACAATTGCCTTATTCCTTCCAGGATAATTTTATAAATAGTTAATATACTAGATTAGCACATTTAATCATTATTTTTAAATCTCAATTCAGAATTCTAAATATGGTGTAACACTTTTTCATAAATTAAAAAAATTAATCAATTTTTTTCAAAGAATCATTAACTTGGATTCTGTGAGGATATATTTATTTTCTCATCAATCACAATGGTTTTAAATTAACATGTTAATTATAGTAAGAACATTCCCTAGGATTATCAATCTAGGTGTGTGTTAAGGCCTATTATCTTTCAAAAGGTGTTGATTAGGTCTCACTACAAAAAATGACCCAGTTTTAGGGGGTGTATATTTTTTAGATTATCTAGGGTTTGAACACTTTCTAAATTCATTATTACATATCATGGATAACCTCTGAAAATGTTCTTGCATACTTATATTAGATGTAGTTTTGTGGAACCTCTAGTAAATTATGGGAAATGTTATTTAACATTATATTAGTTGGGGGTTTAAACTCCCTCTATTGTTGATATAGATTTCAATAAATTCATCAATTAGGGGCGGTTAAAACTAACCATAATACATGTAAGTAATTATAGGATGTTTATAACATCTTATAAATGAGTCTTAATCAAAGTTATATGGGCCCCTAACTGCCCATAATTTAATATATCTCTATTATTTTTAAACCCTCTCGTCACACCCTCCAGTTCGACATGCCACACATCACCACAACTAATTCTTTAACCAACTCCATGATTCCACATGCCTCACACCCCCTCCTCCCCAAAACATTATTTCCCCCACCCTTCCCCTCCCCTCACGTTCTTGTCTTATGCTCGTGCCTCACCATCTCCCCCATATCATCTCCTCCCATTCCAATCATTATCGTGCGAGCACACCACAACCGGTTTCTCCCTCAAGCGCTGAAGTGTCATCCAGTGGACCCACTATGTGTCGACATGGTCCCACTGCCTTCTTCAAAAAAATGATAGTAGGCGGAGTTGATACACGGTTCCTTCATCGATCAACCTATGATTTAACCAATATGAAAATTTTTATTCATTCATTTATATATATTAACGTATTTATATATATTTTTATAGTTATTAATTAAAATAGAATTTGGATGATATATTTAAATATATTTTATGCATTTATTAAAATTTTATGTCTGGATTTTTTATTACAAATATTTAAATGTATATTTGTGAATTAATATAAATATATAAATAAATAAATAAATATATATATATTATACACACATCCATAAATTATATATTATCATATATTTAAATCAAATCTTGAATATATGTACTTATAAATACATTTACATTAGATACGCACACAAACACAAATATATATTTCTGTATTTGTTTATGAATATTTTATATTTATTTTCTTGCATGTATATTTATTTATATATTTCTGATATATATATATATATTATATTATATTTAAATGTACACAATTAAAAAAATATTAATCAATATATTCTATATATTTTCACAAGAACAATATATTATATATTTTATAAATACATGTATATGTATAAAAAAATATTATATATATTACTTATATTATATATATTCACTTAATATAATATAATATTATATATATAAATTAAACTTTCTGATTATTTATACATCTATACATATATTTATATTTATATTAATATAATTAGATCATTCATACTCATATATATTCAAGAAATCTATATGAATATGTATCTGTATATTAATATAAATTTCTTTATTTGTATATATATATATGTGTGTGTGTGTGTGTGTGTGATCTGTTAATATATTTAATAATAACATCTATATATTTATACATAAAATTAATTGTATATACATTTAGTTATGTTTTTTATATATATTTGAATTTATTTAATATGTATATATAAATAAATAAATATATAATATATTTACATATTATATAAATATGTATATTATATTTAATTAATATTATATTTAATAAAATGTAAACTAATATTTTGTAAACATTTATGTATGTGTGTGTTTATGTAATTCTATAATATTTATAGAAATAATATATATATATATACTTATTTTTGTATACTTATATGTATGTGTGTGTTACCATAATACTACTATATAATTATCAGTACTAAACCTATTTTGAAACAATAAAAAATAATATGTTGGTTTTATAAATTGAATATATTTTTTATGATTTATATTATATTAAATACATCTATATTATATATTTATGTATGTAATTATATACATTTATATAATATCACACACACACATATATATATTCACACCAAATTAAATACATTCACATAATATAGGCACATCAATCACTACATTTCCAAATCATTCCTCATATGTCAAATAGTTTATATAATTCTAAAATCAATATTATTTATCCTTAAAAATTTTTATTGATTAAAGGATACAAATTTATCAATATTTCAATTTTTATTCAAATAAATTTGAATATAAAATATGTTATTTAAGAAATAAATGTTTTGGGAAATAATCATTCCCATATTACAATAATATGGATATTTAAGATAAATTTAATTACTAATGAAAAATGATCACAAGAAATTGATTGTTTCTGGAAAATTATGCCAATCCCAAGTTATTATTAAATAACTTTTACAACTTAGAAATATCAAATTCAATTACCCTTATATGAAATGATTCAAATTGAAACATAAAATACAATTAACTATGAATTAATCATTATATTAAATGTCATATTGGTAGAATATACACCATATAAAAGTGAATTGGTGCATAATAAGAAATAATAGTCAATTGAATGTAAACTAAGACGAAAGATCTTACCTCACACTTAATTTTTGATAAAAAGTATTAAATTCCAAATAGTTGTTTTAAAAATGTTATTAACTTATATAAAATACTTATGAATAATTATAAAATCATATTTGATCATCAAATTACATTTTATCACCTGTTCGGTAATACTCTTATTAATTTCATTATTTTTGGTATTAAATACCTTGTTTTCTTATTCTTATTTTTTCATGGATGTTTCTATTATTCTGTATATTATAAAGATCCATATTTACCATAATAATAATCATTAAATACCTTTTAATTTATAAAATAATTATAATTTTATGAAAAATAGTGAATGACGGTTTTGAGAAATGATGTACATTACAATAATTGAGATGGTAGGTCTAACTTACGCATAAGTATGATTTCCATTTTTCAATGATCATTATGATAATGATATAAGTTACATTTATTCTATAAAAAATTATCATAATATAATAAATTCAATATTATTTCTCTAAATATACAACGATATCTTATCCATATATTGTGGTGATGAAAATAGAGACACTCGCTTTTTGAAGGAGGTAGTCCACATGTACAAAAATGATGTGATCATATTTCTGTGACTGAAAAATGATATATTATATTTTAAAAATTATATATATATATATTTAATATCAAAATTATTTCATTTATATCACATATAAATATTAATTTATTCTTATAATCATCTATGTAAAGTGTTAGTTAAAGATAAATGGCTTCACTACATGAGGCAGTAGTCTTCCATACACAGAAGTGAAATTATCATATCCCATATGGACGGGAAAAAAAACATATATATTATATAATTACAATAGTTGTATAAATATGTTATAAATATCATATATATAAACATTATATACATAATCAAATCCCAAAATGGTAGGTGTTGATAGAAGAACAAAAGACATCAGTTTAAGAGGCGTTAGTTCAGCATACACACAAATGATTATTTTTAAACCATATGATGGAAGCCACAATTGTTATAGAACATGACCTATTAAAAATACCATATAATTTTTATGATTCCTACATAATTATTTCATCATGTTTTGAAAATAATTTAAGGTTGGGGAAAAATTAGAAAAAAAATTACTCATTGAAGAGGCCTACATCATCTTTAGGTATCCTCTTTAGTGTTTTCCCTAAATACATCCTATGTTAGATTTATAAAAAATAATAATTCTTATATGGTAGGGGGTGGTTAAGAATTTATTTTCTAATTTATTTTCTAACCAAAAAACTATTTTAATGTTTTAAGTGTAATGGTTAGTTGGTGGCCCTTTATAAATGAGGTCAGTCGCACAATTGAAATTATTTGAAATGATTTATTCAATGCCACTTTTTTCAATTAAAAAATCCTAACAATTTCCTATTATCTTATATATTATATGAATGGATTAAATAAAGCAATAAAAGTATTATTGGACTTGTTTTAGGTAAATTTTAACACTGATCTTATTTGTTTAACACTCGATAAATTAGTTTTTACCTTAATTGTAGTAATTATTTATTATAGATTTCAATAATCAATTTGGAAGAAACGAATATTTCACTTATTAGAAAATATATATTATTGACATTCCAAATATTTAATCCATTTTTAATGATTCATTAATTCAATTGATAAAATTCTTGAATAAAATTAATCACACCGACGTGATGAGAAAGTAGGTTATCAAATAAAATTTGTCAAAAAGATTTAAATGTTTTAATATTAATATTCAATCTAAAAAATTACTACTATAAACTAAATTGTAATAATTGAAATAAAATTTATATAGTGACACATTAAATAAAATTTAAAATAATACATATCATTAAAAATTATTTATAAAAATGTAGTTTTATTTAGAATTCAATGTTTTTTTACTTTTTAAGATAAATAGAAAATAATTCAAATAGAAAATAATTCCCATTATTATTTTTGATATTATAATTTTAAAAATCATTTTCATTTTTTGAAATATACTTTCTATAATTTTAAAAAATACATCTTAAATTATTCAAACAAAGAACAACTCAATGTCTTTTAGATAAATTTTTTTTTTCAGAAAACATTTCATTTTTTATTTATATTATTATTGTTTTATTAATAATCAATAGATAGATATATATTTAATTAATTACATGTTTCTTTTCATAACACCTAAATTAATTACCAGGTTATAATGGTCATGTTTAAATAATGCCTTTTTTTAAAGTATTACATTTTTTCTGTCTCAGGATTACATGCATTGCAAGCTATCAAACTAAATTAATATATTTAAAATATTAAAATATCCTAATGTCTTGAGATTAAATAAATATAAAACATGATACATTTTTGGAAATAATACACTAAATTATGATTTTAGAACATTTTATGGTGACTTTTTTGTCAGGCATCATGGATGTTGTAGTAATGTGTTATATTGATGAAGTGGTGAAGATCTACAAGGTATTGAGAGAAATGTTTTCTGATTAGGATCCCTGATTAACCTCTAGATTCTATAGGGGATTAAAAAATTAATTTACACCCCACCCACTTCATAACATTACATTTCATCCCTAGATTGATGAGATAATGATGTTGACCAACTAGATATTGGAGGATATATTACTTGCATGCATTTTTTATTTTGGAAGGATGTGTATATGGAATATACCCTTGGTTGAATTTCCTACAAAAATAGTTATGACACATCCATTGAAATTATCCTTTAAAAGGTGTTATATAGATGTACATACTAATATATATTGTGCAATAACAACTTTGTGAGTTATTTGTTATTTTTCTATATGTGTTGGAGAGTATAGAAATAAAGATATAGTTGATTCAATAATGGAAAATTATGAGTTAGACTACTATAAGTCATATGATTATCTTTGGTGGAGACCCCACATCACTGAGTCATGATAATATATTTGTTTTGATCTTTTACCTCACAATGGGCATTAATTTGTTGGTCAAGAGTGTAAAATATATCACCTAGTAATTGGACCTTTCTATGTGTCGATGTATGTTGGGTATTTTGAATTTTAGATGGAACTTCTACCATAGTGTGCTAGGATCTAAAAAGTCATCCATGTGTCCCAATTTTTTTGTATCATCATAATAATCATGTGTAATTAATTATGGAGATACATATATCTAGAATGATAATAAATTATTAGTGTGAAAATTTGAGATTCAGTATTAGATAGAGAAGGTGTTGAAAAAAATACATTATTCCCATGCGACATGTGTTGTGAAGGCATGGGGTCAGGAAATATGTACTTGGGAGCAAGAGACATATGGGCACATATAATAACCCCTTCTATTTTAATTTTTTAATTGATTTGTATTTCTTTTGTGATATAATGACTAAATAATTTTTGGATTATAAAATTACTCTTTTAGATATGATTGACGGGTATTGATACTGGTCATGATTTTGTAGTAGGGAAATTTATAGGAGGTATTCTAGGAGGTGATTGATTGGACATTCCATTTATTTTCTTCCATTACGGGCCTAGTCTGTTTTGTTTACAATGAGAGTATTATAATAAATAATTAATGTAATAAGTACGACCATATATCCCTATTCCAGGGAGATTGTTTGAGTGCTATAGGTGTAAAAACTAGTTTATTGGATAAACTGGTGGTGATTGATATGAAATATAAATTGGAGGAGAACCCTGTATAGTGGACCAATTAGTATTGTAATGGTGGAGAACCTTCCAGATCAGTAGAGTTCATGTAGCGAAGTGTCTTCTGATAATTTTTTTGTGTCTTCTAACATTGGGATGGCTACTATGTGGTGTTTCATAAGTGATGGGAATTTTGGAATGGATTAGTTTTTATGGAATATAAGTTCAAGGTGGTAGTGTTTTCATTGTATATATAATATAATTTTTTAATGTGGTCTGTAGGATAGTTATGGTGTGTATTCTAGAGGAGCCCATTTTTTCAACTCTATTTATTTGGGGGTAGTTGTAATATGGTCTATTGGTTTCAGCACTGCATTACTCGGATACAATAAGATCAGAGTACTAACTAGGCCATGAATTCAAAAGCTTTTTTGTCCATGGGTGATTTTAGGATTGACTAAAGGGCATAACCATATTTTTAGGTGATGAAATAATTATTACTATTTATATAGGGTTACTATACCATGGAATTTTGAATCATCTTCTGGGAATAAATTTTTAACCCCCTTGGGAAATTATTATCTTTCTAACATTTTCCTAAATTATTAGGAATCCTGGGTCACTAAATGTGGTTTCATTCACTCAATTTTCTACAAAATTGATCCAAATATTTGAATAACTGGTTTTATATCATTTAATCTGAGTAAATCTATATTAAATTATTTGTTTTAACCACATTTCAATTCTGGGGAATGTTGGGGTCATAGGAAATACTATTTTCAGAATGTTCTGGATTATGATTATTGAGAAATTTTTTGTATAATTTTAATTATTTTTTCCTCATTAAGTTATTTTGGTAGTTTCTTCTTCACATTTTCCCTTAACAGAAACCCATAATGTTTATTATTTTTTTAGGGATCCATATTCAACCGTTGTATAGTTCATTTTTTGAAATTTTCATACATTTTATTTTAATGGGTCATTGATAAGGATCAATATTATAAGATAAATATGCTGATTTAAATTAAATGAATGGAAAAAATGGACATCTATATGTGTTTAAATGTTCATTTTAATACCTATATTTGTTCCCTACTATGGAACATATTCATTTAAGAAATTTATTTATTCAATAATTGTGAACTATGTACCCCAAATATTTGTATTGTTTGAAATCACCATTCCTAAAAGGTTATTCACTTATATGAATATGAAATAACAAAACATAAATTTTTACTTGATGAATGGAACTATGTGCATGATCATTAAGGGTTTCTACAAAATTGGAGGCCACGAGCATCACCAATGATTATATAATAACCACCTGGCGTAATATAACCAATTATATCGAATACAATGATTGGGACCTCTTGGGAGGGCTTGGTGGAAAAAAATTAGCCATATGATTACCCTCCCTCTATGTCTAACAATGTTCAATTCCAGTTGGAAGGGCGGTTTTCAGTTGCAGATAAAATAATTAATATCTTGCAGATTAGATTTGATGCATTTAATTTATTTCCAAATAACCTTTGAGTATATCTCCATAGTAGACAACAATGTTTATTTGGAGTGTAGAATTTAAAGACTGTTGAGCCTGGATTATGAATCCACCTTGAGCGAGTCACCAACTCTATAAAAATACATGATTGTGAGTATCACTGATTCCCATGAGTAATGAACCAAACATTCATCAAACTAGAATCACTGGTGTAAAGACATATCCATATTCAATTTGAGACAATGGGAAGTTTGAATTCCTCTCACCCATTTCCTCTCATTATGGGGACTGGGTGAAGCTTGTTTATTCTGATTAGCCATTATACACTTGAGAGAGAAGGATTTATCTCACTAATTGACAAGATAGAAAAGTCCATTTAAAATAATCTAGTTTTACAACATGGTCCATGTAATTTGTTGAGGGGGTGGTCTTGTATATTGATTGGTTCCTTTCCTCCCATAATCTCCAGTATACTGACACAAAAATATAGAAGTGAGACCTCTCATAATCTTTATTATTTTTTTCATCTAAGACAATGCTATAGGAACTCATACAGGGATGAAAACATTGGATTATAACCTAAAAATTCACTATATGATCTCCTGATATTCCAAGCCCACATACATTGGAGAAAAAGGTGAGATGTAGAGTCCTCTTTATTGACCTTATTGCAAGAGCTTCCTCAAATGATAATAATTCCTTTCTATTTAACCATTAGGTTGACATGTATTTCATTATTCTGATCCCTCCAAACCAGAATGTAGAATTTTTTGTGGGTTGGCCTTGAACCAACAAATAAAACCCCGTAGATCGCTAGCTAGATGAAGGGACAAGAACATTCTATAAGAATTTTAAAAAAATATTCAAATGCAGTACCCTTGAAGATTCATGAATTTGAAGACTCTTCCAATTGAATTCCATAATAGATATTTTTTTGGATGGATCGTTAATTTAATTTATGGGGGATGGAATGAAATTATCCTAACATAATTTCACGTCAGTTTTGGGGAACCCAAGATAGTATTGGTCCTCACCAATCCAATTTCAGTTCCAAAAACTAATTTCTTTATGACTATGAATCCATTAAGAGTGTCGTTGGAGATATAGAAGATGACACTGAATAAACACCAATATATCTGATTAGTTCCCTATGGTTGATCCATAAAAATTTCTCTATATTACTTTAATGAATTTTCATTACATAGAGAAGCCATCAATTATCTCTAATGATAATATCACTTCAATGAAATACTACTACCCAATAACATTCCTCACACCAATATCCCAATTTTCTATTGGTCTCTCAAGATCCTTCCCAGAAGCCCAATGGTACCTCTACTCGCCAAAATCATACCTATTTAATGAATATAAAATTATTTCAATATAAATTATAACCATCTTCTGACCATTGATCACTGAAAATAAGTTCATGGGATTGGATTCCATCACACAATTGACAAGGGAGATTCTTCCAACAATTAAAAGTAACTATTCTTTCTAGTTTGAAATTATAATTGTAATCGTTATCATTATGTATTTAAAATAAATAATATGGATTATTCCAGGAGTAATAAATTCGAATTGATACTCTATATGGAATTCCATATTAGGAATAACCAACAATGATTCAATACATCGATTTTATATCTCAGCAATGATGTTAGAAAGGAACACATGGATTTTATCCTTATTGATGATCATTACACACCATTTGGTATAGTCATACATTATTTTGTAAAATAATAAATGTAGAGGCACTAAAAAAATTAAGGGAAAATATAATGTCATTAGCATAGAATTGGTGAGTAACCACAGTGGAGTGATAACCACATATATACGCCTTGATGATGCCCTACTAGATGTCGGAGCTAACAAGTATTTTGAAAGTCTCTTGGGCCATAATGAAGATGATAGGATAAATATGGTCACATTTTCTTACACCAATGTTATGTTTTACGAATCCACATTTCTCCCCTATGAAATTGATATTGAACTAGGAGTGGGCTATAACACTAAAAGAACATGTTGACAACCCATATAGTAAATCCATTGCTTCTCATGACCTGAAGGACAAATTTCTATTTGAGATGATAATAAGCATAATCCATTCCAATCCTAATTTGAATATTAGATCCTATAACCATCCTATTAATTTCCCCAACCAACTATTGTTCAGTAACTATAGATCCATGATATAAAGAAACATTGGATGAAGGCACGCTGATTCTATGACACCCAGGAGTAAATGAACTGTGAGGTTCTTTTAATGATAATGGTTTCTATAATCTTAAATGAATCATTTCATAAATTGATTGGTCTATGTTGAGAGATAAAATATGAACCTTTCACCTTCAGTATAAGAACAATTTTGGGTACACAAGAAATATAGGAAAGAGTTCCCCCAAAGAAGAAATCATGGATTGCCAAAATTATATCCTTGTTAATAAAATCCCATGAGATCATGTAGAAGGACTCCTAAATCATTTCTTGGAATGTGGTACTTTCATGTTTAATGTATTTGAAAGATGACTAGATCTCGTCTTCCTCTAGCATTCCCTCGAGTAAATCATTGACATGGGAGGAAAAAATTCATGGGATAGAACTAGAAATAACTTCTTGACCACATGAGTATTTATTCAATATTATAGTGTTAGGAAATTAAATTAAGTAGTGGAAATGAGGAGAAGGAATAAAAAATCATAGCTATATCTATATTAATATAATATTCATTCAACTAGATTTTATTAATATTAAAACATCACTTTTCCTTCAGTCATGCTTGGTTGAAACCAGAATTCCAATCATGTTCGTTATACAAAGTTGAGTGGGATATCTCATGAAGGAATCTTTCCTCCCCTAGAAAAATATCATCAAATTTTACCTACTTGACCCCTGAGTGATTTTAGTTATTCATTATCATTGAGTTATCCTAGTATTTTTTTTGGCTTACTCAATCTCCATTCTAAGAGAGTGTAAAGTGTGTTGAATAGAGGGGAGTGATTTATCACATATCATAAGATCTTTTATCTGCTATCATGACTTATAATATAATTTAAGATGGTACCATCCTTGAATTTGTTTTCCCATGAAACCACGGAAAATATCTATGTAGAATTGGTACTACGACTATCGACCAGTGAAGAAGAAGTGAATACCTTGAGTAGGGCCTAAAATCAGTTAATCTATTAAAAGGGAGTGGTCTAAAAGTTCATGAACATGGTGAGTGATATCCATATAGGGGAATGATTAAATAGATTGAATATTTCCACGGAAGTGGACAAGTCTACACTATGTGTGATGGATACCCCTCTGGTTATTACACCATATAAATTTTTCACCCAAGTAGACTAAATCCTTGATTCCTTCTTGACCTGTATGTGAGGAAATTTCTTGTTTATCCATGAAATAAGATACTACCCCACCTTTATTGTAATATACGTCCATAATAGAAATAAAATGACCTCTTATAATCCATGCCTCCAACCTAGGACTGAATTCTTTGAAATTATTCCATAAATAATCATAAAGTATCAGATCAAATTTAGCCTACACAATTAAAAAAAACACACAACATAACCAGAAACAATCCTGACCAAAATTTACTATTATGATGTCCCCAAGTTATCAACACTCCCTGAAGAATTATAGAAAACCCAAATATACTAGTTCACTAGAAATCCATGCATAAAATCATGCATAACAACTCTTTTGAAAATTTCCCTAATTGTTGAGGCGTTATATTGGTTCCAAAAAATGAAAACAGAAGCCTTTTGTGGGAGACATCATTAGAGAGGATGTTCAATTTTACCTGAGCTACCAGGACATGGGAATGTTATATAATTAAGATATCATTGTGAAATGAGCTTCTTGGAATTGACCATCATTGATTGATGCTTCTCCCGATGTAAACTGACATATAGTGAATGTTTTTTAAATTAGAATCATGTTAACACTCCATTGGAAGGCCATGAATTATAAGATATATATTGAATCTCTTACTCAACTACTTGTGAGGGAATAAAATTACTTATCTGAGCCGAATGAGGGATATGGGCTGGTCGGAGAATATGGTATGTAACTGTAACTTTTATAAATAGGGAAAATAAGGGATGAAAGTATAAGGGTCCAAAGTATAATAGGATCGACAAACGAATCAACTCCAACATGAGATTTCCCGTTAGACACTTTTCTTGAGTGATATGATAAAACATGATAAATGGTGGCTAGGGGATGGTGAGATGGTACTATAAGGTATGGTATGAGGACTTAACATGAGGGAATTAGGTTAATTTACACCATTTTCATGACACCAATTGATCATGGATATGATACATATAGATAAAAATGGGTCTGGGTTGTTGACCTAGTTAGGTGCATGTCTATTCTTCAATTTTTTCACTAGATCATTGGTATGATCATCACACATTAATAAAAGATTTTTTTCATACATTCTTACTATGTATTGGAGTTATTATCACTATATACATATAAATACTATTTTCTTTACGATTATATGAGTTTTATATAGACCAAGATAACGAATACTATATTAGATTTAGATTTTTTTATAGATTTACTATATTTAGACATCCCTTGGTATTATATTAATTGGATGTTTTCCTCTAAAACTCTTGTCATGCATCATGTGATTATGGTAATTTTGTATTGGTACGGTATGTTGTTGATTGGTGGTTTAGATATTATATCAGGATCCTAAATTATATTATTAAGTAATTCCTCTAATTTTACCTTTTATTCCCTCATTTGTAGTCTCTAACATGAGGCCTATTGGATTTAGGCATCGATGATCACTCTTTCTATTGACTGTCAACCAAGAACGGGAACTTTATAAGGATTTGGGTCATGAGAAATTAATTTCTAATATATTATCTATGTTATTTTACAAAAAAACAAATATTTATGAAGAGTCCTCTTAAAAATGGAATGTATCATGGGTAAGAAAAAATATTGACTCACATTTGTGGAGAATTTACCATTGTGTTCATTAATGTCACAATATCTTAGGAATTATTAGCTAGTGACTGAATATTTATAAGAAAAAAATGGAGTCCATTTGTTATTTAATACATATAATGTGAATATAATGGTTATTATTTGGATGAAAATTTTAATAGGAATAAATTTCATAAGTAACGTCTATTATTTTGAACGTGTATTATTTTAGTATGAAATAAGAAAACCCTTGGAAAGATTTTATCATAAGACATTTTTTTATAAAATGAATTATTTTTTATAAGTGTTTATATCATTTCCAATATGTGATAATATATAGTCTAATAATTAATTTTTTGGGGGATAAACAAAATGATGATGGGATCTTATGAAGTGTTTTATATATCATGGGCTTGCAATTAAAACATGATTCAAGTAATGATTAATGTGTTATTTATAAAAAATAATTATTTATAAACCATGAAGAATAATATAATGTTTTATGGAGTTTTTTGAACAAGTAATTATTTTAATTGATGTGTTTCTCCATGATTTACAATGGAAGAAAACATGCATGTTAGCAGGGATTTAATTAACAACTACAGTTTTTTGGATGATAGGAAGAAGAATAATTCTCAAGATTCATTGATGTTTTAACTGATTTTCAATGTCTATATAATTTCTTTTACATTGATAGAAATAAAATAATGGAGAGAATAAGGTTTTAACTTATTGTGGTTGATTAACAAATTCAAATATAGAAATAAATATTTAAAGGATCAATAATGGAAAATATGATGGAAACTTTGTGTGAAGTGATCCATATACTTGTTATAATTATATGAATAAATTATGTCGATAGAGAGAATAAGAACTATATACAACATACTATTATAGAACCTGGGTGTTAAATAGATTAACAACCCACAATAGAATCAATTTATATGTTCTCTGGTATAATTAATTGAAGATAACAAATGTTTATTTGAATGATTAAACCATCCTTAGAGGATGAGGACGATGATTGTGTGAAATAATAATTCCATTTGTTGGTCACCTTTTTTGTTAAACAATAAAAATAATATGGATATCTAATAATATCTCTTTTTTATTAGTACTAAACATGAGAATATTAAAAAACATTTATTATTGCATGTTAATGAAGGTGGTTATAAATATTATGTCTATGAGAGATATTTAACATTCCGTACTAAAATTTATCATGGTGGTATAAGATAAATGTTATATTAAAAGAGTATAAAACAACTAATTTCACTCTACAATTCTATTCCATGAATATGGGTCAAAGGATATACAATTTCTTATGATATTGTACAAAATAAATTTTTATTAGCTTCTTTGTGAGATAACAACAACCATAAAAAATTCATATACTCATTCATCTTAGAGGGATACCATCTTAATAAACTATAGTATCCATTTTTTATGTTTTTTCATGTATATAATTAGAACTATAAAAAATAATCAAAATAATAAGATATATAATGAAGGAAAAATTTTAGAGGAAAATATGTGATAAATTTTAGTCATAAACAAGTCAACAAAACTAATTCCACCACACACTTAGTGATTGTTATATCATAAGGGATCCAAATATTGTTCTATCTAATGATGTTTTTTATTTATAGTATTTTCTAAATGGTTAATACCATATTATATGATTAAACCATTTGATTATTCATTTAGGACTATGGATGGGTTTATTAGTTCTTGTGGATTGTTTTCTACATGGATATATGGATTTTTGAGAAACAAAATTTGGTTCACTGTTGGAGGATAGTTATTAGTAAAAATTATAATCAACCATACAACCCATATTTTGTGTTTGATGGTTAGTTTAACCATGTGATAGAGTATACAAGGCCATGAAAAATGAAATAAATTTTAGTTATGTTCATAATAGTTGGATGATTATTAGTTTTTCCATTTACAGAACCATTTAAGAGGGTGGTGGTCTTGGATAGTTATCATGCATAGGCTTTGCAAGGTTTTTCAATAAATGAACCTGGACATGTTAGGGGTGTTCTACCTAGATATTTTCATCACATGGATAGTGCATGATTTTTCCGACCATTCATCCAAACCATGATACCCTTCAATGTTTTTGAAATTTTTATTTTCCCCAACCATTTTTTAATCCATACCCCACTTTTCAGTTTCTTCTCTATGCAAAATAACTCTATATCACCATGTGAGGAATCCATTTATCCTAATCTATAGTATTTGGGACACCTACCTAATATAACATCTAATTCAATAATTATTCATCATGTTTCCCCCCAACCCCTCAATAAGTTATTCAATCCCCATGAATCACTTCTTCTTTACTCCCATCCTATGGAATTCCATAACCATCAGAGAAAATATGATTTATATTTATGGTTTCTAAATTTCATTGAATTATCTTATACTCATCCACATTAAGGGATAATAACAAATGGCAATTCCACTACCATTCTAAGGTAATTGATATTGCTTTGTTCTCTAAAAATATTATTTTTTATATTTTTTTTTCATCCCACACACCAGAAAATACATGTGATTCCCGTAATATTTGTAATTAATTTATTAAATGGATAGAAACTATCATGGATTTTTTCTTATGACTGTGATTAATCATCAATTATTTTCTAACTAAATATGATACACCCTTTTGGGTGTGTCATTTTAATGGCCCATGAATTATCTTCCTTGAGGTAAATTTAAACTACATTTTTAGGTGTGTTTTTTTTAATTTTTAAATGAATTATATTAATGGAATTAAATGAAATGGAGTGTATCCTTGATAGTCCTCATAAACCAATGACCCATAATTGAAAAACATACGGTTTTGAGATTAATTGCAAATATAAATGAAATTGATAATATATATACGTGAATGTTTAGTGGAATAGTCATGTCACCTATCCCGGACTGATTATAAAATGAAAATATGGCTATAATTATGATTATGGATAAAATATGGATTATTACGTGATGATTAATAAAATTATGATACCATGAATTAATATACTGATAAGGAATTACCTAAGTGATACATATACTATCAATGTGGTTTTCCTCGGATTGGATCATGGGATGGTTGTAGTTCATGAATGCATCTTCCAAGTGAATTCCCACTCATGGATTTGATATGTCTCTTAGTTGTTTTGGTATGCTGGATTTTATAAAGGGTTCACATATACTAAAAAAAAATTAATTCCTTTAATGATTATCCTTGTATTCATATTGATATTTTGGGATTCCTTGGTTAGGACATCTGGATCCTTTCATCTATATCACCAATAATTAACAGGAAATATTCCATGGGCATGGGTTGAATTTCTTTCCTTACTTTAAACTGGTAAGGGTACATCACTATTGAGATAACCATTTTTTTATAACTAAAATAAATGATAGTTATTGAATTTTCATAACTATCACTACTCATGGATTTATTGACTTAATACTGATGGTCCTGACCTTTGTAATCATAAAACTAAATGGTTATTGTTATAGAGACATTCCAGCTTAGGTTTATGTATGTAGTGTTAGATCGTAGTCCCATGAGGAGCCCATAATGATGGTGTTTATTTATTTAATAATTTCCATAATCTATTACCTAAACACTTAAAATTTTATATTCACAAACATTATAGTGATTGACACCATTAGTAGTGGCTTACTATGTTTTACTCACAGAATATTTAAACCTCTGATTAGTACTCAAACAGACATAATGGATGTATGTAAGTACTATATGAAATTCCTTGTTATGGACCTTGAATTTGTGTACTTGGATGGAGTATGATATTAGAGGACTGATCGTATGAACATTATGTTTGTTTATAAAGACATTAGAATTTTTATAGCATGTTTTATATGACTTCTACTCTAAATTCTTTTTATTCCCCCTTTTTTATAACATTCTGACATTATTCTCATTTGGACTATGGTTGAATATATTGTTTATGATACTATCCTTATGAATATTAATTGTTGTACGGTTTAATATCCCATTATTTCTCCTTTTTTTCATTTCATCATTATCCCATTATTTATACTTATTTTCTACCTTTTAGATAAAATAGGGAATAATATCACCACCATATCATTATCTAACATATTGTTAGTTTATAGTATATGCCAAATAAAGAGGTGTGCTTGTAACAATATGACTAACTATAAGAGTCACTAATCTGTGAATCATAAATATGATGTTATAATATTGTATCAAATATTTATTTTCAATTTTTTTCTATTATGGGGTTGTATAAAGGAAACCATTACATGTATAAATTTGGTAATGTGTGTGTGCCTGAGAGTTTCTAAACCACATATTTGGAAAATATGAATTAATTAGGATTAGATATGTTGTTTTGATTTATTCTTATTAATATTATATTCTATCACCATTGGGTGATGGAAATAAATTATAGTTTTTATCAATATTAATTCTACCCTTGTCTTTGTATGGAAATACATTATTCCCTCATTTACCAGTAAAGGAACTTGAGGATTATATTGTCATGACAATACTTGCCATATTGATTATAATTCATTCATATACTGAAAAATATTGTATTTTCCTTCCCTGTTATAACATATATTTCACTAAAATTTCTATTGGATGAATAAAATTAATAATTAATAAATTAATTTTTTTCCACATCCATAATGGTGTTTTTGCATGGAGCATTGTTCTGGAACTCTAATGAACCAATTATCACTTGTTTGAGTTGTGTAAATGTGGTAACATTGAATGAAATGTTTGATGATTATGATTACAATAATTATAAATATAATTTATAATTCATGTAATTATATAAATGAATATTATCAATTAAAAAATTCGAATCATTTTACACTGGTACATACTTCAAGATACAACATTTAATATTTCTTCATGGTTTTTAATGACATGAATATTTTCATATAAAAATCATAGGACATTATACCAATGGTAATTCATAAAAATAAAGTGTGATATATATAAATATGAATTTATTAATAAAAAAAGTTAAATGTAATGGTTTCTATTATATGGAGATTTAAATTGAATCAGAAATGGTGTTTTCCACTATAGCATTTAATTTACAATCAACATACCGGGACTACTGATGTAAAATAGAGAACCTTCCATTTACATGAAATTAACAGTGGGAATTGGTATTGTCTCTTGAGATCATTTATGATATTCCAAGAAACCTAAATTTATATTTATTTCTATTGACATGATTATTAACCCTTATATAGGAATGATTTTTTCATTTATGATTGGTTTATTTTTGATAATTTATTTTATTAGTTCTTATTCAGATGTGTGAGTTTAGAATTTTCAAAAAATAATGACCTGATGGCTTGGAGTTTTGAATCAAAATGTGTAATAGACCAAAATCAATATGTGGTGGGCCTTGACCTACTAGTATTACGTCGAGTAGTTCCACTTCTAGCACGACCTACTATTTCTGGTCTGGGAATCGATGCTTATATTTGAGAGGGTTTATTATAAGAATTGAATTCTATAAAGGTATTATCAAGACCTATGTAATCAACTTTAGAGGTTAATACGGAGTTCTAGAAGCATCACCTTCTTACCTCTTCAAGGAATGCAGTCCCTAAGAATCTAATTTATGGATGAAATCCATGTTATTTAAACTTTAATATCTTGAGATGCCTTCTATGAGGAGATTCAATCCTAAAGTGCAGATTATTAGAGGATTATAAAGTGATGGTGGGATATTTTAACCCATGATGATAAATATTAGGTTGTGTTCTGAGGGTATTTCAAGGAATCCTTTTATTATTACTTTACTCCTAATACTATGAGAGATGATTTATCTAGAGAGACTATGTACATGTAGTAGGTAACCTTATAAATTATGGAATATCCCACTCGTTTAAGTGATACTTAGTGGTTCTTCCTACACATATGGGTGATGATATGACTAGTGCTCTAAAATATGAGGCGGGACTTGTATATCCATTCTAATCCAATGGGGGCATGTTCTGTTTGACTATGATAACTAAGATGGTGAACCATTCCCATATCGCCATGGATATCCTTATAGAAGGTTGTTCTATGGTCTATTTTATTTAGAACATCATTAAGGAAATAGTTCATATTGTACTAGGAAATATTTTTTTGAGCCTTCTGAGGGAGAAAAACGTATTTTGAGTGTGTTCTTATGTATCCATGTTGTCTTTCACCACAACGCTCAACAAAGACCCAAAAACCCCATTGTGAAAAGACCTTGTATATTTTCGGTATTATAGAATTATAGGCCATAATGAAGGTTTTTTTAGAACATTCTCTTATGTGGAAATTTAGAGATGATCTATAGAAACTCTATGACTTAGACATAGATCATTACTCATATGTCATGTAGGGATCTAGAGAGATGTTGATTAATTCGGATAAGGGGGTTGTCATGGTTGAGGGAGTTAGAAAAATGTGTTACAATATTAGTTGAGTGGTACTACCCAATGAAATCATGTTGTATATCAGGTCCTTTGGTCA
Organism: Viscum album; assembly: GCA_963277665.1. NCBI lineage: Eukaryota > Viridiplantae > Streptophyta > Magnoliopsida > Santalales > Viscaceae > Viscum > Viscum album. Next base: position 308,928,276 of record OY728158.1, read on the forward strand.
ATATAGATATTGTTGTAATACTAATATCCAATGTGGCGAGTTATGGACCAAAAATAGTTCATGGTATGATTTTAGTATCCTCAACATTGGTATTTATTATATTTGACATAGACAGTTCCAAATTCTATATATCTATATTAATTGTAATAATTATAGGTTTTAAATTTATTTATTTCTAAATTGGTGATCACTCTTGATACACCATAGAGAGAAAATTCAAAAATTGTATTCCACTTGAAGGTGTCAGCCCATTGGATTAAATATAATTGCTCTGTATGGACCTCTTCAACCTAAAGATGGATGGTTTTGACATCATTCATATGATGGATTGGATGGTTCCTTATTATAGTCATGTTGATTTATATCAATAGAGGGTGTCTATTAAATAAGTCAAAGGATGAAATTATATTCACAAGGCTGAATGGGATGTCTGAATGATTTTAGATAGTCTCATGAATTGTGCGATGAGTTGAGTTACATCCCATATTGTTAGTATTTATTTTGATAAATAAATAAAATGATATACCAATTTCTACCCAATTGCGGATCATTTCAGGGACATCATCCCTAAATAATTTTTTGGGATAACTCCTAAGAGCGATGAATAGTGTAACATTGATATTTTTCTCAATAGTATAGCCACTGTCTTTTACTCCAAACATGATGACATATACATTGATTAATGTTTTGAAAATATTTTTAGATGTCTCAAATGATAGGGGGTTTATATTATCAAGTATATTTCCATGGGATTTACCCATTCTTTTGACCGTGTAATATATATAGATTGTCATGGTTTTCATGGATTACCATCATCTAATTCATCTTATCATTAAGAACATATATCAACTTCCATGTACATGTAAACTCATTGGTCAGCTCTAAGTAGATAGTGATTTATATGAAAATGATTTGTGTTATGATATCATGATGTAGGTGAGAGGACTTTAGGAATACCATATAAAATATTACATTTTATAAATTTATTCTAAAAGTATTTGGTTATGTAATTTTTTTCATGAACACAGTGGTAGTTTTTATGAAGATGTTGAATTTTTTTTTCCACTCATATTTTGATTAATTTTTTTATTCTTCATGGATGACATATTATTGTACTCACATAAAGGACTTGATCATTCTGTATAACGTGATATTATTTGATGTTTTCCAAGTGAAAACTATATGAAGGATAAGGTCACAAAATAACTCTATTGGATCAACAATGTCTAACATTAGGGGTCACATCATATCAGAATCAAATGTATACATGGACCATGAGAAGGTGAGATCTATGGTTTCTTAAGGGAGTCCCAATAAAATAATTTTTATATAGAGTTTCCAAAGGATATATAAATTTCATGTTTTTTATTTAGTATTTATCAATATCATAGTACTTATCACTAGTTTGACAAAGAAGGTGGTGAAATTATTATGGCCAAAAGATTCTGAAAAATCTATTTAGGAGTTGAAATGAGGAATTAGATTTTTTCCAATCATGGTTCATCATAATCATAAAAGAGTATGAATAGTTATTTTATACACTAGGATTCTTGGTGAGATAAGTATTGATGATTGGTGAGTAATTTATAACATCGAGTCTCGTCATTTTAGGCCTTATTAGTATAGTTACACAACACACAATCTTAATCCTAAAGGATTTATTATTTCCTTGTATTGTTAGAGTCCCTACTTGATGATAGAGAACTTTGTACTATAAATTGATCACAAAAACCTTAGACACATATTTTATTATCTTGAATTATACCTTAGACAATTAATGTGGGTGTAAAAGCTACAATATTTTAACATTTATAATTATTATTCTCTTAAGAAGTAAATATCATTGTTGATACTATGAGTATTAAGACTCAAAGACAAGAAATTAGTATGCCATTAGTGAATGGTATTTGTTGGTATTTTTTCCATGATGCACTTAGAGGAGAAATAATATTTTGTGAAGCCTATAAAGTATCATTTTTAGTGACCACTTCACTATTGTATAGAGTTAATTTTAAGAGAATTCCGGATACATGGGACTATCCCTGAGAGAGAGAATTTCAAGTGAGGAACCATTGATGTATTGTGTCTTAGGTAAGGATTATATCATACATATTTATGGATAAATATAGGTTCATTCCGATTTTCAAGATGATATGATGTGGGAACGTCATTCCTAAACATTGTAAATACACCTAAAGGTTAGCAAAATTTTCAAGGATTTACATCTCAAATATTGGTGGCCTAGTATGAAAATAGAAAATGATGTGTTTATTACTTGGAGTTCTGACTATTTGTATGTGGAGGAAGTAAAACTGTTAATTGTCTGGATCTTACATATATTTCTCATTCTGTATTTGGAAGAGGATGACATCATTATAGATTTCATGAAGGTATTTCTAAAATATACATGGGAAAATGATGTAGTATAGATTATCATGGAAAGTATAACAAATTTCACCAAATTCCTACTTATTTGGGAAATAATATCATTGAATGATATTGGGAGGATTTACTTATGAGATATTATATATCATCCAGGGTATACCCATTCCATATTATTTGATAGCGAAACTCATTTATCATAATTGTTTTCTAAATGAATTCAATAGGAATTCTGATCATGAGTTCTTATGAGAAAAAAATAACACTGTTAGATGGAAATTCATTCAAATCACATGATCCATATATTCTAGGGAGTGATTCAATAATTTATGATTAAAATTAAAGGTAATTTATGTAAATTGTTACATCTTTCAATATTTTCCTACAAAAATACTTTTGAAGATACTATACAGATTGATCCTTATGAGGCCCCATGTGGTAGGTTTTTTCGGTAACCCCTATATCTGTTACAGGTAGGAGAGGATATGCTACATGTAAATCATATCATTTAGGTGTCTTTGGAGGAGGTAAAAAAATTTATAAATACTATGCATACAACATATTATAAGTAGATGTCTTATGTTGATCATCACCACAGACCTATGAAATGTGATGTGGGAGATTCAGTCTTCTAGCTTATCTCAACATGATTTTGGTACCTATTGATTTTCTCAAAAGATCTATTTTCACCGCGCTCTATTAGATCTATCGAGGTTATAGACAGGACCAGATGATTGGTTTATAGAATATCACTCCCATAGAGATATAATTCTATGCGTGATGATTTTCATGTTTCTCTATTACATAATTATCATTTAGACCAATTTCTTGTGCTTTAGTACGAGGAGGTATAGTTTGATATAGATTATTCATTTGAGTATCATCCTACATGTATTATTTATTAGAGCATAACGGGTATGTGATATAGTTATGTTCCTCTGGAATGAGTTCTATGAAAACATAACCATGTGCATGATGAGACCTCAGAGATAGAGGATGTCATATAAGATTAATGTCCAGAACTATATCCAGATGATTTTATAAAAACCATGAAACGAAAACATAGGGATGATTTTTTTGGATGTAGATTATGAAATTATAGTTTTTTATGGTGGTAAAAATCTTATTAAATTATGATTTAAACCATTTTTTTTACTCAAATAAAATTTCTTAAGGTACTAAGAAAATCTTCAGAGCATCCATGGCTTATTCAAATCTAGGCCCCCAGTTTTTTGGTGTAACAACATGCAGTGCATCATTGGCAGTAACCATGTGACTCCGTCCTATTACCCATACATGAAGGGAATGATTTTTTAACAATTTTATGGAGACCACATGGCTATGTAAAACCATTAACCAATTAATATTATACTTAGAAGGTTTGGGGTATAATGAGTTTAATGGTGTGTCTAACTATGTATGGGGTGGAGGTCTTGGATAAAAAGAACACATACTATATGGATGGGGTTTTAAACCCTATGCCTATCCCTATGAAAATTCGGGGAACATAAAAAATGGTGGAACGTGGTTGGTTCATAGTTGGACCAACTATATGGCACTAAAAAACAGGTGAATTTTATATTTTTTCAATGTCTTCATTAAATATTCACCCATAGGTTCTTTTCAGCTCCTTGAGTTGTAGTTCATCCACCCTCCTCGATAGATCAATTTCACTTCTTCTATATGCCTTGAGCCTCCTCCCTCATGAATTGTCTGATTCATGAACTATTTTTCATGTTGCATCACTCGTGTAATGTTCTTCAATCCTATGGAATCATTTTTTTCTTTATCTCATTGTTTGGATTCTAAATCCCTGTGACCGCATTTTTATTATATTTAGGATATTCTTAGATTTCATAGATTCTTTCCATTCTATCCTATGTTTAAGGACATTAATGGATTAGGAGTCTATTTATAATATATTTTAGGTGTTATATAAATTTTTTTATAATTTTCAGGATTTTTACATTATGGGTTTTCATGTGATGCACTGAACAATCAATGATATGCCCTTAAAATATGAAATTTAATTAATTATTGTTTTAATTTCATGTGGGTTTTTAATTTAATGCATTATTAATCTTTATATATTGTCTACATTGATGTGATCCACCTGTTAGGGCGTTTCATTTTAATGGACCATGAATCCATTGTGTTAAGATGAGTTTAACCCAACTTTTTATGGGAGTTATTTATCCAGTTGTAAATGAAATAGTTTAACTGAATTAAATGAAATGAAGTAGTTCATTAATAGGCCTCATAATCCAAGGCTATGATATTGAAAAACCACCTATGGTGAGTTAACTTTATAATATTAATGAAATGTATAATTGATAAAAATGAATGTTTAATGAATTTATAACAGCACCCAAACACTGCTAAATTTAAAAAAATTATAGGAAGCACTATGATTAAAGATACCAAATGGACTATTATATCATGATTAATTATGGAAATAGACCATAATTTACCTTAATTGTTAGGAATGTATGGAGTGATATGTGGAATTCCATTATTGTTTTCCTTGGACATGATTATAAGAAACCACTAATTTCGGGATGTGTATAAAATGTGAATGACCAATCATGGATTTAATCTCAGTCTCAGTTTCAGGATGACCCACCCTGAAAATCATTTTTCTACTGTATTTTTAAAATTATATAAATTTATTTCTTCATAAGAGTATACATGTATATTTCATATTAGGAAAATCTATGATTACAACCATGATCCCTATTCATGTATTACATCGACACTACTTATGAAATGTGCTAAGGGCCCAAGCATCATTTCAACTCTAATTGTTTACTACCACTGGTACACCCCTATGGACTTCATAAGTTTATGAAGTATAAATGAAATTGTATTTATGGAATGTAAATGACTACTCATGGATGCCTTTTTTGTAAACCTAAAATATTGAACATTTTAAATAAAAAATGTTAAGAGATCAGATTCATTTTGTCCAAGAATAAAGCTAATATTTTCAGGCGAGATACCCATGAGGAACCTAAATGATGTTTTTATTAATATAATACTCTAATTTTTATTACATACACACTTCTAATTGTATATTCACATATTATAATGTTCTATACATCATTGTGGATGAACTATTGAGTTTTACTCACACACTATTCAACCAGCCAATTGGCACCCTGATAGACTTCGTGGATGTATATAGGGATAAGGGAAAGAACCAAGATATAGATACATAACATTATATAGTATGATGAAGTAGGAGATAAATTTAATTATCATATTCTCATAATTATAGTGGGGACAACAATTTTCATTTTTTCAAATCATCTTCTATATATGTGATGTTATGTATCCATTGTGTTCCCGATTATAAAAAACATCATGAAATGTTCATTATTTTTATAAATTGTTTTATTTATGAAATCGTCATACTGATTATTATTACCTGAAAGTCTTACTATATTGGTGTTGTTCATTTTTTTAAGTTATTCAATTTATCCATTATTTATACCACAATGATACCACTATGAAAATATATGGTTATAGTCTCCAAAATATACCTTTAATGTCCAATTATATTTTTCAACACCCTCTATAATATATGAAATAACACATTAAGACATCTGTAAGACTAAACCCATCCATTATATTTGAACCAGGCCTAACTCGTTACAATGATACGCCCATGTTTAAGGATGTATATTAATTATCACATATTCTTATGGGAGGAATATATGATTGGGTAATAACATATTATTAACATAAATAATGATGGACTATAGAGTGTTTTTATTGAGTTATTATATTTATTTCTATTATTGGATTCATATAGGTTCCTCTATAGTTAAATAGATCTCTTCTAAAAAAAGGATAATTTTTTAATGTTACCTAGTAGATTTGGTTGGTTACTAAATTTCTACATTTTACTAGTTGTATTGATGAAAATGATGTGAAAAAAGTTGATAATTAATTTTAACATCCCATATGGAAATTAAAAATCCTTGTTTTTTTTTGAAGAGATATCATGATTGTGTAAGATGAAAATTATACATGTATGAAAAAATTTATAAATAAATGAATTTTTGAACAAAGAATTTACATTGTATTCTTGTTGGTGAGACTAGTAGACTATATTGAAAAGAATTATTCCCTACACTAATAAAGAAATATCCATTCATTTTACCTGGTCAACCATTTATAAATTTATATTCTCTTAGGTTTTATGTATTTAAAAATGTATTCAGTAAATCATATTGATTAACATAAAATGTGTTTTTTTGAATAAAAATTTTTGAGATAGATTCTATGGGTTTATATTAATGGATTATTAAGTATTATTGGTTCTAAGTCACAACTATTTTTATTCATTAATTTACACACACTTATCATTGAATAATAATGTGTGGGACCAAAACTATAGATGGTATTTCCTTCTATAATTTTTATTGGAGATTCTTGTTTTCTTAAAGAACTATATATGAGGTCATTATAAAATATTATCCGTATTTAAAATTTTAAATGTTTTTACATTTTGATTATAATCCTGAATAACAGACATTTTATCATGGGAAAAGGATTTCTTGAATTCAAATTTCAGAAATTAAATTATCATTTAAGAAAGAATTTTTTTTTCTTAAAATTAGTAGATTTATATGTAATAAAAAATGAAAATGACTAATTTTCAAATATCCCAAATAACTAGAGTAATTAATCTTATAAATGAAAAGAATATAACTATTAATGGTCATGTATAAAATTCAATCATAGGATTACATTCATAGAAATTGTTTCTAAAGGTCACATGGATCACAATAGATAAAGTAATCTAATAGAAGATGTGAAATATTTGGAGATCCCTTTAGATATTGAATAACATCTCTTTACGTGAAATTAAAATAGGGTAGGTAATTTGATCTCAATTTATACACATCAAGGATTTTAAACCATAATGTTAAGGGTCAGTGAACAATTTAAAACCACATATGAGGGTTTTAATTTTCATAATCTATCACAAATTGAAAGAATTTTATCTTTAAGATCTATTCATACTTATGAAGGATATGAATTTTTTATCCTGAGAGTTGGTGTTTTCAACAATAAAAGATTACCCCTCCCACTTTTTTGTCAAATAATATCTCATGAGATTCACAATAAGTAAAAAATATTTCATAAAATAATAATATTTATAATTAGGACATATATAATTTTATATTCCATTTGATATATGTTTTATTAATGAGTTATGTAGAGTCTCTAAATATCATCAATATGAAAGTAGTAATCATATTCGATGGAATATTATTTCTACAAGGGAGAGAGATAGGGTATGTGACTATATCTTATATCACTTAGCTTATATGTTCTTGATATCATAGGTATCTATCTTAATTTTTATTATATTAAAAAAATGTACAAATTTTATGATAATAAATATATAAGAGTTGATGTGAGACAATGTAAAAAAATACTCTTATCCCTCTTAGAGAAATAGATAACAATATTAAAGTGAATGAAAATTGAATAAAAAGATTAAAAAATCAAACTTAATATATATGAAAAATAATTTCAGATCCCTAAGGTTGTGAATTATATTATTGACAATATTTTATAGGGTTACAGTTCACTTTAAAATGTAAAAACATTATATTTTTAATAATATTTATTTAGTGAGGATCTATTAAAGTATCACTACAAGTCATTCATGGGGGATTATTTTATAATATTAAATTATAAAATTTTTATTTTTTCCATGAATATTTAAAAATACTAATAATAATGTTTAAGGTATAGTTGAAACATATTTTAGATGGTTTGCGGGGCCATTAATGTTGATTTGAATACTATTACAAGACATGTAAAGGTATATGAGTTGATCCTTGAGTTTTGTAATGGTAGAAATCTGTATTAATCAACACATAGGTAACATGATAACAAGTGTTAAATTATATGTGTAATTTGAATAATGGTATGAAAATAAATTAAATGATATATAAAGGACATTATGAAAAATTATAGGTTTCATATATGTAAATAGAGAAGAATCATAAGATGTGTATGTGTACAAATGGAAGATAAATAGGATATATAAATGAAATATTGAGAGAATAATAGGTTTAATAATGGTTGGGGTAGACATTCATATTCTATGTAATGTTAATTGGATATTATTTAATGGTTTATATACAAATGTGTTTTCCCAAAAGATTAGCATGAAACTAATGTAATGGAAAATAGTTAAGACTAGAAATTACATAAATATTTAGTGAATGTTGTGAAAGAGTAATTGTACTCCCCATTGTTGTGTGAGCATAATTATATGCATAAAAAATTCATAAATTTAAATTAGACTTTTTAAATATCATGGATGCCTGCGTAAATATATTTTGTTAATTTCCTTGCCACATTTTTTTGTTTTATATGTGGTAATGTTTTTATGATACCTATAGATCTAAAATTAGAAAAAACTATCTATATTGTTATATGATTTAGATATTATAATGGGGAAGAATGTGGAAAATTAATTTAGTACTCATGCATGTTATGAAACCCCCTGATAATAGATATTTTGTAATTGTGGACTATTTGGATGAATAAAATATATATTATTTAATACATTTAAAATAAAATAAATTTGGATATAAATGTAGAAAATAATTTTAATTTAAAGGCTAAAAAATAAGGAAATTATTATAAATAATATTATTTTTAGATTTAGATATTTAAATTTTTTATATATTTCAATACATTATATTGTATTATAAAAAATTTAAAAATTTAAAATATGAATGATTCCACGTGTATGAATTATTTCAATATTTCAAAATTATATATTTCAAAACAATTTCATATAGTGATATTGATGATTTTATTATCCTGGTTTCACTGAGGATTCATTTTATCTAATATAAAAAAATTCTATCATATTAAATACAATAGTATAAAATTAAAAGTGCTAAAGAGAATAAAACATTGGATCTTTGGCATATGATATTGTCTATGAAAGAAGAAATTTTGCACAGATTGTAATACTTGTGGATTTAATTTAAAGAGGGTTTCAAATATGAAATATATTGAAAAAATATGAATGTAACATGGATGTTTTATGACTTTACTATAAGGTACACATCCACTTTCATATATGAGATTCTTAGAAGAAGGGATGTTGATGTATCCAAAAAATAAAATACATTTTATTTTCAAAATAGTGATGCGAAATTGTTTCCTTATTTATTTAGAAAATATTAAAGAATGAAATCTTTTAAGGATCATTCCACAGGATGAGAAGTTTCCATGAAGTATCAATGAATGATGATACATGAGTTGATATTAACAAAAAATCATTGAATACGGAAATGGAGTTCAGAGGGCACTATACTATACTCAATTTAGTATAAAAAATTATTTATTTTGTATTTAGAATGTAGTCCATCTATTTTTCAGCATTATATAATTATCGTAATAGGTATGTATGAGAGATATCATATTATAGATGTAGTGAAACTACCCCAAAAAAATTTAATATATGTGATGTAATGAATTAATAACCTAGACTATATTCAACCATCGTTGATCTCAATATTTATAATTCATAAACACGCATTTGGTATCATGATATATAGACTATCCCATAGTGGATAATTAAGTAACAATATTAGATCATTTATACATAATTTTATTTAACTTATGAATATCCCAATTAGTTAATTATAAATATAGATGATATAAAATGTTCTCAAGTAATTGGAACAAATTAATCTAATTACATATAATTGTAACCCTTATATTTAAGATGTTAATATCTATTAAGGGATGTAGAGTTTAAATAAACATGTATAACATTAGATAATATTTAATACACAAATTCAACATTTCATAATAAAGTTATATGCCACTTGATTCCCTTTTAGGTCAGTGAATTGGCATTAGATCATTGGATTCCATTATTGGATTTTTTTCCTCTGAAATAACCCATTTATAGGTTAAATTTTCAATATCAATTTTATTTTAATATTTTGTGTTTCATGGAAGAAGTTATAATTTTAAATATGAACCATATGTTCAGTTGAATTACTCATTATAGAACAGTCAATGGGTAAGGGGTGAATCTAATAAAGGAAACATGTAATATTGAAAATAATGTAAAGGATTATTCCAATTTTGAAATTATTTATTCATCAAATAAATTTTTAGTAATTATTGAGGAATAACATATGCAATGTGATTTCAGAAATAATGATGATGAGGAGATTAAATGATTGTTAAAATAGAATGTTTTTCATTTTTAAGAGGATATGCATATGTTATTTGAAGAAATAATTTACGATTAAAAAATAAAATTATCATACAATTTTTTCAAATCAAATTTAAGAACGTTATTTCATAAAGATAAAAGGGTTATAAAAATTGATTTTGGAGGTGTCCACTCATCTATGGGTGATTATGGATTCCCAGAACCCCAATTAATATAATCCTTCAAAAAACAAAGGCGATAATTAAAGAAGAAATTACTTAAATATTATAATACTTTAATTATTTATAAAATGAATGAGGAAAGTGAAATAATGGAAAAAAAACTTAGTAATTGAAATATTATACCCACGAAAAAAATTAATTCTCCACCTAACTTAAGGGGTATTGATATTAAAAAAAGTATAATTGATTAAATATTTGATGAAATAATTGAAGAAATATTGTTCCAATTTTATTCCTAAATTAAAATATGTATTTATTTTATTATTTTACAACCCTTTGGTTGTTTATAATGAAGTAAAAGAAAATATATCCAAATAAGGAGAATAATGGCTATATTTTGATGTCAAAATGACTATATAAATTTGGAAAACTATTATTGAATATGTTGAGACCTTGATAAAGTAAATGTAAAAGAGAATCATCTAGAAACCCACCAAAAGGTAAAATATTGTTTGAACTAGAAACTGATCTAAAAATATCTCGTCATGAGATTAGGGAAACTGAATACGGCCTATATGACTATATTGAATAATCTATTCATTTTTTAGATGCATAGTCACACTTCATGATTTTATATTTTATCAATATAATATATTAAATGTTGTGAAAATAATGTAAGCATTGGTAAACTAAAATACCAATCAGAAACACCATGGAATGTAATCTATTTCCACAATTTCAATGACAACCCATTTCATTTATATGCTTTATTTAATGATTTAATGCATAAAAAAATTTATAACTTAATATTATAAAATCAAGTGGACTAGTTTATTTATAAAATTAAATACATATTTCAATGAAATTAAATATGTATTCAATTATAATATTTAAAAACTATAAATATTTCCCTTAAATTCAATTGATCATTTAATACAGCATGATATGACCTGGGGAATCTCTTTAAAATCGTTGGGCAATAAAGCACACTAATTTAATAATAAATGAATAACATGAAGTAAAATAGTACATGTAAGTTAGGGGAATAAAGTAGAATCAAAATAAAATGTGATAATCACAATCACAAACATCTAATCTTGTCTTATATCAACAACATCAAGGCTCCATAGGAAGGTGAAAAAACAAAGAAATTACATCATAAGAATAAATCAGGGTTAAATGTGAAAACATCAAAATTTAGTGTGATTAGGATATCCACCAATGAACAATGTTTTTATCTCAAGAGATAAAAATTTAACACAATGGAAAAGATAGTAATATAATTCCAGGCCCACCAAATATAATAGTATCATGTATATGAATTTTTGTTCCACAGAGATATAAAACATAATAATTGCATTAATTACATACAATACATGATTAATATGGGTGGATTTTATAAATTTAATCCCTAAATAAGTTTTTGAATATATTATCTAGGTGAATACCCATGAGTGGATGTGGGGTTGGTTATATGTTGCCTAAATGTTCTTAATATTAAATCAAATTATAATTTAGGTAGGATAACAAGTATACATTATGGATCATGAAAGGGATGAACGAGAGTAAAATGATAACTCCCATTTCTATGGAATCATTACTATAGTAAAAGGGATGCGTAAAAAATGGAAATATAAAAAAAAATTAATTAAAAGGATAAATACAATGAATTTACTAAATGAAGAGTAAGAGAAAAAGAATCACTTACAGAAGAGGTTTCATCTAAAATCTTGTGAGGTTCCTATTAAGATACTTGTAACACATTGGGAAGGATATAGATAGAGATATAGAAAATAAATTAATGATCAATGGAGTTTTAGTTATGATATAAGGGTTTTTTGGTGGGTATTTTTATCATAATAGATGGGAAGTAATTAATAATTTAGAAAAATTTGTTTAAGGTGCTAGGAAATAATATAAGAAAAACTAAATACCATCAAATGAGTTTTGCAATGGTTTTTTTCAAGTAAGAGTTTTTAAAATATTTTATTTTGTTATAAGATGATCTATTTAGAATAAAAGCATCCATGATATGTAAGTGATCCATATTAATATATATTTTTTAAAACCCAAAAATATAATATATGTAGATAATGATTCATTATTGGTAGGATAAATTACTGAAATTACATTACATGATTTTTTTTAAAGGAACCCCAAGTTCAATTAATTTATTACTTTCATAATATTTATTATGTCACATTATTTTCTATTCCGATGTCATGTTACATTCCACATATTCACATTGTATTTTATTTTTACCAAAAAGACCCCATGTCATTATAAATTATAAAAAGAATCATGATTGGATAATTGTGAAATAAAAAATTTAAAATAATATATTTATTTTAAAAATATAATTTTGTAAAAATTTGAATTTTAAATTTTAAATAAAAAACATTACTTATTTATAAAATAATTGATTTTAGGATAGAAACAACAATATGACCTTTATTGAAGATACAATAGACTTCATTAAATTATATTAACAATTATATTAAAATTAATATTATTTTATATGACTATTACATTATTAAAACACTTATTTCTTAACATATGGATTGTTTAAATTTTGTGTAGTAATATATGCTATAAATTTCCCAAAAATAAAATTTTGGTTGCATTTTATAATGATTAAATTTTTTTCAAAATCAATATATAAACAATAATATGTAATGTAATAATTAAACAGTTTACATTAAATCATTACTTTATTGAAAATAAAATATATAAATTCATACTACAAGGGTATGGATATAGAAGACCTTATTAAACATAAATTCATCGTAGTCATAACGTGTGATATTGAAGTACATTCTTGTGATGGTTTAAAGGACATTGTCTGGGTAGTTATCTCTATAATCTTCAATATCTCCCATAATTAGTTTCACGTGAGATTTAGTTATTAAATATCATATTGGGATTGTTGATGGAAAAAACCCAATAAATAATTATATATTGTATTCTCTAATAAATGGGATTTATATGGAAATATCCCACTGTTCGAGGCCATAACATCTTCTTTCTATGTTAATTAGAATTTATTACAACAATTAATATATAATTGTCTTTGCAAAAAATTTAGATGTTATTTATTAACAATTTTTCATATTCTTAATGTTCTATTAGGTGAAATTTTGTTTGTTTTGTTTAATGGTCAAAAATAACAAATAAAATATGTGACATGTATTTTTTATAACTACATTAGTTCATAAGGAATTTATTCATTCGTATGGTAATTTCATTTAAAATGTACAAGATAGGAATTTATTCCCCCTATATTGAATTTCACACTGTAAATTTTATTTCATTTTCCAACATAGATGATGGTTATTTGATTTTATCACCTCTATTAGGTCCCATGTTAGATCCTCAAACATCTGGTTATGCTAAATTATTTTTATTAGGTATGTTATCGTGTCCCAATGACATTTTCATATGTGATCTAATATCATCACTAGATACTCCTAAAATGAACAGTCATTCTAAAATGGACCCTCCTTTGGATTTCGTACATGTGTGGGGTCTTATACATACTTCCCTAAGAGGTATATATAGATTACATCATATACTAGAGATATGTTAGGTGGCTGTTTCATCAATAGGCCTTAGTTATGATAAGATAAATAGTTTCAAATGGGGAAATATATCTAGGATGTACAATTTTATTATTCCCAAACCTCCTAACTTTCTTCCACGGTGAAATATAAATGAAAATCAAATATCTGACCACATACTCTAGGTCTTTTCCATTATTTTCTGTAAATATTTTCTCTCAATGTTTTATAAATTCCATATGAATATAAATGGTTTGAACCTCTTATATTATATTTTGGATAATATTAGGTCTCACCATATTCCACTCTCAATCATTATCACAGAATTTATGACTCTAACCCCTCTTCTATTATAAATCCATATATGGTTCCATTTCAATAATAGTATATAAGATTCTATTATATATGATCACCACATGGTGAAGGTAAAAATGCCTACCAGAAAGGAAAAATATTTATTATGATCTCAACATATCCACTAGAATCTGTATGTTAGTCATATATTTACCATAAATATATGTGTGATAATTAGCAATTTGAAATAGATTTTTATCCAATGGTTTTGAAGGATTCTCCAGAACCTTGAGTAAAACATGATACCATGAAAAAAAATTAGAATTTGGTTCTCTACAGTGACATACCAGTTATCCTATATATATATGAATGATTCTTTTAGGATATATTCGTTCCATGATAGTTAATAAAATGTGTTTTATTTTAAAGATGATGTTTAACCAACCAAGCAATGTTATTATCTTTATATGTCCTATGAAGTGAAATGATATATATCATGGTTATCTTTTCCAATTTCCATTATTGTATGAGTAATTTTTGTATCATACCTTTAGACTTCTATCATTTAGTCATGAATTGTTGGAATACTATGTATCAGGATACAAATTCACCATTCTACCTATTTAGGTTTACACAATATAAATTTTATATTTAGATATCTATATATCATAGTGATTCTAATGTAAATAGAGAAAGATGATTGAGGAAAACCATAAAAATATTCCTAAAACATTTATTGATTTGATTAGACACATACCCAGGTTCCAAATAGTAGGAATCCATCTTTAAAAAGTTGAACACTAGAAAATTTCTACAAATCATTCTAACTCCCTCATATTCTTTTGGGCATACATGATCCTATCAAGAGTGGATAGTTGATCAATTATTTGATTACATAAGGATGAAATTAGTTTTATGAATACCATTCACATAAATTTCATCTCTAAAAATATTTTATCCCTTCCAATCCTCATCATTGTAATGATATTATGGTTCTTTCCACATAGATCATCTGTAACATTATTCACCTTCCTAGGATAGTAATGAATTGATTATTTTTAATCCATGATTAGCACTAACAACCATTTTTTTGAACAAATTTTGTACCTTATTATGAATATATAGATGAAGCTCTTATGATCCATATATATTTCAATGTTCTTACCAGAGAGAAAATGTCGCTAAATATTTATTTTGATGATCACTGCTGCCAATTCCAGATCATGCGTTAGGTAGTTTTTCTCATTGATACATAATTTGAATAAGGATTATATAATCAAATTTACTATTGATATGTTTAAAAATACATGAATTGGTTTTACTCATCACATAAAAAAATTCTTCCCCATCTGATGGCCATGTGAGCACATAAGTAATAATCAAAGTCTAATTTAACTATTGATTTCATTCCCTACATTCATCAATTTTTATAAACCAAAATCCATTTAGAAAATTACTAGTTAGTATATCTGTAAATCATAATAATCCTACAAAATTTCGATGATAGTACCAAACTAATCAAAGGAAACTATGGATCTCTATCATATATACAAGTTTTGGCTATACGTCATTTTACACTATCTTCAAAAGATACATTGATATCCCTTTGATGGGGATAAAAATACATATAAATGATAGTTTTTTATAAGAAAACACTCATTTATTGTTCATTCCATATTACATTCCTATATCATGTTTGTTATTTCATAAATCCAATTATTCACAAGTTTTTCATTTCTTTTAGAGTAGATAAGAATAACATCTAAAAAAGATGCAACAATAATATCATGTAAATCTATAAATGCTCTATCCAATGTTTATATGATGTGAAATATAGTATTAGTTATCCTATTTGAAATCACTATGAATTAATACTCCTTATACACTTCATGAAAATTATGATTGTGGATATATTTCTCCTTCAACACTACATGATAATTTCTAGTTGACGATGCACATTACCGAATTTTAGAGAGTTATGTAGATATTTAAATAATTAATCATTATTTTTTGGAGGATGTTTTTTCTTTTTAAATATATTTTTTACCTCATGATTATAAATGAATACGGTTATCGAACCATACTTATTCTTAATTAAAATGACATGCATACACTCTGATGATGAACTTGGGTGTGTAAAACATTTATTCGTATTATCTTATAATTTCTTCTTCAAATATTCAGCTTAAACATTGGCCATTCTATATGGAGTGTTTTATATAAAAAATGTCTTTGTATTGAGTTTTAATGGGATATTAATATATCAGTGAGGAGAAAGACGATGATATTCTTTAGGGAACATATTCACATATTTTTTAAAATTTTCATTCCTTCACATATGACCTTTCAATTAATCAAAATGATTTGATATAGATATGAATTATTATATGAAAATAATTAAAATTCTTGAGATTGTGATTCCAAAGGTTATACATCATCTTCCATACACATGTATATAATAAGGGGTGATTCTTGGTAGTGTGTGTGATTCATTTCTCAAATAAATTTATGTTGGCTCTATATATGAAAATCCAAAACATACCTTCTGTAGTCTGAGATTATATTTAATTAATAGAATCATATATCATAAATTCTATCAAAATACTAATATGGTAGAATTTATATCATTAGGATGAAACAATTTCCCCATTTTTCATATTATTTGATAACATCACATCCATGTTCTGTAGTTCTATTAAAATTTTAATACTATACATTATTTATATAAAAGAAGGTTATAACAAGAATCAAATTATTAATTCTCTGTTCTAAAATAAATACATACTGTACCTTTTACCACTGAATTGTTTTGATCCATCTCTTTCATTGTTGGAATTAGTGGTTATTGTCATCAATTCTCATTGATGACCCCTAGATTAGTGCATTGGTTTACATCGGTTCATTATTATTTATTGTTGAAATATTGGTAAATAGGAAGAGGAATAATAATAAAATTACATTCTTTTATCAAATCAGTGGTTTTCTCTCAACAACGTTTTCTACAACGGTTCCCCACTTTCCAACAAAAAATAATTTCATTGTCCTGTAAAGAAAACTTTTGGAGGCTTCTTCGTACACTTTTTTTGTGTTATATGTTAAAATTTCTTACCTCAATTGTATGTAACGATTTCTCCCCAAAAACAAAAAACCATTATATTCATCCTATCTATAGGCTCATGAAACACTTAGTACTCAAATATCTCCATTATGACATGGAATACACAATGTAAATTTTATTCATCATTTTACGTGTTATTGTATCGCTAATTTTTTTCATGGAGTTATCTTTATCAACTTAAATAGAAGGTAAAAATTAATTTATCATTCATTAAAGAATCATGAGGAATAATTTGAATATATTCTAATTATTTCCACATATAATCCAATGTTTTCTTCCTATATTTTCAATTTTCAAAGGAACAGCTTCTTTATTTTAAATTGGGTGTGTGAGAAAATATTTATTAAATGAAAATTTCTTAAATTATTTCAACAAAATCATTTTTATTCTGTCTTTGGGCTTCAAATTTTTTACTAACATACTCTCCCTCCAAAAAAATATTGAGCCAACATGAAATTATCATCCATAAATATTTAATGAAAGTTAATTTCATTTCAATATATTTGAAATAATTTTATATTATTTAGGGATCATTAGATCCATTGAAAGATAGAATCTTTTATCACATAATGGTTTCAATTTAAAATAGATATATTTAGGCTTTTTGGGTGTTCCTATTAATTTATATTTAATTTAAAACCATGATATGATTATGTTTGTATTTTCATGAATTTCTCAACTACTCCTCCTATCATGGTTTTCATCAAATTTTGGTTGAGAATATTATAATAATTGAAATATTAAAAGGAAACCATGAAAATTTAATTGTTAATCCACAAATGACATTTATTCCTAAACTAATGATATTATATATTCCAATCAAATTTTTTGATGATCTATTGCCTAAAATTACTTTTCATTATCATTTTTATTCCCTTTATATTAGTTATTAGGAAACATCTGAATAACCAATGAATATCCCAAGAGTTCCTAAATAGTTTTTTATCCTAGGGCTCTTTTTCATGTATCATGGATTGGTTTATTCAATACATAACAATACCTTTTATGTTATTTCTCCTAGAAACATATATTTCATAGCCCATTAAACCATATAGTATCAATATATATATATATATATTTATATAAAACATAACACTTGTTATTTTAGTAATGTATATGTTTTTTCATATGCTTAGTTTTATGCATATACCTTTAACTAAGGTTTTATAATTAAAATCCCCAAGAATGACCAAGTATTTTTCTGATACGAACATTGAAAACCCATATTTATATACACTTTTAATGATTTATTATTTAATTAAACAAATAATACAATCCTAGAAAATCTTATTTTCTAGGGTCTTTGGAAAATTACATATATAGAAAAATAACCTGAAATAGAGGTAAATCCAAATTATTTAAAATATATATAACATTCCATTAAAATCCATTGATCATATCATAAAATAGTGGATTAACTATGGAAAAAAATAAATCCATATCTATAAATATCAAAACGGGAATAATTAGAGCATAACATGAATTAAAACAATACAAGATAGTTCTGTGGTAAAACATGGTGACCGAAAATGTGAGAATAATGATTAGAAATATCAATGCATCATTTGAATGTGGGATCACCATAAAACATTGTACCGTTAAAATATGTCAATTATTACTACTATGTAATCATATCATTGTCTGAATAGGAAAACTAGTCTTGAACCATACATGGTATTTCATGTGATATGAACACTACCAAATTCATTATATGACCATAAAATTCTGGTCCTACCCACCATAATCCTATCATGAACAATTATTTGTGAGTAACATTTATTATAAAACATAAGAATATCATTCAACGTATTAAACCCAAGATAGGGGAGTGTGTGTAACATAAATATATGTCCCTAATAAATTAAGGATACTTACATATTTTTGAATACCTTTGAGTGTAATTGGGTATGGCTATACACAAAATAAATTATTGGCCTGAAAATCATGATATAATTTCAGCTAGATAAAGGGTTTACATAATGGTTCATATAAGTGATTAGTGAGACTAGTTGTTTGGATATCATTTATTACGAATCATAGGTACAATAAATGTAATTTTTAAATAAATTTATAATATGATAAATTTTTAAAACAAAATGATAAATATAAAAAATGTACTTAAATTGAGAGGAAAACGAAGGGAATTTGTTACTTCATAGGTTTCAAATAAAAGGTTAGTATGAGATTGTTAAGGGAATTAGAACACCATGGGACAGATATAAAGTGGTATAATGAGATGAATTTTAATCTCAATGGTTTTTTTGTGAATTAGAGCAATTTGGTAGAAGGGTATTTTTTAACAAAGGTAGAGTACGAATTAAATAATTTCTAAGCACAGTATTTGGTCCCAATGTAATAAAATAATAAAAAAACACTAAACATACCATTCTGTCTACCCATGTATTCCACCAAAGGGTATTGGTTTGCAATAATTTATTATTTTTGGAACTAAACATATTAGTGTAATACTATACATGATGTGAAAAAAAGTCATGTTCACCAATAATAGTTTTTAAAACCATATAACATAATATAGTACTCAAACGATTCATTAAGGATTTGTAAAATTAGACCATAAACTCAAAAATCACATTAGTGTAATGGTAATGCCTCTTTTGGTTGTGTTATTCCATTTATATTATTTATTTAATCACTTCTAGGCAATTATGATGTTTTAATTCATAATATATATTTATCCAATATATAATTTTTGTCAAAAAAATACTATATTAGATAATTATGAAAAATTATCCATTATAAAATTTCATTAGTTTTTTCAAATATAATTCATATATTTTCCAAATAATTTTATAAAAATAGTAATTTGTAAAATTAATAAAACCTTGTTTATTGGAATGTATATGATTTCATGACATAAATAAATTTATGACAAATATAAAAAATACATGGAACAATATTGAATTATACTATAATTTATTTCAAAATATATAGTATTTAATAATATTATTTCAAGGAAAAAAATTATTTCTATGTTTTTGGATTTATCAAAATGAGTGTTTCAACTAGAAAAAACATATTTATCCATAAAAATTAGTTTCTCTATATAAACATATACTTTTTATAGAACCATAAAAAAAATTTATATATATAAGGTAATGTTGAAAATGGATCAATAAAATCATTAATTTATTAATAGGAAAATATAAAATTCATTCTACTCCGATATAGTTATAAAACAATGTATTATACTAGAATATGACTTATAGTTTTGATTTCAGATAATAGTAATTGATCTAGATCATTAGACAAACTTGGTTTGTGAGGAGGTCTCAATAAAATTGGAATTAACCTATAAATAGGTTCCTCAATTTTTAGATTTTGATCTCATTGTTTTCTAGGTTGGGGGAAATCATAGTGATGTTATCTCCCTTCAAAGCACAAATAAATATGATTCATAACGTATGATCCTACAGCTCAAGGATATAAATTCTTCCTAATGTTTTAATTTGATTTTATTTTAACCATAAATATATAATAGTTTTAATGGATGGTTCATGAAGTCTATTTTTATAATGGTTATGATGCAGAAACATATTTTTTTCCTGAAAGTCATGTTGTTGCTATATTTTATAATAATCCAAAATAACAACAGAAATATAATGCACATGTCTTAAATAATTATTTTACATAATAAAAAATTTAATAATTCGTAATTTATTTTCATTTATGAAATTCTTCAATGTTACAATTTATATCATACTAATATGTATGAGGTAGTGATTTAATGAAATAAATTACTTGGTTAATATAAAAAGAAAAACATCCTATTAACGAATAGTTTTTAACCTTGAAAAATAAATTTCTGAATCCCTATAATGTGGAAACTCTAACATAAAGTTGTTTAAAAAAGTGTTTCAAACTTTATACTAAATCAAAATCTTCTTTATTAAATATGAAATGAATATGGAGAGTCAAGGATCGACCAATAATGAGGGGAATGGCACTGGTTAAGAAGATATTGAAGGAGGATGGATTGTGACTTGGGTAATTATGATGTGGAAAAACCCAATGATGTGGAAAATATATTGGATTTACATAAAAATTATATCCAAAAATTGATTCAAATTTAGATGAATAATGAATAATTTTATACCATAGTGACTCACAATCTGCCCCCACATGAGGAATATGGAACTTACCCCTATTCGTTAATTGTGTAATTTGTTATAACTTATTGGAATGGGTGTTAAATTTAATAGAGACATTATACATGGTAATATATTATAAAAAATAATTATTTTAGAGATAAAATTATTCATGATTTATGAATTTAATTTTCCTGAATTATGAGGTGAACATGGACCATCAAATCCTTCATTATGCCAATAATAATAGTGAATTTTATAGTAGAATTTCATTCTATAATTATGGAGTAATGGAAGGAATTAAATTAATTATATTACATAATAATAAATAAAATGTAATAAATCATTTCATGATTAATAAACATGAAACAAATGTTTACTAAGATATGGGATTAGTTTAATTAGTCCAATATTAGTAGAAATAATAATTGAAAAGAATCATGAGAAGAATTAGTATTTATTGGTCCATATACTATTTTTTAAAAAATTATTACTATATATGGATCTTAAATATGAAAAATTAGGAGAAATTATATATAAAAATCTTGAATATATATTGTTTAATTTACCTAATTATTGATTCATAGAACCTATGATATTCTTGATTACACTGAAGCCAAATAGAATTATTTTGTTCGAATAAAAAAATTTCATAAATAATTCTCCCTATAGTATATAATTTAACTATTGGTATATAAATAATATATGTCCATAGTTTTTAATGAATTTGTATCAACGAATTTTTTTGTTAAATTAAATTTCATTGATGAAATGAATCAATTGAGATTAATGATTAATATAGACAACCCAGTTTCTGTTATCTATGCATTTGTTTTTCTAAATTGATCAATGAATTCGTAGAATTAGTGGATTTATTGATAACAAATGTACTAAGTGATAATTTTACTAAGTTGATTATTATGAAAACTGTAAATATATTTTTAAACTATTAATTTAAATTCATTCTATGATAATGATTCTAGATAAATAATGTCTAATAAAAATAATGGAAACTATGATCAAGGAATGGTAAAATAATGTTATTCAGAATCTGGGAGGTAATTTTTATAGTTTTTTCATTGAGATGTGGTATAATTCAAGATGAATCATTTTATTTTACTACTAATAAAATGGGGGAGAGAGGAAATTAGGATGAAATAGAGTTGTATTTAAGTGGATAATTTCAACTAAATTAAGAGGGGTTTATTGTTGAACAACTTTTGGTGTGTATTTTATTTTTCACAAATATGTTATTGGGTTTATATATTTTTGGAAAAATGAAATTATTGGATTTGTTAAAATTGTGGTTCATTGAGTATTTATTGGAGAGGAATTTTATTTTGTGTTAACTGGATTATTTTTTATTCATTAAATTATTCCACAATAATTATTGTCCTTTATGAGATAAAGATGATGATATAATGGTTGTAGATCATGTTATAATGTATTGATTATGGTTTATACATCCTTTTCGACTGATGTTAAGAATACTAATAGTTATGTTAAGGTATTGGAGTAGGTAATCTAAATTTTTAATGTTATGTTATGGCATGAACCTGTGTAAAGGTGAGATGATAACCACAATAAATGTACAAGAATGACTTCTATAAAAGTATGGATTAATAGGAATAAATAAATAATGATCATGATGTAGAATCATAGGCTTTATAAATGTAAATTGTTTAGAATAAGAAACTATGAAAATTAAGAACAAGAAAATGTATGTGTTATTTAATATTAAGACATGAAGAATTCATGCAACATTAAGTTAATCAATAACCATGTGTGATAGTGGAGGATGATATTAATTTATTTTGCAAGGGTAATACAAATCAGTATAATGGTAAGGAGATTTTATGTTACAGAAATACTAATATAGTGTGTTCTACATAAATGTGAGAAATTATTTTTGTTAAGGTAAATGTGAGAAGGTAGACACTACGTAAGTATTAAATGACATGCATGCAAGGGTTATGGAACTACCCAGATATTATTCATAATAACATGGTGTTGTAGATCAGTGTAGAGGTAAAAAAGTGCCACAACCTGAATATTTAAGAATAATATTATGTTTCTTTTAATTAATTTTCTTATGGTTATAGAATACATGTGAATTTATTTTATTATATGTAATTTAATTTAAATGACCATTATATATTGTCACCATTAAAAATATATCCATTGAACAGTTGTAATTTGATAAGTATAAATAAAGGGTTTTAACAAATCTTTTTGACCCAAAAATGTATGTGATGGCCACAACTTGTTGGATCATTCTTTGTGAAACCCATTTATTAAATCATTTGAGTGGGATAGAATTTCTGGGCTTTTCCCTAGACCAAGTCCAAGATGAGTCCCATCATCTTAAGAATTATTGGAACAGATTATGGGAGAAGTTCAAAATCATTTACATCACTACCCAAACGATGTTCCCTAAGTGACACCATGAAATCCCCACCATCACACACCTTACACCAAGGTCACATTGTTGTGTAATAATGGGATATGCAACAAGACGCTAGTGTTATGATTATGTGCATTATTTTTTTAATTGAATAATGAATATACATTCATTCTACAATTGTTACTTTATAAATGACTTTAAAAGAAAAAAATAGTATTTCTTGATATTATTAAATATCAATTAAGAAATCCATTTTTAATGAATTCATGGAATTTTTAAATAAATTTGATTATAATGAAATATTAATAAATTAAATTATTTAAAAATAAATGATCATATAATTTTTATTATGTAAAATGAAATTTTTATTATTGTTTAAAAACTATCTTTTTTAAAACCTATCAATTTTATATAAATTCAGGTTATTATTTTAATAGTAATAATTTAAATATTTAGAAATTATCAAGATAAAACAAACATTTTTTTGGGGTAAAGATGTGGAAATAATTCAATAGTGAATTTTTCTTATTTTTCTATGATAGTCTAATTTTTTGGTATAAATTAAATATTATATTAATATGTAGTGTGTTTTATGACATCATAAGTACCCAATAGTGATTTAATAAATAGAATAAAATAATTCATTGTCCAAATAGATGATTCAATATTAAAATAATGAGATTCTATATTATTTTTATTTATTTTATAAAAACATAATGAATCCCCCAAAACATATATTATATTTTATGATTTTAAAAACATTTATTTGAAAGTGTGACTCACCTAAACCTAAGAAAGTGATATATTTTAATATAATCACCCTTTTTAATTGTTAAATAATTTATTCCACTCCCATTTTCTATATTAAAATAGGAAAATACCCTAAGATTGTTATATGTTTTGATTATTTTATTATGAGGTGTCCAAAACGAAAATAAAAGAAATCCCACACATTTACTATATAAACCCACGTAAGATCAAATTTCACATCACTAAAACAATTTGTATCTAAACTATTTTCTTAGCTATGCTCCCTAGAGTACTCCCAAGTCATGCAAAATATCTTAAGAAGCATGTCCCAAGCCTTTGTAGTCACACATATAAGTAAATGATTTATATCCTCAACATTGAATTCATGCACCATATGTGATATTAGTTATTTTAATTTCAATTGATTGTATTTCAATTATTTTTTAATCATTAAAATACTAACAAATTTATTTTTTTGTATGAGGGATCATTTATCCCCCTCATTAAGACCCTTACCTATGTATTTTCTATTCTGAAATTCTGTTAGGGATTTCGATCCTCACCTTGGAATTTAAGCACCTTCATTGAGATTAGTTCTTTTAATTTTAATTTATTTTATTTAAATAAATTAGTAAACATTTCTTTACTATCCAATTTATGTTATTGTTCTGATTTATCATTTACCCAACTCATTTTGACCCTTTCCTATGTCATTACTCTATCAAAATTCCACAAGGTATCTTCCACTCCACTTTTTTATCAAGAACACCTTTTGTGATATGCCTTTTAATTTAATTTATTGTATTTTTTTATAAGTTCATACATATTAACCTTACTATATATTTGATTATAAATAATTTAAAATTTTTTACAATCTCATTAATCCATCATTGATCCTTTATATACACTCGTTATAATGTCGAAATTCCATAATAGATTCCTCTCTCGTCATTTCCCATTCAAGAACTACTTATATATTATGTGATGTAAATTCCATTTCATGTATTGGGTTATAATGTTACATGATACCCTTGATATACATTCCATGTATAAATGATGAGATTCCTCTTTTTCAATCATCAACCTATTTCATGAATATCTATTTGACGTTGACATGCTGTTGAAATTGAACAACGATTTTCCACCATGTATTGAATACCAGTCCAATTTCTCAATAAAGTGTATTCACCTTTATTCTAATTTACATCTTCAATTGGGACATAAATTTATTTCTTGCACATTACATGATTTTGGAATAACTTATTATGTTGAAATATTCTATTTTATATAATCTATATGGAACACTTATAAATGAAATGAAATTTTTGTGAAGGGCATGCCCTGATAGCACTCCAAAGCATTGGTAAATGTTTTGTGTCATGATAGGTCATGTGAAATTAGGGTTTAATATCCATAAATCATTTTTAATGTGGTTTTATTCATGTTAATTCATGTGTAATGAGGTTTTACTAATTCTAATCCATGTAAAATGATAATTTCTTCATGCTAATATCAGGTTATATGTTGTTGCCACATTTCCATGTTATGATTGTCACACTATATTATGAATTTATGTTCATGTTTCTTTTATGACCCATTGATATACCTGTTGAATAACATGTATTATCTTCCTCATGTTATTCCATGTTTATTCCCTTAATAGGCTTTCTTTCCGAGCCCTTTCTTAGGTATGTTCTTAGGTAATCCCATGCATTGTAAAGTATAAATAAATGTTGTGGTCAATGAAAAGACGTTTTCAAAAAAGATGTAGTATTTTATGTTTTAAGATGTTATGTAATGTTCTTATTCCCCAAAGACAATAGAACATTCAATATTCTAATTTTTATTATGTTAATATTTATTTAATATATAATTTTCAAATATGAAATAAGGAGCAGGGTTTCTATAGTTGTTATCATAGGACATGTCTAGTTATATATGTGATTAGGATTAGAAAAACCCAGTGAAGAACCTTAGGGAAAATACTATGTATATGAAAAACAACCCTAAATATTGGTGATTATATATTAAGTGGATTTTCTAGAAAATACATAACCTTTGTGATATGAAAAATTGGATTTGTGTCTGGCACATATGTATATATGGGTTAAACTGGAAAACACTGCTTTGAGCTAAACTAGAATAGGTGTTGGTGCATGAAAATGGGACTTGATACACTCTTTTATTAACACTAATTGGGGATATGAATTGGTAAATTTATAATTTAACAATGAAAAATTATTAATGGAACACAAAAACATTTCCATTAAAAATATATTTTAGAATGTAGATCATCAAAAAACTTCAACAAAAGAATAGTGACTCAAAAGTTAGGAGATAAATGTAATTTTATTTTTAGACCTTTAATTACATTATATTCCCATTGTATGTTTAATATTTAAAGATACTCATCCACAATATTTCTTTTATTCTATACAATGACCAGTAATAGGAGGAATCATGTGAACAACTAATAAGAATGGAACTGTGAGGATTGCGCAATGAGATTCCCAACCCGATGAGAGCTAGAATAAAAAAATGTTATAATACTCTCTAAATTAACTGAAGTTGTGAATTGAAACCTGGATCAAGAGGGTCTCCCAACCCTCCCCCCCCCATGAGAGAGAAACCTACAGTGGAGAACTTAATATTACAAAGGCCACCTGTCACGACCCGACCAAGGGGCCCGTGCCGTGACTACCCCAAGCCCGCCTTCCATAGGCCAGGGGCTGGCGACTAGCACCAAGGCGTAAAATCCCGGTAAACAGGGAAGGCATTGCCTTTATAAGTAACAACCACCACAGAGTCAGCAAGCGGAAAGTAACTACAAAGTGTAGAAAAGTAAAGGGGGCCGGAATACAAGCCCAACTGAAAGTACAACTGAAAAGGAAAAGAACAGAAACTGAAGAAAAGACGGCGGCCTCGTGTTGTCCACTGGCAATCCCACCTGAAGGGTGGGTACAGATAGCCTCCAGGCTCCTCGGGTCCCACGTCCGCTCCGAGCACGTCCCGCCCAGTGGTCCGCCTCCAGGTACCGTCCTGCTCCACGCCCCAACCGAGATCAGCGTTGTCCGTCATCTGCATCCAACACAACAAGGTGCGGGCATAGCCCGTGCAGGGGTGAGTATAAAATACTCAGTAAGGACCCCGAGACCCCCGAAGGTCTCCCGAAATCCACAAAGGATATAGCACAAAAGAAAGGGGAAACCACGAAGAAACAACTGACTCGACTTAGGTATATGCCCATACATATACCTAAGTCCCCATTTCTAGCTCTGCTCTCGAGCTCAAGGTCAACTCGATCCACACAGGAAAGCAAGACTCAAATCCACCAGGGAGTGTAAATAGTAAATAGTAAATCCACATAGGATAGTTCAACACAATCCACAAAGGAGATTAACATAAGATTCAGCTCAACCAGGTATACTTTTTCAGATGACGTCAAAGATGATCACTGATCCATCTAAGTCTTCGGACCCACGAAGGATCTATAGGTACTAACCTCGGCAATGACCCACAAAGGATCGGGCCCACACATGACCTGTAGCAATGGCTCACACAAAACCGTAAGAGATGACCCACACAGGATGGGGCCCACACAGGACCGGTAGCACTGATCCACGTAGGATCGCTGAGTGCAGTAGTCGACGCAGTCCACTGAGGATCTCTGCACAGTCGTCGCCGCAGTCCACGAAGGATCTCTGCTCTGTCGTCGTCGCAGTCCACGGAGGATCTCTGCTCTGTCGTCGAAGTGACAGCCAGCGCTAGGGTTCCCGCACACAGCGAGCTCGTTTAGGAGGGTCCGCTCCACGAGCCGAGAGACTGATACATCAACTGACACGTAGTCCGAAGTTGATGTATCCAAAAGTTCCGTATCAACAACAGGATTTCAACGCAACAGACGGCGCGTCAATCGGACGCCTGGTCTGAGAGTTATTGGCATTTTCGTCCCAGGGGCCCGGTTGGTTTTTAGGGAAAAACCAACCCGACCGTACACCTCCTATGTCCGATCCTCGGGCGGAGTATGCCAAAAGCTCCACCTCACTTAGAGGAAACTACCACAGCTGACGGTACGTCGATCGGACATCCGTAGCTCATGTTATGAGCGTTTCCGCTCCGAGGGCCCGGTTGGTTTCGTGTACGAACCAACCCGGCCTAACCCAATGTCTTCCGAAACCTTGAGTGTAATATACCGAAACGACCGTATCGATCCAAGGATCGTGTAGCCGCTGATGGTTCGTCAATCGGAGGTTCTAGGCCCATGATATGGGCAAAAGACCGAAGAGGGCCCGAAAACGGGGGTTTTGGGCCCGGGGCGACCCGGCCCGAACCCCCCCTGGGGGTCGGCCGAACCGGGTCGACCCAAACCGGGTCGACCCGACCCGGCCCGGTCCGGTTGGGCCGGGTCCGGTCCGGCTTGGGCGCGGCCCGGCCGACCGGACCGGCCGGCTCGACCTCGGCCGAGCGGCCAAGGGGCGCCGCGGGTTTGACCCGCGGCTTAGGTGGAACGCGGCCCGCGTGTTGGGTGGCCGGACCGCGTCCGCGGTCCGGCGGTTCGCAGCCGCCGCCGGCGAGCCGCGGCGGATCCTCCGGCGGCGCGCCGGGCGCCGCCGCCTCCGGTCGCCGGAGTTGCTCCGGTGGCCCGATTCCTCTCCCGTCTGCGCCGTTGCTCCTCCCGGGAGCCGATCTTCACTGCGGGATCAACGGATCGCCCTTGCCGCCCGGTTTGTCGTCGCTTGCCAAAACCGCACACGAAAAGGATCGGCGGAGCGTTGTCGGGTCTTGTTCGTTAGACCCACACCCTCCGCGTTAGTCATAAACAACGAGAGAAAGGGGCTACAACAATTTTTAATCAAGATAAAAAAAATTGTTCACTTCCTTTTTCTTTTAAACGGCAATTCAATTTTAATTAATTGAAAAATATTCATGCCGGTTCTTTATTCAAAAAGAAATAAAAACCCGGGAATGAATCATAAAGAATTAAATCCCTACCTTGTCGTCGTCGTCAGACGAGAGGTCGTCCCGGATTTGGTGATTGTCGCGGAAGAGACGCTCGTCGCACCGCGGGAAGGAGTCGCGCCGACGATCTCCGGATCAAGATCAAACGGATTTAATTAATTTAAATCCGTTGATATCGAATTATAAAAAGGGAGAATTTAGAAGATTCGATTCTTACCTTTAACCGCCGATCGTAGGTTTTCCGCGGAAGAAGAAGCGACGAAGAAGAAGAAGAAGGTCGCGGAAAAAGTTTGTCGACGTCGCGGATCACGGTGTCCGTCGTCGAATTTTGGTTCCGGCGTTCTTCGTGTTCTTCGCGTTCTTCGGGTTCTTCGCGTTCTTCGCGTTCTTCGCGTTCTTCGCGTTCTTCGCGTTCTTCGCGGGGAGGGTGGAGGCCCAGAGAATAAAGAGTAATCCTCCAAAATAGACACGTTGGTCTATTTTATTAATTCGCCAACGAACGCAAACACGTAAGTAACGACCCATTAAATTCGTTGAATTAATTCAACGAATGAAACAGCCCATTTAATTCACGAAATAAACCGCCCAATTAAATGGTCTGTTAAGAAATTAAAGAAAACATGCCGGTTGACTTTTCAGTTACTTTGACTGGTTTTCGCAGGTGCGTTACTTAGCGAAAGAAACGGCGGGGCTCGTGCGGGCCTCACCTCACAAATATCCTACCAAGGGGTAGGGTATTTTAGGATATCACCCTATCCGCTTTAACTCAGTTCAAGTGGCTTCTAAGCGACTTCCAAGCGGCTTAAGTGAAATAAAATAAAGTTGTCGCACAACCTTTATTTTATTTCCGACTTAAAGCCCAAAATTTTAAAAACCACGGTTAAGCAAACGCAACTCCGGAAGAGGCGTTTCTAGGCAAATACTGGCGCTGCGATTTCATCGGTGCCCTCAGAATTCGATTCCGGGCACCGGTTCAAAAGATAGAAAAACTCGCTCGTCCGTTCACTGAACGTACCCGAGCCAAACTTCGGAAATTGATTCCGGGCACACCGGGCCTCGGAATCAGGTGTCGTCTGAAGCTGCGCTCTTGTAAAATTTCCAAGAAAATTAAGAAAAAAAAATTCCTTGAAATTTGTGGGTCATTACATTACTCCCACCTCAGGGCTTTACTTCCCCGTAAAGATACATCAAAAACTAGGGGAACAAATGGGGGTACTGAGCACGCATCTGAGCCTCCCGCTCCCAAGTGCTCTCCTGGAGGTTCCCATGCTGCCATCTGACGCGCACAAGAGGAATCGACCGCCCACGTAGGACCCGCTCCTGTCGATCCTTGATCTCCACTGGGACCTCCACAAAAGTCGCCCCATTGTCCACGTCCAGCTCCCCAAAGTCGATGATGTGCGTCGGGTCGTGCACGTATCTCCTCAGCTGAGACACGTGGAAGACGTCGTGCACCTGGTGCAACTGAGGTGGTAGAGCCAGGCGATAAGCCACCTCTCCTATCCTGCTGAGGACCTGGAAAGGCCCGATGAAGCATGGAGACAACTTTCCGCCTCGGCCAAATCTCCGTAAACCACGTCGAGGTGAGACACGCAAAAAGACGTGGTCGCAATCCTCGAACTCTAGTGGCCTCCGCCTCCTGTCAGCATATGACTTCTGCCGGCTCTGAGCTGTCCGCATCCTCTCTTGGATGATCTGGACCTTCTTTGTCATGGCTCGGACCATCTCTGGTCCCACGAGTGCTGACTCCCCAGGGTCTGTCCAGCACAATGGTGATCTGCAGGGTCTGCCGTACAACACCTTGTATGGTGCCATCCCGATGGTGGAGTGGTAGCTGTTGTTGTACGCGAACTCCACCAAGGGTAGGTGGTCCTCCCAGCTGCGACCAAAGTCGAGAACACATGCACGGAGCATGTCCTCGAGTGTCTGTATGGTCCTCTCAGTCTGACCATCCGTCTGAGGGTGGAAGGCTGTGCTCAGATGGAGCCGCGTCCCGAACGCCTCCTGCAACCCCTTCCAAAGCCGGGAAGTGAAACGAGCATCTCGATCGGAGACGATAGACGATGGCACACCGTGAAGCCGTACGATCTCCTGGACGTAAAGACGTCCCAAGCTCTCCACTGAGCCCTTCTCTCTGATGGGTAAGAAGTGTGCCGACTTTGTGAGTCGGTCGACAAACACCCAAATGGAGTCGTGACCTCTGGAAGTACGTGGATGTCCAGTCACGAAGTCCATAGATATGCCGTCCCACTTCCACTCCGGGACCTCCAAGGGCTGTACCAAGCCTGCTGGTACCTGATGCTCTGCCTTCACCTGCTGGCAGGTGAGGCATCGTGAAACGAACTCTGCCACAGCTTTCTTCATGCCCGACCACCAGTGCTGTCGTCTGAGATCCTGGTACATCTTCGCCACTCCGGGATGCACCGCCAAGGGAGAAGTGTGAAACTCTCTCAGCACCTCCTCTCGTAAAGCGACTGGTACGAAGGTACGTCCTTTGAAAAGGATGTCGTGCTATGCTCTAAGAGAGAAGCCATCAGGCGCCTGACCTGAGGATATCAGTGCACGCCGGGTCTCACAGTCAGTGTCCCCACGCTGAGCCTCTCTGACCCGCTGTAGAAGTGGAGGAGAGACTGTGAGAGATTGAAGAAAGGCTGCTTCATCTCTATCCACGAAGGATATCTGTAAGGAGGCTAGCTGCTCCGTCGCCTCCTCAAGTAGCTGAATGCCCGTCCTCCTGCTGAGGGCATCGGCTACCACGTTCCCCTTCCCAGGAGTATAGACTATCTCAAAGTCATAGTCCTGGAGGAACTCAAGCCATCTCCGCTGTCTCAGGTTTAGGTCCTTCTGAGAGAAGATATACCTGAGACTCTGGTGGTCAGAAAAGACTGTGAAGTGCTCGCTCATCAGATAGTGCCGCCAAGTCTTCAGAGCGAAGACCACTGCTGCTAACTCCAGGTCATGAGTGGCGTAGTTCTGCTCATGCGGCCTCAACTGACGTGATCTGTAGGCGATCACAGCCCGCTCCTGCATCAGGACGCACCCGAGTCCAGTCCCTGATGCATCGCAGTAAACTACGTATCCAACTCCCTCCTCAGGCAACATCAAGATAGGTGCGCTGGTCAATCTCAGTCTCAGCTCCTGGAAGCTCTTCTGACATCTTTCTGACCACACAAAGGGTTTCCCCTTCTTTGTCAAGGCTGAGAGTGGTGCCGCAACTCTGGAGAAGTCTGGCACAAATCTCCGATAGTATCCGGCTAGGCCCAAGAAGCTCCGCACCTCCGTCACGCTCCTGGGTGGCTCCCAAGCTAGCACTGCCTCGATCTTCGCGGGATCCACTACAAATCCCGCCTCAGAGATGACGTGCCCCAAGAAATGGGCCTCATGTAACCAGAACTGGCATTTTGAGAGCTTGCCATAAAGCTGGTGCTCTCGGAGTGTGTCTAGCACAACTCGCAGGTGGTAGGCATGCTCCTCCTCAGTCGTCGAGTATACCAAAATGTCGTCAATGAAGACCACGACAAATCGGTCAAGGTATGGCTGGAAGATCCTGTTCATGAGGCTCATGAACACTGCTGGAGCATTGGTTACGCCGAACGTCATAACCAAGAACTCATAATGGCCATACCGACACCTGAAGGTCGTCTTCTGCACGTCCTCGTCTCGAACTCTGAGCTGATGATAGCCTGACCGGAGGTCTATCTTCGAGAACCACCGTGCTCCCTTGAGCTGATCGAAGAGGTCATCAATCCGTGGCAGCGGATACTTGTTCCTCACTGTCAACTGGTTCAGGCGACGATAGTCGACACACAGTCGCAAGCTCCCGTCCGCCTTCTTGGCGAACAATATCGGGGAAGCCCAGGGTGAAACACTGGGTCGGATAAACCCCTTGCTCTGCAAGTCCTCCAACTGTACCCGCAGCTCTCGAAGCTCGGCAGGGGCCATCCGATATGCTGGAGTAGATATCGGGGTTGTCCCGGGGTACAAGCCGATGTAAAAGTCTTCCTCTCTACGAAAAGGTAGCCCTGGAACGTCGTCGGGAAAGACATCCATGTACTGGTCCACCACTGTAGGAAAAACTGGACTCTGCACGTCCACTGCTCCTAGGATGAGGCTAGCCAACTGATGAGAGATGGGCTGCACTCTCCTCCGCGGAAGTCCATCCTGTGCTGCAAAGGTTCCCTTCTCGCCGGTGAAGGTAATCCTTCTCCCGTCGGGGTGAACACATCGCACCTTGCGCCTAAAACAGTCCATCTGGGCATGAACCGTGGATAGCCAATCCATGCCCAAGATGACATCGTAAGGCCTCGACGCCGCTACAAGGAGATCCCAGCCGAAGCTCTCGCCTCCTAGAGTAAGCTCACACTGCCGGCACTAGTGCGTAATCGTCGAGTCTGCTCCCGTAGGAGTCTCTAGCCGTAAGGATCGAGCCAACGGCTCAGTCGGAATCTCCGAGCTCCGAACAAGGGCAGAGGCTATGAAAGAGTGACTCGCTCCTGTGTCTATAAGTACTGCAGCAAGGGTGTAATAGACACAGATCGTACCTCGAATCATCTCTGGAATGTCGGGGTCGTAGGCCTCCACTGCCTGGAGCTGGGCCTGTCCCTGCCCTCCAGCTCCCTGTGGTCGAGGTGGCCCTCCTGGTGGTGGTGGGGGTAGAGCCTGGAAGCGTCGCCCACCACCCGCTGCTCAACCAGCTCCTCCGCCTCGTCCGCCTCCTCCCTGGGGTCCGCCACGGTCGACCCTCTGCCTCTGCCTGGGTGGTCCCTCCACCGTCTGCTGACCCTCGGTACGACGGGTCGGGCAGTCACGAGCCATGTGGCCCCGCCCGCCGCACTCATAGCACTGCCTGCCTCTCGGAAGACTGGCTCCGGGATGGGTGCCCTGCACTGCTGAGCCAGTGTCCCGAGGTCGCCTGCCGGAATGTCTGGTCCGCCTGGAACCCTGAGTCATCCGTCGGCTACCTGCTGCCGAAGACTCAACTACCTGCCGCCCTGCGCTAGGTCTCGCCGCTGAAGAAGGCTCTGCCAGGAAGCTCTCGATCAAGAGGGCTCGCTCCATCACTCCCGCCTGGGTCGGAATGCTGAGGGAGATCAGCGACCCCCGAATCTCCTGCCGCAAGCCCTGCTCGAAGGTCTGGGCCCGGAAGAAGGGGTCCCGTACCATGTCGGTCGAGTAGCGAGATAGGTCAGTGAACCTCGCCGCGTACTGAGCGACCGTCATGCTGCCCTGGCGCAGCTGCAGAAGCTCCTGGATGCGCACCGCTCGGAGGGTGGCCGGGACGAACTCAGAGCGGAAGAGGCTCTCGAAGTCCGTCCAGAGCAAGGATGCCTCATCGTGAACCTAGAGCATCAAGCTCCACCATCGTCCTGCCGCCGCCTACAGGAGGCTCGCCGCGAGAATCACCATGAGATCCGCTGGTGTCCTCACTAGCCTAAAGATCCGTACCACCGCCTCTAGCCAGTCCTCGGCGGCCTGGGGGTCCGCCTCACCGCGAAACCTAGGCGGTCGCTGGCTCTGAAACTCATGTAGTGCCCTGAGGCGACGTGCATCGTCAGCGTCTGGTACTGGTAGCATCGGTGGCTCGGCGGGTAAAGCTACCGTCGGTGCCACTGCTGGCAAAGGGCCCTGCACCGAGGCCTCGTCGCTCGGTGGGCTGCCGTCGCGCCCTACACTCGGAACCCTAGCTGGCTGTCGTCGCGGGGCCATCCTGAAAAGGAGAACAAGAGCACCACAGTCAGAACAGTATACCTGGTGAGCTGGAACAAGTAATCACAAGGAAAACTTGAGACTTTCATGAAGCAGATCAGTATACCCGGTGAGCTAACACAAGTAATCACAAAGAAAACATGAAACACACACGCAATCAATGTTTTCATGCATTAAGTCGGAAATCAGGAGTCAGGGTCCTGGTGTACGGATACGTCGGCCGCCGCACCAACACTGGGCTCCCTGAACTGATAACCACACTCAATACACTAAACACTATTGCTTCATATAGGAAGAAAAGACGATCAGAGTCTGCGGTAGAACCGACCCCTCTGATACCAATTTTTCACGACCCGACCTCGGGGCCCGTGCCGTGACTACCCCAAGCCCGCCTTCCATAGGCCAGGGGCTGGCGACTAGCACCAAGGCGTAAAATCCCGGTAAACAGGGAAGGCATTGCCTTTATAATTAACAACCACCACAGAGTCAGCAAGCGGAAAGTAACTACAAAGTGCAGAAAAGTAAAGGGGGCCGGAATACAAGCCCAACTGAAAGTACAACTGAAAAGGAAAAGAACAGCAACTGAAGAAAAGATGGCGGCCTCGTGTCGTCCACTGGAAATCCCACCTGAAGGGTGGGTACAGATAGCCTCCAGGCTCCTCGGTTCCCACGTCCGCTCCGAGCACGTCCTGCCCAGTGGTCCGCCTCCAGGTACCGTCCTGCTCCACGCCCCAACCGAGATCAGCGATGTTCGTCGTCTGCATCCAACACAACAAGGTGTGGGCATAGCCCGTGCAGGGGTGAGTATAAACTACTCAGTAAGGACCTCGAGACCCCCGAAGGTCTCCCGAAATCCACAAAGGATATAGAAAAAATGAAAGGGGAAACCATGAAGAAACAACTGACTCGACTTAGGTATATGCCCATACATATACATAAGTCCCCATTTCTAGCTCTGCTCTCCAGCTCAAGGTCAACTCGATCCACACAGGAAAGCAAGACTCAAATCCACCAGGGAGAGTAAATAGTAAATAGTAAATCCACATAGGATAGTTCAACACAATCTACAAAGGAGAGTAACATAAGATTCAGCTCAACCAGGTATACTTTTTCAGATGACGTCAAAGATGATCACTGATCCATCTAAGTCGTCGGACCCACGAAGGATCGATAGGTACTAACCTCGGCAATGACCCACACAGGATCAGGCCCACACAGGACCTGTAGCAATGGCTCACACAGAACCGTCTGAGATGACCCACACAGGATCGGGCCCACACAGGACCTGTAACACTGATCCATGTAGGATCGCTGAGTGCAGTAGTCGACGCAGTCCACTGAGGATCTCTGCACAGTCGTCGCCGCAGTCCACGAAGGATCTCTGCTCTGTCGTCATCGCAGTCCACGGAGGATCTCTGCTCTGTCGTCGAAGTCACAGCCAGCGCTAGGGTTCCCGCACACAGCGAGCTCGTTTAGGAGGGTCCGCTCCACGAGCCGAGAGGCGGATACATCAACTGACACGTAGTCCGAAGTTGATGTATCCAAAAGTTCCGTATCGACAACAGGATTTCAACGCAACATACGGCGCGTCAATCGGACGCCCGGTCTGAGAGTTATTGGCATTTTCGTCCCAGGGGCCCGGTTGGTTTTTTGGGCAAAACCAACCCGACCGTACTCCGCCTGTGTCCGATCCTTGGGCAGAGTATGCCAAAAGTTCCGCCTCACTTAGAGAAAACTACCACAGCTGACGGTACGTCGATCAGACGTTCGTAGCTCAAGTTATGAGCGTTTCCGCTCCGAGGGCCCGGTTGCTTTCGTGTACGAACCAACCCGGCCGAACCCAAAGTCTTCCGAAACCTTGAGTGTAATATACCGAATCGACCGTATCGATCCATGGATCACGTAGCCGCTGACGGTTCGTCAATCGGAGGTCCTAGGCCCAAGATATGGGCAAAAGACCGAAGAGGGCCCGAAAACGGGGTTTTTGGGCCCGGGGCGACCCGGTCCGAACCCCCCCTGGGGGTCGGCCGAACCGGGTCGACCCGACCCGGCCCGGTCCGGTTGGGCCGGGCCCGGTCCGGCCTGGGTGCGGCCCAGCCGACCGGACCGGCCGGCTCGACCTCGGCCGAGCGGCCAAGGGGCGCCGCGGGTTTGACCCGCGACTTAGGTGGAACGCGGCCCGCGCGGGCCGCGTGTTTGGTGGCGGGACCGCGGACGCGGTCCGGCGGTTCGCTGCTGCCGTGGCCGGGCCACGGCGGATCCTCCGGCGGCGCGCCGGGCGCCGCCGCCGCCTTCCGCGGGCCGCCGGAGTTGCTCCGGGGGCCCGATTCCTCTCCCGTCTGCGCCGTTGCTCCTCCCGGGGGCCGATCTTCACTGCGGGATCAACGGATCGCCCTTGCCGCCCAGTTCGTCGTCGCTTGCCAAAACCACACACGAAAAGGATCGGCGGAGGGTTGTCAGGTCTTGTTCGTTAGACCCGCACCCTCCGCATTAGTCATAAACAACGGGAGAAAGGGGCTACAACAATTTTTAATCAAGATAAAAAAAATTGTTCACTTCCTTTTTCTTTTAAACGGAAATTCAATATTAATTAATTGAAAAATATTCATGCCGGTTCTTTATTCAAAAAGAAATAAAAACACGGGAATGAATCATCAAGAATTAAATCCCTACCTTGTCGTCGTCGTCAGACGAGAGGTCGTCGCGGATTTGGTGATCGCCGCGGAAGAGACGCTCGTCGCACCGCGGGAAGGAGTCGCGCCGACGATCTCCGGATCAAGATCAAACGGATTTAATTAATTTAAATCCATTGATATCGAATTATAAAAAGGGAGAATTTAGAAGATTCGATTCTCACCTTTAACTGCCGATCGTAGGTTTTCCGCGGAAGAAGAAGCGCCGAAGAAGAAGAAGAAGGTCGCGGAAAAAGTTTGTCGACGTCGCGGATCACGGTGTGCGTCGTCGAATTTTGGTTCCGGCGTTATTCGCGTTCTTCGCGTTCTTCGCGTTCTTCGCGTTCTTCGCGTTCTTCGTGTTCTTCGCGTTCTTCGCGTTCTTCGTGGGGAGGGTGGAGGCCCAGAGAATAAAGAGTAATCCTTCAAAATAGACACGTTGGTCTATTTTATTAATTCGCCAACGAACGCAAACGCGTAAGTAACGACCCATTAAACTCGTTGAATTAATTCAACGAATGAAACAGCCCATTTAATTCACGAAATAAACCGCCCAATTAAATGGTCTGTTAAGAAATTAAAGAAAACGCGCTGGTTGACTTTTCAGTTACTTTGACGGGTTTTCGCGGGTGCGTTACTTAGCGAAAGAAACGGCGGGGCTCGTGCGGGCCCCACCTCACAAATATCATACCAAGGGGTAGGGTATTTCCGGATAGCACCCTATCCGCTTTAACTCAGTTCAAGTGGATTCTAAGTGACTTCCAAGCGGATTAAGTGAAATAAAATAAAGTTGTCGCACAACCTATATTTTATTTCCGACTTAAAGCCCAAAATTTTAAAAACCACGGTTGAGCAAACGCAACTCCGGAAGAGGCGTTTCTAAGAAAATACCGGCGCTGCGATTTAATCGGTGCCCTCAGAATTCGATTCCAGGCACCGGTTCAAAAGATAGAAAAACCCGCTCGTCCGTTAACTGAACGTACCCGAGCCAAACATCGGAAATTGATTCCGGGAACACCGGGCCTCGGAATCAGGTGCCGTCTGAAGCTGCGCTCTTGTAAAATTTCCAAGAAAATTAAGAAAAAAAAATTTCCTTGAAATTTGCGGGTCTTTACACCACCTACATTCAATGGATCATCTGAATCCTTAATCTTGGAGAAAGGGATCAATTACTTCAGAATGATCTTTTCTTTTATTCAATGTTACAAAAAAGATATGTTTCTTCTGGTTGTTTATCATATGGAGGGTGAATATGATCAGTGGTGGACATTAATAAAAAATATAAAGGATATAGCGGATATCAATGAAATGGAGTTGAAATAATTCTTGAAAATGTATTTTTGATAAATATTTTCCCTCTACCCTCCATCTTAGGATTGAATGGTATTTCCTTGCACTCACAAAATAGGATGATGAATATATTCCAGTGTGTGAGAAAAAATTCACAATAATATCATGAAACACCACAGGTTTTATCATTAACCTTGAATGCATGATTGAATGCTTTTTGGTTGGCTAAATCCTAGCCTACGAAAATCCCTAGAAATCTATGACATTGATTTCTACCAGGAAATTGTTTGATCTGACCACAAATTCGAGATGGATATCCAGGAATCTCATGTGGATCATGGGCATAAAAATAAAAAAGATTACTTTAATTCTTGTAGTCATATAGATAAATCCAATTAAGCTAAAAAATAATAGAACCCTGATTGTGAAAGGTGATGAAAGAAGTACCACAGAAATGTCCTATGGGGATCAAGAAATTTATTTAGGTGTTTAGGAGAACAACAAATTGATTATAGTTTATAATTGGAGAAACCCGTATACATGAATGAGGAAAGGAACTCTCCAATTGAACCTCAATGCATTTTTCATTGCAGCAACTGCAAGGAACATGGGCACTATTGAAACTAGCTCACAAAGTCTATGGTTTTTGGGTGCAACCCACGACCTCCAAGGTAAAAAGGGAGTTATTTTTCCATAACTACCACTGAAGTAAATTTTGAAAATGAAGTGGCGATAGGTATTATAGTTATTCAATCATTAATAATGAACTGAGTTTATGATTGTGGTTCTATGCATTTTTTATATAATGAAGGTTTTGTAGAAAAATGAATACACCACCACAAAGAATAGAAGTAGAGATGTTGTTAAAAAGAATAATGGTTCAATTATTACATCCCATGAATATAACATCTCCCATGTCAAAATTTGTGGATTTAACTTCGGATGGAACCTTTTCATACTTCCCTTGGTGGAATTTGATGTAATTCTGGGCATGGATTATTTTTATTATATAGTTCCGACATAAATTTCAGTGAGATGTAAATCACTCTCTATATAGAGAATCAACACCAAATTCTATACAATTGTAAGGATGATGTTGAATATTCCTCTTCAACATTATCAAAATAATGGATATTTCTACATTATGGGATTTTGTATCTTCGATAGATGATTGAGTCTAAGGAAGGAACCAACATTGATGACATCCATGTCATGAGGGAATTCACTGATGTATTTATAGAGGAATTTCATGGTCTTCCTCATATGAGAGATGTTAAATTCTCGATTGATATTTTAACTAGGGAATTTCCAATATCCATGTCTCATTATATGATTTCCTACATGGTACTTGAGGAACTGAAGAAAAAAATTCTAGATAATGTAGATATAGGGTTTATACTCCCATATTCTTCGCAATGGGGTGAACAAGTCCTCTTCATCAAGAAGAAGGATGGGTCCTATCACCATTGCATTGATTATCACGAGATCAAAAAAATCATCATCAAGAAGAAGTATCCTTTTCTATGAATTTATGACTTGTCCTATCAGCTATGTGGGGCACAATACTTCTCCATGGTGATTCTGTGATCTGGATATTATCAATTAATAGAAAATTAGGGGATATCTACAAGAAAACTTTTCAAACAAGGCATAGGCATTATGAGTTCAGAGTGATTCCATTACTACTCACTAATGATCCATAAAACATCATGGAATTGATGAATAATTTATTTATATATTACATTGAATAATTTGTGGTATTATTTATAGATGATATTCTAATATACTTCAAAACTATGGAGGGGAAATATGAGCATTTAATCACTTTTCAAAATACCCTATAAAAGGAGAATCCTTATATAAATTACAGCAAGTGTGAGTTATTTACAAAGGAACTCTCATTCGTGGGGCATATCATAAAATGAAATAGGATATATTTGGATCATTCAAATATAAATGAAATTTTTTTAAGGTC
Organism: Viscum album; assembly: GCA_963277665.1. Taxonomy (NCBI): domain Eukaryota; kingdom Viridiplantae; phylum Streptophyta; class Magnoliopsida; order Santalales; family Viscaceae; genus Viscum; species Viscum album. The sequence continues at coordinate 308,969,883 of OY728158.1, forward strand.
GAGGGAAACATCTATCATAAATATCCCTAGTTTCTTTGTATAAGCTAGAAATTATGACCTATTTTCTAGAAATTTATCATGATTGTAAAGCCCTATTGACAAGTTAACATTGAATGGAGTGAAGTCTTCAAAGAATGATTAATGTGAAGAAATATTCATGGAGTTGAAAAAGAGTCATATCAATATCCCTACGCTCAGACTACCCACAAGTGGAGATCTTTTTACAATCATCAATGACTCTTTAAAGAAGGTATTGTGATGATTGTTGATGAAAAATGAAAATATCCTTTCATATGACTCAAGGTAGAAGAAAATTCATGAGAAATGCTTTCCCATGCATGATCTATAGATTGAAGCTGTGATCTTTGTATTGAATATATGGATGTATAATCTTTTTGGGGAGAAGTGTGAAATATATATAGACAAAAAAGTATCAAATATTTATTCACACAGAAAGAACTAAATACATTCCAACTAATTTTTTTAGTGATCATCAGGGATTATGAATACTCAATCCACAATCATCATGTGAAAGGATATAAGGTTGTGGATTCTCTATATAGAAAGGACCCAACAATTATACCATTGATGAAAAATAAAAAGGTCTCAATATTCTTATATTTGATGAATATGGTAATGGGAAGAATATGTATTTGAACATCATCAATCCTTTCATAACATATTTCTCAACTTTATTTTTTGGAAAGGTTAAAGGATTTTCAAAAAGATGAAAAGGGAATTAAAGAGAAAGTGGAAACTATATGAAATTATAAATCCCCTATGATCGATGTTAATGAAGAAGTAGTTGAGAGATTTGTGTTGAGACTATAAGTTCCATCGCATTATGAGTATACAAATGAACTTTTGGATGATACACATAGAGAGAATTTATCTGTTCACAAATAAATCACAAAGATGTATCTATATATCTGAGAGCACTATTGGTGGGATAACATAAAGAAGGAGATATATGAGTAAAAATCAATGTCCTAGGTATGTCAGCAAGTGAAGACAAAGAGGTAGAAGACTAATGAGATTATATGACCATTATTCTAACAGACATAGAAATGGGAATACATCACCATGGAATTTTTTACCACACTTTCAAATACATTGAATGGAAAAATATTTATCTGGGATATTGTATACCATCTTACAAATACTTCACACTGCATTATGATTTGAGAGGATTTCTCATTGGATAAACTAACACATATATACAATAGAGAAGTGGTAGTGCTACATGTAGTACCACTATCAATTATGTCTGATTGAGATCCAATATTCACCTATTTGTTTTAGAAATGTCTCCCACAAGATCTAGACACTGATCGTAGCTTCAGTACAGCTTATCACTATAAATCTAATGGCCAATCTGAGTGGACTATTGAAATACATGAGGACATATTGGTAGCATGCTCAGTGGACTTCAAAGGTATATGGGAACAATATCTTCCATTAATGGTATTCTCTTACAAAAATAGTTTAAATTTGATCATCCAAATCACTCCCTATAAAGACAATTATGGGATGTGGTGCAGAACAACTACATGTTGGGATGATTTTTTGGAATGAAAACTTTTGGGTTCAGAAATGGTCGATGAAATGGTGGAGAAGGTTTATACTATCCAACAATAGATCAATGTTACATAGAGTTGAAAAAAGGTATACAAGTATAATCATTGATTTAACCTTGAGTTTTATGTTGGATACTTTGTATTCCTTCACATATCATCATGGAAGAGGGTCATGTGATTTGGGATGAAAGGTGTTCTTTGTCCAATGTATATCATCCCTCTTGAAACCATTGATCACATTTGAGTAGTGTAATATTAACTAGAAAACCCACCAACCCAATCTCAAAGGAGTGATGTGTTTCATGAATCCATATTATAGAAGTACATCCCAAACCCTTAACATGTTCTCAATATAGAGGTTGTACAATTGGATAATGACCATTCTTATGATGTGAAGATAGTGAAGATCATATATTTTAGAGAAAATGTTCTGAAAAATAAGGCAATGAGCCATCATCATGGTGTTGTAGAGGGACCAAAATTTTGAAGAAGCAATATGGGAACTATGGGAGGTGATTAAGTAGAGTTACCCCCTCTGTTTTATTGTGTGATAAATTAATATCGAGGGTGAAATTTCATAAGGGGTTAAGCTTGTAACAATCCGACCATTTATGAATAAAATTACCTTTATTTTAATAAATTTACTTATGGTCATTGAAGTAATATTAACTTCCTTTATTATATCCAATTGTATTTAAATGATCATAAATTGTCATTACAATTCATAATATAGACATTGAACAGTGATGACATGACTAGTATAAATATATGGTTTTAACAAATCCTTTTAACATAGAGAAAGGAATCGATGAACCCAGCCAATAGGATCATTTTCTATGAAGCCCATTTATCATAGATTCTGAGGGAGATAATAAGTTTTTTATTTTCCTATGATTAAGATAAATATAAGATCCAACAACTTAAGGATGATAAAAAATATTTATGGGATATTTTCAAGCTCATTGAGATTCTACCCCAAAGCATCTTCATCGAACGACCCCATGATATCTCAACCATCGCACAACATAATCTTTCAGAATATTCTAGTATAATCAATGGATTTACAACAAGACCCTGTAATTATGATAATGTAAATTATTTTTATAGGAAAATTAATATACATCCATTCTATTATTGATACTTTATAGATGATTTTTATATATCATATAATATTTTGGATAATATTCAAATTAAATTGAGAAATCTATTTTCGGTAAAATAATGGATTTTTAATATAAATAATATTCTAATATAATATTATTGATTTAATTTTATAAAATATAAAGGATCTGATAATTATTATTATGACATATGTAATGTTTATTATTGTTTAAAATTAGTTTTGGTGAAAATGTCTCAATTTTCAATAAATTTCATTTTTTATTTTAAAAGTGAAATTTAACATATTTATATAATTATTTAAATAAAACTAATATTATATTTTCAATCAAGATTTCAATATTATCCAATTCTTAATTTTTCTTAATTTTTAGAGAGATTCTATTTTTTGTGTAAAAATTAAATATCGTATAAATATAAAATGTATTTTATGACATCATAATGACCAAATAAAGATGTCATAAATACTATAAAATGGATATTCAAACAAATACATGTTTTAAATTTAAATTAATGTGATTATAGATTTTTTTGTTTTTTTTATAAAGACTTATTGAATACTTGATAACATATAATATATTTTATTATTTTAAAATCATTTCATTGAAATGAGAATCAGCTTCACATAAGAAAATGAAATATTTTAAAATCTTCAACCTTTATCCTTATAAAATAAAGTATACCACTCCAATTTTTTAGAATCCATGTGGAAAATCAGGCGTTGGTTTGTGGTTTTCAATATATTACTATGATCTGTCCAAAACCAAAATAATAAACAAATACCCCTCCTTTCTTATATAATCCAACCCAAGTAAACATTTTTCTTCACTCAAAATCATTTATGATCGACCAACATCTACTAAATTCTCTATATACACATCCCAAGTAACCCCAATGCACTTAATAATCCACTTTCATGCCTTATAAGTCATAGATCCATGTAAGGGTTTTCGATCCTGACTTTTGAATTGAAGCACCTTCGTTCAAATTAGTTCATTTAATTTCAATTTATTATATTAAAAATAATTTTTAATAATTAAATTACTATATAATTAATTTTATTTTTATGATTTATCATTTATTCCTCCACATTTGGCCCTTTTCCTAAACCATTATTATACTGAAATACTCTAAGAGATTTCTATCCTCACCAATGAATTCAAGCACCTTCAAACATATTTTTTCTTTTAATTTCAATTTATTGTATTTACATTAGTTGGTAATCATTATCATACATTCAAAATGATGTTATTTTTATGAGGTTTCATTTAACCCCCATCATTTTGAGCCTTACCAAAGTCGTTTCTATGATGAAATTTCGTAAGGGATCTTCCCCACCCTTCTATTATCAAGATCTCTATTTGTGATCTGCATTTGAATTTAAATTTTCATATATTGGGATATATTAGGAAATACTCCTATTAAATTCCATTTGAATTATAAAAAATTATATCTTCCTCCTACTCTAATCAATTCATCAATGATCCTTTATATACACTTGTTAGTATGATGAAATTCCATAAGGGATTTCTCTCTCATCATTCACTTTCATGAACTTCTTTTATATTATGCTTCATAAATTTAATTTAACGTGTTGTGGTATATTATTACATTATCCTTTTAATTTAAATTTCATGTATAAATAATGATAGTACCCTTTATCTATCATCAACCTATTTTATGAATTTCAATTTGATGATGTTATGCTACCGAAATTGCACTACAATTTCCTATCATGTAGTGAATACCAAACATATTTCTCTACCAAGGATATTGACATTTATGAACATATAATTAATTATTATGGACATATATATATATGTATTACACATTCCATGATAATTTAATAACTTATTATGTTGAATAATTCCATGTTATATAATCTATGTGGCACACTGTTATGCATGAAATGTAATGTTTAGGAAGGACGCGCCCTGATAGTGCAACAAAAAATGGCTAATGTTAAGTATCATGCTACATCATATGTAGTGAGGGTTTACTCATGATAATTCATGGTAAATTAGGTTTTAATATTTCTAATTCAAGGGAAATGGTGGTTTACTTATGCTAATCTATGTGAAATGATATTTGACTCATGGTAATTTCATGTTTTATGTTGGTGTCACATTTCCATGTTATATTTATCCTGCAATGTCATGCCTTTATGTTCATGTTTAATTTATGGTCCATTTTTATGACTATTTACTAACATTTATTTTATTACTTGTTTAATGTTATTCTTATTCCCTTATTGAGATTTATAGATCGCCCATTTCTCATTCATTTCCTCAGGTTATCCCATGTAGTGTTAAGTATGGTTGAATGTTGAGGTAATATAATATAATTTTTCTATAAAGATGTTGTTTTTTTATTTTATATTTTTATCTAATGTTTCTAGGACACAAATGCATTAGATATTTCTAAAGTTAGAGTTGTATGAACTGATATTTTATGTAATAAATTATTTTGAAATTTGAAATAAAGGGAAGTTTTTTTATAGATTCTAGTAGAATATTATCGATTTAGGCTTGTTAACATTTGGGTAATTTACATACAGTAATATTATTATATTTAAACAAGGGATTGATGATGTAAAATTAAACTATCAAAAAATTAGAATATAGTTCTACATTTTCTAGTGATTAGGAGATAAAAATAAGGAATTATTTGGAAAATAATTTAGATGATCATGGATGTTTTGGAAATAAATGATAATAGAGAATTATTAATATTTATTATGTGTAAGAATAAAATATTAGTTAATGAATAATTAAAAAGATGATGTAGCGGTACATGAACATAAAAACCTTTTTCAATATCAAGGCCACACAAATATACTGCATTTTGTAGTTGATATTATATAATGATTATTAGGTTTTTATATTACATATTTTGGATGTAATATTTTAATATTCCTGGTAATTCATATTTTCAAATATGAATGTTTTCTAATACAGATGGTAACTCATAGTTTTCATGTTATAAATAAGATAATATTTCTATATAATGGGATCATGGATTTTGAGTTCCTATATTTTCAAGGGATTTATTTTTTAAATACAAAAAATATACAATAACATGAAATGAGAAAATATAAAAATATAATAACCAAATAGAAGAATGATTGAAAGTAAACCATATTGTTTTATATGTAGAATATGAGAGAGGGATTGTGATCACATTGTGATATTTGTAGATTAAAGTGAGTTAGGTATTTCACCATTTATTTACCCAATATGAGCTGAACGTAAATAGGTTGTTTTACTAATTTTTGAAAAGGGTACCAATTCACCCCCACATTTGAGATACTAATAAGAAGGGAAAATTTTCAACAAATAAAAATATGTAATTTTAGATTCCAAACTATAATGGTCCGGGAGATCTAAAATTATTATAGAACAGATAATAAAAATTATCTATTGATGATCTTGAAAAGGAGGGATATGTTTACATAATCACTCTTTTAAATAAAATTATTGATGTAATATTGAAATCTTGTTTATGTAGGTTCGGGATTATTTTAATGAAAAATAGTCTATACATAGTGGAATTCTTAGAAAATAGTTGATAATATTGTCTATCATTCATTCCCACTTTTATTCCATGTTAAATATTGATCACTAGAGAAATATGTGAGGAAGGAGATACAAAAGAGATAGTTCATAAACCCCAATATTTGTTTAGATAAGTGAGCTCCGTAAATGATTAATTAGTTGAAAAAAAAATTATATTTCTATTTCAAGTTCATGAATTTTTTTGGTCACATTTTGTAAAGATTATACTATAGTGGTGAACTAATTAAAAATATGCATGGAACATGGATTATTTTGAAACCTATACCCATCACTATAATTCAATTATAACTCAACATGATATAAAATATTTTTCAAAATATTTAATTAATATGAAGTAATGAATAGCAATGGTGACCCTTATATTTAATATCCTAAATTGAAAATCTATTTGGTATGGAATACAGATATAAAAATGGGAGACATTGGATTAGTTAAATATTTTCTCATTTTAGTGAAAAACAATGTAATTTGAATTCAATGTTATATTGAAATAATTGACTATTCTACTATAGTGATATAGATGATGAGAATCCTGATGGATTATTTTAGCATAAAAATTTCATCTTTTGGGGATAAAAAAATTTGGTGTGTAAACCATTGATAAACTCATAAATGATTCAATCTATTACATTATGTGAGGAGGGATAACCCTAAGAGTAAAAGACATTATTGAAAATCTAATCTCATTCAATATTATTTAAGGATAAAATCATTATGATCCACTGAAGTTTCAATAGGAAGAGATTGTTTCTAAATACAATCACATGGTTTTCACCCATTTATTCTAAAAAATAGTATATCTAAGAAAAGGTATATATTGATTTAATATAAAACTAAAATCATTTAATTTTGGAAGTATTTGAAACTTTTTAATAGGTTTCACTTATAATCAAGAGGAATAAGATAATTTTGAGAAATCTAAATGTGCATCTAATAATTAAAGGGTTTTTAGTAGATAGATAATATAATGATTCATTAAAGTAAAAGGAATGAAAATTAATAAAAAGGTATTTTGATAACCTAATTTCATATTTTGTGATGAGGGGAGAGAAATTTAGAAATAGAACTCATATAATAAAATGGATACTAAATTTTTGGAACTGTTAGATAGACCCAATATTTATCATGTTTAGATGAATAATTATATAATAATGAAGAATAATCTAATTATTTAAATAAAATATATTTTTAAACTTATAATAGATATAATATTTAATTTGAGAGAAAATGTGATAGTCAATAGAGAAAAAATATACCTGATTATATATAATGATTTATTATGTATCCCCCTTTGGGTGAATAATATAGGAATTATAGATATTATAATGGAGTTAAAATCAAATACAGAATTCATGATTATCATTATTGGAGATATTTCAAAAATTATAGACAATAATGTAATGAATATTACATCGTAGAATAAAAATGTGATGATTCTTGAGGGAAATATGGAATAAGATTAAATATCCTTGAAAAAATTGAATTATATGAAGTTCAATTTATTTGTGAATGATCTTAGTGAATGTTTTTAAAAAACATGAGAAATTGGTTATTGAACTAAGGAAAACATGAAAATTTTATATGAAAAATAAAAGCATAATTCTCATAGAAGTATAATTAAAAAAACAAATGTTAACAATATAACATAAAATATTGAAAACACCCACTATTATGATTCATGATTGTTCTAGAAACTAAAAAATGAATTGGATATAGAAGGATAATAGTATTAAAAATCCCATTTGACTGGTTAGGGTAATGGAAAAGGCTCTCAATCATATGTTCATTTAAAATAAGTACTATATATAATATCATAGTAATAATAGAATAGTATATTTTGATAATTCAATTTTCCAAACAAGGAATATTGTATTTTAATGATGATATAGGTGAATTTATGGTTTTAGATAAGATACATATTTCTATTGGTAAAATCATTCACAAACTTAATTTATTAGAAATTTTGAATAATGGTGGGTTCAAGGTGAAGCTCATAGAAGAAACCCATGAAATAACTAATGGTGAAGTTTGATGGTTAAAATTACTCTGGTTCTCTTGAGATAAATATTGGGATTTATGACCAATCATCACACATCAATAAAATATGTCGTACCCAACAACCATAATAGTTTCAGGGAAAAAATTTCAAATCAGTTAATATATGGATTAATTAAGATCAGGAAATTGTATTTATGAGGCTTACATGGTAGAAAAAGGAGTGAATCTATAGATACATGATAGTGGTTTATCATCACACATCATCAATAATAATAATATTTGGAAAGATATATATTTGAATTATAAATGTTTTATCACATAAAGAAATGATAGATCACACGGTTTGAAATGAATTTGATACAAAATGATTAGTAAGAAAAAACCCCACAATATTTTAAATTTCTATTGATTAAGACACATTATGAATATTGTTTCATTAAATTATAAGATTTAAAATGATTCCATTTTGAGAATACTAAATTTGAAAAAAAGATATTGAAGGATGAAAAAATTAGGTTAAATAAGAAGGTATCAAAAGGGTACATAAATAATCTTTATGGTGATCATTGATTATATTTCATGAGAAGAATTTACGAAAATCAGATATGATATGGAAGAAATGATGATTTAATGTACAATAATATGGGTATATTTGTCCACAATGATTCCATGAGAAATATTTTCAGGCTACTGACTAAAATACATGATGCATTTTTTTCAGGTCTTAATATAATAAATGTGAAAAAGATTTATAAGACAATGGAAATAATAATAATGAAACTTATTTAGGTATTATGAATAGGTATTTTTGGGAATATGATATTTAAATAAACAATTGGAGATAAACAGTTGAAGATATTTTTTTATTATTTTTTGAAATGATTTATGTCTATTTTTGTGGACTAAAAAATTTGTTATATGTTTAAAAACATTAAGAATATTTTTTTTGGAATACCAAATTCCTTGTTATTTATGATTTTTTACTTAATAATTGTTTTGAGGGTAATAAGGACGAGTTTTAAAAATTCATTGATAATAAAGTGTTATGACATGAATATATTGTTTCATACACAACACTAATGAAACACACTCACGTTTTATAGAAGGGAAATTATTGTTCTATTTTATCAAAGGAAAACTAGATTATGGAATGAGAATTAATAAATGTAATTCCTTTTATATTTATAATTTTATAATAATATATTAAACATGAGATATTGGGGTTATAAAATCAAATATTTGACTTGTATTCTTTATTGGAGGAAGGAACTTTTCATGGAACATAAACAAGATATAATATTTCATTATTATGATAATATAATATGATTATTTTGTAGTGTCAAAAGATATAACTCAAATTATTTGAATAAAGTCAGATCATTAATACATGAGTGTCAATATTTCAACCCCAGTGGTGATTGTGTGTGATAATCAATATTTGATAAACTTTTCAAATAATATGGTGTAATATTCATGATAAAATCATATTGAAATTAAATACCACATCATCAAAGAGAAGGATGAGTATGGTGATATCTCATGAAAAAATGATTCAACTAAGTAACATTTTAAGGATATCATAATAAATATCTTTTCTTTGGATTCATTAAGGTACATTAGAGTATTTTAAAAAAAATATTCATTCTCAAATTTTATGTGTATTTTATTTTTTATTTTCTATTTTTAATTATTTTTTATATGATTGAAATGGGTGAGAATATTAGTGGATCTCATAATTAAAAGGATGAGGGACTCCTTTTAATTTTTTTCCTGGGATATCCCATGGGGAGTGGAACTATAAAATCAGCCAATTATTTAAAATGATTATTGAGTTTTCATTTTATGATTAGTGAAGTGATCATATAACAAAATATTGAATGTTATGATTCCAAATAATATATAGGTTTAAATTGAATATCAATTCTAGTTATTGAATTATCTCACTTGAAATAAATTTACAATGGGGAAGATGAGTTTATCTAAATTCTTTCAAGGACAATGTTACATAAATATTAGACAAAGGATTGAGTTCTCCATAATAATCATTCTAATTAATGGTGAGTTATAAAAATAAAATTCAAATTGGAGGCTTACTATGTCGTTTTTTGTAATAAAATTCATTCATGGGAATGGTTTTTTGATGTTTAATTTATGGGAATAAAACTCATGGATGAGTTTGTGACTCATTAGAGTTTAGTATAGATTCATATGAATTAATGGAATGTTGTTTTAATGGAAATTATAATAAGTTAGAGTGGGTGAATCCCACACCACTATATCCTTGAGATAATCTCTCATTAAAATAGATATCTCTTACAAGATAATGAATAATCCTATTTTAATCTCATATGGGTGTTGATTTATCATACTATAGCTATGATCAGAACATAAGAAATGTGATTGTTCTATGGTGGTGTTTACAAAATAATGAATTTATCTGATATATTTTTTTTGTCAGGGGGTTATTATTAAATAATAACATAATTATATTAAATTTATATGTATCCCACCATATCTTGAATATTTGTAGAATTTGGTTTAATATAATGATTTAAAGATGAAATAGTTGTTTCGTGAAAAATATGTTTTGAAAATTTAGTTTCGTGAAATAGTGATTTATATTTAAGGGTTTTATGAATAGAAGAAGACAACTATGTAGTAAGAGAAGCCAATATTCTAAAGTATCGGTTACAAAGCTTTAACTTTATATAAATTCTAGGTATTTCCAAAAAATATTTCCATTTTATTATTTTAAGGAAATATAGATAGTTAAAGATATTTTGATATACTCTTATAACCTTTGTATATAACCTTTGATCACTTTTAGATCAAAGGGTTACAATATATCTAGAGGCATAGTCAAACAATGCATGATTTTCCAATAAATAATTATTATCCCATGTAATAAATTTTTCTGTGTAAATTAAGGGAGGAATTGATATTACTGTAGGTGTTTTCTTGAAATCAAGGAGAATTAAAATGTGTCACAACCATTCAAATTTATAGAGGATCCTAATGTGTGGAAATTGAAAATGGTCAATCTTTTTTATTTTCATTACTAATATTATAGTTTGAGGCCTTGATAATCCATTTATTCCATTCCATTTTCTTTGGATTATAAATGAGAATATGGGTAGAGTGATTATAACCAATACAGACCAAGAATTACCCAAATGATAATAAGGGGGAGTAAACCATGTAAAAACCCATGTGTTAGTGTATATTATTTCTCCCTATCAGTGAAATAATCTTGTTATCATCTTTGAGATCTATACGTAGTTACACTTTAATTTTGGACATAGTGTTTTAATAAATCAATTTTATTACCCCTCCACATCTAGGATAGTATAGTCTCATTGTGGAATCAAAATATTAACGATGGAAATATTATAGAGATAGTAGTAGAATATCAATTTTGAGGTTCTATATTTCCAGAAATTCATATTACTAATGGATAATCAATGGATAATTTCTTCAATAGAGTTATTCATCTTAGGGTATCATTAATATGATATTATGTGACATTATTGGAATACATTATAGTAAATATGCACTTTCCAAATGGGAAAAAATTATTTCCATAAAGGTTTTTTTGGCTTATAACATCATCGTTCACATGAATTTATTAGATGTCATGCATAAATATCATAATAGACCAGTTATTATAAATTTAGTTAAAAAAGTGGTTTTGATTTTGATTTAAAAAATTGACATATAAAACACTCTAAATGTACTTTATTTGTATCAATTTTCACGCTGGATATAAAAAACATACATGTTTATCGATTTTATTAAATTTTAAACAATCGTTATAAAATAATCCACATAATAATTATTTTTTTAATTTAAAAATACATTATCATAGAAGTACAATAGTATAACATGAAATGAAATTATCGAACAATAGTTGAATTAGAAAACTACATGACACATTCATATACTTTTCACCATACAATTTGTAATCCAAACTATACAATATATTTTTGAAATGTTATAAAAGTCTATTGACCTCAACTGTTTTGATAATCCCAATTATTCTTTCACATAATTTGATAATCCCAATTACTGTTTATCTATATGTCAATTATTTTAATATATGACATTCTGTTATCAATCTGATAATAATATTAAAATAATCCTTGAAATATTTTAATCAATGTTTATCTATGTTTATATGAATTTTGAAATAATTCTAACTCAATCAGATATGTTTTGCATAAAGCAGATAAGTGTTAAGTCAATGATATGCTTATAGATACTGATACAGATCTACTGGTACATAGTATACCGATAGACATAGTCACCGATAAGCAAAGTTCACTGATACGCAGAGCTACTGGTATGTATATGTCCACCAGTTGGCATGTCACTGATTGATCAAGTCCACTGTTACAGACAGTCACCGATACAAAAGATCCACTGATACAGGCGAGCTACCGATAGACTAAGAGCTACCGATAGAAGGACTCACTGGTAAATAGAGCTACTGATACATGGTGTAACATCTACTGATTCCAGGAGCAACTAGTACAAGGACAAAGATCTACCGATAGGTTCTCACTAATATACAAAGTCCACCGTTACACATCTACTGATAGAACGCTACTGATGAAAGACTTCAATCACTGATTCCTAAACTCTACTTTTGTCAACATTATTTATTTATTAATAAATGGTCATATTTGATGATTTTAATGCAATTAATGTTATTTAATGATAGTTGTTGGAATTTCAGGGAACCGTACCTCGTACCTGTAAAAAGGTAATCATTCCCATTTCCAGTGCTAGAAGCTATAAATGAAAGGACAAAGTCCGGGAAAATGACAACACTAAGTTGTGTGGAGTTATCACAAAAAGGGGAAAAGAATGTTTTAAAGTGGTGCATTTAGAAATAAACCATCCATACTTTAAGAACACTGGATATACACAAAGTGATTCATACAAGAAGAGAACACAAATAGAACTTCACTCAAGGAGTGAATAACTACAACGAGCTCCTCATACACTCAAGCTGATCAAACTGAACATGAAGAAAATGACCCTCTGTTTTTCAGACAAAACCCAAAGAAGGACTTAGAGCCAATTCTGACAAAACAGCTGGATTCCAGAGCTACACTTAAAATCACTAGATATTTCATAAACTTATATCTACATTCATAGTGATTCTTTTATTTACATTTTGAGCAGTGTGTATAATCTGAATATTTTATACACACACTGTCTCCTGAGCTAAGCCGAAGGATTTCTAAATCCTCATGGAAACCTTCATACCTATCTTGTATCCGATTATGGATAGTGGTAGAGGTCAAGTAAGACACGAACAACCAGTGTGCTGTTTCATTTTCCCACGTAGAACTGTGGTAGAGGTCTTCGAACCTGGACAGTCTCTGTATTGTTATTTACACCAATACAAGGTGTGGATCAAATTTATATAAATTGCTTTAGAGGACTAAGTCTCTTCTAGAGACTGAACCTCTTTGTTATATGTTTTGTGATTAATTATTTTGGTTTTAGCTTTTATTAAATATTCCACTTCTAATAACTTTGAAATATAAAATTGTTTTAAAGTAACTTTGATAGTTAACATAGAAAGTGTTTGTATGTAATGTAAAGAATTAGTTTAGCTTCAAAAGTTAATTAATCATCAGATTATATTAACTAAGAGCTAGTCAATCTTTTAGAATCTAACTGACCCTTTATAGATTTAAAAATTCACTACAGATTATCATGTTATTCAATTTTGGGGATTATAATAAGAATATTTTCAAGAGAAATTATTAATTGGAACTGAATTCACCCCCCATATTTAGTATCCACTCCGAACAATATTTGGTATCATAGGATTTTTATTATTAACATTTTTCTAAACACTCTTCTTTTCAACAGTTTTTTTAGTTGTATCTTAAGGATCTTAAATATCTGTTTGTTATAAATTTTAACTCATAAAATACATTTGATAAAATTGAACTATGGATAATAGTCTTGAAGGTGTTGATACCAATAGGAAACCCTTCTTTAATGGTACAAATTATTCTCCGTGGAAGCTCAAAATGAAAATTCATTTCAAGAGTATGGGATTTTATATTTGGACTGTTATAGAAACTCAATATAAGATTCGAGACACTGAGAGAACTACTTGGGAGGAACCTACTAAAACAACTTACAATAATAATTGTAAAGTAATGAATCCTTTGTACTGTGCTTTAGGTGATGAGGAATTTAACTAATTATCTTCTTGTAATAGTGATTATGAAATCTAGGAAACTTTGGCTATTTCCCATGAGGGAATAACCAATATTATGGAAATGAGATTGAACAACTACACTATTAAATATGAAAATTTTAAAATGATGTTTGATTAACCCATTTTTGGTATGTATCTCAGGTTCAACGAGATTGTCAACACTATGAGCTCACATAGAAAATTTTTTTCTGTAAAGGAACAGATTATGAGAATACTAATATGTTTTCCAGAAATATGGAGGGGCACATCTTTCTCCATAAGAGATTCGTGTGATATAAGTTCACTACCCGTTAAGGAATTGATTTGTAAGCTTATGATGCATGATGAGGAACTCAAAGTGAACAAGGAAGAAGATGATGAACCAAAAATAAATTCAGTATCCTTCAAGACATCTCCTTCAAAGAGTAAAGACAAAGAAGAAATTCAATGTGAATTTGATAGTTCAAGCAGTGATGAGTGTGCATCTGACATTGATGCTGAGATGGCTCAAATAGCTAGAAGACTGAAGATGTTCTACAGGAAGAAGAAATTATTCAGAAAATAAAATTATAATGGAATGTATGATAATAAATGATATTAGAAGAAGGATTTGAAAAAGCCTGATATAATTGATGAAGTTGTATTCTATGAATGAAAAAGGAAAGGTCACATTGAAGTATACAGTCCAAAATTGATGTTCAAAAAGAAACATTACTATAAGGATAATAATTGTAAGAAAGCTATGAAAGAAACTTGGAATACTTCATAGGAAAGTTAAACTGATTATAATTCTACTCAGGATGAAAAATCTCGAAAAGCTAATATGTTTTTCATTAAAAACACATCTGAGGTAACACTGGATACTCCTGCTTTAAATCCTTATTATTCTAAAGTTTATTCTAATTCTTAATATGTAAATATGTCTTGTGAAGAATTATTTTAATATTGTAATATTATAGAAGAGACAAGCAATGAGCTTAAGTACATGTATACATCTTTAAAGAATCGTCATGCTTTGACCAGCTCTGTTAAATCATCACTTGATATAGAAAAAGGAAGTAATGCTCAACTACATATGAATAATACTGAACTAAAATTTTCCATTGATAAATTACGAAAGGAAATAGAAAAATTTACAAATGGAAAAGATACTCTTACAAAAATTTTAGGTAAACAAGTGGCACCAAAATATACCACTGGAATAGGCTATCAGCCTGGACAGAGACAGTTTACCAAAACTAAATTTGTTTCTAAATCTTGACAGAATGCTTATAGTTATAGTTCTGTAAATTCATATGATTCAACTAGTTACTCACATATTTATAGCTCAAATAATGTTTATATTTCATAATTTATTGATTAATAAAATTATATGAGCCCCACAAGACAAATCTGGGAACATAATACTTTGATTTCGAACCTGTCTGGACCCAAGAGAATTTGGGTACTAAAATCCTTTTCCATCTAAACCTGTTTTGAAGGAAACATGCTTGAATACTTACCATAATAAGATATGGTACATGGGCAATTGATATTCAATTCATATTTCTAGAGACTACTCATGCTTCAAAAATTTAATCAAAGTTGATGCAGGCCATGTCACGTTTGGTGATAACTCTAAAAGATAGATCATCAGCCTAGGCTAGATTGGTAATACTAATTCAGTTTTAATTTCCAATGTTTTATTTATTGATGGACTTAAATATATTTTGTTATATATATCTCAGTTATGTGATGATGGTTTCAATGTTAAATTTAAAAATAATTTTTGTGATATTTTTAATTCTAGAAAATCTTTAGTATTTCTTCTTTGAGAAATGAAAACGTTTATGATGTTGATTTGAATTCTTTGTACAAACAAAAAGTTACTTGCTTAAATTCTTTTCATAAAGAATTTTGGTTATGACACATAATATTATAACACTACAATTTTTATTGTCTTAGAAAACTGACTACGAAGAACTTAGTTAGAGACCTACCTAAACTTGAGTTCCCAACAAACAAAGTTTGTAATCCCTGTTAAAAGGGAATGCAACATAATGTTTTTTTAAATCAAAGAAAGAAGAATCAACTTCTCAACCACTCAAGTTGGTTCACATGGATTTTTGGGACCTTCTATAGTTACTAGTTTAAATGGGAAGCACTATGTCTTTGTCGTTGTAGATGAATATTCTAGATATACTTGGGTATACTTCTTAGCCCAAAAAAGTGAAGCTTTTTCATACTTTATTAAATAATCCATTTCTATAGAAAACCTAATTGGACATAAGATTAAGACCCTGAGAAATAACCATGGTTGTGATTTTGAAAATCATGATATTGAATCTTATTACTCACACACTGGCTATAGCCACAACTTTTATACCCCTATAACACCTTATTAGAATTGTTTAATAGAAAGAAGAAGTAGATCCCATCATTAAATTGCAAGAACTATGCTTAATCAATATGACCTGGCTATTTATTTTTGGGCTAAAGCTATAAATATAGCTTGTTATATTATCAATAGAGTCTTGATTAGACCCATTATTATGAAGACCAATTATGAATTGTGGAACAATATTAATCCAATGGTTAATTACTTTAGTGTTTCTGGTTGCAAAGTCTTTATTCTTAATACAAAGGATAATCTTGACAAGTTTCCATCTAAAAGTGATGAAGGAATTTTTCTTGGGTTATTATTTGACTAGAAAATCATATAGAGTTTTCAATAAAAGAATCAAATGTGTGGAAGAATATTTTCACTTCAAGTTCGATGAAACTGATCCACATTAACCTAAGTCTTCTTTTGAACATCTTGAAGAAAATATTTCTATTCTGATCCTTAATGATAAAATCAATGAACCTGTTGTAAAAACAAGCATTTATGGACATATTCCAGAATCTGCTTCTGTAGAACCTTAACCTAGAGAAGCGCCTGAAATTTATAGTCCTACCTTTACTACATCAACTATGATTCTAAAGAATCATCCTTTGGATGCTGTTGTAGGTAATCTCGATAGATGGACACGGACTAGAGCTTCTCTAAGAACTCATGTTGAACATCAAGCTTTTATTTCACAGTTAGAACCAAAAAATATAAATGATTCAATCAATGATGAATTTTGGGTAATGGGTATGCAAGAAGAACTAAATCAATTTGAAAGAAACAAAGTCTGGGAATTGGTTGACAGACCTAAGGACACTTTGCCCATTGACACTAAATGGTTTTTTAGAAACAAAGTTGATGAGACTGGAAATATTGTTAGAAACAAAGAAAGGTTACTTGCACAAGGATATAGTCAAGATGAAGGAATAGAATTTGAGGAAATGTTGCCCTTGTAAATAGATTAGAGGTAATTAAGATTCTACTTTCCTATGTTGCTAATCTGAATTTAAAGTTATGTCAAATGGATGTTAAAAGTGATTTTCTAAATGGTTTAATAATTGAAGATGTTTTTTAACAACCACGTGTATTTACTAATAATCATTTTCTAAATTGAGTTTTAAAACTATCAAATGCTTTATATGGTCTGAAACAGTCTCCCAGAGCTTGGTGTGATAGACATAGAAATTTTCATATTTCAAAAGGTTTATGTAAAGGGATTTCTGATCCAAATATTTTTATTAAAATAATTTCTAAATATGTTTTGATAGTAAAAAATTATGTTCATGATATTATTTTTAGATCTTCTAAACATGCTTTATGTACTAATTTTCCAAGAGTATACAAAATGAATTTGAAATGAGTTTAATGGGGGAACTCAAATATTTTCTTGGATTTCAAGTCTTTCAAAATGAAAATGGTATTATTTTTAATCAAAGTAAATATATAATGGATATTTTAAATAGCTTCTGTTTGGATAGTATTATGGAAAGTGATACACCTATGAGTAATGTATGTAAATTGGACATTGATGAAACTGGGAAACCAGTGGATTAAACCAACTACAGAGGTACGATTGGAAGCTTACTTTACCTTACTGCTAGTTGACCAGATATTATGTTTAGTATGTGCATGTGTTCAAGATTTCAAGATAATCATAAGGAATCACATTAGCTTGTTGTAAGAAGAATTTTTATATATCATTAACAAACTGAAAATTTAGGTTTGTTTTATCCAAAAGGACAATATTTTGATTTAATGAGTTATTCAAATGCTGACTATGATGGTTGAAAGTTGGATAGAAAAATCACATCTGGATCATGTCATTTAATGGGAAAATACTTAGTATCATGGTGTAGTAAGAAGAAGAATTATGTTGCATTATCTAATGTTGAAGTAGAGTACATAGCTGCTGGTAGTTTCTATGCACAAATTCTGTGGATGAAACACACTCTTTTGGACTATGGATATCATTTTGGACAAGTATGTATTAACTGTGATAACACTAGTCCAATTAATATATCTAAGAATCATGTATCTCACTCTAGGACCAAACACATTGATGTAAGGCACCATTTCCTGAGAGATCATTACCAAAAAGTTGATATTACTCTTAAATTTATAGGTATTGAACATCAATTTGCTAGAATTTTCACCAGACCTTTAAGTTCGTATATGTTAAGTAGCATTAGACATGAATTAGGAATGATAGAAATTTGATATTATGAAACCTCACTGATATACCTCACCGATATGAAACCTAACTAATATACCTCACCATTATGAAATGTCACTAATATACCTCACCGGTATGAAACCTCACTGATATACCTCACCTGTATGAAACGTCACTCATTTACCTCACTAGAATGAAACCACACTGATATACCTCACTGGTATAAAACCTCACTATTATACCTCTTCGGTATGAAACCTCACTGATATACCTCACTGATTAGTGGATCTCACCGTTAGGTATTCTCACTAGTATACCCTACCGCGCATTGTTTTAAACATCATTCTACCACCCGAATCTGTATCGTCTATAATTTAATTATTATATTTTAATTAATTATTCTATGATTCCTATATAATAAAACTAAGTCTTAATTACTTCTCGATACACCTCAAACCCTTTTCCCTCAAGCCTCGGCTCTCTAATCTCATGAAAACCATAAGTTCCTCGTACCAGAAATAGAATAAAGCAAAATTCCTACTGTTAGAGATGACATTGATGAGCCGAATGGAAAGAAGTAGAAGTTAGAGCAAGAAGCAAGTAGCAATGTTAGAAGAAAATGGTTGGGGAGGCGACCAGGGAACCCACAGTTACAAAATAGAGTTATTGTGATAAAAAAAGAGCTATGCATGGAATGGTGTTGTCTAGTAAATCACTACTTCTAGAGGTGCTGGAAGACCAGAAGTGTGTAGAATGCTTTTGAAACAACAATGGACCCAAATATCTGAAGCTGGTAAAAAGGTTCTATGAGATTGTTTGGTTTGAGAAATCATAAGTCGAGAATAGGATGGTATTTGTCGTGAATGGAAAGATGATATCTTTTTATTCTATGGAGTCAGATGAATGCCTGAAGGTTCCACATGAAGGTGTTTCTAGATATTTCTTGAAATCAGTACCACTTACATGTGACATATTTGATTATGATACTTTTTTAGAATAGGTCACCAGTAATGGTAAGAAAAGATAGGTGATTCCTGCTGAAATGGAAAGTGAGAACATATTGTTATTGAATATTGTTTAGCATGTTTTAATTCCAAGAATAGGGGACTTTTCAAATTTGAGATATCAAGATATATTTCTCTTACATCCCTTCAGACATGGTGGGAATGTTAATCAATGTAGGCTGCTGATGACTCAAATGGATGATATGATCATGCCAAAATCAAAAACAAATTCTTTATTCTTTACCAAGTTGATCTCAGTGACAATCAAATTGAATGGAGTATCTAAGTCTCAAGATGATATAGTGGTGTTAAAGAACAACTTTGTTATCCCAAGAACCCTATGTAAATACATGAAGATAAACCGGTACCCATGGAAAGGAGAGTGGGTTACTGATGACAAAAATTTGAATGAGAAGTTCTATCCTGTGGATCATCCTTCAAGAACTAAGGATCTGAGGGATCCATGTCTGGGACCTGATGATGAAGAGCCATAGTATAGTGATGATTCAGAAGAGGATGATTCTTCTGTAGAAAATGGAGGAGATCCTGACTTGACTAGTAGACCAAATCCTGAAATGATTTCACAAGAAAAAGAGAGTGCTTCTTTTAACCTACCTATTACAAGAAACTATTTTGGGTGTAAGTAATAAAGAGGCGCCTATGGATGAGGATGACAAACCGAGACCAGATCAGGAAGAGTCTATTCTAGAAAATGAGGAACAAGAATGAGAATCTGAAACTAAAGCATCAGCTTCTGCCACCTCGATCTTAAGTACTCTGATTGGATGTTCTGTTATGCCTTTAGAGGCTGTTCTTGATGATGTTGAAAGACCCTTACCTATTCCTAAGGAACCTCTTGGTGTTGTAGAAATAGGGATGGTTGTGCAAGATTATGATGAGGAAGACCGGGCTGATGAGGGTGTTGTTTCCATACAAGATAATTCAACAGTTGAGGGGGAGTATCAAACCAGGGTTTGTACTGTTTCAGTGGCTGTTGAAATTTAGGACTGGGCTGAAGACCCAGGGTTTGTGGTTTGTGGATTAGATTATCCCGATCCTAATAATGAGGCATCCCTCAGTAGAGAAAAAATAAATTTTTATATTCAGTCTGAGATATTACTGGAAGATGTGGTTACAACACATGATCTGGATAAGCTCAAGTCTGATCTCAAAATCAGTTTTGTGGTGGAAATTAAGAAAATGGAAGCTTCACTACTGTCATCAATATAATCTATTATGAATGACATTGTGGCCAGAATAAACTCTAAAAAAGAACCTATTGTGGTTTCCCCTGCTGATTAGATCACTAGGGATGACTTAGAATCTTTAAATGGTTAGATGAAAGAGCTTGTAAGTGCTTCTCTTGATGAGTTAAATAGTTGGTTTGTTGATGAGATGGGAAATTTGGAAAAGTCCTATGAACTCTCTCTTGGTTTTAATGCGTCAAACTTTGTGGCTGAGATATTATATGAAGTCACAGCTTTCCAGAATCATATTTCTATCCTGGAAAAGGATATTGAAGTTCTAAAGCAATCAGTTATCTCTTTAGAATACTATATGAGTTCAAAATCTCAAGCAGACAAGGATTTGGCTTGTGTGAAGAGTATAGTCATCCAAATGGTCTCAGGTTTTGAGGATTTTATGCATTCCATAACAAATCATGTTATCACCCAAGATTCTGTAGTGAAAAATCTTATTAGTGGGCTAAATAAGTGTTTTAAATAAACTATAACCTTATCTCTTGGTTCTCTTACTCCTAAACCATCAGTGGATTTGGATTAGCTAAGAGCTTTGATGAAAGAGGAACTTGGTTCAGCATCAACCAGTGGATTTTTGGAATCATCAGATCTGACCAAAGTGGTGACGTCTACTAGAGATACCACTAGAGATATCATGAAGATTACTCAAGACTATGTGAGAGAAGCTTCTGCTTCTCAGAAAGTGGTGAAAGATAAGGTATATTATTATTTCGAAAGGGTTTATACCAAGAATAAACTCAATAATCATTTCAATGTTATGTTAGAAAACATGAAGTTGCCACTAGTCAATCAGGCCTTTAGAGAACAAGTTAACATGCTCAATGAATTGACACATGCACTAGATAACGTCATGGAGAACAGGTACAATTTCATTTCCACTATGGAAAGAAGAGGATGAATCATTATGGATTTCAGAAACCTATTATTGCTATTCTTTCATGTCGAGGCAAGACCAGTTATTATCCCTCCAGCTTTACCTACATATACCTCTACTTCTTGTCCAGTTCATATGACTCCAGCCCAAGCCATCTATATCCTTACTCCTATGATCACTCAAAGTGCTACGCATTACAGATTAGGAACAGTGTCAGTAGCTCAGCCACCTCTGATCATCACTGGTGTTCCTAAGCCTCCACATTAGTCCGCCACACTAGAATCATCTTATGATTCCAAAGGGAAATCTCATTCTCATAATGTGGATTGAAATGTGGTTAGGACTTTTGATAGGAATCACCTGTATTTCTTTTTTGTTTTATGTATATATTTATTTTTATCTGTTTTCTCGAAGAAATATATTTAATATTACTTTATTTTTACCTATATTACTTCTCTTCTCCTATATTTCCTTCTTGTCCCACATTTTGATTAATAAAATAGGGGTAGAAATACTATCTAATGGAACCATATCTGGGAAGAAATAATATTTTTCTTACAAAGGGGGAGTATTACTATCTTTTATAAGCTTAATTAATTTTCCTCAGGTACATTTGTTATATATTTTATCTTTGCTATATATGTTTTATAATACATTGTTTTCTCTGATATATTTGGATTTAATATCCTCTGATACATTACTAATTATTTTGGATTTATAATATCATAAGTGGTGATTATCAAAAAGGGGGAGATTGTTGACCTCAACTATTTTGATAATTTGAATTATGCTTTCACATACTTTGATAATCCCAATTAATGTTTATATATATATTAATTCATTAAATCTATGACATTATATTATCAAGATGATAATAATATTGTAATAATCTTTGAATTTTGTTAAACAATGTTTATATATATTTATATGAATTTTGAAATAATTCTAACTCAATCGGATATGTTTTTCATAAATCATATAAATGTTATGTCACTGATATGCTTATAGCTACTGATACAGATCTACAGGTACTTAGTATCCTAATAGACATAGTCACCGATAGGAAAAGGCCACCGATACGCAGATCTACCAGTATGTATAAGTCCACCAGTAATCATGTCACTGATAGATCAAGTCCATGGATATAAACAGTCGCTGATACAAAATAGCCACTAATACAAGGGAGCTACCGATAGACCAAGAGCTACCGATAGAAGGAGTCACCGGTACATAGAGATACTGATACATGGGGTAACAGCTACTAATACAAGGAGCTACTACTATAAGGAAAAAGAGCTACCGATAGGAGCTAACTGCTATACTAAGTCCACCATTAAACATCTACTGACAGAAAGCTACTAATGAATGATTTCAGTTACAGATTCCTAAACTCTACTTTTGTCAACATTATTTATTTAGTAATAAACATACATATTTGATGATTTTAATGCAATTAGTGTTTCTTAATGATAGTTGTTGTCATATTAGGGAACCATACCTCGTACCTGTAAAATGGTAATCATTCCCATTATCGGTGCTAAAAGCTATAAGAGAAAGGACAAAACTGGGAAAAGGACAACAAGAAGTTTCATGGAGTTAGCACAAAAAGGGAAAAAGAATGATGTAAAGTGGTGAATAAATAAAGACTACATCCATACATGAAAAACACTGGATATAAATGAAGCGATTCATACAATAAGATAACAAAAACCGAAAAGTACTCATGGAGTGAAGAACTAATTGAGATACTCATACACTCAAGCTGATCAAACATAAAATGAAGAAAATGACCCCCTATTTTTCAGAAAAAAACTAGAGAAGGACTCAGAGCCAACTCTGAAAAATCAAAAGGAGTCCAGAGCTACACTTCAAATAACTAGAGCATTATAAAACTCATATCTATTTTATTATTGATTCTTGTATTTAAATTTTGAGTAGTGTGTATACTCTGAATATTTTATACACACATTGCCTCCTGAGATAAGCTGAAGGATTTGTAAATCCTCACACAAACAATCTTTAACTATCTTGTATCCCACTGTGTATAGTGGTAGAGGCCACATAAGACCTGGAAAACCAGTGTGATGTTGTTTTTTTCCCACGTAGAACTGTGGTAGAGGTCTTAGTACCTGGAAAGTCTTTGTACTGTTATTCACCCCGATCCATGGTGTGGATCAAATTTATATAAATTGATTGAGAGGACTACGTCTCAGCTTGAGATTGAACCTCTAGGTTATAACTGCTGTGTTTTTTTATTTTGGATTTAGATTTTATCAAATATTCCACTGCTAATTACTTTAACATATAAAGTTGTTTTAAAGATACTTTGATAGTTTATCTTGCAAGTGTTTTTATGTACTGTAAATCATTTGGTTAGCTTGAAAAGATAATTAATCTTCAGATTATATTAACTGAGAACTAATAAATCTATGAGAATATAACTAACCCTTTATAGTTTTACAAATTCACTACTGATTTTCTTGTTATTCAATTTGGGGGATTTTAATAAGAATCTTTTTAACAGAAATATTTAATTGGAACTTAATTAAACGCTCTCTTGATTATCCACTCTGACCAACAAAGTCATTCAAAAGTTTGAAATATTACCCTAATTATCATGGTACATGATTTATATTTTTTATAGTATAAGTATGAGATTCATTAAAAAGTGAAAAATTTAAAATGAATCATTTTACATTTATTATCTACATAATTATATGATAAATTGATGTGAATTTTATTTTAAAATCAAATAATTTGGTTTTTCACAACTATTATTGTTTATATTATTTGAATAAAATTATTATTACATCATATCAACATTCCTTTAATAACTCTCAAAGATTAAAATTTTGTTTCAATATAATTTTTCAATTAAATATATCATTTTATGTACATGTAGCCAAAATTAAATAATTATAATTATGATATCATATTTACTTTTTTCTATTTAATATTTGTAATCCAATATCGTCATTTTTCTCTAAATTTCATTCATTCCTTATTTTAAAATCAAATGTATGAACTAAAATAATAATTCGTCATAAAAGAATTATTTTAATAATAAATCATACATGTTAAACATTTTATTAAATTTTTCTCACATGTCACCATGTATATAGATCAACCAGTAAGCTTTAATACATCATGGAAAAGACTAAAACATCAATTGGTAACTAAAATAGAAATTATAATTTTTGTTTTTATTAGGTTATGAGAAATGAAAATTTATTAAATATATGTGTTGTACACATCATGATAAGGATTTATCCCACACCGAATTTCATTATTTTGAGATATTTCTGCATCATATAATATAAAAATCATCAACGTTGGTTGTTCTAGGTATTGGGTAAATACAATTTGGAGTCCCAAAATATATATTTTGATCTTGTACCATTCTTAATAAAATGTTCTCAAAATTACCAAACAAAAAACAAGAATAAATATTATGTTCTCATAAATTCAAATAATATAAATATATATGATAATCGACTAACATGGAAAAAATGTGCATCATGTGGATTCCTAAAAAATATCATGTTACAAGATCCATGTAATTTTACATTAAATTCATTACATTCTGTTGATGATGATTGTTGTTAATATATATTGGGAATTGATAAACTTATATCAATAATAATTAATACTATGATAATCTATTAAGTCTAGAAGAATTTTTCCCTATAGTCATAGTATGTTTTACTTGTTATTTTATATAAATTATACAATTATCATTAAGCTATATCAATTAAAACCCCATGATTAATATATAAATATTAAAATTATAATATTAATTTAAAAATAGTGCAAAATATATAATATAATATATACATACATCAAGATTAATGTGTTAGACATGTTTTCATGTAAAAACTATTAAATGGATGATACATTTTTAAACATTTGTTACCACATAAATAGGAAATGGTATTCTTGATAATATATCTATTATATCACACACTATGATCTAATTATTCTTTATATCTATAAATGTATGATGAATAGTTCACCCAATATAATAAACAATCTCTTATGAAAAATCATGATGTTGTCGGTCTACAAAAAATAACATAAAATTGATGGGATTATATAGAGTTGGAATTGTATGAGATAGATAATTAGGATGAGGTGGATGTTTGGGATATATAGTTATAGGTGGATGGTTGGGATTTAATGGAAAACATGAATGATAGGGATCAACAACCTAACAATAATTTTACACGTCTGTAAACATCGACTATACCTGTGCTTTCATCTAGTCCTATGTCCTCATTCCCATCTCTTCAATACTATCTTCTAAAGATTCAAATTTCGTCTTATAAACATAATCCATTAATGATAATATATAATAAACAGACACTTTTTTTATCAATACACCTATAACAGTTCCCCATAAATGACCTCAGTTTTTGGAAAATCTAAATCTTGTAGCTAAACTATCTTGCCTACCCTTAGGTATAACGGTCTTTATTATGATCTTCTCCAAAAGGGGTTATTATACACAATATATCAAAAATATCATTATTTCATTACTATATATAATGAAATTAATTAAATTAAATAATATAAATAAATTAAATACCTTCATATTTTCATCTTAGTTAAATCCCTCACCACATTCGTAATATATTTTTTTTCTATTTATCGTGTTTTGTACATATTCCCTTTTTCATGTATTGATTATGGATCCATCCTCTATAAATCATTAATATTAAACTCCCTTTTTTAATAAATTTCATCTATCACATTTTTTTGAGTAACATAAACCATTCATGTGATAATTAATGAGGGTATTTGTTTTTTGATTATATCTCATGATGAGAATAACTCATTTTTAGTCATGTATAAATAAATGATTCATTAATATGATAATTAAAATAAAAAACCATAAAATCTAACATTTAAATTCATAATATGATTCTTATAGTCTATAATAAAAAATTCATCATGTATCTACAATAGAAAAAAAAATTAAATTTTATTTTATTTTTTTGTTCCCCAAAAATTAATCAAAATTGTGGGTTAATTTAAAATCTAGCTATCTCTAAGCCACCAAAGAATAAAATTTATTCATGCGTAATCTATTTTAAGTTATATTATATTTAATCTAATAATAATAGGTTTACAAATATTTTAGTAAAATTATTATCATGGCATGTAATTTAATAAAGAATGAGTTTAGAGAAATCATCTCCAACAATTGATATATTTTAACTTTGTTTCCTATACTCTACTGGAAAATCAAAATACAATCTTTTCCTCGATCTTGTACCATAATAATAGAATTAAATATTTTAGAATATGGATCCTTAGAAATATGGTTTTCATAAAACTCAAAAGTTATCCCCAGGTCCTAACTATGAGAAATTGATAATTTCAGTGAACTTTTAATTCCATGCTTAGAAATCTAAGATGTCTTTTATTACACTATAGATGTTGATGGGTCCTATGAAGATAGATGATAAATATCTTTAGTATAAATATGTTTATAATACTCCCAAAATTCTCATGGGAACTCAGAGGATTGGTATGAAATTATCCTACAAATAAAAATGTGAAAAAAATGTAACAATCAATTAGAACACAATTTTTGAAATCTAAGTATTACATTTTTAATTTATTAAAAAATTATCCAACAAAAAAACTTAATTAAACATGTTTTTATTCATATTTGTTATTGAATTAAAATAAAACTCTAACAACATTAATGAGATATATAATAGAATAATAAAATATAAATAAATAAATCATTTACAAAAAAATTTGAAAAATAATTATTAAATGATAAATAAAAAACAATACAGTACAAAGAGACCCCAATTTATCTTATTATTTATTTAATCTGTAGTGTATTACCCTATTTTTGATTGAAGTTACTCTAAAAAAGAGCCATAATAGTAAATCTTGTTCAACATGTAACACCATTTTTTCAACAAAATGAATATTCTATAAATATACAATTTTTTTAACAGTTTATTTTTTTAACACATAAATTAAATTTAATTATTTTTAATAAAATAAAAATATTGAATATAATTTTTATCGTAAAAATATAAATAAGTAAAAAAAATTAAAAAAAATTATATTCATAAGAAATACAAATGAATATATATATATATGTATGTGTGATTACATTATTTCATATATTAATTAAAATATAGGAATTACATATTTATATAATATTTAGTATATCCATAAATAACTTTTTAACCTTAAATATCAATAGTTTTTCCATAGTAAATTTTTTTACCCTTATATAATGATATATTACCCACATATAATTAAGGTAAAAAATGTTTTTTATGGTTAAATATTAACATTCATAGGTTAAGAATGGGAGAATTAAATTAAAATAATATTTATCTTACACAAACGTAAATTTAGATTACCCTTTCTTATATAACTATAAAACAATGTTCTGAAAGTGTAAAAAGATAATTTTACATGATAAGTAAATGTAAACAAATTTAAAATATTATTTAGTTTACCAATACATAATGTTTTTTAATCTTATATATGTTTATCATACCCATATATAACATTTTTAAACATAATTACTCCATTTTAGTTTTGTTACCCATATATAACATTGTATAACCCTTAAAACTTGTTTACACAAACATAACAATAGTTTAACATTACATAAAGTCTATAACCCTGCGTAAATTGTTTTTAACCATACATAACCTTATATTATCCTTACCTTGGTATTTTTTATTGTAACTGAACATTGGTTTACCCTTATCCTTTATAAGTTTCCATTTACCAACATAAAGCTTTTTTTAACCCCTATATAAATCCAATTTATCCATTAAATACATTATTTTAACTTTAATTAACTTATATTGGACCATAAATAACATTTTTTTCAATTATATAAATTTTTTACCCCTACATAACATTATTTTACCCATACTTATCGTGAAAAAGTTTCTATTTACAATTACATTGTTCTATTTTCCACTTAACTATATTATATTTAACCTTACATAAATTTAGCTTGCCATTACCAAACATATTTACCCTTCAGTTTCTTATTTTTACCATTATATAACATTATTTTTCCCTTTTATTTATTTTGATACCCTTACATTATGTTAATTAACCATTAAATAACATGTACATGACTCTTTTTAACCTTTTAAAACATTGTTTTACCCTTACGTAACATTTTTAACCCTTAAATAAAATTAGTATAACCTTAAGTAAGAATTTTTACCCTACGATAACACTTTCTACCCTCACATAACATATGATTACACTTAAATAACAATATTTTACATTTTAACATTTCATACCCTTAAATAACTTCTATTTAACCATACATAACATAAGTTTTCCATAAATAATTTTTTTACCCATAAAATTCCTTATATTACCCTAAAATACTGTTTTCTACCATTTCATGAAATTATTTTACCTTTATATAAATTTACATGTTTACGTTTACCATTATATGTAATTATCTTACTCTTACTTAAGAAAAATTTATTAAATTTCCAACAGATACATGTGAAGTAGAATTATTGAGAAATGAAACAAAAAATGTTAAAGTAATGTTAATAAATAATTTATCATATTAGAAATCTTATTATTTTTACATAACAAAATAAAAGTATTATATTTATCATATAATTAAATTTTAATAAGGAATCCTAAAATGATTATTTGTCTCAAGTAATAATTAGATAATATTGAAGTAATGTATTCCAATATTCCATCTTCAAAATAATTCTATATACAAAAACCATGTCTACATTATCACCATCAATGTTCTATATTAATATTATATAAAAGTTGGTATAGAACATAAATTAGAATCTTCAACTTGTATTTTATCACTAACATAGTGTTTTTTACATAGTGTTACACCACTGTATTTTTTATAAGTTCAGAATAGAGAATTTTTTCAATATATGAAAAAAAGATTATATATTATTTCCAATATATTTATATTAATGATTGGAATAAAAAATTTATCATGTCTCACTCTATTGTTACAAATAACCCATTTTTATTTAAACCATAGAACCTGTAATTTAAAATAATCAACATCCCATATTTTTTAAATGTCACCATAACATGTCATTGATATAGATATTATTTTTTATTTGGAATGTGAAAAGAGAGTTTCTTATGTGAACACCAATAAAAAACTATTATAAGCTAAACATCAATTGTCTTGATATTTAATTTGAATTTTTTTTCCATTAATATCATACATAGACCATGTCACTATATTTTTACATGGTCCACACTCTAACAATCTCAATGTTTCTTGATACATCTTATCGATGATACACATTCTATTCAAACCATGTAAAATAATGATTTGTTATGATCAATAAAAATCCAAATATATTTCATCTATAGATAACATTATTATGACAAATTTATATTAAATGTTATATTCATTTGAGAATTATCTATGTTAGTCATGATAAATAAATGTACCATAATTATCTGTCGACCAACCAATGTTTTTCATTTCCCTCCATAGATCCCATGTCTTTTATAATTTACTCATTTGTGGTGATATATAGGAAAAATAAGTTTCTACATTTGTAGTAGCTTTCTTGTCAAAATCATTATAACCTCATAAAAATACACATTAAAATAATAGAGGATTCATGTTGATATCAGTTCATAACATATCCCTTCAATATATGTATATAACCCACAAAAATTAATTTAAAATATAAATTTATAGGTCCACCCAAATATATTTATCAAATAAAATAATTTATTAAATACACTATGATATGAAATTTTTTTTATTAAAGTAATCATTCAGTTGAAAAAGAATAATATCTTCATAATTCTATAAATTGTTCAAGGAATTCAGATAAATAAATTTGGTACAAATTTAATTGAAAAAATAAAACATCTTCATGATAGTAATCCCATCATTAATTGGTTATATTTCCCCAATTTAAATGGGAGGAGTGGTTGCATAATGACCCAAAAAACATGATATTTCATCCCTATAATCTTCAAATATTTTTCGTGAATCAAATTTATTTACATTGGAATAATAAACCTAAGTAATTTTCATGTTTTAGATACACTATAAAAATACTATTTTCTACCTCCTCAATAAAGTATGACATGTTGAAGGAATGTATGTTATTTTCATATTAGGAGTAGAAGATAACATAAAATATATTCCTACTGGTAGTTTGTAAAGTAATTCATTCTACCCATCTTCGATAATTCTTTTATATCTACTAATTTTCTAATCAAGTTGGTATAGATTTATTTTCTCTATATGCAAGACTTCAATGTCAGGTTTATACTCATGGCATCTCTAATGTATAATCTATAAATAAAATCTTCTAAATATTTCCATTATTATGATATGTTTTTGTCTTTTAGAATGTGATGTCAATTTTTTTCACCATCTCGAAACATTAAGAAATGGAAAATGGCTTTAGAACAATTTCAATATATTATAAGCCTTTGAATTAAATTTTTAATCATCATAAGGATTTATACATAAAAAAACCATTCATAACCCATTTATATTATTTTTATCTTATATTATAGATGATACTATGATGTTTTTTCCAGAAATTGGATAATATTTATTCCCCATTACACTAAATTATGAAAAATTTACATATGTTTCAATGTAATTTATAGTTAATTATATGTCTACAATTTCAAATACTATTTTCAAATGTAGGAAATAGTTGATGAGTTTTCATAATGTTTGGGAAATCACCAGGAGTTCATTATTTTACATTTATTTTCCATTCATCAAAATGCTATAATAATCTATATAAATCAACTCAATTTTGAAAAAAATGTTTTAAATGTTGAATTATAAGAAGAACCCAAATCTAAATGAACAGATTATTAGTAAAATATAATACATCCAAGGATTTTTCTTTCAATGTATACTATGATGTCACACTTGTAGGAGACTCATTTTGAACATCACGTTCATTTTTATTTTTCACATTGTGTTTTAGGAATTATTGTATTATCATGTTCCCCAAACCCATCAGGCCAACTATTTTATTTATATTATAATGCCAATAGGAAATATCATTGTCTATAAGATGTATGTATGTCAATATTTATTGAAACTCTTTAATAATTTGTTCACACCAACCAATATCCCATTCAATTTAATAAATCATAACACCATTGACAAAATACTAAATTCTATACAAACCCAATATAGTGTTATTTTTACAACACCATAGTGATTACCGATTTTAGTTTCTATCTCAAATACTTCTACCAAAATATCTTCAGTCATTTGGTTAATTTTATTTGACATATCATCATGGAAATCATTATCATCAATTGATCATGAATTGTTCTTAGTTTTTTCATGCCAAATCCAATATAAATTAAACAGATTAAAACCATATAAAATTAAATGATATTTTATTTATCTACTTTTTGAGTTTATTAAATTTAAACACTTAAAGATTATAAAAGTAAATATGTTGTTTTTTATAACATTTTGTTAAGTATATTCCAAAAACTCATCAACATGTTCCTCTTATGCATCACTTGTTCAATGTACTATAATCTAATATTGAGTGATTATTATAAATATAAAATATAAATAATTTAAGAATAGTTATAATATTTTTGAATTTTATTTCAAATTTAAATTTTCAAAAAACAATAAAAATAAATTATATATTTTGAATTTATAATAAATTCAACATATTTGATAATAAATGTAACAATTTTAACAAATTTAAATAAAAAAATTATAGAAAAAATAATGTTTTTTAACAAACAGGCAATATGATCTAATTATATTTTATCAATAATCCATATTGAAACATAATAATCCATTCTTTTCCTTTAAAACACCTATTCACTTTAATTGTATTAAACCTACCATAGCCACACAATAATAAGTAAAATTTTATTTTTTAAACAATATTTCATAGAATATTAATTTATCTAATAATTATTCTAAAAAAATAATGCATCAATTAAGAAATACCATAACTGAATAAATAATCTAACACGAAACACCAATACTGAAGACATGTGTATAGAAATGGAAAAAATAAAAAAAATAGCTAAATATAGAAATTAAATTAACATGGATTTAGATAAAATATAAATAATAAACACAAAAAAACAAATTTATATCATAAGGGGGTGATTTTGAAGGTTACAATAAAAGGAAGATGGTGTGGAGATAGTATAAGAAGTGGTCGATGATAAAAAATGGTTGATGACGATGGTTAATTATAAATGAATGATATTAAATGAAATTATATTGATGAATAAATGATAAGGGTTAACATAATGATCTAAAACTGATGGTTTCCACAAAACAAATGAAAACATTTCATGTGTCTTAGTTTTATAAAAAATTAAAAAAAAAATTTGATTATTTAATAAACAATGTAAAATATTATTCATGACATAGGCTATAAAAAAAATTATCTGAAAAACATATTTTCCATTTCATTAATTAAATAACGGACATCGAAAATAAACATCTTATATTTTTCAGATCAGTTATAAAGTTCCAACAAGGTAATTAGTTTTCAGCATTTCATAAAAAACATACATGAAAAACACATCATTATGAAATTATATATTATGAATCATCATATCATGAAGAATACAATTTATACTAAAGTTTCTTCTCAGGAAGATTTGACATAAATAAAACTTCCTCATAATATCTTTTATATATTATTTTTTTCAAATAATATGAGGAAAGGTAATTATTTTAAGAAGGGAACTAATGGTGTTAATGAAATATTATTTGAAACCTCGATGAATGAGAATTTGTGTAAAGAGTTTAATGATAATAGTGAATAATTATATTTAAAAGGGGGTCTTGATGTAATTCTTAGAAAATCCATGTCATTATTCTTCAAAAGAATCTGATTGTGAAAATTATGATATTATGGAAATATAACATTGATTTTATTTATATATAGTGGTTTTCAACATTTTCTATATATTTTCAATAGTTAATAGAAGAATAATGTTTTGATTAATATGATTCATCGTGTAATTTCAATATGAACGTGAATTCAAATTGTTTTAAAAATAATATACCTTATAAGTGAAAAGAAAATTACATCCCAAAATCTATAACAAAGAGATATTGTTCAATGATAATGGATAAAAAATGTGTTGTTTTTGAATTTTAAAAAGATACATCACTTATTCTTCTTGGTGAAATGTTATATACTAATGTTGTAAATAAATGATATTTATTTATTAAATCATATGAGAAATAATATGATATATACTTCTTTTGAATGATATATTTTAACGAGTTTATCATGAATATATCTAAAATTGATAATGATTAGCAGATGTTAGGTTAATTAGTTATGTGAATAATTCAGTTCCGAAAGACTCTTTAGATAGAGATAATTTGTCAAAATATTAAGTGTAATGTCATAGTTTCTATCATATAAAAGAATAAAAGTTTAATAATAGATGGAATGAGAATATTCAAAAAAAGAGTTGAAAGTATTGTTTTCTATAAAATGTTATTGTATTATTTATATCAATTGAATATGATCATGTTTAATTTCAAAAAGAAAATATGAATGAGATTTGTAACAATTTGAAGAGTATTAATAATAAAAATAAATAGTAAATATGATATGATAATTAATATCATTAAAAATAGAATTTTTTTAATTCAATAATTCTTGATGGTATGGATAAGAAGAGTAATGGAAAATAAATTGGATGGAAGAATAATTAAAATTATTTAAAATGTAAATCTCATAAAAATATAACATCCAAATGTGTTTACAAAAATTAGATATGTGATAATAATTTAAAAGTTAATAATTAAATAAATGAATTTTTAGAGGATGGTATGTTTGTTAGTAATAGTAAATATCATTATGATTTCTAATATCAATGTATAACCCAGGGTTATATCGTAATATATTTGATTTTATTTCTAAAGAAACTATAATATAATGTGGAAAAGATTATTCAATAATAATATTAAAACCTAAATATATACTTTTAAGAGAAACTGATTTGAATAAATTAATATAAATCTGGAATTGTTAATTATAAATTTAGCATAGGATGAATTTTTTATATTTTTCCGAACTATTGTATTTTTTGGTGAATAGTGAACAAAACAGATTTTTTAAAACTTTAAATTTTATTACAATATAATCATTTAAGAATAACATGAAATATTATGAAAATGTTTTCCAGAAATATTTATATAACAAAGTAATATAATTGATATAAAAATATAATTTTGAACTAAAAATTATACCAGAACATTTTAGATTTCTAGGTAATTATTTTGTCCAAATAAAAACTATTTTAATTGTTATCTTTTAATAATGTTCATATATTTTCCATTATAATTTTAGTTTCATTTTAAGGAATATTTATTATTATATTAATTAACTTAATCCAATAAATTTCCTAATAATCATTATTATTATTTATTTTTCTATAAAATCATTTTTACTCTAATTTTTTTCAATGAATGATTTTGTTATGTTTTATAAAAAATATAATGTTATTTATATCGCTTATACAAAATAAATTTTGTCAAAATGATTCCATATTTTGATCCAAAATATATAATATTATATAATAAGTTCAAATTTATTTTTCCTTATTAGGAAGGTTTATATCTGACATATGCAGAATTTCCAACAAGATTTTATTCAACCATCAAGAAAACTTTGGCATCCAAGAAAACATGGATTCTTGTATTGGTGGACATTATTATATGCCACCAAAAACTGGAGAACTATTTTACTTTCAGTTAATGTCACAAAAATTAGAAGTGCGACTTCAAATGAGGATATTAAAAATTTGAGCAACAATACTCATTGTACTTTTTAGGAGGTGGGTTCTGTTGTGGGACTACTTGCTGATGACCAAGAATTTATAGAATCATTAAAAGAGGTCTCAACATGGGATACAGGATAGTCTCTGCACAACCTTTTTCCTTGAATGTTGTTCTGAAAATATATTTCTCAACCTGACAATGTGTGGCATGAATCATGGAAGAACCTCAGTGAAGACAATATTTATGTACAAATTCTGAGTCTGCAAATTCCTTGTATATAATTTGAGTCTTTAACTTAGTTATTTCTAGGATTTAAGCTTGCTACCTTACTGAATACTAATTGAACACTCTCTAATTTGTTTATTATCTACCTTATTTTATGTTATTTTGTTCATTTGGTTAATGGGAATCACTATAGTTAATCATTTTAATAGAACTTTAACATTATTTCATAAATTTCCTAGATTTTATCCTCACAGATCATCAAAGACAAATGTATACTAAGATTGAGATCGATAATCTTTATTAAATGAATGGTATATCTCTTCATTTGTATCCACCAATTCCAAATCATGATTCTGAAATTTATCCAAAAATAAATCAGTTAGTAGCTGATGAACTCAATTATGACAGAAAAAGACATCAGAATGAGTATATATCATTGAAGTCTAAGCTTACTGATGAACAAAAAGATGCAATGAAAACCATTATATCATCATTACCATTAGGTGTTGGTGGTTTTTTTTCTATCATAGGCATGTGGTCATAGGCAAGACTTTTGTTTGGAATGCGTAGAAATATCTACAACGGTCACAGGGTGATATAGTTCTAGCAGTTGATTCTGCTGGAATTGTGTCGTTACTCCTACCTGGTGGGTAGGCAACACATTCTAAATTTCAAATTTCAATTTCAATTTATGATAACCGTGTTTTCAATATTCAGTAAGGAAGTGATGTTGCAAATATTCTACAGTTAACAATTATAATTATTTCTAATGAGGCACAAATTGTACATAGGTACTGTTTTGAAGCTCTTGATTGTACTTTAAAAGATATTATGTCAGAAAAAAGTGAAAAAAACTTCAACTTTACCATTCTATGGTATAACATTTGGGTTGGGAGGTGATTTCAAGAAATTACTGCATATCGTTCCAGGTGGTAACATAAATGAAACAGTGATTGAAAGTATAACATCTTCATACTTGTGGTAATATTGATGTGTTCTATCATTGAAAAATAATATTAGGCGGTAATCCCATGTTTCTACCAATTTAGATGAAGTCAATGGATTTTATAAATGTACATTAGATATTGGTGAATGTCAAGGTGTTGAGATAAATGATGGTGAAACTATCATTCAAATTGATTTAGCATATCTTATTTCATGGACTGCAAATCCTATTTCCAAAAATCTAGAACATACATACACAAATTTTTTGGTTATGTATTTTGAAGTATGTTATCTTAAAGACCATTCCATCACATCTCAAACTCGTGATATTTTTGAAGAAAGAAATTACTACACGATGTCTCTCACATGTTCTGTAGGAAATGATTATTTCATCTTAGATTCATTATGTGATGCATGTTTTGATATGGACATGCCAAAAAAAAATCTACACATGGGATATGCTAAATGGTATTACTATTTCGGGGTATCTTGCCCACAAAATTACACTCAATATTGGTGTGCCCATCATGTTGCATCGAAATGTGGATCAATATGTTTGATTTTGTAATGGCACTCTCTGGATTGTTACACACTTAGGTGACCATGTCATATGAGCAAAAAAATTGTGTCGATATAATTCGGGAAATATTTCATTCATTCAATTATTAAATATGACACACTCTTATTGTCAATGGACTTTCAAATTACAGATAATTCAACATCCTTTGATTGTTTTGTATGTTATGTCTATTAACAAAATCCAAGGCCAATCACTCTCTTCAGTGGGGTTATATCTTTGAAAACATGTATTCTATCAGGTTCAACTATATGTTGATGTATCTAGATTCACAACACTATTCGGATTGAATATATTACTTGGTGATAGTAATCCCACATATTGTAATTCCAAGCATAATATTGTCTACAATGAATTATTTGAAAAATTGTGATATGTATAATTTATATTTATTTGTTTAAACATCTCTATTTATTTTTTTGTTGAGTTCTCTATCATTTCATAATTGTCAGAGTTTCAAAATATTTTCTATTTGTGAAAAAATTCAAACTGTAGATAGTTTCAAACATGTCGCAATAAATTAACCTATGGAATCAAATCACACCAGAGACTGACCAGAAATTGAAGATACAAGTTCTTATTTTCAATTTTGTGGTTAAAACCATCATCTATGTACTCAAATGACATTATTTTCATTGATTTGATTCTTGTATATCAACACGTGAGTTAGCATTAATAATTTAATCTATTTTACTAACTTTTACAGTACTTTATTAAATTAGCATACATCAACAGTGTCAACTTGATATGACTTTTTTTCAATTTTACACATTCTTTGATATATTCATTACTTAGGGAACTAAGAAACATTGTACTATTCAAGGTCATCAAATTATCTCTATCTTTAAAAATCTGCTACATGAAGGATTATGCTATTTCATACAAAACATCCAAATAGCAGTAAATCAATGCTGCTACTTAGGAACTAGACATTTTGTCGCATACTGTTCACATCTACAACGCATGTACGGCCATGTGATGGAGCGCTGCCACATTTCAATTTTGATTTTACTTGTTTTCGAGACATAATTCAGAGAAGGGTTTACTAAGAACATTTAATGGGCTTATTTTTTTTGATTTTTTCTTAACAATTTCAAATTCTTTTCATCAGTACTCTTTACATTGTCATAAGAGATAATGGATGTCTTTAAAATAAATGAAAATTCCATTACATAACAATTTTCACTTTATAATTTATTTAGAGATAATTGGAAACTTATGTTGCTTATATCCTATTAAATCTATGGGAAGTTACAATTTCATGATGCGGATTGTCTAAGACGAGGAATGGTGAGTCATTGTCTTCTTAGTAGATCAGACCAGAAATTGGATGAATAATTTATTTCTCATATATTTTTGTACACTAGGTTACAACTGAAATACAATTTATGGGGTGATTATGAAAATAAAATGTCACCTACATGGAAGACAATATTGGGTCATATATTGTTTTAACATTACATATTTTAAGAGTTAATAAAATGAGTAATATGATTTCTAATCAGAAAATGCCTTCGATCCCATTCTATTACTAATTACTTTTTAATTTTTTATACCACTTTCCCTCTAATTATATTTTCAAAAAAAATTGAGGCTCTATTATTATAAACACTACAATTAATGAAACAAAAAATAATTCATCCTTGATATTGCAGATGTATGATTTTTTTGAAATATGTGCTATAAATGAAAATTCTAACTATGAATTTATTATCTCTTAACTAGTGTGAACTAAATCATTACTGTATAGATTATCATCAATATGAAGACTTATGTTTTGAAAAAATCAGATGTGGGTTAATAATTTTATAAACATTTTTTAGTCTTACGCCAACATACCCAATTACTTCCTCAACATGAATGCTTAACGGATATAATAAGAAAACAATTTCTGAATTCAAAATGTGTGAACACGTAAGTAATATATCATCACATTAAATTTTTAATTCTAGATTTTAATGTATTGTACAAATGAGTACTATATTCTACCTATAAATTAATAAAATATCAATGTTCCATAGGATAAAAAATGCTTAATTGAATTTACAATTTATATAATTCAAAGCACATACCACTGGTTCTACAAATCACGCAAGCCTTTCATGATGACGGTACACATTGTCGATGGAAATATATGGTGCAACAATTGAAAAATTTCTCCAAATTGTACTACTCCCACAATATTCATTGTTATTTTCATGTATTACTTACTATTCATTTGATCTATTGAATGTCTTGACTTTTATTACATTTTATTAATTGCTTTGTATTCACATTTATAAAACAACAGGTATAGAGTGCAGCTTCTTGTGACTGATATCACTGACTCTTATTCAGTAGTACTTTTTGAAGAAAAAATTCATGAAATATGTAACTAAAATAGATATGGAGTTAAGAAATTCTTTGATACATGTATCAATGTTGACCATTTTACATGATGAAATATAATAATCGCTCCATTTTAAGTAACATGATATTTTATTTTTACATTAGGGTGATGATGAGTACATTTTTCCTATGGAAGTAAATGTATTCTAATCAAAAAAGGTTCTTCTGTCCATTAAAGTATCAAATTTCAATATTCACAATCATCACAGTTCAATAGAACAAAATACATACAAGGTAACTTTTATTAGTTAAAATGAAAACTACATCATCCATTTCAATGACAGCTTCGCAGGAAATTAGGTAATAGATATTATATATTCCAAAATTGATTTATTTTGATAAAGTACAAAGAATTATTCCTCTTATAAAAAATATACATGATCATCAGGGCAGTGGATATTCAAGAGTATGTATTGCAATTGAACATACTGAGGTACAATATTTTTAATTCAATTCATCTTTTTTGCCCTACAAATAAATCACCAGTTACTATAATATTGTTTTTAACCTTCCATTATAGGAACATAAGACTCCTGAATCATTTCGATGTAGTGAAAAGGTATACTCAAAATATGTAACATAAATTATAGTTTTATTAGTAGTATAAATGTATATATGTTATCTTCCATACATGTTGTTTAGGAGTCCAATAATTTATTTTGTGATTATAGTTACAATGACAGTAAATTTTTTTCTTAACTATATTTTCTATGTAGAAAAACCAAATTACAGAATTTATCACTCAGGATGTCTTTGAGAAAATTCATTATTTATCTTCAGGTGGTGTTTGTAAAACAAGCCACATAGAATCTTTGGAAATTCAATTGAATGACAAATTAAAAGGAAAAACTGAAAAAAAATGACTGATGTTTTCTACAGATATGAGAGGTAATACTATAATAGTTAATTATTTCCACTATTTTCTTATATGTTATAATATTAGAAAATAGAATCAATTATAGTATTTTGATTTGGAGATTACATTTTCATAAATCTAAATCATTTCTAAATGACATTTAATGTGGAATTATATGTGTCCACTCCTTTATCTTTCGAAAATACTTTCATGTTCCTCTTATATTTCAGGGTTCTCTTTCATTACTGGGAAAAAAAGAATATACACAAACATAACCACATGTTTTTATAGTTTTTTTGGATAAATTTTATTATCTTTTTTGTTGTTACTCTGATGCCTCTATTGTTCATTTATATGCTACGCAGTAACGAATATATTTGATTGGCACATATAGAGTACACATTTTTTTATTATTCTCTTTACCATTATTTTATGTTTTCATTACATACATTATAATAAACATTTATTTAGGGTTTCATTAAAGTGTTTAATGTGATAGGGTTTACTATAAATTCATTTTCGAGATAACATCTTCCGGGGAGACACATGCTGTGATAGAATGCATGAGTTGTGGAACATTTTCTAATGTCTTAGTCATTACTTTTTCTGAGTTTACTACATCTCAAATGTTCATCTTATATTTTGGAACAAGACCATGTAATTTTACAAAACATATCTATACTCTCAAATAAGGGCATTATATTTCCTCTTTTAGTTATGGTAGTAGTGTGGATGAAACTCTATTAGAATGACATAATAGTAATTTGTGAACCATAAGAGGTGTAGTTGGATATGTTTTTAGAGTAATGACACCATTGGGTTTGTGGGCCCTATTCCAATACAATATTGTCTTCCTGCCTCTTTTTATGCATGGTTCAGAAGGATGATATTTTTTTCTGGTTTCACTAGGTACAATTACGTATAAAATTGATTAAATGAATAACTATCTTACTACCTCTATTTATACCGGTATAGTTGGCATATTACAAAACGATGGTGCCATCATCTACAACAATACAATTATTTATACCATTAAATGAAATAATCAATTAATTCTATAGATAATTTGACATATTGTATGTGTAGTATTCATATTATCAACTGTACATATTTACATAGGTATTAACCATCCTTTTATTATTGTATCAATAATTTGGGAGTTTCAGGAAGCATTATATCCCATTATTTGTCCCCATATATTAAAGATTCATATTTGGGATAATAAGACTATCAATTGCATTTTCGTAGAAATTGTGCTCATTATATGGTAATACTGCCAAAAAAATAACTTTCATCCTTCCTATTTTTATCCATGTAACTTCAGGTTTTGAGGTATATTTCAGTGGCACCCAATATTACTATCTCTAAATTGATTCAACTTCAATGTTGTCTTCCGGCCTATTAATGTGTTCAACAACATTATATTGTTTTATAATGATTCAGTACACATGAACTGTCTAAAAATAACTCATACATCTGCAACAAACTTGTTCTATGATTTAAAATTTTATTATTTTGTAACTAACATTCTATACTAACTGTGACTGTCCATTTGTGTTGCAAGAGTATGATAAAGTAATTTTTTTTTGACAAACATGCCTTATGAAAGAACCCAGGATGGGGTAAACAAACATAACTTTAGGTCACAAAACTGGTATGTTTTCTATTATAATTTGGATTGTATTATAGTGAGTTGTAGTACCTAAAAACATACATTATTAGCACTTATTCAGTTGGAGACAAAAACTCGAATTTGTTTTTTTATAAACTGGGCCAGAATTGCCTAATCTAGGATATCGCACCATGGTATGTGACTAATGGTTGATATTTAGAAGTTTTGTAAAATTATGTTACCTGCAAGGTCATGGTTCCAAACAAAATATCAATTTATACACATATATTCAATTAAATTTCTTGTCAGCATTCAATAAAAATGGGACAAATATGCCATGTGTGATTTGGATATTTCAACAGTACATAGTTTTTTTAAATTATTGTATAAGAACAAATAATGGTGCTTAAATAAATTTATATTTCCATGCGATGCAGAAAACTATATCATTGTGGATAATGGATACCACATTAAATACATCTAATGAGTTTATATATAATTATTTTTAAAATCAATATTAATACTTTTGTAAAATGTTTTCATAACATAAAAAATGTATTTTTATTTATTGAATTAATTTGAATCAGAACAGTTGATTACTATTTCATAACCTTTGGACCTAATGTTTTTTTGTTATTTATTTTATTTATTTTATTGAATTGGGTATCAAATTTTTCCTAATGAGTTCAATTGGATTTGTTTTCCCTGTCAGTCAGTCTTACTATTACATCTATTTATTCTTGAACTATGTAAAATCATGTCGACTCATTAATAGTTGGTTTGATATAGGAAATGATTGTTCTGGTGCAGGATGAGAAGCCTACACTTCTTCCTAGGCAAACTATATTTCTGTATAATTGATACAAAATCCAGTTTTGGGATATGTAACATCTTATAATTGTAGAAATTGCTCAATATGTAACATTCAATGCTTAATTTCTTAACTTATATTCCGATTCATTTACTATTTATATTACATATATTTCTTCATTATGAAATTGATGATGGTTCTGGTGGGGGAAGATAAGATTAGAGTTGTTCTTAGACACACTGGATTTATATATACATGACTCAAAATCTAGTTTTATGATCTGCAACATCTTATTAAAGTAGAAAATTCTCAATATGTAACTTTCAATGCTCAATTTCTTAACTTATGTTCTCAGTCATTAAATTTTTCGGTTAAATATATTTCTTTATTGTGTAATTGATATACATGGATGCTCATTATGTAACTTCTTTTCCTCAAAATATGTTACTAATACTCCTACATTTTATATTTTTTTTCTTTTTTCCACCTGTTTGGCACACCAACTCATTCCACTCAGGTGTTAATTATTTTTCTTCATTGTCTCTTATTTTCATTAAATTATTGGAGTGAACATTTCTAACTTTTAGGTAAGTTTATTTTCAACTATTTTATAGTTTGAGCATGTTGTATGGCTAATAAGTGTGATGCAGTCCATGTGTACATAATTACCGGTGATCTGTTAGCCAAAAGAGAAGCTTCTGTGAATTTTGAGGTATTGTAATTTTAGATTTGTAAACAGTTATTGTTTTCGGCAAAAAAATTTTGTGAGTTAATTTTCTTTCAACTATTAACATATAAGAAATTAGGAGGGGAGTAAATTTTTTATTTATTGTGATCCCAAACATCATCGAAAAATATATTCGGGTACCCTATTACATCATGTTTTACTATTTCTTATTGCATCATAATTTTACCTTTTCAATCAATTTTATATATAATTCATGCTACATGTTATTATTTTTCATTTCATTTCTTAATTATTTATCACTTAAGCTATTATTTTAAAATATT
This sequence comes from Viscum album, assembly GCA_963277665.1. Taxonomy (NCBI): domain Eukaryota; kingdom Viridiplantae; phylum Streptophyta; class Magnoliopsida; order Santalales; family Viscaceae; genus Viscum; species Viscum album. Next base: position 309,014,267 of record OY728158.1, read on the forward strand.
TAAGGTTTGATATACAAATGTTGGTAATGGGTTTTTGGATCATGTTACTCCAGAACAACTGTGAAAGATCTTGTTACGGGAGCATTTTCTATCCTCTACATATTCCTGTAATGGGGTTGGTTGATGCAGCATTCTAGTGACATTCTATTGTTTTCTAGCGTAATTTCTAGCTTTTCTTTGTCACATGTTGTTTGTTACTCTTAAAGTTTATATCTCAATAAACTAATTCCTATTGTACCTTCTTTTCCAATATACGTACCACTCATTTTTATAAAACATTTCCATTATCAATATGATTTATTATTTTTCCAAACTGGTATTCTATTATTGGAAAAATGAATTTTTTATATTGTCGTGCGAATGCACTAGGAGAGTACCCGTGTTATATATTATTGTTGTAAATTAACAAGATTTTTTTATTAAATAACTTGAAAACTAATATGATATTTAATTCATTTGAAAGAGAGATTTGAATGATTTTATCGAGAAAATATCTAAAATTGAGAATGATATCCAGATGTTAGTTTAGGTAGTCTAGTGAAAAATACGGTTCTGAAAGACTCTGTTGATATAGATAATTAGTCAATAAATTAAGTTTAATGTATATGTTTCTAACATAAAATACAATAGATGTATATGAATAGATGGAATGAGAATATTCAAAAAAGGAGGAAAAAATTTTGGTGCCTAGAAAATGTTTTCGTATTATTAATATCAACTGAATATGATCATGTTTAATTTTAAAAAATATATAAATGAGATTGGTGAAAATTGAAATCGTGGTAGTAATACAAATAAATCATATTTATGTTATGAGAATTAATATCATTAAAAATATAATTTTATAAATTCAATAATTTATGATAGTATGGATAAAAATACTAAAGGATAATAAATGAGATGGAATAATAATAATGATTCTAAAAAGTGTAAATCCCATAAAAATATAACATATAAATGTGTTTATATAAATTATATATATACTAATCATTTAATAGATACAAATTAATTAATTATGATTTATAAGAAGGTATGTTTGTCAGTAATAGTAAATTTCATTAGGATTTTGAATATCAATGCATCACCCATGATTCAATCGTAATATATATGATTTTATTTCTAAAGAAATAGCAATATATTGCTGATAGGATTATTCAGGAAGTTGATTAAATCCTAAATACATACAACTAAGAAATACTGATTTCAATAAATTAATTAAAATCATGAATTTGAAATTTTATAAATTAGCATAGGATGAATTCATTAAATTTTTTAGAAATATTTGATTTTTGAGTGAATAGTGAACAATACAAATTTTATAAAACTATTAATATTATGACAATATAATTATTTAAGAGTAACATAAAATATTATGATTTTTTTGGAAAAATATATATAACAAAGTAATATAATGGATATAAAAATATAATTTTTAACTGATAATTATACCAACACATTTTAGATTTCTAGGTAATGATTTTTTAAAAATATAAACTATTTTAATTTTTATCTATAAATTAAGATCATATATTTTACATTAGATTTTTAGTTTCCTTTTAGAGAAAAATAATTATTACTTTATTTAACATAATCCAATTAATTCCATTCGAATCATCGTAATTCATTATTTTTCTATAAAATCATTTTTATTCTTAATGTTTCTTCTCAAAAAATACTTTTCTTATGTTTTTGAAAAAAAAATATATAAACTAATTTCTATTACTTATATAAAATAAATTTTGTCAAAATAAATCCATATTTGGATCCAAAATAAATAATATTTGGAAATATGTTGAAATTTATTTTTGGTCATAGTGTATAGTATTCATGATAAATATTTATAACTTTGGATAAGTATTAAATGAGATAATGATTAATGATAACACAAAAAAATTCAATTATCTAATTGGTTGGTTTAATTTCATCTGTAACCATATCACTGTTTATGATATGAATATTTGGATCCACATTACATAGAGAAGACATTATTATATAATGATTTTTCATTTATTTACATGTTTTCCATAATCCTCATATAAAAATACTACCCACACTCTTATCTACTATAACTACCCAAGACAATGAACTTGAAAAATACCTTCACATATATGACAGGAAAACTCTGGGTGAGTTTTTTTAGGATTCTATATTTCAATATAGATATGTTTTATTTTCATGCTTTCGAAATACAATGTTTCATGGAAATGAGTAACCTTTTTGGTAATAAGAAAAAATCAAATCACTTTATAATGTGTTATAGTAAAAGGAAAAATATATAGGTGGAGTAATACATATAGGATCAGATGAATAATTCTTAACCTAGGGAAATCTTTTGATGTCTCTATGACATAGTATATTACGCAATGTTTGGAGGTGAATATTTATATTCTGGAGTTTTTCAATGTTCCTTTGGATATAATGTTTGATAAAAAGCATATGGTGATTTTTTTATATTGTAAAATTTTCCAACATCATTACAAACAATAATATCTTGACCAAAATTTTCTTGAGGGGAATAATCTTGTATGGGAGTTCAAATTTGATACTAAGAATTTTTGTGAAGTTCACCAGACAACAACTATCACACTAAGGAGTGTCTATGAAGAGTCCTTGGATTATATAAATTTTATTTATAAGAATATTTTGTGTATAAATATATAAAATATAGAAATACACCATAAATATAAGATTTATGTGTAATATTTTTATAATCTAAATATTGTTGAAGTGATTTTTTCTAATTTGAAAAGAAAGTGGGTTTTTTTCTAATGTAAAAGGGGGGATATATGTATTGAAAAAATGGATTCTACTAATGAATCGGTTGCATAGAGTCTTTCAAATTTACATGTATAATGTTAAGACGAATGGTTTTTGATATTTATGTTGCTAAATATTATCATCAGATGACATGTTGATTAAAAATATTTCTAAAAGAATAACATTATATTCGATAGTGTATATGACATGGAACATTGAGCTTAAATGACCTATGAAATATATGATTATTAAAAACATGATGTTAAATTCTCTATAATGAATAATATTAACTAAATTATGATATATATATATATATATCATAATCAATAAAAATGTTTTGATAAAATTTTTGTATATAATCTCTCATTTTTTACTAATGTCTTTTTGTTCATCAAAAATTAGTTCTCTTCAAAAATATTTATTATATTCTTATGAGAAATTATTATGTATAATATATAGAAATTTTTAATAAATTATTTTATAAAATAATATTTTTTAAATATCCTTTTAAAAATTATCATCGTGTTAGTTTTGTTTATTTTTTAGAAACTATTGATTTCTTATTTAGTTGTTAAAAATACAAATTTTTATTAATACTATATTTCCTTTCAAACCGTCATTTCATTAAAAAGTACCATTATTTATTAAATTTGATTAAAATAAATGTAGGAATTTTTTTTATATTTAATCCAAATAAATACATTTGAATCATATTTATACTGAATTTTAGAATAATTTTATTTTTTTTGGGTTTAAAACCCTATTTCCTGAAAAACTGTTTTAAAGTGAATATTGTTTCTCTATTTTAATTAATTAAAATAACAAATAATGATAAATTATTTAAATTAAAATGTTATTTTATATATCACTAAATATGAATTTAAATTCATATAATTATAGTTCCTTTCTATAGAGTTAATGTAAAATCTTTTTATCCATAAAAAATACATCCATTGAAAAATCATTTTTCTATCGATTCTTTGAGTTTTTGATTAATTTAAATTTTACCAATAAATTGAATTTAAAATATAAAAATCATTAGTATTTTATTCATCATCATAATTTATATCATATAATCAGTCCAAATAAATTCTTGGTTATAACAAATTGTGAAAATAGAAAAAAAATCATTCTCTACGATTAAGGTAAAAAATGGTTTACTAGGATGTTAAACTAAAAAGATAGAGGATGATAGGAACTAATCACATTTATTAAATGTGTTAAATTATTTTATTATGAAATTATATCCTCTATTTCTTTATAATGACTCATTCAGGATCCTTGGGGTATGCGAGAAATATAGGTATCACTTTTTCATTTTAATAATCCCACATGTGTCATCTCCCCCAATTATGATATTTCAGACAAAATCCTATACTCCTCACAAATCAAAAAAATTTTGGTTCATTGAATTCATTCTAAAATATAATTCATTATACTCCCCACATCTCAAAATAATTTATTTTATCTGAAAACAATTCTTCTAATGAATTCGTTGTAAATCATTAGAGGTTGTCTGAAGAATATGTATCGTTATTTATAGAGAATATTTATTTTAGTTATTAGTAGAAAATCTCAGCCAGGGGATAACCCCCTGACCATTTATTAATGTAAAAGAAAATTGCAGTAGACAAGTAACAAAAGGCAAATGAAAAGAGCTTACATGTCACAAAACCCGTATCCATCTCCATAATCCTCCTCCACTGTGGCTGTTTCCAATTCCGAGCTTTCGTAATGCCTCAGAACCTTAGCATATTTTCATCGCAGATTCATCCGCTCCAAGGATAAGAGCTCCTCGTTTCCACAAAAGCTCCTAGTGACTAACGACATTGGAAAATCAGAGTAATCTTTCTTTGACCTGCATCATGGAGGGGCGGTCAAGACTTCTTGAGCACCGCTCACCTTCGCCGTCCCGCCTTGGACCACATCCCTAAAAGAAGGCTTAATCTTTATTTTAGTTATTCTTACACAACCCAATAATATTAAACAACCATGATAAAATAAAAAAATATTATCCTATATACATGGATATTAATATGTTAATTTAATACACTATATCCATGTACATTATCATCTTATGTGAAATGAAACCATCATTCATGTGTACGTCAAACTACCACCTCACAAACCAATGTAATTAATTTTCCATCACCTCCTTATAGGAATGGATATAATGATATTATATATTATATATATATGTGTGTGTGTCTGTGTGTGTGTGTGATATTTTTAATATATTTATACATTAGTAATTATTATATCTCATATACCATTTGACATTTCGTTCGGTGGGGGATGCGATAACGTCACCCATGTGTATAGGGGACTACCGCATCACGAAGCGATATGATTGATTTTTCTAAAACTATATAAATGTATAGAAATAAAGGTATAATTAATAAATATATGTTAAATATAAGCAATAATTATGATAATTTATAAAAATTTATCATTTTTAATTGATAGTATACCATTTACATTCTTACTACTTCATTTGATTAAAAAACAATTATTTCCTTCGAGCATACATGTGAACTACCACTTCTACAAAAGTATTTGATTAAATTTTCAGCACATAATCTGTGGGAATAAATATATATGTGAATTTCATGAAATAAAATTTTATTTATGTTATTATTATCATTCTAGGAAGAAAAATATTACATACATTTTTACCAAAATGATCATCGATAAATGGAAACGTTACATGTGAATATGTATGTATTACCATGTCCATTATTGTAACATCATTCACTTCTCAAAACCCTAATTAATGGATATTATTATAAGTGAAATATATATATAAATGTATTTATTTATTTATTTATTATTATTATGGATATGATTTAACAATGGATCCTTTTACCGTGATCAACATAACGAATCCGTTCGGAAAATATGGAACGAACATTATCACAACACCAAACATTGATTAACTGATTAAATAATTAAAAATTCTATTACTATAATCAAAATAATTTATTTACTCAAATGTTATTAAACCTATAAATCATTCCTAAAAATGAAATTATTTTATGTGTGTTTATTATACATTAGTTGAATGACAATCTATGAATATTTGGAGTGGAGGTCTGGGTTTCTTATCTCACATTTCGTTATATAAAACATATGACATATTTAACATAGATTTGAAAATTTATTGTATATAAAAAACCTTTTACATATTATTTCAGGAATTTTTAAACATAATTTTATTTTATTTTTGATTTTGAATTATTTCGTAGAAATTGATTTGAAATAAATGTTATCAAGTGATAATGGATTTCATAACTCAATTCATTTTAATTAGATTAAAATAATTCATTATTTCCAATGAAATTATATTATTATATTTAAAATGGAATATAATTTTATTATATTTCATTTTGACTTGTTTTTTGGGAATTTAAATTTTTTAGAGATAAATCTCAAATAAATAACTCGTAATAAAATGATATGATCTTTTTAGAGGTTATTTTTCTCAAATACGCTTTCCGTTATACATGAATTTAATGATATGCACATATATTAATTTATTAGTATTATATACTACCCAAAAAAAAATTAAAATCAGGAATCTCTTTTTCTCCATGATATTAATTGTTCAATTTTATGTCGTTCTTTCAGGTATATTATGATTAAAATTTTATCAATGTTATAAAAAATTATGTAACATTGTCCATCTTTTTAGGGATTTATTATGTTCTCTGATCCATTATAGTAAAAGTATTTAAAATGAAATTTAATTAAATTTAAATAATTTTCCAATTACTATTCAACATTATCTATGACCATATTTTCAAAGTATTTATAATGAATTATCATTATGTTTTTCATATTGGTCACTTTTACTCTTTAAAAAATGTTTGAAATGAATGTTTTTTTTCAATATCTATGAAAATAATTGTTTTTACATCAATCATGACCATTACATAAATTTAATATTTTATAAAAAATTTCAACTTTTTAAAAAGAAATCAGTTTTAATATATTTTTATATTTTTTATATTTTTAAAGTCATTTTCAATGTCTTATTTTCCCCATGAATTATTTTAATTATCTTTTAATGTTATTTACATTCATTAATGTAAAAAAAATTATTTTATTTATTTTCCAATGGAGATATGTTTTCTTCATAACATAATCATTATTTCATTGGTTGAATTTTTATTGTTTTGATGTTAATATCGGGGAACCTGTCTCTTTTTCCCCTGGTTATTAATTCTATGAATGAAATAATGGGTGATTCAATAAGTTTTATGATGAAATGAAATATCTGTGTACTTTATTTATTGTATGGTTCATGGGTGTTTTTTAGGATGGCGATTGGTTCCTTTGTTAACCATATATGGGTGGCTCCATCATAAACTAAGAATTAGTGGTTATGTAATAACCAAAGGCAAGTGATTCCTCAATATCCCTTTATTAAAATTTGTATGAAAGTCATCCTTATGATAATATATTTTTTAATAACTATTCTTTAGGTGATATGGGGATGATAACCCATGTTACCTACATGTTTTATCTATACATTATATCAATTTTATTGAAATATAATGATTTTAGAAGGTAATGTAATGATTTTATTATTAAGGAAAATTATATTATAATTATTATGGGTAAGAAATATGGGTTATAAATGTTTTAATTGATCTTTATTGACATCACATGTTTCACAGTTATTTAAACTTACCATATTTCTTTTGTTAAAAATTTAGGGCATGTTTCATGATTTTTTACCTGGTTATTAATGCGTTTGATTTCCATTATGTTATGATCAAGCACTTTTATTATGTCATTATACCCATGTGATCATGTTTTTCTCACTAATAATTATCAAATGTTAATTATTATAGTAACCCTTACTAATAATTTTATCTAATCTATGTTATATTATCTTTTTCATGATGTTACAAATAATGATTTTAAGTAATATATGTAGATAAATATTTCATATAGTTGATAATGATTACCAAATATAGAATATGAAATCATGGGTATAGAGGGGAAAAATATTTTAATTTCATGGGTCTAGCTTATGTAATCGTTTTTTTAATTCTATAAAAAATATATCTAAAAGGCCATTGGTTATATATGATGTCAAATATTTTACTTTTTTAAAATGTTCGGGATGTAAAAAATTCGGTCCTGAATATGGGTATCAATTCATAAATGTAATGATTATAAATTTAGCATTGGATTCAAGAGTGCATGTTCAATGCTATTATACCAGGTATTAGAGGAGAGTCTATATTATGATATTTTAATATTATTTTATCTTATGATTTATGTATAAAATTTTGATTTTATGAGATTATTGTTGATTGTATGATCAAATTCTAAGGAACTAATTTTGATTCTTTAATTGATGATTGGTTACAATGATTAATAAAATTTTAGGATATTTTATTATGATTATGTACATATAATGATTTTGTTTAACATGATTTATTACACTAATTTTTTGGTAATATTTTTTAATATATTGATAATATTTAGAGATTATATGATTTTGGATACTTTGATAATTAATGGCACACTTGTTTAATCAAATTGATGACAATGGGATTCAAAACTGATTTGTGAATATTTTAGTAATGTTATTTGAAAAGAAGATATCTATTTTTTGATTCCTGTAATATGAATGCTGCTATATATCCTTTCTTGTTTAAACGCTCATTAATTTTTAGGTTATTAAGGTTATTTTGGATATGGGTTTATTTAAATGCCGAATTATTTTTTTTAATCATTAGAGATTACTACTGAATTTGGGAGATTAATGTATGATTGTTTTCATATGAAGGCCTATAAATTTTTAAAATTACATTATCCTGTGATAAAAATTATTGGGTTTGGTTAATTTATAATGATAGGGTGAATATATTAGAATGTTATAATTGAGTTTTTTATGAAAATAATTTTTTATACATGGTAAATTTAGTTTTTAATTGAAATCATCATTTATACAAAATATACTAATTTTACTATTATATATATTTATCTTTTAATATATTATTTATTGATAAATAAATCTAACATATATTTATACGAAAAAATGATATTTTCTTTTAATTTTTTTTATGAAAATAAATTTCATTTTAATTCATTATAATTATTTTAAAATTGTAAAAAAACATTTACATATTAAAAAAATACCAACCTCTATTTTAGAATTTTTATAAAATATTTATTCTCTTGTAATGTGATCTAAATATGTCCATTTTTATTTATAAGAAACCAAAATATTATTTTATACATTTATATGTGAGGCTAATATACAAATGTCGAGATTACAATTCCACATAGTTAGATTTAAATTCAAAAGAACAGTGTTATAATGGTCCTATTGGATCATTAATTTATATAAATATAGTTTTTTTAAATAATTATTCCATCACATATACATTATTATAATGTTATATATTATCATATTAAGATAAATATTATATTATTAAAATTATATTTCATTTCTATAGACTTTTCCATGAGTGATGTCATTCAACTCGATTAAGAATATCAAAAAATCTCATTTTCAATTATCTTATTATCTATTTATTTTCTTGCTAAAATATGTTGTACTATTACTTGTTTATTTCCTTACCAATTTATTATTATTAATATATCAAAATAAGTTTTTTATTGGGTTCTCTATGATATGTATTAGTTTTATTTAAATAATTAGTTATTGATAAATTCAAATGATAATATTTGGGGACTTTACATTCATCACCCTTTATTAATTTTCCACATCAAAATTTCAATGTACATACTAAGGTAAAAATAGATAAGTAAATTCTCCTTCATCTCTTATTTTGGCTCCCATGTCACCTCTTTATACTAATGTTTTCTCGGTAGTAACTAGAATTGGTGAGTTGTCTTTTTCTGTATAACCATGAATCTACTATCCATAATCATCCCCAACAACACTCATAAGAGAGATCAATTTTCATATGTAACACTTCGATGTTCAGTACATGTGATGGTATTGTTATGTACATCCAAAAGAAGGATACATATAATAAATTAGATAATTTGGTCATGGTTTGTGGATGTTCATGTCGATATTTCATAGCTCCGATGCAATTAAGAATATCAAAGTGTCTGATGTGCCTAGGATATAGCTTTATGTTCTTCCCAAATATCTTGTACCTATTCTATAGAGATATTCATATCAATAAATTATCACCATCTTCAAAATAAATATACCATCGATGATTGTCATCATATCCCTTCTGTCGAATTTGGGGAGCCATGATGTTCCAATGAATGGTCTTCACATTTTCTATCATCTCCTCTACCATTTAAGGATCCAACCACTTTTGTTCACTAAATTCATCCTACAATTATGGTGTTTAATATAACCTAACATAAAGTGCTTTCTATGTGTCTGTTTGGATGCTTGAGTGGATACTATTTATATATGTGGTCTCGGGTAGTTGAAGATGATGATCCCATCCTTCATTGAACATCATTTAGCATGTTATAGACATTTTTTCAGGAATCTGAATTGTCCCCTCAGATAATACAATAGTCAAGGAGTGAGAGTTCATATTGAAGTTCATCTAATTATTTAGAAAGAATTGGAATCTTTCCTAGAACATGGATATAAATCTTAGATATCGATAGGATACAGTCAATAATGGTACTCTATACAGCCTCTCCACTTATCTAATGTATATCTATGAATGGTGATCAAGTGAGAAGTCCTATCGAATTACAATAAAGTAAAAATTCATTACAAGATTAAATATAACATCCCATGTATCATTATTTCCAATGGATGCATGCATATGTCCATTGAAATTTCCCATGGAGATGATTTTTCATTTCTATGTGGGTATATGTGATGGTTTAATCATCAACTTTGACTATTGCTTTTCAATTTTCACTTGTGGACATAACAGAAAACATTGATGTATATTAAAAAATATTCTTCTTCATAGTTTATTTCAAATAATTCTCTTGGATATCTAAATACATCTTTATACTCCCTTGTTGAATGGAAATGTTTAATCTATGAACCCCATTCCAAATATCCCCATTTATAACGTGATTTTATAGTACACATAGTCAATAACCATATATTATGACTTCTTCCTCGATAATTTTAAACTCCTAGGAATTTTTATTTCTAATAACATCCACCTTCTTCTGAATTTCTACATAATTACTATTAATACATTTTATCATATTTGTCAGTAATGGTTGATTAATTATTTTAGAAGGGAATAATTATTTTTCTTACATTATGATTACAATTTCGATACATTTTATGTTAAAAAAGAATTGATGATTCTCAATTCTCATCATAGGTAATGTTTCAGAATCATTTCTACACTGAGAATCTCCCACAATAATTTTTTTCTATGATTGTAGTGAATTGAGCAGTAAAAATCGTTGATAATGTATAACCATATTAATTGGTTCATATTGAGATACTTCTTTGTGAATATATTTTTTTGGATATTATAATTAGGATATATCTTATAGTTATCCCTATAAAAATAATTCTATTATATTTTCAATGTGTAGATCACACCTACAATATTTATATCATATTTGGGATAGTTTTTCTAATGATATTTCTGCATTTTGAGATATGGGATATTACTTTATCATATTTCATCAATAAACAACCTAAACCATTCCTTGATACTTCTCAATATACAAAAAATAGTTCCCCACTAGTGGATAGTGTGAGTATTGGTGATGCGATAGTCCCCTTTTATAACTCTATAAAGAAACCTTAACATTCACTAGTACTGAAAAACATTACTTCCTTCTGATTTTGGAATCATAATTGGGTTTAACAATATTGGAAATTTATTCATAAACAATTGACAATACCTATCTAGACCATAGAAACTATAGATATTTGTTACAAATGAATGTATAGGACATAAATCAATTGCCTTTATCTTCGAGGGTTCCAGATATATCCCTTTGTATGTGTAAATTTGTCCCATCAATGATACATCATCTATTAATAACTCACATTTACTATAATTTTCATATAGTTTCTCCGTTCATAAATTAGTTTTCATAGACATCAAATGTTCCTCAAGCACCTCCTTTCTCTTATTGTATATTAGAAAATCATCTAAAATGGATAACACAAATATATTTAAATAGTCTCTAAATACTCTATTAATTGTGTCTATTAATATTGTTGGATAATTAGAGAGTCATATGATCATCACTATGAACTCACAGTTTCTGTAAATCATTTTAATGGTAGTCATTGGAATTTCATCCTTCTTCGCATTTTATTTGTGATATCTAGATCGAAGGCCCACCGTAGAGAAATAAGTCTCCCCGTAAAGTTGATCAATCAAGTCATATATCCTGGGAAGGGGATACTTATTCTTTATAATGAATTTTTTAGATCATTAAAATCATTGTAAAGGTGAATTTCTATATCATTCTTCTAGAAAAATAGGACTACTGTACACCATAGTGAAGTACTCAGGCTTATGAAACCCTTTTATATATTCCTTTTTTACTACATCTTTACTTCCTCAAACTCAATGGAATCCATCTTGTTGGGATTATTTGATATGGAATGATATTTAGGTAAAAGATCATTGAGAACTCAACCACTCATTTGATAGAAAGACTATGAAATTTAAAAAAGAAAAAATTATTATATACCCTCACAAAGGGTATGTCTTCAATCGTGATATTATCCTTTTTATAAATCATTTTTAGTAGATATTTGTTATCATAATGTCATAGTATCCGCTATTGAGGTGATGATCATGAAGGAAATCCATCATCCTCTTTTGAATTTCAATGAATTAGGGGATGCCTTGGGATTTAAAGAGTGATCTTCCTTTCCCAGCAGTTGATTTTGGGTTTTTATAATGATTTATAATCAATACCAAAAATAGTACCAAACACCAGCAAACTATGTAAGACGAGTTTTGTGGATTTTTAGTCCACAAACATTTCTTGGGGAGGATTTATTTACTTTATATTCAATAATTAATCAATTAATTTTTGTCATATTTAACTCAACTCCCATATTTTGAGGTTGTGAATGAATTGTTCTACTAAACATGAAAGATATCATAGAATTTATAGAATAAGAATCAAATAGTATGAGAACTATTATTTAATGAATATCCAATTTAAAATTCACCACTTAATTATTGGGATCCACAATAGAAATAGTGATAGAATTTTCCATTTATAACTTCCATGGAACATATTGTTGTTTATTGTCACTAAAAACCATTGGATTAGGGAATAAGCTCACATGAGGCATGTGTTGTATATAAGTGAAACACTATACTATAAGAATATTTTGATCTAAACCATCTACCCTTATTCTTCATTAGTGGAATTCTATAAATCTGTTTGGAAAAAATTGTCTTGATTCCCCTCTCTTCTACATTAAATGTATCTCGTATTTATATTTAGATAGTTCTCGGGAAACTTCTCCCCACATTTTTAACCTATGATATATTTGGTTTCCATTCCTCCATGTGATTTATATGATGATCCGAACCTCAATTTCCACATCTGTATATCCAATCCCACGAGACCACAATGGGTTACTAATATCCTTATCAACAATTATGGAATATCTGACAATCTCATCATATATATCAACGTTTGGATCACTACTATTTTTATAATACATATAATTAACCCACTAAATAAGTGATCCACCTGAAATTCTAGTGTTGATGAATAAATTAGGACCATATTAATAAATAATTTTGAAATATTCCTCGTACACACTGATCAGCATCACCATCAAAATGATAGACCATCTGTGTGAATTTATCTTCTTCTGAGCATTAGAGAACATAGAATATCATCTCAATGGAGTTAATACATTATTTCTTGATGAGGTTACCATATTATCTACTACACATAAGAGGTATTATTTTTATAAAGGATTAAATAGAAACAATTTTATTCATTGGATTAGTAGGGTTGAACACTATATTTAAGTTATTAGTCATATCTTGAGCCAGTTGAGCTAGTACTGTAATGATGTTATGAGCATCTTTTCCTAATAGACTTAACATTACTCTAGAAAAATAATTAAATTTCCAATCACATTTTTTATTATAAAATGCTCTTGAATTTACCACTATAAATTAAAATAATAGAAAAAATATATTTATGGTGAGTTAGTACATATCCAATGATGAAAAAATTATCCAAAAAATTTCATGGAATAACTTAAAAATAAATAATATATCATAACTAATGATTCTCTATGTTAACATTGAGTATTCATTATCATTGAAGTACCCATGGGGTTTATATTTATTTTTTAGTATGTATCCCCACAAGTAACTACCCCACGCTCTGATACAATCAATACTGACCCCATGACTTTTATACATATTGTTATAATATTTTAAGAATAATTATTCATGAAATATAATACAATGACTAAAAATTATAGATTATTTAGAATACTAGATAGATAAAAATTTTATTAATCTTAATAATGAGATCAGGTCTCCCATTTAATTTCTCGAACTACATTGGATAACCTGGGGAAATATAGATACAAAAGGGATGATCTTGAAATCCCAATATGGGAATAAGCCTGGGATTAAAACATAGAACATGATATAGAAGGAATAAAATCATAAAATAACAATTATGGGTCATGAATAAATATATATAATCCTAAAATATAGAACATGGGATCATATGATAAATTATTCATAAGAATGTGATGAAACCTATAACATGACATAAACATATGTAATGGAAAACTGCCAAGACTACATCACATGGTGTACAATATCCCATAATATATTAGGTTTAATCCCTAATCTCCTAAATAACCTATCATGAGAAAAACATTAACCAATTAATTATAGATAAATCTAGGATAACCAATGAGAACATGTTCATTAAAATGAGTGACACATAAAGAATTATTCATTAGGAATCGAGGTTACCAATAGAAATAATTGGGAATAAAAATCAAGTCACAATGCATTACCAAATGGTGTATAACAATGTTATCCACGAATGAAATGATTTAATTAATTTATGGACATTAAAAAAATTAAATATAATTATATATTATGAATAATTATTTATAACTAAATTTAAAACAATTGTGCTGCTAGATAACTTTTGGAATGTTCCACTTAAGTATAGTTTTTTGGGAAATTAACAACTTGTGTTTAACGAATTAAATTTATACCTGTACTTATAAAACCTAAAATTAACTAAATAGTTTTAAATTATAATTTTTTCCTTTTAGAAAAATATTGCAATCTAAAAATAGTTTAAGGAGTTTATTTGGAAACTGGTCAGAAAAAGGAGAAGTTCTCTTTAATCGGGTTTTCTAATTGAGAGGAATTAGGAAGTGGACCTTATAAAACATATAATTGACCAAAAAATAATATTGAATTTAGATACATAAACATGTCTAAAAATCTAAAATAAAAATTGGGAAATTTTATTCGAAAAATGAAGTGATGTGTTGAGTCAAAGAGAGAGAAATCCTAAACTAAATGAAATATGGAGTTATGTGATGTCCCCTACTGTATGTCCAAAAGTGTTATACAGAATCACTAAATGTCATGAATATAGAAGTGAAATATTGTTTTATTCATTAACCTCCTAGAATTAAATTGGTATAATATATCATCTATTTTATGGATTTATTTTGATTCATTTTATAAAATGTTAATGGTTATTTTAATGTCCGTTTTTCATGTTTTTTCTAAATAGTACAAACAACATTTGTTTTAGGGACTATTATTTTTATATATGGGATAAATACCATGAAATATGTTATGAAAATAATATTAAAATATAAGTTAACCTTAATAATGGGTTTATGACAAATATTTAAGGTTTATATTAAAAGTAAAACATTATTATCCTCGGAGACGTTTAACCACTGAAGATTGGACAAGATTTCATTTTGATTAATATAAGGAGATGGTAAAAGAGGAGTATATAAGATATTGAACAAGAAATATGAAATTATACTATATTTTTGATACTTGTATTATTATTCTATCAATGATTTATTATGCAAGGAGAAGTTAGAAGAATAGATAAAATTAAAACAGTTTGTTCGAGAAAGTTTCCATAAGAATATTTGCTCGTTGAAGGACCCATTAAATACATGGAATTCATATTTTTTTTATACCAAAAAGATCATGGATTTGGGTAATATTATTTAAATGGTAATTGGGAGGAAAATATATAAGCTAAAAGGAGTAAAATGTGTGAGGATGAAGGGAGTTATATATACGTGGTGGAAAGGGTTGTTTTTTTTATTATAATCATTATATTATTATAATTTCTTAATGCAGTAAATGGTGTTTATTACAAGGAATATATATAGTAAATGTTGTTGGAGAGTCCAAATCAATGGGTTATTACATTTTATATGACATCAAAATTATTTTATTTGGATTATAGTGATAAATAATATAAATGGAAATATTTCACTATTCACAAAAAATAAACTATTTTAGAAAAAATAAAAACATTCACACTAACCATTTTATTATGTGTGTATTTTTAAAATGGAATACATTTTATAAAAATATGTTTCTGGAAATATGAAATTTAATTTTTCAATAAAATCATTATTTAGTCAAAAAATAATGTTTTTAATATGATAATTGATTTTTAGTCCCATTCTAAAATAAAATGAGGTCACATAATATTATCATATAATTTTAACAAAACAGATTATTAATTAAAGAATATATATTATGAAAATAATTTTTGTTTTAAATAAATATATTAATTATCATATAATAAATGAATAGGTACATTTTAAAAAAACACCAACACCCAATTTATCATTTTCAAAACATTTATTTACTTACTTCATCTTATAAATATAACATTTTATTATTTATAAAATGAATAAATTTTATTTTATACATTCTTATGTGAGATTAATATTTTAATGGTCTCACTATATTTCCTAACAGTCTAATTACTATTCTAATGGCTAGATTTATAACATCCATATAGGTTCATTATTTAATATACATACAACTAATTTCATTAATTTTTAATTCGCATATAATTTCTCTAAATGTTATATATTTTCCACTTAAAATGAGTACTATATTATTGAAATTATTTTTTAATTTCTTCAATTTTTCCTTGAGTGCGGTCATTCTTCTGGATTGAGATTATCCAAAATGTCCCATTATTATCATATTATAATCTATTTATTGTCCTATTATAATATTTAGCATTCAAATTTGGTTATTTCCATAAATATGTTTCATTATTAATTATTAGAAAATATTTTTAACTATGTTCTCAATGTGAATTATGTGTTTTAAGGAATAACAACATAATGGGAAATTACATTGATAAAATTATGGGTTTTTAGATAAATGATTCTAAAATTAAATCATACATAATTTTTATACCACACATACTTTAAAAAAACAAGAGTTTGATATATGTCTTTGTGTGGGATATTACATCCACCTAATAATTTTTCTATTTCATTTTACATACATAAAAACATGAGTAGAATAAAAAATATATTCCATCTATAAAATAGTAATTTAAAAAACAATTAAAATTATAGAATGATTATATTTTGCATTAAATTAGTAATATTAAAAATACAAGGTTATTGTAAATTTAATCACTAAAAGGAAAAGTCAACGTACCCTTTCTAATTTGTGTCAATTCCTAGTATATTTATTATCCAATACATATTATGTGAAAATATATTAATAAGGGTCCAAATAAAAAATATATAGATATTATGAATATAATATACAAAAATTGGAAATTATTCAACATACCATGAATGTTTCTGAAAAGTTGATTAGTAAACATAAATAGATTGAAATAAGATGAGAAATAAAATAATTTAATAAAAAAGGTGATAAATAGTTCATGAAAAAAATATAGAGGGTAATGGTTCTTGGGAACTTTTTTAAAAAGACATTTTTTATTTATCTATAAGTTATGTTCAAGTAAAGTATTTTTCAGTGTTGAGCTAAGGGTTTGTGTCTCAATCACCCTTCATTAAGGCATGCTCTCATCTTAGGTACTATTTTTTATTACTAGAGTGTGACTAAACTCCCTTGAGTTGTTGTGTCATAATATTTTTTTTAAATTTAAAATTTCATATCTTTTTACTCCCTTCCATGTTAGTTTATATGATTAATTCCTCTTATTGAATATAAGATCCTATTAATACTTGATATTATTTTATTATTCAGAATGATTATCTTATAGTTTTTCCTTTTATTTAATATGTAATACATGATTTATATCTTGGGAGAAAACATTTGATGCAAATATTCAATTTATATGAGAAATAATCAATCAGGAAAATGGAAATATTTTATAAATAGTATCCATCCTCTTGAATGACAATATCCCGTCATTGTTAATAATTTAACATTTGGCTAATGAACTCCTTATTAATTGGAATCCAAACTGAAATTCATTTCATATAAAATTCATATTTACCATAAATTACATTAAAATAACTTTTCAGTACGTTTTCTAATATGGTATTTCAATAATGTTGTTTTATAACATTTAATGGGATCTTTGATGCCACCTTCATGACTTAATGGATAAAAATTATCTTTCTGTTTTCTCTATTTAATGTAATATTATTCTAGTTTAACCTTTTGAGAAATTTATATATAAATATATTAAATATATTAATATTTAAATATTCTATTATTTTTTGAGTTATACAACAATGTATATCTATTCAAGATTCCAACCATTATCTAAATGAAATTTAATGGAATGTTTTAACTTTTGGTCTCTAAACATGAAACACCCACCATAAATATATATATATAATTAAAAAATTCTCAAAATCATCACCATACTATTTATAATTATATTTTTTCAGTTCATGTATTATGAAAAAATAGTAAGGTTTTTTCTTTTATTAAAAATATCATTAATTATTTTATAATGACTCAGAAAAGTGTTTTTATTTTGTTATTTATTCTCATAGATTCTTAAAAAAATCACTACATCAAAACATAGTGATCAAAAACAATGTTTCATTTTAACATATGAACATCCAAATTATTTAATTTATTCCTTTATGTTATTATTCTGATTTAGTTTTTATTAATCCCTTTAAACAAAATTATGTAACCTATATCCTTCTCCTGGGGTTGATCATTCCAATGATTTATCAATGGTTATATTTCCACATGTGGTACACATATATAAAATTTTAATTAATATTATTTTTTTCTTTAGTATTATATAGCCCTCCATTTAAATGGGTAATGATTTATATATAAGGATATGTTATGTATGTGATTATTCAATGAATCTAATTAACCATTAGATGATTTCCACTATGTCTATGGGAATGGGGAGTGAACAAAACCCCCCAACAAATATTCATCAATTTAAAATTTAATTTTTATAGTTACCATTGAATTTTGTTTATGATTTCATGGTATATGTTGTTTCAAAATATTCCATTAATTCATGATCTTATTATTTTATTCAATGATTTAATGTGTTCCTACTTATAATAATTACCATTTTTATATCATTTTATTTATGCTGACTCTCATGTTTTACATTAACCACATGATTATTCCCTTACCAATCTTCCTAAATAATCCATCTCATGGTATGTTTTCTCTAGGTTAATCTATGTAGTTATTTATTATCGATGAGTTTTAGGTTTACTATGTTGGGTTGTATTAAAATATTATTTTTTATATTGAATATGATCTATTTTTAAGTATAATACTCCAAAGACACCAGACCTATAGATCATCTTCATTTATTTTTTGGAAAAATATTTTATGAATTAAGAAATAATATATTTTTAAGGATTCGATCAATATATTATAACTAGTTGATTAAAAATAATACCATAATAATTTGTATGAAGTTATTCGTAGAACTAATATTATGAGAAGAAACTGGTTTGTCAAACTATAGAAGAGGGACCTTGTGTCACTTCATTTTACATAAAACATTTATCAATTATTGAGTTAGGCATCCTACTATATGATCATCAGGTAAATTATTTGTTTAAATGTATTGAAGATAAATATTTTTTGTATTAATGATTTATCACATGCAATGAAGATGTATTAAAAGTTAAATTACAAGAAAAAGAAAAAAATGGATTGAGAAATCGGCCTCTAATTTTTTTTATTAACATTTATATCGATGAGAAAAAATGAGATGTATATCCAATAATATAATTTTTTTTATTTTTTCAATAATATATGATGTAACCACTTTGATTTTATATTTTGAGAAAGGTGATTAGATATTTTCATTCTATGAGGGACACAAGGCTTTAATTGGGGATATTTTTCGTAATGTTAAATGAAAAATATTTTATGTAAAGAGGAAAATTGTGGTTATTTAATTATAATGAGTTTTATCCTAGAATAGAGGTCCAAGGGTATTCACAAGTTCTTTTATTCCTTGATAATAAATGTGTAGGTGTGGCATGGGATAAAACACACGATACACCAAAGATGTAGTCATCCATATTAATGGTGAACATCATTCATAAACACTCATTTAAATTGTTAAGTGTTTTAATATTTATCATTACATGTATGTAAAACAATTAAGTGAAGAACTGAGATATCACTTACTAAAGTAGTGTCGAAGTAAATAAGGGGAAAAATATTAATTTTTAACAATTAGCCAATAATGGTTCTCCCATACTAAAAATTATTTCAATATCCATTTTTACAGTAATATTGATAAAACTAAAGGAGTTAAGTTTAAAGAAACAACAAAATGGTTCATAGAATTCTATTATATTAATCCATTGTTACACCTCACCAATTAATTTTAAATGAACAAACAAGATTGAAGATGTGTTAACGATGCGCCTTCACGTTTCTTCATGATATAATCTAAATTATACGATTACATTCCAATAACATATCCGTTGTTACATTGAGTGCAAGAATGATCTAGTAGCTTAAATTGAAGTAGTAAAAGAATATGTTACTTTCTATTAGATTTTTAATTTGAAATTAAATATTCTATGAAATAGGGAAGTTCCTATTGTTATTGTTCATTATTTATACAGTACATGACATTAAGAGAATAAATAAGAAGAAGGGAAATCCATTAATAAGGATATTTATTTATTACCAAAAGTTCTCTTAGGATGCATCATTGAATTGGTAATACCATATGTTATTGTTGAAGAATGATCGAATTTAATAATATTTCAACCCTTTAGTAAGTTTATTAGTGTTATTTATGGATCATAGGTTTATTTATACATAAATAAAATCTTTTTTTATAAAATATAGATAATTTTAAATTATTTATATATTTCTTTGACTACTAAATTAATGTTTCAGGGGTCAAATTAAAAATGTATAAGGTAATACACTATTTAAAACTGGTTTAAACATTCATATCATTAATATAAAACCACTATTTTCATAAGACTTATATTTTTTATGTATAACAGAATATTCTACCTACATTTGAATTTTTTTCAAAATGAATTTTAAGGACAATACATATTTGAGAATCTGTTTCCAGAGTCTTGATTGTAGTGTGGATGTGAATAATACCAGTCAATATATGGGATATTTCCATTCATATTAAGTATTGAATGTTTTTAAAAGTTATTTTTTATATGGTTGTTTGGATGGGTAGATGAAATTACTAAGCCCTAGTAATCAACATAAAAAGTGTTTGGTGTCGAAGAAAAATCATAGTGACATATTTTTTGTCTTAATTTTATTGTATAAAGTTGGACTATATGTGTGTAATAATAAAATATTTTTATTCATTAATTAATATCCCCTCATTAACTAAATGAGACATAAAATTCCATATATTATTAATATTGATAATAAAGTCATAACATTTGATTATTCAAAAGTATTTCAACATTGTATTCTCCTCTTACCACGTCACCTAAAACATAAAATATTATATAATAAAAAATAATGGTATGATGTTAATATAGACCAATATCATGATTACGTCCTTAAAGAAATATTTATTATTAATTTTATATTATCAAAATTCTATCAATGTTTTATATGTTGTGGTTTTTCATCTCAAGTAAACCATTTGGGTGATTAGTTCTCACCACTAAGACACGGTGCCCTATACTATTCATCTCATGATATTCCACCACATGATTTTTGGGAAACTATGTGCTAATATAAGTCCATAATTTTTTTAAAAAAAATCAGATTTTCTTTTCAATAGTCTATAGTTTTGGGTAATGAATCTAAATACCCCATACATGTGGGTGATCACTACAAAAAAATAAATCTTTGGAAATACTAAATTAATGAAATAATGACCCTCATTATATCAAATGATCTGAGTGATATCATTCCCGAAATATCATTTTGTAGAACTCTAAAAACCCTGTTGGATACCTTTTCATCATCTAATATAACATTCGAATAATATTTCACATTTGAAATATCTAATAAATATCACACCCCGACCACATTATTCATTTTTTTATGTATTTAATAATGTTGGATATTTTTGTTGATCTTCAGGTTGAGTGTCCAAAAATGTACTTGTATTTTAGTGTTCTTTAATTTATTCTAACCAAAATAATGTTAATGGTGAAATGTATATGGAAAAGGTGACATGTTGGGTAGTTTGTGATAGACACGGTGTCACTACTTTGTGTTTAAAACATTCAAGGATCTTTAGGTAAACATCCCTAGTGTTTGGGGTGTAATTTGAGGTTTTTTGGCCAATTTTTTGGGTTTCACGATTTGAGAATGGTTTTCTGAAACCTTGAAACCAAACCATAAAATGACGAAGAAGCATTCTAGTATCCCTCACACTGTTTTCAAATTGAATACAAAACCATGCCACCAAACCGTGTAACCACTTACAAGCATAAAATATTTGGACCTCAAGATCTTCTTTATGTAATTTCACCTTGAAAATGATTCCCTACTTGTTGGGCATAGATAAGGGGTGACTCCCCCTTCTTCCTTCTTCATTTTGGAAAACATTTGGGGAACATTATCACCAATAGTAAGCGGATCTTTAGAAAATATTCCATATTTCTATTCTCCTCTTCCCCCTATCTCATTTTAATGCTCTCCATTGTATTGCGTATTTTTTGGCGAAAACCCAGGGTTAGGGTTGGAGTATATTGGTTCATTTTCTTGTTGCTAGGTTGTGTGGATCATCTATAAGGCTTGATTATTCCTACTCGTGTTGTTTTATCCCATCCGCATGTTTTTGAGGTAGGCATTTCCATCTTTTCACATTCTAAAACACCCCATGAGTAATTATGTGTTTTCATTTATTTTTGAAATGAATTTCACTCCTCTAATATAGTTATGGCTTGATCCAAATGCTGATTTCATATTGTTTTAATTTTCTGAAAATCGTTTTTCAAAGGGATTTGTGTGAAATGACTAGGTTTATAGAAACTACGGTTATATTTATTGTGTCATTTCACTATTAAAGATAAATGGAAGGGTTTTATGAAATTTTTAGCATTGATTATGGTGAGATAATTATTTATTGATTTTTAATAATATTTTTTGGGTATGTTTTAGTAATGTTTAATCTTTTTAAATGTTTAAAAATGTTTTAAAAACTTTTTTATGGTTATAAGAGATTGTTTTACGTTCCCTAACTAGTGTGGATGGTTAGAGGTTATTTAAAATAGAATGGTTAGTTTTGTGAAAATCTATTTTGGGTGTCCTATTGGATGTTTGGTGTATGATCATATTTAGTAACATCCATGGGTGCACTATGTTCACACATAGTTTTTATCTCTAATAATGATCGTAATTTAAACTAGCATTCCATAAAATTTTGTTTTCCAAAATGGTTCTTGTTTTCTAAATAATGTTGTATCCTTCATGGGGTTTCTAAATGTTGTTCAAAATGGAATCTCATGGTGGTTTGCATGTTTTACTTTTAGTGTTTTTATTTTGGAAAATTATTTTCTTGAGGAGAAATTGATAATTTCACTCTTGAATGTGGATTTATAAATGACTTGGAAATGTTTTTCTAAATATATTTGGGTGTGTAAACATGAATCCTAGTTTGGCATGTTTTTAGGGTAACGACCCAAAGTTTCATTAATGGAAATCCCGCTTGATCTAATTAAATGTATCTTTATGTTTATGTAAAATTTCAACTTCATTGGTTTTATGTTAATAATTTGGACCATTGCTAATATAGTCGTTGAATAGTTATCACATGATTACTATAAATATAGGGCTTTAACAAATCCAAATTTACTCAGACAAAGGAAGTGATGGCCTCATCTAGTAAAATTGCCTCAGAGGAAGCCCATTTGTTGGAGTTTCGAAAAGAGGTGGCATCCTTGGGCTTCACTCTTGACTAAGCTCAAGCTGAGCTTCATCATGTCAAACTCAAACGGGACCGTCTACGGGATAAGTGGAAGTTGATAGAAATTACCACTCGAGCGATGTTATCTGAGCCACCCCAAGAGTCTGTCACCATCGCACACCTTTCCCTTAGGTCTTATGCGGCTATTTTAAGGGGTTATGTAACTAATTGATATACTATGTTTATGTACATTATTTTTTTATATAATAATGAATATACTTTCTTGTCATTATTGTTACATTGTAAATAGTTTTTAATGTACAAATAGTGTTTTTAGTTATTATTTAATTATTTAATCTATTTTATTAAATTAATGGATTTTGGAGTTAAATAATATTTTAATAAAATATTACTATTAATAAATTAATTTTTATTATATAAAAATTATCTTGTAATTTTGTGAATGCAATTAGAATTTTTATTAAGGTTTGAAAGCCATTTCTGTCAAAACCAGTGAATTTTTGATAAATGTCGGGTTTTATTTTAGAAGTGAAAATTAACATATTTAGAAAAATATTTAGATAAAATAAATGTTATTTCTGGAATCAGGATATTGAAATTATCCAACGGTGAATTTTTTATAATTTTCTGAGATCGTCAAATGTTTGGGTAAAAATTAAATACCGTTTAAATATATAATGTGTTTTATGACATCATAATGACCCAATAGTGATTTAATAAAATACTATAATCTTTTTTTTCAGCCAATATATGTCTTTACATTAAAATAATGTGATTTTGGGTTTGTTTGACTTACTTTTCAAAGCATTAATGGACCCTTCAAGACTTATTAAACACCTTGTCTTCTTAAATTGTTTTCCATGGGAGTGTGACTCACCTCCACATAAGAAGTTAGGACTTTGAATTATAAAATATTGTTTTCCTCTTCCATTTACCAAAACCCATGGGCAAAAACCATGGGTTGGTTTTTTGTTTGGATTAATTTAATAAAAGGGGTCCCAAACCTAAATAATTATAAATTCTCTCACATTTCCTATATAAACCCACCCACGCTCCCACGTCATCCTCAATAAAAGCCTTTAGAGTTCATCCAACCTCTTCCCTACTCTCTCTATAATCCTCCCAAGGTTCCACAATCTCCCATGAATCCTCTCTCAAGTCTCTCTCAATCCATTGGAAGCACACTTCCAAGTAACGGGTTTTTTTCTTCCTTTCTCTTTTTTGGCCAATATTCTTTAAGTTGTTTTGCCCTTTTAATTCCAATTATGATTGTTGGGGTATGGTTTTTCACTTCCCTCATACTTCACTATTAATGTTTGAATGATGGGATACCACTTTATCTCCCATTAAATGCCACCCATGTACACCCGTTACTATGCCGAATTTCCGAAAGAAACTTCTCTCTCGACATTTACATTCAAGCAATAATTTTGTATCATGAATCTAAATTCCATTACAATTGTAGGGACATGTATATATATGACCTCTATAATATAAATTACATGTAAATATGATGTGGAACCCATTTATCTCTCATCAACCATTCTTATGAATTCTTATGTCACGCCATTACGCTGCCGAAATTGCATCGATTTTCTAAGCCAATGCCATTGTGTAGTGAATACAATGCTCATTTCGCCATCAAGGGAATTCACCATTATACACATTTACCTATTGATTATAATGTTTCATGTATGAATTATTCATTCCTTTATCGTGGAATAAATGATTATGTTTTATGAATCAATGTTTTAGGATCCCTATGGCACACTTATGCATGAAGTGAAATGTTTAAGAAGGGTGCGCCGTTATAGCGCTCCATTGCATTGGGTAAAGTATATTATCATGGTACGTAATGTTTAATGAGTGTTTAATCATGATAATTCAACTAAACTGAGGGTTTTCTCGTGCTTCATGTTCAAGGAGGATTTACTCATTCTCCATGTGCAATGAGCCTTGGCTCATGCTAATTCCATGGTAAGTGTTGTTGCCACATTTCCATGTTATGATTATCATGCTTTATCATGCCTTTATGATCATGATTCTATTGTGCTATATTCATATGACTAATGAATAACATGTATTTTACTCCTCATGTTATTCCATGTGTATTCCCTTACTGGTCTTTATAGCTCACCCTTTTCTTATGCATGTCCTCAGGTTATCCCATGCAATGTTATGTACTGGGGAATGTAGTGGTCATGTAAAAGAAGATTTCAATAAAGATGATGTATTTCATGTTTCATGTTTTTATGTAATGATCCTAATCCCCAAATACACTAAACCTCTCGATCTTCTTTGTTGTATCAAGCGACGTTTTATGTAATAAATCATGTTTAAGTTTGTATTAAAAAGCATGGGTTGCCATACTTGGTATCAGAGGATAGTTTTAGTCATTTTTGTTATTAGGATTAGAAAACCCTATTAAAGCCTTAGAGACAAGACTATGTATAATAAAAACATCCCTATGTTTTGGTAATTACTGAGTAATTGGTTTATTAAGAAAATATATCCATGTCTGGATACGAGCCGGTAGAGGTGGCTCTAGCACAGATGTATCCAAGGGGTAAAACCCGAAAACACCACTTTGAGCTAGACTCGAATGGGAACTGGTGCACGACAATGGGCCTTGCTTCACTCTTGGTTACGACACTCCCCGGGGATATGTTTTGATAAATTCAGAAGCTTATTATGAACCCTTATTAATGGAATTAAAATGAATTCCCCTAAAAAATTATGTTAGAAAGTAGATCAGGAAAAGGAAAAATTGAAGCATATAGACTCATGAGATAAGGAAATAAAAGTTTATTTATATGTAATCAACTCTTGTCTTTGGATTACCCTTTATGTGTTACCCCCAACGTCCATTTTCTTCCAGCCAATGGCCGGTAATAGGAGGACTCGGGCTAAAAAACCGATGTGAAGATTAGTGTAACGACTGTACTAATGAGATTCCCAATCCAATGGGAGAAGGAATCACAAACATTGCCACGATTCTCTCTCATATAACTCATGTTTTGAATAGAAGAATGGGTCAATTGGAAAGTTCAAACCCCCCTAAGAAAAAACAAGTCACTATCGAGAGCTTCATGAGACAAAGGCCTCCTACTTTTAGTGGATCATCGAATCCCATGATCGTTGAACAATGGATCAACTCCATTGAAAATATCTTCTCCATCCATCAATGTTCTGAACAAGAGAAGGTTCTCCTAGTGTCTTATTGTATGGAGGGTGAAGTTGATAAATGGTGGACGTTGATCAAAAATTTGAAGCCTGAGGAGGATATCAAGGCATTGGAATGGTAGGATTTCCAGAAGATGTTTTTCGATAAATATTTTTCGTGCACCCTCCGGCTTAAGATCGAAAGGGACTTCCTTTCCCTCAAGAAATAAGATGAAGAATCTGTTGGAGCATACGAGGAAAACATCACAAGGATTTCATGATACGCTTTTTCCTTTGTCGTTACCCCATAATGCAAAGTTTACCACTTCTTTGGAGGTCTGAAGCCTGGACTGTGGAAATTATTTGCAATTCGTGACATCGATAGCTATGAGGAAATTGTCCGATGTGCCCTCAAGGTCGAAAAGGAGATCGGCGAATCACAAGGGTATCATGGGGATAAGAAGTGGAAGGTGGACTTCAATGCTGGTGGTTCGATGCAGAAATCCAATGGTGCTAAGAAGATCCAGCACCCCACTTGCCAAAAGTGCCGAAAGAAGCACCCTAGAAATTGCATTAAGTGGATAAGGAAATGCTTCAGGTTTGGAAGAGAAGGGAACCTAGCTTTTAACAGTCGGCATGAAAGACCTGCAACTGCGATAGAGGAGAGGAAATATCCGTTCAAACCACAATGTGTTGTTCATTGATACAAATGCACAGAACTGGGGCATCTTGAAAATCAGTTCCCTAATCCAAGGGTTTTCGGAGGCAACCAACAAGCTCCAAGGTAGCAAGGAAGAGCTTCTTCCATCACTTCTGTCGAAGTGAACCCTGACAATGAAGTGGTGACAGGTACGCTAGTTATTCATTCAAGAATATCGAACATACTTTTTTATTTAGGTTCTACACATTCTATTATAACTCGAAAGTTTAGTAGAACAATCCCATCACCACCACAAATCATGGAAGTGATGATGTTGGTGAGTACAAAAAATGGGGAAATCATTGCATCCCATGAATATAAGTCCTCCCATATTATAATCTATGGATTGAATTTCCCGGTGAACCTCATCATACTTCCTCTAGTGGAATTTGATGTAATTCTTGGAATGGATTGGATATACTTTTATAGATCCAACATAAATTGCCGGGAGAGGGAAATCACACTCCATATGGAGAATCGACCCTGGATTCTTTACAAGTGTATGGTGGAAGATGAATCTACTTTAGCTCCATCATCTCAAGCATGGATATTACTGCCCTATGAGCATGCGTATCTGGCTCAGATGATTGAGACCAAAGAAGAAACCATCCTTGAAGAAATGCCTATTATGAGGGAATTCATGGAAGTGTTTCCCAAGGAACTGCCTGGTCTTCCTCCTAGAAGAGATGTTGAATTATCAATTGAACATATACCTGGGGATTTACCAATATCCTAGAATCCCTATAGAATGGATGTTGTAGAGAATGAAGAGCTGAAAAAACAACTACATGAGAATCTGGATAAAGGGTTTATATGCCCAAGTGCTTCACCATGGGGTGCACCAATCCTCTTCGTCAAGAAGAAGGATTGGTCAATACGGAATTGCATCGATTATCGTGAACATGAAAAAATCACGAGAAAGAACAAGTATCCTCTCATATGAATTGATGACTTGTTCGATCCACTGTGTGGACCACAATACTTCTCCTAGGTGGATTTGCGGTCAGAATATTATCAAGTAAGGGTGATGAATGAAGATATCCCCAAGACTTCTTTTCGCACAAGATACGGGAACTATGAATTCATAGTAATGTCTTTCAGAATCACTAAGGCTCCAGAAATCTTCATGGACTTAATGAATAGAGTCTTTAGATATTACCTCGACAAATTTGTGTTAGTATTTATAGATGATATTATAATATACCCCAAAACCAAGGAGGCTCATGTCGAGCATTTAAGATCTGTACAAGAGACTTTGTGTAAGGAGAATATCTATGAAAAGTACAGAAAGTGTGAGTTCTGTTTGAAGGAGGTCTTATTCATGGCCAATATTGTCACAATAAATGGGATATCTGTGGATCCCTCCAAAACAGATGCAATTGAGGGATGGATGAGGCCAACATCGGTAACAGATATCTGTAGATTCTTGGGGATATATGGATATTATCGATGATTTGTGAGAAATTTATCATGATTGTCCAACCCTCTTACCAAGCTAACTCGAAAGGAAGTAAATTTTTCTTGGAGTAATGAATGCGAAGAAAGCTTCAAGGAGTTGAAAAGGGGATTATCACTATGCATGTTCTCACTTTACCCACAAGTGGTGAACTTTTTGTGGTATTCAATGATGCTTCAATGACGGGCTTAGGTTTTGTGCTGATTCAGAATGCTGAAATGATATCCTATGCCTCAAGGCAGTTGAAAATCCATAAGCGAAACTATCCAACGCATGATCTGGAGTTAGCAGTTGTGATCTTTTCCTTGAAAATCTGGCGACATTATCTCTATGGGGAGAAATATGAGATATATACTGGCCACAAGAGTTTTAAATATATATTCACACAGAAAGAGCATAATATGCACCAAATAAGATGGATAGAGCTCATCAAGGTTTATGATTGATCAATATATTACCACCCTGGGAAAGTGAACAAGGTTGCAGATTCCCTAAGTAGGAAGGACCCACCGATTCCATCAATGATGAGAATTGAGAAGGATCCAATCTTCATAGACATGATGAAGATAGACATTGGAATCATAAATAATGGAACATCATCAATCCTTTCACAAATGATTGCTCAACCGTCTCTTTTGGAAATGTTAAAGGATGCTCAAAATAATGATGTGGGAATTCAATAAAATGTGGAAGCTATCAAAAAAGGTAAATCATTAGAGTATAATGTTAATAAAGAAGGAATGTTGTAGTTTGGGAAGAGACTATGTGTTCTATAAAGTCCGGAGCTAAAGATGGAACTTTTGGATGATGCACATAGTTCAAATTTCTCTATTCACCCAGGTAGCACAATTATGTATCGAGATCTCATAGAAAAATATTTGTGAGATAATATGAAAAATGAGATCGCTGAATATACATCAAAGTGCCTGGTGTGCCAGAAAGTGAAGGCAGAGAGGCAGAAGTCTAAGGGAATGATGAAACCATTTCCGATACCAGAATTGAAATGGGAGAACATCCCCATGGACATTGTCACCAGACATCCTAGGGCATCCCAAGGTAATAATGAAATCTGGGTTGTTGTGGATCGTCTTACAAAGACTTCACACTTCATTTCTTTTTGGGAGGATTTCTCTTTGGATCAACTGGCAAAGATATATATCAGGGATGTGGTAAGGTTGCATTGAGTACCACAATCTATTGTGTCTGACCAAGATCCATGATTCACCTCTATGTTTCGGAAGAGTCTTCAACATGTTCTGAATACTAAACGGAACTTCAGTATGGACTATCATCCTCAAACTGATGGCCAATCCGAGTAGACTATTACACACTTGAGGACATGTTGAGAGCATGATCAATGGACTTTAAAGGAGGATGGGATCAACATCTTCCTCTGGTTGAGTTCTCTTATAATAACAGTTTCCACTCAAGCATCCAAATTGCACCATACGAAGCCGTGTATGGGAAAAGGTGCATAACACAGTCATGTTGGCATGAGGTCGATGAACGTAAACTGCATGGACTAGAAATGGTCGAAGAAATGGTGGAGAAGTTGAAAACCATTCATCAACATATCATGGTAGCCCAGATTCGGCAGAAGAGTTATGCAGATAACCATCGACAAGACCTTGAGTTTGATGTTGGAGACATGGTTTTTCTATGCATATATCCATGGAAGAAGGTCATGAGGTTTGGAATGAAATGGATGTTATGTCCAAGGAACATCGGCCCCTTTGAGATTCATGATCGTGTCGGGGCTCTGGCCTATCGACTAGCACATCCACCTACCGTGGCCAAAGTACATGATGTCTTTCATGTATCCCTCTTAAGGAAGTACATACTAGACCCTTCACATGTACTCTCTTTTGAGGTGGTATAATTGGAAGATGATCTTTCTTATTAGGAGTAACCAGAGAAGATCTTAGATCATAGAGAAAAAGTTCTATGAAATAATACAATACCCCACGTCATGGTGCTGTGGAGAAACCACAGGTTTGAAGAAGTGGCTTGGGAATCAGAGGAAAGATGAAGCTGAGTTACCCACATCAGTTTTAGTGTGGGAAAAGAAAAATTTTGAGGGTGAAATTTCTTAAGGGGGAAATATTGTAATGACCCAATCCATCTTGATCTACTTAAATGTCACTTTAGGTTTATGTAAAATTTCAACTTCATTGGTTTTTTGTTAATAATTTTGACCGTATCTAATATATCCATTGAACAGTGATCATCTGATTAGTATAAATATAGGGCATTAACAAATCCAAATTTACTCAGTCAAAGGAAGCGATGACATCATCCAGTAAAATTTACCCATACGAAGTCCATTTGTCGGATCTCAGAAAAGAGGTGTCATCCTTGGTCTTATCCCTTGACCAATCCCAAGCTGAGCTTCATCATGTCGAGCTCGAACAGGACCGTCTACGGGAGATGTGGAAGTTGATATAAATTACCACATGAGAAATGTTATCCGAGCCACCCCAAGAGTTGGTCACCATCGCACACCATACCCATAGGTCTTATGTGGTTGTTTTAAGGGGTTATGTAACAAATCGATGGTAATATGTTCATGTACAATATTTTTTTTATATAATAATGAATATATTTTCTTGTCATTATTGATACATTGTAAATAGTTTTTAAAAGACAAATAGTGATTTTGGTTATTATTTAATTAAGAAAACTATTTTATAAAATTAATGGATTTTTTAATTAAATAAAATTTTAATAAAATATTATTATTAATAAATTAATTTTCATTAAATATAAATTATCTTATATTTTTAGGAATTAAATTATAATTTTTATTAAGGTTTGAAATCTATTTCATTCAAAACCCGTGAATTTTCAATAATTATCAGTTTTTATTTTAAAACTGAATATTAACATATTTAGAATATTTTTTAGATATAATAAATTTCATTTATAGAACCAGGAAGTCGAAATTATCCAATGGAAAATTTTTCATAATTTTCTGATACAATCAAATTTTTGGGTAAAAATTAAATACAGTTTAAATATATAATGTGTTTTATGACATCATAATGACCCGATATTGATGTAATAAAATACTATAATCTCTATGTTCAGCCAATATATGTTTTACCATTAAAATAATGTGATTTTGGGTTTTTTTGAATTACTTTTCAAAGCATTAATGGACCCCTCAAGACATATTAAACACCTTGTCTTTTTAAATAGTTTTCCATGGGAGTGTGACTCACCTCCACATTAGAAACCCTATTATTTTAAGACGTTCATAAATTGGCCTTATAAAATATTTTTATCCTCTTCCATTTTCCCAAAACTATGGGCAAAAACCATAGGATGGATTGTGGTTTGGATTAATTTAATAAAAGGCGTCCCAAACCTAAATAATAATGAATTCCCTCACATTTCCTATATAAACCCACCCAATCTCACATTTCCTCAACACTCAAATCCTTTAGAGTTCGTCCAAACTCTGCCCTACTCTCTCTAGAATCCTCCTAAGGTGAACCAATCTCACAATAAGCCTCTCTCAGGCCTCTCTCAAGCCTTTGGAACCACACTTCCAAGTAAGGGTTTTTCTCTTCCTTTCTCTTTTTTCCCCAATTTTCATTAAGTTTTTTTTTCCTTTTAAGTTCAATTATGAATGTTTGGGTATGGTTTTGAACCTCCCTCATACTTCCCTCATTATGTTTGAATGATGGTAGACCCCTTTATCTCTCATTAAATGCCTCCCATGTACACCCGTTACTATGCCGAAATTCCGAAAGGAACTTCTCTCTCCTAATTTACATTCAAGCAATACATTTGCATCATTAATATAAATTCCATTAACTTTTTTGGGAAATGTATCTATATGACCTCCTAACTGTACATTACATGTATATATGATTACAAACTCCTATATCTCTCATAAACCATTTTTATTAATTCTTATTTCACGTTGTTACGCTGCTGAAATCGCATCGATTTTCTAAGCCAATGCCATTGTGTAGTGAATAACATGACCATTTCTCCATAAAGGGTATTCACCATTATGCACATTTACTTATTGATTATAATGTTTCATGTATTAATTTCACATTCTTTTATCATGGAAGAAATGATTATGTCTTATAAATCCATGTTTTATGATCTTTGTGGCACACTTATGCATGAAATGAAATTTTTAAGAAGGGTGCACCCTTATAGCACTCCAATGCATTGGGTAAAGTATTGTATCATGATACGTCATGTGAAATGAGTTTTGACTCATGCTAATTCAATTGAAAAGAGGGTTTACTCATGCTTCATGTGCAATTATGATTATTCATGCTCTATGTGCAATGAGCCTTGGCTCATACTAATTCCATGTTAAGTGTTGTTGCCACATTTCCATGTTATGATTATCATACATTATCATGCCTTTATGTTCATGTTTCTCTTGTGATCTATTTATATGGATAATTTCTAACATTTATTGTACTCCTCATGTTATTCCATGTGTATTCCTTTACTGGGCTATACAGCCCACCCTTTTCTTATGCATGTCCTCAGGTTATCCCATGCAATGCTAAGTAAGAGGGAATGTAGTGGTCATGTTAAGGATGTTTTCAATAAATATGTTGTATTTAATTTTTCATGTTTTTATGTAATGATCATAAGCCCCAAATACACTAAACCTCTCGATCTTCTTTATTTCATAATGTGATGTTTTATATAATAAATCATGTTTATGATTGTATTAAAAACAAGGGGTTGTCATATTTAGAGTTTCATGTTTTTCCTAAAATGTGGAATGTATTTTTTAGAAAATTCTCCTAGAATTGGTGTACATCATGGTTTTATAAGTGATTCAAAATTGTTTTATTTTCATAATGTTTCATGAATTGGTTTGTGATATTCAAGTGGTGGTTTTAGAAATGCAATGATTGGTTTGGTAGATGAATTATGTAAGTGGTATCTTAAATTGTGTGAAATTTTATTGAGAACAAAAAAGGAAACCCTGAGTATCTAGGTTGTTGGGTGTGCACTAGTATTCTAGTGATCTAGAGTTGTTTGGTCCATATTTCACGTAGCATGTTTGGTGATGAAAACACTAACTAAACTATGATGATGATGTTGGTGGGGTCCACTAGGTCATATATGATTCTCCTACTAGTGGATCTTATGCACAATAAAGGATATTTAATATGGTTACTTTTTAACAATATATGGGGTACCTGGTGCCCACATATAACTAGTGCTTAGGGGTGTTCTCGTGGCTAGTGCTCAATCAATATATTGCAGCTCTCATTGAGATATGGTGAGTTGGGTCAGTAATTTTAAATGTAAGTTATAGTAATTTAAAGTGAAATTATTTGAAACTATTATTAATTTAATTTAGTTCCATTTAAAATTGTTACAAATATTATTTAGTTTGGGTTTTTTATAAAATGGTTGTTTTCTTGAAAAAAATTGATGGTGGCCTGTGTTGGCCATTACAATAGTAAATTTTTTTCAATTTAATAATATGTAAAAAACAATATTATTATTTTATTTCAATCTAGTTGTAATAGAATATTTTGGGAAAGGAAACACTTAAACTCTGTAGGGATTTCATGCTGAGCTGTTAGCTCACACCCAACCTATACCACTCGGTGTCGGTAGACCTGAGATATTTTAAAGGTTCAAAATTTTTCTCGGTTTCGTTACATAGGTTCTCATGGATAGAGTGGGTTTTGTATTATATTTTGAGGCGACCATGATATCACATGGAGATAGTGTTAGCATCATCAAGTTTTAGTTTGTTCCCATTTTTTCATGTTTTAGACTTTAATCTCTTTAGTTTCATATTGTATCAAGATTAACTGTATATTTATTTATGTTCAATATTTGGTTGTTTTTCCGTGCTCATTTTAATTAGTTTATTTATTTGTTCATATTTATTGGAATTATATTATTCATAATTTATTTATATCTATTGTTCGACACTAGTTTCTAGCTTGTGGGGATTGGGAATGCCCTTCGGGCCATGTCACGGATCGGCTTGGGTGACTGGTTCAGGGTCAACCAAGGTTGGTTCATGAAAATATTGTTTCAGAGGATTCCCTTGTTATTTGTGGAATCATGTAGTTGTAGATATGGGTTTTTGAGACTCAAGAGGTAGGTACAAGATGGGATTCATTAACCATTTCTTGTTCTGAACTTCCAGTTACCAAGGGAGTCCAGGATTTGATTATATTATCATTGATTTGGTTTCAGGGATGAATACAAAGGAGAACCAGTGTCACGTTGTGAGTTCGCATGGAGTAGTGGCCCATGTGGAATCCTTGTAAATGATAGAATTCCCACTTAGTGTTATGGAATTCTTGGGGGAATCACCCAATACAATGTCTCTATGTTAGGCATCAACACTAGTCCCTCATTATGGTGGTCTGGCTTGAGTCGTGTTTCTTTTAAGACTTGGTTAATTACAGTAATCATTTAAAATGAATCTAGTTTATGAAAATAAAAAATTATATTATTCTACAATTTTTCAAATTGATATAATGAGTTCTAATGGAATTTTTTTTGGATTGGATATTTTTCAACCCTTGAGTTTTGATGAGGTAAATAAATATCTTACCCTTGGAATTATTTAATAAAGATCACATATATTATATTTTGTGTGAAAAGTGTACGATAGAACATGTGTGTTGATGATTTAAGTAGATGTGGATGGGCACATATGTGGTGCTTCATAGGATACCATGGGTGGGTGATATAAATCAAAGGTATGGCGTTGTTTTTCAAAAGTGAATTGAAATGTGAAAAAAGTGATTGTGGAAATTGGTTTTCTGTTTTAAAATGTAGATTTTGTTTTATGAAATGTGGGATTTTGTATTTGGAATGTGGCCTTGGGAGAAAGATGTTTTGAATGTTAAATGAAATTTTGGTTATTTTGGAAAGATGATTTTTGGTTTTGTATGTATATTTTCGGTTTTTGAGCTTTTTTGGGCTTGAGATGTTCCTTCATAATGTTTTTTGGAATGATGTTCGTTTATAATTGGTTTTTTTGTGTTGTTCAAAAAATCCCACCAAGAAAGGACCCAAAAATATTCTATGATTCATGCTAATTTTATTATTATTATCAATTGTCGCATGTACATCGAAGAGATATAGGACAATAATGTGAAGTGAAGTGGGATGAAGGTAGTAGATCATGTCATTGGGTTGTTGGTAACATTATATTTTGATAAAGTCAATTTTGTCTTAGGTTTGTTATGTGGTATACTTTTGGACCAATTGAAGATGGTTTTCATCTGGTCACATCATTGCCAATGGATTTGTGATTAGGGGATTCCTATGCCTAACTGTGAGGCAGGAGATGATTCAGCTATCAGGTCCCAGGATACAAGTCTATAGATGAAGCTTGTGCACTGTCAGGGTTTTCTAAGGGTGAGTTAAACCTTGATCATGTTTTTTTCCTTTAGAGTTGGGAAGGTTATATTTATATTTTCCTTGTTTGTGCATTATTTTTGTTGTATGTTCGTCATTTTGTAAAATTGATGTATTATGGGTTCGATTCATGTGGGAGGTTCCATGATTTGGAAGTGTTAATATCCAGCATGTAAAAGGATGTTTGGGTGGAGTCCTGGTTAAAAGTTTCATATTTTGGATGTTTCAGGTGAATATTTATCTAGTGCTTGGTTTGCGCATGTTTAGAAGATACCGTAATCCTTTTTTTATGTAACCGTTTATCTTGGTTTCATTTTCATAGAGAGGAATTGGCATGGTTTCCACACGAGTTTGAAACCATGTGTCCAAGTCCTATAGGGTGACCCTTCATTCTAGTATCTCTCACATGGTTAGCACACGGTTTGGTAAACTGTGAAGAAAAATCTTGCAAGCTTCCCAAAAACATCAAAATATTAATATCCATAGTTTTTTATTATGGAGAGGGTGTTGTCTGGGGAGTTAATGTGGTATAATTTGGCATTTCTTTTTAGTGAGGAGAATCCCTTTTAGTTCTCCCATTACTATTTTGTTGTGGTTTCATCCTGATTGGTCATTCATGAATTGAGGAGTGAATAGTCACCCCTTGTTCATAGTTTCCACTGGTTTTGATTGGGAATGGATTCATGATTGGTAACTTTTGGTTGGGTGATTTTATGGAGGTATAAATTGTTTTTGGTGGGGACAATTATCAAACCAAAAAAAATTTCATTTCCTTTTATGTATTTATAGATGTTGGATCTTTTGTTTGATGTTTGGGTTGAGTTTCTGATGAATTTACTTGTGTTTTGCTGGCCATTGTTTTATTCTAACCCAAAGCTTTGTAATAGAGAAAGGTATTGGTAGAAAGTTATGTGTTGGGGAGTTTTTGATACTTAAGGTGTCAATACATTGTGTTTAAAACATTCTTGGATCATTGGTTGAACAACCCTAGTGTTTTGGGTGAAATTATAGGGGTTTTTGAAAAATTTTGGTGTTTCATGGTTTGAAAACTCTTTTCCTAAACCATTAAACCTAACCTTGCAATGTTGTAGAAGCTTTCCAGATACCCAGAAAAAGTTTTCACATGGTTTATAAACTCGTGCAGAGAAACTATGCAGCCACTTACAGGCTTGAAAACATTGTACCTAAAGATCATTTTTATGTGATTCCACCACTAAAAAGAATCCCTTCTAATTGGAAATTGAATATATGCACCTCCCTTCCTTCCTACTTCATTTAGGACCAATTTAGCGGAAATTTCTCAACAAATTTCTATAGATCATTATCAAATCTTTCCCATTTCTATTCTCATCTTCCCCTCTCAAATTTATTTTAGCCCTCCTGTAATTTTTCTTATTTAGCTGGACCCTATGGTTAGGGTTTTCTAATTTATATTATTTTTCATGTGAATATGGTGTGCGGATCCTACGTAAAGCTTGATTCTTACTCCCCTTAGAGTTTTATCGCATACACACATAGTTTAGTTAGGTGTTTCCATATTTTTCCTTTTAATAACACTCATGATCACTTATGTGTTTTCATTTAATTTTTAAATTTATTTCACAACTATAATATATCTATGGATTGATGTGAATTGTGATTTCAAGATGGTATAATTTACATAAATTACGTTTTCAAATGGATTTGTGTAAAATTCCTTATTTTATAGCACCTAGGGTTATTGTTTAAATTTTTATAACACATTTAATGTTAAATTGGTGGTTTTTATGAAATGTTTAGCCTTGATTATGGTGTGATGGTTATTTATTTTTTGTAAATATTATTCAATGTGTATGGATTACTAATATTTGGGCTTCTAAAATGTGTTAATTTTTTTTAATGGGTTCATGGTTAAAAGGGGATTGTTTTACATTCCCTAAATATGGTTGATGATCTAATGCAGTCATAAAAAAATTTGATTTTTTGAAAAAGGCTTCTGGGCATCCTCTTGGATGTTTGGTGCACCATCAGATGTTGGAACGTCCATGGGAGTACTAGGTGAAAACATGGTTGTGCCCTCAATGGATGATGGTGTTTTAAAATAGTGTTCCATAAATTATTGGTTTCTGAAATGGTTCTTTATTTCTATATATTTTGTGTATACATAGTATGGTTTATAAAAGTAGTTTAAAATAGAATAACATAGGGCTATTTCTATATGGATCTTGGTGTGTGTGTTTTAGAAAATTTTGGCTTGAGGGGTTTTTTGGCATTTCAAAAATAAATATGGTATTATAAATGATTTGGAAATGATTTGTCAAATTTATTTTGGTGGGTAAACATAACAACATGTTTTTCTTGTTTTTAGAGTTTCATGTTTTTCCTAAAATGTAGAATGGATGTTATAGAAAATTTTTGGGGAATTGGTGTTCAACATGGTTTTGTATGTTATTTATAAATGTTTTGATGTGCATATGTTTTAAAGAATGTGTTTCTGATGTACAGCTGGTGGTTTATGAAATGTGATGCTTGGTTTGGTTGATGAATTGTGTAATTGATATAATATGGTGTGTGAAATTGGATTGAGAATAAAAATAGAATCCCATGGATCATGGTGGGAAAATGTGTACATGTAGGCTATTGACCTGGAATGGTTTTGTCCTTTGTTCACATAGCATGTTTGATGATGACAACACAAACTAATATAGGATGATGGTGGTGTTGGGGACAACTAGGTTATGAATGATTCACCTATAAGTGGCTCGTGTGCACATGAACATATAATTATTATGGTAACGTTTCATTGAGATAGGAGGTATTCGGGGCCCAAACTAACTAATTCCTTAGGGAATTCTCGTGACTTGTGTTCAATGTTTATAATGCACCTCCCATCAAAATATGGTAGGTTGGGTTGGTAATTTTAAAATTATGTTATTTTTCTTTAATGTGGAATTATTTGAAACTATTTTCAATTTATTTTTTTCCATTAAATTTTGTTACAAATATTGTTTGGTTTTGTTTTTTGTTATAAATTGTTGTTTTTCTTGAAAAATATTGATGGTGGAGTGTGCGATACATTAAAATTGTAAAGTTGTTATTGATTAATAAAATTTGAAAAATCTATTTTTATAATTTAATTTCATACTAGTCTAAATTGACTCTTTTGGGAAAGGAAACACTTCAACTTTATGGTGATTTCCTAATAAGATATTAGCTCATACCCAAAACATACCACGAAGTGTCTGTAGACCTGAGTTATTTTGTAGGTTCACCATTTGTTCAGGTTTCCTAGCTCAAGGTCTCATGGTTGGAGATGGTTTGTTCTTGTTGTTGGAGGTGACCACGATTTCACTTGGAGATAGTTTTAGTTTGGTACATTGTCAGTTCTTTATCAGTTGCATTTTTCTTCTCTTATTCTTCAGTCTGTTTAGTTACATATAGTTTCTGGATCAGGTGTTTATTTATTTATGTTTATAAATAAGTTTTTTTACATACTCATTTTTATTAATTGTTTTAATTAGGTCATATTAACTAGGGTTGAAAATATTCCCAATAAATTTATATCTGATCCCCAACACTAGTTTCCAGCCCATGGGGATAGGGAATGCCCTTCAGGATAGGCTGCAGATTGGCTCTGGTGACCGGTTCAAGGCCGAGTCAGGTTAGTTCATGACTGGATTGTATGTACCATTTCATAGTAATATATTCATATAAATATCTATACCAATATTCATAAGATATTCTATGGGGTTGTTGATCAAATAGATATGAAAATTATGACACAACCAATTTTTCATTATTAGAAATGAATAAAATATATTTATCTCCAATTATATTCTATAGATTACCCTTTTTGTGTTTCCCATGTATTATAACTTCCACATAGTTTCCCATGATGATACATGATTTCTTAGTAAAATATATTTCCCCCAACATGTCAAAAAAATTACATTCACTTGATTTTTTTTGAATATGGTCATAAAAAACCAAGACATTTTCACACATCGTGTCATTTCATCTATTTTGGATTCCCTAGATGAAATATTATTTAATCCATTAACATTGAAAAATATTAAAACAATAACTTTTTTATACATGATTCCAATGAGAAGGTCCATATTTTCTATCATATAAAATGGCCATCTTCTTTCATGGATCCATACTCATTCATGATCAATATATATTAGGTTTGTATCCATAAAAACTAACTTATCAATTATTTTAAATATCATTAATGTATTATACATTTTATTCAGTGATGATAGATATATTCTATCCTCCTTTTAATGTGATGGACTAAATTCATCTATCATGGTCGATAATTTATTTAGCCTCTTCATCCAAATTAATAATTACATAAAAAGTATTATATGAATAGTTTGATTCTCTATAGGGAAATTTTTCAATATATAATATGAAAAATTTCAAGAAATATATCCAAATTATAAACAATAAAATTCATATCCATAAACATAATACCTGGAATCTTGAACTTTTATTATCCATCTTTCATTGCCCCTGTTCCCTCCAATTCATCATGGCTATTGAATACATATTTTTATGATATCCTATCATTACATAAAAGTAAATGTAAATTTCTGTTATACATTTTTGGGCATTTATAATATAAATTATTTTCAGTAGTGGTATTTTAGTGTTTTGATTCCATGTTACCAAAAAATAACTCATCATCACTGATGTGGGTTCTTGTGGCTTAGCATTAGCAACACTATGTTATGATTATTAACATCCTCTATACCGGTATTTTTTATCTTTATAATTCCTTCTTTATCTATAGATAATTCATCATCTATCATTTAAGACAACCATGCATATATTTCACAATTTGTATTTTATCCATCCGATTTCTAAATGCTATACTTGGAAACGACAATGTCTCCAAATTTTTTATGTTTTTGAAATATAATTTTGATTTATTTGTCAAGAGAATGGATTTGTTTGATTGAATCATACACTAGTAACTGCAAAACATTAATAATTCAGATCAAATATTCAAATTGGGGCTTCAACACAAAACATTATTTTGTCTTTTATAGATTTACATATTAAACATTCTAATTTCCTCCTAATATTAAAATGTGAGTTCTACCAATTATATTATATAGAGTTTTTCATCAATAAAAAAGCATCATTGTGTTTCCACAAGGTGACTCCACATATACCATTCTCATCATGTGATGCATGTAATTCTATATTGAGGAATCCATACTCATCTACTAATAATTTTTCTAAATCATTTTCTTGAATTGTGGTTTCATATTCTTCAACATCACTAAAGTCTTTGGAATCATAAAAACTCTTTTTTAGGATCATTCTATGTTATTTCAAACTATTAATATGAATTTATCTTGTAAACCCATCATATTGGTACTAATCTTTCCTTTAATATTATAAAAATATTTTATCATTGGTTATTCATGTTTTCATCATGAACTGAGAACTTATTTGAATATATAAAAGAAGAGGTGAAACAGTGTACAAATATTTTAATAATTTTGTATAACACCGTATCATTTTATTATATAATTTTTCTTAATTTATTTCATTTCCAAGATATATTTAATTAAAAAAAATTAAAACAAACCTAGATTGAAATGTTATAGTTTATATAACATTGACATTGGACCAAAATATATGAATATGTATAAACATATTTCAAAATATATTCTCAAAGATCTAATTTATTATTATGTATTTATGATGAGAAAAAATAATATTAATCCCTAATAAAAATTATTTTACAGAATTTTGTTAATTATATATGTAAATAAAGGAATAATCATGTATAAATATATTATAAATTCATCTTATATGAATATAAAATCAATTAAATATGAAAA
This sequence comes from Viscum album, assembly GCA_963277665.1. Classification (NCBI taxonomy): domain Eukaryota; kingdom Viridiplantae; phylum Streptophyta; class Magnoliopsida; order Santalales; family Viscaceae; genus Viscum; species Viscum album. The sequence continues at coordinate 309,056,853 of OY728158.1, forward strand.
TAGATATATTTAAGAAAAATATATTTTATGGGATCAATCTGTGTTTATCATAATAAAATAAATAAATCTATATAGATTAGTTATTTTACTAAATTTTATATGTTTTATATTTTTTCAAATATTTTATCATTATTAAATGGTTTTTGGTAGTAAATGAATAAGAATTATATTTTAGGCATAAAACATTAATGTTATAAAATCTATTTTTCGTTTAATTTTCAGAACATATATTAATATTGTATTCTTATGTTTCTGAAAAATCTAAAAAAAAAATATTTCATGATTAAAATAATGAGATTATACTTTCTAAAATAGTAAAATAAATTCTTGAAAATTTATTATAGTGTCCATAGTAATTATTTATTAAATCAAAAAAAAGAAAAATATGTAAAATATGGATTCACCTACGGGGTAATACAATAAAACCTTACAATAAATTCAATTTTTCATAATAATTAGTTGTTTTTGACTAAATATATTTATTTTGAGTTAAATTATTTATTTTAGAATAGTATTTTGAATTTGGGTACCCTTTCTTGACTTTAATGAACCTAAAAATATTTTATTAAATCAAAATCGCTAGTTGGGTCTTTCCATTAAAATATTTGTGTGAAAGGGTTTATTCCGTTTTATAATGATATAAAAATTCTTAAAAAATATTTTTTTATTAAAACATGAAAATTTAATATAATTAACTTCTTACTAGATTTGATTGTGAAATTGTATTTACACTTAAATAATTTATTTTCTTGAAAACATTTATTTCATGATTTTTTCGTAACAATATTAATTTTAAATTATAAATCTGATAGATTTAGATTATTATAATTTGGATTAAAATTACGGAATAACCATTTTAAATAACCTACAAGTAGCATTCTGTTATTTCCCTAATAGTTTTGTTTACATTGAAACAAATTAGTTATAGTGGTAAAGGTAAAATTGAATTAAAAGGCTATTTAACTAATAGATAAGCTATAAATTATTTTCAGAACATTTATAAATGTGATATTATGAGTTTATTTATATCCTATAACATATTTCAATGGAATTTTGGGTGCCATAGTTCCAATTTACCTTTAATAAGACCTTTTTTATTTTAAATTATTAAATTATTGTAGGATTGAAACTCCACTCACATATTAATGAGAACCAACTATCCCATCTTATTAACACCTCTTGAGTAACTTAATTCAATTACTAACTCTAAAAACCCCCAAAATTACATCCACACATCCATGATAAACTTTTCTTTTTCTAATACAATTTTACAAATGATTACGGTTTAAGCCATGAGTGTTCTCTAAAATAAGATTTAATAACTATACCTAAATATTTCAATGTATATTTATTTTTCTAATTAGTATAATTGTGTTGTAGCTATACAATCATAATGAATAAAAAATAATAAATATATTTATATGTTATTCTTGTTAATGGATAACCATGTTTCATCTCTATTCGATCAAATGTGAAATCAAATTTTCACTTTTGGATACATGTGGACTTCCAACTCCACAGAGTGATATGAATTATTTTCTATAACCATATTTAATGGATGTTTTTATAGAGGTTCAAATGTTTATATATGATATTTTTGATATTATAAATGTTCTTTAATGGTAAATTATATTTTACCTTTAATTCATTCCATCCATGTAAAGGTGGAAACATCAGTCATGGGAGTCCATATACTACCGCCTCCCAGAAATGATGTAATTTATTTTTTCACATAAATTATATAGATGGTTATTGTAGTATATACAAGGATTAAATATAATACGGATGAAATGATTAAGATTCTTGATATGGGAAATACATGGTCAATGAATAAAGACCATAACTACAAAATTGAAACACATATGAAAAAAAGAAGTTAACAATTGAAATAAAGATAATAATATATTCTTAATAAATTGGTGATTGGAAAAATATATATGGAATTATATGTATGAATATGGTTGTATAATAAATTTTTATATACTATATTTGAGTTTTTAATGAATACAATTTCGGTTGAGAAATAAAGTAATGGATTTATGTTACATTCCAATTTCCTTCTAGGATTATCTATGGAAAATTTATAATGATGAAAATTATATAATCAATGTCCTTTAAAAATCATATATTTCTTCCCCTATAATTATTTTTGTGATTTTTACATTCTCCATTCATTATCCTCATTTCAGTACATAAAATGATTTATGAAATATATTTAAATAATTTCATATTTATTTTTAACTTTGTGGAATAAAATTTTCACCCTTGTCAATATTTTCATTAAATTTTTTAAGGTTTGTTCTTCCATATTCTAAAAATTATTTAATAATTTCATTTTTACATATATTTCACTTATATTAAAAAAATTAAATGGAAACCATTATTTTTTAATGAGTAATTTTTTTCAATGTTGTAAACAAATGTTTTTAACATACACCACATATATGGATTTTCTCACCATCAATACTAAACTTTTATTTGAATCATCTTGAACAGGTTTACTGGATTCATTAAAAATAACAATCATTATTAATTTTTTAATTTTTATTTAGTTGTTTTAAAATGAAAATAATATTTTCCGCCTAAAATGTTCAAGTGATCTATCAATGGGTTTTTCATATAAAACACCATTAATTCTACATATTCATCACTAAGGATATAATCCATTGATATCGTCACCATTCCTTCTATAAATGTTTATTTATTTTGATAATGAAATCTTACTAAAATATTCATTATTTTCATTTGTTTTATCTGAAGGGAAATTATATATTTATTCATGATCATGTGTCACACATATGAATGAATTATTATTATTTGATGTGGGTTGTATTATAGTCCCCAATGAATTGGTTAATGTGATATTGATATCCATTACGATAATGATGATAAGAGTTAGAATAATTTTTAATAGTTATATTCCCATTTTTATGTATGATTATGAATGATTCTATCTTTGATTAAAATATAATTCATTAACATGATTGTGAATAGATTTGTTGCATTTTTATTTATTGTTTTGATTGATTATAGCTATAATCATAGGATTATGTATTCTCAAGACGAAAAATTACTATTATTAAAATGTTTTGATTTCTTATTATAGTGAAATTAAAAGATTATGTTATGATTCATGAATGGATATTATAGACATTAAAACATTAAAAATGTTTTATGTGTATATGAAATGATTTTGGGGGTTATGATATAAAATTTTATGGTTATGAATATTTTATATTGAGAAAATATACAAAAATATGTTAAAATATCCCTATGATCATCTTATTAAAGCATATTATAGATGTTTTACATGTTTTCCTTTATTGATCATCGAATATAAATATTTATTATATATCCATTCCCTTGATTTTGAAGGAAGGTACTAAGTAAGATATGTTTAGAATGGTACTAAAAATGATGAATTTTTATGGGATATAATAGTTTATTATAAATAAAATGATTAATGATTCTAGTATAAGAAGACATTAAAACATTAATTTTATGGGATGTGTAATGTTATAATATTTTTAGAATATTCATATAAACTAATTTAATATTTATTTATGTAATGCATGGATCACCTTAGTTTATATCATAGTAGAGTTTAGTATTTTTTGGACAATATGATTATAAAAATTTATTTAAAACCCATAGGAAAATTCAATGTATAAGTTAACATTCAAATGTTATTTTAAATTAGATATTTCATTGTTTTACAAGAAAAGAAATCACACTTTTGATACTAAATATTGGTTTCATTGGTTTCACATATGCATCGAGGTGTAACTATACTGAAATAGGTTGAATGAGATTTATCACAATCATCATTTGTGCAGGATGAGTGGTCCTAAGATTTAAAATTTGAATAAATACCTCATGTGGATATAATTATATTTGTACAAATTATATTTAAGAACTAGTAAAAGTATTTGAATAGATTTTGACCATGTATTCCCATTGTTAAACCTAATTCATCCTAGATTTATAAGAAGGTCCTATGATTTCAACATCATGTGTTTTATTTTTCATGATTATATTATTACCTTATATGATTATTGTTACTAAAAAAGTTATTTTTTATTAAATTGATGGAACTGAATGGAATCACATTACTAATGAATGTGATAGCCAATATAAGACCATCCTCATGGGGAAACAAATATCATTGTACTAGGTATGAAATGTCTTCAGAATATGTACACTCAAATCTCTAAATCATTTATTAGTATGTCTAACCAGGTTGAGATTTACTATACATTATAGGGGGATAAACAAGATATCAAATCAATTATGTCACAAAACAAACAATGTTTCTATGCATCTTATGATACACTAGTTTTTGAAAAATAGATCAATGTGATTGAAATTATATTTTCTTTTCTTCAATACTCAAACTATGAATTTTTTTATAGTAGAATATTACTTGATAGGTGATTCAGATAAATGTTAAAATATAATATATAATATTATTTAAGGTTGAAAAAAATTATAGAAATATGATTAGTTTAAGATATATTTTTTTAGAAAATACTATCCATATACTCTTTTTTGTATGTTCAAAATGTACTTTATGGTGATGAAACAAAAGTTTATGAATTTCATTGAACCTATGATGACTTGTTTACAAGGAATTCATGGTATTCTTCATTGTTTAATTTTGTCATATTGAGAAAGATTTGCCTCTCCATTAGTAACCCAAAACCTTGTCTTGGTTTGGTGAGATACATAACTATATTTTGAATCTATGAAGAAATTATTCAATTTTCTATCAAGGTAGATATTGAGTGTGCAAAATATAATTATTATTCTATTATTTGTGAAAAAAAGGAGATTCATTAAAACTAAATTGGTAATTCCCATGGTTGAAGGATATTTATACCATACATATTTTAAAACTTCGGTGGAAACACATAGGATATTGTATTAATGAAACTAGAAAATGATTCAACTATGGATTGTCTAGAAATTATGATATTTATTATTGATGTTTTCTTAAAATGTAAAAAATGAAACATAGGCGATAAAGGACTCAACCAATAGTGATCAATGTTTTAGAAGAAAGGATATTTGTATTTCTGTGAATAAATTCAATAATCTATAAAAGAATGAAAATAAAATGCTTCAAGAACTCCAGTTGAAAAATGATAAAGTAATGACATTTACAATCATAACTGATGTGGTCCAGGAGAGGTATGTGTTGAGTGTTACACATAACATCCACTGTAGGTTTGAAATTACATTATTGTTTTATAATTATACCAACTCTTTTATATATGATTTATTCCCTCTATGTATATCATCAAAACCTGAATAGTTATAAGTTAAACTTTATTTAAAAAAATAATAATTGTAAAATGATCACATATCATGTTTGTAACTCATCTTAAATGGATGTTTGTGGGAATGCACATTAAATATTTTTATTCTTCAGATTATGGAATTTGGTGTTATTTGGGTAATAGATAATCCCTCTCAATGTTGAGACCAAATTAATTTTTATTTATTGGATATTTTATTTGATATTTTGATTTAATCTATGATTATGTATTGGTGAAAGTGTTAATATAAACTCCCAATTGTAATTATATCACTACTATTTTTTCAAAAACGTTTTTATAACATATATTAATTTCAAATGATTGATGATATGATAAACATTGAAAATATTCCTATTTTTGGGGAATATGATGATGTAAGTACTGAGTACTTAACTAGTCTTCCCTTGAATCTTTATGTTAAATTTTCAATATAAATCACACATTCTACAACAACTATTCTGAAACAATATTTTTAATATACCCTATATAGTTGAAAATTTGAAAAATCATCTCTGGGGAAAACTATATATGGGTTTTTATTTGGATTATTATTTTAGCTTTGGGTGAACATTTTTAATTTTTTTTTAATATGAAATATTGATCGATGCAGCAATGCATTTATTATGAGGAATCTAATAATATAACTATTTATAATATTTATTCTATTAAGTATATTATAGGTCATTAAGATAAATTATGATGAGATAAATATTTTTCAAAGATTGATATTTGATCTAGATATCATTTTAATCGGGTTAAGAATAAATACATTTCATCAAAAAACATCCACATGATGTTTGGTTTTTATTAATTTCTAGAAATTCAATTTGGAAATTGAAATTCACTAAATATCTTCATCAAATTAATAAATAATTAATTTATATATTTAGTTTATATATTTGTGGTATTCTTTATTGATGTAATCATTATATATTAAATACACAAAAATGAGCATGACTACTATTTTTGGATTACTATTAGGTCCCGAAGGATGACGAATCACTTTGATAAATTTACTAACTGTGAATTTTAGAAACTAAAACATGAATTATTGGGTTATATAATCAAATGTGAGAGTATATTGGTGGATCATGAAATGTTAATTGATATTGAACAATGTACCAAAATAAACATTATTACTAATATCTGTAGTATTGTAGGATTTTATGGATACTACTAACACATAAGAAACCCCTAACTGCTATGAAATCCACTAAATATGTTGATGCATAACAGTGCCTTGTTCCTATAGAAAAAAATGTAATGAAAATTTAATAATGAAAAAAAGGTTCTCTATTACACCAATGATCAAACTAACCTACAGTAGAGAACATTTTTTGATATATAGTGATTAATTAATGAATAAATGGGGATAAATACTTATGTATAATTATATAGTGACAACTTATAGATCACACAAATATAAAATTCAAGAGAAAAACCTCCCAACAATTGATTTGTTGTTGGGACTGGTAAATTATTCATTGAAAACAAAGATTAATTATTATTATGGTGAAATGTGTGACATATATAGAGATCATAAAAGTTTTAATTACATATTAATATATAAATAGATAAATATATTCCAAATAATATTACTAGAATTGAATAAAAATTATGAGTTTTCACTACACTACCAACATGGGAAGGCGAACATTATGGACGATGCTCTATGTTAGTCAGACTATTCTAGTTTTTCCATGATGATTATTAAAATATATATAATATTATTTTATTTTAGAATACAGTCTTTGAAATTTAGATTAAATTATATATATTATATTATTCTCATATGAATGTTCAACCATCCATATATGTGAGAATTAAATAGGCACATAAAAAGAATGTGTAACTATTGATGTAGTTGAGAAATGTTCTTGTGATCAACCATGTTTGCAGAGGAAATATTTAGTTGAAGAACGAATTATATTTTCCATCAATACTAGACTTGAATAATAATCTATTGGATGAAGATGAATTTTTATCATTCATTATTCTTCCATGAAGTGAATAAGATATATATAGATGTGATAGAGTTTTCTGGCGAGACAACATGAAAAGTGATATTGTAGAGTATGTATCATGATGAAAGGTATGTAAGTATGTTATTTCTAAAAAAATATATGTTTAAGGTTATGTTCTAACCATTACTAATAATAAAATTGGAATGGTAAAATTATCATGGTTTTCATCATTAGTCTCTTAAAACATTTAATGGGTGTAATTTCATTTGATATATAGTTGATTGTCTTATGAAGTCATATTGTTTTGTTATAATAAAAAAATATTTCTCTATGAGTCTATTTCACATATATACATTAAGGATGTGGTAAGGTTTTAAGGAGTATAACATTCTATTTAATCTGATTGGGATCTTCATTTTAACTTGATGTTCTTAAGAAGTGTTCCACATGTTCTAAATAATGATTAGTTTTTATTAATACATATTTTTTATATGGATATGGTTATTCTTAGAGAACCATCTAGTCCCTGAAGGATATGATTAGATCTTTTTATATATTTCAAAGGTATTAATGATAAACAACACCCTTTGGATGAATTTTATAAAAAAACATTTTTCACGTGTTATTTATTATGGATACTTATGAATCCCATTCTAGAACAATGTGTTGAAATCCAATATAAAAGAATTAATTTGAAGAAGGAATAATTATATGACTAATGATATATTAGGTAACGGTATATAATGAATGATTCATAAATCTACACATCAAGGTATCTCAGAATTGATAGATAATTTATGATGAAAATTACTGGTGGGTTTTAGTGATAAAAGTTTATGATACAGTGTTCCTATGGATATCTCAATGGTAGGAGGTTATGATATATGGAAATAATGGAATATTGATATCTACATATATTAATGCTCTTGAAATTAATGAACACAATAGTATTTTTCCTTATCACCTGGGTCTTCCACTGAATCTCTTTTAACAAAATGAGGTGGTATATGTTTTATTACAGAAGAATAGAATACCTATCCCTTCACAAATATAAAATACAGGTTATTTATTAATAGAACATGATCATTCAAATGAAAAAAAACTGTCGATATAAAGGATCATATAGAGAGAATATATGGAAACAAGACCACTCACATATTGAATGTTTTATAGTTAAAACACCAATTCAATTGTGGTGAATGGGAACCTGGGGATGTGGCGATGAAATGGTATTCCTATTTTATTGTATATGAGTATTTTAATTTTTAGTGTCTAATTATTATAAGGTTGTTGAAGGACACAACCATGGATTTTACAATATAGTTTCTCTTTACTATGTTCATTCCATTAAAATTCTGATTTAAAAAATCAAAAAAAATAAAAATAAATGAACTCTAATTGTAATAATATATTATATATGTCCTAATCATTGTATTGATAGGTGTGAATAATTATTACCACAATACAATAATATTTTTTAATGGATTTTCTTAATATAAATGTGTACCATCCTGAGATTTAAAAATAGGATCATTATATTCAATGTCATATATGAAATAAAATATAAATCAAATAGGATAACAAAACACACCAAGACTTTAAAATATATTTATTTTAAAAACATTCAACCTCTTTGATGTGGAACATTGATTTTAAAAGAAATACAATAATATATGAAATTTCCATAATTTTTATATTTTCTTGTACAACATTAACATTTTGTTGGAAGGTATAAATAAAAATAAATAAGTTATTAAAATTATATTGATTATAAATGTATAAAATAAATTCAAATGTTATTTATTGATATGAAATAAGAGATGAAACACTTGGATGAAAAATAATCTTTTCTTGAGGATCATTATTTAGGAAGTTTAGAGAGGATTTGAAAAATTAAATCAATATTAATTTCATCCTCTTTTATAAAATATAGTTTTCAATAAAAAAATATTATTTATAATCTATAGGTAAAAATTATATTTATAATATTTTTTTTGAGAATCTCTGAAGATATAATTATCTTTATGAATAGTGAAATGTCCTAATTTCAATTGAAAATTTATAATTTGTTAAATTATTTTACAATGTTGAACTAAATTTTATGTTGGGTTTAATGTAAAATTTATTATAATATATTACAATTTAACAAATTTTTTCATTTTAATCAATTTCATATCTAATTTTAATATTAAAACATTCTCTGCTAATGATAATTTTCTCTTTATAAGATAACCCTTTTATTATGTCTAGTGTTTAATTTTAAACTGAATTATGCCACTTCTATTAATTGAATTTTCCTAAATGTATTAAATATTTTAAATAATAACTGTCTATATTATCGAATAAGATAAAATTTATTTTTCACTATAATGAATTGTGAAAATAGTAAAAAAGAACTATTTACCAGGGTTAAGGTAAAAATTGTTCCACTGGGGGGTTATACAAGGATGATATGCATTAAAAATGAACCAAAACATTTCAAAACAACATTTTATGGACATATATAGACCTTATATCAACTAATTATTGAGTAATACCAATGTTTTAGTATTTTTATATGATAAAACAAGAGTGCCAATTTATATTTTAAAAATATATATTATGTCTTCTCCCCAACATATAAAATGTCACACCATCTCCTCCCATGTTCACACAAAAAAAAATCCATTTGGATAATTCAATACCTTGATAGACTCCTTCTGTAATTACCTACATGCATAGTAGACGACTAGTTTTTTTAGGAGTCAATCATATCATGGATTTTTTTATCTAATGGTGACCTCTGAATAATTGTTAGAAATTTGACATAGTATTTTTTTACTTCTTATTCCTCCTCAATCAATCCTTCTTCAACTATATAAATATAATTTTAATTGTGTATAATATTTATAAAAAGATTATTAACTAAAATTTAATAACACATATCCATATCCTCTTCCATCATATGTGAAATGAAATTGGAAAATCATGTCTCAATCAGACTACCTCCTGAAGAAGATATGTAATAAGTTTTCAGTCCCCACCATTAAAGGCTGGGTATAATGATAGATTTAATATATGTATATTATGTTTATTATATTATTTTACTTTTTTAATTATGATATCACATATTACTTCATATTTTATATTACATGTGGGATATGATAACATAACTTGTGTGTACAACTGATATAGTAAAAAATCCTTTTCATACATATATACAACATAATATTTTATGATTATTCACTGCATTACACAAAAACATGTCATAGGACCATAATAGGTTAATTCCTTTTGAAACATGTTTACATAAACAGTGGTCCATATCTGAGAGATTTCATCTAACAGTATATTGGTCCAAACATTCACCCTTCTTGGATATATCCCACATGATACATTTCTTCATAACCATGGGAAAGGATACATAATAATGGGTGATATTAGATGCTCGATAAGTGTAATAAATGGATATGCATATGGGAATATTGAACAAAATATTATGATGTAATTAGTATAATATTTGAATATAATACCCTACATATATATGATCTTAATCTTGATCCATAGCCAAAATATTTACAGTTCATATGACATGTATCAAAAAATAATCAGAGAACATGTTCCATGAGATCTTAACATTTACAAGACATGTAATTTGTGGTATCAAATAAGAATATAAAATCATTTCTATATTAGTCATGGCCCACCATAAAGACCATAATAGCCTAAAAATCTATATACATAACAGGGATCACTGCCCATTTCAGCACTTTCACACTGAAGCATGTTCCCTCTCATTCTAGTGTTATCATATTGAACTAAGTTCACTTCCCATTGTAGAACAAAATTAATAAATAGAGTTCAGTTACTATTCATGTCCTATCTATCTCATTTGATATAATGCTTTGCCAAATGCATTTGAGGGAGGGATAAGTCACAGACATCACAGAATTAAATCACACATATGTGTGCCCAATGATCATAAAGAATTATCATATCATAACCCATGATATGAAATTGTTATCATAAACAATTCCACATATCATAAATAATAGAAAAAATACATGTTTCAACATAATTTGATCATAGAATAATCCATGAAAATAATCAGGTTATATATGCATATACTTGTGGTCTATACTGTTCAATACAAATGGGTTTCAAAGAAATAATTCTTTCAAAGTATAAACCATTCCAAGAAATAATATTAATTGAATCCTAGGATCATATCCATAATAATGAAGAGATAACGACCAAATAAATCATATCATATGGGAAATAATCTTCATGGATAATTTTAAATGGTTGTTTAAAGAAAATATCTAATCCGCATTGAAAAATAATTTTAAAAACATAAAATATTTGGAAAAAAATAATTATTTTTATAAAAATAAAGAAATATTTGATTTAATTATTTTTTTCATGAATCCATAAAATTATATTCATACCAAAGAAGTTATACTGAAAATACATTTCCAATTTTAAGTAAAATCCAAACGAACATTGTTTTTAAAACAACATGAAGATTCCATTAAATTATTTTAATAGTCAAGGATGTCAAAAAATTTCATTTAAAATTAAAAGTCTATGATATATTTTTTGGGAAATTTTTTTTTGAGGGAAAAATATTTCTGGCCGAAGCGATCGATATTGTCAAATTTTTATAAAAACATTTTTTTAAAACAAATATTTAAAAAATAGTGAAAATTTGTACCATTAATTGAATATAACAATAATATATAAAGTTTAAGAAATTTAATGCTAATTATTGAGGGTTATATCAGGATATTTCATCGGCATGGACTTAATCATAAACAATCCTGATAAATGATGAGATTGTAAGATACAGTCATTACCACTATTGAGCCTTTAAATCATAATATCCAAGAAGGACAATATAAAATAAAACATCAGATATTATGGAGAAAAATAAATTCATGATATTATATATAATAGGATATGAATATAAAAATTCAAGAAATAATATAGGTGAACAATATAATGATCGTCTAAAAGAATGAAAATTGAGACAAAAATCTTTTACCTGAAGTCATGAATTTTGTCAAAATCATTCAGATGTACTATATAATAAATCTAAATTAATTAAAAATATATTAAACGGCCATAATCATATATATGATAAAATATATGTTTCATTTATTCCCTTCTATTACCAATTTATTAATGATTCGATGTTAATGTGAAATTTCTGGTTATTACCACTTTTTTTCATATATGTCATGATTTTTTATTTTTCTTCATCCTAATTAGATCAAGATTTAATAATATGTATAATTTAAAAAATATATAAATTTTATATATATACTATATATATGTATTTAGAGTGATCTATAAAATTGAGTGATATGAAATAAAATACACTATTTATGGGGATGATATGTTGTACGTACACATGAATGGTGTTTCCATTTTATTTTTGAATTCAACAAAAGGAAATAAAATGATATTTTATAATTAAAAAATAATTTATATTTCAGTTATTTCACTTATTTTAATTAAATCCATACTTAATACATTTCATGTAAAGCGTAGACTAATCGTGTCACTTCATGAGGGGGTAGTCCACTATACACTTGAATGATGTTATCGTATTCCCAAAAAAAAATTGAGAGTATGAATGTATGTGTGATATAATAATTATATAATAATAATAATGTCATAAATATAAATAATATAAAATATAAACAATATTACCATCATTATGTTCAAATGTGAGAGGTGTTAATAGAAAGACAAAAGACATTGGTTCCTGAGGAGGTTGTTTGCCATACAAAAAAATTGTTATTTGTTAACCCATTTATTGGATGTAGAGATGGTTTTAAGTAGTTAAATTGGCATAAAAACATCTAATTATATTAATTTTACTAATTTAATTATATAATCATTATATAATATAAATTTAAAGGGGTGATGGAAGAATGAAAATAAAGACGCTTTGTTTTGTACATATCATATTTGCCTAGTATCTTAGTTTGGATTTCTCCTAGTATCATAGTTTGGATTTCCCTAAAATCCTTATAAGGATGGCTTCATACAAAAATTAATTCATCTATTATTGTAGGTGGGAATATTTTAATTCATATTAGAAGGTACTAGTATAACTAAATAGGATTTATGGTGTGAAAAATATAGGAGTGGTGGTGGAATTTTGTAAGGGAGTAGAGACACATAGATTTTTTTTAAATAACTAAGTGATGCCATTTTGTTACATGGATAAAGTGAACAATGTGGCTCTTATTAAAACTCAAGACTTGAAATTTCAGAAACATGACCATAATACATTTTTTAGAATATTTTATATGAAAAATTTATCATTATCTTGTTAGTTCAACCTCTGATAAACCCATGTTTACCTTAACTAGGGTAAATAATTTCTACAATTTTCTATATTGATGTTGGACAAATATTATGTTTAAATTATTAGATATTTTAATTTATGATGATTAAAAACATGGAATCCATTTTATTTTTTAATTTTTTGTCATATAAGTGGAAAAATTAACTTATAATTAATCCCATAGAGGTGATGATAAAGTGAGGTTGAAAAGAAAAAATGATGCAAAGTATACAATGTTTATATATCCACTTTCGAAATGAGAGTTATTAAAATTAACTAAATTTGATAAATTAATATATAATTTAAATAATAATTTATTAATTATATTTCAAAATATTCAATAATTTTCACTATTTATCTAAAGAATAATCTTTTCTGAATCTTCCCCAATCTATACCATATGCTAATTTTGACGTTATAAATTAAAAAATTATTTTATTTTATAATAAAAATTATAATTGATTAATTTGTTTCTTGTTGTTCACAAAAACCTATAAATATTTTTAGAGAATAATATTTTTGAAACATATAATGACCTTATCAAAAGTTATGTATTTTTTCCAATATTATTTATATATATTAAAAAATTCTTAATTTTGTAGAATTTGATATTACGATTCATATTTCTATGTTTTATGGATAAATTATAATGGCCATTTTTATATAACTATATTAATAATATATTGGGGTTTTACACAATCATAGTGTTGAGTGAACCACAAGTAAAGATAGAGTTGTGTGTAATGAATGTCTAACTCGGTGTTGGGTTACATAATATTACATTTTCCTGCACTCGTAAAACCCAAGGTATACGATTGAGTTTAGTTTAGAGGTTCTTTAAGTGATAATTTAAATATTTTGATGGGATCTTGGGCTATGCATAGTTGGTGCACAGTTTTCCCAAAAGGTGCACCATAATAGTGAAAAACAACCAATCCCCGGAAGTGATGATTTTAATAGTTGGGAGAATGTTCGAAAAAATGTTCCCCAACCTAGGAAATATTGTGTGACCCCATTAGTAGGTGTACAATATTAGGGTGCTCTATTTTACAAACTTTTCATCCCTCCATGAAATTGTGGGTGATTGTTTTAATTATTTAAAAAATACATTTAAAATTACCAAACATACCTTGTTAACCTATTATCAAGCCTTAATTGACATTGAAATTTTTCCTTCTTAATTGGAGCTCTAGAGGACCCATTTCTTCTCATCCAATCCCCTTCCAAAGGGGATCATAGTTAGCTAATCATCATTTTTTTCCTTTTAGGTATGTTTCCTCTCCATATTCCTTTCATCCTACTCTTTTCTTCTCCCTTACATATGGTTTTATAAAAATATGTTAATGTAGAATAAAATACCCATTCTATAAGATCTTGAATCTGGGGTAAAATAATGGAACTCCTTTGTGATGTTCATTATTGGAGTTTCCTATTTTGGTCTATTTGTTTAGTGTTCCCATGATACCAAGGGTGGTGGTTCTGTTTTATATTTTATATTTGATTAACCATAAATTGATTTCAATTTGCATCATAAAATCACAATTAAATTGAATTGGGTATTTAAATTGGATTTAGTATGAAATTTTGGATAACCCCCATTTCCATTTAACAGGGTTATGTTTGTCAAAATTGATGGATTATTTTGAAATTAAATTGTGGAAATTAAATTTTCGAATTTAAATTATAATGTTTATTTTTGAAATGAATTGTACAATTCATTTCAAATTTATATTTTTCAAAAAAATAAATTAAATTAAATTTATAGAAACCCATTTATTTATCCTAGAAAATGAATTATTTGATTAAAAACCAGATTTGGTTTTTAATTAGATATTATCATATTGAAAACAGCAGATTTGGGAAATTGTATTTTGAACAATATCGATATAAAATTCCAATTATTGAATGTTGTTAGAGTACATGAAAGTTTACGTAGTTAATGATTTATTATTTAAAATATTATTCTTATTCATTATAACTCTAATAAAATATATTCAGCACGTCATGTCCTGGATGGGATTTCAATGATTCCCCATTGACTAGTGTCATAGGGACATGCAAACACATATAATCATGATCACTTATTCAGTGTTTGAGGATCTAATAACCTATAAATATAATACCTCTTGGAAGATGAAAATGTTTCTACTTTGGGATTATTTGATATATATATTCCATTATTTATAAAATATTTTACAGTTTATTATGAATTTACATAAAGTAACTTATATAACTTTTTATTAATCCATTGTTTAAAAATATTTTCCGTCATTTAAAATGGAAACATGACTTGTTTGAAATATAATCTTGAAATTCCATCCGTTTGTAAATAAAATTTAATTATTTATTTGGTTAATTAATTTGGAATATTATTATAGAATCCTTGGTGTGAATATAATGGGATTTTATCTCACACTCTACCTGTTCCTTTGGAAATTTGTGGATTTCCTCCTGATAGGTTTGAGAAAGGGAAAATAACCTCTTAGAGGTGTATAATGATGTTTATATATATGATTTGAACAACTTGGTTCATAGGGACATGGGTTTTTATCCTATTTTCTAGTACATCATGGAATTTCATTGGGTTTTCATACATATTTTTCATATGGTACAATTCTCTGTATAGATTTTTCTTTTTTTGTACTGACTTGTATCACATTATTCCATGGTTTTTGTAGAAAATTTGTTCCCAAATTAATATTGTTTGATGCTAGGTTATCCTCCCAAACTCAGGGGAATTGGGATTGTATTTCGGTCCATGTTAGAATCGGTCGGGGTATCAGGGTACCCCAGTTTATAGGATAGATCAAGAAAAAGTTGTATCAAGGGCTACATGTTAAGAAACATGCCTTCATGTTAGTATAAATTCATGAAATCATGTCAGGACATACGAGGTAGTTGTGTTTGAATACATTTCAATCTCTCACTATAATGAGCCTTAATAAACTAGTGGTGGTTTAGAAAAAATGACCTCTATATTATTTGAAGACTTTTTTCTTTATTTTTGTATTGGATATCTCAAAATACAAAAAAAACAATATCTATTAGGATTAATTTCTCTTGTATTTTGGTTTGATTTTCAATGTTATGTCTTCAATGTTTCCTGATGTTGTTTTTAGCATCATTCCTATGAGAATATGTGAAAATTAGATCCAAAAATAAGATTCTAAAGAACCATAACATGAAAATATTCTCATAGACTATAATCTGGATTAAATTATCATGGGTGTTGTCGATGCTTTGACATGTGCACCTGCACAACTTCCCATTCAGGCTCCAACCATTGAACCTAAAAGGAATATGTTATGGAATCATGCTCAGAATTTATTTTTCCAAAATCTACTAGTTTTACCAGGTCCCAATAATCCAAAATGAGCAGTTGAATAGTTTAGGGACATTGAGCTACTCATTTAGTTTCTAGAAATAACAAAGGTAATCAAGGTGTTCCACCTTCATGCTATATGGACCTAGCAATAGATAGCAGTACATGAAGCAGTTGGGGAAGGCAACTGATGGATTAGAGTAGAATGATATTAAATATATTTTGAAAAAAATAGTTTTATCTAGAGTCTATGGTGTTGGATAATGATTTTTAGATTATCAAACTCAACCTTGATGATAGAACATTGATAGAATATAAAAATCTCTTGAATGAGACTATGTAGTTTTCACCTAAGATTGTGTCAAATTAGATGATGAGGACTTGAAGGATTGATATGGGACATCATTATTATTTTCATTATCACGTTTTCTTGATGAATCGGAATTTTTATGCTAATGTGTTGTATTGAGTGTTGATGATTGATATGGACCTGGCTGGAATGTAAGGTTTGGAAATAGTTTTGTTTTATACCACTATTAGTTCATCATGTTTCCATAAAAGGATGAGGATGCATTATGATTTTTATAGCGTTTCTCAGTACTAGGGTTTATTTTATATAATTTATATTGCCCAGAAGAGGCCCTTCTATCAGTTACACGAATGGAAAACTAGGACACTCAAAGTGGTTAATCACTGAGGTACCTAAGATATGCCGATTTTTTGTATAGTTATGTCACCTAAAAATGTTCTTTAATTTCTTTTTCATATACTATAGTGGTTTAGGAGCATCTATTCCTATTAAAACTATGGTGAAATAAAATGATCCAAGGTAAAATAGGTTCCAACCATATGCATTAAGAATGAATCTTCTTCGCATAATGGAAGAGTCTCCAGAAGATGTAGATAAAGGTCTAGTTACTAAAATAGGTATCGTCATTATATAATAAACATTAGTGACTTCTTTATTTTAAATTTTTAATCTCATTCATTTATTTCAACCCATATTGTTAATATTCTCAATCTTCCTATATATATTTTATCTTATGTTTTGTATATTACAATACCCCTCATTTGAATATAGATTCGGGTCTCCACAGTTTCATTTGTGATTTATCTCAATTAGAAGATTATCTTCATTAGTATTTTTTAGTTCTCGGCAAGAAACCACTTGAAGTCATTTTGATGATGAATTGTCACATTTCCAATAATAATGAGATTGATTTTTATCTTTGATGTGTCTCATTCATCCAACCTAATAGGTTGTTCCATATGATTCAAAGAGAATGTGATATGAGATCGAGTAGATACAGAGCATCTATTCCTAATTTATGGAATGTGATATTAGTGGGTTTTTATCTAGAGTGAGAATCTTATAGCAGTGACCTCCCTCTAGTTGTAATCATGTTTTCTGGAATTTTTTCTTCTGAATTCATTGGTTTTCTATATGCAATGGAGGTATATTTTACTATCATATTAGTTATTGGTACTCATCCACTATTTATTCCTTCATAATTCATGTAACCATTTATAATGAATGATTTCAATACTCTTTTGGAATATCTTTTAGATAAAGGCTTCATACAAACATTTGTGCCTCCTTAGGGGGTACTAGTTCTCTTTGATAAGTAAGATGATGGGTCACATCACCTACTAATTGATTACAAACAATGTCAATCGATGCATGGTAATGAATAAATATACATTTTCATTCATTTATGGTTGGTTTTATTTGTTGAAATTAGTGAATATATTCTCAAAGATTGTTCCTTGAGCAAGTTACATCCAATTTAGTATAAAAAAAGATGACATTCATAAAGCATACTTTCATAGCAGGTATGGTCATTATGAAAATTTTTTCATTCCATTTTGTTTAATGAAATGATCTTTTATAATTTACATATTGAATTAATATTTTCTTCCATGAGTATATTGATACATTTTTTTAGTATTTTTCAATTACATCCATGTTAACTCTATATTTGTTGTGGTTCATGTAGATCATCTCAGAGCAGTTATTGAATTTTTGAGAAATCGCTGAATTTATAGTGAGATATAAAAATGTGATTTATGGATTTCGGATATGATAGCAATGGTACATGTGGTGTCAAAAAATGATATTCTATTTGACCTTTAAAATTTTATTATTTCTATGAAATGGGAGAATCTATGAAATGTTTCCATGATTTAGATCATCTTGTTCTTACATGGGTAGTTATTATAGTTTCTAAAAGAACTCTCAATGTTAAATTCTCCTATGACTACAGTAAATTGGAATGGAGTAATAAATTTTCAGGATTCCAAATGATTGAAATATTTTTTAAGAGTTGATGCATCATTTTACTAATGTGTATGTGTCGAATATTCTAGGGGATGGTCATGACTATGGGCACTTGATAGAAGCACTATGTTTAGGATAGGTTTGTGTTCTTAGGTAAGGTTATTTAGACATTTCTTTTGGCTCCCAACATCTTAATAAAAAATCAAAGAATTACCCAATCCATGACTCTGATCTCATATTCATGATGAACACGCTTAATATTTGGTAGTATTACATTTTTAGAAGCAAGATTACCATGTTTTATGACCATAATATCATGATTTATATCTTATATAAAAAATAACTAAATCACCACCAGAGTCATGGGTGGAATACATGTAGTATTTTTAATTTAAAATTTCATATACCCAGGTAAATGGAATTTCATCACAGATTATTTGAGTTTGAAAAATCTTACCCCTGATGTGAAAGAGTCATCATGAGAGTGGAACGTGTGGGTACTTTTTTGATAGTTGCATATTAGAGTTTGCAAATAATGGGATGATGTTTTTTTCGAAAGTTTTCATTTGAACTCTACTGTTATTAAGATTTTTCTTTAAGAAGTTATATTGTTAATGATCTACAGAACATTAGAGATTCCCTTTTTGGTGGTGTGGCCATTACTGATTGGTCATTCTCTAGCATAATTATTAAGGAAATTTGTGATGGGGGATTACCATAAATGCCATTGAAAAATGAAACATGGAACCATGATGATGTTCTATGACATAGGTGACAATTAGGGTATCTATCTAGGAGATGGGACATTGCTTATTTTCTCTCTCATTTCTATGCATACCAATAGTTCAAGGATGGAAACTAGAGACATTTGAGTTTTCTATAGCCACTTAATGTTAAAACATTAATGTTGGATGTGATATCTATGAAATATGTGGTTGTGTTACAATATACCAAAAAATAATAATGTGATATGGGGTCTGATCAATAAGATTACTAAATCATCTTACTTTATAACCATTCATGATTAAACAAAAGTTAATGAACTCCAAAATTGTAAGGTCCTAACCTCATTTTCCTAGAGTTGATGCATTATTTTGATTGCATTGGTATATAATCAAGGAATGAGAATCCTGAAGGACTGATCAGTTTAGGAAATTTGTAGAAACTAGACACATACATAGAACCCATTTTAAATTTAAAAAGAAAATATGATACATAACAACATATAATAAACTACATCTTTGAAAACTCAATAAATTGTCTCTTCTTCTTAGCCTATGGAAGGAAAAACAAATCAAAGGGGTGAGCTCAAATGATTAGTAAGGATACGCAATATAGTGGAAGATATCATAACATAAACATTAGGCATTTTGAATATATATAAACATGTGCCTTTAACAAAAACAAGAATACATATTAGAAGGAATAAGAGTTGTGTATGTAATTCCTTAATAAAACATAATCATATGTATTCTAATATTCGAATAACCACATGATCCCTAAATTCCATTTTCATAATGAGGTAATTCATAATTCATGACAACATAACCACACTGACAATGCCTCATTCAAAGACCATAAATAATCATTTTGTCAAGGCCCTCTTCCAAGACTGTAGTTTATCTAATGAGACCTACCGATGCACTGAGGGGATATAGAGATCCCCACATGACACATACTATTTCTAATTAATTCCTCATTTTAAAGGGGTGATCATAATCAACATAACATTCATATTGAAACTATCATATGATATGTAAATAACATTCCCCAATCCTTGAACATAAACACTAACCATTCGGAATAAAATGGTTAATGATATCAAAAGAGAACATTCATAGTCAGAATAACCAGAAAACCTTCAACAACATATTTTATATGATATCATAATAGATAAACTTTAATTACGTACAACATTCAACATGGGATGTGGACTTAGGTAAATATATTTATAAACGAGACTATTGACAAATTCTTGAGGAAATAATCCTTAAACATTCAAAAGTATCCCATACCACCTTAAACCACTGAAATAGTAATCCCATAGAATTTCATGAGAAACATGAGACTCTTGATATGATATTCCAAGGGGTTTTACATACACCACAAGAAATAAATTAGTGGTGAATAAGGTATACATCTCCTAAAAGTAAATGAGAGATGAGATAAATACTTTTTATTATTGAATAAATATTCCTTCTAGAAAATCATTTATATTTTCAATGAAATCATGTTTGAAACATGAATATCCCGTAAAATAATATACAATGTCATTGAAATTATATTTTGGCTATAAATTATATCCCACTAAAGTGAAATCATGTACAATGATTTCATAAGATCCTTTATAAATAAAACATTTTAGAGCATTTAATGAAATTATTAAAGATATTTTTTTGTGGAAAGGCACATTTGTTATCATAATTCCAGAAATTATCCAAGATAATTTTTTGTGAAAAAATGAGTGTTTTTATAAAACTAATGGTGGATAAAAACAGATTTATGATTACACTTGAAAAAGGGTAAGAATTTGAAAATATCCTTTGAATTGGGTTTGTATTTGAGAAAAAAATTTGAATGCTCTTTTTAAAACATATAACTAACCATAAAATAAAGAATGATTATGGTGGGTGAGAATATATATAACAACTACATAGTATTTATGAGGAATACATAATAATACACAAGAGTCTCATTAAGGTGATTTGAATAAAAAAAGGTAACCCAATTGAAAAAGGTGGTTAAGGTGAAAAAACCCTTACCACATTGTAATCAATCGATTCGTAAGCTCCAAAATTAATAATATTAAATTGATACATTTAATACGAGGAAAATAATGATATTAATGATACATTACATCAATGGGAAATAAACATACTCCATACACAATTATTAGTAGTGAATATAAGAACCCTCACAAAAATGGAAGTGTGATAAGGAAACCCTTTACCTTATGTCTGAATGTGTTCCGCTCATGATTTTAATGTCCTGGAATATGAAATTTGACTTATTAATAACATATTTCAGAACCTATTATAAATTTGTTTTAATTTTTCATAATTATTTTTAGTTCATTTATGCCCCTATGTATAACTTATTTATTGAATTTAGTCATTCTACAGTGTTCATTTTCTTTATTTTCATAATTGGTTCACTTGTTCTTATGTAATGGAGTTCATGTGGAATTGATGTAAATCACCATAATTAAATTAGAATATTATTTATTATATTATATAGGTGTTAGGGTTCACATATTTAATTTGGATTCATGGAATGAGGATGAATTATTATATAGAACATTAATGATAACTATTTCAGTTAATTTGTGGTTTTGGATTACGACAAAGTCAATTTTCTTTATAAATTAATAACATTTGTACAAAGGGATTTCAGAACCGTAAATAGGTTATATTAAATATATAATAATCTGGTTCAGCCATAACTAGAATGTTTTCATAACTATAATTGAGAATGATAATTTTAATCAAATGCCCGTCGTCCTTGATTGTTGTAAATTGACACATCTCGGATGGTTTCCTCGCTACTATTATAAAAGAAAGAAAAAGGAAGATATGATGATTACTTATTCCACTATCATGAAAATACTCTAGTACATGTATGTTACTATAGTCATCATAAAATTTGGATAAGGATATGTAATAATAGAAAAATAATACAAATTAACATGAAATGAAGGACAATGAATTGTACAGACGAATTTACCTCTTGAACCAAAATTCCTTTAGAGCCTCTTTAATGGAGAGGTTTTGGTATTTTCTAACAGATCAAAGCATGATGGAAGTTGTGGAGGAGGTTAAAAGGATTTTTGTATATAATTTTATGAAGGCACGTGGCTTGAGAGGCGTGAAGTGAAGAGGAACTGAGAGGAGGTTTTTATAGTGGAGGAGAAGAGAGTTTTCATAATTGTTTAATATATAGTTTATTAATATCCCTCAAGACCATCAATAGTGATCATTCCATGACCAAGAATAGTTAATAATTGAAGTGAGTTCAAACCATGGAGGCTTACATCATTTTTATGTCATAAATAGTGTATTTAACTGATAATTTGTATATACAGTATTTTACCATATTTCACTATTTATCAAAAATTCATGTATCTCAAAAAAATTCTGAAAATTCACCCCAACCATTTATCGACGTGTAGATTCCCAAATTAAATTCCATTTTTAAAAAATATTATTCAATATATTATAATTTAATATTTTATTAAAATCAAAATTAATTCTAAAAAAGTGTTTTAAAACATTTATTTACTAATTACACAAACATAGGTATATTATACTCAAACATCAATATTATTTATATACTATCATAGGTAATATTACTATTCATTAGGGTATATCACTATTCATTAGGGTGTGTTAGTATTTACAATGGTAGGTTACTATTCACCAAATATTTTTTTTCTTATCATCCTCCAAATAACCTACTCATCACAACTATGTGTGTCAGATTTTCGAAATTCCTAACATAAAAGTGACAAACTTATGTTTACATGGCTTGGTTATAAAAAAGTTGTGTTTTTAGGGATTCAATGATCCATGCATTATATAATAAATCTATTCCTAAATTCTAGGGTAGTTACATTATCCACTCTTAACAAAATTAAATCCTAGAAATTGGAAATTGAACATCGAAATTTAATGGTTGATACAGGAAAATTACCTTATGGAAACCCACAAAAGATATAGGGTCAATAAAATTACCTCTTAAAGAAGTTTAATGGAGATGAGGTGGTAATCCTAAACATAATGATTTCAAATTAGGTGAAAATAGTTGGAAGTAAAAACCTAGGCATGAAAAAATAATCTAACTATGAAGTTCGGATGAAACAAGATAGAGGACGTGTTCAGATGAATGTTGATTACTACAAAATTCATCTATATTATTAATGATTATGATAATAATAAAACATTTTATTTAATACTATTTTACTTGAGTCGATGAATTATTTCACTCTATAAGAGTATAAATATACATTTCTACTTATAAACGCATCCTTTAATTATAGTTTAACGATCTATAACTCATCGTATAGCATGGGTTACACAATTTGGTAAAGCGATACATTGTCCATTAAACCATCATACAATGTCAACTTTATACCATTTTATAAATGGCTAAATTTTTTGAATATATAATGATTCAAGGCATTATAATGAAGTCCTTTAAATTTCCAAGATGAACCTATCATTAACCCTTAATCAACAAGAAGTAGTTCTAAAATTCACATTCCAAATGTGTTAAAAATTTCATCATGTATCCTTTTGAAATATGGTAATAACTTGAATTTCCATGAAAACCATATTGGTAAAATGCATTCTTATGTATTATTATGTATGATACATGTTATTGGATATATTCCTTGAATCAAAAAGTGTTTTAAACATCATTGATTATAGAATAAATCACTTATCGAGAATTCAAAAATCATTTCCAAGGAAGTTTGTACTTATCTGAATCGATCATTTCGTCATCATTATCTCAACATCAGATAAATATTAAGGTTTCTCTTTCCCCCAATCATATTTTTTATAAAAGTTTTATCTTTCTACTGAATCACTTTTCCATTTTACCCTTCATCACAAGGCCTCAAATCCTTATTGAAGTAGTAGTGTTGTACAATCCATAATTCATATAACTTGTACATTACTGAAAAAATGTTGAAATGAAAAGATTATTTAAAATCCATGTTAATCCTTCTACATTATCTTTAGTAGCATCATAACATGGTCATTTTCTAAAATCGTCATTTGGGGTATATTTCTTTGACATGTGGAACATTGATTCGCATAGTGTCACATATCCTTGAATTTGAATAATTGTACATTAGAAACCATTTTCTTTACCATACAATCATAAACATCGTATCCTTTTTTCGACAATTATTTCAAACACCCATTCTCTTTAAACATTTACCATGGTGATTATTTCCATAGTTATCACATGTGGGAAAACTCCTCTATCCCTTCTTCCATTTATCCTTGTATTCCACTTACATCCTCTTATTCTTTTTCTTCCCTTCAAATCAATAGGACATAGAGAAGAATTTAAATAACATGTTAATTGATGATATTATTTAATTATATGATAAGGATATATGGGAGACAATATTCCTTTGAAAATATAGCTTAAGGCCATTAGAGATATGATCCTTCTTACTCCTCACATCAACTTCATTGGTGAAGTTCTCATTTTTTTTGCTATGATCCATTTCTAATCAATTCAATATTATATATTATCTCATAAAATTATGAATTTTCTATATCTCTAAACATGGTATAACACATAACATAAATTTATGTATCATAAATTCTAGAACTCTTTAAATTAGTTACTATGGGGGAATAAACCATTTATAATGGTGGGTAATTAAAATGTGAATTATCCTAAGCATTTCTCTAGGGTGTTTCATAACCAAGAGTGTAGTAATTCCTATTGGAATGCACCTGTTCTCGTTCGAGTCTAGCTCAAAGCGGTGTTTTCGGGTTTAACACCTTGATACATATGTTCTAGATCCGCCTCTTCTTGCTCATCTCTCAACCGGGATTTATTTCATGTATGATCAACATAATATATTCCTTACCAAAATACAAGGAAGTTATTGTATGTTTATCCTCAACGACTTTTATAGGGACTATTCCTTAATCTACATTTTCTAAATCTATTTTCCAAGGTTTCTACTAAACTTATTTGATACCAACTATAAGGACCTGACCCAATTTCCGGTAGCTGGTGCATTATTTGATTACATTAGTATATAACTAAGGAATAATAATCCCGAAGGACCGATAATTTTAGTATTCCTGAAGAAACAAGATACATAAATGGAACCGATTTTACATTTTGAAACAAAATATTATACATAACAAAAGATTATAAAATGCATCCTTGAAAACTCAATAAATGAACTCTTGTTGTTAACCTCTAGAAGGAAAAAAATGAAAGGGGTGAGATCAAACTCTCCATTAGGGTATAAAAAATAGTGTAATATATCATAACATAAATATTAGGCATGTTGAATACATAAAAACATGTTCCTTTAACAAAAACATGAACACATTATGGAAGGAATATAAGTTGAGTTTGTAATTCCATAACAAAACATAATCATGGGTATTTTACTAGTCAAATAAACACATGAACAATACATTATATTTTCATAATGAGGGAATGAATAATGAAGAAAAATATTACCATACCATCAAGGCCTTGTACCAAGATCATAAATAATCATTTTATAATGGCCTTATACCAAGACTGTAGTTTGTATCATGAGACATACAGATGCAACCTGGGGCTATAGCGGGCCCCAACACACACTTACTATGTCCAATTCATTACTCATTTCAAAGGGGTGAACATAATCAACATATTAATTCATATTTAAACTAACATATGAAATGCTAATAACATTCCCTCATCATTGAACATAAACACTAACAATTTGGAATAAAATGGTGAATGATATCAAAATATACATCTATAGTTTGAATTACCAAAAAACCTTCCACAAAATATTATAGATGATATCATAATAGATAAACCTCAATTAAGTAAAAGATTAAACAATGAATGTTTCCATAGACAAATATATTTATAAATGAGACCATTGGCAAATTCATGAGGATGTAATACTTAAACATTACAAAGTTTCACATACCACCTTGAAACATTCAAATCATAATCCATTATAATATCATGAGAAAAATGATACTCATGATGTGATATACAATAGTTAAGTACATACACCACAAGAAATAAATAATTGGTGAAGAAGGCATACATCTCATAAAAGTAAATGAGAGATGTGAAAAATCCTTTTTACTTTTGAATGTTGATTCCTTTTGGAAAATCATTTATATTTTCCATGAAATCATATTTTAATCATGAATATAACATAAAATAAAATAATAGGAAATGGAAATTATATTTTCGGCATAAATCATGTCTCATTGAAGTGAAATCATGTAAAAATAGTTCATAGGATTCTTTATAAATAAAACATTTTAGATCATATTAAATAAAGTATTAATTGAATTTTAATGATGAAAGGAACATTTTTTCCAATAAATCGAGAAATTATCCATAATAAATTTTCATGATAAAATGAATATTTTCATATAACTAATGTTGTCTTAAAATATATTTTTGATTACACATGAAAACGGGTAAGAATTAGAAAATATCTCTTGAATCAGGTTTGTATTTCGAAAACAATTTTGAAAGTTCCTTTTAAAACATGTACCTATCAATAAAATAAGGAATGAGTATGGTTAATGACCATATGTATAAAAATCACACAAAATTTTTAGGAGCACATAATAATACACAAGAGTTTCATTGTTGTAATTAGACAATAAAATTAACCGAAATTAAAATGGAGGTTTGGGTGAAAAAAACCCTTACCACTTTGTAATCAATCGAATC
Source organism: Viscum album (assembly GCA_963277665.1). Lineage (NCBI taxonomy): Eukaryota > Viridiplantae > Streptophyta > Magnoliopsida > Santalales > Viscaceae > Viscum > Viscum album. The sequence goes on from OY728158.1 coordinate 309,084,526, forward strand.
GTATGACCCAAAACTAATAATATTAAACTCATACATTGAATACCATGAAAATAATTATATTCATGATATTTTACATCAATGGTCATTATACATACACCATACACAAGTATTAGTAGTGAATATGGGAAACCTCACAAAAATGGAAGTGAGATAAAGAAACCCCTTACCGTAAGTCTGAATGTGTTCCGCTTATGAACGTAAGTTTCTGGAATATGAAATTAGACTTATTAATAACTTAATTTATATCCAATTATACATTTATTTAGTTTATCATATTTATTTTTAGTTCATTTATTCCCTTCCTAATATGTTAAAATATTGAATTTTTCCATTCTACAAGGTTTGTTTTCTATATTTTTATTATCGGTTCACTTGTTCATAAGTAATAGAGTTCATTTGGAGTGGATGTAAATCACTAGAATTTAATTCTTATATTATTTATGATCAACTATAGGTGTTATTGATCATTTATATAATTTTTTTACAAGTTATGAGGATGAATTATTATATATAACTTTAATGATATCTATTTCATTTAATTTGTTGGGTTTGATTACAACAAAATCATTTTTATATAGATGTTAATAACATTTGTAAAAAGGGATTACAAAACATTAAATAGGCTATATTACATATATAATACTCTGTTTCAACCATTTCAAGAATGGTTTCATGACCAGAATTGAGAATTGTAATAGAAATAAAAATTATATCGTCCTTGAATGTGGTAAATTGACACATCTATGACGGTGTTCTTGCTACTAATATAAAAGTGGTTAAAAGTTAGAGATGATGATAAATTATTTTACTATAATGAAAAAATTCCAGTATATGTATGTTATTTATGCCACAATAACATTTGTCTATGGGGATGTAATAATAGAAAAAGAAAACAAATGACCTAGAAATGAAATACAAAGAATTGAAATAAGGAATTACCCTCTTGAACTATACATCTTTGAGTGCCTCTATAATGGAGTGGTTTTGGTATTTTTTGATACTAAGGATTTCTGGACGTGGGAGAGTATGTTGGAAGGATATTAGCAAAGAATTTCGATAAGGAAAAAAGCTTGAGAGGAGTAAAGGGAAGAGGGAGTGAGAGGGGGTTTTATAGTGAAGGAGGAGAGTTTTCATAATTTTTTAATAATTTGTTTATTAATTTCCCTGAATTCCAGCAATAATGATGATTCCATGACCAAAAATAGTGATAAATTATTTTGATTTCTAACCAAGTGGATTTACATCAATTTTGATGTTATAAATAGTGTATTTAACTGATAATTTGTATATACGGTATTCTACCGTATTTCACTATTCATTAAAATTTCAAGTATTTCAAAAAAGCCCAAAAATTCACCCCAACCATTTTTCGATGTGTAGAATCCGAAAATGATTTCTATTTTTAATAAATAATTTGATAAAGATGATTAATTTAATATTTAATTAAAATCATAATTTATTCTAAAAACCAGTTTTATAACATTTATTAACTTATTCCAAAACATAGGTATATAGCACACAATCATGAATATTATATATATACTACCATAGGTAATGTTACTAGTCATTAGGGTTTATCACTATTTATTGGATTCTGTTACTATTCATAAGGGTATGTTACTATTCATTAGAAATTATGTCTTTCTTATTGGACTCCAAATAACTTACTCATTGAAAACTTGTCTATAAGATTTTTGAATTTCACATCACATAAGTGAAAAACTTATGATTACGTGGCTTGGTTATAACAAAGTGGTATTTTTAGAGACTCAATGATCCATGAATTCTATAATAAATCTATTTGTAATTTCATAGGGTGTTACAAAAATTTCTACAGGAATGGTACTTTTAACTTGTATGGAGTTACATATGCTATATTTTCGATTAGATATATGAAAATTACTTCTCCCTTTTAGAGTGGCCTTAAGGAGGCACTTAGATCTTAGTACCATTTGAGAAATTCATTCCATCCACATTAGTATTATTAGATAGAATGAAATTTAATTTAGGGGATTATGGGATGATAATTTGGAACTCTTTAAATTTTTTATATCCAATGTTAACAGTCTACAATTAGAATGGATACTTTTGAGGCCTTCGATGAGATACCTCATAAATTTATATTGTGCTTTCCAAAGATCAATGAATGTTCCCTTGTTGGATCGAGAATGGTTCACAATATGAATGAAAAGATTTAGTTTATTTTACCTAAAATGTTGATAACACATAGCCATTATAAATCTTTTGTTGATAATTATCACAGATCATGTTATTCTCAGTTAGTGATTAGGTGTTCAAGATAGTTTCACCAAGATTGGAACATCAACTTCTTGAGAGGATAGGGAATATTACCCCTTATTTTTTGGAACAATTTTAGGTGGCTGAGAAGGTGTGAAAAGTGACTTACTATTTTTTATTTCTACCAAAGATGATGTTGATACATAAAATGCTCCATGTATTTCATCTGGGAAGGAACTTTTCTGATCAATCACATGTTCTGAGTAGAATTTATCTTAAAATTATGATTAATTCAACCGTGACTCAGGATCTAGTTAGGATAGTTGATTATGAAACCGAGGTACATCAAGGACGTATGGTCACTTTTTTTCAAATACTACTGAATTACAGTTCTAATAATCACGAGACACGGGAGAGTGTGGCACTGATGGAGAAGTATAGGCATAATATTTTTGAATAGAATCTTCTTAACATGATTTATAAGAAAAATATTGTTTCTATAATGTAGATGATTAAACATCATAGTACTTTTTCACATAGCTTTGAAAACTAATTTTATATCATTGTTTTATTCTGCTTCTCTTAGGGGTGTTCATGTGAAATTTTGTAAATTTTGAAGGGATCATGGGTTATTCCCTATTGGCACACCTTTTTTCAAAACCAAGTTCCCTAAAAGTGAAAAATATATTGAACCTGGAAGTGAGGGTTAGCATTGTTGGTGCATGGATTGATAGATGGTGAGCCCACCTAGGAGAAACATTAAATCACCACTTGTAGGGGCACACAGTTAGGCTGTCAGATCTGAAAAACTGTGAATACCCTCTTTGTAACTATGCATGAGACTATTAATTATTTTTACAAGTCGTTTGAAATTAATGTAATCAACTTTTTCCTTTCCCTCTCTTCATGTCTCGACCTAGAATTTCTTCCTAGGTCATTGGAGCTCTCATAGACCCATTTTGGCTCTTTTAAACCACTTCCAAGAGGATTGAAGTTATAAGCTCATTTTTCAGTCCATTCATGGTATGCTTCCTTTCATTGTTCCTTCCCAATCACTCTTTTATTCTATCTATTATAGTTTATATTATATCTCCATGTTTTTGGAGGATATAATCCTAATTGTTTTAGATCGTGAATATTGTAAATATTCTTAGGTCTCCTCTAATGATGTCATTGGTTGGAGTTTCCCATTTTGGGATTTGTGTTTCATGTTCCTATGATACTAAGGTAAGTGGTTCCATTTAAGATTTTCTATTTTATAGACCATAAATTTATTAATTTAAATATAATTTCATTCAATTTCTATTATAAGAATCAATTCTCTTGAATATAGTATTTCAATTGGATTAGGAATTAAATTATGGAAACCCCAAAATTTTGCTGAGTTGTAGTTTGTCTACTGAATTTTACAGAATTTTTTGAAACTTAAATTATAGAATAGAAATTATATAATTTAAATTTTGTAATAGAATAGTAAAATTTATTATAGAAATAATTTTAATTTTTTTTAGAAAAAATGGATTAAATTATTATGAAATAAAACCATTAGTTTTATACAGAAAAAAGGAAGGATTTGATCAAAACCCCATTTTGGTTTTTAAATAGATATTGGAATTTTGAAATAAAATATGGATTAAATTGTATTATACATAGTTTTGAAATAAATTTCTCATTACTGATTGTATCTAGAGAACATGAAATCCTAGGTAGTTATTTTGTTATTCCGGACAAGACATGTTTGATGATTTACAACTCTAATAAAATAGATATAGAAGGTAACTTCTTGAATGTGATGGTGATGATTCCACTTTGACTAGTTTCGGAGGGATGTGTGTACAAATATTGGTGTGATAACCTATTTGAGTGTGTGAGGATAACATAACCTGAAACTATTGTACATATTGGAATATGAATAGGTTTCTCATTTGTGGTTATTTGATATATATATTCTATTTTTTGTAGACAATTTTAAAAATTTCTTAAGAATTTATATAATATGTTTGAAATAAATTCTTATTATGAAATGTTTCAGATATATTAGTCATTATAAAAAATTTAAAGAATGGATTGTTTTTAATATTCTCTTGAATAGAAATACATGTTTATTTAAAAATGAAATATTTGTTTTGTTATTGAATTTGGAATTTTATTATGGAATCCTTGATGATACCCTTTTGGGATTTTATCTCACACACTACCGATGCTTTTGGGAATTTGTAGATTTCTTTATACTATGTTAGATAAAGGGGAAACCACACATAGAGGTGTTATTTGTTCTTTATATGTAGGATTGTAGGTGTTGATTCCATTAGGACATGCCTTTTTATCATGTTTTTTGGAATAATTTTGTTTTAAATTGGATTCTAATATCTATTTTAAAATTGGAATAGTTCTCCATATAGAGCATTCTTTTCTGCATACTGACATGTATTTATTTATTCAACTGTGTTTATGGAAAATTCATTCACACATTCATATTTTCTATCCCAAGTGTTAGTCACTAATCCATGGGGATTGATAACTCCCTTCGGCACATGTCAGGATGATTCTGGGCATCATGTGTAACACCCCAAGCTTCCATGGTACGCTTTTCTTTGAATAAAACAATAGCATGTGATCAAAGAATCTTCATGTTATAACACACCACAACCAATCAAACTAGCCCTTATGAATTTTAATACCCACTTTTTGAAGTATTATAAATTTTATCTTTCATAATGGACATCATTTTTTGATTCAGAATATCAAAATTAAATTAAGGTGAATTTTTGGTATTTTTCTAAAAACATTCAATTTTTAATGAATAGTGATAATCATTAATTTATAGTTTAAAACATAATTTTTATTTAAATAATTATTTATTTTATTTAAATTTATTTTTGGTCAGAATAGATTGATCATACCTATATAAGTTCAATGTAATCCATTGGATTCAGTTTTTTTCATAATTTTAGATATAAAAAATGTTTAATGAAATTTTTACCGTCTTTTAACCACCTCCTAGGAGCATTTGCAGATTTACATGAATCATAATTTTACCACTTCAGTGAGTAGAATATCAAAAATTAGAGAGACACACTTGATATCAGTAAGTTAAATTTTTTTCAATAAGATGAACATGTTTTTTAGTTAATAGTAAAATTTTACTTTTATTTACCAAGGTTAAAAGTAAATAAGGTAATTAAGGGTAAAAATTGTATTATTATTACCCTAACACATGTCCTAATTCTATTGGAGAAGAATAATTAGACCAAAATCAACCTTAGGAATAAAATATGATCCTTTAGGTCCATTTGGATTAGATTAGGACATTTATTATTATTTAATTCAAAGAATAGTTAAATGTGTTAAATTCAATGTTTAATAACTAATCCATTTCTTATATAGGGTTGAATGTAAGATAAATTCGATTAGAAATATTCATTAGAAATATGAAAATATTTCCTACATAATGGTATTTTATTGATATATTTTAGACATTAAATAATTTAATTTATTTATGTCACAATGATGATGCAGTAATTACATAATTAATGAAATATTAAAATAATTTATATTATAAATATCAAAATAATGGAATATTGAGACTTTTTATGAATTAACTTAATTTTATTGGTTACTATTACATGGTAGGGTTGGTTAGATGAATTTGTTTCTAATTAATAATGTTGTTATAAATTTAGCAAAAATAATAAACCAAGTAGTGTCAAAATTGACATAAAACTGTTTTTAAAACAAATATTATATTACTATTTGATATTCTAATCCTAAAAATCTATGGTTTGGATAGATAAATAATATAATGATATTTTTATCATTAATGAACCACTTGGGGTTCTATTGGATGTTTATTGTAATTTTATTAATGATATAATATTGAACTACAAAGATACATGATAAATGTCAAACTATTTAACTAAAAGTTAAATCTAAAAGATAATGTTAATATAGAGATCCAAACCTATATAAAAGATATTTTTTTGGGTGTTTTTCAACCCTTCCCTACCTTATCCTTTAAATAATTCATTTTTCAACCATTATAATTGGAAAATTACTTTATTATAAAACAATATTTCTATCTTTTCTGAAGGTGCCCCTCACCCCTCTTATAAAAGGGCACTCCCCCTTCCCTCTAATTCACACCATAACAGCCATTTTTCTAGGCCAAAACCTACCCAAATACCCTCTAAACTGTATTAACTTCATCCTATAGGCCTTCATTTATTGATAAAGCCAACGTAAATATCCCTTTTGATCAAATCATATGGAAGAACCTGAAGAAGAGGTAAATATTTTCATCATCACATTCAAGTTCCTTTCTTCTTTCATGTCTTATTTCATTATTGTTTACATTATAAAATATTATATCCAGTATATTATAGATAATTTTATGTTATTATAAATATGGTAAAACCATATTCATCATTCTATCCATCCATTGAATTACATGTCACCATATGTGTGTACGTAGGGCTTACCGTCTCTACAGCATGGTGTAATTGTTATTCAATATATTATTATTTGGATGGGTGTAATATTGACGTTTAATTGATGTAAATAAAAAATAAAACATGATAATGATTCTGTATATATGATATAACATCAAATTATATATTATTCTAATATCAAAATAATGATATTGTCGCTCGTGAGTACGTACAGATTACCTTCTCCATGAACACCATGAGATTCATTACCCATCGTATCCATTCAAGACTAATTTTCATTAGATGATTAAAAATAATGTTTAAAGACTTAATATAATTATGAATAATAATAAAATACATCCTATCCATAACAAACATTACTTGAGTAATAAAGCATATAAAGGAAAACGAATCAGTTAACACCCGAAACGACGATAATACTAAGATATTATTAGCAAAGCAATGTTAAAAGATCTTATATGATATCATATTAATGTATATGATTCTTGTAAAATTGAATAACAATTATTTAACCATTATAAATGAGGTTAACCTACCGTCTACCAAGGAAATGTATAAGTTAAGGGTTAATTTCACAATCTTTTTATCATTAAAGTTTGTTTTTACATAAGTATCTACTAGGACCTCTTTATCATCCACATCAATGTTTCTTAAAATTTTATTTCAAAACATTCTTAATATTTTATAGACTATGGGTTAAATTAATTTATACCCTTGTTTGACTTTTATAATATGTTTATAAAGGAATATTTCTGTCGTTTTTGAAACAAGGTACTTTATGACCATATCGACAAAATTACGGTATGAATGTGTTTTTAACATATATAGTGGGTGCAGCTATTTTATGCCTTTATAACATCGTTGAAGCTTCCCTTAAATTCCTATAATAATATTTTCAAATATAAATATATTCTTTTATAATTATGTGAATTTTATATTATTTGAAAATTGAAAGAGATATTTCTCTAAAAAGGTTTTGATTTCATCTATGTCAACATCCTTTGATGGATTTTATGTTTGTTCGAAATTGATTTATTATGATAAGAAATCTCCATATTTTATTGAAGGTTTTGTGATATGTTTGACTGAGGATGTTTTATTTCATACCATTCATGGTTTATGGATAATTTATTGACATTTCATATGCCAGTTTTAATATTAATGTTTATGTTATGTTTAAACCTATTAAAATGAGGAATGAATTGGACTTAATATGTGAGGGTGGAGCCCTCTATATATCCTTGATGAATTAGTAGGTCTCGAGAGACAAAATAGTGTCTTGGAACAAGGCCCAATCAAAATCATATTTTTAGTCTTGGCACAAAGCCTTAACTATGTGGTTATGAAAGTTTGGTATTATGCATTCCATCATTATGAAAGTGGATATTGATATTTCATGTGATTATTAGACTAGTATAATATCCATGTGAGTAAGTAAATAATATTATTTTTATTTTTATTTTCCATATTATGATGAAGTTCATGTTGAAAAGGCTTTTTTAGTTCTATACATTCCCTTAATTGTTTATTCTTATTTATGAATGTTTCTGCTATTTTCTTATCCTTACTAAGTATCTTTTCTCACCCCATTATATGTTTTATTTTTCCTTGGATGCGATTAAGTATGTTAGGACAAACCTATACGGATACTCTATGGGATCTAAGTGTTGTCTATGGAAACATTGTTTCTGTAGTTTTCCATTTTATGATGTAATGTAACCCTTGTGAAGGTATCTAGTACTTCCAAGACTACTATACTAATTGGTCCTTCGAGACATGATCTTTTGTGATCATGCCAATGATACGAAATAATGCACCAACTCTAGGCTTCTAGGGTTGTGGCGTTACATTTGGTATTAGAGGATGCTTATTACAATCCTTGGAAACTTTATTTAGATAAACTCTGATTAGATCAAATTATCCAAAGATAGACTTTGAGGATTAGTATAGAAAAACTTCCTCAAATTTTGGTATTGTAGAGATTTTGTTAGTTTTCCAAGAAATACATCCCTGTCTGGATACAATCAGGTAGATGTGGCTCTGGCACAGATGTACCTAGGGGTATAACCCCAAAATAATGCTTTGAGCTAGTCTCTGAACAGGAACTAGTACACGACAACGAGCCTTGTTTTACTCTAGGTTATGACACTCCCAGGGGACATGCTTATGATAATTTCCATTTTCTTTATAAACCGTAATAAAGGGTTTATGAGTATATACTTCCTCAAATAAATTTTTTTATGATTATTCATTATATCCTTAAACTGTTCAATTTATGTTATGTATTTTACTTGTTTGGAATTATATAATTTGATTCATAAACTAATCTATTTTATGCCATTTTTTAGAAATGGAGCCTAGTGGAAGGAATGGAAACTGTATCAATGCACGTAATCCATTTAGGGATTTCCCTCCTGATAAATATAATTATATTTGAGTTGGTGATGAAACTGGTGCTGATTATCTAATCACCATAATGGGATACCTCACATAGGTTATGAATAATAACCTTAATTGTATGGAGCACCCTGATCCACAATGTGCAGGACCAATGTTATAAAACATCATGAGGTAATAACCACTAACAATAAATGGGAGTACAAATCCATTACTGGATCAGAAATGGATAAATTCTGTCTTGAAAATATTCCATGCCTTATGGTGTAGTGAAAGGGAAAAAGTTGTCATGGCTGTTTAATGTCTCACGGGAGATGTTGATCAATGGTGGTCATTGATTCAAAACAAAAAGTAAGATAATGAATTATCAAATATGGAAAGGATGGAGTTTAAATATATTTTCATAGAAAAATAATTTCCTCGTGACCATCAAGTAGATATGGAAAGGCAATTTTTGATTCTCAGGAAAAATGAGGATGAGAATGTCGCAAAGTATGAGGATAACTTTACAAGGTTGTCAAGGCATGATGCAGATTAAATACATAACCCAAGAAGTAAGATTGATCATTTTTTGATGGGTTAAAACCATTTCTCCATCAAGCAATAGTCTCGCAATCCTTCTCATCGTATGAAGATATTGTCTCATGTGCTCTCAAGATAGAAAAAGAAATTTCTATGTCTTACGACTTTAAAGAAAATCCAGAGAAGAAGATATCTTCTGAACACTCTAGAAATGGATGTAAGGGTAATAAGGGAAAAGTTAAATATCTATTATGTAGTAGATGTTGGAAGAAACACCCCAGTACTTGCCTGAATGCAATGGGAGTCTATTACAGGTGTCGTGAAAAAGGCCACCAAGATCATGATTTCATGGGGAAGAAAAAAAATTTCACAGTTGAATGATACCATTGGAGAGAATGGGGGAATTATGCAAATGAATTTCCTAAGCATCATGGGAACTTACCTCAAAAAAGGCCAAGGGATCAAGGCCAAGTTTATGCTTTACTACTGCTGACGTCGAAGCTCTGAAATACATGGTGGAAGGTAATTTAATGGATTCCTCAAGTTCAAAAAATGATTTATTTGATTCTGGATCATCACATTGTTTCATATCTTCCTAGTTTTCTACGAAAATTAGATATTTCTAATTTGATTTAACAAGGGTGTTTTCTGGAAAAACTCCTAATGGAATTATCATCGCAACAATGTTTTGTGAATCGGTTTCCCTTAAGGAATATAAATTATCTTTATATTCTAATCTCATTCATAACCATGATTGAATTTGATGTAATCCTTGGTATGGATTGGCTTTCAGACCATGATGTTAAAATATACTGTACGAATAAGGATGTTACGATTTTTGATGACAATGATAAAAAACACCTTATCTTTAAAGCAGAATCATCACCACCTAATTATCATCTAGATCCAGCTCCAGTAGCCCAACTAAATTCATTTATTTGGGAAGAAGAGATTAAAAGAACATTGGGTGAGGAAAATAATGTTCACCAATTCCAAATCATGATTCTGAAATTTATCCAAAAATAAATCAGTTAGTAGCTGATGAACTCAATTATGACAGAAAAAGACATCAGAATGAGTATATATCATTGAAGTCTAAGCTTACTGATGAACAAAAAGATGCAATGAAAACCATTATATCATCATTACCATTAGGTGTTGGTGGTTTTTTTTCTATCATAGGCATGTGGTCATAGGCAAGACTTTTGTTTGGAATGCGTAGAAATATCTACAACGGTCACAGGGTGATATAGTTCTAGCAGTTGATTCTGCTGGAATTGTGTCGTTACTCCTACCTGGTGGGTAGGCAACACATTCTAAATTTCAAATTTCAATTTCAATTTCTGATAACCGTGTTTTCAATATTCAGTAAGGAAGTGATGTTGCAAATATTCTACAGTTAACAATTATAATTATTTCTAATGAGGCACAAATTGTACATAGGTACTGTTTTGAAGCTCTTGATTGTACTTTAAAAGATATTATGTCAGAAAAAAGTGAAAAAAACTTCAACTTTACCATTCTATGGTATAACATTTGGGTTGGGAGGTGATTTCAAGAAATTACTGCATATCGTTCCAGGTGGTAACATAAATGAAACAGTGATTGAAAGTATAACATCTTCATACTTGTGGTAATATTGATGTGTTCTATCATTGAAAAATAATATTAGGCGGTAATCCCATGTTTCTACCAATTTAGATGAAGTCAATGGATTTTATAAATGTACATTAGATATTGGTGAATGTCAAGGTGTTGAGATAAATGATGGTGAAACTATCATTCAAATTGATTTAGCATATCTTATTTCATGGACTGCAAATCCTATTTCCACAAATCTAGAACATACATACACAAATTTTTTGGTTATGTATTTTGAAGTATGTTATCTTAAAGACCATTCCATCACATCTCAAACTCGTGATATTTTTGAAGAAGGAAATTACTACACGATGTCTCTCACATGTTCTGTAGGAAATGATTATTTCATCTTAGATTCATTATGTGATGCATGTTTTGATATGGACATGCCAAAAAAAATCTACACATGGGATATGCTAAATGGTATTACTATTTCGGGGTATCTTGCCCACAAAATTACACTCAATATTGGTGTGCCCATCATGTTGCATCGAAATGTGGATCAATATGTTTGATTTTGTAATGGCACTCTCTGGATTGTTACACACTTAGGTGACCATGTCATATGAGCAAAAAAATTGTGTCGATATAATTCGGGAAATATTTCATTCATTCAATTATTAAATATGACACACTCTTATTGTCAATGGACTTTCAAATTACAGATAATTCAACATCCTTTGATTGTTTTGTATGTTATGTCTATTAACAAAATCCAAGGCCAATCACTCTCTTCAGTGGGGTTATATCTTTGAAAACATGTATTCTATCAGGTTCAACTATATGTTGATGTATCTAGATTCACAACACTATTCGGATTGAATATATTACTTGGTGATAGTAATCCCACATATTGTAATTCCAAGCATAATATTGTCTACAATGAATTATTTGAAAAATTGTGATATGTATAATTTATATTTATTTGTTTAAACATCTCTATTTATTTTTTTGTTGAGTTCTCTATCATTTCATAATTGTCAGAGTTTCAAAATATTTTCTATTTGTGAAAAAAATTCAAACTGTAGATAGTTTCAAACATGTCGCAATAAATTAACCTATGGAATCAAATCACACCAGAGACTGACCAGAAATTGAAGATACAAGTTCTTATTTTCAATTTTGTGGTTAAAACCATCATCTATGTACTCCAATGACATTATTTTCATTGATTTGATTCTTGTATATCAACACGTGAGTTAGCATTAATAATTTAATCTATTTTACTAACTTTTACAGTACTTTATTAAATTAGCATACATCAACAGTGTCAACTTGATATGAATTTTTTCCAATTTTACACATTCTTTGATATATTCATTACTTAGGGAACTAAGAAACATTGTACTATTCAAGGTCATCAAATTATCTCTATCTTTAAAAATCTGCTACATGAAGGATTATGCTATTTCATACAAAACATCCAAATAGCAGTAAATCAATGCTGCTACTTAGGAACTAGACATTTTGTCGCATACTGTTCACATCTACAACGCATGTACGGCCATGTGATGGAGCGCTGCCACATTTCAATTTTGATTTTACTTGTTTTCGAGACATAATTCAGAGAAGGGTTTACTAAGAACATTTAATGGGCTTATTTTTTTTGATTTTTTCTTAACAATTTCAAATTCTTTTCATCAGTACTCTTTACATTGTCATAAGAGATAATGGATGTCTTTAAAATAAATGAAAATTCCATTACATAACAATTTTCACTTTATAATTTATTTAGAGATAATTGGAAACTTATGTTGCTTATATCCTATTAAATCTATGGGAAGTTACAATTTCATGATGCGGATTGTCTAAGACGAGGAATGGTGAGTCATTGTCTTCTTAGTAGATCAGACCAGAAATTGGATGAATAATTTATTTCTCATATATTTTTGTACACTAGGTTACAACTGAAATACAATTTATGGGGTGATTATGAAAATAAAATGTCACCTACATGGAAGACAATATTGGGTCATATATTGTTTTAACATTACATATTTTAAGAGTTAATAAAATGAGTAATATGCTTTCTAATCAGAAAATGCCTTCGATCCCATTCTATTACTAATTACTTTTTAATTTTTTATACCACTTTCCCTCTAATTATATTTTCAAAAAAAATTGAGGCTCTATTATTATAAACACTACAATTAATGAAACAAAAAATAATTCATCCTTGATATTGCAGATGTATGATTTTTTTGAAATATGTGCTATAAATGAAAATTCTAACTATGAATTTATTATCTCTTAACTAGTGTGAACAAAATCATTACTGTATAGATTATCATCAATATGAAGACTTATGTTTTGAAAAAAATCAGATGTGGGTTAATAATTTTATAAACATTTTTTAGTCTTACGCCAACATACCCAATTACTTCCTCAACATGAATGCTTAACGGATATAATAAGAAAACAATTTCTGAATTCAAAATGTGTGAACACGTAAGTAATATATCATCACATTAAAATTTTAATTCTAGATTTTAATGTATTGTACAAATGAGTACTATATTCTACCTATTAATTAATAAAATATCAATGTTCCATAGGCTAAAAAATGCTTAATTGAATTTACAATTTATATAATTCAAAGCACATACCACTGGTTCTACAAATCACGCAAGCCTTTCATGATGACGGTACACATTGTCGATGGAAATATATGGTGCAACAATTGAAAAATTTCTCCAAATTGTACTACTCCCACAATATTCATTGTTATTTTCATGTATTACTTACTATTCATTTGATCTATTGAATGTCTTGACTTTTATTACATTTTATTAATTGCTTTGTATTCACATTTATAAAACAACAGGTATAGAGTGCAGCTTCTTGTGACTGATATCACTGACTCTTATTCGGTAGTACTTTTTGAAGAAAAAATTCATGAAATATGTAACTAAAATAGATATGGAGTTAAGAAATTCTTTGATACATGTATCAATGTTGACCATTTTACATGATGAAATATAATAATCGCTCCATTTTAAGTAACATGATATTTTATTTTTACATTAGGGTGATGATGAGTACATTTTTCCTATGAAAGTAAATGTATTCTAATCAAAAAAGGTTCTTCTGTCCATTAAAGTATCAAATTTCAATATTCACAATCATCACAGTTCAATAGAACAAAATACATACAAGGTAACTTTTATTAGTTAAAATGAAAACTACATCATCCATTTCAATGACAGCTTCGCAGGAAATTAGGTAATAGATATTATATATTCCAAAATTGATTTATTTTGATAAAGTACAAAGAATTATTCCTCTTATAAAAAATATACATGATCATCAGGGCAGTGGATATTCAAGAGTATGTATTGCAATTGAACATACTGAGGTACAATATTTTTAATTCAATTCATCTTTTTTGCCCTACAAATAAATCACCAGTTACTATAATATTGTTTTTAACCATCCATTATAGGAACATAAGACTCCTGAATCATTTCGATGTAGTGAAAAGGTATACTCAAAATATGTAACATAAATTATAGTTTTATTAGTAGTATAAATGTATATATGTTATCTTCCATACATGTTGTTTAGGAGTCCAATAATTTATTTTGTGATTATAGTTACAATGACAGTAAATTTTTTTCTTAACTATATTTTCTATGTAGAAAAACCAAATTACAGAATTTATCACTCAGGATGTCTTTGAGAAAATTCATTATTTATCTTCAGGTGGTGTCTGTAAAACAAGCCACAGAGAATCTTTGGAAATTCAATTGAATGACAAATTAAAAGGAAAAACTGAAAAAAAATGACTGATGTTTTCTACAGATATGAGAGGTAATACTATAATAGTTAATTATTTCCACTATTTTCTTATATGTTATAATATTAGAAAATAGAATCAATTATAGTATTTTGATTTGGAGATTACATTTTCATAAATCTAAATCATTTCTAAATGACATTTAATGTGGAATTATATGTGTCCACTCCTTTATCTTTCGAAAATACTTTCATGTTCCTCTTATATTTCAGGGTTCTCTTTCATTACTGGGAAAAAAAGAATATACACAAACATAACCACATGTTTTTATAGTTTTTTTGGATAAATTTTATTATCCTTGTTGTTGTTACTCTGATGCCTCTATTGTTCATTTATATGCTACGCAGTAACGAATATATTTGATTGGCACATATAGAGTACACATTTTTTTATTATTCTCTTTACCATTATTTTATGTTTTCATTACATACATTATAATAAACATTTATTTAGGGTTTCATTCAAGTGTTTAATGTGATAGGGTTTACTATAACTTCATTTTCGAGATAACATCTTCCGGGGAGACACATGCTGTGAGAGAATGCATGAGTTGTGGAACATTTTCTAATGTCTTAGTCATTACTTTTTCTGAGTTTACTACATCTCAAATGTTCATCATATATTTTGGAACAAGACCATGTAATTTTACAAAACATATCTATACTCTCAACTAAGGGCATTATATTTCCTCTTTTAGTTATGGTAGTAGTGTGGATGAAACTCTATTAGAATGACATAATAGTAATTTGTGAACCATAAGAGGTGTAGTTGGATATGTTTTTAGAGTAATGACACCATTGGGTTTGTGGGCCCTATTCCAATACAATATTGTCTTCCTGCCTCTTTTTATGCATGGTTCAGAAGGATGATATTTTTTTCTGGTTTCACTAGGTACAATTACGTATAAAATTGATTAAATGAATAACTATCTTACTACCTCTATTTATACCGGTATAGTTGGCATATTACAAAACGATGGTGCCATCATCTACAACAATACAATTATTTATACCATTAAATGAAATAATCAATTAATTCTATAGATAATTTGACATATTGTATGTGTAGTATTCATATTATCAACTGTACATATTTACATAGGTATTAACCATCCTTTTATTATTGTATCAATAATTTGGGAGTTTCAGGAAGCATTATATCCCATTATTTGTCCCCATATATTAAAGATTCATATTTGGGATAATAAGACTATCAATTGCATTTTCCTAGAAATTGTGCTCATTATATGGTAATACTGCCAAAAAAATAACTTTCATCCTTCCTATTTTTATCCATGTAACTTCAGGTTTTGAGGTATATTTCAGTGGCACCCAATATTACTATCTCTAAATTGATTCAACTTCAATGTTGTCTTCCGGCCTATTAATGTGTTCAACAACATTATATTGTTTTATAATGATTCAGTACACATGAACTGTCTAAAAATAACTCATACATCTGCAACAAACTTGTTCTATGATTTAAAATTTTATTATTTTGTAACTAACATTCTATACTAACTGTGACTGTCCATTTGTGTTGCAAGAGTATGATAAAGTAAATTTTTTTTGACAAACATGCCTTATGAAAGAACCCAGGATGGGGTAAACAAACATAACTTTAGGTCACAAAACTGGTATGTTTTCTATTATAATTTGGATTGTATTATAGTGAGTTGTAGTACCTAAAAACATACATTATTAGCACTTATTCAGTTGGAGACAAAAACTCGAATTTGTTTTTTTATAAACTGGGCCAGAATTGCCTAATCTAGGATATCGCACCATGGTATGTGACTAATGGTTGATATTTAGAAGTTTTGTAAAATTATGTTACCTGCAAGGTCATGGTTCCAAACAAAATATCAATTTATACACATATATTCAATTAAATTTATTGTCAGCATTCAATAAAAATGGGACAAATATGCCATGTGTGATTTGGATATTTCAACAGTACATAGTTTTTTTAAATTATTGTATAAGAACAAATAATGGTGCTTAAATAAATTTATATTTCCATGCGATGCGGAACACTATATCATTGTGGATAATGGATACCACATTAAATACATTTAATGAGTTTATATATAATTATTTTTAAAATCAATATTAATACTTTTGTAAAATGTTTTCATAACATAAAAAATGTATTTTTATTTATTGAATTAATTTGAATCAGAACAGTTGATTACTATTTCATAACCTTTGGACCTAATGTTTTTTTGTTATTTATTTTATTTATTTTTTTGAATTGGGTATCAAATTTTTCCTAATGAGTTCAATTGGATTTGTTTTCCCTGTCAGTCAGTCTTACTATTACATCTATTTATTCTTGAACTATGTAAAATCATGTCGACTCATTAATAGTTGGTTTGATATAGGAAATGATTGTTCTGGTGCAGGATGAGAAGCCTACACTTCTTCCTAGGCAAACTATATTTCTGTATAATTGATACAAAATCCAGTTTTGGGATATGTAACATCTTATAATTGTAGAAATTGCTCAATATGTAACATTCAATGCTTAATTTCTTAACTTATATTCCGATTCATTTACTATTTATATTACATATATTTCTTCATTATGAAATTGATGATGGTTTTGGTGGGGGAAGATAAGATTAGAGTTGTTCTTAGACACACTGGATTTATATATACATGACTCAAAATCTAGTTTTATGATCTGCAACATCTTATTAAAGTAGAAAATTCTCAATATGTAACTTTCAATGCTCAATTTCTTAACTTATGTTCTCAGTCATTAAATTTTTCGGTTAAATATATTTCTTTATTGTGTAATTGATATACATGGATGCTCATTATGTAACTTCTTTTCCTCAAAATATGTTACTAATACTCCTACATTTTATATTTTTTTTCTTTTTTCCACCTGTTTGGCACACCAACTCATTCCACTCAGGTGTTAATTATTTTTCTTCATTGTCTCTTATTTTCATTAAATTATTGGAGTGAACATTTCTAAATTTTAGGTAAGTTTATTTTCAACTATTTTATAGTTTGAGCATGTTGTATAGCTAATAAGTGTGATGCAGTCCATGTGTACATAATTACTGGTGATCTGTTAGCCAAAAGAGAAGCTTCTGTGAATTTTGAGGTATTGCAATTTTAGATTTGTAAACAGTTATTGTTTTAGGCAAAAAAAAATTGTGAGTTAATTTTCTTTCAACTATTAACATATAAGAAATTAGGAGGGGAGTAAATTTTTTATTTATTGTGATCCCAAACATCATCGAAAAATATATTCGGGTACCCTATTACATCATGTTTTACTATTTCTTATTGCATCATAATTTTACCTTTTCAATCAATTTTATATATAATTCATGTTACATGTTATTATTTTTCATTTCATTTCTTAATTATTTATCACTTAAGCTATTATTTTAAAATATTTAAGGTTTGATATACAAATGTTGGTAATGGGTTTTTGGATCATGTTACTCCAGAACAACTGTGAAAGATCTTGTTACGGGAGCATTTTCTATCCTCTACATATTCCTGTAATGGGGTTGGTTGATGCAGCATTCTAGTGACATTCTGTTGTTTTCTAGCGTAATTTCTAGCTTTTCTTTGTCACATGTTGTTTGTTACTCTTAAAGTTTATATCTCAATAAACTAATTCCTATTGTACCTTCTTTTCCAATATACGTACCACTCATTTTTATAAAACATTTCCATTATCAATATGATTTATTATTTTTCCAAACTGGTATTCTATTATTGGAAAAATGAATTTTTTATATTGTCGTGCGAATGCACTAGGAGAGTACCCGTGTTATATATTATTGTTGTAAATTAACAAGATTTTTTTATTAAATAACTTGAAAACTAATATGATATTTAATTCATTTGAAAGAGAGATTTGAATGATTTTATCGAGAAAATATCTAAAATTGAGAATGATATCCAGATGTTAGTTTAGGTAGTCTAGTGAAAAATACGGTTCTGAAAGACTCTGTTGATATAGATAATTAGTCAATAAATTAAGTTTAATGTATATGTTTCTAACATAAAATACAATAGATGTATATGAATAGATGGAATGAGAATATTCAAAAAAGGAGGAAAAAATTTTGGTGCCTAGAAAATGTTTTCGTATTATTAATATCAACTGAATATGATCATGTTTAATTTTAAAAAATATATAAATGAGATTGGTGAAAATTGAAATCGTGGTAGTAATACAAATAAATCATATTTATGTTATGAGAATTAATATCATTAAAAATATAATTTTATAAATTCAATAATTTATGATAGTATGGATAAAAATACTAAAGGATAATAAATGAGATGGAATAATAATAATGATTCTAAAAAGTGTAAATCCCATAAAAATATAACATATAAATGTGTTTATATAAATTATATATATACTAATCATTTAATAGATACAAATTAATTAATTATGATTTATAAGAAGGTATGTTTGTCAGTAATACTAAATTTCATTAGGATTTTGAATATCAATGCATCACCCATGATTCAATCGTAATATATATGATTTTATTTCTAAAGAAATAGCAATATATTGCTGATAGGAATATTCAGGAAGTTGATTAAATCCTAAATACATACAACTAAGAAATACTGATTTCAATAAATTAATTAAAATCATGAATTTGAAATTTTATAAATTAGCATAGGATGAATTCATTAAATTTTTTAGAAATATTTGATTTTTGAGTGAATAGTGAACAATACAAATTTTATAAAACTATTAATATTATGACAATATAATTATTTAAGAGTAACATAAAATATTATGATTTTTTTGGAAAAATATATATAACAAAGTAATATAATGGATATAAAAATATAATTTTTAACTGATAATTATACCAACACATTTTAGATTTCTAGGTAATGATTTTTTAAAAATATAAACTATTTTAATTTTTATCTATAAATTAAGATCATATATTTTACATTAGATTTTTAGTTTCCTTTTAGAGAAAAATAATTATTACTTTATTTAACATAATCCAATTAATTCCATTCGAATCATCGTAATTCATTATTTTTCTATAAAATCATTTTTATTCTTAATGTTTCTTCTCAAAAAATACTTTTCTTATGTTTTTGAAAAAAAAATATATAAACTAATTTCTATTACTTATATAAAATAAATTTTGTCAAAATAAATCCATATTTGGATCCAAAATAAATAATATTTGGAAATATGTTGAAATTTATTTTTGGTCATATTGTATAGTATTCATGATAAATATTTATAACTTTGGATAAGTATTAAATGAGATAATGATTAATGATAACACAAAAAAATTCAATTATCTAATTGGTTGGTTTAATTTCATCTGTAACCATATCACTGTTTATGATATGAATATTTGGATCCACATTACATAGAGAAGACATTATTATATAATGATTTTTCATTTATTTACATGTTTTCCATAATCCTCACATAAAAATACTACCCACACTCTTATCTACTATAACTACCCAAGACAATGAACTTGAAAAATACCTTCACATATATGAAAGGAAAACTCTGGGTGAGTTTTTTTAGGATTCTATATTTCAATATAGATATGTTTTATTTTCATGCTTTCGAAATACAATGTTTCATGGAAATGAGTATCCTTTTTGGTAATAAGAAAAAATCAAATCACTTTATAATGTGTTATAGTAAAAGGAAAAATATATAGGTGGAGTAATACATATAGGATCAGATGAATAATTCTTATCCTAGGGAAATCTTTTGATGTCTCTATGACATAGTATATTACGCAATGTTTGGAGGTGAATATTTATATTCTGGAGTTTTTCAATGTTCCTTTGGATATAATGTTTGATAAAAAGCATATGGTGATTTTTTTATATTGTAAAATTTTCCAACATCATTACAAACAATAATATCTTGACCAAAATTTTCTTGAGGGGAATAATCTTGTATGGGAGTTCAAATTTGATACTAAGAATTTTTGTGAAGTTCACCAGACAACAACTATCACACTAAGGAGTGTCTATGAAGAGTCCTTGGATTATATAAATTTTATTTATAAGAATATTTTGTGTATAAATATATAAAATATAGAAATACCCCATAAATATAAGATTTATGTGTAATATTTTTATAATCTAAATATTGTTGAAGTGATTTTTTCTAATTTGAAAAGAAAGTGTGTTTTTTTCTAATGTAAAAGGGGGGATATATGTATTGAAAAAATGGATTCTACTAATGAATCGGTTGCATAGAGTCTTTCAAATTTACATGTATAATGTTAAGACGAATGGTTTTTGATATTTAGGTTGCTAAATATTATCATCAGATGACATGTTGATTAAATATATTTCTAAAAGAATAACATTATATTCGATAGTGTATATGACATGGAACATTGAGCTTAAATGACCTATGAAATATATGATTATTAAAAACATGATGTTAAATTCTCTATAATGAATAATATTAACTAAATTATGATATATATATATATATATCATAATCAATAAAAATGTTTTGATAAAATTTTTGTATATAATCTCTCATTTTTTACTAATGTCTTTTTGTTCATCAAAAATTAGTTCTCTTCAAAAATATTTATTATATTCTTATGAGAAATTATTATGTATAATATATAGAAATTTTTAATAAATTATTTTATAAAATAATATTTTTTAAATATCCTTTTAAAAATTATCATCGTGTTAGTTTTGTTTATTTTTTAGAAACTATTGATTTCTTATTTAGTTGTTAAAAATACAAATTTTTATTAATACTATATTTCCTTTCAAACCGTCATTTCATTAAAAAGTACCATTATTTATTAAATTTGATTAAAATAAATGTAGGAATTTTTTTTATATTTAATCCAAATAAATACATTTGAATCATATTTATACTGAATTTTAGAATAATTTTATTTTTTTTGGGTTTAAAACCCTATTTCCTGAAAAACTGTTTTAAAGTGAATATTGTTTCTCTATTTTAATTAATTAAAATAACAAATAATGATAAATTATTTAAATTAAAATGTTATTTTATATATCACTAAATATGAATTTAAATTCATATAATTATAGTTCCTTTCTATAGAGTTAATGTAAAATCTTTTTATCCATAAAAAATACATCCATTGAAAAATCATTTTTCTATCGATTCTTTGAGTTTTTGATTAATTTAAATTTTACCAATAAATTGAATTTAAAATATAAAAATCATTAGTATTTTATTCATCATCATAATTTATATCATATAATCAGTCCAAATAAATTCTTGGTTATAACAAATTGTGAAAATAGAAAAAAAATCATTCTCTACGATTAAGGTAAAAAATGGTTTACTAGGATGTTAAACTAAAAAGATAGAGGATGATAGGAACTAATCACATTTATTAAATGTGTTAAATTATTTTATTATGAAATTATATCCTCTATTTCTTTATAATGACTCATTCAGGATCCTTGGGGTATGCGAGAAATATAGGTATCACTTTTTCATTTTAATAATCCCACATGTGTCATCTCCCCCAATTATGATATTTCAGACAAAATCCTATACTCCTCACAAATCAAAAAAATTTTGGTTCATTGAATTCATTCTAAAATATAATTCATTATACTCCCCACATCTCAAAATAATTTATTTTATCTGAAAACAATTCTTCTAATGAATTCGTTGTAAATCATTAGAGGTAGTCTGAAGAATATGTATCGTTATTTATAGAGAATATTTATTTTAGTTATTAGTAGAAAATCTCAGCCAGGGGATAACCCCCTGACCATTTAGTAATGTAAAAGAAAATTGCAGTAGACAAGTAACAAAAGGCAAATGAAAAGAGCTTACATGTCACAAAACCCGTATCCATCTCCATAATCCTCCTCCACTGTGGCTGTTTCCAATTCCGAGCTTTCGTAATGCCTCAGAACCTTAGCATATTTTCATCGCAGATTCATCCGCTCCAAGGATAAGAGCTCCTCGTTTCCACAAAAGCTCCTAGTGACTAACGACATTGGAAAATCAGAGTAATCTTTCTTTGACCTGCATCATGGAGGGGCGGTCAAGACTTCTTGAGCACCGCTCACCTTCGCCGTCCCGCCTTGGACCACATCCCTAAAAGAAGGCTTAATCTTTATTTTAGTTATTCTTACACAACCCAATAATATTAAACAAACATGATAAAATAAAAAAATATTATCCTATATACATGGATATTAATATGTTAATTTAATACACTATATCCATGTACATTATCATCTTATGTGAAATGAAACCATCATTCATGTGTACGTCAAACTACCACCTCACAAACCAATGTAATTAATTTTCCATCACCTCCTCATATGAATGGATATAATGATATTATATATTATATATATATGTGTGTGTCTGTGTGTGTGATATTTTTAATATATTTATACATTAGTAATTATTATATCTCATATACCATTTGACATTTCGTTCGGTGGGGGATGCGATAACGTCACCCATGTGTATAGGGGACTACTGCATCACGAAGCGATATGATTGATTTTTCTAAAACTATATAAATGTATAGAAATAAAGGTATAATTAATAAATATATGTTAAATATAAGCAATAATTATGATAATTTATAAAAATTTATCATTTTTAATTGATAGTATACCATTTACAATCTTACTACTTCATTTGATTAAAAAACAATTATTTCCTTCGAGCATACATGTGAACTACCACTTCTACAAAAGTATTTGATTAAATTTTCAGCACATAATCTGTGGGAATAAATATATATGTGAATTTCATGAAATAAAATTTTATTTATGTTATTATTATCATTCTAGGAAGAAAAATATTACATACATTTTTACCAAAATGATCATCGATAAATGGAAACGTTACATGTGAATATGTATGTATTACCATGTCCATTATTGTAACATCATTCACTTCTCAAAACCCTAATTAATGGATATTATTATAAGTGAAATATATATATAAATGTATTTATTTATTTATTTATTATTATTATGGATATGATTTAACAATGGATCCTTTTACCGTGATCAACATAACGAATCTGTTCGGAAAATATGGAACGAACATTATCACAACACCAAACATTGATTAACTGATTTAATAATTAAAAATTCTATTACTATAATCAAAATAATTTATTTACTCAAATGTTATTAAACCTATAAATCATTCCTAAAAATGAAATTATTTTATGTGTGTTTATTATACATTAGTTGAATGACAATCTATGAATATTTGGAGTGGAGGTCTGGGTTTCTTATCTCACATTTCGTTATATAAAACATATGACATATTTAACATAGATTTGAAAATTTATTGTATATAAAAAACCTTTTACATATTATTTCAGGAATTTTTAAACATAATTTTATTTTATTTTTGATTTTGAATTATTTCATAGAAATTGATTTGAAATAAATGTTGTCAAGTGATAATGGATTTCATAACTCAATTCATTTTAATTAGATTAAAATAATTCATTATTTCCAATGAAATTATATTATTATATTTAAAATGGAATATAATTTTATTATATTTCATTTTGACTTGTTTTTTGGGAATTTAAATTTTTTAGAGATAAATCTCAAATAAATAACTCGTAATAAAATGATATGATCTTTTTAGAGGTTATTTTTCTCAAATACGCTTTCCTTTATACATGAATTTAATGATATGAACATATATTAATTTATTAGTATTATATACTACCCAAAAAAAATTAAAATCAGGAATCTCTTTTTCTCCATGATATTAATTGTTCAATTTTATGTCGTTCTTTCAGGTATATTATGATTAAAATTTTATCAATGTTATAAAAAATTATGTAACATTGTCCATCTTTTTAGGGATTTATTATGTTCTCTGATCCATTATAGTAAAAGTATTTAAAATGAAATTTAATTAAATTTAAATAATTTTCCAATTACTATTCAACATTATCTATGACCATATTTTCAAAGTATTTATAATGAATTATCATTATGTTTTTCATATTAGTCACTTTTACTCTTTAAAAAATGTTTGAAATGAATGTTTTTTTTCAATATCTATGAAAATAATTGTTTTTACATCAATCATGACCATTACATAAATTTAATATTTTATAAAAAATTTCAACTTTTTAAAAAGAAATCAGTTTTAATATATTTTTATATTTTTTATATTTTTAAAGTCATTTTCAATGTCTTATTTTCCCCATGAATTATTTTAATTATCTTTTAATGTTATTTACATTCATTAATGTAAAAAAAATTATTTTATTTATTTTCCAATGGAGATATGTTTTCTTCATAACATAATCATTATTTCATTGGTTGAATTTTTATTGTTTTGATGTTAATATCGGGGAACCTGTCTCTTTTTCCCCTGGTTATTAATTCTATGAATGAAATAATGGGTGATTCAATAAGTTTTATGATGAAATGAAATATCTGTGTACTTTATTTATTGTATGGTTCATGGGTGTTTTTTAGGATGGCGATTGGTTCCTTTGTTAACCATATATGGGTGGCTCCATCATAAACTAAGAATTAGTGGTTATGTAATAACCAAAGGCAAGTGATTCCTCAATATCCCTTTATTAAAATTTGTATGAAAGTCATCCTTATGATAATATATTTTTTAATAACTATTCTTTAGGTGATATGGGGATGATAACCCATGTTACCTACATGTTTTATCTATACATTATATCAATTTTATTGAAATATAATGATTTTAGAAGGTAATGTAATGATTTTATTATTAAGGAAAATTATATTATAATTATTATGGGTAAGAAATATGGGTTATAAATGTTTTAATTGATCTGTATTGACATCACATGTTTCACAGTTATTTAAACTTACCATATTTCTTTTGTTAAAAATTTAGGGCATGTTTCATGATTTTTTACCTGGTTATTAATGCGTTTGATTTCCATTATGTTATGATCAAGCACTTTTATTATGTCATTATACCCATGTGATCATGTTTTTCTCACTAATAATTATCAAATGTTAATTATTATAGTAACCCTTACTAATAATTTTATCTAATCTATGTTATATTATCTTTTTCATGATGTTACAAATAATGATTTTAAGTAATATATGTAGAGAAATATTTCATATAGTTGATAATGATTACCAAATATAGAATATGAAATCTTGGGTATAGAGGGGAAAAATATTTTAATTTCATGGGTCTAGCTTATGTAATAGTTTTTTTAATTCTATAAAAAATATATCTAAAAGGCCATTGGTTATATATGATGTCAAATATTTTACTTTTTTAAAATGTTCGGGATGTAAAAAATTTGGTCCTGAATATGGGTATCAATTCATAAATGTAATGATTATAAATTTAGCATTGGATTCAAGAGTGCATGTTCAATGCTATTATACCAGGTATTAGAGGAGAGTCTATATTATGATATTTTAAAATTATTTTATCTTATGATTTATGTATAAAATTTTGATTTTATGAGATTATTGTTGATTGTAAGATCAAATTCTAAGGAACTAATTTTGATTCTTTAATTGATGATTGGTTACAATGATTAATAAAATTTTAGGATATTTTATTATGATTATGTACATATAATGATTTTGTTTAACATGATTTATTACACTAATTTTTTGGTAATATTTTTTAATATATTGATAATATTTAGAGATTATATGATTTTGGATACTTTGATAATTAATGGCACACTTGTTTAATCAAATTGATGACAATGGGATTCAAAACTGATTTGTGAATATTTTAGTAATGTTATTTGAAAAGAAGATATCTATTTTTTGATTCCTGTAATATGAATGCTGCTATATATCCTTTCTTGTTTAAACGCTCATTAATTTTTAGGTTATTAAGGTTATTTTGGATATGGGTTTATTTAAATGCCGAATTATTTTTTTTAATCATTAGAGATTACTACTGAATTTGGGAGATTAATGTATGATTGTTTTCATATGAAGGCCTATAAATTTTTAAAATTACATTATCCTGTGATAAAAATTATTGGGTTTGGTTAATTTATAATGATAGGGTGAATATATTAGAATGTTATAATTGAGTTTTTTTATGAAAATAATTTTTTATACATGGTAAATTTAGTTTTTAATTGAAATCATCATTTATACAAAATATACTAATTTTACTATTATATATATTTATCTTTTAATATATTATTTATTGATAAATAAATCTAACATATATTTATACGAAAAAATGATATTTTCTTTTAATTTTTTTTATGAAAATAAATTTCATTTTAATTCATTATAATTATTTTAAAATTGTAAAAAAACATTTACATATTAAAAAAATACCAACCTCTATTTTAGAATTTTTATAAAATATTTATTCTCTTGTAATGTGATCTAAATATGTCCATTTTTATTTATAAGAAACCTAAATATTATTTTATACATTTATATGTGAGGCTAATATACAAATGTCGAGATTACAATTCCAAATAGTTAGATTTAAATTCAAAAGAACAGTGTTATAATGGTCCTATTGGATCATTAATTTATATAAATATAGTTTTTTTAAATAATTATTCCATCACATATACATTATTATAATGTTATATATTATCATATTAAGATAAATATTATATTATTAAAATTATATTTCATTTCTATAGACTTTTCCATGAGTGATGTCATTCAACTCGATTAAGAATATCAAAAAATCTCATTTTCAATTATCTTATTATCTATTTATTTTCTTGCTAAAATATGTTGTACTATTACTTGTTTATTTCCTTACCAATTTATTATTATTAATATATCAAAATAAGTATTTTATTGGGTTCTCTATGATATGTATTAGTTTTATTTAAATAATTAGTTATTGATAAATTCAAATGATAATATTTGGGGACTTTACATTCATCACCCTTTATTAATTTTCCACATCAAAATTTCAATGTACATACTAAGGTAAAAATAGATAAGTAAATTCTCCTTCATCTCTTCTTTTGGCTCCCATGTCACCTCTTTATACTAATGTTTTCTCGGTAGTAACTAGAATTGGTGAGTTGTCTTTTTCTGTATAACCATGAATCTACTATCCATAATCATCCCCAACAACACTCATAAGAGAGATCAATTTTCATATGTAACACTTCGATGTTCAGTACATGTGATGGTATTGTTATGTACATCCAAAAGAAGGATACATATAATAAATTAGATAATTTGGTCATGGTTTGTGGATGTTCATGTCGATATTTCATAGCTCCGATGCAATTAAGAATATCAAAGTGTCTGATGTGCCTAGGATATAGCTTTATGTTCTTCCCAAATATCTTGTACCTATTCTATAGAGATATTCATATCAATAAATTATCACCATCTTCAAAATAAATATACCATCGATGATTGTCATCATATCCCTTCTGTCGAATTTGGGGAGCCATGATGTTCCAATGAATGGTCTTCACATTTTCTATCATCTCCTCTACCATTTAAGGATCCAACCACTTTTGTTCACTAAATTCATCCTACAATTATGGTGTTTAATATAACCTAACATAAAGTGCTTTCTATGTGTCCGTTTGGATGCTTGAGTGGATACTATTTATATATGTGGTCTCGGGTAGTTGAAGATGATGATCCCATCCTTCATTGAACATCATTTAGCATGTTATAGACATTTTTTCAGGAATCTGAATTGTCCCCTCAGATAATACAATAGTCAAGGAGTGAGAGTTCATATTGAAGTTCATCTAATTATTTAGAAAGTATTGGAATCTTTCCTAGAACATGGATGTAAATCTTAGATATCGATAGGATACAGTCAATAATGGTACTCTATACAGCCTCTCCACTTATCTAATGTATATCTATGAATGATGATCAAGTGAGAAGTCCTATCGAATTACAATAAAGTAAAAATTCATTACAAGATTAAATATAACATCCCATGTATCATTATTTCCAATGGATGCATGCATATGTCCATTGAAATTTCCCATGGAGATGATTTTTCATTTCTATGTGGGTATATGTGATGGTTTAATCATCAACTTTGACTATTGCTTTCCAATTTTCACTTGTGGACATAACAGAAAACATTGATGTATATTAAAAAATATTCTTCTTCATAGTTTATTTCAAATAATTCTCTTGGATATCTAAATACATCTTTATACTCCCTTGTTGAATGGAAATGTTTAATCTATGAACCCCATTCCAAATATCCCCATTTATAACGTGATTTTATAGTACACATAGTCAATAACCATATATTATGACTTCTTCCTCGATAATTTTAAACTCCTAGGAATTTTTATTTCTAATAACATCCACCTTCTTCTGAATTTCTACATAATTACTATTAATACATTTTATCATATTTGTCAGTAATGGTTGATTAATTATTTTAGAAGGGAATAATTATTTTTCTTACATTATGATTACAATTTCGATACATTTTATGTTAAAAAAGAATTGATGATTCTCAATTCTCATCATAGGTAATGTTTCAGAATCATTTCTACACTGAGAATCTCCCACAATAATTTTTTTCTATGATTGTAGTGAATTGAGCAGTAAAAATCGTTGATAATGTATAACCATATTAATTGGTTCATATTGAGATACTTCTTTGTGAATATATTTTTTTGGATATTATAATTAGGATATATCTTATAGTTATCCCTATAAAAATAATTCTATTATATTTTCAATGTGTAGATCACACCTACAATATTTATATCATATTTGGGATAGTTTTTCTAATGATATTTCTGCATTTTGAGATATGGGATATTACTTTATCATATTTCATCAATAAACAACCTAAACCATTCCTTGATACTTCTCAATATACAAAAAATAGTTCCCCACTAGTGGATAGTGTGAGTATTGGTGATGCGATAGTCCCCTTTAATAACTCTATAAAGAAACCTTAACATTCACTAGTACTGAAAAACATTACTTCCTTCTGATTTTGGAATCATAATTGGGTTTAACAATATTGGAAATTTATTCATAAACAATTGACAATACCTATCTAGACCATAGAAACTATAGATATTTGTTACAAATGAATGTCTAGGACATAAATCAATTGCCTTTATCTTCGAGGGTTCCAGATATATCCCTTTGTATGTGTAAATTTGTCCCATCAATGATACATCATCTATTAATAACTCACATTTACTATAATTTTCATATAGTTTCTCCGTTCATAAATTAGTTTTCATAGACATCAAATGTTCCTCAAGCACCTCCTTTCTCTTATTGTATATTAGAAAATCATCTAAAATGGATAACACAAATATATTTAAATAGTCTCTAAATACTCTATTAATTGTGTCTATTAATATTGTTGGATAATTAGAGAGTCATATGATCATCACTATGAACTCACAGTTTCTGTAAATCATTTTAATGGTAGTCATTGGAATTTCATCCTTCTTCGCATTTTATTTGTGATATCTAGATCGAAGGCCCACCGTAGAGAAATAAGTCTCCCCGTAATGTTGATCAATCAAGTCATATATCCTGGGAAGGGGATACTTATTCTTTATAATGAATTTTTTAGATCATTAAAATCATTGTAAAGGTGAATTTCTATATCATTCTTCTAGAAAAATAGGACTACTGTACACCATAGTGAAGTACTCAGGCTTATAAAACCCTTTTATATATTCCTTTTTTACTACATCTTTACTTCCTCAAACTCAATGGAATCCATCTTGTTGGGATTATATGATATGGAATGATATTTAGGTAAAAGATCATTGAGAACTCAACCACTCATTTGATAGAAAGACTATTAAATTTAATAAAGAAAAAATTATTATATACCCTCACAAAGGGTATGTCTTCAATCGTGATATTATCCTTTTTATAAATCATTTTTAGTAGATATTTGTTATCATAATGTCATAGTATCCGCTATTGAGGTGATGATCATGAAGGAAATCCATCATCCTCTTTTGAATTTCAATGAATTAGGGGATGCCTTGGGATTTAAAGAGTGATCTTCCTTTCCCAGCAGTTGATTTTGGGTTTTTATAATGATTTATAATCAATACCAAAAATAGTACCAAACACCAGCAAAATATGTAAGACGAGTTTTGTGGATTTTTAGTCCACAAACATTTCTTGGGGAGGATTTATTTACTTTATATTCAATAATTAATCGATTAATTTTTGTCATATTTAACTCAACTCCCATATTTTGAGGTTGTGAATGAATTGTTCTACTAAACATGAAAGATATCATAGAATTTATAGAATAAGAATCAAATAGTATGAGAACTATTATTTAATGAATATCCAATTTAAAATTCACCACTTAATTATTGGGATCCACCATAGAAATAGTGATAGAATTTTCCATTTATAACTTCCATGGAACATATTGTTGTTTATTGTCACTAAAAACCATTGGATTAGGGAATAAGCTCACATGAGGCATGTGTTGTATATAAGTGAAACACTATACTATAAGAATATTTTGATCTAAACCATCTACCCTTATTCTTCATTAGTGGAATTCTATAAATCTGTTTGGAAAAAATTGTCTTGATTCCCCTCTCTTCTACATTAAATGTATCTCGTATTTATATTTAGATAGTTCTCGGGAAACTTCTCCCCACATTTTTAACATATGATATATTTGGTTTCCATTCCTCCATGTGATTTATATGATGATCCGAACCTCAATTTCCACATCTGTATATCCAATCCCACGAGACCACAATGGGTTACTAATATCCTTATCAACAATTATGGAATATCTGACAATCTCATCATATATATCAACGTTTGGATCACTACTATTTTTATAATACATATAATTAACCCACTAAATAAGTGATCCACCTGAAATTCTAGTGTTGATGAATAAATTAGGACCATATTAATAAATAATTTTGAAATATTCCTCGTACACACTGATCAGCATCACCATCAAAATGATAGACCATCTGTGTGAATTTATCTTCTTCTGAGCATTAGAGAACATAGAATATCATCTCAATGGAGTTAATACATTATTTCTTGATGAGGTTACCATATGATCTACTACACATAAGAGGTATTATTTTTATAAAGGATTAAATAGAAACAATTTTATTCATTGGATTAGTAGGGTTGAACACTATATTTAAGTTATTAGTCATATCTTGAGCCAGTTGAGCTAGTACTGTAATGATGTTATGAGCATCTGTTCCTAATAGACTTAACATTACTCTAGAAAAATAATTAAATTTCCAATCACATTTTTTATTATAAAATGCTCTTGAATTTACCACTATAAATTAAAATAATAGAAAAAATATATTTATGGTGAGTTAGTACATATCCAATGATGAAAAAATTATCCAAAAAATTTCATGGAATAACTTAAAAATAAATAATATATCATAACTAATGATTCTCTATGTTAACATTGAGTATTCATTATCATTGAAGTACCCATGGGGTTTATATTTATTTTTTAGTATGTATCCCCACAAGTAACTACCCCACGCTCTGATACAATCAATACTGACCCCATGACTTTTATACATATTGTTATAATATTTTAAGAATAATTATTCATGAAATATAATACAATAACTAAAAATTATAGATTATTTAGAATACTAGATAGATAAAAATATTATTAATCTTAATAATGAGATCAGGTCTCCCATTTAATTTCTCGAACTACATTGGATAACCTGGGGAAATATAGATACAAAAGGGATGATCTTGAAATCCCAATATGGGAATAAGCCTGGGATTAAAACATAGAACATGATATAGAAGGAATAAAATCATAAAATAACAATTATGGCTCATGAATAAATATATATAATCCTAAAATATAGAACATGGGATCATATGATAAATTATTCATAAGAATGTGATGAAACCTATAACATGACATAAACATATGTAATGGAAAACTGCCAAGACTACATCACATGGTGTACAATATCCCATAATATATTAGGTTTAATCCCTAATCTCCTAAATAACCTATCATGAGAAAAACATTAACCAATTAATTATAGATAAATCTAGGATAACCAATGAGAACATGTTCATTAAAATGAGTGACACATAAAGAATTATTCATTAGGAATCGAGGTTACCAATAGAAATAATTGGGAATAAAAATCAAGTCACAATGCACTACCAAATGGTGTATAACAATGTTATCCACGAATGAAATGATTTAATTAATTTATGGACATTAAAAAAATTAAATATAATTATATATTATGAATAATTATTTATAACTAAATTTAAAACAATTGTGCTGCTAGATAACTTTTGGAATGTTTCACTTAAGTATAGTTTTTTGGGAAATTAACAACTTGTGTTTAACGAATTAAATTTATACCTGTACTTATAAAACCTAAAATTAACTAAATAGTTTTAAATTATAATTTTTTCCTTTTAGAAAAATATTGCAATCTAAAAATAGTTTAAGGAGTTTATTTGGAAACTGGTCAGAAAAAGGAGAAGTTCTCTTTAATCGGGTTTTCTAATTGAGAGGAATTAGGAAGTGGACCTTATAAAACATATAATTGACCAAAAAATAATATTGAATTTAGATACATAAACATGTCTAAAAATCTAAAATAAAAATTGGGAAATTTTATTCGAAAAATGAAGTGATGTGTTGAGTCAAAGAGAGAGAAATCCTAAACTAAATGAAATATGGAGTTATGTGATGTCCCCTACTGTATGTCCAAAAGTGTTATACAGAATCACTAAATGTCATGAATATAGAAGTGAAATATTGTTTTATTCATTAACCTCCTAGAATTAAATTGGTATAATATATCATCTATTTTATGGATTTATTTTGATTCATTTTATAAAATGTTAATGGTTATTTTAATGTCCGTTTTTCATGTTTTTTCTAAATAGTACAAACAACATTTGTTTTATGGACTATTATTTTTATATATGGGATAAATACCATGAAATATGTTATGAAAATAATATTAAAATATAAGTTAACCTTAATAATGGGTTTATGACAAATATTTAAGGTTTATATTAAAAGTAAAACATTATTATCCTCGGAGACGTTTAACCACTGAAGATTGGACAAGATTTCATTTTGATTAATATAAGGAGATGGTAAAAGAGGAGTATATAAGATATTGAACAAGAAATATGAAATTATACTATATTTTTGATACTTGTATTATTATTCTATCAATGATTTAGTATGCAAGGAGAAGTTAGAAGAATAGATGAAATTAAAACAGTTTGTTCGAGAAAGTTTCCATAAGAAGATTTGCTCGTTGAAGGACCCATTAAATACATGGAATTCATATTTTTTTATACCAAAAAGATCATGGATTTGGGTAATATTATTTAAATGGTAATTGGGAGGAAAATATATAAGCTAAAAGGAGTAAAATGTGTGAGGATGAAGGGAGTTATATATACGTGGTGGAAGGGGTTGTTTTTTTTATTATAATCATTATATTATTATAATTTCTTAATGCAGTAAATGGTGTTTATTACTAGGAATATATATAGTAAATGTTGTTGGAGAGTCCAAATCAATGGGTTATTACATTTTATATGACATCAAAATTATTTTATTTGGATTATAGTGATAAATAATATAAATGGAAATATTTCACTATTCACAAAAAATAAACTATTTTAGAAAAAATAAAAACATTCACACTAACCATTTTATTATGTGTGTATTTTTAAAATGGAATACATTTTATAAAAATATGTTTCTGGAAATATGAAATTTAATTTTTCAATAAAATCATTATTTAGTCAAAAAATAATGTTTTTAATATGATAATTGATTTTTAGTCCCATTCTAAAATAAAATGAGGTCACATAATATTATCATATAATTTTAACAAAACAGATTATTAATTAAAGAATATATATTATGAAAATAATTTTTGTTTTAAATAAATATAATAATTATCATATAATAAATGAATAGGTACATTTTAAAAAAACACCAACACCCAATTTATCATTTTCAAAACATTTATTTACTTACTTCATCTTATAAATATAACATTTTATTATTTATAAAATGAATAAATTTTATTTTATACATTCTTATGTGAGATTAATATTTTAATGGTCTCACTATATTTCCTAACAGTCTAATTACTATTCTAATGGCTAGATTTATAACATCCATATAGGTTCATTATTTAATATACATACAACTAATTTCATTAATTTTTAATTCGCATATAATTTCTCTAAATGTTATATATTTTCCACTTAAAATGAGTACTATATTATTGAAATTATTTTTTAATTTCTTCAATTTTTCCTTGAGTGCGGTCATTCTTCTGGATTGAGATTATCCAGAATGTCCCATTATTATCATATTTTAATCTATTTATTGTCCTATTATATTATTTAGCATTCAAATTTGGTTATTTCCATAAATATGTTTCATTATTAATTATTAGAAAATATTTTTAACTATGTTCTCAATGTGAATTATGTGTTTTAAGGAATAACTACATAATGGGAAATTACATTGATAAAATTATGGGTTTTTAGATAAATGATTCTAAAATTAAATCATACATAATTTTTATACCACACATACTTTAAAAAAACAAGAGTTTGATATATGTCTTTGTGTGGGATATTACATCCACCTAATAATTTTTCTATTTCATTTTACAAACATAAAAACATGAGTAGAATAAAAAATATATTCCATCTATAAAATAGTAATTTAAAAAACAATTAAAATTATAGAATGATTATATTTTGCATTAAATTAGTAATATTAAAAATACAAGGTTATTGTAAATTTAATCACTAAAAGGAAAAGTCAACGTACCCTTTCTAATTTGTGTCAATTCCTAGTATATTTATTATCCAATACATATTATGTGAAAATATATTAATAAGGGTCCAAATAAAAAATATATAGATATTATGAATATAATATACAAAAATTGGAAATTATTCAACATACCATGAATGTTTCTGAAAAGTTGATTAGTAAACATAAATAGATTGAAATAAGATGAGAAATACAATAATTTAATAAAAAAGGTGATAAATAGTTCATGAAAAAAATATAGAGGGTAATGGTTCTTGGGAACTTTTTTAAAAAGACATTTTTTATTTATCTATAAGTTATGTTCAAGTAAAGTATTTTTCAGTGTTGAGCTAAGGGTTTGTGTCTCAATCACCCTTCATTAAGGCATGCTCTCATCTTAGGTACTATTTTTTATTACTAGAGTGTGACTAAACTCCCTTGAGTTGTTGTGTCATAATATTTTTTTTAAATTTAAAATTTCATATCTTTTTACTCCCTTCCATGTTAGTTTATATGATTAATTCCTCCTATTGAATATAAGATCCTATTAATACTTGATATTATTTTATTATTCAGAATGATTATCTTATAGTTTTTCCTTTTATTTAATATGTAATACATGATTTATATCTTGGGAGAAAACATTTGATGCAAATATTCAATTTATATGAGAAATAATCAATCAGGAAAATGGAAATATTTTATAAATAGTATCCATCCTCTTGAATGACAATATCCTGTCATTGTTAATAATTTAACATTTGGCTAATGAACTCCTTATTAATTGGAATCCAAACTGAAATTCATTTCATATAAAATTCATATTTACCATAAATTACATTAAAATAACTTTTCAGTACGTTTTCTAATATGGTATTTCAATAATGTTGTTTTATAACATTTAATGGGATCTTTGATGCCACCTTCATGACTTAATGGATAAAAATTATCTTTCTGTTTTCTCTATTTAATGTAATATTATTCTAGTTTAACCTTTTGAGTAATTTATATATAAATATATTAAATATATTAATATTTAAATATTCTATTATTTTTTGAGTTATACAACAATGTATTTCTATTCAAGATTCCAACCATTATCTAAACGAAATTTAATGGAATGTTTTAACTTTTGGTCTCTAAACATGAAACACCCACCATAAATATATATATATAATTAAAAAATTCTCAAAATCATCACCATACTATTTATAATTATATTTTTTCAGTTCATGTATTATGAAAAAATAGTAAGGTTTTTTCTTTTATTAAAAATATCATTAATTATTTTATAATGACTCAGCAAAGTGTTTTTCTTTTGTTATTTATTCTCATAGATTCTTAAAAAAATCACTACATCAAAACATAGTGATCAAAAACAATGTTTCATTTTAACATATGAACATCCAAATTATTTAATTTATTCCTTTATGTTATTATTCTGATTTAGTTTTTATTAATCCCTTTAAACAAAATTATGTAACCTATATCCTTCTCCTGGGGTTGATCATTCCAATGATTTATCAATGGTTATATTTCCACATGTGGTACACATATATAAAATTTTAATTAATATTATTTTTTTCTTTAGTATTATATAGCCCTCCATTTAAATGGGTAATGATTTATATATAAGGATATGTTATGTATGTGATTATTCAATGAATCTAATTAACCATTAGATGATTTCCACTATGTCTATGGGAATGGGGAGTGAACAAAACCCCCCAACAAATATTCATCAATTTAAAATTTAATTTTTATAGTTACCATTGAATTTTGTTTATGATTTCATGGTATATGTTGTTTCAAAATATTCCATTAATTCATGATCTTATTATTTTATTCAATGATTTAATGTGTTCCTGCTTATAATAATTACCATTTTTATATCATTTTATTTATGCTGACTCTCATGTTTTACATTAACCACATGATTATTCCCTTACCAATCTTCCTAAATAATCCATCTCATGGTATGTTTTCTCTAGGTTAATCTATGTAGTTATTTATTATCGATGAGTTTTAGGTTTACTATGTTGGGTTGTATTAAAATATTATTTTTTATATTGAATATGATCTATTTTTAAGTATAATACTCCAAAGACACCAGACCTATAGATCATCTTCATTTATTTTTTGGAAAAATATTTTATGAATTAAGAAATAATATATTTTTAAGGATTCGATCAATATATTATAACTAGTTGATTAAAAATAATACCATAATAATTTGTATGAAGATATTCGTAGAACTAATATTATGAGAAGAAACTGGTTTGTCAAACTATAGAAGAGGGACCTTGTGTCACTTCATTTTACATAAAACATTTATCAATTATTGAGTTAGGCATCCTACTATATGATCATCAGGTAAATTATTTGTTTAAATGTATTGAAGATAAATATTTTTTGTATTAATGATTTATCGCATGCAATGAAGATGTATTAAAAGTTAAATTACAAGAAAAAGAAAAAAATGGATTGAGAAATCGGCCTCTAATTTTTTTTATTAACATTTATATCGATGAGAAAAAATGAAATGTATATCCAATAATATAATTTTTTTTATTTTTTCAATAATATATGATGTAACCACTTTGATTTTAAATTTGGAGAAAGGTGATTAGATATTTTCATTCTATGAGGGACACAAGGCTTTAATTGGGGATATTTTTCGTAATGTTAAATGAAAAATATTTTATGTAAAGAGGAAAATTGTGGTTATTTAATTATAATGAGTTTTATCCTAGAATAGAGGTCCAAGGGTATTCACAAGTTCTTTTATTCCTTGATAATAAATGTGTAGGTGTGGCATGGGATAAAACACACGATACACCAAAGATGTAGTCATCCATATTAATGGTGAACATAATTCATAAACACTCATTTAAATTGTTAAGTGTTTTAATATTTATCATTACATGTATGTAAAACAATTAAGTGAAGAACTGAGATATCACTTACTAAAGTAGTGTCGAAGTAAATAAGGGGAAAAATATTAATTTTTAACAATTATCCAATAATGGTTCTCCCATACTAAAAATTATTTCAATATCCATTTTTACAGTAATATTGATAAAACTAAAGGAGTTAAGTTTAAAGAAACAACAAAATGGTTCATAGAATTCTATTATATTAATCCATTTTTACACCTCACCAATTAATTTTAAATGAACAAACAAGATTGAAGATGTGTTAACGATGCGCCTTCACGTTTCTTCATGATATAATCTAAATTATACGATTACATTCCAATAACATATCCGTTGTTACATTGAGTGCAAGAATGATCTAGTAGCTTAAATTGAAGTAGTAAAAGAATATGTTACTTTCTTTTAGATTTTTAATTTGAAATTAAATATTCTATGAAATAGGGAAGTTCCTATTGTTATTGTTCATTATTTATACAGTACATGACATTAAGAGAATAAATAAGAAGAAGGGAAATCCATTAATAAGGATATTTATTTATTACCAAAAGTTCTCTTAGGATGCATCATTGAATTGGTAATACCATATGTTATTGTTGAAGAATGATCGAATTTAATAATATTTCAACCCTTTAGTAAGTTTATTAGTGTTATTTATGGATCATAGGTTTATTTATACATAAATAAAATCTTTTTTTATAAAATATAGATAATTTTAAATTATTTATATATTTCTTTGACTACTAAATTAATGTTTCAGGGGTCAAATTAAAAATGTATAAGGTAATACATTATTTAAAACTGGTTTAAACATTCATATCATTAATATAAAACCACTATTTTCATAAGACTTATATTTTTTATGTATAACAGATTATTCTACCTACATTTGAATTTTTTTCAAAATGAATTTTAAGGACAATACATATTTGAGAATCTGTTTCCAGAGTCTTGATTGTAGTGTGGATGTGAATAATACCAGTCAATATATGGGATATTTCCATTCATATTAAGTATTGAATGTTTTTAAAAGTTATTTTTTATATGGTTGTTTGGATGGGTAGCTGAAATTACTAAGCCCTAGTAATCAACATAAAAAGTGTTTGGTGTCGAAGAAAAATCATAGTGACATATTTTTTGTCTTAATTTTATTGTATAAAGTTGGACTATATGTGTGTAATAATAAAATATTTTTATTCATTAATTAATATCCCCTCATTAACTAAATGAGACATAAAATTCCATATATTATTAATATTGATAATAAAGTCATAACATTTGATTATTCAAAAGTATTTCAACATTGTATTCTCCTCTTACCACGTCACCTAAACCATAAAATATTATATAATAAAAAATAATGGTATGATGTTAATATAGACCAATATCATGATTACGTCCTTAAAGAAATATTTATTATTAATTTTATATTATCAAAATTCTATCAATGTTTTATATGTTGTGGTTTTTCATCTCAAGTAAACCATTTGGGTGATTAGTTCTCACCACTAAGACACGGTGCCCTATACTATTCATCTCATGATATTCCACCACATGATTTTTGGGAAACTATGTGCTAATATAAGTCCATAATTTTTTAAAAAAAAATCAGATTTTCTTTTCAATAGTCTATAGTTTTGGGTAATGAATCTAAATACCCAATACATGTGGGTGATCACTACAAAAAAATAAATCTTTGGAAATACTAAATTAATGAAATAATGACCCTCATTATATCAAATGATCTGAGTGATATCATTCCCGAAATATCATTTTGTAGAACTCTAAAAACCATGTTGGATACCTTTTCATCATCTAATATAACATTCGAATAATATTTCACATTTGAAATATCTAATAAATATCACACCCCGACCACATTATTCATTTTTTTATGTATTTAATAATGTTGGATATTTTTGTTGATCTTCAGGTTGAGTGTCCAAAAATGTACTTGTATTTTAGTGTTCTTTAATTTATTCTAACCAAAATAATGTTAATGGTGAAATGTATATGGAAAAGGTGACATGTTGGGTAGTTTATGATAGACACGGTGTCACTACTTTGTGTTTAAAACATTCAAGGATCTTTAGGTAAACATCCCTAGTGTTTGGGGTGTAATTTGAGGTTTTTTGGCCAATTTTTTGGGTTTCACGATTTGAGAATGGTTTTCTGAAACCTTGAAACCAAACCATAAAATGACGAAGAAGCATTCTAGTATCCCTCACACTGTTTTCAAATTGAATACAAAACCATGCCACCAAACCGTGTAACCACTTACAAGCATAAAATATTTGGACCTCAAGATCTTCTTTATGTAATTTCACCTTGAAAATGATTCCCTACTTGTTGGGCATAGATAAGGGGTGACTCCCCCTTCTTCCTTCTTCATTTTGGAAAACATTTGGGGAACATTATCACCAATAGTAAGCGGATCTTTAGAAAATATTCCATATTTCTATTCTCCTCTTCCCCCTATCTCATTTTAATGCTCTCCATTGTATTGCGTATTTTTTGGTGAAAACCCAGGGTTAGGGTTGGAGTATATTGGTTCATTTTCTTGTTGCTAGGTTGTGTGGATCATCTATAAGGCTTGATTATTCCTACTCGTGTTGTTTTATCCCATCCGCATGTTTTTGAGGTAGGCATTTCCATCTTTTCCCTTTCTAAAACACCCCATGAGTAATTATGTGTTTTCATTTATTTTTGAAATGAATTTCACTCCTCTAATATAGTTATGGCTTGATCCAAATGCTGATTTCATATTGTTTTAATTTTCTGAAAATCGTTTTTCAAAGGGATTTGTGTGAAATGACTAGGTTTATAGAAACTACGGTTATATTTATTGTGTCATTTCACTATTAACGATAAATGGAAGGGTTTTATGAAATTTTTAGCATTGATTATGGTGAGATAATTATTTATTGATTTTTAATAATATTTTTTGGGTATGTTTTAGTAATGTTTAATCTTTTTAAATGTTTAAAAATGTTTTAAAAACTTTTTCATGGTTATAAGAGATTGTTTTACGTTCCCTAACTAGTGTGGATGGTTAGAGGTTATTTAAAATAGAATGGTTAGTTTTGTGAAAATCTATTTTGGGTGTCCTATTGGATGTTTGGTGTATGATCATATTTAGTAACATCCATGGGTGCACTATGTTCACACATAGTTTTTATCTCTAATAATGATCGTAATTTAAACTAGCATTCCATAAAATTTTGTTTTCCAAAATGGTTCTTGTTTTCTAAATAATGTTGTATCCTTCATGGGGTTTCTAAATGTTGTTCAAAATGGAATATCATGGTGGTTTGCATGTTTTACTTTTAGTGTTTTTATTTTGGAAAATTATTTTCTTGAGGAGAAATTGATAATTTCACTCTTGAATGTGGATTTATAAATGACTTGGTAATGTTTTTCTAAATATATTTGGGTGTGTAAACATGAATCCTAGTTTGGCATGTTTTTAGGGTAACGACCCAAAGTTTCATTAATGGAAATCCCGCTTGATCTAATTAAATGTATCTTTATGTTTATGTAAAATTTCAACTTCATTGGTTTTATGTTAATAATTTGGACCATTGCTAATATAGTCGTTGAATAGTTATCACATGATTACTATAAATATAGGGCTTTAACAAATCCAAATTTACTCAGACAAAGGAAGTGATGGCCTCATCTAGTAAAATTGCCTCAGAGGAAGCCCATTTGTTGGAGTTTCGAAAAGAGGTGGCATCCTTGGGCTTCACTCTTGACTAAGCTCAAGCTGAGCTTCATCATGTCAAACTCAAACGGGACCGTCTACGGGATAAGTGGAAGTTGATAGAAATTACCACTCGAGCGATGTTATCTGAGCCACCCCAAGAGTCTGTCACCATCGCACACCTTTCCCTTAGGTCTTATGCGGCTATTTTAAGGGGTTATGTAACTAATTGATATACTATGTTTATGTACATTATTTTTTTATATAATAATGAATATACTTTCTTGTCATTATTGTTACATTGTAAATAGTTTTTAATGTACAAATAGTGTTTTTAGTTATTATTTAATTATTTAATCTATTTTATTAAATTAATGGATTTTGGAGTTAAATAATATTTTAATAAAATATTACTATTATTAAATTAATTTTTATTATATAAAAATTATCTTGTAATTTTGTGAATGCAATTAGAATTTTTATTAAGGTTTGAAAGCCATTTCTGTCAAAACCAGTGAATTTTTGATAAATGTCGGGTTTTATTTTAGAAGTGAAAATTAACATATTTAGAAAAATATTTAGATAAAATAAATGTTATTTCTGGAATCAGGATATTGAAATTATCCAACGGTGAATTTTTTATAATTTTCTGAGATCGTCAAATGTTTGGGTAAAAATTAAATACCGTTTAAATATATAATGTGTTTTATGACATCATAATGACCCAATAGTGATTTAATAAAATACTATAATCTTTTTTTTTCAGCCAATATATGTCTTTACATTAAAATAATGTGATTTTGGGTTTGTTTGACTTACTTTTCAAAGCATTAATGGACCCTTCAAGACTTATTAAACACCTTGTCTTCTTAAATTGTTTTCCATGGGAGTGTGACTCACCTCCACATAAGAAGTTAGGACTTTGAATTATAAAATATTGTTTTCCTCTTCCATTTACCAAAACCCATGGGAAAAAACCATGGGTTGGTTTTTTGTTTGGATTAATTTAATATAAGGGGTCCCAAACCTAAATAATTATAAATTCTCTCACATTTCCTATATAAAC
This sequence comes from Viscum album, assembly GCA_963277665.1. Lineage (NCBI taxonomy): Eukaryota > Viridiplantae > Streptophyta > Magnoliopsida > Santalales > Viscaceae > Viscum > Viscum album. The sequence continues at coordinate 309,128,066 of OY728158.1, forward strand.
CCACCCACGCTCCCACGTCCTCCTCAATAAAAGCCTTTAGAGTTCATCCAACCTCTTCCCTACTCTCTCTATAATCCTCCCAAGGTTCCACAATCTCCCATGAATCCTCTCTCAAGTCTCTCTCAATCCATTGGAAGCACACTTCCAAGTAACGGGTTTTTTTCTTCCTTTCTCTTTTTTGGCCAATATTCTTTAAGTTGTTTTGCCCTTTTAATTCCAATTATGATTGTTGGGGTATGGTTTTTCACTTCCCTCATACTTCACTATTAATGTTTGAATGATGGGATACCACTTTATCTCCCATTAAATGCCACCCATGTACACCCGTTACTATGCCGAATTTCCGAAAGAAACTTCTCTCTCGACATTTACATTCAAGCAATAATTTTGTATCATGAATCTAAATTCCATTAAAATTGTAGGGACATGTATATATATGACCTCTATAATATAAATTACATGTAAATATGATGTGGAACCCATTTATCTCTCATCAACCATTCTTATGAATTCTTATGTCACGCCATTACGCTGCCGAAATTGCATCGATTTTCTAAGCCAATGCCATTGTGTAGTGAATACAATGCTCATTTCGCCATCAAGGGAATTCACCATTATACACATTTACCTATTGATTATAATGTTTCATGTATGAATTATGCATTCCTTTATCGTGGAATAAATGATTATGTTTTATGAATCAATGTTTTAGGATCCCTATGGCACACTTATGCATGAAGTGAAATGTTTAAGAAGGGTGCGCCGTTATAGCGCTCCATTGCATTGGGTAAAGTATATTATCATGGTACGTAATGTTTAATGAGTGTTTAATCATGATAATTCAACTAAACTGAGGGTTTTCTCGTGCTTCATGTTCAAGGAGGATTTACTCATTCTCCATGTGCAATGAGCCTTGGCTCATGCTAATTCCATGGTAAGTGTTGTTGCCACATTTCCATGTTATGATTATCATGCTTTATCATGCCTTTATGATCATGATTCTATTGTGCTATATTCATATGACTAATGAATAACATGTATTTTACTCCTCATGTTATTCCATGTGTATTCCCTTACTGGTCTTTATAGCTCACCCTTTTCTTATGCATGTCCTCAGGTTATCCCATGCAATGCTATGTACGGGGGAATGTAGTGGTCATGTAAAAGAAGATTTCAATAAAGATGATGTATTTCATGTTTCATGTTTTTATGTAATGATCCTAATCCCCAAATACACTAAACCTCTCGATCTTCTTTGTTGTATCAAGCGACGTTTTATGTAATAAATCATGTTTAAGTTTGTATTAAAAAGCATGGGTTGCCATACTTGGTATCAGAGGATAGTTTTAGTCATTTTTGTTATTAGGATTAGAAAACCCTATTAAAGCCTTAGAGACAAGACTATGTATAATAAAAACATCCCTATGTTTTGGTAATTACTGAGTAAGTGGTTTATTAAGAAAATATATCCCTGTCTGGATACGAGCCGGTAGAGGTGGCTCTAGCACAGATGTATCCAAGGGGTAAAACCCGAAAACACCGCTTTGAGCTAGACTCGAATGGGAACTGGTGCACGACAATGGGCCTTGCTTCACTCTTGGTTACGACACTCCCCGGGGATATGTTTTGATAAATTCAGAAGCATATTATGAACCCTTATTAATGGAATTAAAATGAATTCCCCTAAAAAATTATGTTAGAAAGTAGATCAGGAAAAGGAAAAATTGAAGCATATAGACTCATGAGATAAGGAAATAAAAGTTTATTTATATGTAATCAACTCTTGTCTTTGGATTACCCTTTATGTGTTACCCCCAACGTCCATTTTCTTCCAGCCAATGGCCGGTAATAGGAGGACTCAGGCTAAAAAACCGATGTGAAGATTAGTGTAACGACTGTACTAATGAGATTCCCAATCCAATGGGAGAAGGAATCGCAAACATTGCCACGCTTCTCTCTCATATAACTCATGTTTTGAATAGAAGAATGGGTCAATTGGAACGTTCAAACCCCCCTAAGAAAAAACAAGTCACTATCGAGAGCTTCATGAGACAAAGGCCTCCTACTTTTAGTGGATCATCGAATCCCATGATCGTTGAACAATGGATCAACTCCATTGAAAATATCTTCTCCATCCATCAATGTTCTGAACAAGAGAAGGTTCTCCTAGTGTCTTATTGTATTGAGGGTGAAGTTGATAAATGGTGGACGTTGATCAAAAATTTGAAGCCTGAGGAGGATATCAAGGCATTGGAATGGTAGGATTTCCAGAAGATGTTTTTCGATAAATATTTTTCGTGCACCCTCCGGCTTAAGATCGAAAGGGACTTCCTTTCCCTCAAGAAATAAGATGAAGAATCTGTTGGAGCATACGAGGAAAACATCACAAGGATTTCATGATACGCTTTTTCCTTTGTCGTTACCCCATAATGCAAAGTTTACCACTTCTTTGGAGGTCTGAAGCCTGGACTGTGGAAATTATTTGCAATTCGTGACATCGATAGCTATGAGGAAATTGTCCGATGTGCCCTCAAGGTCGAAAAGGAGATCGGCGAATCACAAGGGTATCATGGGGATAAGAAGTGGAAGGTGGACTTCAATGCTGGTGGTTCGATGGAGAAATCCAATGGTGCTAAGAAGATCCAGCACCCCACTTGCCAAAAGTGCCGAAAGAAGCACCCTAGAAATTGCATTAAGTGGATAAGGAAATGCTTCAGGTTTGGAAGAGAAGGGAACCTAGCTTTTAACAGTCGGCATGAAAGACCTGCAACTGCGATAGAGGAGAGGAAATATCCGTTCAAACCACAATGTGTTGTTCATTGATACAAATGCACAGAACTGGGGCATCTTGCAAATCAGTTCCCTAATCCAAGGGTTTTCGGAGGCAACCAACAAGCTCCAAGGTAGCAAGGAAGAGCTTCTTCCATCACTTCTGTCGAAGTGAACCCTGACAATGAAGTGGTGACAGGTACGCTAGTTATTCATTCAAGAATATCGAACATACTTTTTTATTTAGGTTCTACACATTCTATTATAACTCGAAAGTTTAGTAGAACAATCCCATCACCACCACAAATCATGGAAGTGATGATGTTGGTGAGTACAAAAAATGGGGAAATCATTGCATCCCATGAATATAAGTCCTCCCATATTATAATCTATGGATTGAATTTCCCGGTGAACCTCATCATACTTCCTCTAGTGGAATTTGATGTAATTCTTGGAATGGATTGGATATACTTTTATAGATCCAACATAAATTGTCGGGAGAGGGAAATCACACTCCATATGGAGAATCGACCCTGGATTCTTTACAAGTGTATGGTGGAAGATGAATCTACTTTAGCTCCATCATCTCAAGCATGGATATTACTGCCCTATGAGCATGCGTATCTGGCTCAGATGATTGAGACCAAAGAAGAAACCATCCTTGAAGAAATGCCTATTATGAGGGAATTCATGGAAGTGTTTCCCAAGGAACTGCCTGGTCTTCCTCCTAGAAGAGATGTTGAATTATCAATTGAACATATACCTGGGGATTTACCAATATCCTAGAATCCCTATAGAATGGATGTTGTAGAGAATGAAGAGCTGAAAAAACAACTACATGAGAATCTGGATAAAGGGTTTATATGCCCAAGTGATTCACCATGGGGTGCACCAATCCTCTTCGTCAAGAAGAAGGATTGGTCAATACAGAATTGCATCGATTATCGTGAACATGAAAAAATCACGAGAAAGAACAAGTATCCTCTCATATGAATTGATGACTTGTTCGATCCACTGTGTGGACCACAATACTTCTCCTAGGTGGATTTGCGGTCAGAATATTATCAAGTAAGGGTGATGAATGAAGATATCCCCAAGACTTCTTTTCGCACAAGATACGGGAACTATGAATTCATAGTAATGTCTTTCGGAATCACTAAGGCTCCAGAAATCTTCATGGACTTAATGAATAGAGTCTTTAGATATTACCTCGACAAATTTGTGTTAGTATTTATAGATGATATTATAATATACCCCAAAACCAAGGAGGCTCATGTCGAGCATTTAAGATCTGTACAAGAGACTTTGTGTAAGGAGAATATCTATGAAAAGTACAGAAAGTGTGAGTTCTGTTTGAAGGAGGTCTTATTCATGGCCAATATTGTCACAATAAATGGGATATTTGTGGATCCCTCCAAAACAGATGCAATTGAGGGATGGATGAGGCCAACATCGGTAACAGATATCTGTAGATTCTTGGGGATATATGGATATTATCGATGATTTGTGAGAAATTTCTCATGATTGTCCAACCCTCTTACCAAGATAACTCGAAAGGAAGTAAATTTTTCTTGGAGTAATGAATGCGAAGAAAGCTTCAAGGAGTTGAAAAGGGGATTATCACTATGCATGTTCTCACTTTACCCACAAGTGGTGAACTTTTTGTGGTATTCAATGATGCTTCAATGACGGGCTTAGGTTGTGTGCTGATTCAGAATGCTGAAATGATATCCTATGCCTCAAGGAAGTTGAAAATCCATAAGCGAAACTATCCAATGCATGATCTGGAGTTAGCAGTTGTGATCTTTTCCTTGAAAATCTGGCGACATTATCTCTATGGGGAGAAATATGAGATATATACTGGCCACAAGAGTCTTAAATATATATTCACACAGAAAGAGCATAATATGCACCAAATAAGATGGATAGAGCTCATCAAGGTTTATGATTGATCAATATATTACCACCCTGGGAAAGTGAACAAGGTTGCAGATTCCCTAAGTAGGAAGGACCCACCGATTCCATCAATGATGAGAATTGAGAAGGATCCAATCTTCATAGACATGATGAAGATAGACATTGGAATCATAAATAATGGAACATCATCAATCCTTTCACAAATGATTGCTCAACCGTCTCTTTTGGAAATGTTAAAGGATGCTCAAAATAATGATGTGGGAATTCAATAAAATGTGGAAGCTATCAAAAAAGGTAAATCATTAGAGTATAATGTTAATAAAGAAGGAATGTTGTAGTTTGGGAAGAGACTATGTGTTCTATAAAGTCCGGAGCTAAAGATGGAACTTTTGGATGATGCACATAGTTCAAATTTCTCTATTCACCCAGGTAGCACAATTATGTATCGAGATCTCATAGAAAAATATTTGTGAGATAATATGAAAAATGAGATCGCTGAATATACATCAAAGTGCCTGGTGTGCCAGAAAGTGAAGGCAGAGAGGCAGAAGTCTAAGGGAATGATGAAACCATTTCCGATACCAGAATTGAAATGGGAGAACATCCCCATGGACATTGTCACCAGACATCCTAGGGCATCCCAAGGTAATAATGAAATCTGGGTTGTTGTGGATCGTCTTACAAAGACTGCACACTTCATTTCTTTTTGGGAGGATTTCTCTTTGGATCAACTGGCAAAGATATATATCAGGGATGTGGTAAGGTTGCATTGAGTACCACAATCTATTGTGTCTGACCAAGATCCATGATTCACCTCTATGTTTCGGAAGAGTCTTCAACATGTTCTGAATACTAAACGGAACTTCAGTATGGACTATCATCCTCAAACTGATGGCCAATCCGAGTAGACTATTACACACTTGAGGACATGTTGAGAGCATGATCAATGGACTTTAAAGGAGGATGGGATCAACATCTTCCTCTGGTTGAGTTCTCTTATAATAACAGTTTCCACTCAAGCATCCAAATTGCACCATACGAAGCCGTGTATGGGAAAAGGTGCATAACACAGTCATGTTGGCATGAGGTCGATGAACGTAAACTGCATGGACTAGAAATGGTCGAAGAAATGGTGGAGAAGTTGAAAACCATTCATCAACATATCATGGTAGCCCAGATTCGGCAGAAGAGTTATGCAGATAACCATCGACAAGACCTTGAGTTTGATGTTGGAGACATGGTTTTTCTATGCATATATCCATGGAAGAAGGTCATGAGGTTTGGAATGAAATGGAAGTTATGTCCAAGGAACATCGGCCCCTTTGAGATTCATGATCGTTTCGGGGCTCTGGCCTATCGACTAGCACATCCACCTACCGTGGCCAAAGTACATGATGTCTTTTATGTATCCCTCTTAAGGAAGTACATACTAGACCCTTCACATGTACTCTCTTTTGAGGTGGTATAATTGGAAGATGATCTTTCTTATTAGGAGTAACCAGGGAAGATCTTAGATCATAGAGAAAAAGTTCTATGAAATAATACAATACCCCACGTCATGGTGCTGTGGAGAAACCACAGGTTTGAAGAAGTGGCTTGGGATTCAGAGGAAAGATGAAGCTGAGTTACCCACATCAGTTTTAGTGTGGGAAAAGAAAAATTTTGAGGGTGAAATTTCTTAAGGGGGGAATATTGTAATGACCCAATCCATCTTGATCTACTTAAATGTCACTTTAGGTTTATGTAAAATTTCAACTTCATTGGTTTTTTGTTAATAATTTTGACCGTATCTAATATATCCATTGAACAGTGATCACCTGATTAGTATAAATATAGGGCATTAACAAATCCAAATTTACTCAGTCAAAGGAAGCGATGACATCATCCAGTAAAATTTACCCATACGAAGTCCATTTGTCGGATCTCAGAAAAGAGGTGTCATCCTTGGTCTTCTCCCTTGACCAATCCCAAGCTGAGCTTCATCATGTCGAGCTCGAACAGGACCGTCTACGGGAGATGTGGAAGTTGATATAAATTACCACATGAGAAATGTTATCTGAGCCACCCCAAGAGTTGGTCACCATCGCACACCATACCCATAGGTCTTATGCGGTTGTTTTAAAGGGTTATGTAACAAATCGATGGTAATATGTTCATGTACAATATTTTTTTATATAATAATGAATATATTTTCTTGTCATTATTGATACATTGTAAATAGTTTTTAAAAGACAAATAGTGATTTTGGTTATTATTTAATTAAGAAAACTATTTTATAAAATTAATGGATTTTTTAATTAAATAAAATTTTAATAAAATATTATTATTAATAAATTAATTTTCATTAAATATAAATTATCTTATAATTTTAGGAATTAAATTATAATTTTTATTAAGGTTTGAAATCTATTTCATTCAAAACCCGTGAATTTTCAATAATTATCAGTTTTTATTTTAAAACTGAATATTAACATATTTAGAATATTTTTTAGATATAATAAATTTCATTTATAGAACCAGGAAGTCGAAATTATCCAATGGAAATTTTTTCATAATTTTCTGATACAATCAAATTTTTGGGTAAAAATTAAATACAGTTTAAATATATAATGTGTTTTATGACATCATAATGACCCGATATTGATGTAATAAAATACTATAATCTCTATGTTCAGCCAATATATGTTTTACCATTAAAATAATGTGATTTTGGGTTTTTTTGAATTACTTTTCAAAGCATTAATGGACCCCTCAAGACATATTAAACACCTTGTCTTTTTAAATAGTTTTCCATGGGAGTGTGACTCACCTCCACATTAGAAACCCTATTATTTTAAGACGTTCATAAATTGGCCTTATAAAATATTTTTATCCTCTTCCATTTTCCCAAAACTATGGTCAAAAACCATAGGATGGATTGTGGTTTGGATTAATTTAATAAAAGGCGTCCCAAACCTAAATAATAATGAATTCCCTCACATTTCCTATATAAACCCACCCAATCTCACATTTCCTCAACACTCAAAGCCTTTAGAGTTCGTCCAAACTCTGCCCTACTCTCTCTAGAATCCTCCTAAGGTGAACCAATCTCACAATAAGCCTCTCTCAGGCCTCTCTCAAGCCTTTGGAAGCACACTTCCAAGTAAGGGTTTTTCTCTTCCTTTCTCTTTTTCCCCAATTTTCATTAAGTTTTTTTTCCTTTTAAGTTCAATTATGAATGTTTGGGTATGGTTTTGAACCTCCCTCATACTTCCCTCATTATGTTTGAATGATGGTAGACCCCTTTATCTCTCATTAAATGCCTCCCATGTACACCCGTTACTATGCCGAAATTCCGAAAGGAACTTCTCTCTCCTAATTTACATTCAAGCAATACATTTGCATCATTAATCTAAATTCCATTAACTTTTTTGGGAAATGTATCTATATGACCTCCTAACTGTACATTACATGTATATATGATTACAAACTCCTATCTCTCTCATAAACCATTTTTATTAATTCTTATTTCACGTTGTTACGCTGCTGAAATCGCATCGATTTTCTAAGCCAATGCCATTGTGTAGTGAATAGCATGACCATTTCTCCATAAAGGGTATTCACCATTATGCACATTTACTTATTGATTATAATGTTTCATGTATTAATTTCACATTCTTTTATCATGGAAGAAATGATTATGTCTTATAAATCCATGTTTTATGATCTTTGTGGCACACTTATGCATGAAATGAAATTTTTAAGAAGGGTGCACCCTTATAGCACTCCAATGCATTGGGTAAAGTATTGTATCATGATACGTCATGTGAAATGAGTTTTGACTCATGCTAATTCAATTGAAAAGAGGGTTTACTCATGCTTTATGTGCAATTATGATTATTCATGCTCTATGTGCAATGAGCCTTGGCTCATACTAATTCCATGTTAAGTGTTGTTGCCACATTTCCATGTTATGATTATCATACATTATCATGCCTTTATGTTCATGTTTCTCTTGTGATCTATTTATATGGATAATTTCTAACATGTATTGTACTCCTCATGTTATTCCATGTGTATTCCTTTACTGGGCTTTACAGCCCACCCTTTTCTTATGCATGTCCTCAGGTTATCCCATGCAATGCTAAGTAAGAGGGAATGTAGTGGTCATGTTAAGGATGTTTTCAATAAATATGTTGTATTTAATTTTTCATGTTTTTATGTAATGATCATAAGCCCCAAATACACTAAACCTCTCGATCTTCTTTATTGTATAAAGTGATGTTTTATATAATAAATCATGTTTATGATTGTATTAAAAACAAGGGGTTGTCATATTTAGAGTTTCATGTTTTTCCTAAAATGTGGAATGTATTTTTTAGAAAATTCTCCTAGAATTGGTGTACATCATGGTTTTATAAGTGATTCAAAATTGTTTTATTTTCATAATGTTTCATGAATTGGTTTGTGATATTCAAGTGGTGGTTTTAGAAATGCAATGATTGGTTTGGTAGATGAATTCTGTAAGTGGTATCTTAAATTGTGTGAAATTTTATTGAGAACAAAAAAGGAAACCCTGAGTATCTAGGTTGTTGGGTGTGCACTAGTATTCTAGTGATCTAGAGTTGTTTGGTCCATATTTCACGTAGCATGTTTGGTGATGAAAACACTAACTAAACTATGATGATGATGTTGGTGGGGTCCACTAGGTCATATATGATTCTCCTACTAGTGGATCTTATGCACAATAAAGGATATTTAATATGGTTACTTTTTAACAATATATGGGGTACCTGGTGCCCACATATAACTAGTGCTTAGGGGTGTTCTCGTGGCTAGTGCTCAATCAATATATTGCAGCTCTCATTGAGATATGGTGAGTTGGGTCAGTAATTTTAAATGTAAGTTATAGTAATTTAAAGTGAAATTATTTGAAACTATTATTAATTTAATTTAGTTCCATTTAAAATTGTTACAAATATTATTTAGTTTGGGTTTTTTATAAAATGGTTGTTTTCTTGAAAAAAATTGATGGTGGCCTGTGTTGGCCATTACAATAGTAAATTTTTTTCAATTTAATAATATGTAAAAAACAATATTATTATTTTATTTCAATCTAGTTGTAATAGAATATTTTGGGAAAGGAAACACTTAAACTCTGTAGGGATTTCATGCTGAGCTGTTAGCTCACACCCAACCTATACCACTCGGTGTCGGTAGACCTGAGATATTTTAAAGGTTCAAAATTTTTCTCGGTTTCGTTACATAGGTTCTCATGGATAGAGTGGGTTTTGTATTATATTTTGAGGCGACCATGATATCACATGGAGATAGTGTTAGCATCATCAAGTTTTAGTTTGTTCCCATTTTTTCATGTTTTAGACTTTAATCTCTTTAGTTTCATATTGTATCAAGATTAACTGTATATTTATTTATGTTCAATATTTGGTTGTTTTTCCGTGCTCATTTTAATTAGTTTATTTATTTGTTCATATTTATTGGAATTATATTATTCATAATTTATTTATATCTATTGTTCGACACTAGTTTCTAGCTTGTGGGGATTGGGAATGCCCTTCGGGCCATGTCACGGATCGGCTTGGGTGACTGGTTCAGGGTCAACCAAGGTTGGATCATGAAAATATTGTTTCAGAGGATTCCCTTGTTATTTGTGGAATCATGTAGTTGTAGATATGGGTTTTTGAGACTCAAGAGGTAGGTACAAGATGGGATTCATTAACCATTTCTTGTTCTGAACTTCCAGTTACCAAGGGAGTCCAGGATTTGATTATATTATCATTGATTTGGTTTCAGGGATGAATACAAAGGAGAACCAGTGTCACGTTGTGAGTTCGCATGGAGTAGTGGCCCATGTGGAATCCTTGTAAATGATAGAATTCCCACTTAGTGTTATGGAATTCTTGGGGGAATCACCCAATACAATGTCTCTATGTTAGGCATCAACACTAGTCCCTCATTATGGTGGTCTGGCTTGAGTCGTGTTTCTTTTAAGACTTGGTTAATTACAGTAATCATTTAAAATGAATCTAGTTTATGAAAATAAAAAATTATATTATTCTACAATTTTTCAAATTGATATAATGAGTTCTAATGGAATTTTTTTTGGATTGGATATTTTTCAACCCTTGAGTTTTGATGAGGTAAATAAATATCTTACCCTTGGAATTATTTAATAAAGATCACATATGTTATATTTTGTGTGAAAAGTGTACGATAGAACATGTGTGTTGATGATTTAAGTAGATGTGGATGGGCACATATGTGGTGCTTCATAGGATACCATGGGTGGGTGATATAAATCAAAGGTATGGCGTTGTTTTTCAAAAGTGAATTGAAATGTGAAAAAAGTGATTGTGGAAATTGGTTTTCTGTTTTAAAATGTAGATTTTGTTTTATGAAATGTGGGATTTTGTATTTGGAATGTGGCCTTGGGAGAAAGATGTTTTGAATGTTAAATGAAATTTTGGTTATTTTGGAAAGATGATTTTTGGTTTTGTATGTATATTTTTGGTTTTTGAGCTTTTTTGGGCTTGAGATGTTCCTTCATAATGTTTTTTGGAATGATGTTCGTTTATAATTGGTTTTTTTGTGTTGTTCAAAAAATCCCACCAAGAAAGGACCCAAATATATTCTATGATTCATGCTAATTTTATTATTATTATCAATTGTCGCATGTACATCGAAGAGATATAGGACAATAATGTGAAGTGAAGTGGGATGAAGGTAGTAGATCATGTCATTGGGTTGTTGGTAACATTAGATTTCGATAAAGTCAATTTTGTCTTAGGTTTGTTATGTGGTATACTTTTGGACCAATTGAAGATGGTTTTCATCTGGTCACATCATTGCCAATGGAGTTGTGATTAGGGGATTCCTATGCCTAACTGTGAGGCAGGAGATGATTCAGCTATCAGGTCCCAGGATACAAGTCTATAGATGAAGCTTGTGCACTGTCAGGGTTTTCTAAGGGTGAGTTAAACCTTGATCATGTTTTTTTCCTTTAGAGTTGGGAAGGTTATATTTATATTTTCCTTGTTTGTGCATTATTTTTGTTGTATGTTCGTCATTTTGTAAAATTGATGTATTATGGGTTCGATTCATGTGGGAGGTTCCATGATTTGGAAGTGTTAATATCCAGCATGTAAAAGGATGTTTGGGTGGAGTCCTGGTTAAAAGTTTCATATTTCGGATGTTTCAGGTGAATATTTATCTAGTGCTTGGTTTGCGCATGTTTAGAAGATACCGTAATCCTTTTTTATGTAACCGTTTATCTTGGTTTCATTTTCATAGAGAGGAATTGGCATGGTTTCCACACGAGTTTGAAACCATGTGTCCAAGTCCTATAGGGTGACCCTTCATTCTAGTATCTCTCACATGGTTAGCACACGGTTTGGTAAACTGTGCAGAAAAATCATGCAAGCTTCCCAAAAACATCAAAATATTATTATCGATAGTTTTTTATTATGGAGAGGGTGTTGTCTGGGGATTTAATGTGGTATAATTTGGCATTTCTTTTTAGTGAGGAGAATCCCTTTTAGTTCTCCCATTACTATTTTGTTGTGGTTTCATCCTGATTGGTCATTCATGAATTGAGGAGTGAATAGTCACCCCTTGTTCATAGTTTCCACTGGTTTTGATTGGGAATGGATTCATGATTGGTAACTTTTGGTTGGGTGATTTTATGGAGGTATAAATTGTTTTTGGTGGGGACAATTATCAAACCAAAAAAAATTTCATTTCCTTTTATGTATTTATAGATGTTGGATCTTTTGTTTGATGTTTGGGTTGAGTTTCTGATGAATTTACTTGTGTTTTGCTGGCCATTGTTTTATTCTAACCCAAAGCTTTGTAATAGAGAAAGGTATTGGTAGAAAGTTATGTGTTGGGGAGTTTTTGATACTTAAGGTGTCAATACATTGTGTTTAAAACATTCTTGGATCATTGGTTGAACAACCCTAGTGTTTTGGGTGAAATTATAGGGGTTTTTGAAAAAATTTGGTGTTTCATGGTTTGAAAACTCTTTTCCTAAACCATTAAACCTAACCTTGCAATGTTGTAGAAGCTTTCCAGATACCCAGAAAAAGTTTTCACATGGTTTATAAACTCGTGCAGAGAAACTATGCAGCCACTTACAGGCTTGAAAACATTGTACCTAAAGATCATTTTTATGTGATTCCACCACTATAAAGAATCCCTTCTAATTGGAAATTGAATATATGCACCTCCCTTCCTTCCTACTTCATTTAGGACCAATTTAGCGGAAATTTCTCAACAAATTTCTATAGATCATTATCAAATCTTTCCCATTTCTATTCTCATCTTCCCCTCTCAAATTTATTTTAGCCCTCCTGTAATTTTTCTTATTTAGCTGGACCCTATGGTTAGGGTTTTATAATTTATATTATTTTTCATGTGAATATGGTGTGCGGATCCTACGTAAAGCTTGATTCTTCCTCCCCTTAGAGTTTTATCGCATACACACATAGTTTAGTTAGGTGTTTCCATATTTTTCCTTTTAATAACACTCATGATCACTTATGTGTTTTCATTTAATTTTTAAATTTATTTCACAACTATAATATATCTATGGATTGATGTGAATTGTGATTTCAAGATGGTATAATTTACATAAATTACGTTTTCAAATGGATTTGTGTAAAATTCCTTATTTTATAGCACCTAGGGTTATTGTTTAAATTTTTATAACACATTTAATGTTAAATTGGTGGTTTTTATGAAATTTTTAGCCTTGATTATGGTGTGATGGTTATTTATTTTTTGTAAATATTATTCAATGTGTATGGATTACTAATATTTGGGCTTCTAAAATGTGTTAATTTTTTTTAATGGGTTCATGGTTAAAAGGGGATTGTTTTACATTCCCTAAATATGGTTGATGATCTAATGCAGTCATAAAAAAATTTGATTTTTTGAAAAAGGCTTCTGGGCATCCTCTTGGATGTTTGGTGCACCATCAGATGTTGGAACGTCCATGGGAGTACTAGGTGAAAACATGGTTGTGCCCTCAATGGATGATGGTGTTTTAAAATAGTGTTCCTTAAAGTATTGGTTTCTGAAATGGTTCTTTATTTCTATATATTTTTGTATACATAGTATGGTTTATAAAAGTAGTTTAAAATAGAATAACATAGGGCTATTTCTATATGGATCTTGGTGTGTGTGTTTTAGAAAATTTTGGCTTCAGGGGTTTTTTGGCATTTCAAAAATAAATATGGTATTATAAATGATTTTGAAATGATTTGTCAAATTTATTTTGGTGGGTAAACATAACAACATGTTTTTCTTGTTTTTAGAGTTTCATGTTTTTCCTAAAATGTAGAATGGATGTTATAGAAAATTTTTGGGGAATTGGTGTTCAACATGGTTTTGTATGTTATTTATAAATGTTTTGATGTGCATATGTTTTAAAGAATGTGTTTCTGATGTACAGCTGGTGGTTTATGAAATGTGATGCTTGGTTTGGTTGATGAATTGTGTAATTGATATAATATGGTGTGTGAAATTGGATTGAGAATAAAAATAGAATCCCATGGATCATGGTGGGAAAATGTGTACATGTAGGCTATTGACCTGGAATGGTTTTGTCCTTTGTTCACATAGCATGTTTGATGATGACAACACAAACTAATATAGGATGATGGTGGTGTTGGGGACAACTAGGTTATGAATGATTCACCTATAAGTGGCTCGTGTGCACATGAACATATAATTATTATGGTAACGTTTCATTGAGATAGGAGGTATTCGGGGCCCAAACTAACTAATTCCTTAGGGAATTCTTGTGACTTGTGTTCAATGTTTATAATGCACCTCCCATCAAAATATGGTAGGTTGGGTTGGTAATTTTAAAATTATGTTATTTTTCTTTAATGTGGAATTATTTGAAACTATTTTCAATTTATTTTTTTCCATTAAATTTTGTTACAAATATTGTTTGGTTTTGTTTTTTGTTATAAATTGTTGTTTTTCTTGAAAAATATTGATGGTGGAGTGTGCGATACATTAAAATTGTAAAGTTGTTATTGATTAATAAAATTTGAAAAATCTATTTTTATAATTTAATTTCATACTAGTCTAAATTGACTCTTTTGGGAAAGGAAACACTTCAACTCTTTGGTGATTTCCTAATAAGATATTAGCTCATACCCAAAACATACCACGATGTGTCTGTAGACCTGAGCTATTTTGTAGGTTCACCATTTGTTCAGGTTTCCTAAGTCAAGGTCTCATGGTTGGAGATGGTTTGTTCTTGTTGTTGGAGGTGACCACGATTTCACTTGGAGATAGTTTTAGTTTGGTACATTGTCAGTTCTTTATCAGTTGCATTTTTCTTCTCTTATTCTTCAGTCTGTTTAGTTACATATTGTTTCTGGATCAGGTGTTTATTTATTTATGTTTATAAATAAGTTTTTTTACATACTCATTTTTATTAATTGTTTTAATTAGGTCATCTTAACTAGGGTTGAAAATATTCCCAATAAATTTATATCTGATCCCCAACACTAGTTTCCAGCCCATGGGGATAGGGAATGCCCTTCAGGATAGGCTGCAGATTGGCTCTGGTGACCGGTTCAAGGCCGAGTCAGGTTAGTTCATGACCGGATTGTATGTACCATTTCATAGTAATATATTCATATAAATATCTATACCAATATTCATAAGATATTCTATGGGGTTGTTGATCAAATAGATATGAAAATTATGACACAACCAATTTTTCATTATTAGAAATGAATAAAATATATTTATCTCCAATTATATTCTATAGATTACCCTTTTTGTGTTTCCCATGTATTATAACTTCCACATAGTTTCCCATGATGATACATGATTTCTTAGTAAAATATATTTCCCCCAACATGTCAAAAAAATTACATTCACTTGATTTTTTTTGAATATGGTCATAAAAAACCAAGACATTTTCACACATCGTTTCATTTCATCTATTTTGGATTCCCTAGATGAAATATTATTTAATCCATTAACATTGAAAAATATTAAAACAATAACTTTTTTATACATGATTCCAATGAGAAGGTCCATATTTTCTATCATATAAAATGGCCATCTTCTTTCATGGATCCATACTCATTCATGATCAATATATATTAGGTTTGTATCCATAAAAACTAACTTATCAATTATTTTAAATATCATTAATGTATTATACATTTTATTCAGTGATGATAGATATATTCTATCCTCCTTTTAATGTGATGGACTAAATTCATCTATCATGGTCGATAATTTATTTAGCCTCTTCATCCAAATTAATAATTACATAAAAAGTATTATATGAATAGTTTGATTCTCTATAGGGAAATTTTTCAATATATAATATGAAAAATTCAAGAAATATATCCAAATTATAAACAATAAAATTCATATCCATAAACATAATACCTGGAATCTTGAACTTTTATTATCCATCTTTCATTGCCCCTGTTCCCTCCAATTCATCATGGCTATTGAATACATATTTTTATGATATCCTATCATTACATAAAAGTAAATGTAAATTTCTGTTATACATTTTTGGGCATTTATAATATAAATTATTTTCAGTAGTGGTATTTTAGTGTTTTGATTCCATGTTACCAAAAAATAACTCATCATCACTGATGTGGGTTCTTGTGGCTTAGCATTAGCAACACTATGTTATGATTATTAACAGCCTCTATACCGGTATTTTTTATCTTTATAATTCCTTCTTTATCTATAGATAATTCATCATCTATCATTTAAGACAACCATGCATATATTTCACAATTTGTATTTTATCCATCCGATTTCTAAATTCTATACTTGGAAACGACAATGTCTCCAAATTTTTTATGTTTTTGAAATATAATTTTGATTTATTTGTCAAGAGAATGGATTTGTTTGATTGAATCATACACTAGTAACTGCAAAACATTAATAATTCAGATCAAATATTCAAATTGGGGCTTCAACACAAAACATTATTTTGTCTTTTATAGATTTACATATTAAACATTCTAATTTCCTCCTAATATTAAAATGTGAGTTCTACCAATTATATTATATAGAGTTTTTCATCAATAAAAAAGCATCATTGTGTTTCCACAAGGTGACTCCACATATACCATTCTCATCATGTGATGCATGTAATTCTATATTGAGGAATCCATACTCATCTACTAATAATTTTTCTAAATCATTTTCTTGAATTGTGGTTTCATATTCTTCAACATCACTAAAGTCTTTGGAATCATAAAAACTCTTTTTTAGGATCATTCTATGTTATTTCAAACTATTAATATGAATTTATCTTGTAAACCCATCATATTGGTACTAATCTTTCCTTTAATATTATAAAAATATTTTATCATTGGTTATTCATGTTTTCATCATGAACTGAGAACTTATTTGAATATATAAAAGAAGCGGTGAAACAGTGTACAAATATTTTAATAATTTTGTATAACACCGTATCATTTTATTATATAATTTTTCTTAATTTATTTCATTTCCAAGATATATTTAATTAAAAAAAATTAAAACAAACCTAGATTGAAATGTTATAGTTTATATAACATTGACATTGGACCAAAATATATGAATATGTATAAACATATTTCAAAATATATTCTCAAAGATCTAATTTATTATTATGTATTTATGATGAGAAAAAATAATATTAATCCCTAATAAAAATTATTTTACAGAATTTTGTTAATTATATATGTAAATAAAGGAATAATCATGTATAAATATATTATCAATTCATCTTATATGAATATAAAATCAATTAAATGTGAAAATAGATATATTTAAGAAAAATATATTTTATGGGATCAATCTGTGTTTATCATAATAAAATAAATAAATCTATATAGATTAGTTATTTTACTAAATTTTATATGTTTTATATTTTTTCAAATATTTTATCATTATTAAATGGTTTTTGGTAGTAAATGAATAAGAATTATATTTTAGGCATAAAACATTAATGTTATAAAATCTATTTTTCGTTTAATTTTCAGAACATATATTAATATTGTATTCTTATGTTTCTGAAAAATCTAAAAAAAAAATATTTCATGATTAAAATAATGAGATTATACTTTCTAAAATAGTAATATAAATTCTTGAAAATTTATTATAGTGTCCATAGTAATTATTTATTAAATCAAAAAAAAGAAAAATATGTAAAATATGGATTCACCTACGGGGTAATACAATAAAACCTTACAATAAATTCAATTTATCATAATAATTAGTTTTTTTTGACTAAATATATTTATTTTGAGTTAAATTATTTATTTTAGAATAGTATTTTGAATTTGGGTACCCTTTCTTGACTTTAATGAACCTAAAAATATTTTATTAAATTAAAATCTCTAGTTGGGTCTTTCCATTAAAATATTTGTGTGAAAGGGTTTATTCCGTTTTATAATGATATAAAAATTCTTAAAAAATATTTTTTTATTAAAACATGAAAATTTAATATAATTAACTTCTTACTAGATTTGATTGTGAAATTGTATTTACACTTAAATAATTTATTTTCTTGAAAACATTTATTTCATGATTTTTTCGTAACAATATTAATTTTAAATTATAAATCTGATAGATTTAGATTATTATAATTTGGATTAAAATTACGGAATAACCATTTTAAATAACCTACAAGTAGCATTCTGTTATTTCCCTAATAGTTTTGTTTACATTGAAACAAATTAGTTATAGTGGTAAAGGTAAAATTGAATTAAAAGGCTATTTAACTAATAGATAAGCTATAAATTATTTTCAGAACATTTATAAATGTGATATTATGAGTTTATTTATATCCTATAACATATTTCAATGGAATTTTGGGTGCCATAGTTCCAATTTACCTTTAATAAGACCTTTTTTATTTTAAATTATTAAATTATTGTAGGAGTGAAACTCCACTCACATATTAATGAGAACCAACTATCCCATCTTATTAACACCTCTTGAGTAACTTAATTCAATTACTAACTCTAAAAACCCCCAAAATTACATCCACACATCCATGATAAACTTTTATTTTTCTAATACAATTTTACAAATGATTACGGTTTAAGCCATGAGTGTTCTCTAAAATAAGATTTAATAACTATACCTAAATATTTCAATGTATATTTATTTTTCTAATTAGTATAATTGTGTTGTAGCTATACAATCATAATGAATAAAAAATAATAAATATATTTATATGTTATTCTTGTTAATGGATAACCATGTTTCATCTCTATTCGATCAAATGTGAAATCAAATTTTCACTTTTGGATACATGTGGACTTCCAACTCCACAGAGTGATATGAATTATTTTCTATAACCATATTGAATGGATGTTTTTATAGAGGTTCAAATGTTTATATATGATATTTTTGATATTATAAATGTTCTTTAATGGTAAATTATATTTTACCTTTAATTCATTCCATCCATGTAAAGGTGGAAACATCAGTCATGGGAGTCCATATACTACCGCCTCCCGGAAATGATGTAATTTATTTTTTCACATAAATTATATAGATGGTTATTGTAGTATATACAAGGATTAAATATAATACGGATGAAATGATTAAGATTCTTGATATGGGAAATACATGGTCAATGAATAAAGACCATAACTACAAAATTGAAACACATATGAAAAAAAGAAGTTAACAATTGAAATAAAGATAATAATATATTCTTAATAAATGGGTGATTGGAAAAATATATGTGGAATTATATGTATGAATATGGTTGTATAATAAATTTTTATATACTATATTTGAGTTTTTAATGAATACAATTTCGGTTGAGAAATCAAGTAATGGATTTATGTTACATTCCAATTTCCTTCTAGGATTATCTATGGAAAATTTATAATGATGAAAATTATATAATCAATGTCCTTTAAAAATCATATATTTCTTCCCCTATAATTATTATTGTGATTTTTACATTCTCCATTCATTATCCTCATTTCAGTACATAAAATGATTTATGAAATATATTTAAATAATTTCATATTTATTTTTAACTTTGTGGAATAAAATTTTCACCCTTGTCAATATTTTCATTAAATTTTTTAAGGTTTGTTCTTCCATATTCTAAAAATTATTTAATAATTTCATTTTTACATATATTTCACTTATATTAAAAAAATTAAATGGAAACCATTATTTTTTAATGAGTAATTTTTTTCAATGTTGTAAACAAATGTTTTTAACATACACCACATATATGGATTTTCTCACCATCAATACTAAACTTTTATTGGAATCATCTTGAACAGGTTTACTGGATTCATTAAAAATAACAATCATTATTAATTTTTTAATTTTTATTTAGTTGTTTTAAAATGAAAATAATATTTTCCGCCTAAAATGTTCAAGTGATCTATCAATGGGTTTTTCATATAAAACACCATTAATTCTACATATTCATCACTAAGGATATAATCCATTGATATCGTCACCATTCCTTCTATAAATGTTTATTTATTTTGATAATGAAATCTTACTAAAATATTCATTATTTTCATTTGTTTTATCTGAAGGGAAATTATATATTTATTCATGATCATGTGTCACACATATGAATGAATTATTATTATTTGATGTGGGTTGTATTATAGTCCCCAATGAATTGGTTAATGTGATATTGATATCCATTACGATAATGATGATAAGAGTTAGAATAATTTTTAATAGTTATATTCCCATTTTTATGTATGATTATGAATGATTCTATCTTTGATTAAAATATAATTCATTAACATGATTGTGAATAGATTTGTTGCATTTTTATTTATTGTTTTGATTGATTATATCTATAATCATAGGATTATGTATTCTCAAGACGAAAAATTACTATTATTAAAATGTTTTGATTTCTTATTATAGTGAAATTAAAAGATTATGTTATGATTCATGAATGGATATTATAGACATTAAAACATTAAAAATGTTTTATGTGTATATGAAATGATTTTGGGGGTTATGATATAAAATTTTATGGTTATGAATATTTTATATTGAGAAAATATACAAAAATATGTTAAAATATCCCTATGATCATCTTATTAAAGCATATTATAGATGTTTTACATGTTTTCCTTTATTGATCATCGAATATAACTATTTATTATATATCCATTCCCTTGATTTTGAAGGAAGGTACTAAGTAAGATATGTTTAGAATGGTACTAAAAATGATGAAATTTTATGGGATATAATAGTTTATTATAAATAAAATGATTAATCATTCTAGTATAAGAAGACATTAAAACATTAATTTTATGGGATGTGTAATGTTATAATATTTTTAGAATATTCATATAAACTAATTTAATATTTATTTATGTAATGCATGGATCACCTTAGTTTATATCATAGTAGAGTTTAGTATTTTTTGGACAATATGATTATAAAAATTTATTTAAAACCCATAGGAAAATTCAATGTATAAGTTAACATTCAAATGTTATTTTAAATTAGATATTTCATTGTTTTACAAGAAAAGAAATCACACTTTTGATACTAAATATTGGTTTCATTGGTTTCACATATGCATCGAGGTGTAACTATACTGAAATAGGTTGAATGAGATTTATCACAATCATCATTTGTGCAGGATGAGTGGTCCTAAGATTTAAAATTTGAATAAATACCTCATGTGGATATAATTATATTTGTACAAATTATATTTAAGAACTAGTAAAAGTATTTGAATAGATTTTGACCATGTATTCCCATTGTTAAACCTAATTCATCCTAGATTTATAAGAAGGTCCTATGATTCCAACATCATGTGTTTTATTTTTCATGATTATATTATTACCTTATATGATTATTGTTACTAAAAAAGTTATTTTTTATTAAATTGATGGAACTGAATGGAATCACATTACTAATGAATGTGATAGCCAATATAAGACCATCCTCATGGGGAAATAAATATCATTGTACTAGGTATGAAATGTCTTCAGAATATGTACACTCAAATCTCTAAATCATTTATTAGTATGTCTAACCAGGTTGAGATTTACTATGCATTATAGGGGGATAAACAAGATATCAAATCAATTATGTCACAAAAAAAACAATGTTTCTATGCATCTTATGATACACTAGTTTTTGAAAAATAGATCAATGTGATTGAAATTATATTTTCTTTTCTTCAATACTCAAACTATGAATTTTTTTATAGTAGAATATTACTTGATAGGTGATTCAGATAAATGTTAAAATATAATATATAATATTATTTAAGGTTGAAAAAAATTATAGAAATATGATTAGTTTAAGATATATTTTTTTAGAAAATACTATCCATATACTCTTTTTTGTATGTTCAAAATGTACTTTATGGTGATGAAACAAAAGTTTATGAATTTCATTGAACCTATGATGACTTGTTTACAAGGAATTCATGGTATTCTTCATTGTTTAATTTTGTCATATTGAGAAAGATTTGCCTCTCCATTAGTAACCCAAAACCTTGTCTTGGTTTGGTGAGATACATAACTATATTTTGAATCTATGAAGAAATTATTCAATTTTCTATCAAGGTAGATATTGAGTGTGCGAAATATAATTATTATTCTATTATTTGTGAAAAAAAAGGAGATTCATTAAAACTAAATTGGTAATTCCCATGGTTGAAGGATATTTATACCATACATATTTTAAAACTTCGGTGGAAACACATAGGATATTGTATTAATGAAACTAGAAAATGATTCAACTATGGATTGTCTAGAAATTATGATATTTATTATTGATGTTTTCTTAAAATGTAAAAAATGAAACATAGGCGATAAAGGACTCAACCAATAGTGATCAATGTTTTAGAAGAAAGGATATTTGGATTTCTGTGAATAAATTCAATAATCTATAAAAGAATGAAAATAAAATGCTTCAAGAACTCCAGTTGAAAAATGATAAAGTAATGACATTTACAATCATAACTGATGTGGTCCAGGAGAGGTATGTGTTGAGTGTTACACATAACATCCACTGTAGGTTTGAAATTACATTATTTTTTTATAATTATACCAACTCTTTTATATATGATTTACTCCCTCTATGTATATCATCAAAACCTGAATAGTTATAAGTTAAACTTTATTTAAAATAATAATAATTGTAAAATGATCACATATCATGTTTGTAACTCATCTTAAATGGATGTTTGTGGGAATGCACATTAAATATTTTTATTCTTCAGATTATGGAATTTGGTGTTATTTGGGTAATAGATAATCCCTCTCAATGTTGAGACCAAATTAATTTTTATTTATTGGATATTTTATTTGATATTTTGATTTAATCTATGATTATGTATTGGTGAAAGTGTTAATATAAACTCCCAATTGTAATTATATCACTACTATTTTTTCAAAAACGTTTTTATAACATATATTAATTTCAAATGATTGATGATATGATAAACATTGAAAATATTCCTATTTTTGGGGAATATGATGATGTAAGTACTGAGTACTTAACTAGTCTTCCCTTGAATCTTTATGTTAAATTTTCAATATAAATCACACATTCTACAACAACTATTCTGAAACAATATTTTTAATATACCCTATATAGTTGAAAATTTGAAAAATCATCTCTGGGGAAAACTATATATGTGTTTTTATTTGGATTATTATTTTAGCTTTGGGTGAACATTTTTAATTTTTTTTTAATATGAAATATTGATCGATGCAGCAATGCATTTATTATGAGGAATCTAATAATATAACTATTTATAATATTTATTCTATTAAGTATATTATAGGTCATTAAGATAAATTATGATGAGATAAATATTTTTCAAAGATTGATATTTGATCTAGATATCATTTTAATCGGGTTAAGAATAAATACATTTCATCAAAAAACATCCACATGATGTTTGGTTTTTATTAATTTCTAGAAATTCAATTTGGAAATTGAAATTCACTAAATATCTTCATCGAATTAATGAATAATTAATTTATATATTTAGTTTATATATTTGTGGTATTCTTTATTGATGTAATCATTATATATTAAATACACAAAAATGAGCATGACTACTATTTTTGGATTACTATTAGGTCCCGAAGGATGACGAATCACTTTGATAAATTTACTAACTGTGAATTTTAGAAACTAAAACATGAATTATTGGGTTATATAATCAAATGTGAGAGTATATTGGTGGATCATGAAATGTTAATTGATATTGAACAATGTACCAATATAAACATTATTACTAATATCTGTAGTATTGTAGGATTTTATGGATACTACTAACACATAAGAAACCCCTAACTGCTATGAAATCCACTAAATATGTTGATGCATAACAGTGCCTTGTTCCTATAGAAAAAAATGTAATGAAAATTTAATAATGAAAAAAGGTTCTCTATTACACCAATGATCAAACTAACCTACAGTAGAGAACATTTTTTGATATATATTGATTAATTAATGAATAAATGGGGATAAATACTTATGTATAATTATATAGTGACAACTTATAGATCACACAAATATAAAATTCAAGAGAAAAACCTCCCAACAATTGATTTGTTGTTGGGACTGGTAAATTATTCATTGAAAACAAAGATTAATTATTATTATGGTGAAATGTGTGACATATATAGAGATCATAAAAGTTTTAATTACATATTAATATATAAATAGATAAATATATTCCAAATAATATTACTAGAATTGAATAAAAATTATGAGTTTTCACTACACTACCAACATGGGAAGGCGAACATTATGGATGATGCACTATGTTAGTCAGACTATTCTAGTTTTTCCATGATGATTATTAAAATATATATAATATTATTTTATTTTAGAATACAGTCTTTGAAATTTAGATTAAATTATATATATTATATTATTCTCATATGAATGTTCATCCATCCATATATGTGAGAATTAAATAGGCACATAAAAAGAATGTGTAACTATTGATGTAGTTGAGAAATGTTATTGTGATCAACCATGTTTGCAGAGGAAATATTTAGTTGAAGAACGAATTATATTTTCCATCAATACTAGACTTGAATAATAATCTATTGGATGAAGATGAATTTTTATCATTCATTATTCTTCCATGAAGTGAATAAGATATATATAGATGTGATAGAGTTTTCTGGCGAGACAACATGAAAAGTGATATTGTAGAGTATGTATCATGATGAAAGGTATGTAAGTATGTTATTTCTAAAAAAATATATGTTTAAGGTTATGTTCTAACCATTACTAATAATAAAATTGGAATGGTAAAATTATCATGGTTTTCATCATTAGTCTCTTAAAACATTTAATGGGTGTAATTTCATTTGATATATAGTTGATTGTCTTATGAAGTCATATTGTTTTGTTATAATAAAAAAATATTTCTCTATGAGTCTATTTCACATATATACATTAAGGATGTGGTAAGGTTTTAAGGAGTATAACATTCTATTTAATCTGATTGGGATCTTCATTTTAACTTGATGTTCTTAAGAAGTGTTCCACATGTTCTAAATAATGATTAGTTTTTATTAATACATATTTTTTATATGGATATGGTTATTCTTAGAGAACCATCTAGTCCCTGAAGGATATGATTAGATCTTTTTATATATTTCAAAGGTATTAATGATAAACAACACCCTTTGGATGAATTTTATAAAAAAACATTTTTCACGTGTTATTTATTATGGATACTTATGAATCCCATTCTAGAACAATGTGTTGAAATCCAATATAAAAGAATTAATTTGAAGAAGGAATAATTATATGACTAATGATATATTAGGTAACGGTATATAATGAATGATTCATAAATCTACACATCAAGGTATCTCAGAATTGATAGATAATTTATGATGAAAATTACTGGTGGGTTTTAGTGATAAAAGTTTATGATACAGTGTTCCTATGGATATCTCAATGGTAGGAGGTTATGATATATGGAAATAATGGAATATTGATATCTACATATATTAATGCTCTTGAAATTAATGAACACAATAGTATTTTTCCTTATCACCTGGGTCTTCCACTGAATCTCTTTTAACAAAATGAGGTGGTATATGTTTTATTACAGAAGAATAGAATACCTAGCCCTTCACAAATATAAAATATAGGTTATTTATTAATAGAACATGATCATTCAAATGAAAAAAAACTGTCGATATAAAGGATCATATAGAGAGAATATATGGAAACAAGACCACTCACATATTGAATGTTTTATAGTTAAAACACCAATTCAATTGTGGTGAATGGGAACCTGGGGATGTGGCGATGAAATGGTATTCCTATTTTATTGTATATGAGTATTTTAATTTTTAGTGTCTAATTATTATAAGGTTTTTGAAGGACACAACCATGGATTTTACAATATAGTTTTTCTTTACTATGTTCATTCCATTAAAATTCTGATTTAAAAAATCAAAAAAAAATAAAAATAAATGAACTCTAATTGTAATAATATATTATATATGTCCTAATCATTGTATTGATAGGTGTGAATAATTATAACCACAATACAATAATATTTTTTAATGGATTTTCTTAATATAAATGTGTACCATCCTGAGATTTAAAAATAGGATCATTATATTCAATGTCATATATGAAATAAAATATAAATCAAATAGGATAACAAAACACACCAAGACTTTAAAATATATTTATTTTAAAAACATTCAACCTCTTTGATGTGGAACATTGATTTTAAAAGAAATACAATAATATATGAAATTTCCATAATTTTTATATTTTCTTGTACAACATTAACATTTTGTTGGAAGGTATAAATAAAAATAAATAAGTTATTAAAATTATATTGATTATAAATGTATAAAACAAATTCAAATGTTATTTATTGATATGAAATAAGAGATGAAACACTTGGATGAAAAATAATCTTTTCTTGAGGATCATTATTTAGGTAGTTTAGAGAGGATTTGAAAAATTAAATCAATATTAATTTCATCCTCTTTTATAAAATATAGTTTTCAATAAAAAAATATTATTTATAATCTATAGGTAAAAATTATATTTATAATATTTTTTTTGAGAATCTCTGAAGATATAATTATCTTTATGAATAGTGAAATGTCCTAATTTCAATTGAAAATTTATATTTTGTTAAATTATTTTACAATGTTGAACTAAATTTTATGTTGGGTTTAATGTAAAATTTATTATAATATATTACAATTTAACAAATTTTTTCATTTTAATCAATTTCATATCTAATTTTAATATTAAAACATTCTCTGCTGATGATAATTTTCTCTTTATAAGATAACCCTTTTATTATGTCTAGTGTTTAATTTTAAAATGAATTATGCCACTTCTATTAATTGAATTTTCCTAAATGTATTAAATATTTTAAATAATAACTGTCTATATTATCGAATAAGATAAAATTTATTTTTCACTATAATGAATTGTGAAAATAGTAAAAAAGAACTATTTACCAGGGTTAAGGTAAAAATTGTTCCACTGGGGGGTTATACAAGGATGATATGCATTAAAAATGAACTAAAACATTTCAAAACAACATTTTATGGACATATATAGACCTTATATCAACTAATTATTGAGTAATACCAATGTTTTAGTATTTTTATATGATAAAACAAGAGTGCCAATTTATATTTTAAAAATATATATTATGTCTTCTCCCCAACATATAAAATGTCACACCATCTCCTCCCATGTTCACACAAAAAAAAATCCATTTGGATAATTCAATACCTTGATAGACTCCTTCTGTAATTACCTACATGCATAGTAGACGACTAGTTTTTTTTAGGAGTCAATCATATCATGGATTTTTTTATCTAATGGTGACCTCTGAATAATAGTTAGAAATTTGACATAGTATTTTTTTACTTCTTATTCCTCCTCAATCAATCCTTCTTCAACTATATAAATATAATTTTAATTGTGTATAATATTTATAAAAAGATTATTAACTAAAATTTAATAACACATATCCATATCCTCTTCCATCATATGTGAAATGAAATTGGAAAATCATGTCTCAATCAGACTACCTCCTGAAGAAGATATGTAAAAATTTTTCAGTCCCCACCATTAAAGGCTGGGTATAATGATAGATTTAATATATGTATATTATGTTTATTATATTATTTTACTTTTTTAATTATGATATCACATATTACTTCATATTTTATATTACATGTGGGATATGATAACATAACTTGTGTGTACAACTGATATAGTAAAAAATCCTTTTCATACATATATACAACATAATATTTTATGATTATTCACTGCATTACACAAAAACATGTCATAGAACCATAATAGGTTAATTCCTTTTGAAACATGTTTACATAAACAGTGGTCCATATCTGAGAGATTTCATCTAACAGTATATTGGTCCAAACATTCACCCTTCTTGGATATATCCCACATGATACATTTCTTCATAACCATGGGAAAGGATACATAATAATGGGTGATATTAGATGCTCGATAAGTGTAATAAATGGATATGCATATGGGAATATTGAACAAAATATTATGATGTAATTAGTATAATATTTGAATATAATACCCTACATATATATGATCTTAATCTTGATCCATAGCCAAAATATTTACAGTTCATATGACATGTATCAAAAAATAATCAGAGAACATGTTCCATGAGATCTTAACATTTACAAGACATGTAATTTGTGGTATAAAATAAGAATATAAAATCATTTCTATATTAGTCATGGCCCACCATAAAGACCATAATAGCCTAAAAATCTATATACATAACAGGGATCACTGCCCATTTCAGCACTTTCACACTGAAGCATGTTCCCTCTCATTCTAGTGTTATCATATTGAACTAAGTTCACTTACCATTGTAGAACAAAATTAATCAATAGAGTTCAGTTACTATTCATGTCCTATCTATCTCATTTGATATAATGCTTTGCCAAATGCATTTGAGGGAGGGATAAGTCACAGACATCACAGAATTAAATCACACATATGTGTGCCCAATGATCATAAAGAATTATCATATCATAACCCATGATATGAAATTGTTATCATAAACAATTCCACATATCATAAATAATAGAAAAAATACATGTTTCAATATAATTTGATCATAGAATAATCCATGAAAATAATCAGGTTATATATGCATATACTTGTGGTCTATACTGTTCAATACAAATGGGTTTCAAAGAAATAATTCTTTCAAAGTATAAACCATTCCAAGAAATAATATTAATTGAATCCTAGGATCATATCCATAATAATGAAGAGATAACGACCAAATAAATCATATCATATGGGAAATAATCTTCATGGATAATTTTAAATGGTTTTTTAAAGAAAATATCTAATCCGCATTGAAAAATAATTTTAAAAACATAAAATATTTGGAAAAAATAATTATTTTTATAAAAATAAAGAAATATTTGATTTAATTATTTTTTTCATGAATCCATAAAATTATATTCATACCAAAGAAGTTATACTGAAAATACCTTTCCAATTTTAAGTAAAATCCAAACGAACATTGTTTTTAAAACAACATGAAGATTCCATTAAATTATTTTAATAGTCAAGGATGTCAAAAAATTTCATTTAAAATTAAAAGTCTATGATATATTTTTTGGAAAATTTTTTTTTGAGGGAAACATATTTCTGGCCGAAGCGATCGATATTGTCAAATTTTCATAAAAACATTTTTTTAAAACAAATATTTAAAAAATAGTGAAAATTTGTACCATTAATTGAATATAACAATAATATATAAAGTTTAAGAAATTTAATGCTAATTATTGAGGGTTATATCAGGATATTTCATCGGCATGGACTTAATCATAAACAATCCTGATAAATGATGAGATTGTAAGATACAGTCATTACCACTATTGAGCCTTTAAATCATAATATCCAAGAAGGACAATATAAAATAAAACATCAGATATTATGGAGAAAAATAAATTCATGATATTATATGTAATAGGATATGTATATAAAAATTCAAGAAATAATATAGGTGAACAATATAATGATCGTCTAAAAGAATGAAAATTGAGACAAAAATCTTTTACCTGAAGTCATGAATTTTGTCAAAATCATTCAGATGTACTATATAATAAATCTAAATTAATTAAAAATATATTAAACAGCCATAATCATATATATGATAAAATATATGTTTCATTTATTCCCTTCTATTACCAATTTATTAATGATTTGATGTTAATGTGAAATTTCTGGTTATTACCACTTTTTTTCATATATGTCATGATTTTTTATTTTTCTTCATCCTAATTAGATCAAGATTTAATAATATGTATAATTTAAAAAATATATAAATTTTATATATATACTATATATATGTATTTAGAGTGATCTATAAAATTGAGTGATATGAAATAAAATACACTATTTATGGGGATGATATGTTGTACGTACACATGAATGGTGTTTCCATTTTATTTTTGAATTCAACAAAAGGAAATAAAATGATATTTTATAATTAAAAAATAATTTATATTTCAGTTATTTCACTTATTTTAATTAAATCCATACTTAATACATTTCATGTAAAGCGTAGACTAATCGTGTCACTTCATGAGGGGGTAGTCCACTATACACTTGAATGATGTTATCGTATTCCCCAAAAAAAAATTGAGAGTATGAATGTATGTGTGATATAATAATTATATAATAATAATAATGTCATAAATATAAATAATATAAAATATAAACAATATTACCATCATTATGTTCAAATGTGAGAGGTGTTAATAGAAAGACAAAAGACATTGGTTCCTGAGGAGGTTGTTTGCCATACAAAAAAATTGTTATTTGTTAACCCATTTATTGGATGTAGAGATGGTTTTAAGTAGTTAAATTGGCATAAAAACATCTAATTATATTAATTTTACTAATTTAATTATATAATCATTATATAATATAAATTTAAAGGGGTGATGGAAGAATGAAAATAAAGACGCTTTGTTTTGTACATATCATATTTTCCTAGTATCTTAGTTTGGATTTCTCCTAGTATCATAGTTTGGATTTCCCTAAAATCCTTATAAGGATAGCTTCATACAAAAATTAATTCATCTATTATTGTAGGTGGGAATATTTTAATTCATATTAGAAGGTACTAGTATAACTAAATAGGATTTATGGTGTGAAAAATATAGGAGTGGTGGTGGAATTTTGTAAGGGAGTAGAGACACATAGATTTTTTTTAAATAACTAAGTGATGCCATTTTGTTACATGGATAAAGTGAACAATGTGGCTCTTATTAAAACTCAAGACTTGAAATTTCAGAAACATGACCATAATACATTTTTTAGAATATTTTATATGAAAATTTTATCATTATCTTGTTAGTTCAACCTCTGATAAACCCATGTTTACCTTAACTAGGGTAAATAATTTCTACAATTTTCTATATTGATGTTGGACAAATATTATGTTTAAATTATTAGATATTTTAATTTATGATGATTAAAAACATGGAATCCATTTTATTTTTTAATTTTTTGTCATATAAGTGGAAAAATTAACTTATAATTAATCCCATAGAGGTGATGATAAAGTGAGGTTGAAAAGAAAAAATGATGCAAAGTATACAATGTTTATATATCCACTTTCGAAATGAGAGTTATTAAAATTAACTAAATTTGATAAATTAATATATAATTTAAATAATAATTTATTAATTATATTTCAAAATATTCAATATTTTTCACTATTTATCTAAAGAATAATCTTTTCTGAATCTTCCCCAATCTATACCATATGCTAATTTTGACGTTATAAATTAAAAAATTAATTTATTTTATAATAAAAATTATAATTGATTAATTTGTTTCTTGTTGTTCACAAAAACCTATAAATATTTTTAGAGAATAATATTTTTGAAACATATAATGACCTTATCAAAAGTTATGTATTTTTTCCAATATTATTTATATATATTAAAAAATTCTTAATTTTGTAGAATTTGATATTACGATTCATATTTCTATGTTTTATGGATAAATTATAATGGCCATTTTTATATAACTATATTAATAATATATTGGGGTTTTACACAATCATAGTGTTGAGTGAACCACAAGTAAAGATAGAGTTGTGTGTAATGAATGTCTAACTCGGTGTTGGGTTACATAATATTACATTTTCCTACACTCGTAAAACCCAAGGTATACGATTGAGTTTAGTTTAGAGGTTCTTTAAGTGATAATTTAAATATTTTGATGGGATCTTGGGCTATGCATAGTTGGTGCACAGTTTTCCCAAAAGGTGCACCATAATAGTGAAAAACAATCAATCCCCGGAAGTGATGATTTTAATAGTTGGGAGAATGTTCGAAAAAATGTTCCCCAACCTAGGAAATATTGTGTGACCCCATTAGTAGGTGTACAATATTAGGGTGCTCTATTTTACAAACTTTTCATCCCTCCATGAAATTGTGGGTGATTGTTTTAATTATTTAAAAAATACATTTAAAATTACCAAACATACCTTGTTAACCTATTATCAAGCCTTAATTGACATTGAAATTTTTCCTTCTTAATTGGAGCTCTAGAGGACCCATTTCTTCTCATCCAATCCCCTTCCAAAGGGGATCATAGTTAGCTAATCATCATTTTTTTCCTTTTGGGTATGTTTCCTCTCCCTATTCCTTTCATCCTACTCTTTTCTTCTCCCTTACATATGGTTTTATAAAAATATGTTAATGTAGAATAAAATACCCATTCTATAAGATCTTGAATCTGGGGTAAAATAATGTAACTCCTTTGTGATGTTCATTATTGGAGTTTCCTATTTTGGTCTATTTGTTTAGTGTTCCCATGATACCAAGGGTGGTGGTTCTGTTTTATATTTTATATTTGATTAACCATAAATTGATTTCAATTTGCATCATAAAATCACAATTAAATTGAATTGGGTATTTAAATTGGATTTAGTATGAAATTTTGGATAACCCCCATTTCCATTTAACAGGGTTATGTTTGTCAAAATTGATGGATTATTTTGAAATTAAATTGTGGAAATTAAATTTTCGAATTTAAATTATAATGTTTATTTTTGAAAGGAATTGTACAATTCATTTCAAATTTATATTTTTCAAAAAAATAAATTAAATTAAATTTATAGAAACCCATTTATTTATCCTAGAAAATGAATTATTTGATTAAAAACCAGATTTGGTTTTTAATTAGATATTATCATATTGAAAACAGCAGATTTGGGAAATTGTATTTTGAACAATATCGATATAAAATTCCAATTATTGAATGTTGTTAGAGTACATGAAAGTTTACGTACTTAATGATTTATTATTTAAAATATTATTCTTATTCATTATAACTCTAATAAAATATATTCAGCACGTCATGTCCTGGATGGGATTTCAATGATTCCCCATTGACTAGTGTCATAGGGACATGCAAACACATATAATCATGATCACTTATTCAGTGTTTGAGGATCTAATAACCTATAAATATAATACCTCTTGGAAGATGAAAATGTTTCTACTTTGGGATTATTTGATATATATATTCCATTATTTATAAAATATTTTACAGTTTATTATGAATTTACATAAAGTAACTTATATAACTTTTTATTAATCCATTGTTTAAAAATATTTTCCGTCATTTAAAATGGAAACATGACTTTTTTGAAATATAATCTTGAAATTCCATCCGTTTGTAAATAAAATTTAATTATTTATTTGGTTAATTAATTTGGAATATTATTATAGAATCCTTGGTGTGAATATAATGGGATTTTATCTCACACTCTACCTGTTCCTTTGGAAATTTGTGGATTTCCTCCTGATAGGTTTGAGAAAGGGAAAATAACCTCTTAGAGGTGTATAATGATGTTTATATATATGATTTGAACAACTTGGTTCATAGGGACATGGGTTTTTATCCTATTTTCTAGTACATCATGGAATTTCATTGGGTTTTCATACATATTTTTCATATGGTACAATTCTCTGTATAGATTTTTCTTTTTTTGTACTGACTTGTATCACATTATTCCATGGTTTTTGTAGAAAATGTGTTCCCAAATTAATATTGTTTGATGCTAGGTTATCCTCCCAAACTCAGGGGAATTGGGATTGTATTTCGGTCCATGTTAGAATCGGTCGGGGTATCAGGGTACCCCAGTTTATAGGATAGATCAAGAAAAAGTTGTATCAAGGGCTACATGTTAAGAAACATGCCTTCATGTTAGTATAAATTCATGAAATCATGTCAGGACATACGAGGTAGTTGTGTTTGAATACATTTCAATCTCTCACTATAATGAGCCTTAATAAACTAGTGGTGGTTTAGAAAAAATGACCTCTATATTATTTGAAGACTTTTTTCTTTATTTTTGTATTGGATATCTCAAAATACAAAAAAAACAATATCTATTAGGATTAATTTCTCTTGTATTTTGGTTTGATTTTCAATGTTATGTCTTCAATGTTTCCTGATGTTGTTTTTAGCATCATTCCTATGAGAATATGTGAAAATTAGATCCAAAAATAAGATTCTAAAGAACCATAACATGAAAATATTCTCATAGACTATAATCTGGATTAAATTATCATGGGTGTTGTCGAAGCTTTGACATGTGCACCTGCACAACTTCCCATTCAGGCTCCAACCATTGAACCTAAAAGGAATATGTTATGGAATCATGCTCAGAATTTATTTTTCCAAAATCTACTAGTTTTACCAGGTCCCAATAATCCAAAATGAGCAGTTGAATAGTTTAGGGACATTGAGCTACTCATTTAGTTTCTAGAAATAACAAAGGTAATCAAGGTGTTCCACCTTCATGCTATATGGACCTAGCAATAGATAGCAGCACATGAAGCAGTTGGGGAAGGCAACTGATGGATTAGAGTAGAATGATATTAAATATATTTTGAAAAAAATAGTTTTATCTAGAGTCTATGGTGTTGGATAATGATTTTTAGATTATCAAACTCAACCTTGATGATAGAACATTGATAGAATATAAAAATCTCTTGAATGAGACTATGTAGTTTTCACCTAAGATTGTGTCAAATTAGATGATGAGGACTTGAAGGATTGATATGGGACATCATTATTATTTTCATTATCACGTTTTCTTGATGAATCGGAATTTTTATGCTAATGTGTTGTATTGAGTGTTGATGATTGATATGGACCTGGCTGGAATGTAAGGTTTGGAAATAGTTTTGTTTTATACCACTATTAGTTCATCATGTTTCCATAAAAGGATGAGGATGCATTATGATTTTTATAGCGTTTCTCAGTACTAGGGTTTATTTTATATAATTTATATTGCCCAGAAGAGGCCCTTCAATCAGTTACACGAATGGAAAACTAGGACACTCAAAGTGGTTAATCACTGAGGTACCTAAGATATGCCGATTTTTTGTATAGTTATGTCACCTAAAAATGTTCTTTAATTTCTTTTTCATATACTATAGTGGTTTAGGAGCATCTATTCCTATTAAAACTATGGTGAAATAAAATGATCCAAGGTAAAATAGGTTCCAACCATATGCATTAAGAATGAATCTTCTTCGCATAATGGAAGAGTCTCCAGAAGATGTAGATAAAGGTCTAGTTACTAAAATAGG
This sequence comes from Viscum album, assembly GCA_963277665.1. NCBI lineage: Eukaryota > Viridiplantae > Streptophyta > Magnoliopsida > Santalales > Viscaceae > Viscum > Viscum album. Next base: position 309,163,429 of record OY728158.1, read on the forward strand.
TATCGTCATTATATAATAAACATTAGTGACTTCTTTATTTTAAATTTTTAATCTCATTCATTTATTTCAACCCATATTGTTAATATTCTCAATCTTCCTATATATATTTTATCTTATGTTTTGTATATTACAATACCCCTCATTTGAATATAGATTCGGGTCTCCACAGTTTCATTTGTGATTTATCTCAATTAGAAGATTATCTTCATTAGTATTTTTTAGTTCTCGGCAAGAAACCACTTGAAGTCATTTTGATGATGAATTGGCACATTTCCAATAATAATGAGATTGATTTTTATCTTTTATGTGTCTCATTCATCCAACCTAATAGGTTGTTCCATATGATTCAAAGAGAATGTGATATGAGATCGAGTAGATACAGAGCATCTATTCCTAATTTATGGAATGTGATATTAGTGGGTTTTTATCTAGAGTGAGAATCTTATAGCAGTGACCTCCCTCTAGTTGTAATCATGTTTTCTGGAATTTTTTCTTCTGAATTCATTGGTTTTCTATATGCAATGGAGGTATATTTTACTATCATATTAGTTATTGGTACTCATCCACTATTTATTCCTTCATAATTCATGTAACCATTTATAATGAATGATTTCAATACTCTTTTGGAATATCTTTTAGATAAAGGCTTCATACAAACATTTGTGCCTCCTTAGGGGGTACTAGTTCTCTTTGATAAGTAAGATGATGGGTCACATCACCTACTAATTGATTACAAACAATGTCAATCGATGCATGGTAATGAATAAATATACATTTTCATTCATTTATGGTTGGTTTTATTTGTTGAAATTAGTGAATATATTCTCAAAGATTGTTCCTTGAGCAAGTTACATCCAATTTAGTATAAAAAAAGATGACATTCATAAAGCATACTTTCATAGCAGGTATGGTAATTATGAAAATTTTTTCATTCCATTTTGTTTAATGAAATGATCTTTTATAATTTACATATTGAATTAATATTTTCTTCCATGAGTATATTGATACATTTTTTTAGTATTTTTCAATTACATCCATGTTAACTCTATATTTGTTGTGGTTCATATAGATCATCTCAGAGCAGTTATTGAATTTTTGAGAAATCGCTGAATTTATAGTGAGATATAAAAATGTGATTTATGGATTTCGGATATGATAGCAATGGTACATGTGGTGTCAAAAAATGATATTCTATTTGACCTTTAAAATTTTATTATTTCTATGAAATGGGAGAATCTATGAAATGTTTCCATGATTTAGATCATCTTGTTATTACATGGGTAGTTATTATAGTTTCTAAAAGAACTCTCAATGTTAAATTCTCCTATGACTACAGTAAATTGGAATGGAGTAATAAATTTTCAGAATTCCAAATGATTGAAATATTTTTTAAGAGTTGATGCATCATTTTACTAATGTGTATGTGTCGAATATTCTAGGGGATGGTCATGACTATGGGCACTTGATAGAAGCACTATGTTTAGGATAGGTTTGTGTTCTTAGGTAAGGTTATTTAGACATTTCTTTTGGCTCCCAACATCTTAATAAAAAATCAAAGAATTACCCAATCCATGACTCTGATCTCATATTCATGATGAACACGCTTAATATTTGGTAGTATTACATTTTTAGAAGCAAGATTACCATGTTTTATGACCATAATATCATGATTTATATCTTATATAAAAAATAACTAAATCACCACCAGAGTCGTGGGTGGAATACATGTAGTATTTTTAATTTAAAATTTCATATACCCAGGTAAATGGAATTTCATCACAGATTATTTGAGTTTGAAAAATCTTACCCCTGATGTGAAAGAGTCATCATGAGAGTGGAACGTGTGGGTACTTTTTTGATAGTTGCATATTAGAGTTTGCAAATAATGGGATGATGTTTTTTTCGAAAGTTTTCATTTGAACTCTACTGTTATTAATATTTTTCTTTAAGAAGTTATATTGTTAATGATCTACAGAACATTAGAGATTCCCTTTTTGGTGGTGTGGCCATTACTGATTGGTCATTCTTTAGCATAATTATTAAGGAAATTTGTGATGGGGGATTACCATAAATGCCATTGAAAAATGAAACATGGAACCATGATGATGTTCTATGACATAGGTGACAATTAGGGTATCTATCTAGGAGATGGGACATTGCTTATTTTCTCTCTCATTTCTATGCATACCAATAGTTCAAGGATGGAAACTAGAGACATTTGAGTTTTCTATAGCCACTTAATGTTAAAACATTAATGTTGGATGTGATATCTATGAAATATGTGGTTGTGTTACAATATACCAAAAAATAATAATGTGATATGGGGTCTGATCAATAAGATTACTAAATCATCTTACTTTATAACCATTCATGATTAAACAAAAGTTAATGAACTCCAAAATTGTAAGGTCCTAACCTCATTTTCCTAGAGTTGATGCATTATTTTGATTGCATTGGTATATAATCAAGGAATGAGAATCCTGAAGGACTGATCAGTTTAGAAAATTTGTAGAAACTAGACACATACATAGAACCCATTTTAAATTTAAAAAGAAAATATGATACATAACAACATATAATAAACTACATCTTTGAAAACTCAATAAATTGTCTCTTCTTCTTAGCCTATGGAAGGAAAAACAAATCAAAGGGGTGAGCTCAAATGATTAGTAAGGATACACAATATAGTGGAAGATATCATATCATAAACATTAGGCATTTTGAATATATAAAAACATGTGCCTTTAACAAAAACAAGAATACATATTAGAAGGAATAAGAGTTGTGTATGTAATTCCTTAATAAAACATAATCATATGTATTCTAATATTCGAATAACCACATGATCCCTAAATTCCATTTTCATAATGAGGTAATTCATAATTCATGACAACATAACCACACTGACAATGCCTCATTCAAAGACCATAAATAATCATTTTGTCAAGGCCCTCTTCCAAGACTGTAGTTTATCTAATGAGACCTACCGATGCACTGAGGGGATATAGAGATCCCCACATGACACATACTATTTCTAATTAATTCCTCATTTTAAAGGGGTGATCATAATCAACATAACATTCATATTGAAACTATCATATGATATGTAAATAACATTCCCCAATCCTTGAACATAAACACTAACCATTCGGAATAAAATGGTGAATGATATCAAAAGAGAACATTCATAGTCAGAATAACCAGAAAACCTTCAACAACATATTTTATATGATATCATAATAGATAAACTTTAATTACGTACAACATTCAACATGGGATGTGGACTTAGGTAAATATATTTATAAACGAGACTATTGACAAATTCTTGAGGAAATAATCCTTAAACATTCAAAAGTATCCCATACCACCTTAAACCACTGAAATAGTAATCCCATAGAATTTCATGAGAAACATGAGACTCTTGATATGATATTCCAAGGGGTTTTACATACACCACAAGAAATAAATTAGTGGTGAATAAGGTATACATCTCCTAAAAGTAAATGAGAGATGAGATAAATCCTTTTTATTATTGAATAAATATTCCTTCTAGAAAATCATTTATATTTTCAATGAAATCATGTTTGAAACATGAATATCCCGTAAAATAATATACAATGTCATTGAAATTATATTTTGGCTATAAATTATATCCCACTAAAGTGAAATCATGTACAATGATTTCATAAGATCCTTTATAAATAAAACATTTTAGAGCATTTAATGAAATTATTAAAGATATTTTTTTGTGGAAAGGCACATTTGTTATCATAATTCCAGAAATTATCCAAGATAATTTTTTGTGAAAAAATGAGTGTTTTTATAAAACTAATGGTGGATAAAAACAGATTTATGATTACACTTGAAAAAGGGTAAGAATTTGAAAATATCCTTTGAATTGGGTTTGTATTTGAGAAAAAAATTTGAATGCTCTTTTTAAAACATATAACTAACCATAAAATAAAGAATGATTATGGTGGGTGAGAATATATATAACAACTACATAGTATTTATGAGGAATACATAATAATACACAAGAGTCTCATTAAGGTGATTTGAATAAAAAAAGGTAACCCAATTGAAAAAGGTGGTTAAGGTGAAAAAACCCTTACCACATTGTAATCAATCGATTCGTAAGCTCCAAAATTAATAATATTAAATTGATACATTTAATACGAGGAAAATAATGATATTAATGATACATTACATCAATGGGAAATAAACATACTCCATACACAATTATTAGTAGTGAATATAAGAACCCTCACAAAAATGGAAGTGTGATAAGGAAACCCTTTACCTTATGTCTGAATGTGTTCCGCTCATGATTTTAATGTCCTGGAATATGAAATTTGACTTATTAATAACATATTTCAGAACCTATTATAAATTTGTTTTAATTTTTCATAATTATTTTTAGTTCATTTATGCCCCTATGTATAACTTATTTATTGAATTTAGTCATTCTACAGTGTTCGTTTTCTTTATTTTCATAATTGGTTCACTTGTTCTTATGTAATGGAGTTCATGTGGAATTGATGTAAATCACCATAATTAAATTAGAATATTATTTATTATATTATATAGGTGTTAGGGTTCACATATTTAATTTGGATTCATGGAATGAGGATGAATTATTATATAGAACATTAATGATAACTATTTCAGTTAATTTGTGGTTTTGGATTACGACAAAGTCAATTTTCTTTATAAATTAATAACATTTGTACAAAGGGATTTCAGAACCGTAAATAGGTTATATTAAATATATAATAATCTGGTTCAGCCATAACTAGAATGTTTTCATAACTATAATTGAGAATGATAATTTTAATCAAATGCCCGTCGTCCTTGATTGTTGTAAATTGACACATCTCGGATGGTTTCCTCGCTACTATTATAAAAGAAAGAAAAAGGAAGATATGATGATTACTTATTCCACTATCATGAAAATACTCTAGTACATGTATGTTACTATAGTCATCATAAAATTTGGATAAGGATATGTAATAATAGAAAAATAATACAAATTAACATGAAATGAAGGACAATGAATTGTACAGACGAATTTACCTCTTGAACCAAAATTCCTTTAGAGCCTCTTTAATGGAGAGGTTTTGGTATTTTCTAACAGATCAAAGCATGATGGAAGTTGTGGAGGAGGTTAAAAGGATTTTTGTATATAATTTTATGAAGGCACGTGGCTTGAGAGGCGTGAAGTGAAGAGGAACTGAGAGGAGGTTTTTATAGTGGAGGAGAAGAGAGTTTTCATAATTGTTTAATATATAGTTTATTAATATCCCTCAAGACCATCAATAGTGATCATTCCATGACCAAGAATAGTTAATAATTGAAGTGAGTTGAAACCATGGAGGCTTACATCATTTTTATGTCATAAATAGTGTATTTAACTGATAATTTGTATATACAGTATTTTACCATATTTCACTATTTATCAAAAATTCATGTATCTCAAAAAAATTCTGAAAATTCACCCCAACCATTTATCGACGTGTAGATTCCCAAATTTAATTCCATTTTTAAAAAATATTATTCAATATATTATAATTTAATATTTTATTAAAATCAAAATTAATTCTAAAAAAGTGTTTTAAAACATTTATTTACTAATTACACAAACATAGGTATATTATACTCAAACATCAATATTATTTATATACTATCATAGGTAATATTACTATTCATTAGGGTATATCACTATTCATTAGGGTGTGTTAGTATTTACAATGGTAGGTTACTATTCACCAAATATTTTTTTTCTTATCATCCTCCAAATAACCTACTCATCACAACTGTGTGTGTCAGATTTTCGAAATTCCTAACATAGAAGTGACAAACTTATGTTTACATGGCTTGGTTATAAAAAAGTTGTGTTTTTAGGGATTCAATGATCCATGCATTATATAATAAATCTATTCCTAAATTCTAGGGTTGTTACATTATCCACTCTTAACAAAATTAAATCCTAGAAATTGGAAATTGAACATCGAAATTTAATGGTTGATACACAAAAATTACCTTATGGAAACCCACAAAAGATATAGGGTCAATAAAATTACCTGTTAAAGAAGTTTAATGGAGATGAGGTGGTAATCCTAAACATAATGATTTCAAATTAGGTGAAAATAGTTGGAAGTAAAAACCTAGGCATGAAAAAATAATCTAACTATGAAGTTCGGATGAAACAAGATAGAGGACGTGTTCAGATGAATGTTGATTACTACAAAATTCATCTATATTATTAATGATTATGATAATAATATAACATTTTATTTAATACTATTTTACTTGAGTCGATGAATTATTTCACTCTATAAGAGTATAAATATACATTTCTACTTATAAACGCATCCTTTAATTATAGTTTAACAATCTATAACTCATCGTATAGCATGGGTTACACAATTTGGTAAAGCGATACATTGTCCATTAAACCATCATACAATGTCAACTTTATACCATTTCATAAATGGCTAAATTTTTTGAATATATAATGATTCAAGGCATTATAATGAAGTCCTTTAAATTTCCAAGATGAACCTATCATTAACCCTTAATCAACAAGAAGTAGTTCTAAAATTCACATTCCAAATGTGTTAAAAATTTCATCATGTATCCTTTTGAAATATGGTAATAACTTGAATTTCCATGAAAACCATATTGGTAAAATGCATTCTTATGTATTATTATGTATGATACATGTTATTGGATATATTCCTTGAATCTAAAAGTGTTTTAAACATCATTGATTATAGAATAAATCACTTATCGAGAATTCAAAAATCATTTCCAAGGAAGTTTGTACTTATCTGAATCGATCATTTCGTCATCATTATCTCAACATCAGATAAATATTAAGGTTTCTCTTTCCCCCAATCATATTTTTTATAAAAGGTTTATCTTTCTACTGAATCACTTTTCCATTTTACCCTTCATCACAAGGCCTCAAATCCTTATTGAAGTAGTAGTGTTGTACAATCCATAATTCATATAACTTGTACATTACTGAAAAAATGTTGAAATGAAAAGATTATTTAAAATCCATGTTAATCCTTCTACATTATCTTTAGTAGCATCATAACATGGTCATTTTCTAAAATCGTCATTTGGGGTATATTTCTTTGACATGTGGAACATTGATTCGCATAGTGTCACATATCCTTGAATTTGAATAATTGTACATTAGAAACCATTTTCTTTACCATACAATCATAAACATCGTATCCTTTTTTCGACAATTATTTCAAACACCCATTCTCTTTAAACATTTACCATGGTGATTATTTCCATAGTTATCACATGTGGGAAAACTCCTCTATCCCTTCTTCCATTTATCCTTGTATTCCACTTACATCCTCTTATTCTTTTTCTTCCCTTCAAATCAATAGGACATAGAGAAGAATTTAAATAACATGTTAATTGATGATATTATTTAATTATATGATAAGGATATATGGGAGACAATATTCCTTTGAAAATATGGCTTAAGGCCATTAGAGATATGATCCTTCTTACTCCTCACATCAACTTCATTGGTGAAGTTCTCATTTTTTTGCTATGATCCATTTCTAATCAATTCAATATTATATATTATCTCATAAAATTATGAATTTTCTATATCTCTAAACATGGTATAACACATAACATAAATTTATGTATCATAAATTCTAGAACTCTTTAAATTAGTTACTATGGGGGAATAAACCATTTATAATGGTGGGTAATTAAAATGTGAATTATCCTAAGCATTTCTCTAGGGTGTTTCATAACCAAGAGTGTAGTAATTCCTATTGGAATGCACCTGTTCTCGTTCGAGTCTAGCTCAAAGCGGTGTTTTCGGGTTTAACACCTTGATACATATGTTCTAGATCCGCCTCTTCTTGCTCATATCTCAACCGGGATTTATTTCATGTATGATCAACATAATATATTCCTTACCAAAATACAAGGAAGTTATTGTATGTTTATCCTCAACGACTTTTATAGGGACTATTCCTTAATCTACATTTTCTAAATCTATTTTCCAAGGTTTCTACTAAACTTATTTGATACCAACTATAAGGACCTGACCCAATTTCCGGGATCTGGTGCATTATTTGATTACATTAGTATATAACTAAGGAATAATAATCCCGAAGGACCGATAATTTTAGTATTCCTGAAGAAACAAGATACATAAATGGAACCGATTTTACATTTTGAAACAAAATATTATACATAACAAAAGATTATAAAATGCATCCTTGAAAACTCAATAAATGAACTCTTGTTGTTAACCTCTAGAAGGAAAAAAAATGAAAGGGGTGAGATCAAACTCTCCATTAGGGTATAAAAAATAGTGTAATATATCATAACATAAATATTAGGCATGTTGAATACATAAAAACATGTTCCTTTAACAAAAACATGAACACATTATGGCAGGAATATAAGTTGAGTTTGTAATTCCATAACAAAACATAATCATGGGTATTTTACTAGTCAAATAAACACATGAACAATACATTATATTTTCATAATGAGGGAATGAATAATGAAGAAAAATATTACCATACCATCAAGGCCTTGTACCAAGATCATAAATAATCATTTTATAATGGCCTTATACCAAGACTGTAGTTTGTATCATGAGACATACAGATGCAACCTGGGGCTATAGCGGGCCCCAACACACACTTACTATGTCCAATTCATTACTCATTTCAAAGGGGTGAACATAATCAACATATTAATTCATATTTAAACTAACATATGAAATGCTAATAACATTCCCTCATCATTGAACATAAACACTAACAATTTGGAATAAAATGGTGAATGATATCAAAATATACATCTATAGTTTGAATTACCAAAAAACCTTCCACAAAATATTATAGATGATATCATAATAGATAAACCTCAATTAAGTAAAAGATTAAACAATGAATGTTTCCATAGACAAATATATTTATAAATGAGACCATTGACAAATTCATGAGGATGTAATACTTAAACATTACAAAGTTTCACATACCACCTTGAAACATTCAAATCATAATCCATTATAATATCATGAGAAAAATGATACTCATGATGTGATATACAATAGTTAAGTACATACACCACAAGAAATAAATAATTGGTGAAGAAGGCATACATCTCATAAAAGTAAATGAGAGATGTGAAAAATCCTTTTTACTTTTGAATGTTGATTCCTTTTGGAAAATCATTTATATTTTCCATGAAATCATATTTTAATCATGAATATAACATAAAATAAAATAATAGGAAATGGAAATTATATTTTCGGCATAAATCATGTCTCATTGAAGTGAAATCATGTAAAAATAGTTCATAGGATTCTTTATAAATAAAACATTTTAGATCATATTAAATAAAGTATTAATTGAATTTTAATGATGAAAGGAACATTTTTTCCAATAAATCGAGAAATTATCCATAATAATTTTTCATGATAAAATGAATATTTTCATATAACTAATGTTGTCTTAAAATATATTTTTGATTACACATGAAAACGGGTAAGAATTAGAAAATATCTCTTGAATCAGGTTTGTATTTCGAAAACAATTTTGAAAGTTCCTTTTAAAACATGTACCTATCAATAAAATAAGGAATGAGTATGGTTAATGACCATATGTATAAAAATCACACAAAATTTTTAGGAGCACATAATAATACACAAGAGTTTCATTGTTGTAATTAGACAATAAAAGTAACCGAAATTAAAATGGAGGTTTGGGTGAAAAAAACCCTTACCACTTTGTAATCAATCGAATCGTATGACCCAAAACTAATAATATTAAACTCATACATTGAATACCATGAAAATAATTATATTCATGATATTTTACATCAATGGTCATTATACATACACCATACACAAGTATTAGTAGTGAATATGGGAAACCTCACAAAAATGGAAGTGAGATAAAGAAACCCCTTACCGTAAGTCTGAATGTGTTCCGCTTATGAACGTAAGTTTCTGGAATATGAAATTAGACTTATTAATAACTTAATTTATATCCAATTATACATTTATTTAGTTTATCATATTTATTTTTAGTTCATTTATTCCCTTCCTAATATGTTAAAATATTGAATTTTTCCATTCTACAAGGTTTGTTTTCTATATTTTTATTATCGGTTCACTTGTTCATAAGTAATAGAGTTCATTTGGAGTGGATGTAAATCACTAGAATTTAATTCTTATATTACTTATGATCAACTATAGGTGTTATTGATCATTTATATAATTTTTTTACAAGTTATGAGGATGAATTATTATATATAACTTTAATGATATCTATTTCATTTAATTTGTTGGGTTTGATTACAACAAAATCATTTTTATTTAGATGTTAATAACATTTGTAAAAAGGGATTACAAAACATTAAATAGGCTATATTACATATATAATACTCTGTTTCAACCATTTCAAGAATGGTTTCATGACCAGAATTGAGAATTGTAATAGAAATAAAAATTATATCGTCCTTGAATGTGGTAAATTGACACATCTATGACGGTGTTCTTGCTACTAATATAAAAGTGGTTAAAAGTTAGAGATGATGATAAATTATTTTACTATAATGAAAAAATTCCAGTATATGTATGTTATTTATGTCACAATAACATTTGTCTATGGGGATGTAATAATAGAAAAAGAAAACAAATGAACTAGAAATGAAATACAAAGAATTGAAATAAGGAATTACCCTCTTGAACTATACATCTTTGAGTGCCTCTATAATGGAGTGGTTTTGGTATTTTTTGATACTAAGGATTTCTGGACGTGGGAGAGTATGTTGGAAGGATATTAGCAAAGAATTTCGATAAGGCAAAAAGCTTGAGAGGAGTAAAGGGAAGAGGGAGTGAGAGGGGGTTTTATAGTGAAGGAGGAGAGTTTTCATAATTTTTTAATAATTTGTTTATTAATTTCCCTGAATTCCAGCAATAATGATGATTCCATGACCAAAAATAGTGATAAATTATTTTGATTTCTAACCAAGTGGATTTACATCAATTTTGATGTTATAAATAGTGTATTTAACTGATAATTTGTATATACGGTATTCTACCGTATTTCACTATTCATTAAAATTTCAAGTATTTCAAAAAAGCCCAAAAATTAACCCCAACCATTTTTCGATGTGTAGAATCTGAAAATGATTTCTATTTTTAATAAATAATTTGATAAAGATGATTAATTTAATATTTAATTAAAATCATAATTTATTCTAAAAACCAGTTTTATAACATTTATTAACTTATTCCAAAACATAGGTATATAGCACACAATCATGAATATTATATATATACTACCATAGGTAATGTTACTAGTCATTAGGGTTTATCACTATTTATTGGATTCTGTTACTATTCATAAGGGTATGTTACTATTCATTAGAAATTATGTCTTTCTTATTGGACTCCAAATAACTTACTCATTGAAAACTTGTCTATAAGATTTTTGAATTTCACATCACATAAGTGAAAAACTTATGATTACGTGGCTTGGTTATAACAAAGTGGTATTTTTAGAGACTCAATGATCCATGAATTCTATAATAAATCTATTTGTAATTTCATAGGGTGTTACAAAAATTTCTACAGGAATGGTACTTTTAACTTGTATGGAGTTACATATGCTATATTTTCGATTAGATATATGAAAATTACTTCTCCCTTTTAGAGTGGCCTTAAGGAGGCACTTAGATCTTAGTACCATTTGAGAAATTCATTCCATCCACATTAGTATTATTAGATAGAATGAAATTTAATTTAGGGGATCATGGGATGATAATTTGGAACTCTTTAAATTTTTTATATCCAATGTTAACAGTCTACAATTAGAATGGATACTTTTGAGGCCTTCGATGAGATACCTCATAAATTTATATTGTGCTTTCCAAAGATCAATGAATGTTCCCTTGTTGGATCGAGAATGGTTCACAATATGAATGAAAAGATTTAGTTTATTTTACCTAAAATGTTGATAACACATAGCCATTATAAATCTTTTGTTGATAATTATCACAGATCACGTTATTCTCAGTTAGTGATTAGGTGTTCAAGATAGTTTCACCAAGATTGGAACATCAACTGCTTGAGAGGATAGGGAATATTACCCCTTATTTTTTGGAACAATTTTAGGTGGCTGAGAAGGTGTGAAAAGTGACTTACTATTTTTTATTTCTACCAAAGATGATGTTGATACATAACATGCTCCATGTATTTCATCTTGGAAGGAACTTTTCTGATCAATCACATGTTCTGAGTAGAATTTATCTTAAAATTATGATTAATTCAACCGTGACTCAGGATCTAGTTAGGATAGTTGATTATGAAACTGAGGTACATCAAGGACGTATGGTCACTTTTTTTCAAATACTACTGAATTACAGTTCTAATAATCACGAGACACGGGAGAGTGTGGCACTGATGGAGAAGTATAGGCATAATATTTTTGAATAGAATCTTCTTAACATGATTTATAAGAAAAATATTGTTTCTATAATGTAGATGATTAAACATCATAGTACTTTTTCACATAGCTTTGAAAACTAATTTTATATCATTGTTTTATTCTGCTTCTCTTAGGGGTGTTCATGTGAAATTTTGTAAATTTTGAAGGGATCATGGGTTATTCCCTATTGGCACACCTTTTTTCAAAACCAAGTTCCCTAAAAGTGAAAAATATATTGAACCTGGAAGTGAGGGTTAGCATTGTTGGTGCATGAATTGATAGATGGTGAGCCCACCTAGGAGAAACATTAAATCACCACTTGTAGGGGCACATAGTTAGGCTGTCAGATCTGAAAAACTGTGAATACCCTCTTTGTAACTATGCATGAGACTATTAATTATTTTTACAAGTCGTTTGAAATTAATGTAATCAACTTTTTCCTTTCCCTCTCTTCATGTCTCGACCTAGAATTTCTTCCTAGGTCATTGGAGCTCTCATAGACCCATTTTGGCTCTTTTAAACCACTTCCAAGAGGATTGAAGTTATAAGCTCATTTTTCAGTCCATTCATGGTATGCTTCCTTTCATTGTTCCTTCCCAATCACTCTTTTATTCTATCTATTATAGTTTATATTATATCTCCATGTTTTTGGAGGATATAATCCTAATTGTTTTAGATCGTGAATATTGGAAATATTCTTAGGTCTCCTCTAATGATGTCATTGGTTGGAGTTTCCCATTTTGGGATTTGTGTTTCATGTTCCTATGATACTAAGGTAAGTGGTTCCATTTAAGATTTTCTATTTTATAGACCATAAATTTATTAATTTAAATATAATTTCATTCAATTTCTATTATAAGAATCAATTCTCTTGAATATAGTATTTCAATTGGATTAGGAATTAAATTATGGAAACCCCAAAATTTTGCTGAGTTGTAGTTTGTCTACTGAATTTTACAGAATTTTTTGAAAATTAAATTATTGAATAGAAATTATATAATTTAAATTTTGTAATAGAATAGTAAAATTTATTATAGAAATAATTTTAATTTTTTTTAGAAAAAATGGATTAAATTATTTTGAAATAAAACCATTAGTTTTATACAGAAAAAAGGAAGGATTTGATCAAAACCCCATTTTGGTTTTTAAATAGATATTGGAATTTTGAAATAAAATATGGATTAAATTGTATTATACATAGTTTTGAAATAAATTTCTCATTACTGATTGTATCTAGAGAACATGAAATCCTAGGTAGTTATTTTGTTATTCCGGACAAGACATGTTTGATGATTTACAACTCTAATAAAATAGATATAGAAGGTAACTTCTTGAATGTGATGGTGATGATTCCTCTTTGACTAGTTTCGGAGGGATGTGTGTACAAATATTGGTGTGATAACCTATTTGAGTGTGTGAGGATAACATAACCTGAAACTATTGTACATATTGGAATATGAATAGGTTTCTCATTTGTGGTTATTTGATATATATATTCTATTTTTTGTAGACAATTTTAAAAATTTCTTAAGAATTTATATAATATGTTTGAAATAAATTCTTATTATGAAATGTTTCAGATATATTAGTCATTATAAAAAATTTAAAGAATGGATTGTTTTTAATATTCTCTTGAATAGAAATACATGTTTATTTAAAAATGAAATATTTGTTTTGTTATTGAATTTGGAATTTTATTATGGAATCCTTGATGATATCCTTTTGGGATTTTATCTCACACACTACCGATGCTTTTGGGAATTTGTAGATTTCTTTATACTATGTTAGATAAAGGGGAAACCACACATAGAGGTGTTATTTGTTCTTTATATGTAGGATTGTAGGTGTTGATTCCATTAGGACATGCCTTTTTATCATGTTTTTTGGAATAATTTTGTTTTAAATTGGATTCTAATATCTATTTTAAAATTGGAATAGTTCTCCATATAGAGCATTCTTTTCTGCATACTGACATGTATTTATTTATTCAACTGTGTTTATGGAAAATTCATTCACACATTCATATTTTCTATCCCAAGTGTTAGTCACTAATCCATGGGGATTGATAACTCCCTTCGGCACATGTCAAGATGATTCTGGGCATCATGTGTAACACCCCAAGCTTCCATGGTACGCTTTTCTTTGAATAAAACAATAGCATGTGATCAAAGAATCTTCATGTTATAACACACCACAACCAATCAAACTAGCCCTTATGAATTTTAATACCCACTTTTTGAAGTATTATAAATTTTATCTTTCATAATGGACATCATTTTTTGATTCAGAATATCAAAATTAAATTAAGGTGAATTTTTGGTATTTTTCTAAAAACATTCAATTTTTAATGAATAGTGATAATCATTAATTTATAGTTTAAAACAGAATTTTTATTTAAATAATTATTTATTTTATTTAAATTTATTTTTGGTCAGAATAGATTGATCATACCTATATAAGTTCAATGTAATCCATTGGATTCAGTTTTTTTAATAATTTTAGATAAAAAAAATGTTTAATGAAATTTTTACCGTCTTTTAACCACCTCCTAGGAGCATTTGCAGATTTACATGAATCATAATTTTACCACTTCAGTGAGTAGAATATCAAAAATTAGAGAGACACACTTGATATCAGTAAGTTAATTTTTTTTCAATAAGATGAACATGTTTTTTAGTTAATTGTAAAATTTTACTTTTATTTACCAAGGTTAAAAGTAAATAAGGTAATTAAGGGTAAAAATTGTATTATTATTACCCTAACACATGTCCTAATTCTATTGGAGAAGAATAATTAGACCAAAATCAACCTTAGGAATAAAATATGATCCTTTAGGTCCATTTGGATTAGATTAGGACATTTATTATTATTTAATTCAAAGAATAGTTAAATGTGTTAAATTCAATGTTTAATAACTAATCCATTTCTTATATAGGGTTGAATGTAAGATAAATTCGATTAGAAATATTCATTAGAAATATGAAAATATTTCCTACATAATGGTATTTTATTGATATATTTTAGACATTAAATAATTTAATTTATTTATGTCACAATGATGATGCAGTAATTACATAATTAATGAAATATTAAAATAATTTATATTATAAATATCAAAATAATGGAACATTGAGACTTTTTATGAATTAACTTAATTTTATTGGTTACTATTACATGGTAGGGTTGGTTAGATGAATTTGTTTCTAATTAATAATGTTGTTATAAATTTAGCAAAAATAATAAACCAAATAGTGTCAAAATTGACATAAAACTGTTTTTAAAACAAATATTATATTACTATTTGATATTCTAATCCTAAAAATCTATGGTTTGGATAGATAAATAATATAATGATATTTTTATCATTAATGAACCACTTGGGGTTCTATTGGATGTTTATTGTAATTTTATTAATGATATAATATTGAACTACAAAGATACATGATAAATGTCAAACTATTTAACTAAAAGTTAAATCTAAAAGATAATGTTAATATAGAGATCCAAACCTATATAAAAGATATTTTTTTGGGTGTTTTTCAACCCTTCCCTACCTTATCCTTTAAATAATTCATTTTTCAACCATTATAATCGGAAAATTACTTTATTATAAAACAATATTTCTATCTTTTCTGAAGGTGCCCCTCACCCCTCTTATAAAAGGGCACTCCCCCTTCCCTCTAATTCACACCATAACAGCCATTTTTCTAGGCCAAAACCTACCCAAAAACCCTCTAAACTGTATTAACTTCATCCTACAGGCCTTCATTTATTGATAAAGCCAACGTAAATATCCCTTTTGATCAAATCATATGGAAGAACCTGAAGAAGAGGTAAATATTTTCATCATCACATTCAAGTTCCTTTCTTCTTTCATGTCTTATTTCATTATTGTTTACATTATAAAATATTATATCCAGTATATTATAGATAATTTTATGTTATTATAAATATGGTAAAACCATATTCATCATTCTATCCATCCATTGAATTACATGTCACCATATGTGTGTACGTAGGGCTTACCGTCTCTACAGCATGGTGTAATTGTTATTCAATATATTATTATTTGGATGGGTGTAATAATGACGTTTAATTGATGTAAATAAAAAATAAAACATGATAATGATTCTGTATATATGATATAACATCAAATTATATATTATTCTAATATCAAAATAATGATATTGTCGCTCGTGAGTACGTACAGATTACCTTCTCCATGAACACCATGAGATTCATTACCCATCGTATCCATTCAAGACTAATTTTCATTAGATGATTAAAAATAATGTTTAAAGACTTAATATAATTATGAATAATAATAAAATACATCCTATCCATAACAAACATTACTTGAGTAATAAAGCATATAAAGGAAAACGAATCAGTTAACACCCGAAACGACGATAATACTAAGATATTATTAGCAAAGCAATGTTAAAAGATCTTATATGATATCATATTAATGTATATGATTCTTGTAAAATTGAATAACAATTATTTAACCATTATAAATGAGGTTAACCTACCCTCTACCAAGGAAATGTACAAGTTAAGGGTTAATTTCACAATCTTTTTATCATTAAAGTTTGTTTTTACATAAGTATCTACTAGGACCTCTTTATCATCCACATCAATGTTTCTTAAAATTTTATTTCAAAACATTCTTAATATTTTATAGACTATGGGTTAAATTAATTTATACCCTTGTTTGACTTTTATAATATGTTTATAAAGGAATATTTCTGTCGTTTTTGAAACAAGGTACTTTATGACCATATCGACAAAATTACGGTATGAATGTGTTTTTAACATATATAGTGGGTGCAGCTATTTTATGCCTTTATAACATCGTTGAAGCTTCCCTTAAATTCCTATAATAATATTTTCAAATATAAATATATTCTTTTATAATTATGTGAATTTTATATTATTTGAAAATTGAAAGAGATATTTCTCTAAAAAGGTTTTGATTTCATCTATGTCAACATCCTTTGATGGATTTTATGTTTGTTCGAAATTGATTTATTATGATAAGAAATCTCCATATTTTATTGAAGGTTTTGTGATATGATTGACTGAGGATGTTTTATTTCATACCATTCATGGTTTATGGATAATTTATTGACATTTCATATGCCAGTTTTAATATTAATGTTTATGTTATGTTTAAACCTATTAAAATGAGGAATGAATTGGACTTAATATGTGAGGGTGGAGCCCTCTATATATCCTTGATGAATTAGTAGGTCTCGAGAGACAAAATAGTGTCTTGGAACAAGGCCCTATCAAAATCATATTTTTAGTCTTGGCACAAAGCCTTAACTATGTGGTTATGAAAGTTTGGTATTATGCATTCCATCATTATGAAAGTGGATATTGATATTTCATGTGATTATTAGACTAGTATAATATCCATGTGAGTAAGTAAATAATATTATTTTTATTTTTATTTTCCATATTATGATGAAGTTCATGTTGAAAAGGCTTTTTTAGTTCTATACATTCCCTTAATTGTTTATTCTTATTTATGAATGTTTCTGCTATTTTATTATCCTTACTAAGTATCTTTTCTCACCCCATTATATGTTTTATTTTTCCTTGGATGCGATTAAGTATGTTAGGACAAACCTATACGGATACTCTATGGGATCTAAGTGTTGTCTATGGAAACATTGTTTCTGTAGTTTTCCATTTTATGATGTAATGTAACCCTTGTGAACGTATCTAGTACTTCCAAGACTACTATACTAATTGGTCCTTCGAGACATGATCTTTTGTGATCATGCCAATGATACGAAATAATGCACCAACTCTAGGCTTCTAGGGTTGTGGCGTTACATTTGGTATTAGAGGATGCTTATTACAATCCTTGGAAACTTTATTTAGATAAACTCTGATTAGATCAAATTATCCAAAGATAGACTTTGAGGATTAGTATAGAAAAACTTCCTCAAATTTTGGTATTGTAGAGATTTTGTTAGTTTTCCAAGAAATACATCCCTGTCTGGATACAATCAGGTAGATGTGGCTCTGGCACAGATGTACCTAGGGGTAGAACCCCAAAATAATGCTTTGAGCTAGTCTCTGAACGGGAACTAGTACACGACAACGAGCCTTGTTTTACTCTAGGTTATGACACTCCCAGGGGACATGCTTAGGATAATTTCCATTTTCTTTACAAACCGTAATTAAGGGTTTATGAGTATATACTTCCTCAAATAAATTTTTTTATGATTATTCATTATATCCTTAAACTGTTCAATTTATGTTATGTATTTTACTTGTTTGGAATTATATAATTTGATTCATAAACTAATCTATTTTATGCCATTTTTTAGAAATGGAGCCTAGTGGAAGGAATGGAAACTGTATCAATGCACGTAATCCATTTAGGGATTTCCCTCCTGATAAATATAATTATATTTGAGTTGGTGATGAAACTGGTGCTGATTATCTAATCACCATAATGGGATACCTCACATAGGTTATGAATAATAACCTTAATTGTATGGAGCACCCTGATCCACAATGTGCAGGACCAATGTTATAAAACATCATGAGGTAATAACCACTAACATTAAATGGGAGTACAAATCCATTACTGGATCAGAAATGGATAAATTCTGTCTTGAAAATATTCCATGCCTTATGGTGTAGTGAAAGGGAAAAAGTTGTCATGGCTGTTTAATGTCTCACGGGAGATGTTGATCAATGGTGGTCATTGATTCAAAACAAAAAGTAAGATAATGAATTATCAAATATGGAAAGGATGGAGTTTAAATATATTTTCATAGAAAAATAATTTCCTCGTGACCATCAAGTAGATATGGAAAGGCAATTTTTGATTCTCAGGAAAAATGAGGATGAGAATGTCGCAAAGTATGAGGATAACTTTACAAGGTTGTCAAGGCATGATGCAGATTAAATACATAACCCAAGAAGTAAGATTGATCATTTTTTGATGGGTTAAAACCATTTCTCCATCAAGCAATAGTCTCGCAATCCTTATCATCGTATGAAGATATTGTCTCATGTGCTCTCAAGATAGAAAAAGAAATTTCTATGTCTTACGACTTTAAAGAAAATCCAGAGAAGAAGATATCTTCTGAACACTCTAGAAATGGATGTAAGGGTAATAAGGGAAAAGTTAAATATCTATTATGTAGTAGATGTTGGAAGAAACACCCCAGTACTTGCCTGAATGCAATGGGAGTCTATTACAGGTGTCGTGAAAAAGGCCACCAAGATCATGATTTCATGGGGAAGAAAAAAAATTTCACAGTTGAATGATACCATTGGAGAGAATGGGGGAATTATGCAAATGAATTTCCTAAGCATCATGGGAACTTACCTCAAAAAAGGCCAAGGGATCAAGGCCAAGTTTATGCTTTACTACTGCTGACGTCGAAGCTCTGAAATACATGGTGGAAGGTAATTTAATGGATTCCTCAAGTTCAAAAAATGATTTATTTGATTCTGGATCATCGCATTGTTTCATATCTTCCTAGTTTTCTACGAAAATTAGATATTTCTAATTTGATTTAACAAGGGTGTTTTCTGGAAAAACTCCTAATGGAATTATCATCGCAACAATGTTTTGTGAATCGGTTTCCCTTAAGGAATATAAATTATCTTTATATTCTAATCTCATTCATAACCATGATTGAATTTGATGTAATCCTTGGTATGGATTGGGTTTCAGACCATGATGTTAAAATATACTGTACGAATAAGGATGTTACGATTTTTGATGACAATGATAAAAAACACCTTATCTTTAAAGCCGAATCATCACCACCTAATTCTCATCTAGATCCAGCTCCAGTAGCCCAACTAAATTCATTTATTTGGGAAGAAGAGATTAAAAGAACATTGGGTGAGGAAAATAATGTTCAAATAGAGGATGTACCTATTGTGAAATAATATGTAGATGTGTTTCTCTAATATTTACCTAGACATCCTCCTTAACGGGAAATTTTTTTCCATTGATTTAATTCAAGGATCAAGGACAATATTGAAGACCCCTTATAGAATGGACACTGTGTAATTGGTGGAACTAAAGAAACAACTATAGGAATTGAGTAATAAGAGATTTATTCACCCCAGTGTTTTTCCATGGTGATCCCCTCTCCTTTTTATTAAGAACAAAGATGGATCTATGAGGTTGTGCATTGACTATAGGGAAATCAATGATATAACAATAAATAAAAAGTATCCCCTACATTTAATTGATGATTTATTTGACCAACTTCATGGAGCTCAATACATTTCAAAGATTGACATTCGATCTGGATATCATCAGTTGTGTGTGAAGAAGGAATACATTCCGAGAACAGCATTTTGAACCAGGTATGAGGATTACAAGTTTACATTAATGAATTTTGGATTGACTAATTCTCCAATTGTCTTCATGTCTAATGAATAGAGTTTTCAAGGAATATCTTGATGACATTGTAGTGGTATTTATTGATTATATCGTGGTATTCTCGAAAAGGTACAATGATCATGAAAATCACTTTTGTAATATTCTAAAGACTCTTAGAAGACATGAATTATATTGAATGTTTAGCAAGTGTGAATTTTGGCTTTAGGATATTTCTTTTCGTGGCCATATTGTCTCTAAGGATGGAATTTATATTGATCCTTCTAAGACCAAGGTAATCTATGAATGGACAGTACCGACGAGTTTAACTAAGGTATGTAGTTTTATTGGTTTAGCAGGATATTATCTATGTTTCGCCTAGAAATTTGCCCGATTGTCTAACCCATTAACCAAGATCACACGTAAAAGGGATAATTTTTTTTGGACAAAAGAGTTTGAATAATTTTTTAAAAAATTTAAGAGATGATTAGCCAATTCTCCTATCTTGAATCTATCATCGGGGAATGATGGGTTTGTTATTTATAGTGATTCCTCGATGAAAGGACTCAGTTGTGTCCTTATGCACAATGGTGGGGTTATCGCCTATGCATCACGATAGCTAAAATTTCAAGAGAAAAACAATCCAACTCATGATCTTGAGTTAGCCACTGTAATCTTTGCTTTGAATATTTTGAGACACTATCTCTATGGTGAAAAATGTGACATATATACCGATCACAAGAGTTTGAAGTATATTTTCTCACAAAAAGAACTCAACATGAGGCAAAGGTAATGGATTGAACTACTCAAGAAATATGATTTCACTATACACTACCACCCGAGGACGTCCAATAAGGTGGTAGATTCATTGAGTAGAAAGGATTATGGAGTTTTAACAAGATGATAGTTGAAAAGGATCTATATACATAGATCAAGTGAAGATGGATATGGGAATCAACATGGAAGGTGAAACATCAATAATTTTTAAAATGGTTGCCAAACCATATTTTCTAGAAACGATAGAGTTCTTAGACTAGTGACGAAGAGTTTCTAAATAAGATTAATGCAGTGAATGATGCGAGATTAAGTGACTTTGTGTATGAATATGGAATTTTTAAATATGGGAAGAGACTTTGTGTTCCCGATATACATGATCTAAAAATCGAATTGTTGGATGATGCTCACAGTTACAATTTCACTATACACCCATAGAGCACCAAAATGTATAGAGATTTGAAGGAACATTTTTTGTGGGACAACATGAAAAGGGAGATTGCTGATTTTTTTCAAGATTTATGGTTTTTCAATAAGTGAAATATGGAAGGCAAGAGCCTGGAAGAGTCATACAACCATTTCCCATGCCTGAATGGAAATGGGATGTTATCACAATGGACTTTGTCATGGGGCTAACAAAGACTCCTAGAAGGAACAACGTAATATGTGTCATTGTTGATCGTCTTACCAATTCAGCACATTTTCGTGCTATAAGGGAATATTTACATCATGAACTTTTAGAAAGAATATATATTAATGAAGTTGTAAGACTTCATGGAGCGCCACTATCGATTGTTTCTGATCGCAATCCTTGTTTTACATCATGATTCTGGAAAAGTCATTAGAAAGACCTGGATACTGAACTTCATTTGAGAACTGCCTACAACCCCAAAACTGATGGACAATCAGGACAGACTATTAATACCTTAAAAGACATGTTGAGATCCTGACCACCTGACTTCCAAGGTGTGTGGGATCATTATTTACCTCTGGTAGAATTTTCCAATTATTGCAGCTTTCAGTCAATTATTCATATGGCACCATATGAAGCATTATATGGAAAGTGATGTTGCACACCAACCTGTTTAGATGATGTTGGCGAAAGAAAACATGGATCTTTGAACTTGTGGAGGAAACGATGGAAAACATGAAGGTAATCCTAACCCACATCAAAGCAGCTCAAAAGTACGCAGAAGATCTATGCCGATAATCGAAGGATGGATTTGGAATTTCAGGTAGGAGATCATGTTTTCATGAAGGTATCTCCATGGAAGGGTGTTATATGTTTTGGTAAGAAGGGAAAATTAAGTCCTAGGTACATCAATCCTTTTGAAATTCTACAACGAATTGGGGTTGTATCTCACTATTTGAAAATGCCGCCAAGTCTCTCCAAAGTTCACGATGTGTTGCACGTATCAACATTGATAAAATACATGCCTGACCAACCCATGTACTCACCTGTGAGGAATTAGAACTGGAACCTGATCTTTCTTATTACGAAGAGCTTTCCAAGGTTCTTTATATAAGAGAACAAGTGATAAGAAACAAGACGACTCATCTGGTAAATAATCTATGGAGAAACCAT
This sequence comes from Viscum album, assembly GCA_963277665.1. NCBI lineage: Eukaryota > Viridiplantae > Streptophyta > Magnoliopsida > Santalales > Viscaceae > Viscum > Viscum album. The sequence goes on from OY728158.1 coordinate 309,186,650, forward strand.
AAGATGGAAGAGGCAACGTGGGAACCCGAGAAACTATGACGAAGAACCACCCGATTCTTTTTATGCAGTAATATTCTAGAAATTTTTAGGACAAAAATATTTGAAGGAGGGGAGATTTTAACAAACCAAGCATCCACGGTACGCTTCTCTTTGAATAATACAATAGCAGGTGTTGTACGCAACTTCGAGTTCTAACACACCACAACCAATCAAACAAGTCATTGTGAATAGTAATACCCACTTTTTGAAATTTTATAAATTTTATCTTTCAAAATGGACATCATTTTTGGATTCAGAATATCAAAATTATCTTAGAGTGAATTTTGGTATTTTTCTGAAAACATTCAATTTTTGATGAATAGTGAAAAACAGTAAGTTATAGTTTACCACTGAATTTTTATTTAAATAATTATTTATTTTCATTAAATTTATTTTAGGTCAAAACTGATACTTAATACCTATATATGATCAATGTAATTCACTAGAATCGATTTATAATAACTTTAGATATATAAATATTTTATTGACCTTTTTACCGTCTTTTACTCACCTCTTAGGAGCATTTTCAAATTTACATAAAAATTAATTTTACCACATCTATGAGTTGAATTTCATAAAACCAGGTGACACGGTTGACATCAGTAAATCAAATGTGGTTTTATAAGATGAACATAATTTTGGGTGAATAGTATAATTTTACTTTTATTTACCACGGTTAAAAGTAAATAGGGTAATTAAGTGTACAAATGATATTATTAATACCCTAACACATATCCTAATTCTATTGGATAGGTATAATTCAACCAAAAACAAACTTAGGAATAATAAATCATCCTTTAGGTCTACTTGGATTAGAATAGGAGATTTATTATTATTTAATTCAAAGAAGAGTTAAAAGTGTTAAATTCAAAGATTAATAAATAAACCATTTTTAATATAGGGATAAACATAAGATAAAATATATTATAAATATTCATTATAAATATTAATGGATTTACTAAATAATGGTATTTTATTTATATTTTTAGACATTAAATAATTTAATTTATTTATGACACAATGAGGATGTAGTAATTACCTAATTAATGAAATATTCTAAAAATTGATATTATAAATATCTAAATAAATTTAATTTGAGACTTTTCTGAATTCCACTAATTTTATAGGTTAATATGACATTTTATGGTTGGTTAGATTAATTTTTTTCGAAGTAATAATGTTGTTATGAATTTTGAAAAAACAAAATACCAAATTGTGTCAAAATTGTCATAAAATAGTTTTTAAAACAAAAATTATATTATTAATTGGAATTTATTTCCTAAAAATATAAGGTTCTAAAAAAGTATTATATAATGATATTTTTATCATTAATTAACTACTTTGGGTTCTCTTGTAATTTTATAGTAGGTTTATTAACCATATAAAATAAAAATACAAAGAGACATGGTAAATTTCAAACTATTTAACTAAGAGTTAAATCTAGAAGATAATGTTAATATAGTGACCCAAACCTATCTAAAACATATTGTTTGAGTGTTTTTGACCCATCCCCAACTTATCCATTAAATAATTTATTTTCTATCCATATGACACCAAAAATGAAGTTACTATAAAATAATATTTCTCGTTTTTTCCTAAGGTTCCCCTCACCCCTCTTATAAAAGGGAACCCCCCCTTCACTCTAATTCACACCTTAAATTCAATTTTTCATGGACAAAACCTACCCAAATACCCTTTCAACTATCTTCCCTTCATCCAAGAGGCCTTACTTTAGTTATAAAGCCACTCTAAGGAGTCATTTTCATCAAATCAAAAGGAAGAACCCGAAGAAGAGGTAAATATTTCGCCACCTCTTTCAAGTTCCTTTCTTCCTCCACTTCCTATTTCTTTGTTGTTTCCATTCTAAAATAATTAATCTAGTATCTCCTATATATTATGATTTTATTATAAATATTTCACAACAATATTAATTATTCTATCCATCCTTTCAATGAAATGTCACCATGCGTGCGTACGTAGGACTTACTATCTCCACGTCGTGGTGTAATTGTTATTGAATACATTATTATTTGGATGGGTATAATAATGATGTGTAATTGATGTAAATAATAAATATAACATGATAATGATTCTGTATGTATGATATTCCAACCAATTATATATTATTCTAATATCAAAATAATGATACTATTGCTCGTGTCTATGTATGGATTACTGTCTCCTTGAATGTGATGAGATTAATTCCCCATCGAATCCATTCAAGAATAATTTTCATTAGATGATTAAAAATAATGTTTAAAGACTTAATATCATTATTAATATGAATAAGATACATCCTATCCATAATAAAAATTACTTACATCACAACACATATAAAGGAAAATGAATCAGTTAACACCTGAAATGACGGTAATACTATGCTCTTATTAACAAAGAAATGTTAAAAGATTATATATGATATCATATTAATGTATATAATTCTTTTAGAATTTAATAACATTTATTTAACCATTATACATGAGGTTAATCTACCCTCAACCAAAGAAAAGTACAATATAATGTTTAATATCACAATATCTTTATTATCCGAGATTGTTTTTACCTAAGTATCTACTGGGATCACTTTATCATCCACATCCATGATTCTTACAAATGTATATCAAAACATTCTTAATATTTTATAGAGTATGGGTAAAAGTATTTTATACCCTTTTTTGAATTTTATAATTTGTTTATAAAGGATTATTTCTGTCGTTTTTAAAACCATGTACTTTATGTCATTTTCGAAAAAATTAATGTAAGAATGTTTTTTAACGTATACGGCGGGTCCGGCTATTTTCTGCCATTGTAACATCGTCGAAGATTCATTTACAAGACTATAAGAAAAGTTTCCTATATAAATGATTTCTTTTATAATTATGTGAAATTTAAAATATTTCTAAATATAATTATATATTTCTTTAAAAATGTTTTGATTTCATCTATGTCAACATCCTTTGATGGATTCTAAGTTTGTTTGAAGTTGATTTATTATGATACAAAAATTCCATATTGTATTTAAGGTTTTGTGATATATTTAATTGGGGATGTGTTATTTCATACCATTCATGGTTTATGGATAAATTATTGACATTTTTATTCCAATTTTAATATAAATGTTTTTGTTATGTTTAAACATTTTCATATGAGGATTTCATTGGACATAGTAAGTGATGGTTGGATCCCGCTATTGCTCCTCAATGCATCGGTAGGTCTCATGAGACAAACTAGTTTCTTGTAACAAGGCCTTGAAAAAATAATATATGTAGTCTTGACACAAGGACATGACTATGTGGTTATGAAAGTCTAGCATTATGCATTCCATCATTATGAAAGTGGCGACTAATATTGCATTTGATTAATCAACTAGTAGAATATCCATGTGAGTATGCAAATGGAATTATTTTGATTTATATTTTCCATATTATGATGATGTTTATGTTGAAAATTATTCTGTTTTAGTTCTATACATTGGCATAAATTTATATGATTATTTATGAACGTTTTCTCTAGATTGTTATCCTTACTGAGCATCTGTGATCACCCCTTTCTATGTTTTATTTTTCCCAGGATGCGAAAAAGTATATTATGACCGACCTGTAAGGATAGTCTATGGGATCTCAGTTTTGTCTATAGAAACAATTTTGTTTTTGTTTTCCATTTTATGATGTAAGTAAACCTTATGAATGTATCTAGTACTTCCAAGGCTACTAAACTAATCGGTACTTCGAGACTTGATCTTTTGTGATCATGCCAATGATACGTAATAATGCACCGACTCTAGGAATCTAGGTTCGAGGTGTTGCATCAGGGTACCAGGGTGTTTGGGTGGGATTGTGACATGTCCCATATGACACATGCTTAACTGGGTGTGCTGAGTTCTGAAATCCATCAATGAAATTTAAATTATTTGAAAAAATAATAATTCATAAAAACTAGTGGTGTTATATTATATCCCCCTTAAAATTAATTTATCCCTTGAAATCCATCACTCTGATACAAAAAATAATGATTCTTCTGCCTCATAATATCCTCAAGTTCTCATGTAGCAAACTCAAACTAGTATTTTCACTAGAAAACACTAACCATGTGAGTGGATGTGTTTCATAGAATATTTATTGTATGATCAATAGTCTCTACTGATTTTTCCTCATATGAAAGATCATGACTCAGAAATATCACCTATGAGTTTAGTACATGTGATGGTTTAGGTTTTTCCTTTCTGACGAGGGATAAATGGAACACATCATTCAAATGAGAGGGGTTCCTTACAAGTTCCCAGAAATAGGCTACCATACTAATATGATCAATAATTTGAAAAGGATATTTATTCATATGGTTTAGTTTCCCATTCAACCTAAATCACAGACCCAGATTTAATTTATAAATTCTTATAAACACAACATGACCAACTTGAAATTATAGATCATGGAAATGAGTTCTAGTATAAATTTTCTACAGACTCTGAGATGCCTTGATGTGTTGTTGGGTGACGTTAGCCTTTTCTATCATTTTTTTATCTCTCTTAGGTCCCAATAACATTATTTCAACGAAATCATTCCTACATGTTACAACTCTACATTTTTTCGTAGATTGATTCATATGGGACCATTTGAATTCTTGAGAGAACATTATTATTGTATGAAAACTCTATTAGAGGAATGTGCTGAGCCCTACCACATTTCAAATTTAATAACAATATCTTTATATAACCTATATGTTCATAATAGTTCTTTTAGACTGAACATCTATTTAAGGATGATTAAAAGTGATGGAACATAATTCTGTATCAAGATCTTGTTGATGACTATTCTAGAACATTTTGGTAAATATCAAATCCCAATCAGATATAATGGAATGTGGTACTCTATGAAACCTTACCTCTTCATTAAAGTATATCCTGGGAAATTGATATTTTGATAATTCATCTATTATAGTGATGAATTGTGCTAACATAGTATAGTGATCAAATACCACTCATATAGCATTATATCTATTAGATATTTATTGGGGTCCAATAAGAAAATCATTGTGATATTTTCCCATTTTCTTTTTGGAAGGTGTAATGGATGCAATATCCCCATATATTTTTTTAGCCGTAAATTTATTACATAGAATGAACCAAGAATAAAACCCAATGATATATATATTCATGTCATCCCACAAGATGTATTCCTTCAAATCATTATATATCTCAGTAATTCCAATATGAATATTGAATCGAGAACTATGAGATACCTCTAATTAATAATTTTTCAAATAAGACATTGATAGAATAAAATACAATATTCCTGATCCTTTTCATTCCTTTGTGATCATGGTTAAACTTAAGATCATTTGTAATCTTATTTTGAAACTCTATATCTTCATTATGTTCTTATTTAATCTTCACATGGATAGACTGTAAGAAATTTGAATAAGTAGGAAACTATTTTCACCTTCATTCAATGTTTCTAGATCCAATATTTTAAAATCTAAAAATATTAGATCTTTTATTATCAGCATCATAGATAATGCTGCATGATCTGTTTGCGTCAAAGCATTGGCCATCCAGTTCACTTTCCCATGCTGGTAATGTAATGAGAAGATATAATCATTAGCCATATATAATAATCTTCTTTGTTCCATATTCAACTCCTTCTATGTTAATATATACATTAAAATTTTTTGATTTGTATATATATCACAATTTTCTCTATAAATATAATGCCTCTGTATTTTTATTTCAAATATTAATACAACAAACTCCAAATCATTGGTTTGTTAATTTTTTCATAAATAATCTATATTCATGGGGAATAATCAAAAATTGTTTCATTATTATTATGAAAGAATACCAATCACTTCTCAGATGCATCAACAACATTTATATATTCATCCACACCAATGGGTAGAGTAAGTACAGTTTCACTGACTAATATTCTCTTCAATTGCATTAAATTTTCCCCACATTCTTCTATCCAAGGAAACATGGATCCCTTCTAATTCAACTTGGTCATTGGATTATATATTTATCAAATATCTCTAAAAATAATCTATAATATCAAACAAACCACGAACACTATGGATCTTATTCATTATGTTAGGTCTTGGTGAACATTTTATAGCCTTCGTCTTTCATGGATCTAGTGATTTAACCTCTCTTGAGATTATGTGACCCAAAAATGAAATATTTTACATCTGAATTCATACATTTAATGTTTTTTAGATATTTTAACATTTCCTATGGTATTTATTACAATTATTAATTGGTCTTCATTACCTTTCATTATCATTGACAATATAAGAATATCATCTATTCAAACAACCAAAAAATGATCAATGTAATATCTAAAGGCACTATTACATAAATACCTGAATATAGTAGGATAATTTAAAAGAAAAAATAGAATGACTATATTTTAATAATTTCTATACCTGATACATAATTTATTCCAAGATATATCCTCCATCATGACACATAATAGATGATATCAAGAATGATGTCCATTCTTGGAGATGTTTTCAGCTACAGGTACTAAGTATCCAGATCTTCATTTCAGGTATGTTTTTCATTTCTACTTGGTTTTTAGAAAAAGAGGAGTTTTGGAAATTTCAGGAGTACACATTGTGTCCTTTATGTATATGCCATGTACACGGTTTCCACAGGTGACAATTTATAGGCTGTGTAACAGTGGAGTACACGACCATGTGTGGTGACCTAGAGACTGCCAAAAGCGGAATCTAGAAAAGTCATGTACACACCGTGTACTTTTAAAATACATTCCATGTACTTTCTTTTTTTATGAAATGGACGGGTGTCATGTCTAATCAACAAAACCCTTTTTATATTCTTCTATCTCTTTTAAAAGTGATCGTACGACCACAGATCTTCATAGAGACCCAGACTCACCATCTGTTTTCCAAATAAACTATCATCAATTGTGTTGGAATCTCTACGATTATTTTTTCCTTACTCTAGAACTTCATCTCTCGATTTCTCATCTCTGGCGAATTATCCTCGATCGAACGTTTTATGAATTTTTGTAGATATAAAGTGTTCTAGGGAGATTCACGGATTGTGTTTCATGTATATCTATATCATAATGCCAAGATATGTTGGTTTTTCTTTCCATAGAAAGTAATTGAAATTTTTGTGAAAAAATATCAATACCCAAGAATGGGGTATTGTTTGTTTATGTTTTTGGCCCTATTATAAACTGATATTCCATGTTTATTTGTATATTGATTAATCGTTGTGAATAGGGTTATAATTTCCATTCTATGGATTTTTTCCCATGTTTTCTGGTTTTTTACAGTTTGGTATAGCTGTTCCTGTTAGATTGCTGCTTTGATTCCCATGTCTAGAATTGTTAGTATAGAGTGGTTATTATCTAACATTCTATGATATGTTGTATATTTTTTATCCAATTAGTTCTTGAGGTTTACTTTGGCTACCATGTACCTTTTTTTCAAGACTGACTTACATGGGGTCGTGAGAACCTAGTGTAGTAGACCATAGGGAGAATGGACGTTGAGGGATTTTCAGGAGTGTATGTTTACTGTTACGATGTAATACCATATGGGGGGATGGAATTTTTGCTCCCTCAGAGTGTCTGTAGTTCACTCGATACAGGCCGCAGGTGGAATTGGACATTGAGTTCTCCCTCTAAGTGAATATTAGTTAATGATATGAGACCACATGGGGAATTGATAGTGAGTGCTTCCTCAGAATTTCTTTGCTAATGTTGAACCAGAGGGGTTACACTATGTGTACTTCCCAGAGGGTTGCTTGTGTTTGTTTTTTTTGGAACTAGAGGGGTTATTATGCGAGTACTTCCAAGAGAGTTACTTTATTCAGATTGGATAATTACTTGATATATGAAAATTAATTTAATTGAATATATAGGATTGTTACTATGTGTACTTCTTTGTTTACAACTTCATTTTTTTATTGAATACCATGTATATATTAACTAACTGTTAGGCACAAATATTTGGGTGGTTGCCAACAAGGATTAGTCTCACATCCTATTTAGGTCATGCTTTTAGGCCCAAACAGATTATATTTCTACGGGTATAGACAAGGGTAAGTTCCCTTCAACATCAGGTACATGATTGCTATGGAGCTGGGAGCATGGACCCATTTCAGGGATTGCGATGATGTTGAGCTATTTACTACTTTTCCTATATACTTTTGTTTATTACTATATTCCAAAACTGTGATTTGTTGGGCTGAATTCCTATACATATGTATCATGTTCCATTTATATATGTGTGCTCCAGTTGTTTCTTTCTTTAGTCTTCCGATGTTTACCTATTGCATGCTATTCATGGTTCAGCCATTATCTTCTATTTTATTTCCATTGTGTTACTCTTCGCATGAAGGCATATTTTCCCCACTATGACACCCAAGGACCTCACTACTAGTCAGCAGCCTCTAGCGTTCGGGGAAATGTGCTTGAGGCCATATTACCAACTGGGTACGACGCGCCTTTGGGTAGCTTCTGGAACTGAGGCGACACAAAGTGGTATCACAAGGGTTTCTTTTCTTCTTGAATTACAATTTGGAGCCTATAAAAAGGGTTATGAAGGAATAGGTATTTAGTAATAAGCTATTATTCAGAGTAGTTAACCCATGTACTAGGAAAATCCAATTTACCTTGATGATTTCAATTTTTCTGGTTTTTCAATTTTACAGCTGATTTGATTTCACCATTGGTTAATTTGCATTTTTTTGTTGTTATTGTTGATATTATTATGGTTTTATTTCTGTTACAACCCTATAAGATGGGGGTGTGCCATCTCAGGTATCATATAGGCACATCCTAGAAATCACATGTCATGCATTCTTGCTAAGCCATTTATGGTGAAGTAGTGATTACAAGATGTTGTGATAGATGTGGTGCAAGATATGCATGTTATTATGATATAGGCTTTGATATGATACATTAATTCGATAAGGTATTGGGTTCTGAAATGTTTATTTTTATTGGATTCCAATCATTTGTTATTGAGGTGTTATGGGCCCTCATGGATCAGAAATTGGTGGAACACTGTATTGTTATTCCTTGTGTATGACATTTATGAGATGCCAAGATTTCATTCATGGGGAGCATGAGCCCTCATGGATCAGAATTTGGAACTTTAATGGTTGTTTCAATGATTTTCTAGTTTATGGTGTAATTTCTATGGATTATTATCTTGAAAACCCCAGAATACATGGTGTCTAATGATAAATACATGTCATGTGTCTTTCTGTTTACGAAGGATCTATTTATCATAAGTTTCTGTCGTGTACTTTTTGTACAAGTCGTGTAGTCTCGAACTGTGACCCTGGTTGTGTAAGAAGAGACACAGGGTTGATAAATATTTTGTGGAACCCGACGTGTTCATGATGTATATGTCGTGTTGTGTAGACAATGTGTCTACTCGTGTGAATAATGACATGGATGGGTGAAAACATAAGTCGCACAGGTCACATCAAGATTGAACACGTCGTGTAGTATATCCCTTGAATCCAGTCATGTATTGAACAACACAGGTCGATGAAATATTTCTAGTACATATTGTGTCTGGAACAAACATGTCGTGCAGAGTTAGTCATGTAACTGACAACATGGGTCAGTGAAGTTCTTCTGGTATATGCCATGTCTAGAATGAACACACCATGTAGCCTTTTTCGTGGGAAACATTGTAGCTTATCTGTGTAGAAGAACTTGGGTAGTGGAAGAGGATTCAAGTACATGTCATGTGTATGGGGTGTTACACGACCTAGGTTGAAAAATGTACATGCCCATGTGAAGGAATAAGGGAATACACTTTTTATTTATTATACACGTCATGTATCCATGTTTAGAAAAACAAGAATGCTTCTTTACCTTGTTCCCATATTAGACTTCTATGTTTCAGTACCTGTTAATCTTGATCTATGTTGTGCTCTTGACATTTTGGATTCATTCCACTGAGACGTCCTCCGGTTGTCCGCTGGTTACAAGGCAGTGATGAGAAACTTTATATGGTTGTTCAGGGACTACCAACGGATCCTCCAGTTGTCCGAGTCTAGGCACCAACCATCATTCTAGATACAGGTGTCGACACATAGTTCCAAGAGGGATTTATGTGGTTCATTCATACCTTCTTAGGATTACCGCATTATTCCCCTTCAATGAAAAAGTTGACATTGGTTTTCCAGAAGTAGCATCCTCCAACCTTTACAGGGGAAGGAGGACCTCAGGCTCTAGAGTCTTGATTAGAAGACATGATTTCTATCTTTGAGCTTCTGGAGATGCCTCTAGAGAGGAGGGTGAAGATCTCTACGCATATGCTTCAGGACTCCACTAATAGATGGTGGGATGTGATCTCACATGAGGGATTCTAGAAGGTTATGGTGTGGGATGAGTTTTATAGTGCATTTTATGAATTCTTCTACCCGATGAAATTGAGGGATGATCGTGCCCAAGATTTCATGAGTCTTGAGTTGGGTACTCTTTTGGTTAGGGATTATTCTTCTGGTTTCACTAAGTTGTAGTGCTTCACGCCTATTCCAAGAGGTGAGGAGTTATTCCAATTAGGGAAGATTGAGGATGGTCTCAGGTACGACATTGGATATCATGTGAACATCTTCAGGTTGACTTCCATAACATCTATAGTTAACAAGGCACTAATCACGAAGTGCGATCTGATGGATTCTGGATTGGTGATCTAGGTCGGTTTTCATCCGGAGTTGGTATCCCTCTTACTAATAGCTAGAAGTGGTGCAGGAAGTCTACACATGGAGATAATAGTAGGTGGGATACTTCTTTTGGTGGCTAGGTGGTGTGATTCCAGTGCAGGAATAGCAGGCTTATGAGGTCACATTGACCTAGAGACCTAGTGGAGTGTCGATCATGCAACAAGATGGGCCATCATAAGTACTTCTGTCAGTTCATCCCACCATCAGCTGGTGACATGGATTCTTCTACGACTCCTCATTTAGGAACAACACCACCAGTTTCCCATCAGTTAGGGAATCATAATTCATTCTGCAATTTAGGCTGAGTGGTAGGTCGTGGTCGTGGTGTTCAGTTGCCAGGCATTCGGTGACAGCAGGGTGGATCATCATAGAGTCATCAAGTAGGGTCGCAGGGCCGTAGTGCAGGTCATACTTTTGCAGTAGAGGAGACCCTGCAGGAGCAGGACTCCAGACCCTCTACAGTTTGAGGTACCATTCTAATTGCCTCAGTATGACCTTCTGCTCTTTTTGATGTAGGGGATCCCATAGTTTCATATCTGTTGCAGTTGTGGATAGCCTTGGGCTCTATATCTTTTCTTTTGTCAATATCTTGACGTTAGACACTCCGTTTGGAACTTGAACGGCTAGTGTACTCTAGTTCAAGTAGTGTCCTCTAGAGGTTGGTGGGTGTCACTTCTTTGGGGACATGTACGTCTTAGAGATGACAAGTTATGATGTCTTTCATGGAATGGACTTGTTAGTTCCTTTCCATGAATTTGTCGATTACTATCACTATAGGGTGAGTTTCACATCACCATAGGGTGGATCATTTCTTCATAAGGGAGAATGGGATGTTCATGCGAGTAGAGTGGGACCAAATCATCATGGTTTGGGAAGAGTTATAGACTAGATTTCTTGTCTATATCTAGATGACTAGGGGACTTCACAGATAGACTTTCTTCTAGTGGTGGATAGTTTCATGAATTTATTTCCAGAGGACTTTTCAAATTTTCCTCAAGAAAGAGAGATGGACTTTTCAATTGTGCTTGTTCTAGGAGCGGCACAGGTGTCTATTCCTTCATATTGGATGGCTACACTAGAGTTATAGGAGCTCAAGAAGTAGTTGGGGGAGTAGCTAAAAAATTCTTTCATATATCCTAGTACTTCCCCTTGAGTTACTCCTATCATGTTTGTGAAGAAGGAATTCAATACCCTCAAAAATTGTGTGGATTATCAGAAGTTGAACCATTTAATGGTCAAGAACCGATATCCCTAGAAAAGGATTGAGGATCACATTGATCATCTTCGAATATCCTAGGTGATCTCGAAGATTGATGTGAGAACCTGTTACCATCAGTTGTGTGTTAGACCATCAAATATACCTCTTACAGCCTTCCAGAGTAGGTATGGTCTATAAATGTATGTGTTTATGTTGTTAGGTCTCACGAACGCACCTGCAATTTTCATGATACTATTTAACCGAGTGTTCCATTCATACATTGATTCCATTGTGGCAGTCTTTTTGGATATTATCATGGTGAACACTCACACTCTACATGACCATTCTACACATCTTTAGATCATTTTGAGTGCACTGAGAGAGCATCAGTTATATGCTAAGCTCTCAAAATACTACTTTTGGATGGACCAAATTCACTTATTAGGTAATGTAATCTTAGAGAAAAGGGTAACAATAGACCCAGAGAAAGTGAGAGCAGTAGATTCATGGTAGTAGCTGAAGAATTTCGTTGAGGTACATAGTATTCTAGGGATGGATGGTTACTACATACATTTCATACATGACTTTTAATGCTTAGCAGCACCACTGACGGGTCTGACTAAGAATGGTGTGAAGTACATGTGGTCAGATTCTTGTGATTCATCCTTTCAAGATCTAAAATGGAGGTTGATTTAGCACTAATAATTGTTATGATAGAGGTGGGAAGGAGCTATACTGGTTAATGTGATACTTCAGGTATCAGGATGATAGTGGTGCTTATGTAGGGGGAAGGAGTCATTGTGTATGAGTCTCAGTAGTTGAGGCCACATGAGAGGAATTACCGGACACACCATCTCGAGTTGGATGTAGTTGTTAATACTTTACGTTGTTGAAGACAATATCTGTTAGGAGAGAATTTTGTGGTCTTTACCAACCAAAAAAGTCACTAATATATCTTCACTCAGCACGACCTGAATTTAAGACATCGAAGGTGGGATGAGTACCTTTTGTGTTTTGACATTGAGCATTCCTACATGCCTGGGAAGGGAAACACCATGGATGATGTATTGAGTAGAAGAATATAGAAACATGCAATTCAAGAGGCTAGTAGTGAGTGGAAACATATGTCTCTGTTCTCTGAAATTTATTTGGAGGTACATGATATACATGGGTATACGTTTCTATATTCTGTAGATGTTACCTCTACTCATCTTGATCATGTGTGAATGGGGAAGCTATCATATTCAAAATGCCTAGTCCTATGGGAGAGTGTGTCCGGAGAGGAAACTAATCCTAGATGGATAGTAGGTGAGGATGACATCTTTCATTTTCATGGACGTGTGTGGGTTCCAACAGTCACACATGAGGAGCTTATGTGATACTTTCATTCCTCAGTTTGGGGAGCTCATCTTGGCGTCACCAATATGTATCGAGATATACATCGTTAGTATTGGTGGCCAGATATGAAGAGACATGTTGCTGGTATTGTCCTAAGGTGTTCCACCTCTGAGTAGGTAAAGGCAGAGCATTAGTGACCAGCATGGCATTTCCAGTAGTTACCCATTCCCTAGTCTAAATGGAATGATCTAGAGATGGATTTTGTGATAATTTTTCCCCGGGATCCTCAAAATAATGATTTCATTAGGGTTTTCATTCAAAGAATCATGAAGGTTTATCACTTCTTTCTAATCAATGAGACCTTCAGTGTGGATGAGCTAGGACAGTTTTACATCCGGAAGATTGTATGTCTACATGGGGTTCCACACTCCATAGTTTTAGACAATGACACATGTTTTACTTATCCATTATGGTAGGGACTTTAGAGATATTTTGGTACATAGGTACATCTTAGTACATCATACCACCCCGAGATAGATGGCCAGTCCGAGCATACGATTTAGGTGCTTGAGGACATGCTTCAAGCATGCAACCTAGATTTTAGAGGTTCTTGGGATAATCACATAACTGTGGTGGTGTTTTCCTACAATAATAGTTTTCAAGAAGCTATTAATATGGAACCTTTTGAGGATTTTTATAGTAGGTCATGCCGATCACCCTTATGTTGGCTAGAGTCCAGAGAGGTAGCTATTGTGGGACCTCGAATTTTCCAGGAGACCATAGAGTAGATAGAGTTGATTTGGAAGATGATGGCTACTGCACAGTCACGACAGAAGTCTTATGTTGATCTATGGAGATGACCTTTGGAGTTTGAGGATGGAGATCAGGTTTTCCTGCATGTCACACTGAGGTTAGAACGTGGGAGTATTCGAAAATAGGGTAACCTTTCTTCGAGGTACATCGGGCCATTTGTGATATTGGCGAGAGTCGGATCGGTTTCGTTTCAAATGTTGTTACCTTAGAGGTACTAGGACAATCATGGTGTATTCTACTTTTCTCAGCTTTGATGTTACTTCTCAGACCCATCTCAGGTTTTCCAACACTATAAGGTTCTGCTCGAGGTGGATGTCGCATTCGAGGTGAATCCAACCCAGCTTTTTGATCGAAATGCAACGTTTCTATGTGGCTATTTAGTTCCTTTGGTACAAGTGATATAGAATCATGACTAAGTATAGTACAAGACCTGGGAGAGGGAGGTTGATGTATGATAATAGTGGCCGGAGCTGTTTGAGGATTCTTCTTCTACAACGCCTTGCCATGGAAATTAGAAAACGAATTTCTTTAAGGGGGACATTTGTAAAAATATGAATCTTTTTTTAGGTATCTTTTTATTTTATGGTTCTTTTTGAAAAAAATAGTAGTTTTGTAAATTTCAAGAGTTCTTGTCGTGTACCCGGTTGCCATGGTGACCATGTACTAGCCGTGTAATGGCCGAGTACATAGCCGTGTGTGCTGACCATGAGACCTCCTAAAGTAGATGATGGAAAAGGAAAGTGCATGGTGTGTAATTTATTTTTTTTATTAAACGGACTGGGTTCATGTCTAATCGACAAAACAAATTTTCTCTTCATCTATCTCATCCAGGAGAGACCATACGGCCATGAATCTTCACTGAGCTCCCGACTCACCATCTGTTATCCGAATAGACCGACATCAATTGTGTTGGAATTTCCACATTCATTTATTCCTTATTGCAGAACTTTTTCTCTTGATTTATCATCCCTCATGAGTTATCCTTGATCGAAATGATTAATATTTTTTGTGGATATAAAGTGTTTTATGGAGATTCAATTCTTGAGGTCCACATATATCGATCGCAGGATGCCGAAGTAGTTTTTTTCCTTATCGTAGATAGTCTTTGAATTTTATGTGCAAAAATGTCCTATAAAAAAGAATGGGGAATTGTGTGTTTATAGTTTTAGCCCTTCTATTAACTTATATATCTTTTCTCATTGGATAAAATTAATTTATTTGACTATGGTTAACTTTTCAATGATATGGATGTTTATCCCATGTTTTCTTGTTTTAGACTATTTGGTCTATCTTTGCATGTTAGGCTGCTTCTTTGATTCGCATGGCTAGAATTGTAAGGATAAACTGATTATTATCTGACGTTCTATGATATTTTGTAGATTGTTTATCCAAGTATTTCTTAATGTTTACTTTGGATTCCAAATATTTTTTGTGCATGACTGAATTACACAGGGCCGTGAGAACCTACTATACAAGACCATAGGGAGAATTGACATAGAGGGCTTATCCAGAGTGTATGTTCATAGTAACATTGTGACCCCATATTGGGGATGGACTTGCTGCTCTCTCGAAGTGTCTATAGTTTCTTTGATATGAGATACAAGGGTAATTGGAAATTTACATCTTCCTCAAAGTTCCTATTTGTTACCAATACAACACTACATGGGGAATTGATGGTGAGTGCTTCCTTAGTGTGTCTTTGCTAAAGCTGAACCAGAGGGGATAGACTATGAAAACTTCCCAGAGGGTTGCTTGTGGTTGTTGGGCTGGACCAAATGGGCTTGGATATGATTACTTCTAATAGGTTTACCTTATTTGGATTGGCTTCTTAATTGATATATGAAAAGAAATGCAATTGGATTTATATATTGTTACTATGTGTACATTCTTGTTTACTGGTTCATTTTTATTGATGCCATCCATATATATTCACAAACTATTAGGCACAGATCATTGGCTAGTTTCCAACTGGGATTTCTCCCACACCCTATTTGGGTCAATATTTTATTCCCAAAAAGATTATTTTTCTTCATGTATAGATATGGTCTAGTGCCCTTCTAATTCAGGTACATGATTGTTATGGAGATAGGGAGCATGGGACCAAGAAGAGGTTTGTGATGCTATGAAGCTACTTTCTTAATTTATTTTGTACTCTGGTATGTACTGCATTCCTGCATTGTGATTTTTTTGGCTTCTTTCCCAAACATATGTATCATTCATCTTTTAGATATCTGTGCTCATGTTTTTTATTTCTTCAGACTTCCGCTATTTACTTATTGCATGATTTAACTACATCCTCAATTGCCTTCTATTTTACTTCCACTGTGTTACTATTCCAATGAGGCATAGTTTCCCAACTATCATACCCAAGGCCCTCACTACTGGTCTGCAGCCACTAGCGTTCGGTGAAATGCGCTTGAGTCTATGTGACCAACTGTGTATGGGGCACCACTAGGTGGCTTTCAGAACCGGGGAATTACACAGGTAGATGATAAAAAACTCTTCAATATAGGGAATTGGATACATGTTCATAATTCTTATCTTTTTTAGTTTCCAATAATCAATGGACTATCACATCAATCCATGGTAATTTTTTAAAAAAGAGCATGAGATCCCAATATTACACACTCGCCCAAATGATTCCCTTTCCATGGTTTTCTTGTAATTTCTTCATCAACTGCTACAAATTAATCCGGACCATTCTATATAGAGTATTTGAAATTAGTCATAGACTTGGAATGAGTCCAATTGAAAAATAAACTACATGGTTTAGTGAAAAAAATTAATATTTTATGAAAAAAACAACCCATTCATATACAATGGGAATACCATTGATGTCGATTTTCTCTAAAACAATTTGACATAAACACTAATTTTGAATCAGAATGAAGACCCAAATAGTATATGATATATCCGTTGAATTTTTTTACTTATAATATCATTGATAGATGTTCATTTTTTTGGTTTGGAATAAACAATTTGATTAACCATCATTAATAGTTGATGTGGTATATTTATAGTGAAATCAAATCCATACCCATGATAATATCAAATTCAACCAGATAAAAAATGAAATGAATGTCAGGAATCATTTTCAAACAAAAATCATTGAATGAAGAATCATATAATTGAGATGAAATAATCATTACTTTAGGGGTTTTCACAAAAAAATCTACATGAAATCATTTGGTTGGGATTTTTATTCTTATAAAAAATTAATTAATTAATTATGAATGTGTAGATCTAGAGATAAATATGACATTAGCTATTCTAGAGTTGATGGAATGATCACCATTAACCATTTTCATAATGCAACCCTTATAAAAAATAATGATTGTATGAGATATTCATTTTTCCTTCAGTATAAGATGTTTTTGAAGATGATCATCATCAATATCTTTAGGTTTGGACACTATTCATCATAATTATTATTCTCCTTATAATTGAAGCACTAAAGTGTCAGTGGTGTATTATGTGAAGTATTCTTTATATTCACATCATTATATATTTTTTTTTCACATTATCATTCAATATTCAGATTACATTATCATATACACATAAAACAATTTTTATTCCCACTATGATAATTATCTGCGTGATTCTTCTCATTCCTTGAGAATAAAGTAAAAAAAAAATTATTCACTAAATTGTTAATATATTTTCAATAGAACTTAGTATTATCTTTCTTGTCAAAACCATGGGACTGATAAATAACTCTAACCTCCACTTCCACCATGATAAGTCATCAATTAGTAACATCATAAATACGAAATTCTCTTTTTCATTACTCCATTTAGAGACTTGGTTTTATAACACTAAGGTATTTTCAACCTTTTTTAGTTTTGATGATAATAACTGAATCATACCCGATGAGTGTAGTGAAAGTTTCCTCAGAGGCACCAAAAAATTCATGCTCATTTTTCGAAACTCAAAGAACTCATTATCCATTATTTTATAAAAAATATGTGGAATATAATTTTAAAAAATATGATCCTAAAATCATACAAAACCATGGATTAATTTTCTTTATGATTCCTTTAATTCTTTATATGTTTCAACAAATGATCAACTTCACCTTCCAAATGATAGAAAACAAAAAATAATTTTCGATTTTTTGAACACTAAATAATTGAAAATATACTTTTAGTGGTAATGATCCATTATTCACTATCTAGTGGATCATAAGACCCACTAAAATTTGGTGGATTTTGTCCCGGAAGGAATTAATAGAATTTTGATTCCTATTTTTTTAATTTTAATGTATTATATAATTCATAACTTTTGAAATTTGTGGGGGAATAGAAAAGATATTTTTGTAGTCAAGATCTCATAAAATTTGGATTCCCATTATGAAAATCAATTCATTGTCTATCACAGTCATAATGAATGTAGTTTCATCAAAGTTTTATAATTTAATATAATGATAAATAAATGGTTATGATAGAGTGTGAAACTATATAAATGAAAACCACTTATAGGATGTCTAAATCATGACATATTGTTTTTAATCTATGAATCCTTTGGTTTTGACTAGGAATTTCAAACTAATATTAAATTTTAATACTTCATTATGGTTTGTAAGGTTTTTATGAATTTATGAAGCATATCCCCTAGGACTGGAAAACCAGATTTGCAGCTAGGCGTATTTTCATGAACCAGTTCTCAATAGAGTCTATCTCATTACTATGTTTTAAAGGTGTTTACCCATAGGTAAAACTATCCTAGAGCCACGCCAACTTGTCTCATTCAATCATTGATGTAATTTCATTTAACCCACTAATTTTATCCTTTATCAAAACTCTAGGAAATTTTCTTATTCATTAATTCATCATTCGGATAATCATTAGAAATTTTTGTATGTTACTCACTATGTTTTTTTCATTACAGTTTCACAAGGATTACTAATGAATTTCACTAATAAAAACTATAGAGATCCATGATTTTTATACATACATATTATATAATTTTTTTGTTATTATAGATTACATTACATCAATTCATGCTTGAGGAACTTAATAGTTTAGTTCATATGGAATCATATAAACATAATCCCTGGACAATAATTTATTTATGTTATGTCCCACTACATTAATCAAAAATAGAATCCTTATTATATATAACCAACATTATAGATACATTCATAACAAGAGGGACAGAAACATAAGAATGGGTGAGAATATATTCTCAGTAATGGATGAAAAGGGAGATATATATGCATAACATGAGCATAACTGTATGAGAACATGAGAAAAACATTTTGAAAACCATACCAATTATATCAATGAACATACACATGAGTCAAATAATTAATAATGGAAGTTCCTATTACATGAATCACAAGGGAATCAAAGAAAAAGATCCATGAGAGTATAACCATTGTGTAATAAGTGGAAATTATGGAAAATAGATAATAATAGATATCCATTAAAATATTAGTAAATGCTCAAAAACAAGACGATAACATAGGACAATGTCCTTTACTGATCTACTTTCTCTCCCCATTCAATACCAGTTGTACTAAACTGGTTTCATTCCCATTTTCCTGGAGTAATAGTGAACCCAGTTCACTTCCCATTCCATCTATGATTCACTGAACTATTTTCACATCCCATTCTAGTCCTTTCTATCTAATGATATATAAATATCTTACTAATTCATTGTATGGTGGTCTCACCCATCACCTAATGAAATCATACATATATTTTCCCTAATAAAATAATCATTCTTCATATCATAACCTATTAAAAGAAATGGAAATCAGAAAATTTTAATCATATCATAACCTTTTTAAATGATAAATGTCTCATTTTAATTTCATCATTGAATAACCCATGAAATTAAAAGGGTCTAATTCACATTTATTCATGGAGTAACCAGAGGAATATAAGAATGATTCATAAATCTCATTACATAAAAACTAAATCATTCAAAGAAAAAATATTAATGGTATCATTTGATCATATCCCTGGTAAGGAATATGTAACTCCAAAATAATTACATCATTGATGGAAAATAATTTTGAATGTTCCTTGAAAACATTTCACGAGGAAATGTACCTTATTTATTAAAAAAATTATCTTTTAATCATAAATATTTTTGAAAACATTTTTTTTTGAAAATGAAATTTAAAAAATAAAATTCATTCATTCATGTAACAATTAGTCATGATATACAAAAAACTCCATGTCATAAAAATTAAGATTAATACTCCTTCCTCATTTTTTTGTAAATAAATAATGGGAATTAATTTGAAAATGACATTAAAATTACTTCCAATAAATTTAAATAAAAAATATAATCATGGTTAATAATTTTATAAATTATAATATTATAGTGATAAGTATTTTTTGAAAACATTTTTTTGAACGAAAAGAGTTATAATGGTGTATTTTTATTAAAAAAATTAAAAACAATTTGAATTACTAAAGAGTGTAAAATTGTAACATTAATTAAACATATCAGGAATAACCAGAGGAGAATAAACTTATTGATAATTATTGATTGGTAGAATATTATATAACAACATTGAAGACTTAATCAAAAACATTCCAAATAAATGACAAGATTGTAACAAAAAATCTTTACTACGAAGAAGACATTGAACCATATTCCCTAAGAAGGAATAATATGAAATGGAACATATTATATCACAAGGAAGAAAAAAACTAGGGTATTACAATTCAAAGTTGTTTTATATTCACCATTATGAAAGAATAAAGGATTAAAACATAACTAGCATCTCAATGAAAAACAATTGATACAAATATATCATAAATGTTTTCCAAACCTCTATAATAATAATAATTAAAACAGAATTTATAATACATATATCTAAAAAATATATATTATAGAACCATATTCATATATATCATACAGTATATGACTTATATACTCTTTTCTATTACCTCTTTATTAACAATTCCATGTTAATGTCACATCTTGGTTAATAACTACTTTGTTATTTATATATGTTATGAATTGTTATTATTGGTAATATTACATATAAAATTAATTAATTATCTATATAATTGTAAAAATAATATAAATTTCATATATATTAAGTATATATTTATTTATATTTCTCCATAAAATTTTGTGAGAGGTAATGAAATACATAGTTTTAGGAGATGATAGGCATTGCATATGCATTATCATTATTTAAAATTTTTTAGAATGAATAAAAAAAATTAAATGATATATTTTATTTAAATAAAAATATTTTATTTACGATACATCGCATCTTTTCATTAAACCCATCCTTACTACAATATATATGAAGCATCAGTGAATCACATCGCCTTGTGTGGCAGAAATCTTCCATACACATGAATTACATTATCATATTCCCTCCAAATACCGAGTATAAAGGTATGTTTTATAGAATAATAAAATAATAATATTAAAAATGTAAATTTATTTCATATAAAATATAAACTTCAAATACTTTATTATTTCCCACTACGAGAGGTGAAATGAAATAACGAATTATATCAGTTAACAAGTTGGTAGTTCGTCAAACACAGGAATGATGATTACGTAACAGATATGATTGAAGTGGATATGGTTGTAGTGTATTACATTAACATAAAAAATATCAATATATCGAATATTTTTTGGTAATTTTAATATATTTATATAATAAGAATTTTTTTTGGATGAAGAAATAAAACAAATATTACGGTTGATGAATGTTATATATTCTAATTGTATCTTCCTTATATTCTCACTAAAAGAATGCATTTAATTAATTTATAAGATATAAGGATTTAAGGATTAATAGAGGTATTGTTTGTAGTTATTTGGTAGTTATTGAAAAATTCATATAGTTTTGAAGGTTGTAAAAAGATAGGGCTATTGGTGGCCTTTTAAATGTGGGTGAGAGGACACACATGGTATTTTTTAAAATTATCGTGTGATCCCACTTTTTGGACATGGAAAAAGATTCCAAAATAGATAAAATTAGATCCTTAGAAATAATATGATCTATATTTTTTCGGAAAATATTTTAAAAAAAATTTATTGAAAAATTTGACCCCTATCTTCTTAGTTTAACCCTCTATAAATTGATTTTTACCTTAACCATAGTAAACAATGCTAATTTTTTAAAAAATTAGTACTAGAAAAAAATTGATCAAATTAATATACATTATAAATTATAATTATTCTAAATATAATACAATTTTTCCAAATTAAATTCACTTATGTTGCAAAACATAACTTAAAATTAACCCGATAGACGTGTTGGGAAATTGGAATTTTAAATTAAAAATATACAAAATTTTACAATGCTTTTATATCTAATTAAAAAATAAAAATGATAAAAATGACCTAATATTGATTAATTTATGTATAAATTATCTAGTTATACATAAAAAACCTTCTAATATAATTTATATTTCTTAATAATTAATGTGAATAGTAATATTTAAAATAAAACTTATTTTTTTATTATTCATCAAAAATTAAATGTTTTGAAAATATACATAAATACACCATAATATAATTCATGAAAATTTTAATTCAAAAAAAATTATTTTATCAATTTATTTTCATTCTATTTTTACTATAAATTTTTTTATGTTTCATTAGAAGACATGATTTTTTTTAGAAAATAGATATATTGAAACATATAAAGACTTTACCAAATATTAGGTATTTTATTAATAAAATGAATTAATGTTATAAATACATGATAATTAATATTTAAAATTAGTCTTAATATTAAAATTTATTATTTTATCAGTTACTTTATAGTTGTCTCTTTTAAATAGATATATTAATAATATATTGTGGTTTTATTAAAACTCAGTGTTGGGTGAAACAAAATCTAAGACATGTTTTTGGTACTAAATGATTTATATGGAATTACATTAAAAATTATTAAAATTGTTTTAAATTTAAAATATTATTTAAAATATATTTTATTTATTCGAAACAAATAATTCATGAAAACTCAAGGACTTACTACGGACTATAACCTCCCAAAGTAATGTGATTCATTTTTCACATATGCCTTACATAAAATGTAATATTGTTTATCTTAATCAAAACATTTCATATTTAAGATATAATTATACATATCTATATAATCTTATAAAAACTCACAACATTAAATGCATCGGAGAAAAATAATGTCTATCTTATGTACTTGTAGTCTACCCCCTCTATGAAGTGATGTGTAATGTGATTCAATTTATTTTTTACATTGACGATAATTAAGATGTATTTGATTAATTAACATTATATGTGTGTTATAATAATTAATTTTTAATAGATGATTAATTTTTATTCCATTCATTCCATTTGTTAATAATAATGAAAAAAGGAATTCATGTGTAAATATCACCTACTGCCTCCATGAAGAGCGTAATCCATTTTATACATATAAAATAGATTATTTATTATGAATAAATATGTAATAAATATATAAAATCATTATATTACTATTATAATTAAGAAGATAAATTAACCATTATAAAATTAAAAGTCTCAATATTAAACAAATAAAACAAACATGAAAAAGGAAGCAATTATCACCTCAAACAGTTCCTTCATCAAAGAGTTGTTAATAAATGGGTGATAAAAGTACATACAAATATCACATATTATATGATATATATGATTATGGGTCATTAATAGATTTATAATATATATATATATATATAATTTTCAAACACATATGAATGAAGTCAGACCTGAGATAAGGATTTATATATCACTTTTACTTCCCTGATTCATATGTCATATTCAATGTTTATTCATTGTTTTGTTGTATATAATTCTCATTTTCATATGATATATCTTGAAAAAAAAATTGATGGTTTTTTAATGTTTCATTTGAGTTTATTTATTTCATATGGCATTATATTTAAAAATGTATCAATGTTGTAGGGGTAATTTTCGAAATCTCATCATTAGTTAGGATTGTTTTTTTTAATACTCTCTTGTGGGAATTGTTGGTATCTATATATTAAAATAATTACATCTAGAGAACCTAACTTGAATTCTCTATCAAATATCTTCTTGAATGAAAACATAACATTCGTGATGGTAGTTCCCAATCTCGAAAGGCCGATGATTAGCACATAGGCATCGACAACAACTGGAGGAAATGAATTTAACAAGAATAAAGGAGAAAACATTTCATATAAGTTCAAATCATGAAGAGAAAACAATAAAGTCAATAGGAAATAAATATTTCATTAACAAAATTAGAAAATAGAATGGATACAACTAAAAGGTAAACAGATAACCTCTAATGTAAAATTCCAACAAAAATTTTAAAAAAAGAACCAAAATGCTATTCTACATGATTGTGTGGTAAATCTACCACTATTTCATCACATAATACATAAACACATCTGAACAAAACCTCACCCCCTCTATATGGTTCATTTATATTTTATGTATCAAATTAATTAACAATGTTACACAATACTGAAGGGGTGTGTATGGTGAGAGCCAAAAAGAATTAGTAGGATCCCAATTTAGTGTTCTAATATCATATATCTTTATAACAGTATAACGATGGTAAAATATAATGAAACAAATGCAAGATAATCATATAAAAGATATAATTTCAAAATAGTGTTTAAATATTTACACTTTTAATAAAACTTCAAGTACTATAATAAAAAATCTTTATAGAATATCATTAATATTATAGTATTCAAAGAGAATTATGAATGGAATATCATATAAAATCCAAAACAATCCAAACAAAATCATACCTGAAAAAATAAAATAACACTCATAAAGACCCTATATTTATGCTTCGTGTATTGAGAGTTTTGGAACACTATAACAAGTGAACCTGCAAATAGGTCTGACAATTACCTTGAATAATGGTCCTAGGGAGTAAATGAACATTCCATGAGTAAACCACCCATTAATATCAATGGATAAGTCCCATTACTAGACCATCCACCTCAGTGCCCAAGGATTACCATGTTCAATATTTTCTAAAAAATTTCATTAATCCACTGATATTCGAAAAAAAATCATAACACCATTAGACAAAACTTTTAACTTAAATTTTAATTATAAAACAGTGGAAAACCATCCATATTCAAAATAAAAGTTCAAAAATTCAGTAAAATCAAACAATCTCATTTATAAAATAATATATAAGTCTTGTAAAATATATTTTATATATCATTGGATAATTATGTGACCACAACCCTCAATATTGGGTTACACATGTCCATAATGGGATCCACTGAAAAGGAAGAACACAATGAATAAAACACAGTCCATAGAATCCTAACATCTCATAATCAATTCAATAAGAGAATGGTCATTGGGGAAGAAAATATAACCTTCACATCTATAAAATCAAACACCCCACCATAATTGGCATAAATGTCATACTCTGGAGGAGGATCATCATAGGTATTTAAAAATTTGCGATAGAATAAAGAAACCAAGGACAAAAAATCCGAAAACATAGCCCAACAACACTACTGCAAACAATAGAAGTAAACAAATGAAATAATCAATTACAATGAGATACACAACAAAATAAGAGTGATGATAATTTTCTAAAATAAATAATCAAAAAGGAAAAAATATCCACAAAATCAAATGGGATACCTCCAAAGTTTTGTAAAATAACGAAGTGTCCAATTAAAATTAAAATTAGATGTGCATTGTAGCAAAGAACCAAAATCACAAAACATTCATGATGTGAAACAATTTAAAAAATGAATATATTTATTTTTAAGGAAATCGTATAAATAATTTTTTGGGGATACAAATACATTTTCTATAAATTTACATTATTTAAACCAATCCGATGATGCATATAAAATTCCCCCTATATACTAGTTTATGAAATAATCTCATTAATTGATTCACATTGTGTAACCATTTCATGAAATGAAACAATCTAGTGGGTAGATTAAATAGAAAAAAATAGAAAAATCATTGGATCAACCTAGACCGTAAAGGATATCCTCTTAATTCTTTTTTACATTTACTCCTAGAATCTATTAAATCCACAATCGTACATCCCAGAAAATTATTTCTTTTTCCCATGTAAAGGTAATCCTCCTTAAAAGCTCCAAAATACACCCAGAAAAAGAGGAAAACCAATATATTGATCGGAAATACATAAAAGAAGGTAAAAGGATGTTATAAACTACCCCTAATAATAGTTTTCTTCACTTATAAGTATTAGGGAAGAATTGTGTATATAAAGAGATGAGAGAACTTCTCCCTATTCATAAACTCATTCTCCAAAGCCACATGAGAATCTAATCCATGTTTCCATAAAAATATGACCATTATAATCTCCATACCACAAAATAATATTATTTAAGATTCAATATTCTCCATTCGCTTCTCTACAATAAAAATATTTATCTCCAAAATTTTCTTTTCCCAACTCAAAATGTGGGAGTGACCTAAATGGTACATTGTAAGTGGGTATGTGTCGAAAAAATCACGAATAAATGTCTATCAAACTAAAAATTTCATCTAATAAGAAACCATCACAGTCCTCTTATTAATTCCAAACTGTCCAACAAATATTCGAAACAAATTTTCATGTTTCCCAATATTGTGGTCTCCTAACCGAGATGAAAATTTTATGAGAACATAGTCAGAAATGGAAAACTCTAATTGATTTGATCAAAATCTACATTCATTTTCAATCAAATAATAGAATTAAAAAGATGCCAATATACATTATAAACCCTCAAAAATGTCTCTTTAATGAGACTATGACCTACAAGAGAGGCCCCAAAAACCACTTCCCAACAAAGAGATGACCGATATTGGAGTTCATGCGAGGCATAATTAGAAAAAAATCTAACTGAAAATCATTGTTTTTCTAATAAAACTAAACTTGTACTATATGTATATCACATGGTCTACGAAGATCCATGATGTAGGAATGGATCATATCCTCCATTATCTTAATATCATGTTCTATTTGGCAGTCACATTATAGATGTTAGGTTGTACTCATCCTTATCCAATTCCCTATCACCTCTTAGAGAATTTTGTAGAAATGTGAAGAAAAACTATTATCCCTATATTAAATCATGGAAGAGGGAACCCCATATATCCTAAAAACCTCATAAACCTATAAACTCAACCTTGTCTTCAACTTTATTAGTGTACTATATCTAAAGGGTGTGAGATGACATTGTCTACTGGTCAATAAATACCCAGAAAGACTTCATGCTAGAAGGATTTTGTAGACACCTCATCCAATTTCTGATCTAGGATCAGAATACTTTAGAGAAACCCGTAAGGATTATAATGAAATTCCTTTTCTTATTAAATTTTGTAATACTAGGAGAAAAAATACACAATATTATGATTCTTAACCATAAAATAGAAACATTTTCTACTCTACAAATACTTATTCAGATTTGATATATTAATACCCAAAAAGACTATCGAAACCTAAAACTAGATATCCACATATATAAATGGTTTATATACTAATCCATAAAACAAGGAACACCATCTTAAAGAAGAGACCTACCAGAAATGGTCTCCCCACCATATATAGTTTCTTAAATCCCACTAAATTCACAATTATCTACTTCATCTAGTAGAAATGACATATAAATTGGTGAAGATAAATGAACAATTTTCAATTTAA
Organism: Viscum album; assembly: GCA_963277665.1. Classification (NCBI taxonomy): domain Eukaryota; kingdom Viridiplantae; phylum Streptophyta; class Magnoliopsida; order Santalales; family Viscaceae; genus Viscum; species Viscum album. The sequence goes on from OY728158.1 coordinate 309,214,367, forward strand.
ATCCATTAAAATTCATCCAATATTCATGGTGTAACTAATGGATGATACTCAAATAGTTCAACTCCCCCATCAATACCAATATCACATGTGATGGTGTATTCCTTTTTAGAGTGTATGTGAATAGATTTCCCATTCAGATGGGGTAAAATATTTCAATGTCAAACCTCCGAAGGTATTACACACACCCCCACTTTCAAATATTCAATCCTTTCTTTGAAATGATATAGATCATAACCATATAGTAATATAAGACTATGAATATCTCTACAAAAATACAGGGTCACAAATTTTTAATCACATTAATAAATATATAAATGCCCAAATAATGATTTGGGGAATACTTTATATGTGAACAAAGATATATAAATCCATAATCCACAAAAAGATATCTTGATATAAGAATTAAACTCATACTGGCACTAAGATGATAATAGGAAACCACATACCACTTACCGGGCTTAGGTAGGATTAGAATAATTGACAGTGTCAGAAGTCATTTTAGCTCATTAAACGAATATTGACACATTTCATCCCATATGAATTTTCCCCAAGTCCTTGTAAGAGAATTCAATGGTGCTTATAAATTTTGAAAATACCTCATGAATCATCAGTAGTATCAATGAAAACCAGGGATGATACAAATCTCAAATAAGTCTCATGGATATTCCCTTGATAAGAAAACATTTATTATTTTAGGATCAATTTATTATTCATAATCAAAAATAACTTTATTAAATAAAACATCTTTTTGAATCCAAGACTTAGTTTTCAATGATTTACATACAAATAGTGATTCATTAGGACCTCCAAAACCAAACTCAAATGATGCTAATTCTTGCACTCAGATATTGAAGAAACAAAAATATCAGCCTTGAAAACTTGAAAAATTGACATACTCGGTTTATATATAGTTCATCAAATCCTTGAAAACTACAAGATATTTAATGATAAAAAATACATCAAAAGATTCTCATAATGGAAATAACTCCTAAAATTCATCTTATAAGGAAGATCATTCTTCTAACACCACATTTTTCCCTTAACCAGTCAACAAAATCACCTATATGGGTAAAAGTACACGTATTCTAAACCATTGCCCATTTTAGCTACTAATAATTCACACACAACCAGAGTGAACAACATTCATTATTTGAAAACAGCATAAGGCCAGTCCATGGTGAAACAATAGGGTTAAAAAAACCAGTCACCATCAGATATTCCAATAAAATATTGATTTTTTTAGCTCAACTCTACCCATATGATCAGAGGTTATTGAAAATAGATTTTTCTCTATCACCAGATCAATCATGAACTCTACCTCCCTCTATATAGGAAGACTAGAAAAATACTCTATGAAAACCATAGTAAAGTAACATAAAAAGTGGTGGATTCGACCCAAAATATATTTCATCAATAAAAAATATAATAGAATACAATAAACTCGTGAGATTTGGGAGACGTTCCCACATGACCTAAGCTCTGACTGCACTCTCCTTGAAACAATAGATATCTCCCATCGACAACATATAATAAATCATGATGTTAATAAAAAAAATCTTCTTCTTGATGAGTTATAAAGAAATCCATTTTTATAATTAATTCAAATAGATCTAGGCCAATAATATAGAAATCATATACAAAATATTCATTAAAAATTTATAGAGAACATAATGGACCCCCGAAACATTCTCTTTCATTTTTTAAAGTGGTGTTGATAATTTAAAAAAAATACATGAGTTCCATTTAATGTTTATGAATATACAATATTTGGATAGATATAAGTTAGTGGGAGGTACATGTATCAAATAATGTAGTGTCTAAAAAATATTCAGTTAATATAGTACCTATCACTCTCACTATACCCACAAGTAACCCCATAGTAAATTCATCCACTCAATGAAGGTGATTCAATCATGAGGGATGTGGATAGATCCCTATAGTATTTTATGTATCTGACTATTTCATAGTATCCTTTATAGATTGAAATCATTTACTGTATCGGGTGGTATCTATAACCTAGAAGGTACAATTCATATGACCATAGAATCCAAAACTATTACACATTTTCATAGGTGTATAATAAGATCCCACTATGTGGAAGAACATACAAAACAAAAAGTATGTTACTGGAATTCTACTCTGTATAACTAAAGGTAAGAAGCAGGATCACAGGTGAGAACCCCCTACACCAATCCAAAGATGATCATGCCACATTATCTCCCTCAGTTTTGTTCCACTGAGGCTACCATGGAGTGTAATATAAGAGAAAAAATAACCAAAATTTCCTTCTATATCCATTTCCATGATAATTTCCTAGTTTAATATGTCCACATAGGTTGAAATAGTTATCCTAAATACCTACGATCTATTATCTATGTGAAAACCCTATAGGTAATTTTTATCCCACAACTAGTTATTCAATTTTATTTATGGATAAAACTAATCTAAATCTATCAACTAATTTGTGAATAATGATGTTGAACTCCCCTACAAAAAGGAGATGATGTATATATATATATTACTTCCATCAGTGGTAGTTGAAAAAATGTTGAATGTATTTTGTACTGATACCTTTCCATTCTAATAAGACATTTCAATCATCTGTCACTGTGGAATTCCATCATTTGTTACCAAGTCTATTTAGTTTGAATGTTTAACACTTCACATTGATATTATCATGTACAAACAATATTTCAATTATTTTATCAATATTTTCAATCTAATACTCATACTTTTGAGGTTCATTCATGCCTTGGAATTATAGTGGCCTCTTGAATAAGAACTTCTATGATCATTCCCATTCTCATGAAACACCTTGTTGTATTTCAACCACTAAATTCTGGACATGCATTGAATTTACTATATATTATAAACTTCTCATGTGATAGCCTCTATAATATTCTAACCCTAGGGTTGATTGACCTCAGGGGAATATGTTTCACCCTCCCATGGAACCCATTGATGAAATCTTTGAGTAAATTCTATTAAATCGAAAATATAATAAATAATCATAAAATATGATAATCTCCATTCAAAACAAAAACCCATAAGAACAAAATCTAACTAAGATCATGAATATAGATCATAATACATGCGTAAAAAAATACCATTGTAACATTAGTATCATAATAATAAGGTATTTTGTAATTCTCAAAAAATCATAAAACCCATGTTCTGAAAATCCTATCTCCTCTCTACTAACTTCTCACAAGTGATCACCACCTACCTATGATATCAAACTATGCAGAACCTGGACTTGATATCATCTTAAATATTTATAGTAATTGAAACTTCCAATACCCATATGCCATTCTCTGTTCCCACAAGATGGACACTAGCACCTGAGCAACAAAAATAACGAGAGGGACTGATTTTTCTCAAACTAAATGAGAAAACAATGCATATATTCCAGAAGCCTGGAGAAAAGGAGGAAAAAATAATAGGAATTAAATATCCCCTAACAAAAAGGGAAAAAATATGTTAAAATTAAAATTTATTCAAATAATATCTAAGGTTAATGTAAAATATAAAAGGAAAAATAAAACTAAAATAATTACTATATTTGATAGAATGGGAAAACTCCCAAAAAACCACCACTAGATAATAATTCACAACTAATTGAATCCTTAATAATCACATATGAGCCTTGATATTCCCCAAATTAAATTACGTAACAAGGTACATGCACCACTTGAGGGGTGCATTGGGTTTGAACTAAAATGACTTAGTTGGACCCCATATAGGTTTACCGTTTCAAGTCTCAGAAAAACAATATTAACATACATATCATTATATAAAACATGTAATTTTATATAGTTTAACAGTTTTCTATCAAAAAAATGGCTAACCATTTTCCATTTTCTTTAGTTTCAAATAATGTCTGTAAGAAAATTTCTTTGGATATCACATATATCAAATCAGTCAATGAAAATCTTGTATCAAATATCATTTCAAATCCCAATAAGTTCAAACCAAATCATAGGTATCCTAACACATAAGAACACCACTGGCTAAGCCAACTAGATCACTCATTACCATATATAAACAATGAAACATAATATTTCACTTGATATATGCATCAACAAATATTAGTTGAAGGCCATGAAACGTAAAAATCCAAACCAGTTTAGAAAGTCCATAGAAAATTTGTATAGAGAGTAGACGAAAATCTCATGAGTGAATCCCAAACTATATCGACTGATGAGGCCTCTTACTACCCCATCCACCTATATTCCCAAGACATTCAAATTGATTTATTTAAAAAAACATTTCATCAAAACCAGTAATTTGAATCAATTTCATAAATACATTTCAAAATACTTTTAAAATACCATTTCTTGTACCGAAACAAAGGGGAAATTTATCGTTACTAAAAAACCAGTATCACACATGAAATTTAGTAATAAAAATTATTTTTTGAAACAATTTCTAAAAATAGTTCAATTATGTTAATACAAAATAGGTAATAGGTGGAACCACCTAACTCAATCATGGTCTACACATGCCTGTAAAAGTATCAACTAATAAGGAAAATAATGAAACAACAATGGATCCCTAGAATCAATCTGCATATCTATGAAACAAAATTTATTTGAAAAATGGTCAACAGAGATAAAAAACCAAATACATTTAGTAACCAAAATGACATAGAAAAATAGACATAGTGTCCATCCTGCAAATAATACTGTAGAACATATCTTTAATGTCGATAAATAATCAATCCCACATGAACAACATGTCTATGAATGTAGCACAATGGTACTATTGTAAGAAACATTAACGAAGAAGGATAAATGTCACTTACTAGAAGAGATGTATTTCCTCCATAATGAAGGAGAATCATTTAATTAAATGATCTGAATGGTGTAGAAATCCAGATAACGATCTAGGAGAGCTCCTATGTCTCACGAGTTAAGACAATGGGCTCATAAAAAAATTACATGACATGCACGGGTAAAACCAACAAATCCAGAACCATTCCTGATGTGATAAGGTTTCATTTTAGGAATAACATTATTTCTAAGATATGATGAAAATCATGTCGCCTCTTATTAAAAATAATCTCATCAAATTTTACATGACAAGAACTAGTTTCTATAATGTGTAAAGATTTCACACTCTGAACAGGTTCACTTCATCAACTATGAATGATATTCATATCATGTAATATCTTAATCATGTAAACCCATCATGTTGGAATTTTATATTGAACCATTTATAAAAATACATTGAGTCAACCTAGACTCCATAGAAAATACTCTTAATCCTTTTTTCAAATTAATATTCAGGCTCCGTTATTTCCAGTGATCATAGATCCCTAAAAATTAGGTTTTATCCAACCAATGGCTCTCCATCCTTAGAATCTCTAAAACACACCTAGACAAATAATTAAATGAAATGAGATATGATAAATACAAAAAAGTGGTAAATCGGATGTGACAAAATATTTTATCATCCATTGGTTATTCATGAACTTTTTCAATTAATATTCAATATTTTCAACATTAATATAATTTATATTATTGAGAAAATGTATTTAATAAAATCATAAAATATTTATATGTTTGGTCAAAAATTGGTTTCTTATAAAAATATTAATCTGAAAAAAATTCTAAAATATTTATTTTTCAAATTCTCTAAATGATTTATTATATAAAATTTTACCATTTTTTACTTTTTACAAAATTATGTGAATGGAACCTTCTAGTTTTTTTCCAAAAAATTCCTATTGGTATGGAAACAAAAATCTAAAAGGAATAATTTCATTATTGTTTATTCTATAACCAATATGTTTCTACATCATGAAAATCAAAATTTTATCATTATTTTAGAATTAATTACTGTTTTTTAATGAATGTTATTGATAATATTTTTTTAACATTTTTTATAATAATATTTCCAATGTGAAAATGTTATTTTACATAATATGTTTTTAATGAATTTTTTATTGTGTTTCCATTCATCAATGACATAATCCCATTTTTATACATAATATCTAATGGGGATATATTGTATTGATATGAATCTTACTTTTTAAATGGATGGTTTATGACTAGTTTAATAGTGTATGCATGATTTTATTACCATTTACCTTGTTATCATTGATGGTTTATGATTATGTTTTTTTGATTAGGGTAATTAATAACATTTTACTCTATGTTTTTATTATGAATTTTTAATTTGATTATGTTTGAACCCATTTATTGGTGGAATGAGTTTTAGCTAGTATGCATTGGGTGGTTCCTGATTATAGATAGCCCCTCAATGCATCAACATGTCTCATTAGACAAATATATTTTACAAATTATATTAGTTTCTAGCCATATATTTAATGTGTTTTTAGAATGGTATTAAATTTATGTTTCTATTATCTTGAACTGTGAATTTCTTAATTATGAGGTAATTTATTAAAATCCATATTAGTAATCGATTAGTTAAAATATCCATGGATAAGTTTTAGACTCATGTGACTATTTATGTTCCTTTATTTGATTATCTGTCATTTATACCATATTATATTTTGTTTGTTAATAAAATGACATGTGTTTCAATTATTTACCATTCCATATTAATTATCATCATTTATTTATGATAAATTCAACAAAATAATTAACCATACTAATAATATGGTCTCACCATTTTCATATGATTTAGTATTTCTAGGATACTAAGATGTATTTTCTAATTAAAACACCTGGATACAATATTAGAAATCATAGAATTATCTTAGAAAATAAATTTTTTATTATATGTTTTAAATTGTAATGTGAATTTGATCTCCATATATAGATTACCAAGATTACTAAACCATTCGGTTTTTCAGGATGAGATACCATGTAAATTATTCCTATGTAATAGAGTGAAAAATGACTCTCTGCTACTATAGTATGGGTCTTTATAGTTGGTTTTAGATGAATTTTATTATAATCCTTTTGAACTACATTTATAATAACATTTATTATGGAATATATCCATGTAATCAAAATTTATGGTAAGTATAGGGAACATACTATTGTTTCGATATGATATATTTTATGTCTTTATTCTAAGAAATATATCCATATATGGATATTATAGGTGGGCATATCTCTGGTATTGATGTTCCTAGGGGTAATATAACACAAATTGTGTGTCATGCTTGACATGGTAATTACCATGAACATGAAAATATTTCATACTACACAATGAGTATGAAAATATTCAGGATATTCAGTGTTTAATTTACATTTTATTTTAAAAAAATTATGATTTATTTTAAAACCATATTAGGATTTTATAATAGTCACAATGTATTAACATTTATGAATATGATATTACCTATGGATAAAATGGTTGATTAATGTTATTCCTTTCCTAATTAATGATATTATAAATTATGTTTCCCAAAGTTATTATCTAATATTTTATATTCCATTTATTAGAAAGGGTTCCAAATGAATGGAATAATAATAATGTAAATGCACGTGTCCCATTTAGCGATTTCCTACCAAGCGAATATTGTAAATATGGAGATGGAGCTGCAGTAGGAACTGAAGAAATTATAACCATATTGGGAAAATGTATATAGGTTATGTGAAATAAACATTAAATTTTTAGAGAATCACATTAATCTACCTCATTTTGTAACAGTGATAGACAACATTATTCATGGAAAACCTCCCTCATTTTATGGGAATATAGATCCTTTTGTATTTTAGAAATGGATAAGTTCACTAGGGAAGATATCTCTCATATTGGGAAGTAATGAAATAGGTAAGGTTGTCATTGTATTTTATTATCTCTTAGGATAGTTGGAAGAATTTTGGTCACCGATTAAAAACACTAAGGATGAAGAAGAAATTTAAAACATTGAATTAATGACTTTTAAGGAACATTACATGTAAAATAAATTCCCTTCAAATGAAATTAGTAGAGATGGAGAGACATTTCAAAAATCTATGAAAAATGAATATGAAATTATTTTCAAGTATGAATGCAACATTACATGGAATGAAAGGAATTATTTGGACAATTAACATTATCCAAATAGAGAGATTGATCATATATTTGATGGTTAAATTCAATCCTCCATGGTATTTAGTCTCCCAAGAATTATATTTATATATAGACAAGGTATCATTATCTATGATGACCAAGAAATAATTTTCCATGTCATAAGGATTTTAAGGAAAACTATAGAAGAATATGACGGTAGAGAAAATAATTAATACGGGGATGAAGGGAATGAAGGATTTTCTTACATGTGATATTTGTGTATAACGACACCATAGTACCTTCTTGGAGGGAATGGGTGTCCTCTATGAGTGTCAAGAGAATATCTATCATCATCATGATCTTGTGGGAAGGAAAAAGTTTCATATTTTCAATTCTACGACTATATTTAGATGTGGAACTCTGTATTTGAATGTCACAATCAACAACGATATAAACCTAGAAGAATACATGAGAACAAGGGAAACCAAATTCCGTTGATAAAAAAAATGTTGAATGATTATTGTGAATGATTTTTGACTCATGAAATATGTTTTATAATTATTTAATAAACCATATTCTCATCAAAATAATCATAAAACATATATGAATTGTAATATTATATGTTTTCTTTATGGATACAAATGAATATGATGAATAGTTTTGATAACCAATAAAACCGATTCTTTAGAATGTTGATCTATTTAGAAAACAAATAATTGATCCAAAATAACCATAAATTTTTTTTGGATATTGAGATAATACAGGTAAATATATTTTTAGGGGATAGTATTTATGACATTGATATTTTTTGTGATTTGACCGTTTATGTTATCATTATTATAGTTTAATACTTTCTTGGATTTATAGAATATATTTTATAATATATTATTTTATTATATGAATCATCTCCTCTTTATTTACGGTTTTATTCTGATCATAGTATTAAAATATTTGGTTATTGAAATTAAAATCAATATTTTATTGTCTAAGGAATATACTATTGATTTTATAACCTCCACTCTAAATATATAAACATTGAATATTTTCATGAATATTTTTTTATTCATCAGGTATACCATTTATGAAATTTATTATGATGATTTGTTTTGTGTATATATTGAAATATTAGTGATTAACCTATTATATTAGATAAATTTTTCAAACCATTTTAATTTTTGAAAATATTTAGATTTTGTGGAATGATATACCATTATATTATTGATCTATTGTTATTTTAAATGTAAATTTTAATACTTTATGAATTGAAATTCCTTTAAAATATTAATTTCATTTAGTAAGAGATGATATTAGAATTAATTTTATCAAAAAAGTATTACTTTGTACCAAAAAACTAGAAATATATCAAGTGAATATAATAATTTTTATTCATAGTATAAATTTTAATGGATTCCATGAACTTTAGAGAAGGAATATTAGAATATTTATTTATATTAAACTGATTTTTTTCATCCATTACAGATTTTGGAATTTCTGTTCATTAAATTTTCTAGATATTCTAATTCTTTTGATAAATTTTCTATATCACCATCCATAATTATTTTGAATCTTCTTTAATGTTCATATCCTCACTTCAAACATACATTCTCATAACAAAAATATTTATTATGTGATTATTCATGACAAACCTTTCATTTATATTTATATCACATCTAGATGAAATATTGTTAACCGTTATTGTAATTAAGTATTTTTTGACGTTTGTTTTAAAATTTCAATCCCCTTAATATAGAGAAAACTATTAAATTATGATGACAAAATTTGATTAAAGGGTGGAATATAACTCACCAAAAATTTAAAAGAGGAATAGAATATTTAATAAAATTAATAAAATGAATCAAAATACATCAAATAAAATCTAACACACCAGTGCATTTAAATATATTTATTTTTAAAAAATCTCTTTCATTACTTTTGATTCACACAACATTGGGTTTTAATGAAATATGATAATATATTAAAATGTAATTACTTTAACATGACTATTATAACATATCAATTAAGTTTGAGGGTATGAATTTAAACTAAATAATAATTTAAATTATATATTTTACAAATGAATAAATTTTATTTAATTGTCATATATTAATTATAAATTAATTAAAAAGCATTTTAAATAAAAAAATGCTTTCTATAAAACAATGTTTTTTTAAAATGGTGTATAGTCATGCTTTGTTCACATAATTTACAAATACAATTAACATATTTAGAAAATTTATTTAAAAATTAAGATAATTTTTGAAATATATATGTTATAATTATTTATGGGTAAATTTTTTTTGGGAATCTTATAAAGAGATTAATTTTTTTATTAGGATTGAGAAATATTGATTTTTATTGAAAACGTCTTTTTTGATTAAATTGATTAAAACGTAAAAATATATTTTAAATTGTGTTAAAAAAAATTATCACAATAATATATTCCTTTAAATAATTTTTTCCTTTGAATAAATTTCATAATGAATATTTTTACTAATATATTGAACACAAATGATAATTTTATCTTCATAAAACTGATGTTTCTTTGCATCTATTATATAATGTTATGTTTGATTTTTGCCACATATTTTAATTGGAATTAAAAAAATGGATTAAATATTTTGAATGATCATAATTTATATCATCTAATAGTTTCATAAAACATGTTTACCATAATGAATAGTGTGAGTTTTTATCATTAATCATTATGGTTAGGTAAAAATAGTTTCACTTAGGGTTAAACCGAGAAGATAAGAGTTAAAAATGCCATAAAACATGTTCAGAAGCCATTTATATAAATATATGGATATTATATCCTATAAGGATTGATAATTAACAATTTAGGCTGATTTTATCATGATATAATAATTAATATCACTTCATCTTTTAAAAAAATTCAGTTTGTGTCCTCTACCCCACTTATTAATGGCCACCCCTTCGACTCCCCTATTCACCCAAATGGAAAACCCTATTTCTGGAAAGAAATAAAAAAATTCCTTAATTTTCTCCCTAAATAACTTTTCACTTATTTTTGTTAGGAATCCATCATATAAATTTGTACATTATAAACCTATAGAGGCTCTCTAAAGAAGTGGTAAAACTATTAATCATACATATTTGATTTATTTCTTCTTCCGCATCCTAAAAAAATAATAAAATATGATAAAATAATTAAAATGTTATACGATATACACTGAGATGATATTATTTTAATTTTTTTGCACTAATCTATGTCAACATCTATCAAATCGAAAATGAAACTGTCAATCATATGTTTGACAGACTACTGCCTAACGAAAAAATGTAATTCATTTTCAATAACCATTGTTAAATTTTGTATATAGTATTAAATTTAAATTATATACCTTATATTTATGAACTTATTATAATTTTTTAAACAATGATAGCATATATACAATCTTATCTTCTGTACATGGGGGAACAATATGTCACACGTACATATTGCAGACAACTCCCTCGTGAAGTAATGTGATACGTTTTTCAATTACACGTTTCATGAATTGTCGTAAGGATACATTTAATTAAAATATTATATTTATTTGAAGTAAATATATCTATATAAAAATAATAACACATCTAAATTATTACATTACATTGCATTAGAAAAAAATAACATCGCTCTGGCGTACAAGTGGATTACTTCCTCCATGTAGTGATATGAAATATTTTCGGTTTTTTTTACTTGGATGACAATAATGATGTAAATTATAAAAATAAGTTAATTATATGACCAAAAATTAATTTTTAACTTTCAATTACTATTTATTTAATCCCATTATTTGATGAATATGGAAGTAATGATCAAGCTTACGTACGACCACCAGTCTCATTAAATTTTATCCCATTTATACATCTATGTTTAATGAATTACTATATATAAAAATATAATCAAAACATATGATATTTAATACATTTTTAAAATTATATAGGCTTTTTAACACTAGTAAAATTAAAAGGGATAAAATTACCAAACAAGAGAATACATAAAAAATGAAATTATTACCTAAATTAGTGATTTAAACAAAGGGTTACTGATAAATGGTTAATAAATGACCGTAAGTATATCTTATATTGTATGATATATATATATTAGTATGGTTCATTAACAGATGTTTAATAATCCTATATTTATTATATAGGTGGTTATGACACATATCAAGGATGTTGAACCTATGTTAATGGTTTCACATCTCACTTTTTCTTTTATGAGACATATGCCTTATTCACCGCTAATTACATTGTCAATTTTATATACTAACTGTTTTTATATGTTATATCATGAACCTAATTGCCTTTATAGTATTTAATGATTAATTTTTTTTATTTCTTTCCTGGGGATTATGATGAAATAGTTATCTATAAAACCTCAATATTTTATTAAATATTTCTCTTTATGTAATTTTAATTCTTTCATGGATTTTGTATCACAAAACCATGATTTTTAATGAACTATGAGACACTTATGGAATCAAATTACTATTATAACATAGTTATTTAATTGGATTGAATAAATTGAGTAACTAAATAATGAAAAATATATATAATGGTCTAACTAAATATTAATGTATTGCTTGTTCTTATAAAATGATCACACTATTTTTCGTGAAATCACTTTGTTATTCAAAATATATGATTTCATCAAAAAAATTAATATCATTTTTTTAAATTTTTTATGTATGATAAAATTTATTTGACCAATTAAATAAAATTTTTTAATTCATGATGTCAATGTTATCGTAAAATTAAATCAATTTGAACATTTTTTATGAAATAGTGAAAATAATAATATATATTGAAAACTATATTATTTTAAATTCATTACAATGTAAAATTATATTTCAGATTACATTGAAATAATACTTATTGCATTTTATTATAAATAATCATATTATATAATATTAAAATAAATCTATACATGAAATTGTTTTAAAATCTTTTTATTGTTTAGAAATATATTTTTCCGAAAAAACTGTTTTTCATGACATTTTACCCATTTTATATTAAATAAAAATCCAAATCATATATGTTTTTAATATTATAAAATGGATTCCAAAATATCACTCAAAAGTTAAAAAATTATTAAATATGAATCATTTAGTTTCTGACCATATGAATGTTGACTTTGGTATATTTTTCTACCATAGTAAATGTTAAATTGTTTTATTTAGGTTAAATATAAAATTATAAATAAGGTGAAATGACTCTAACACATGCCAAAATTTAGTTGGTCGATTAATAATCAATTTCTAAAAAATAAGGAACGAAATTATTTTATTTAATGGAAAATTCTCCATTAAAATAAAATAGATAATATATAAATCCAAGAATATTGGAAAATGTCACTTTCATTATCTTATATATATCTAATGTATCCATATCCAGAACAAGTAATGTAATGAATGAATAAAACTATATATATCTAACTAAATAAACATATTCTATTTTTGTAAATTTATTTTTGACATTATAGGTCACTAATACTTCTACTTCATGAATATATTTTAGAGTATTTTATGATTTTATTTTTTTAATATATTGAATAATCATTCAATGTTTGGAATGAATTGAGTTATTTCATTATTTTTGGTAGGAAATGATGGTTTTAGGAAAAATTAATGAAAAAGGAGTGGAAATTTGAGGCGAATGACCCTATTCACAATGAGATAAGTGAAGTGGTGTGACACTAGATTTTGGAGAAAAAGAGAATATGGAAAGTGATGAAAAATTGACTACACATCATGTACCACAAGTAATCATCGTGGCCGTATCAAGTGAAATAAGTCTATGCTGGACAATTCAAGTCATGAATACATGCTTTTATCATCATGTACATTTCCTTTACCACAAGTACAAGAAGTGATGATAGTCAAATGAGTGTACAACGTTTCCACAAATTCAACACGGTGGAGGAAAATTGATTCTTTGGGTACATGTCATGTACCAAAAGTACACATCATGAACACATCGATGCGTAGTGAAAAAAAGGCAACACATGCGATAAGTTTGGATAAAAACAATAAATAAGAGCTCTAGCCACTCATCCAAGACACTTTAAGGCAGAGGATGCTATGAAACACCAACACAAGTCCTCTAGACGAAGGATTGACATTTAGAGGTCCTGTAATGCCACCGTTATTCTTCATGTACCCATGACACTTACTCTCATCATGAGCCTGTAGTCCTTCTGGAGGTGAATGTTGTGATCTATAGGGGGATGTTTGCTTATAGATAATATTTTATTATATTATTCATGTTTTTATTGTTTCAAACCATTTATTAAATTCCAAATATATTTCTTTTCGTGTTGTATGACCACTACTATGTTCGAAAAGTTGTTATTTTTTCCATCAACTGATCATCAGAGATTGTGTATTCCCATTATATAGACTAGGTCAGTTATGTTTAAAAAAGGTCTTGTGTCACCTATTCCTATGATTGAATCAGGTAGATGATCATTCCAACGGTACAATCATAAGAATAGGTCGGGATACTATGACTAAGGATCACTACTGAGCAAATTCCAACACCAAAACTTAATAAACACGCTCTCAATTAAATCCCTAGAACATTCCTTTGAAAATCACTAATCCTGCATGCCTCCCATCTGGATTTAAACCCTAATCATTCCTATTATTGTTTTTATTTTCCCCCAGACAACCAATCAATTGAAATTTCAATTTCCTAATTAATTTAGAATATACAGATCATCCTTGTGGGTTCAACACACAAGCTTACCATGTATAACCTTCATACATAGGTTGTTTGAGTTTTATAAATTATGTTTTTTCATAGCACCATAAGAATCTCATGATGCCTTAAGGGGCTTTCAGTCACATTGATGTGATTTTAGTATTTGTAAAATATTATTTAATAAAAGTTAAATGATTTCAAATAAATGTTTTAAATAATATAATTTTTATTAAATATGGATACATAAATTATATAGTCAAATATAAATATTTATATAAAATTTATAAATCTATCTTCATCGTGGTGTTTTATTTTAATCTTTTTTTTAACAAATAAATATATTAAATAATTACAAAACACTGATGTAATAATTATTTTATTAATGGAAATATCAAATAAATTTTATTAAAATTTTTAAATTAATATATTTTTAGCTAACTATTTCGATTAATGAAATTTAATGATCAATATAACATATTAAAGATATAATAAAATAATTTTTTCAATGAAATCATGTTATGTTGACATTTTTAATTCTTAAAAATATTGAATAGTTTGAAAATTGACATTAATGATATTTTACTAATATCATATTTTTTAAAATTATTTAGAAATAAAGAAACATAATTAAAAAATAAAAAATGTATAACATGATTTAAAATGATATAAAAATCTTCAAATAAATGAATAGTGTTAAAATTGAAAGTAATGATATTTTATTAATATCATATTCTCTTAAATTATTTAAAAATAAAGAAACATAATTAAAAATTAAAAAAATATAACATGATCTAAAATGATATTAAATTTTAATTTACAAACTAATTGACATAACAATTTATTTTACAACTTTTTGATATTGGAAAAGTTTACACATTATTTAAATTTAAAATAGGTTTACTATGTTTTAATCAAAATGATAAGGTTAAAAAAAATTAAAAAACATTTAAAAATCCATAAAATAATGATCTCAGAACATTATATCATCCTATGTACCACTAAATACCCTTTTTATATTACTGTATTGATATTGAATTTATTATAAATTTATATTTTTAAAAATTAAATAGTTCCCCTCTACTCAATTTTAAATGGAAGCCTCCTCCATAACTTTTTCACATCTCATTAGTTCCTAATGATCTACTATCCCATATAAATATCCATAAATACATCCATTGAAAACTTATAGAGGATATGGCCTTCTCCAGATACTAACCAAGGTGTCCCTAACAGAAGATGTAAAGGACGTTTTCCATGGAAGAGGTAATCATCTTTACTGAATGTGGAAAGATTATTTATTCATTTTATTAATATTCATGGGTTGTTTCTATTATAAATTAATCAATACAGTATAATCTATATTATAAGATGTTATTATGATTATGGAGCAATCATATTAAACCTTTTATCTCTCCAACTAAAAACAAATCAAACCACCTCCACGTCGTTGTGTAACGTTTTTTATCACTACATTATCGGGATGGTTATAGTAATGGAAATAATATATATATATATATATATATATATATATATATATATATTAGTATTAAATGAAAATTAATCTATAAACAAAAAATATAATGTACACTCCCTTTCCGTTTCACTATTAAAGAAATGACACCATTGTTCGTGTGTTTGTACGACCTATTATCTCCACAATGGGATACAATTCATTTTCCCTATTCAACATTCTAGAAGGATTATATATATTTATATAATGAATAATTATTATAAATATTACCTTAATAACATTATTTAAATGATGGAACTATATCCTTTTCAAAAGAATTAGGACATATACTACTTGACATGCATAAGAAAATGAAGTACTTCTCACTCGAAATAAGAGGGTTAAGGAAATAGTTTTTAAAATGAGATAATATGATCATATATGATATCATAAATATTAATATGGATTTTTAATATGATAAAAACATTCATTAATACATTATATTGGATTTTTAAAATATAAATGGAAGAAGTTAGACCTAAAGTTAGGTTTAATTCAACATTTTCATTTTTATTCAAGATTGTTTATACATAACTATCTACTAGATAATATTTATCTTCCATGTCCATGATTAATCAAAATGTTTTCCCGAATATTTATTTTATTATTCTTAAATTTTTAAAATCATTTTTACCATGTTTTAACTTTTACAAAACTATTTGCAAGAATATTTTTTTCTTTTTTCTATTGAGGTGTTTTTTGACTTCTCTTGTAAATGTATAAGAGGAATATTTTTTAACATAGATGACATGAATGGATTTTAAAACATACATGACACCTTAATGACTTCATGTTTCTATAATGATCTTATAATTTTATTTTTAAATTAGATTTATTTCATTTATAATTTCTTAACATATTATGAAAAGAAAATTTTTTCAATGAAAAAAGAATATTTCCCTCTAGAATTGTTTTTAGGTGATCTCTCAAAATTATTTTCCTTCTAAGATAACATTATTTGATATTACTTATATTTTAATGGGATATGATTCAATGCTAAAATTATTATTATTTCAATGAATGGTTTATGGTTATAATCAAATGATATTTACAAAACCTGTTTCTTTTCCATGGGTATTGTTATTATTCAATGAATTTTATAAAAAAAATTTCATTAAATGGGTTTTGATATGGTGAATGATTTGTGATGTTATAGAACACATATGTATGGTTATAAATATTTTATGTATGGGACCAATATCTCCCTATAATTAATTTTTTTTAATATTTATACCTCAGGAGATAAGTATGGAGGGATAGGTAAATGATATTGGTTTAGTAAAAAAGGGTAGGAAAGGGGATTGAACCGAATTCAATAATGGATATTGTCTGTTATAATGGTCATGGCAGTTATCCTTTAGAAATATGTAAATTATTTTCTATTTTTATGTTTATGATAAAAATATCTTGTATTATATTATTATCTCATTAATTAAGTTCATTAGAAACATAAAAGATTTATCACATGACTTGATATCCTTATATTAGATATGCATGATATAATTTTCAAATTCTTTACTGATGTTCTTATGTCTTTTGATTATGATATGATTTATATTTCACATGTTTACCCTTATAGAGAATATTAGAAAACCATTTATTATATTTCTTTTCCAGGGATGTGAAAAAGGGAGTTAATTATGATATTTAAAAAGGGGTTCTATATATAATGGAATATAGGGGTGAACATAAAGATTTTATTGAACCGGTTTTTTATATTTCCCATTATCCAATGACCCTAAACGCATATATATCTTGAATCGTTTTTCTATGTTTTTTAATGAATATTCTTCTACATAGATGTAGTATATATGAATAAAAGATATGGGCTATTATAGTCAATTCATAAAAATGCTTAGTAAACCATTGGAAACATTTAGTGGAAAACCGTTGTACAAACCATAAGGATATGTCCCTATATAAGATAAAATCTAAGATTTTGGTAATGATCATTAATATCATAGTAATTTAACCTATGTCTTCATAAATTTAAATTTTATAAGTTATTAAAATTTATTATGTCATCTTCCCATTATTACTAGTGTAGCCCAAACTATTATTTTTGGTTTTAGTCAATGGATGGGACCCATGGAACCATGTTAATACTAAATTCAGGGGAAAATATAATGATTGTGCTTCTGAGAAACTGAATGTTACGGGATACATAATTATAGTTATTGTTTCATTAATCACATAATGTTTTCAAGATATGAATCATTCTAGACATTAAAATGTGTAATGGAGGGAACATCATTCTATTTTTTCCTTCATGTGGTATCATTTACCTTATTTTAGTGGGACTTGTAATACACTAGTTGGATGAGCACAAAAAAAAATATATTATATGTTCGCCAATGTTCACAGTAGTAGAATTTCATTTTGGAAATTTATCATATGGAAGGTGAAGTAGATCAATTGTGTAATCCCATAAAAAATTTTAGGCAATGATATGAAATTAAATCTATAGCATGGGATGAGTTAATGAAATATGTTTTCAATAAGTTATTTTCTATTATTCTTCAAATGATGATGGATAAGAAGTTCCATATACTTGTGAAGATGGATGATGAATATATTTACACATATGAATAACATTTTACTAGACATTCACGGTATTTATTTGGAATTATCATTCATCTTGATAGTAAGATTGATTAATTTTTCAATGGCCTAGAATAATGTATCTGAATGAAATTTTGCATAAGGGAAATCCAATTTTATAAAGAAGTATTTCTATGTACTCTCCATTTTGAGATGGATAATGGAGCCACCCATCAATCCTATTGGTTTGATAAGAAGTAAAAAATGAAAATCAAGGGAAAATTAAAAAACTATAGGGAATAGAATACGAGGATTCCTTTTTATCATCGTGTGGTGATAAACATGGAGGAAACATATAAATAATGGGGAAAATAATGAAAAGGATACCCATAATTCACCTCCTACACATTAATGTTGTAGACTTTTGGAAAATTGGAATTATGCTAACCAATTACCTAATCATTGGAATATTGATGATGACTGATGCAAGAAACCTCAAAAATCTAAATAAAAATAAAAGTCACCTTAAATCACTATTGCATATGTTTAGTATGATAATTAAGTGGTGAAAGGTATAATTGCAATCCACTCAAAAGAAGCTAATTTTTTATTGGATTCTAGATCCACCCACACTTTTATTTTTCATGAATTTTCGAAGGGTATCACCCTATTACCTAAAATATTTGATATTGTGTTAGCTGTGAAAACTTTTAGTGGACCAATGATCACATCACTAGTTTATAACTCCTCTATATTTGAAGTCCATGCGAATGTGAATCATGTAAATCCTATGACCATTCCATTTGTTTAATTTGATGAGATTATTATCATGGATTTATATAACATATTTAGAGATTATATAAATTTCCTTATAATAGAAGTTAAATTTTATATTCCAAATGAATCTATGATCATATATCAATATAAGGATGAATATGAACTCCCATTTGAAATTACATCCATATTGTGGATCATAAATACTATAAAGGAAGGTTATATATCTCTGATGGTTGGGGAGAAACTCTCTAATAAGTATTATACTATTTTACCAGAGTTTTTTAATATCTTTCTAGAATGATTTATAGGTATTCCATCGAATCCTGATGTTCATCTTTTAATAGAACTCATACTCTGTTTTATACCTATTTCATATTATCCTTATTGAATGGCCCCAATTTATTTGAATAAATTGTAGAAGAAACTATAAGAAAATATTTTCAAGGGATTCATACACCGAAGTGCATCACCATGTGGTCCCCCTGTTCTATTTGTTAATAAGAAAGAAAGATCAATGAGACTTGGCATTTATTATCAAAAACTTACCAAGATGACTATCTTGAATAGATATCTTCATCCACGTGTTTGTAACTTATTTGATAAACTATATAAAGATATATAAATTTCTATGATTTATATTCATTCTAGATATCATCATTTATGTGTTAATATGTATGATATACCCTAGAAAACATTCTGTACAAGGTATACAAAAAATGAATATATTGTTATTCCTTTTGGTCTTACAAATTCCACTGATATTTTCATATATTAAATGAATAGATTATTGGGAGTCTATCTTAACCATTTTTTTGTACTATTTATAGACTTTAGTCTTGTTTATTAAAAGAGATAGGAAGATCATAAAGTTCAATTCTTTATTATACTAAAGACCCTGTGAAAGGATACGTTTTATTAAAAATTTTCCATGTGTCAATTTTGGATTCATAAATTTCATTTTTGGGAATCATAATCTCTAGAGAGTGGATCTCTATGGATCTAGAAAATACATATGTTCTTGAAAAATTACTTATACAATCAATGGTAACATAGATATGAAGTTTTCAAGGGTTTTATGGATAATAGTAAGGTTTTTGTAAATTATTTCTTATTTATATTTAATCCATTCAACAAGTGGACTCTAAAAAAAGTTATGTTAATATGGATAGAATAATGTAAAGAAAATTACAAGGAGCTGAAAATATGGTTGCTCAGTTAACCTATTGTCACACTACCTTGTATAAGAGAATTTTTTTGACCTATAGTGATGCTTCCAAGAGGGGGTTTGGATGTGTTTGTAGGAAATCTAATATGGTAATATCTTATAACTCAATATAATTGAAAATCCCTTTGAAAAATTACCCAACTCATGATTTTGATTTTGCCTCATTAATTGATGCATTAAATATATATAGACATTATATTTAATGAGAATGGTGTGATATATGTACTGATCAAAAAAGATTAATTTATATTTTCACTCAAAAGGGGATAAATATGCACTAAATGAGATTGTCAATGTTTTTTAATGATTAAAACATCTCGACACATTACAACCCTGGGAAGGAGAACGAGGGGAAGGATACATTATTTAAAAAACCATGGTATATTATCTATGATGTGGAACATAATAGATCCAATATATATGGGTTTTCAATCCATAGATCTATAAATCATAATCAAAGGGGAGAAATATTATATAGGTCAAATGAATGTTCCATTATTTATACTAGAGAAAAGAAAGGAGGTGAATAAGGAAGATGTAAAATTAAAAAAAGGTGGAAATTTTTCCCAAGTTCGACATTGACTCTGAATGAATAAAAAGGTTTTGGAACCGTTTTTTACTCCGCATAATAGATTTAATTAAGGATTCGTTGGAAGAGGCTAATTGTTCGTCCTTACCTATTCATTGGAGAAGCACAAAGATGTATAAATACTTGGAAGAGTATTTCTGGTTGGATGACATGAAGAATGTTATTGGAGAATATGATTCCTGATTATTGTTTTTTCATTAGGTTAAGGATAAGATAAAAAAAGTCTATGGGTATATCACAAGGATTTCCAAAACCATAATGTTTAGGGGAAAACATTACCATGTAGTTTTTCATCAAACTTCACAAAACCCCTATATTCTATAATTCTATATGGATTGTAGTTGATTTCATTCCAATATTTGAACACTTTATTGCTACCTGATATGTCTTCTCTCCCGGTAATTATTCAAGATAATATATTAATGAAGTGGTGAGATTCCATAGAGTAACACCTTCTATTATATATGATCTAGACCCAAGGATTACCATACTCTTCTGGAGAAGTATTCAGTAGGTTCTAGATGTAGTTTTATGTTTCAGCATTTCTTATCATTGTCAAAAATATTCCCAGTTTGAGGGGATAATTAGATCTTCAGAAGGGATATTGAAATTGTAATGTATGTATTTCAATGGTGGTCAGGATAAACCACTAACATAGGTATAATTTTCATAAATAATTTCTTTTACTCTAGTATTTGGATGAATCCCTACAAAGACCAATATGGTAAGAAGTGTCTACCTTTAAATGTTGGGATAATTTTGGTGAAAAAAATATATTGGGACATTATCTAGTTGAGGAAATGAAAGAGAGGGTTAGATCTATACCACAACAAATAAGAGCACCATAGAGTAAAAATTTTTATAAATAATCAATCGGTGAAAAGGCCAACAGTTGGATGTGGGTGAAAAATTATTTCTTTTAATATCACACTAGAATTGAGTGATGGAATTTGGAAAGAAGGGAAACCTAAACCCTATTTATGTCAGTCATTTTGAGGTTTTTCTGCATGTTGCAAAGGTAGCATATCGATTAGTACTTCCACTGAATATCGCTAAAGATAATGATTTTTTCTATGTAAATATCAAAAGAAATTAGATACTAGATCCTTCAAATGTACTAAACACAAATGTGAAACTTCTAGATAATGATAGTTGTTATGAAAAAAACTTTATAGGGATTCTGGATCATAGAGATAATGTTCTACACAAGAAGACCACTTTCTTAGTTAACGTTTTATGTTGTAACAACCAATTTGAGGAAGTTATGTGGGAACCTAAAGATTTGATAAGGTAGAGGTATCCTCATATAAATTATGGGGGAGAAATTAACTTTATGCGGGGTATAATGTAACACCCCAACATTTTAATAAATATTTCTTTTTAAATAATTTAAATTCTTCAGTAGCTTGTGTTGCACGCTATTGTGACTTTAAATAGAAAACGGGACAATATTAGTATAAAATAAATATTATAAACTAGATTTTAAATTGGAAAGAACAAATTGAATAAATAAATTATGACATAAATCGAATTTTTTGACTTATTATGAATTTATTGATATGTTCTTAGAAAATGATCACAAAATATTTACTAAGATAACATTAATATTTAAAAAAATTATTTTCTAAAAAAATTAGTTTTTATTGTTTATATTAAGTTTATATGTTCTAGGAAATGTATTTCACAATATGAATTTAATTTATAATTCATCATGTTATAATTATATTAAAATTATTTCAACAAAAAATATTTTTCTAGGAATACTAAAGATACTTAATATTATTAAAAATATTCCTTTCATTTAACATATTTACATAGTTAATTTATGTATTGTATAATATTTAAATTAAAGAAAGTTAATTTTTATAAAATATAATCTGATCAGGAATATTAAAAGAGATTTTATAATAAAATTTATAAAAAACATTTTATATTTAAATGGAGTGTTTATCGAAAAATGGCTTTTCATCGTTTTTTTGCTGATTTAAATTAAATTAAATTATGAAAATTCTATATTTTAAATATATTGAAATGGATGAATTTTTTTTTCATATGGTCTAAATTTATTAAATATTTATCTTTTATTTTTGTCCAAAATAAATAGTAGCATTGGAAAATTATGTTGCCATAGTAAAGGATAAATTGAGTAATTTGGGTTAAAAACAAAATTATGAAGACTATAAAATGACTCTAGATTATTGAAAATTTATTATTGCTAATGAAAAATTAACACTTAATAGAAAAGGATAAAAATTAAGTTTTATAATGGACATGTTTCTTTGAAAATTACATACATATTATTTAAATCAATGAAAGTCGAAAAAATGTCACTTTTTTGTCCTTTATATCCTTTATGTGTCTATAAGGGGAAAACATTATATTACAAGAGATTATAATTGGATATTTTTATGTTAACAAGAATATTTTAATTTTATTAAATTATTTATTTTTTGGGTTAACTTATATGAGATTTTGGTATTTATAAAATATTATTTAATAAAAATTTAATGTTGTCAAATTCATATTTTAAATAATATAACATGTTTTATATAACGTTACCCTGAATATATTTTATACTAAAAATACATTTATGAAATATGTTGGAATTATCTTCATCATGGTATTTTATTTTTAACATTAAGTGAATAAAAAGTTTGTTAAATAATTCCTTAACTCTGATGTAGTAATTATTTGATTAATGGAAATATCAGAGATATTTTATTAAAAATATTAAAATAATTATAATTTTATAAAATAATTTTTATCATTTAATTATTTAGGTGACCTTGACCTCATTGTGATATAATGAAATATTTTTTTCAATGTGAACTTGTTATCCTGATATTTTAAAAAGTCCAAAATACGGAATAGTGTCAAAATTGATAGTAATGACATTTTATCCAAATTAAATATTAATAAATTTTTTAAAATAATAAAATTTCATTAAAAATACAAATAATAAAATATTTTCTAAAAAGGATATAAATTTTTAATTTATTACTTAATTGAAATAACATAAGTACAATTTAAAAACATTTAATATTGAAAAAGTTATTACCTTAGTTAAATTTAAAATTGGTTAAGTAATGGTTAATAAAAATGATTTGGCTAAAAATAATAACAAAACCATTATAAAATATTCTGGATTATGAGATTAAAACCTTATCTTATCTTATCTTAGATTAAGATTCATTTTTTCTATTACTTGTATTGAGATATAATTTTTTATTAATTATTATATTTTGAAATTCCAAAAGATCCCCTCACCTAAATTATAAAAGGGATCACCCCATTACTTAATCACATCCCATTAATCCTTAAATGATGACCATTATAAGTCAATTTAACTTATTAAATTCCATATGCACATTTTAGTGTTTCTTTTATTCTCAAAAGAACAAACTTAATGTCCCTAGGAAAGGATTTAAAGAATGTTTGCTAAGGAAGTGTCAATCATCATTATCTACTATTCCATGATTATTTCTTCTTATAATTCCACTTCATGTGATATTTTCATTTTAAATTATGTAATAAAATATCATATAAATTATAATATTTTATTATGAATATTTAAAAACAATATTTCTCATTTTATTTATCCAATGAAAAATGTTTTGGCCACATGTGTTTCTGTATGGATTACAATCTTCACGACTTGTTGTAATATATTTTTCATCACTTCATTTTCTGGATGAATATAATTATGTAAATAATATATATAATAAGAATGACATGGTAACTATTCTGGAACAAAATATATACCACACACATTATTTCGACATCACTATAAAAGAAAATGATATCATTTACCATCCATACATATGACCCACCACCTCAACGACAATATGTGATTCATTTTCCATATTCACCATTCACGTATGATTATAAAAATGTATATAATTAATAAATAAGGTATATATTACCTTTATATCCTTATCTAAATGATGGAAATATATCATTTTCACATTAATTGTGACTTATATGACAAAACATGTATATGAAAATTAAGCAATTCACACCCAAATAAGATTAATAATGAACTATTATAATAAATTTTATAATATAATATTTTATAACAAATAAATATAATTTTAATTCTATAATAAGATAATATTAATTATTATTTTATTATACGTGATTTTCCCAATACAGGTGATAGAAATCAGACCTATAGTACATGTGGATTCCACAAAATAATTACTATTCATGAAACTTTAAATATAAGTATATATTGGGATATAATTATTGGCTATTTCCATTTATTAATAAAAAAATTTCCAAAATATTTCAAAAATTATTCTATAATTTTTTATTGTTAATTTTAATCATGTTTGAATTTTTACTAAGTAGTTTTAACGGAATGTTTTTTTTCATTTTTCTAACAAGGTAATTTTTTACTTCTATAATGAAATTAAGAGAGGAATGTTTTCAACATATAGGTAATGAATGGATTTTTTGAATTTCATGATTCTTTCATGAACTAAAAATTCAATTTCCTTCATTCCCGCAAGTTTCCCTTACATGCTTACATGGTTATTATTATAAGAATTATATTATTTTTAAATTCTGCATCATATTATGAATATAAATCATTTCCAAAGAAGAAATGATATTTTCCTGAAGAAATTTTTTCATGGGACCTATCAAAAATATTTTCCATCGAAGAGAAAATTATTTAATGTTACATATGTTTCACTATATATATGATTCAATTCAACCACTCATATTCATTTAAATAAATATTTATGTTTATGAGGGAATGGTATTTATGAAACCCATTTCTTTTCCATTGGTTATGTTATGACTGGATGACATTAATGAAACCCATTTCTATCCACGAGTTCAAATATAATGGATAGATTATCTTATTTTGGAACACATATGTATGTATTTAATTATTTGATGTTTGGGAAAAATATATCCCTAATATTCGTTGAATAAATATTTAAATTACATCAGATAAACATAAATGGAGTATGAAATGATCTTGGATTATTAATATAGGGATTGAATGTGGAGTAATCCTTGGTTTGTAAAGAAAATTTTCTGTTATGATGGTGTTGGCAGTGATCCTTGACAAATATGGAAATGATTTTCCATGCTTTAGTGTATGACACAATTTCATCTCTTATGTTATTATATCATTAAATATATTCTTTATGAAATTATATGATTTATCCCATTTTTAGATATCATGATTTTTTATATAAAGATTTTAATTTTATAAATTTTTTCTTACATTTATATGAAATATGATTATGATATGATTGATAGCTCACTTGTTTGCCCTTAATGATAATCCAAATTCACAATTTGTTATGTTTTTGTTCAATGATATGAATAAAGGTATTATGTATGATGTGTTAAAAAGGTTTCTTGTTTTGATGTAATAAGTAGTAGATGATGTAAACATTTTATGAACTATTTGTTTATGATTCGAAATTTCCAAAGACACTAAACATATATTGTTCGAGAATAGGTTTTATATTGTATGTATTTATTATTCTTATATTTTTAAATTAATATCTATATATGAAATGTTTGGTTCGTTATATTATCCAAAATGTATGTTTTTATTTCACAATCTCATCATTATTCGAGATTGTTTGTCTTTTTGTATCCCATAGTGGAATTATTTGTAATTTAAATCTTTAAAAAATTATATTTTAACTTAATATAGTAATTCATGATACTTTTCATGTAATTTTACAATTTTAATTCTCATTGATACATAAAATTATTTGAAAAAATGTATTCAATAAAATACAATATTATTTATCTCTTAGGTCGAAAAATACTTTTTCATCAAAAAATATTTTACTAAAATAGTTTAAATTTTTTTTACATTGTAAAGATGATTTGTTAAATGAATTATGACAATTTAATGTCTCTTTACCCAAAATAATATTTAAGGAATATATATTTTTTTTTCAAAAAAATTCTTGTTTTTGTTTTAATTATAATATAGATTGAATCAATATTTTCACATATATGAAATAAATAGAGATGCCCTCTATCTGAAAAACTCAATGATTTAATGAATATACTACATGTTTAAGTGGAAATTTTAAATGCAATTTATTTTTAAATTATTATTATTTTTTAATATTTTTTCAAAAGGGAATATGATTTTATAATAAAAAATATATTTAAATACATTTTTATAGAACTTCAATTCATTAACATCATCAAACCTATATTATATGTGTGATATATTGGGGATATGTTGTTTTGATATCATCCTTAATCTTTAATTGGATGGCTTATGAATAGTCCAACTGAGGATGGACAGTTTTATTATAATTCACCATATTACTGAGAATAGTTTATGAGTATCCTTATTTAATTGGAGTATGAAATAACATTTCATAAGTTATTTTTTCAATATAGATATTATTGATTATTATGTTTCACCCATTCTATATGAGTACTGCATCATACATTGTATGTGATGGGTGATACTTGGGTATAGAAATCCCCTTGATGCATTGATAGGTCTCATGAGAAAATTCAGTTGTCCATAATAGATGAACTAATATAAAAAAATTAAATTGTCTTATTAAGGGTCATGAGAGTATGTTACAAATATTTGTAATTACACATTCCCTCCTTGTAAGAGAACTTGTTTATTTCAATTTGATATTAAATTTGATAAAATAAACATGGTTATATTTCATGATAATGTGATTATTAATATGGATTATTTTGATCATAATTTATTTCTTTTATATTATTCAAATTATACTAATTAAATGGAATGTGTTTAAGTTATATATTTTTTTATACAAATTTTTTTTATTTATTTTTAATAGATTCCATTTTATTATTAACCTTGGTAAGCATCTATTCTCACACATTTATTATGATTTATTTTACCTATGATACTATGACATGTAGTTTTATTGACATTCCAAGATATACAATGAGGAACAAAAATGTTATGAAAAATACACCTTGTGAATTTTATATTGTCCAATTTATGTGAATTTCAAGTATTTATGTGGTTAACCACGACTAAAAAACTATTCAATACTTCAAGATGGGATTCCATATATATTATGCAAATGTAAAAAATGTAACCACAAACTCTTTTATACTTGGGGAATTTTATTTACAAAATATATTAGCAATGCTTCAAATATAAGAACCGTTTTTTAGTCAAACCATTTGAATATATAATAGATATAATTTTCTAGTCATTTTAATTTTTTCATCAAACGAATATTGCTCAAGTAAAAAAAATATAATGAAAATTTTAATAATTTATATAAAAAATTAGTAATTGATACATAGATTACCCTTTAGATGGAAATGAATATAAAATCATACAACTGTAAAATGATATATTTCTCATAAAATAGTTTTTATGTGGACAATGTGTCTTTATCTTTTTAAATTTATTAATTCATTATTTAGTAATAACTTAAATGAAATATATGGATTTAATATATAATAATATATTTTATCAATCATTTAGTATATTTTATTGGGGGTGTAATATTAATAAAAAATTTGATTCTATGCTTCCAAAACACATTTTTATAAGATGTTATTTTTGTTTTATTGTACGTAATTATTTTAATTTTGATTTCTATGACTTTTAGTAATGGAATATTTCAAAATTAATTTGATTTTTTTAATGATGTTTTTTAAATTTTATAAACATAATTTTTTAGTCCATATGAATAGTAACCATGGTAAATATTTTTCATCTCAGTGAGAGTAAACATGTAAATTTTGTCTGAACTATGGCCGTACTACTTATAAATCAAAATAACAGATGAATTTTTCCCATTTTAAGAATTTATTTAGATAATATATAAGTTTATTTAGCTAAATTATTATTTTAAAACAATATTTTGTATTTAGAAATGTCATCATTACTTTTATGAATGTAAATTAAAATATTTCAATAAAAACACTTATTTGGGTCTCTTCATTTATGTTCGTGGTTTGATGGTTAAATTCAGTTTTAGAAAGATCCAAAATTACAAAATCCATTACTTTTTTTATTTTACCAAAAAAATAGTTAAATCCTTCTCTTCCTTGATAGCAGGGGAAATTTTTTTTACCCTTAAATAAATAATTTTCCTACATTCTATTTTTAATATATTTTGTGTAATTATAAAAAAATTAATTTTTTTAACATATATATATTTAATATAATATAATGGATACAATTTTTTTAATTTCCATTACCAAATTTTTGTACATTTCCACTTTTCTGTGCTAATAATTATGTTATCCCTGTAAAAATGAAGTTATTGTTATGTTTAGATTGGGATTATAATGTGTTAAACAAGGCTAAAATTCCTAAAATTTCTTATGAACATGATTTAATGTGATATTTTTGTTTATTTATACCCATACACATCTTATCTATTAATTTAGAGTTCAATTATTCCTTTTCAAAAACTGTAAGACCTCATATTAACTTTCAACATGAAATAATTACAAGAGTGTCACTACCATCACATAAAAAGGGGAACCACTTCTCCTATATTATTCACATATACTACCTCAATTGGATTTACAAATTCCTACCCATGTCACTTCTTAAATTCTTTCCCCAATTCATTTAATTTCTTGTATTATCATAATACCATCCTAATAAGGCTTATGGTGAAAGTCTATGAATGCCTCTTCAAGAAGCTACAATCTCCATACCTGACACTTTGACTATTAATTTCATTTTAAACATCCCATAAATATTTATGTGTCTATAATAAAATAATAAATCTATTATTAAAAACATTTTTGTTTTTATTCTTATTATATCATAACCCCTTCCACCTCGTTTCCAAAAAATTGGAATGCAAGTATCGCTCAGGCGTACATATGGACTAACTTCCCCATGTATATATATAATTAATTTTCCATTATCAGACCTAATAATTGGATATTAATATGGATTTTATGACTATATATGATATTTAACTCTTTATAATTATATTTTAAATGTGACCTGTTTTTACATTTCTTTAGTCTCATTGATTTAAATGTAGAATCAAATATATCGTGTATCTATATAGAAAATCATCTCCATAAAGTGATGTAATAAATTATTCATCACAAATTTATATTAATGGTTATAAAATATTATTTATTGATAAAAATTTTACTTATTAAATATTTATGATTCTAGAGATAACAGAATTGTGGTGAATTTTAATGGACCACAATTACCAAAATGGAACACATATAAAAAATGAAGGTTTTAACACTTGAAATGATGATATTGAAATATTGTTAATGAATGAGTATTAATTTTACCAGGTATGGTATTATAAATATGTATGAAGATCTACAATTTATGTATAAAAAATATATATTTATTATACAATAATTTTTATGTGATATAATGTAGGACAATACTTGATGTCATGGATTTATGTTAAAATCTAATTTCGTTTCAAGATTATCTATGAAGAATATCCATTTGAGTAAAATTATATAATCTTTATCCTCTAAGAATAATCTATTTTATTCAAAAATATTTTTTTTTGTTTTCAGGTTTTTATTTCATTCTCCACCCATTGGTATATAAAAAAGTAGATAATTTTTTGTAAGTAAAGTTATTATCATTTTCTCATTGTTCGTGAATCATTTTCCATCATATACAAATTTCCCAAAAATGTGTTGAGTTTTTAACTATTTTAAAATTATTTTTTAATTTAATTTTAACCAATATTTTACATTCAATAAATTATTAAATTGATTCATCTTTTCTTTTTCTAAATGAGTTACATTTTATAAAAGTTATGAACATAACATTTGATCTATTGTATACCACCGTAATAACATTCACTGGAATCATGAAAACTATATTCCTTGGCGATTCATTTATAAATTTACATGGATCCTTTCATATAAAATATTTTTTCGATATATTCTATAAAATAGATGATTTTATGTGTAGAATTTATAATTAAAAGTATATTTTCCTCAGGAAGAGTTCCAACGATCAATTAATTTTCATATATAAAAATTCCATTATTGTCATGTATGATTTGATGGAAATATGATCCCATTTTGAACTCACTATTCCTTCTCTATATAGATCTTAATTGTGTTGATGAAAGCATGATGAATCCCTCTTTCATTTCTTTAAGAGAATCTACGGTGAAATGCTAAAAAAATTTGGGACCTTGTGGTATACATGTTTAAATATTATGTTTATGTTATGGATGTGCTTATTGTATCCCAAAAATTCATTGGGTAATTTTATATAGATATATCATTAGATGATGAATATGTGAATCAACATAATTATGAATATATATATATATGATCACATTTTTATTTGTGAGTATTATTTCTTCTAGTTATGATCATGATATTTTCTGTGGTCATGATTGTGAATAGGTATGTTTAGATTTTGGTATAGGTGTTCATCATCATGTATCAATTATCACAAGATTAACTATTGAGATGATTATAAATAACTATGTTCACATGATTATGATTTACATTTATCATGCTGTCAAATTTATATGCCATGATTCATGAATGATTATTACTACTTTGACACCATTATAAATTATTCTTCTATGTATGAAATTATTTTTGGAGTTATAATCTTATTTTTTATTGGTATGAATATTTCTCATTTATTAAATAATCTTAATTATGTAAATGTTCATTTATGATCATCTCATGATCACATAAGATTTATATCTCAGTTTTCTTTAATGAGACTCTAAGATCACTGATATTTATGTTTCAATTCCATAGGCTTTGAAGGAAATAATAGTGTCAGATAAGTCTACAAAGTTAGTAAATATAAATAATGTTCATCCAAGATTTTGAAAATGGTGCATAAATTAGATAATTTTATATACTATTTAACAAAAAAATGAACATTTATGGTTCTATTAGGCGTATTTTTATAAATTTAATTGAATATTTATCAACCATTATTGAATATATATATTTTTAATACTTAGTTATCCCAATTAATATGAAATAATAATTTACCCACTTCTTTATTCAAATTACTTTCATTATTATGGTTTGTGGATTTGTTTATGTGTACTAATAACACAACACCACATTCATTGTATACAGTGAACAATATATCGAAACATACATTATTTTTGTAATGATCGATCTAAATAAGGGAAACCAATTCCTTATTATGTTTGTTTATAATATTTCTATAAAAAAATATTACTATTATCATAAGGGATGACAATCATCCCAAAATCACCCAAAATTGTCATGTTACCAGCACATTAGGGGTGAGGAATCACCATTAACCCATGGAATATATTCATCCTAACCCTACCATTTACAATATGACTAATGTGAATATATTATCTCCCAATATATTCTACATATTTCCTACGGATAATAATCAATATATTGATAAGAATATTTCCATTATTTATAGTAGGTCCATTAGTATTTAATGGGAATCCTTGAAGAATACTAAAATAACCTCTCCATTTAGGTATGGGATATCTCTACCTCAATTTTAATATATTCTTTTTCAAATTAATTCATTGATTTCTAATAACCATTAAAACCTATCTACATTCACATTGACTATATACTCTAACATTTTGATATTCATCTTTTATATCTATATTTTTTGGTTTCTTATCTTCTAAGAACCTTTTACTGATGTTTTAGAATCTAAACATCCTGATCCTAAATACATTGACATTGATGACCTGTGGAATTTTCAAGTTATCAAATCCCTTTCATCTAGGGTCTCTTAACACTGTGATTTCATTAGTTACATATTATAATAATTTGGGTTCAATTTATAAAAAATTATAGGTAATAAAGAAACCATTAAATCTAGAACAAAATCAATCACATTATTTTCAATATCGATGATCATGTCTATAAAATAATATTTTGAGTTATTTCCTATCAAATTTCCTTAACACATTCTCAAATATCATTCAGAATCATAGATTTAAACTCATATTATTTGAATATTGAATTTTTATCTAACTATCATCTCCTTTATATTGACATAACAAAAATATTATATGAAATCATTATGGAATCATTGGGTTGTATTTCCTCTATAGAGTTCATTTTTTTTTCTATATCCTCATTTTCCTTTTTATCACTCAATAATTTTCAACCACTACTAAAAAAACACTAATGATGATCTTGAGTTTCTTTATTTTCCATTGATTTCTCTAATGAAATATTTATGATTTTTATTCAATAAATCTTATCATTTTTATCTTATAATCGACACTAGCTTCCAAACCAACTGGTCTTCATTAAATCTTATTTCAATTAGATTCCATCATTGTTGACTCTTGGACATTTGTATATCCTTAGATTCCACTTCTCACTATACTCATGATCACTCAAATTTTCTTCTATAATTATACCATATTTATTTTTACATTAGTATATGTTCATAATCATTATTGAATACATCAACTTATTCTTCCCAAAAATTGACTTGTTATTATTTTCATCCACTCTAGTCTACCTTCCCGAATTGGATACACTAAAAGATTCATAAAAAACTATTTATTAATCATTAGATTTCATCATCAAGCCTAACTCATGATATTTATTTTAATTATGTTCCCTTTCTCTGATCTCTAACACCATAAAATGATGTAGATAATTAAAGAATATCACATTAACAAAATAAAAAATACATAGTTTAATTCCTCATGGTATTTTTTCAACAATCAAACATCCTCACGTATGAAAATTCATTTTCATGAGATAATCATATCTTAAATTTTATGATGATCATATCTAAGATTGTTTTCATCTATAGACATAACCATTATTAATTTTAAAACATACTTAATTATTGTATCTTTCTAAACCAATATAAAATTTAATTCATTGTAGGGTATGTATTATATCTCTTAAATTATTTTTTATAAGTATCTTCAAGATTTATTAAAAAATTAATTTTTCTTAATTTATGACACTTAAAGATTATGTGTTATTTGTTTTTAAGAGTATAATAATCTTTAGGACCATATATTTAATAATTAAAATTTATAAATATGACTAATGACCCATATAGTCTTCATATTTTTTTTAAAATTTTCAATAATCAAGATTACCATTTAAAATTGTATATCCATGTTGAAATATCATATAAAAAACATAAGATTCATTATTAGGTCAATTTTAATATAAAACTATATATATTATAAATTTTTTTAACTTCTCAACTTTTTATTATATATGAATAGAGTTTTCATCTACTGATTCCTCTAGAATCTCCCCTAGAACATTAATGAATATATTTTACATCATATATCAATTATCTTTTAATATTTATCTCGGAATATATCACATAAAATCATCCATTTAAAGATAATAAACACAAAAATTCTTCTTATACAAACTAAACACCCTTAATCTCCTAAAAAATCTAGTAAATTTTTCTTTTTAATTTTTTCAAATTTTATAAACTCCAAGATATATTCTCAAGAACTCCATTAATTACATATATCTGATAGTTCCATAAAAAAATCAACCACTTATCATGGTCTCACACATATGTTTATCTAAATTATCATCAGATATATGTACTTCATGAATCATTAATATATTCATGGATGTGTAACTTACTCTATATCATTACTTCTACAATCATTCAATTTGTATCTTTTATAAGTTATTCTGAACACTATATATCAACTGATTTGTTAATTTAGGATTGAAATCTTCAAAATATTTTTTAGGTAGTTCTGTATTCATCATCAATATTCCTTT
Organism: Viscum album; assembly: GCA_963277665.1. Taxonomy (NCBI): domain Eukaryota; kingdom Viridiplantae; phylum Streptophyta; class Magnoliopsida; order Santalales; family Viscaceae; genus Viscum; species Viscum album. The sequence goes on from OY728158.1 coordinate 309,249,410, forward strand.
TATTTCTGATTTAATTTAACAGCATTTAGGTAATTTAATATTATCTATTGATAAAAAATAAGTCACATAATCAACAAAATCCATAGCTTGATTCAATATCCCCATTTTTATTTGGTATAAATACCAAACATGAACTACTATAAATTTTCTGTTTCTCATTTTTATTGATAATAAATTCAATGAATTAGTAGATAGGAAAAAATTGATTATATCATTATTCTTTTTCACTTCATATTCACATATTATAATTATTTCAACTAAATTTCTTTTTCATCAGTCATTTTATTAAAGAAATGGAATGAATTTATAATAAATAATTTTCCAAGAATTAACATGATCTATGTCTATGTGATACAATATGGTATAAAAAATAAAAGTATCAATCATGAAAATCATAGGTATTTATAAAATATTTATAAGGTAATTAAATCATTAAAATTTTACTATAAGTGTTTTTCAAAATAGTTTCATATAAATACATTCATTCATCACAATAAGTGGATTTAAAATATTAAAAACCAGAAATATATTTCTCCCCATTTTTCAAAGTTACTTTTTACTAAACAACAAAGTATAATGTTTTCCCATTTAATTTTAGAAATGATAATTAATGAAATCATATAATATATTGATATATGTTTGTTAAAATTTTGGAATTCATTAATTTATTGAAATATATTTTTTATAATATAATCATCATATATATCCTCTATGTCTAGAATATTATCATTCCAGATAGTAATATTTGGGTTAATAAAACTTCTGTTCTATTGAATTTATGATATTTGAATAAGTTTTGATAAATATCTATAAAACCAAACACTAAAACATTTTAGAGATTTTTATTTCCATAAATTATATAAATATGATGGAGGTTTATTTAAAATCCATCTCAGTGGGGTGATCACTATCCCATTTAATCATCACTTAATGTATGAACAATTTTTTTCAGTTGACACAAATTTTTGTGTGACTGGAATGACCAAATATTTAAATCAAAATAAGGTAATAAAAATAACAATATTTTAGTATCACAAGGTTCAATTATATGTTTTAGTTATTTATATTTTCCCCATGTAAATTTCGTAGAAATTAAATCCCTTCAAAAAAACAAAATATTGGGGAGAATGGTCATGTAACTTTTCCCCCAAATTAGAGAAATGATGATGATAGATCTTTCATAACATAGATACTGCTTATATTTTAGATTTATAAATATGATAATTCTTCATGATTTATTTATTTTTAATTTTATTTTCATTATTTTTCGAGGTCCACATGGACATATTTCTCATTCCTTAAATTTGAAGTGGTTGTGGAACATTCATCTTCACATACTCTAGAAAAGAATATTAATTATTCAATGTTTCATCAATTTTATATCCTCTCTTAAACTATTCAATAGTAAAATACTTGTAGAAATTAGGAACATGTTCAACATTTTCCTTTTGTGATTATTTATTATTCTCATTAACTTTTTTAGATCACTCGTTCCTTGACGGTTAATCTTTTTTATTAAATGTATTATTTTTCATTTGTAGTATAGTCAAACAATATTCTAAATATTTACCAGCCTATTTTAATTTTCTACCTAGCTTCTCAACATTCATTATGTTTCCTTTCTCTAAAAACATATTATGAAACTAAAATTCTTCATCAAAATTTTCATCCCCCAAAACACTACCCTTATTTTATTCATGAACAAGATCAACTCATTGGTTCATTTTACATTCATTAAATTTGGATTTCATGGATTTTATGAAGATATATATGACGTTTAAATTTATTACACAAAATACTAATCTTATATTGTGTATGATTACTTCTCCAAAATTCTTCTTGACTGTGATATATTTTTCCTAATATTTTCACATTGATGTCAAAAGAAACCTTACCATTTATTTTCCTTTTACATTTCATGATTCAATGGCTTATTTTTTCAATAGTGATAACAAAATAATGCTTGGTAAGATAAACCTAACACATAAATTTATGATAACAAATTTAAGTATATCACTCTCAATATACTAGAATATCATGGGAGAAAACCAATATGGTGACCTAGTCTCTGAAATTTGAAACAAAAAATTGAAAATATTCACATATTATTTGATACAGTGTGATTCAGCCCAATAATAACACATATTTATTTTATATCACTTCAATAATTTTTGAATTTCATAACATAAATTCAAACAATACCAAAACACAATGTTATAGTGTATTTATATATTATATATATGATAAATTTATTTTATAGTATTTTCAATATCTCCCACATATATTAAAATCATATGATACCCTTTTAGACATATCATGCATAACACTCTTCTTCATATCATGGGAAATGGGGTCATAAAAATGGGTGATGGTAGATGATTGGAATGTTTAATGATCAATGATAATAATAAAAGATCATAATTGTATGTACATTGGGTATGGTAGAATGATAACTCAATATGGATGAATTAATGAGAAATGTCCATCAATTGTAAATATATTATATTAGATTTTATGTATGTTAAATAAAAATGAGAATAAGACATGGAAAATAAACATAATGGTTTATTATCTTGAAAGACATGTTAGAAAGATATTTTAATTAATTAAATATCAAACACATATCCCTAAAAAATTATCTCAGATAGAACCTTTCTAAGATATATCCCATATAAAACATTTCATTACATATTAGGGAAAATAAAATATATAGAATGGTGAGATTAGTTTCTCTGTAACAGAAAACATGAAATATATCAATTGATAACAATAGCTGAGAATATGAAAATCATAAATTTTATTTTAAAATTATAATATATTATCTACCGCAAACCCAATATGTTATATAGAAAAAATCTATTTCCTTTTCATTATGTATTTTCACAAAAAATGTGTCATAAGTGTGTACATTCATTAATAGTCAATCATTAGTCATGAGGCAATATGATAAGAATAATAAATAAAATTTTCATTTAAATATTCAATGAATGTGATTTTTATATTCATGGATATCTTCTAAGATAATCATAGTTGATAGAGTCCTATAGGGGATTGGGTTCATTACCCATTCCTATAGACAAAGTGATATTTCTCCCATATTGGAATGGTTTCACTCCATATTCCAATTAATATTATCCCATTTGATAAAAATCAATACCCAATCCACTTGATAAAAATATAGTTTTTATCTCACTCACCATAAAATAGAAACCATACCTTAGTGTGACACAAGATAATAATAACATTAATCATTTAATCCCAGATTAACTAACTTGTTCTTAGGAAACATTTTTCATAAAACATGTTCAATACATTGTCATCATAATACATATCGAGAAATAATTTTTATGGTGTCAAAATATCATAAACCTAATTAACAAAATAATCCACAATGGATATTAACATAAATGAAAATAAATTTCATGATAATTAAAAATATGACTTGAAAAGAAAAGAGAAAACATAATTTTTATTTGTTATAATTTAAATAATAAAATGTCCCAAAACAATGGGAATAATAATTTTTTAAAAACCAATGAGGAAATTAAAATATTTTTGATATAGAATAATTTCTATGTTGGTGGGAAAATTAATTTATGTCACAAACACTTTAAAACAGATTTTTGTACATATTTAAAATGTCGAAAATGATTCATATAGAAATAATTGAGTGCATTCATTTTAATAATTGTTAAATAATATAAATAGTAATATAAAGTTCATTTATTTTAAATTTTGTATTGATAAAAATATCCATAAAATAATTTTATTTTACTTGGATATTGAAGTGAATGTTCCCCGACAAAAATGATATGGTTACTTAAACACCTATAAATTTGGTAATCATTGAATGAAAATATCATGATAGAGAAAAAATTAAAATATATTTTTATATCCATATAATTTAAAATAAAATAATTTGAGAATACATTCATGTGTATTATATACAACCCTCGTAATAGATATGATGTCGAGTATAAAAAATATATTAATGAAAGGAAATTTAGATGGGGTGAAAATTATGAAATTGATATCTATTGAATATAAATACAAAAAAATGTAAAAATTTATATGGAATTTTAAATCCTTCATATTTCATTAGTTTTTCATAACACCTCCAATGGGTAATATATATACCCCAAAACATTAAACATGTGGCTATTATTGCATTTGTCCAAAATAAATTGACATAATATGAGAAACACAAACATTAAGTTCTAACTTTCAGCATACAGACTATAACATCCAGTATAATAAATTTATACCTATTATCAATATATATTCAAACCATATTCAAACATATATTAATATATATCTTTCTAAAATAATTTTCAATATTTTATTACATTGAAATTCTTTATTAAGATCAGTATTTGGATATTGATATTAATGTTTTATGGGAATGATTCATTTTGATGGTTATGATACATTACCCTATATCAAGGATATATAATCATAATAATTTCATAAATATCAGATATATTTATTATAAAAACATATAAAAATACATGTACACTAGTGATGAAAATTTATGTATATCACATTTTGGTGGCAGTATTCCACACTTTCACACCAGTGATGCTTTGATTATATTGGTCACTATAATGAAAGAAATTTGATTAAAAAATTATCCATTAAAATTAATAATTATATTATAAATATAATAAATATACCTTAAATCTATCTATATAAACATCTATGAGATTTAGTTATGAAATGTGAAATGGATTTCTATTTACAGATGCTAGTCTATAGTATGTATGAGAAATTCTTTTACCTAACATTGGATGTAATTGAGGTAAAAAATTGGTTTACCATGATAATAAGAAAATTTCATTATAGAAATTATATTTATTCAACTTTATTAATATGGTCGTAGAATTATTTTTGGAGGTAGAAGAAGAAAGAAACACGAAAAATTTTGGTAATAACATATACCTCATCATTGAATAATCTCCTTTGATAAATACCTTAACGATTAATAAAATGATATTTTGGGAGATAAAAACATGAAGTATATGTGGGATATTGTTGAGAAGTTATTGGATTAGTTATTTTTTAATATAAATTACTATTACAGTGTCTATAAGTTATAATATGAGGTTCCCTTTATAATTGCGTGGGGTGGAATCCTTAAAAATAACTATTTCATTAAAATAATAAAAAGATTATTTCATTGAAAATTAGAACCAAATGGATAATAATTTGAACATTGATTATTTTATTTGTTAAATACACTCAACCTATTTTATTTAAAGATGTCGTATAGATAATTATACAATTTTTTCTAGGTGTAATCTCCTCATTTTTCCTTTTAACCCTTACAATGGTGGTAAGCGTTATACCATGGTATCTATTAATTATAGATAAAATATACGTTGACATAATCACCTAAAAATGAATATGGTGATTCAAATATTTAATTTTTTTTAATAGAATAAATTATATCATGTTTTATAAAAAAATTAATATATTTATGAAAAATGAAATGAAATTATTATGTAGATAAAAATAATTTCTGGGTATTAAAATGTGTTTACACCAAAAACATGAATAAAATTGATTTCCAATTAATCCATTTGGTTATGGTTAAAAATAATTAATTACCATATCCCAAAAAAATTAATCATTTTAATAATTATTTTTAAAAAATTTCTAAAATAATATTTTTATTAAATTTATATATAACATAGGTCCCAAAAGTCACCTTTGGGTTTTCAAATTTAAAAAAATTGGTCAAAATGATTTATTTTTCTCATTGAACACATATATGTTAGAACCAAAGCTTATAAATTTTTCAAATTCAATATTATATCACAATGATGCCATAAAATGTCTTATTTTTTAAAATGAGATTCATTACTATTCAAAAAAATAAGTAGTTCAAAAAAATTGAGAAAATTCATCAAAAATAATTTTCAAAAGTAGAAATAAAATATAAATTTCATTTATTCTTAATCAAATTATAATTTTTATAAATATATCATTCAAATAATATATAAAATATATAATAAAAATAAGTTTTTTTCTAAAAAAAATATGTTTAAAAATGTATTATTAGACTAGAATTAATTATAATTGCATAACCATTTCATGGATTCCATTAATGAATTTTATTACATTTTACATAAATTTTATAATTATTTTTCATATCAATCATCAAAAGTTCTAAATTTAATATAATATTCATAGTTCAATAGAACAAATTAGAATAATCTTTTTCGAATCAATTTTATTTTATTATGACAATTTAATATTTTTTATAGTCATTTATTTTATCAATTTCATTTAATTAGATATATTTTTTCATTATATATTTTCTAATAGATTACTCACTTATGTTTAGTGTTGTGTACATCACATATTCCAAGGGTCCATCAAAGGTTGAGTGTGAAGGTGACATACAACTTTTTGATGATAATGGTTTGGGAGGGGTGGTCAAAGGCTTTCACAGCCAAAGAAGGAAGAAAGGGAACATAAGGAATGGGGAAAAAGTGTGCTACATAGTTTCTTGGAATCTAAAACTGAAGTGGCGCAAAGACTACTCTTAGCTTCCTAGATTGATGGAGAATCGGTCAGCCAAAAAAGTGGGGAACCCAAGAATCTCTACTTCCAACTAGTGGAAGGAGTGGATGGCCAGTAGGACTTGTTCTCTGAGTCACATTAGAATGAATCCTCACAGGATGGAGATCAACATGTGGTGATGCACTTGCATATGAAGGAGGTTATATCAGTGGTGGAGGATGCTACTTCCCCTAGTCCGTAGTGTGAGGTAGGAACTGGGCCAATTTATAAGGTCGGTGCAGAGGGAGTGGAGTCAAAAGTGAGTGAATCAGTCTCACCAGCCAAGGTGGGAGTGTAGAGGATGCCTTAGGGGACAAAAGGGGAGACTGTGATTAGGGGATAACCATGGGAGTTTCTATTACAATCTGAGGAGGTGATGACAGTGTAGGTGGTAGCCATACGTGCTTCTGCTGAGGCTATAGAATAGATGAAAGCCAAATTGATTCATGTTGGAACGAACAAGGTTTATAGTGAGTAGATTAACAAACAAAACCTAATCCTAGTCAGAGGAATCAATAAAAAGAAAATAGTTGAGGAGGAATTCTTGCAAGTGTGGGGTATGTTAGCCTCTAATTTTGAAGACATTATCAAATATTACCCCGACAAAAAGGTAACATCTCGTTCCTAGAAATTGGTTAAGAAAATTATATCTAATGAGTTTTAGATGGTCTTTAATAATTTTTTAATGTTATATAGTGTTTGACGGCATGGTTGTACTTGTTGGTTTCACAATTTCTCCATAAAAGTTTCCCCTTTTCAATAAATATTTATATTTGGAAATTTGGACCTTATAGCTGATTTTAATAATTTCACGAGAAATTTTCATTACAATGATGGAAAAATGGAAGATAATTCTTTCACATTACAAACTCATGATCCCATGTATCATATTATAATTTATACGTTTTCTAGAAAACATTTAATGAGAGAGTGATGTTTTTCTGCATAACATTATCTTTTCAATTTAAAATATCAAGTTGTTTTTCATCATATGAAATGTAATGATTTAGTAGTTCAAAACATGAGTTTATTACATTTTGATGATCTAGTATGTACTTTATCAAAATAGATACATAAAAACCTCCTAGAACTATTTATAGGTTTAGTGGATGTTTATAGTGATAATCTACTCTCATTATATGATTAATAAATTCATTGGGATTGATATATTTGGGTCTCATATTCCCATTAATTCTAAATAGTATAGCCTTTCTCCACGGTAATATATATATTAATACCATGTCACAAATTATGAACTCTGTATATGGCCAGTTGTTTTAGTTTATATTTTTTCGACAATGATATGAACTGATGTGTTGTCGATTAACTCGAACCATCATTGTTATTTATTTTCCTATCTCAGGTCCTAATAGCATATATTCTATAACATCATCCAAATATTTTTTTTAACCATATGTAAATAGAGGTATTCATATGAATCCATCAAAATTCATTAGGGAATTATTTTTCTAAAAGAAACTTTTACCATAGGAAGGTTGTTAATACCATAAATCGCTAAAAAATATAGAGAAATCACTCATCCTTTCTATCCAAGATTGAATGGTCCTCTAAGACTAACCATATTTCTATGTGTGATATACAGTGTTAAATCTGATCTCCAAATTAAATTATTACTAAACCATTCATTGGATCATGATGGAAAACCTCTTATCTTCATTAGATATGATTAATCATGGAACTACAGGAAACCTTATAGTATCCTTAATGTATATCCTCGAATGCTAGTACATAATGAAATCAACTACTATAACTATGAGTTTCACATTCTTTATAAAATTGTCTATTCAAATCATAATCGAATCATTTCATTTTGATGTATTGAGGAGTGATATAATGAATTCAATGGATATTGTTTTTCAATTTCTTTATATGTATAGGTAATGGTTACATAATACCATTTTACTTATGAACATAAGGATTATCTTGCAAACATAATAGGCATTGGGATACATTTTCCACAATATCTATCATCATACTTTAAAACTATAAATTTCGTTTAATATCTTTATATTTCATTTCTCATATAAGGTAGACTGTTAAATAATATATTTTCACATCAACTAATATCTCCATATCCAATCCTATTGTTGATGAGAAACATAACTTGTTCTGAAATATTATCATTCAATCATGAATAAGGTAGAAAACTATAAATATGCATTCCTTAATTTTCAATTATAAACCATCTTTTTATGCCTCCTTAATCATCATCTTAATGAATGTGTATAAATACACCTGATTAAGAAAATATTTCTCCCGTTTTCTTTTGAATTAAATTGCCATATCATGTTAATATATAAATAATGGATGTCTCTCAATCCCCATCATATACAAGATAGCATGATCCTTCTAAATCAGAGTATTATCCCCCTTGTGCACCTTCCCAGGATGGTAATTTATTGAGAAATCATAAACTATATCAAACCATAACCATATCCTTTGGTGAATATTAATTAATTTGGAGTTAATATATAATTAAACATTTTATTATTGGTATATAAATCACAAATTTTACTATATAGGAAATTTCTCCATGGATTATATTGGAAAATAACCAATAAAAACTCTAAGTCATTATTCATGTAAAATTTCTCATTAATCTTTAATTATGTTTTCTAATATTCTACTATGATGATATTATTAATGAGAAAAAAAACACAATACCATTTTTTATGCAGAAATTTATGTCTCAAAGCCTTCCTTATATTAGGGTACTTTATGAATAATTTCACTAACCAACATTATTTTTCATCTCCATGAAATTTTATTCACATTTATCAATCTAAAGGAACATCGACCCATTGCCCAAAAACATTTTTGGTGGATTTTGAGGCTATGATAAATTTCTCATAAAGTGTTAGTAGTATGCATAAAATTTAAGAAAATATTTATTCTTGATCACCATGGATGGTTTGTTCCATTACTCAGCAACTAACATCTTTTAATTAACCCCCAATAAGTCCTTACATTAATTATATGTCCTAGGAATGATAAATTTTATACCAGGAATTCAGACTTCAAATATTCAGAATAAAAGTTCACTTTCCATAATTTTTTCAAAATAAATCGTTAAATGATCCTTATTCCATATATTTCTCTTCGAATAATTGAGAATATCATTTATAAATCCTTCTAAATAATTATTAAGGTAATCTTTAGAAAACTATTTATTAGATATAAAAAATCAATGTGTTCATTAATCACTCCAAATATCATCACTAAAAATTCATAGTGAACATACCACATATCGAATGTTTCTTGGGGGATATCCTTTTTTGAGCCTTAACTGATTATATATAGATTGAAGATTAATCTTGGAAAAGAATTGTGCTCTATACATTTCATCAAACAAGTCATCAATATTTAAATAGAGAAGACATGTTCTTCATATTCATATTTTAATTTTCTTCTTAATCGATGAAATAAAACATTGTCCTATATTTATTTTCAATAAAATGTATATATTCACATCATTATGATGTACTAGGGAGTATAGATGTATTTGTTTTTATTCTCTTGGAGACTATTCTTTATTTACTACAACTAAATTATGGTCATTATATAGAGATTGATGGAAATAGTTGTAACACCCACTCAATGTTCAGTGGAAAATAATGTTAACTAATTTGGTTACAACAAGAAATATATTCATTAAATACATTATAATCACCTAAACAATAGACACATGTTCGATGTCATATTTATTCTAAACCGATTCAGATAATTAACCCCCATGAATTAGTTATATTACCCATATAATTGATGTAATTTCCATTTGAATATCATTTTTTCCATTCCCTGATATATAATCATATTCTGATTGAGGATATAAAATTTGGATTCCCATACATGGAAATTGATATGGAATATCTATATGGAGAGTCAATCCCTACATAAAATCATGAAAAATTAAAAAATATAAGGAGAACAATAATATTTTTCTGAAATATAATCGCACAAACATCAATTAGAGGGGATCTATATAAATGATATAGAATACACATACCATTATGATTTTTCATCGATTAATCAATATCTAATTTCTGATGTTTTGATCTGATAAACATATAGATTTATTCATATATGAATGAGTTTTTCAAACCAGAATCAAAGAATAAATGTTTAGTATAGGAGCGGATGATATGAGTACCGTTCACCACTTCGTTCACACAAACATCAGTAGTTGTGAGTAGACAAGTATTCCATTATTCATTTGTCTTATGGGGTTATTAATGTTGACTATCATAACTAATGTTTTCATTCATTCACATATTTGGATAATTTTCATACTTTTTATAGTTAAAGGTGGCCTCTTTTTTCAGACATGAAGCATTTACGTTCTCCCTTAAGGTAATATTCACCATGCATCATTCTACATTTTTTTCTTGGTGATAGACTAAATTCCTTTTTACTATGGGTTTTATTATTATAGTTTCTATAAAATACTATATTTTTCTTCATATCCCCCAAACCATGAGGACATTGGGAGTCTCCATCCTATATATTAATCATGTGAGATTGGTGTAAAACATATTCACAGTTCTTCATATATCTTATATCCAATCCATTTGGGAGACTTTGTTTTAATCCACAAAAAAAATTATTTTTAGGTTTGATGCTAAATCAAGAGAAATACATTGCATGTCTGGGGGGAACCACCTATCTGGATCAGTTTTAATAATTTCCTCCATATCATTGTGTAAGGAGTTAAAGTAAAATACAAATTGAAAAACACATTATTAAACTTTTATCATATCATGGAGTGAATTTATTCTATCTTCCTCATAATCATGATATGAGTTCACCATTTTAAATTATCATCTTCTAAATGATACATAGAAAAAACAACATTTTCACTATCAATTAACATTAGATTGAAAAATATCTTCTCTATTTAATCTAATCACTTCTAAGTAATAAGTGTATTTTGTGACCCAATTATGGAAGGTTCAAATTTCCAATTAAAATAATTTATAGTGATATATTCCTTAGATTGGACATTTGAATGTTTAACAATATTCATTTCACCATTCATAACCTAATTGTGTTGGCTGAGTATGAACACTATTTTTTGTGGGCTATATCACATTCCATATCATTTCTATGGTTGAAATGAATTATTATGGTCATCATAGTCACTGTTCACTTGATTCCTTATCGTCCAAACCATTGATTAAAATAAATAAATACTTCTATTATTATCATGCATTTATAATCATAGTGAATAGTTATATAACAATAGAAGTAACTGATGATATATCCTAATTGTGGAAAATTTTTATGATCATGTGATATTATTAGTTTCAATATATGTTTTCCACTATCATTTATTATTATGATTTTAGATTTAAATATATTATAACCCCTTATAATGGTTCATAAATATGACATGAAATAAACAAAAAATTTCCACCTGGTGTTTTAAACCTACTATAAGGTTATAACTCTATATCATCCCCCATATTAATCTCAAGTAAATACTCAACCAACCCTTTCAGGTTTACTACAATTTGGTGCATATTTTTCAAAGCCTACATCGACATCGTTATATCCATACAAGTATTAAATTAATAGAAAACCACACAATCATTACTATAAACCAATTAATGGGTGTTATCATATATATACACCTTTCCATAGGTTTCTCGCTATGTCTTACAATATAAATATTGCAAAAAAATTTAAAACCTTATTTCATACCAACAAAAGATACATGAAAATCTCATATAACGGTTTTACATCATTTTAGATGAATGTTCAATACTTCTAAAAATAATTCATTTTTTAGAAAATTAATGCTTTATTGTTCTAGTAGATAACATTCATAATAAATATATTTTATTAAATATCTCAAACATACCTCACATATTTTTTGTTACATAGTACCCTTCTAAGATATATACTACTTAAAATCTTTCATTATAACATAGGGAAGTGAATATTTAAGAAAGGGTCAACTATGATGTTCTATAAGGGTGAACATGGAAGAAATTAATCAATGATCATAAGGTGGAATTATATAACTAGAATGGTTTGGGGTCATAATCATAACATAAAAAAACCTAATATGTCACAGTCAAAAAATTATGAGCCTTGGCATTAGACATTTTCATAACAACGAAAAAAGTAATAATAGTTTGTAATCATTAATAATCAATCATGATATTTGATAGAATGTAATAATCCTATGGAATATCTTTTTGGTACACACATATTCATAGAAACTCGTTTCATCAATCAAGGATCACTTTTATGACTATCAGAGTAGGCGGAGTCACATAATAGATTGGGATCTCTCCATAATCCTATAAATATAATTTAAAAACTCCAATGGTGGATTGGGATTACTCCCTATTCCCTTTAACATTGTATATTAAAATAACATGTTTTAAAAAATCCATTAGAGCGATATAAAATTCTATTCCCACCCGTCATATAAATAAAGCCATACATATATGTACCATAATATCATAAAAACATTCAATGTTTCATTATATATTAATTAACCAATGTGAAATAAAGTTATTTATTAAAAACATTATTATAATTCCACCATAAACATATCTATTGATAATATTAGTGGATTGTAACAAAATATAAATACCATCGTGAAGAATATAAATCCCTTCTGGATGTTTACATAGACAAGAAATAGTTCTATGAAATCAGTTCAATTGTACATTGAAAACAATGAGAAAATGAGTATTTATTTTTTTGTTTTTAATGTAGATAGAAGGCCAAAACTCCAGAAATAAAATTTTCTTGAAAAAAAGTATATTATTTTGAATTAATATTAATAAAAAATTCATAAATATGGGGAAATAATGTTGAGAAGAAAATGATATAAAAATTCATTATCCACGTCTTGGAAATTTATAATCTGAATCAATGAAAAAACCTTTTAAATTTTAATTTTAACATTTCATAAGGAATCTAAAGTTTAGTATAATATATATGTATAAATATTTATTTATTGAAAAAATCAAAGATTATTTTTAAATTCCTGGATTTATAAGAAAATAATTATTGAAAAAAAATTAAAACATTGTAAGACATTCATAAAAACACTATTTTGGTTCTTATGACTAAACAATAGAGAGAAAAATTGTATGAATAATCAAAAATATTATAAATAACTGTATTAAAAAATAGATACATATTTTGAGATAAATTTGCTACAATTTATAGTAATTGGAATTGAATAGTTAAATATTGTAATAATAACTGAGATTATAACATAAAAATTTATATTTATGGTAATCTCTAAATGGAAACATCATTGAATTTATGAATGTAAATATATTACTATAACCACATATTTTTAATAGAAAAAAAATTAAATACTTTCATTAGAAGTATATATAAAACACAAAATATGGAATGTGTTGAATATATATCATATCAAAAAGAATGGAAAATGGGATGAGGAAACACTTAAAATGTTGGTCTCTCTTGAATCAAATTCCAATGAAATACAAAAAAGAAGAAAAAAATTTAAATCCAATAAAATACATAAATTGATGAGAATTTATTTTATTCAAATATATAAACAACATTTTATAAATCATAAGATGAATATAACATATGTCTCAAGGAAACAAAAGTGAAATAAGAAACCCTTACCACAGGTGAAGACTTCCTTCAAAAGCACTCCAACATCATTTATAGAAAATGATAGATTTTATAAATAAATAAATGATCAATATTCATAACTATAAAACAATATATCATTCACTTATAATTTCTAATCAATGTATATTATTAATTCCGCATTAAAAATCAAATTTTGGTAGAAACTATTACATTTTCTATTCTTTTTTTCATTCAAGGTCCTAGTCATTTCACCTCAATCAAAGTTACTTAATAATATCAATATCAAAATTTCAAATGAATTTATTATATATAGAATTTTAAAAAAACATATAATTTGGTGATGAAAAATGAAAAAATCACTTTGTGGAGGCGGTATTCCCTAAAAATGGATGGGTGATACATTAATTATTTTAATATATTTAAATAAGGGAATATTAATAATAATATATATTTATAGAATCACAATTATATTTAAAACATATTATATATTTAATAAATATTTCCTTATAACCATTTAATAGATTCATCGATGAATAATTAAAGAGATCTCATTATGGAGTTAATAAACCACACGTATGCATGATCGATGTTATCATATACCATTGGATGGATTGAAGAATGATAATGGTTGTAAAATTGACAAAAAACATTAAAATATAGTACAGATATATATTTATTTATAATCATATTATTTTAAATTATTATGGGGACCATGATGAAGAATAAATAATGAAAAATGTCAGTACGAACATATACCTCATCCTTAGATAATATCTTTTGAAAAAACCTGATATGGTGTATGGGAATGGAATTTTGAGAATAATATAACCTATATTACTGAAGAATTAATCTTGTGATTTTTTTGGTGAAAATATATATTAATATAAGTCACCTCGATGGTGTGGAGATTTGAGGTTTTGAAATGCTCATTTATAAGTGAAGGGAGTGGTAGAATTGTATATATCTTTAACATTAAAATAATATAAACCCATTTTCATAGGAATGTTGCAATAAATAGAAACATAGACAATTATAATAAAATTAAACTATTAACTATCCTTAAAAATAAAATTTTTATATTTTTAATAGTATTTGAAGATTAATATTTTTGTTTAATCCTTTTGATGGGTCTATTAAATATTACCACAATGATAAGATTTATAAAATGGTAACTATTTATTATTACTAAATTTTATATTTATTAACATAAAATTGTTACAATTATTTGAAACATTATATATTTTTTACATTGTTAAATTCATTTAGGTGTCTAAAATTACTTTTATCATAATTTTGAAAACCCCAAAGAAAAAGATTTTTTAAAAAAAAATTAAGTATAAAAATTAAGTTACAACCTAATCATGTATAAAATTTATTTCCATAAAAGCTATTATATTATAGATCAATATAATTTTTTTATAAAATTAATTGTAATTTTGAAACCAAACGTATCATTGATAATACTAATTTATTGTAATGGTCTCATAATAGTTTTTTATTCGATGAAAAAAACTAGTTCTAAAAATGTAATAAATTGTTTTAAAATATAACATAGTATATTTTAATAAATCATTTCACTTCATAAAAAATATTTTTAATATTTGATGGTTTTACATATTATTATTTCATACTTAATTCGTATTGTTTTCATAAAAGGTACAGTATTAATAAAAAATTATTTATCACTATTCAAAACATATGAAATTATTGATTTCAGAGAAATATAAAATATTTTCCCGAAGATATTTTTTATGTGATAAAACAAAATATCATAATAATTATTTCACATTGAAATTATAAAATATATAAATATAAATTTCCAATAAAAATTAAATAACATGAAATAGTTAATTTTAAAACTAATAATTTGTATTTAAACAATAATTAATAGAGTATTTTTTTAACATTACGTAAACATTTCATGAATTCTATTATTTTATTTTATTATATATGTATTCAATGTAATAAATAAATATTGATATTATTCATTGAAAATAATAAATATAATAAAAATTCATTATTTCAAAAAAAATTGAAATATTTTATTTAGAATCTATATTATTTTTTAAGTGAATTTTCATATAACTATTAAGTCATTTATTTTACCAAATCTATTTAAATATAAAATCACTTTTTAAATATTAAATTTATGTAAATCATTATTTCCTTATGTCTAGTGGGACCTAAATATTAAGTAATAAAACAAATAAAATATAATAAAGACGTATATTTTCAATTTTTTGTTACCTGAATGGTCGTATCATAAAACAATTATAAATAATAGAAAATAAGCCAAATATCTTGGGTCATAGAATAAGGGTATTGGAATAACAAAAAATAAATGTAATATTAACATGGAAACAAGAGTCCATATTCATTATTCTTGGGAACATAATGATGGTATATTTCATAACAAAAGAATGTGAGAGACACATAAGAACATATATCCTAAAATATATCAATTGTAACCATAAATACATTCAAATAATAATCTCCCAGGCAAAACATATTCCCTTATCATAGTGGATTGTGTTGAAAACATGTTTCTCATCATAAAATGGATTATGGATAACCACCCACATACTATAAACTAGTTATCTTAGTCCAACCACTCACTTCCCCTCTAGATCCTATGTGATATATTACGTTTTCCAATGAATTAGAGTTTTATAAAAAAACCCACCCATAAAATAATGATAAACTATACAAATATTTTTTATAAGAAAGTTAGAAAATCCATAATTCTACAGTATCATAATTAACCATTGAAAATTAAATGAGCTATAAATTTATTTCTTGTAAATAATATGATAATATATACAGAGGAATGTGTGTGTGGTATAATTAATGAATATTCTAAATGGATTAATAGATTCATTAATCGATATTTAAAATGTTAAAAATTATTTATAAATTCATTATAAAATTACCTTGAAAAATAAGAAAGATATCCAGTTGTATTTGTTTACAATTATTTAAACAAATTATAGAAAATATTGGAGTGGAAATTAATATGTA
This sequence comes from Viscum album, assembly GCA_963277665.1. Lineage (NCBI taxonomy): Eukaryota > Viridiplantae > Streptophyta > Magnoliopsida > Santalales > Viscaceae > Viscum > Viscum album. Next base: position 309,266,606 of record OY728158.1, read on the forward strand.
AAAAATGAAAATATTGATTGAAATTTTTTACATGTAAATCAATAAATATGGTTGGATAATGAATTATTATTGAATGTTTCTAAAATGGGATTACATTTACATGATTATAAAAAATATCAAAGTCATGAGAAAATTAATCACATGTAAAACATTAAAAAGATTATTTTAAAATCTTTATAAATAATTTTATACACAATAGAAAAAGTACATAATAATTCCTAGGAAAATTGATGAGGGGTTCTATATAAAAATAACAAATATTGAAATGGAGGAGAATAATTTTTGACAAAAAATATGATATAGGGAATTTTTCTATTATAATCATCACATTAATAAAATTTTTGACCAAAGGGAAGTGAAATGGGTGACAAAAGGTCAAAACAATGGTGAACTCATGGTCAGGGACACACCGATGAACTACTTAGACACCACAAATTCTTCACAAATAAGGGTCATCCCAAATGTACCACTGAGAATCATGTTTTAGTCTTTGTAACTGTGATGTGATGAAATCAGTGGAGACCCTAGATGTTGTTATATATTTAACAATTACCGCATACCAAGGTGTAAGGACCACAACATCACAAAGGATCTCATGAATAAAGAATTATACTATCGGGAGGGATAGTTCAGCATGCTAGTCCAATGGTGAAGAAATCCTACTAATGTGGTCAGATACCACATTTTCCACCCCCCTCTTATCACTACCCTCAAGGTCAGACTGTTGGAGGATGAGCATCCACCTTATGATATGGGGTTTGGATTCAGGTTTCATTAAGATAAAACAAAGGGCAACATGATCCGAGAAGACGATGATTTTTTACCTGAGAAAATATGAGCACAATTTTTTCAAGGAAAACACAATAGAAAGGAGTTCTTTTTCAGTGGTTGTGTATTTTTCCTGGGTAGGGTCAAGGGTACATGAGGCATATGCAATGACATGAGGAGACTTCTCAAGCCTTTATGATAAAACTACCCCAACTACAATGTTATAGGCATCACACATAAGCTTGAAGGGGAGATTCTTCCCTGGTTTTTGGATGATGGGAGGTGATGCGATACTCTTTTTTAGTGAATTGAATGAATCCTCACAATTTTTATCAAACACAAACTCAGAATCTTTTTGCAATAACCGAGACAATGTAAGTGCAATCATACAAAAGTATTTAATGAAACGACAGTAAAAACCAGCATGACCCAAGAGAGATCGTACCTCATGAACACATTTTGGATATGGAAGGGTTGAAATTAATTAAATTTTAGATTTATCAACTTGAATTGCCTTATTTGAAATGTCATTCCAAATAACTATCCCCTACTCGACCATAAAATGGCATTTCTCATAATAAAAAACAAGATCATTTTCAATGCAGTGGTGGAGGACATATCATAGGTGTTCCAAACAATCATAAAATAAGATTCATATACCATTAAATCATCCATAAATACTTCCATACAACTCTCAAGGTACTCCGAAAATATACTCAACATAAATCACTAAAATGTTCCAGGAGCATTACATAGTCCTAATGGCATCCTTTTGTATGAAAATCTGCCCAATGGACAGGTAAATATTGTCTTTTCTTTGTCCTTAGGGGATTTATTGATTTGGAAATAACCCTAATATCCATTAAGGAAACAATAATGGTACTTACCAACCAATAATTCTATCATTTGGTCAATGAAAGGTAATGGAATGTGGTTCTTCTGCGTGGCTTGATTCAGTCAAAAGTTGTCGATACAGACTCACTGGTTGTTTGTCACATGTGTTGAAACTAGTTCATTCCTTTCATTTAGCCAACTGTTATTCCTGGTTTTTTGTCACAATATGCACTGGGCTAACCCATTTACTATCAGATATAGGATAAATGATCCCCGTAGAAAGTTATTTAGTAACTTCCTATTCTACCACTTCAAGGAGATAGGGATTCAACCGGTGTTGAGATTTTATTACGAGTTTAGCCTCATCATCCAAATGTATATGGTGCATAAAAATAAATGTGCTAATCTCAGGAATATCATCCAATGTCCATCCTATTTCCTTTTTACACTCCCTCAAAAGTTTGAGCAGTTTCGATTCCTATTGTGGAGAGAGGTTATTGGAAATAATGGCAGGCAATTTTTCAATACCCTCAATATATAAATATTTTAAATTAGAAGGAAGTTGTTTATATTCCAACAACGGTGGTTTCTGGATTGAGGGAGGGGATTTAGGGGGAGTGGGGTCCATTAAACATTATATCTGCTCATGTTTATTCTCTAAAGATGTAGAATCTATAGAAATGATATTTTCATAATCATCGACAGTCATGGGTACCTCAGAAGAAACACACTCATCAGTTAAAGCACAAAATTTACACTTTTCAGAATGCACACAACACTCAATACATGAATCAATACTCAAATAATCCAACGGTGAATAAAACCAAAATGATTCAGTGTTTGGGTTGAGGAGAGAATTTTGTGTGTCTGCATCGTTTGAGAGAACCTCCATCGATTATACAGAAAGAGTGGAGTGCTCTTCAATGTGGTGTTATATAGCCTTAAAGAAGTTAAAACTTACCTTTTCTGCTCCCAATTCCATGGACATCATACCATTTTGAATTTTGATGATCATCAATGTTGTTTTTAGGAATGGACTCCCATGTATGAGAGGAGCGTGTCCTTGGGTTAGGGTATCTTCCATCTCAAGAATGTAGAAATCAGTGAGGAAGATGAGATTCTTCACTCTGACAAGGACTTCCTCAATCACTCGTTTTGGATGTGTTGTACACCGGTTGGAATGTTGCATGGAAATGCCTGTTGGTTGAAGCTCTCCAACCTGTAGAGAAGTATACACGGATTGGGGAATTACATCAATGGAAGCACCTAAATCTAGAATGGCATCAGAAAATAAGGTATCTCGTATGGTACAAAGTATCTCGAATGTTCTTGGATCCTTGAATTTGGTTGGCATTGCTGGTTGAATCAAGGTCAAGAAATGCCTATCCAAGTTGACTCTCTAATTCTCATTCATCCTTCATCAATGGGTGTAAAGTTCATTAATAAATTTGGCATAATGGGGAATTTTCTTGAATGCATCCAATAAAGGAATATTAACTTGAACTTTCTTAAATGTATCCATTATCTCATTATCAATATCATTATTATAAATTTTCTTATATTTAGAGAGTATTTCTGGGAAAGGAAGAGGAATGGATTGTTTAATTGAATCATCAACAATAATTTGATTGACCTTTTTATTTTGATATTCATTACAACAAATTTTTTAGTGTTGGGAAGGAGTGTTTTCAAAAGGGGTACATACCTATTGCACAGAATCAGTAGAAGGAGAAACTTCTTTACCACTACGAAGTCTAATTGCACATACATTTCTTTTGTCCTTCGGATTAGCAATGGTTTGGGATGGTAGTTGTTAAGACTCTTGCATCTTAAGCTTACTGATGGTGTTCGCTAATTGTCCCACTTGAGTTTGTAGGTCATGAATTGCTGATTGTGTGGTCTTTTGGGACTAGAGGTTCTATGTTACCATTTGATTCACCATATCCTCGAGGAATGGTTCAGATTCGGTAGGAGGAGGATTGTTTTGATATTTTAATGGATAAGAAGGTTTCAAACCTTGGCCTTATTGATACCAATTTTTCTTGGGGTATCTTGAGTTTCCTCCTAGTCGGTAATGGGGTTGTTCCTACCACCTGGGGTTTGGATTTGGCCGGAATTGTTCTTTATTGAAGGGGGGTTCTTGTTGGAATGGACACCCTGGTAACACAGTTGCACAAGACTCAGATTAATCTTGATGTTGTGAGAACTGGTCAGAAAAATGAGTGTTATTAGAACAAATACCACAATGTAGTGGAATATAAGTAGAGTGTGAGTTACCTTGTTCATGAGAAAATTTCCTTAAAAGGTTATGCATCTCCAAAAGTTTAGTGTCTACCTTTTGTTTTAGGGCTGAATGACTTACCTCATGAACTCCTCGGGATGATTAAATTGCTCATGTACCAAATTGTTGTGCATTTTGAGCAATGTTGGCTATTAAATCACATGCGGCGGAAAGAGTTTTATCAGCAAGGGAACCACCAGGTGAAACATCAATCATTCCATGATCCATGGGAGTAAGTCCCTTATAGAATTATTGGATTAATAGTTGTTCACTAATCTGGTGGTGGGGGAAACTTGAGCAAAGTCTTTTGAATCTCTCATAGTATTCATGAAGGGTCTCTCCTAGTGATTGCCTAATTCCACATATTTCATTCCTAATTGATGATGTTCGGGAGGAAGGGAAGAACTTATCTTGAAAGAGTCGATTAAGGTCATTCTAGCCCCCAAATATTGTAGGCAAATAGTATATCCAGTCTTTGGCTACACCAACAAGGGAGAAAGGGATTTTCCTAATCTTAATTATGACCTCAGAAACATTTTTTGGTTTCATGGTGTAGCACACTATGTGTAACTCTTTGTGATGTTTGTGAGAGTCTTCATCGGGAAGACGATGGAATTTAGGAAGAAGGTGGATGAGACCAGATATCATCTTAATGTTTGCTACTTCCTCGGGATATTGGATATACGCATGTTGGTACTCGACATCAGGGGTGGTCTGTTCTTTTGAAGTTCGATTATTTATAGCCACGTTTTCTTGGGTTTGATGTGGTTCATTTTTGGATTGTTTAAGGACCACATGAGGTTCCAAAAGGTTTTCCACAATGTTACTTGATTGACCTTCTCTAGATTCCTTAATTTTTGTGTGAAGTGACTATTCAATTTTCGGGTCAAATTCAAGTACTGTTTCTTTACCCGATCAGGTCATGAAAATAATTTGTGATGTCTGTTTTTTTAATATGGATAAAGTCACTTAAGAATGGTGAAAATATAATATAATGTAATAATACAGAATTATAAAGATAGAGATGGAGAAGTATAAGAGATAGAGAGATAAATAAAACACCAAAAATAACCAAAAAAATGACAAAACCCAAAAAACAGTCAAATGGGGGTGGGATATTTAAAGTAGTACTCATTAAGAAGTAAAATAAATAAATAGAAGGAAATAAAGAAAAAAATGATCTTGGATCCCTGGCAACAGCGCCAAGGACCTTTGAGCTGTTCATTGAGAGCCAAAGTGGCCTCTACAATCCAAAGTGTGACATAAGGTCAAAACAGAGGTGAACTCATGGTTAGGGATACACCGATGAACTAATTGGTCACCCAAAATAATCCAAAAATAATGGTCATCCCAAATGTACCTCTGAGAAACATGTTTACATCTATGTGATTGTGAAGTGCTGAAATAGGTGGGGACCCCAGATGTTATTATAAAATTCACAATGTCCGCATACAAGAGGGTAAGGTCCACAACATCACAAAGGTTCTCATGAGGAATGAATTATTTAATGGGGAGGGATAAGTCATCATGGTGGTCCAGTGGTGAAGAAATACTACTAATATGGCTAGCTACAACATTTTCCACCCCCATCTTATCTCTAAGATCATGATCAGACTCTTCGAGGATGAGCATCCACTGTATGAGATGGGGTTTGGATCCTAGTTTATTTAAGAGAAAACGAAGGGCAGGATGATCAGACAAGATGATGATTTTTACCTGATATGTTATGAATGGAATTTTTCTAAGGAAGACACAATATAAAGGAGTTTGTTTTCAGTGGTTGTGTTGTTTTCCTGGGCATGGTCCCGGGTACGTGATGCATATGCAATGACATGAGGAGCCTTTTCAACCCTTTGTGATAAAACTACCCCAACTACAATGTTATAGGCATCACAAATAAGCTCGAAGGGGATATCCCAACTCAGTGGATGGATGATGGGAGGTGATGTGAGACTCTTTTTTAGTGAATTGAATGCATCCTCACAATTTTTATCAAACAAAAACTCAAAATATTTTTCGAATAACTGGGATAGTGGAAGTTCAATCTTACTAAATTATTTAATGAATCGCCGATAAAAACCAGCATGACCCAAGAAAGATCGCACCTCACAAACACATTTTGGATATGGAAGGGTTGAAATTAATTCAATTTTATATTTATCAACATGAATTACCTTATTTTAATTGACATTCCCTAGAAATATTACCCACTCAACCATAAAATGGAATTTCTCATAATTTAAAACAAAATCTTTTTCAAAGCAGGAGCAGAGGACATAACCTAGGTGTTCCAAACAATAATCAAAATAAGATCAATATACCGTGAAATCATCCATAAAGACTTCTATAAAACTCTCAAGGTACTAAAAAAAATACTCAACATACATTACTGAAATGTACCAGGATCATTACATAGACTGAATGGCATCCTTCTGTATGAAAATGTGCAAAATGGATAGGTAAATATTTTCTTTTCTTGGTCCTCAAGGGCTATATGGATTTAGAAATAACCCAAATTGCCATGAAGGAAACAATAACTTGACTTACCAACCAATCATTCAAACATTTGGTCAATGAATGGTAATTGAAAGTTTTCCTTTCATGTGGATTGATTCAGTCGATGATAGTCAATACAGACTCACCAAATATTTTGCACACATGTTGGAACCAATTCATTCCTTTCATTTGACACAACTTTTATTCCTATTTTTTTAGGCACAATTTTCACTTGGCTAACCCATTTACTATTACAGATAGGATAAATGATCCCCACATTAAGTAATTTACTAACTTCCAATTTTACCACTTCATGTATAGTGGGATTCAACCGGCTTTGAGATTGTTTTACGAGTTTAGCCACATCATACAAAAGTATATGGTGCATAAAAATAGATGGGATAATCCCGGTAATATCAGCCAATTTCCATCCAATTTCCTTTTTACACTTCCACATATGTTTGAGCAGTTTTGATTCCTGTTATGGAGAGATGATATTGGCAATAATGATGGGAAATTGGTCAACATGCTCAAGATATGCATATTCTAAATTATAAAGAAGTTGTTTAAGTTCCAACATTGGTGGTTTCTGGATTGAGGGAGGGGATTTAGGGCTAGTGAGGTCCATTAAACTATCTATCTCCTCATGTTTATTTTCTAAAGATTTAGAATCTATAGAAATGAGATTTTCAAAATCATCGACGGTTATGGGTACCTCAAAATAAACACACTCGTCAACTGAAGCACAAAATTTACTCTTTTCAGAACCCACACAGCACTCAAAACATGACTCAAAACTCAAATCATCCAAGGGTGAAGATAAAAAAATGAACCAGAGTGTGGTTGAGGATAGAATTGTGTGTGTGTGCATTGTTTGAGGGAACCTCTATCGAATAGACATTAAGAGTGGAGTGCTCTTCAACGGGGTGTTTCCTAGCCTCAAAGATGTAAAAACATACCTCTTATCCTCCAAATTCCATGCACAATGTAACATTGTGAATGTTGATGATCGTGTTGGCTATTTCTAGGAATGGCCTCCCATGTATGAGAGGAGCGTGTCCTTGGGTTCGAGTATCTTCCATCTCATGAATGCATAAATCAGATGGTAAGATGGTATTATTGACTCTGACAAGGACATCCTTAATCACTCCTTTTGGATGCATTTTACTATGGTTGGAAAGTTGCATGAAAATTCCTGTTCGTTGAATCTCTCCAACCTATATAGAAGTATACATGGAGTGAGGAATTACATTAATGGAAGCACAGAAATCTAGCATACCATCAAAAAACAAGGTCTCCCCAATCATACATGGTATCGTAAATATTCATGTATCCTTGCATTTGGTTGGCATTTCTGGTCGAATCAAGGCTGAGACATTCCTACCCATGGTGACTCTCCCATTCCCTTTCAGCCATCGTCTATGGGTACAAAGTTCTTTATGAAATTTGGCATAACAGGGAATTTTCTTGACTGCATCCAATAAAGGAATATTAACTTGAACGATTTTTAATGTATCCATTATCTCATTCTCAATATCATTATCATAATTTTTCATAGATTTGGATAGTCTTTGTGGGAAAGGAAGAGGAATGGATTTTTCATTTGAATCATCAAAAATAATTTGATTTGCCTTTTTATTTTGTTTTTCATTACATGAAATTTTTTTGGGTTGCGAAAGAGTGTTTTCAAGAGGGGGACATACATGTTTCATAGAATCAGTAGAAGGACAAAATTCATTACCATTAAAAAGTTTAATTACACATACATTACATATGTTCTTCGAATTGGAAATGGGTTGGGCTGGTAGTTTTCCAGAACCCTTCATCATTATCTCACCGATGTTGTTTGCCAATTGTCCCACTTGAGTTCGTAGGTCTTGAATTGACGATTGTGTTGTCTGTTGGAACTGGAGGTTCTGGGTTCCCATTTTCTTCACCATATCCTAGAGGATTGGTTCAAAATTTGGAGGAGGAGGATCTTTTTGAGATGTTGATGAATAAGAAGGTTTCATACCTTGTCCTGGTTGATACCGATTCTTCTTGGGGTAGCTTGAGTTTCCTCCTTGTCAGTACTGGGGTTGTGCCTACCACTCGGGGATTGGATTTTTCCAGAATTTTTCATGCATGAAGGGAGGTTCTTTTTGGAATGGATTCCATGGGAACACAACTGCACAAGACTCAGATGAATCTTGATGTTTAGGGCACTGGTCAGAAAAATGAGTGTTATCAGAACAAATACCACAATTTAATGGAATAGAAGTATAGTGCGAGTTACATTGTGCTTGATAAAATTACCTTATAAGGGTATGCATCTCATCAACATTAGTATCTACCTTTTGTTCTAGGACTGGATGACTTACCTCATGAACTCCTCGGGTTGGTTCAATTGCTCTTGTACCAAATTGTTGTGTATTTTGAGCCATGTTGGTGATTAAATCACGAGAGGTGGAAGGAGTTTTATCATCTAGGGAACGACCAGATGCAAAATCAATCATTAAATGATCCATGGGAATAAGCCCCTCATAGAAGTATTGGATTAATAGTTGTTAAATAATCTGGTGGTGGGGGTAGCTTGAGCAAAGACTTTTGAATCTCTCCCAGTATTCATGAAGGGTCTCTCCTTGTGACTGCCTAATTCCATAGATTTCATTCCTAATTGATGTTGTTTTGGTGGATGTGAATAACTTCTCTAGAAAGAGTCATTTATGGTCATTCCAGCCCCCAATTGTGGTAGGCAGATATTATAGCCAGTCGTTGGCTACACCATCAAGGGATAAAGGGAAAGCCCTAAACATAATTAGGTCATCAGAGACATTTTGTGGATTCAGGGTAGAGAACACTATGTGAAACTCTTTGAGATGTTTTTAAGGGATATCACTGGGAAGACCATGGAATTTAATAAAAATGTTGATGAGAATGGATCTCAGTTCAAAGTTGACTGCTTCCTCAGGATATTAGACGTATGTTGGTTGGTACTCCACATCAAGGGTGGTCAGTTCTTTTAATGTTCGATTATTTGCAGCCATGTTTTCATGGGTTTGATTGGGGTCAATTTTTGATTGGTTTAGGACCACATTAGGTTAAAAAAGAAGTTCCTCAATTTTACTTGATTGAACTTCTCTAGATGACCTGACTTGTGTGTGAAGTGACTTTTCAATTTCAGGATCAAATTCATGTAGTGTTTCATTACTAGATTGGGTTATGGAAATAATTTGTGATGTTTTTTTGAATGTGTATGAAATTTCTTAATAATGGTTAAAAGATAATATATTGTTATAATACATAATTATAGAGAGGGAGATGGAGAATAATAAGAGAGAGAGAGAGAACACACCAAAAAACAATAAAAAATAAAGACAAAACCCAAAAAAACAATAAAATGGGGATGGGGTATTTAAAGGAGTACTAATTATGAAGTAAAATAATTAAATAAATGGAAATTATAAAAAAAATAATCTTGTCCCCCGGGCAGCGGTTCCAAAATTGGATCACGTTGTCGAGCACGTCAAATTACTTGTTTAATTTTGACTAGAATTTCTCTAGTATAGAAACAACCCTAGGTCATCTCTCGATGGAGCCTTAGATCATTAATTTAAAAAGTGGGTTTTGATTATGAAATTAGACGGTGAATGATGTTTTGTAAAACATGGGGGTTTTATGATTAAAAATTAAAATATAAAATGAATGCGATAAAACAATGTAGAGATTAATAGAATTAATTAAGTGTGATCAACCTATGGTACTCTCATGATGTTTATCCTTCATCGCTTCATGATATATGGTTATGATCTTTTAATCCATCATTTGTAACAGCTACAACCAGAATTTTACATAGTTTATACTAGTATAAATCCTAGGTTTTAGTCGAAAACACACAATGATTCACCAGACACTGCCGATGATTGGGTGATTTGTGTTTGACCTCATAACCAAAACTCACCAAATCAACACACGAATAACTCGATGCGCTGTCCATGTTTGTATGTTATTTTTTTGTGATACCATGACATAAATGTAAATGGCCTTGATAGTGCTTATGTGATTTCAATTGACCAATATGAACCACACAAACACCACAATTGAATGGCGGAAAAGAATGTGGTGAACGGTGTGTGAAACATCACATGAATGGGTACCCCTAAAAAAGATCATATGAGTTGAGCATGACATACCAGTACATAACTTAATAAAATTAAAATAGATGATGTAGAAAAGCAACATAAAACTAGGAATTAAAATGATCATTCAATATAATAAAAAAATGAAGCTAAGGATTACATCACATTCCTCCCTGGGTGATCACAAGGGGTTTAAAAACCCATGGGAGAGGAGGAAGAGATAGATGTTTGGGTAGAACGTCACATAGCATCCAGAACATCTATGGATGTTGGAAAGACTCCTTGGGGACTCCAAAATGGTAGCACCTTGCCTTATAGCCGAACTCCAAAATGTGGAGCCCATGGTGCCATTTTATTGAAAAATTGATAGGCGGTTTTAGGCACACAGATTTCTTCAATCCACATGTACCACGTGTTTCATCCAATAGACAACTAAATCCCCTTTTTAAAAAAACATGAATGTAGTAGCCTCACTTCCTTAATATCTCAACCGAATGTTCAGCATCAATTAGACAAGTGGATTCATAAAAATGGACAGATTAGGGAACACCACATTTGCCTTTGTATTGATTTCATTACTTGGAAAGATCAGTTCGGTTGTGCCCCTTGACGGCCGAATTGGGCTTGGCTTTTTTTGTAAGAGTTGTAGAAAATTATATTTTGTACCAGCACACAAAATATGTTCTCATTTGGATGCATTGAAGTATCTATACAAGCACAACAGTGGATAGGTCTTCATGGATCCATGCAAATTTGGCCGATTTTTCTTCCACATCATCAAGGGCCCTCCAAATCATCTCCTCCTATATTGAAATAATAAATACAAGTAACATTGACCATTATAATATTGAGTAACATTAATTTATTGATTCAAACATAAAGTTAAATTTATTATTATATTTGTAATATTCATTACAAAACTAGTTTAAAACAGCTGTGTAAGGGTGGAATAAAATAGTGAATCATGGTACGATCACACCCCCACACCAAAAAAATTTCACTCATAGAAAAACTCAAATATCCAAATAAAACAATTCATATATATACTCACAAAATCATGAAGATTTAACATTTGAGGAAATTTTAATTAATGTAATCTGATCAATGATCGATCAACACCAAGGTGTTCTTCCGATTGAAAATAGAAAAAGATGTCTCATAAATCATATCATAGAAAAATTCAAAAAGATTCATGATACCAAAGTGAGAAAATAATTCAGAAGTCAACCATGACATTAACTCTTCATGTGTGTGTGTGAAAGCATTCCATGTTTTTCTTTCCACTGGCTATCCAAAAAAATATAGGTTATTTTATCCTTTTTAGCTTAAATTATTTTGTCCACCAAAACTAACCTACATCCTTTGCAATCATATTTCAAGACCCACTCACATTAGAATTCCTAGAAGTCAATCCATAAGCTTCTGACATAGGTATACTCATATTTTTCACATTTCATCCCACCCCTCATTTATTTATTTTTTTAGAAGTTTCATTTGGAACAAATCTCACACTCATCTCTCAACCCTAGTTTGATCTCCTCATGACACTAATTGCAATAGTTATAACAAGATAAAAGTTTGAGGAGAGTGGTTTTTGACCTACCTGAGAAAAAACCATTTTTTAGGGCATACAAAAGTTGGACATTAGGTACACATGGATAGGTCAATCTGGCACAGTAATGAAACAGATCAGATAAGGAATGAACATATGGGAATATTATTTAAAGATTAATAATATTAACCAAACATATATTTAACTTATATTATGTATGAAATATTAACACTTTGTGGTTTGGTGCCAAAATTTGTGGAGATATTAGTGACTTGGTTTTCCTAAAAACTACTCAAATAAGGGGCATCAATCATCTCAAAGGTTTCACATAGATACGACCATTTATATCATTGACAGAAAACCAATTCACTAAAAAAATAAAATCACCCCCGGATGTTAAATTCATAAAAATATTCTTTTTAGGCTTCCTTATGATATTTTTACTTCACCCCCTTTATGGTCACCAAATCATGGAATTTTGAAATTGTTGATGGGGAAAACTGAAAATACCCTAAAGAAGGCCAAAAAGAGAAGAAAGGAGAAAATGATGAAAATTCTAAACTAACGCAGGAATGTATGCACACCCCCCCCCACCAATAATATACAGTGTCCTCAAGGAAATAATTGAGAAAGAGAGAAGGAAGGATAAAACTGGGTGTGTTTTATTGGTATGATGCGTCGAGAAGGTGGATTTCATCCGCCAAATTCTTTGGAAAATCCTCATAGTAGTGTTTATGTCGCTTCCCATTAACGGTAACACTACTTCCACTCTGCTCATGCAAAATATGTATTGCACCAAAAGGGTAAACATTTGTAACAGTGTATGGACTATGCCATTGGGAACGAAGCTTACCTGGGTGGAGCTTAAGCATGGAATTCTACATTAGGACCTTCTCACCAATATGGAACTGTAACACCCCAAAATTTTATGAGATATATTCTTGTTAATTTCATTGATAACTTCTATTGTATAGTACACCAAGATTATCTTGTACTATACACAACACCGTATTAGCTTGTAGTATACGCAACACTATACTTGGGTCGTGTTACACAAAATTTCAAGTTCATTTTGTGGAAGCTATTCTATGGAACATTAGGTATAGATTTTGTTCAATGTATAAATGAAATAAGTTTTGATTATGTTATAGGAAACACCGAAGGTAGCTTTCACTACACGAAGCCCTAACATGGCTTGCATTACACGCAATCATGACCATCCTCAATAGCGTGTGTAGTACGCAATACCGAGTTTCACTAAACGAGATATTATTAAAATATTATATAAACTAGCCGTTATGATTATTAATACCCACTTTTTGAAATTTTATAAATTTTATAGTTCAAAATGGACTTCATTTTTGGATTCGGAATATCAAAATTAGCCTGGGTAAATTTTTGGTATTTTTCTGAAAACTTCCAATTTTTGATGAATAGTGAAAACACTTGGTTACTATTTAAAAACCAACTTTTTATTTAAATAATTATTTATTTTATCTAAATTTATTTTAGGTACAAATTTATACATAATACCTATATATATGTTCAATATAATTCATTGGAGTCATTTTATAATAATTTTAGATATATAAAATGTTTACTGAACTTCTCACCGTCTTTTACCCACCTCCTAGTAGAAATTCAAAATTTACAAAAAAAATAATTTTACCACTTCTGTGAGTGGAATTTCAAAAATCAGAGAGACATGGTTAATATCAATGAGTAAAATTTGGTTTAATAAGATAAAAATAATTTTTGGCCAATATTAACTTTTTTCTTTTATTTACCACGGTTAAAAGTAAATAGGGTAATTAATGGTAAAAAGGATATTACTATTACCCTAACACATGTCCTAATTATACTGGATAACTGTAATTAGACCAAAAACAAACTTAGGGATAAAATATTACCCTTTAGGTCCACATGTATTAGATTAGGACATTTATTATTATTTTATTTAATTAAGAGTTAAAATAGTTAAAATCAATGTTTAATAACTACAAAATTTTAATATAGGGTTATAAATAATTAAAATTAGACTATAAATATTCATTAAATATATATAAATATTTCCTATATAATGGTATTTTATTTATAATTTTTAGACATTGAATAACTTATTTTAGTTATGACACAATGATGATGTAGTAATTACCTTATTAATGAAATATTAACAAAATTGATTTTATAAATACCCAAATAAATGTAATTTTATACTTTTTATGAATTACACTGATTTTCTAGGTTAAAATGACATGTTTGTATTGATTAAATTAACATTCTTCGAACTAATAATGCTTTTATGATTTTCACAAAAAATATATTTCCAAATAGTGTCAAAATTGACATAAAATAGTTTTTTAAAAAAATATTATATTATTAATTGTTATGCTATTTATAAAAAAATAATGTTAAGATAAATGACTTAAATAAGGTTATATATATTAATAATGAACCACTTGGGGTTCTTTTGGCTTGTTATAGTATGTGAATTAACCATATAGTGTAAAAACAAGAAGAGATGGTAAATGTTTAATTATTTATCATAGAGTTAAATCTAAATGGTATGGTTAAAATAGTAACCAAAACTTTTCTAAAACCTATTGGTTGAGATGATTTCGACCCATCCCCACTTTATCTTCTAAATTATTCAATTTGGTGCTATTATAAACCGAATATGACTTTATTATAAAATAATATTTTAAGTTTTTTCTAAGGTGCTCCTCTCCTCCTTTATAAAAAGGGAACCCCTTCTCTCTTCTCTTCACACCCTTTTAGCCTTGATGCTCGAAAAAACACTTCCAATTCCTCTTCTCAACCTCTCTAGTTATATCATTGGGGTTCTGGTCTTCTTTAAAGACCATATCTAGTTCCCTAAGAAGATGTTTAAACGAGGTGCATCGAGGAAGAGGTAATCTCTTCTACCGACTCTTTCAAATTTATTTATTCTTCTACATAGTCTTCTTTAGTTGTATCATTTTAAATTAATAACATCAGTATTATTTATATACAGATATGTTATTATAAATATTAAACAACCCTATTTCACATTTTATCCATCCTATGGAAAATGAAATCACAGCACGTGCATACGTATGGAATACCGCCTCCACGCCGTGGTGTAATATATTTTCCACCACCACCTCACATGGATGGGTATAATGGTGTAAATAATAACAATATAAAATTAATATAAAATCATACTGATTATATGATATTCCAATTCCATTTGATAAATATGGGAATGATATCATCTCTCATGTGTACGTAAGGATTACCGTCTCCACGACGCGATGAGATTCATTTTCCATGTTAATAATTCAAGAATGATTATAAAGTATATATAATATGTAATCCTAAAATATATGACCTAATAATGCTACTGGGTTTATATATATATATATATTTCATCTACCTACTTATATTCAAGTAAATAAGTAAAAGAAAATAGCGTTCATGTGTATGTACAACCTACCGTCTCCACCAACTTTGTATTTCATTTCATTTATCTACCTATTATATATATCTATATATATTTACTGAATATATATATATATATGATATATAAATAATGATTTATATTTTGTAAGTAATCAAATCAGGATATAATTAATAATATTATCAAGAACAACAACTCCAAACGCGTACGATAAATAAAACGATTTTAGCCAAAACGCTGCTTTAACATTGAATTTTCAAAAGAACAGGTAATATAAAGTCATAAGTGAACCATATATGATATCATAACAATTAATATTACTCTGTAATAAGTCAATGAAATTATTTAAATAACTATACAGAAGGTTCGGATACGTACGAAGCATATCGGACCTAAGGTAAGGGATAACTTTTCCAATCATATTTTTATCATAGATTGTTTATTCGTAAGTATTTATTGGGTTTATATTTATCATCCATGTACCAATTTCCTAAAAATGGTTTCATATATGTTTAAATTAATATTTACCCTTTTATGAATTTTACTACGTGTTATGCAACTAATTTTTCTTTTATTTACCATACGAGGTACTTTTTGACTTTTCCGGCAAAGGTGCGAGAAGAATGTTTTTTTACTTATACGGCATGAACAGATTTTTACGGTCTCATAATGCCTAATTTTCAAGAATATTCCTCTATAAGATTTTATTATTATTTTCAAAAAAATAATTTTCC
The DNA here is from genome assembly GCA_963277665.1 of Viscum album. Lineage (NCBI taxonomy): Eukaryota > Viridiplantae > Streptophyta > Magnoliopsida > Santalales > Viscaceae > Viscum > Viscum album. The sequence continues at coordinate 309,282,828 of OY728158.1, forward strand.
TTTAAAATTGCAATGCATTTTGTGAAAATAAAATGATTTTGTAGAAGAAACGACATTTTCCTCAAAAACTCATTTCATGTGTTTTGTCAAAACTATTTTCCATATAAGATGACAATATTTCATATGTGTATGTTTCAATTATAAGTTATATATGATTTAAATGGTTTCACTTTTCTTATGATGAAATTATATATGTCTATTTATATGGATTTTGTTATGATGGGATGATGTTTATTAAACCCATTTTACTCTTTAGGTTATGATGAATGATTTATGTTTATTTTGTGTCACAATTATGAATGATTTAATTATGATATGTGTGGGACCTATATCTCCCTCCAATGCATTGGGTAAAGATTTATATCTCCTGAGATAGACATGGATGGAACGGTAATTTAATCCGGTTCAGTGTTACAAGACTGAAACAAGGAGTGAACTTGATTCAGATAGAGACTTTGTCCACTAAGATGGTATTGGCAGCAATGCCATGGATACTATGGAAATCAAATCATGTGATTAATGGTTTTCTACAATTAAATGTTTTATTACAAATCTCTTTTATCTTGATTAATGTTCATTTATGACTTATTCCTTATGTATTGCAAAGATTTATTTCACAACTCAATATTTTGATGTGTAAAATTTTTCTTCATGTTTTGAAGTCCAAATATATATGGTTTGTTTTATTTTCTCCATGATTACCATTAATGAGAATTTGAGCTCACCATTTATATGTTTTCTTTTATCCAGGATATAAAGAAATGTTTTCGTAAAGAAAACAAAAGGGTAAGATCTTTATGAGAGATGTTGATGATCTTTCACCGCGATTAGAAGATGATGTTCCAAGTTTCAAAAAAAACTAAACTATTACTGTCCTTGTGTGTTTATTTTTTTATTTATTAATTATTCCGAAAATGTAATGTAATTTCCAGGTACATTAAGCTTTGGATCTCTACAGTTGGTTTTAGAGGAAAGGTTTAGTCAAACTTTGGAATCTAGGATGTGAGAACATTACTGAGATCCCTAGAGATATTTCTATGGTATGTCTAAAGATGTCCCTAATGTTAAGTATAAGTATAGGTTATAGTCCTAGAATTATGGTAATGATATTAGAATTAATCCTAAAATTTTAGATATTGAAGGTACTGCCCGTTTATTTTGTTGTGTTCCTAGCATGATTTTTGCCTCTCACGGTTTTCTTTTTGGGTCTTAGACGATGGCTGGAACCTGGAGGAACCATGTTGATCAATGTAATGGAAAATGCAATGATTGTCCTCCTGAACAACCAAATGTGATGGGAGATGGAGTGAAAAATCTTATTACTGTACTTACAGAAGCTATGAATCATTGTGGATTTCCAAATGATCAGAGAAGGGAACAATATTCTATGGAGTCCTTCATGAGTCAACAACTGCCTTCTTTCAATGGGTCTTCTGATCCACTTGTTGCTGAACAATGGATCAGTACCATTGAAAAGATATTTTCCATACTCTACTGTTCAAAACATGAAAACGTCATTTTAGCTGTTTACTATTTAAAAGGTGAAGCAGACCATTGGTGGACTCTAATTAAGAATACATGGCCCCAAGATGAAATTGAATCCAGGGAATTAGACGACTTCAAGATCATTTTTTTCAGTAAGTACTTCCTTCGTATTATTCAAACAAAGATGGAAAAGAAGTTCCTTGAACTTTAGCAAAATGATGATGAATCTGTTGGTATATAAAAAGCAAATTTTAAAAGCTTTCAAGGTTAGCATCTGGAATTATCATCCAACCTGAAAGTAATGTTGATCGATTATTCAGTGGCTTAAAACCAAGTCTTCGAAGAGCATTAGCTATAAGACACTTCGGTACCTATGAAGAAATTTTGCGTTGTTCTATCAAGGTAGAACTATAATTTTTTGTTTCATATCCGTCTCAAGGTTTTGACATGAAACGAAAGATGGAGTTCAAGAAAAAATCATAGAATAATGGTGAAAAGAAGGTGATTGTTTCTGTATGCTCAATGTGTGGAAAGAAGCATGGTGGAGATTGTCTAAAAGGTACTAAAAAAATGATTCAAGTGTGGAAAAAATGTCACAGAGCTGTTGAGTTCTGAAGTAATGGGAAAAAGGTTTCTAATGACGTGAATAGAGAAAAGACTACAGATAATGCTCCACCAACACTTCAATGCTTCAAGTGCAAGGAAATGGGGCATTATGCTAACCAATGCCCTAATAAAAGGTTTAATTATGATCGACCTCAACAACATCTTAAGGTAAAAGACAAAGGTAAGTCACAGACAATCACTATTGGCGATGTTGGGTATGACAATGATGTAGTGGAATGATAATGTGTTTATGTAACAGGATTCCAAAATAATGTTGTGGAATATCATATATAGTATTGTGTAATATTTGAATATCTATGTATTGGTTTATTGTGGTTTTCAATAATTATATAGTACCGGTAACCATAAATAGTAATTCAAATATTTTGGAAAGCATATTATATGCACATAATGAAGGGATAAGGTGAAAATAATATGTTTGATAGTATTAATGAGCTCATGATTGATAAAAGGACAAAGTGATATCATGGTTTGAGTATATAGAAATTTTCAGATTTTGGTACGTGGAAAGTGTTAAATTTTGACAGCATTCAAGTTTCTACTAAGGTTCAATGGGTATTCATTTTTCAAGAGAATATGTGATTAAGGTCTTCACATGGTTGGAATGTGACCAACAAGATATATCGTATGATAAATGATGGTATTCACATGCTCTTCAGATGACATTTCTAGTAATCATTTTCTTCATACTATTAGTTTGGACCGAAGTATTTTGGATAAGCCTAAATATTGAAATGTATTATGTTGGACATAATTCAGTATTGATTAAAACTGGAACTTTTTTTCAATATTATTTTTGGAATGTTATAATAATGTAGTATTAGAAAAAGGACAACCTAGAGGATGGGTGACAACCCGTCACGTCGGACAATGCTGTGGGAATCGATCCCAAAACTAAATTGTGATAGGCCTTTATCACCAACCACTGGCCTACAAGAAGTATCTGGTTAGTAGATAGTAGATTTCTTTTATTAAGCGTTATGATAAATGAAGTATAAGTCCATTTTTGGAATCATATACGATTAATCTCACCATAGATGGACTTATTTATAATTAATAACTTATGCTAACCTTTTTGTGATAGAAATAGATGGGATAACTTATCATTCTGTCGCATGATCTGCTAACACTTCATGAATGACAAATTCAATTTCATTTCGTTAAATAGAGATGTAGTGGAAATTGTTCCCGGAATGGCCAATGACGATATTACACTAAAATCAAGTAAGTATTTCTCCTTATGTAAAAAACCATCGACGTTAGGGAAATGATCTTGAAAAGTAAAACTATTGTCCTAGTACTCTCATATTGGATGAATCAGATGGTACCTTAGATCATCTCAAATTTATGGCTTTGCGATTGTTGGATTTTTTATAGCCATGTTCTCTACCACATTCCATCCGAACATGATGGTTAGATTTCTCTTCCATATCCCTATTTTCATCTATGTTCTCCTATGTGGAAACCCAGTGATAAAATAATTTGGGTAACCATTATGTTTCATACATTAGTTTTTAAAATTAAGTTTTAGTATTCCTTTTTACGATGTGATTTTCTATGAACGAAACTTGCAAGTAGTAAACCATTTATAACCCTGACAAATTTTGAGGGAGAAATTCGTTTTAAGGGGGGTAGAATGTAACACCCTGAAATTTTATGAGAATATTCTTGATAATTTCATTGATGTCTTCTATTTTACAGTACACCAAGATTATCTTGTACTATAAGAAACACTGTATTAGCTTACAGTATACGCAACACTATTCTTGGCTCGTGTTACAAACAATTTCAAGTTCATTTTGTGGAAACTATTCTATGCAACATTAAGTATATATTTTGTTTAATGTATAAATGAAATAAGTTTTGATTCTTTTGTACGCAATACCAAAGGGAGATTTCACTACACGCACCCCTGAAATGGCTTTCATTACATGCAATCATGACCTTCCTCGATAGCGTGTGTAGTATGCAAAACCAAGTTTCACTAAAGGATATATTATTAAAATATTATATAAACTAGCCGTTATGAATAGTAATACCCTCTTTTTTAATGTTTATATTTTTTTAACATTAAAAATGGACATCATTTTTGGATTCAGAATATCGAAATTATCCTAGGGTGAATTTTTGGTATTTTTCATGAAAACATTCAATCTTTGACGAATAGTGAAAACACTAGGTTACAATATAAAAACCAGCTTTTTATTTAAAAAATTATTTATTTTATTTAAATTTATTTGAGGTAAAAATTGATACATAATACCTATATATGTTCAACATAATTCATTGGAGTCATTTTATAATAATTTTAGTTATATAAAATGTTTATTGAACTTTTCACCGACTTTTACCCACCTCCGTGGAGAATTTGAAAATTTACATAAAACAAAATTTTACCGCTTCTGTGAGTAAAATTTAAAAAATCCGAGAGACATGGTAAATATCAAAGACTAAAATGTGGTTCAATAAGATAAAAATAATTTTTTATGAATAGTAATTTTTACTTCTATTTACCACGGTTAAAAATAATAGGGTAATTATAGGTAAAAATGATATTACTATTACCCTAAAACATGTCCTAAGTCTAATGGATAAGAGTAATTTTACCGAAAACATCCTTAGAGATACGAAATTACCCTTTAGGCCCACTTGGATTAGATTAGGACATTTATTATTATTTTATTTAATGAATAGTTAAAATAGTTAAAATCAATGTTAAATAACTAAAAAGTTTTAATATAAGGTTATACATAAGATAAATTCGACTATAAATATTCATTAAAAAGATAAAAATATAACCTACATAATGGTATGTTAATTATTATTTTTAGACATTAAATAATTTAATTTATTAATGACACAACGATGATGTAGTAATTACCTTATTAATGAAATATTAACATAATTGATGTTATAAATACCCAAATAAATGTAATTTTAGACTTTTTATGAATTAAAATAATTTTATACGTTAATATGACATGTTAGTATTGATTCACTTAACTGCTTTCTAAATAATCATGCTTTAGGATTTTTACGAAAATCAATTACCAAATAGTGTCAAAATTGACATAAAATCATTTTTAAAATAAATATTATATTATTAATTTTAATTCTATTCCTAATAGTCCATGGTTCTGCCAAATGACTTAGATAAGTTTAGATATATTAATAATTAACCACATGGGGTTATTTTGGCTTGTTATAGTATGTTTATTAACCATATAGTGTAAACAAATAAGAAGACACGGTAAAAGTTAAATTATTTAACTTATATTTAAATCTAAATGATAAGGTTAAAATAGTAACCTAAACTTTTCTAAAACCGATTTATTGAGAAGATTTTAAGACATACCCACGTTTTCATATAAATAAATCAATTTGGAGCTATTATTAACTGAATATTACTTTGTTATAAAATAATATTTTATGTTTTTCCTAAGGTGCCCCTCTCCTCCCTTATAAAAAGGGAACCCCTTCCCTCTTCTCTTCACACAATTTTGAGCCTTGAAACTCGTCTAAACCCTGAAAATTTCTCTTCTAAATCTCTCTAGTTATTTCATAGAGGTTCTGGTATTCTCAAAAGACCAAATCTAGTTCCCTAAGAAGAAGTTTAAAGGAGGTGCGTCGAGGAAGAGGTAATCTCTTCTACCGACTCTTTCAGGTTTCATTCTTCATCAACTTCCTCTTATTTAGTTGTTTCATTATAATGTAATAACATCATTATTACATATATACTGTTATGTAATTATAAATATTATAAACCCTATTTTATCTTCTATCCATCCTACGGTAAACAAAATCAATGCCCCTGCGTACGTACGGAAAACCGTCTCCACGCTGTGGAGTATTCTATTTTCCACCACCACCTTACATGGATGGGTATAATGGTGTAAATAATAACAATATATGATTATTATAAAATAATTCTGATTCTAAGATATTACAATTCAATTCAATAAATTTGGGAACAATATCATTCCTCGTGCGTACGTACGGATTACCGTCTCCACGAACGATGAGATTCATTTTCCATGTTAATAATTCAAGAATGATTATAAAGTATATATAATAATTAATAATGAAATATATTACCTAATAATGATACTGGATTTATGTATATATATATATATATGTCATCTACCTACTTCCATTCAAATCAATAAGGAAAACAAAACAGCGTTTATGCGTACGTACGGCCTACTGTCTCCATGAACGGTGTATTTCATTTCATATATATATCTATTATATATATCTATATATATGTACTGAATATATATATATATTATATTTAAATCATGATTTATATTCTTGAAGTAATTAAATAAATATATAAGTAATACTAATATCAAGAACAACAAGTCCAAACATGTACGATAAATAAAACGATTTTACACAAAATACTGCTTTAACATAGAATTTACAAAAGAACAGGTAATATAAAGTCATAAGTGAACCATATATGCTATCATAACAATGAATATGAATCTGTAATAAGTAAAGGAGATTATATAATAACTATACAAGAGGTTTAGATACGTACGAAGCATATCAGACCTAAGGTAAGGGATAACTTTTCCAATCTCATTTTTATCCGAGATTATTTATTCGTAAGTATTTACTAGGTTTATATTTATCATCCATGTCCCTATTTTATAAAAATGGTTTCATATATTTTTAAAGTCCTTTTTACCCATTTTTTAATTTTACTACTTGTTATGCAAGGAATATTTATTTTATTTACCATATGAGGTACTTTTTGACGTTTCTAGCAAAGGTACGAGAAGAATGTTTTTTTACTTATACAGCATGAATGGATTTTTACGGTTTCATAACGCCTAATTTTCATGAAGATTACTCTAAAATATTTCATTATTATTTTCAAAAAAATAATTTTATTTTACAATTTTATAGCATTTTTTGAAAATAAAATGATTTTGAAGAAGAAATGATATTTTCCTCAAAAATTCATTTCAAGTGTTTTGTCAAAACTATTTTCCATCTAAGATAACATTATTTCATATGTGTATGTTTCAAGTATAAGTTATATATGATTCGAATTGTTTCACTTTTCTAATGATGAAATGATATCTATTTGTTTTATAAGGATTATGTTAGGATGGGATGATGTTCATGAAACCCATTTTACTCTTTGGGTTATGATGAATGATTTATGTTTATTTTGTTGCACAAGTTAGAATGATTTCATTATGAGATGGGTGGGACCAATATCTCCCTCCAATGCATTGGGTAAATATTTCTATCTCATGAGACAGACATGGGTGGAATGGTAAGTTAATCTGGTTCTGTTTTACAGGACTGAAATGAGGAGTGAACTCGATTCAAAATGGGACTTGGTCCACTAAGATGGTCTTGGAAGCAATGACTTGGCTACTATGGAAATCATATCATGTGCTTAATGGTTAGATACAATTAAATGTTTTATTCTCAGGATATTTTATCATGATTAATGTTCCTTTATGACTTATTCCTTACGTACTACCACGATTTATTCCACAACTAAATATTTTTATGTGTAAACTTTATGTTCATGTTTTGAAGTCCAAATGTATATGGTTTGTTTTATTTTCTCCATGCATACCCTTACTAAGAATATGAGCTCATCATTTATATTTTTTCTTTTCCCTAGGATATAAACAATGATTTTAGTTTAGAAAACAAAAGGGGAATATCTTTATGGGAGATGTTGACGATCTTTCACCATGATTAGAAGATTATTTTCTGAGTTTCAAAAGACACTAAACTATTACGGTCCTTGTGTGCTTGTTTTTGTTATGTATTAAGTATTCCGAAAAAGTAATATAATATCCATGTACATCAAGCTTGGGGTCTCTACAAGAAATTCCACTATAGAATCATGCTATCATGAATAGAATTTGTCTTATATTTATAGATCTGGGAGTTCTTATATGCATCATGTTAAATTTCTTCCAACTATTGAATCTGCAGCTTTCTTTGCTCAACTGAATCCGAAAGGTTCATATTACATTTCATAACAACCCAATATGCATGGTGTTCTACCTCCACTGGGAGGTGACAAGCCTTTCAGAACACAATTATATATGGTGACATTCTGATTGGGGTTTTAAAAACTGTACAGTACTCCCAAAGTGCATCATCCAAGCACAAACTCCAATCTTTCTTATTGGGTTGCACCATTTTTTTTCAAAATTAGTTAAACTTACTGATTTTATATTTATGCTTGTCCATTAGTTTGGGTGGGATATGCAGTGGAGACTCAATGATCAACCCCAAACATAAAAATCAAATTTTTCATGTTGCGATTGTATAAATGTGAACCCTGATCACTAATAATGAATCTTAGTAAACCAAACCTACTGAATATTTAGGAACTCAAGAAATCAACAACCATTCGAGAGTCATTGGTCCCGGTGGCCTTTTCTTCCACCCATTTAGATACATAGTCAATAGCAAATAAGATGTAAAAAATACAAATGAATTTGGAAAATGCCACATGAAGTCAATGCCCCATGCATCAAAATATTTAAAGAATAACATGGGTTATTGGGGGAATTTCATTCCTCTTAGAGATATTCCCTATGAATTGACAAAGACTACATGACATGAAAAATCAATGGTAATCCTTATATGATTTTGGTCAATAAAGTAATGAGTCAAGGACCATTTAATTTGTTCGTTGAGAGCAAAAGTGGAATCCACATGTCAAAGTGTGACAGATGGTCAAAATAGAGGTGAACTCATGGTCAGGGACACACCTACGAACTACTTGGTCACCAAAAATTCTATAGAAATAAGGGTCATTCGAAATTTACCACATAGAATCATGTTTATGTCATTAGGATTGTGAAGTGATAAAATCAGTGGGGACCCTAGATGTTGCTCGAAAATTCACAATGTCTGTATACCAGGGGGAAGGTCTACAACATCACAAAGTCTCTCATGAGGAATGAATTCTCCAATGGGGATGGAAAAGTTAATATGGTGGTCCAGTGGTGAATAAATCCAACTAATGTGGTCACATAAAACATTTTCAACCCCCCTCTTATCTATAATATCATGTTCAAGCTATTGGAGGAGGAGCATCCACCATATGAGATGGGGTTTGGCTTCAGGTTTGATTAAGAGAAAACAAAGGGTAGCATGATCAGAGAAGACGATGATTTTTGACCCAAGAATATATGAACATGATTTTTTGAAGGAAAATACAATATAAAGTAGTTCTTTGTTCAGTGATTGTGTAGTTTTCCTTGGTAGGGTCAAGGGTAGGTGAGGCATACACAATGACATGTGGAGCCTTCTCAACCCTTTGTTATAAAACTAACCCTAATATAAAGTTAGAGGCACCAAACATAATCTCAAATGGAAGATCCCACCATGGTGGTTTGATGAATGAAGGTGATGTAAGACTCTTTTTAGTGAATTTAATGCATCCTCACAATTTTTATCAAACAAAAACTATGAATCTTTCTTAACTAGGACAATGGAAGTGAAATATTACTAATGTATTTAATGAATCCGTGGTAAAAACCAGCAGGACCCTACAAAGATCGCACCTCACGAACACATTTTGCATATGGAAGAGTAGAAATTAATTCAATTTTAGATTTATTAACCTGAATTACCTTATTTGAAATGACATGCCAAAGAAATATCCCCCACTCAACCATAAAATGGCATTTCTCATAATTTTAAAAATGATCTTTTTCAATGCAGTGGCGGAGGATAGAACATAGGTGTTCCAAAAAATCAACAAAAAAAGATCCATATACCGTGAAATAATCCATTAAGACTTCCTAAAACTCTCAAGGTACTCAAAAAAAATACTCTACATACATCGCTGGATGATGATTTTTAAAACGCATAGTACAATTGGGTTGAAGATATATGTGTGCCTAAAACCACTTTCCAATTTTCCTATAAAATGGCAGCATCTTGCCTCCTATCAAAACTCCCAAATGTGGAGACCAAGGTTACATTTTTTAGGAAAAATGGAAGGTTGTTTTAGGGTCACATATTTCTTCAATCAATTTGTACCATGCGTTTTGACCAATAGACACCCGAATATCCCTTTTGACGAAACTAGAAAGTTTTATCCCCACTTCCTGACTATCTCCACCGAATGTTTTGAATCAATTGGACAAGTGGATCTAGAGATATGGACAGATTACATAACACCTCATTTTCCTTTGTGCAGATTTGATTCCCCTGACAGTTTAGTTCTGTTGGGCCACTTGACGGTCGAATTGGGCTTGGATTCCTTCATAATAGTTGTAGCCCATTATAATTTGTACCAGCAGACAAAATATGATCCCATTTGGATGTACATAATTTTCTATAAAAGAACAACAGTGAAAAGGTCTTCATTGATCCATGCAATTTTGGACCATTTTTCTTCCACTACATCAAAGTCCCTCCAAATCATCTCCTCCTACATTGAAATAATAAAAACAAGTAACATTTCCCATTCTAATATTTATTAACATTAATTAATTTATTCAAACATAAAGTAAAGATTATTATTATATTTGGAATATTCATTACAAAACTAGTTTAAAACAGCGATGTATGGGTGGAATAAAACAGTGAATCATGGTACGATCACACCCTCACTACTACAAATTTTCACTCTTGGGAAAAGTCGCAAATCAAAATAAAATGATGCATATATATATTCTCAAAATCATGAAGATTTAACATTTCTGAAAATTTTAATTAATGTAATGTGATCAATGCACGAACCACACCAAGGAGTTCTTCCTGGTGAAAATAGAAAGAGATGTCTCATAAATCGTATTATAGTGAAAATCAAAAAGATTCATGATAGAAAATTGGGCAAGGAATTAAGAAGTCAATGATGACATTAACTCTCCATGTGTGAGTGTGAAAACCATTCCATGCAATTATTTTCACTTTCAATCCAATAAATATATGTTATTTTAACATTTTTCAGCTTAAATGATTTATCCACCAAACCTACCCTACATCCTTTGCAATCATATTTCAAGACCCACTCACTTATACAATCAATCAAAAATCTCTTGACCTAGATATCACCATATGTTGCTCATTTCATCACTCCCCTCATTTATTTATTTTTTTAAAAGTTTCATTTGGATGAAATATCGCACTCATCTCTCAACCCTTGTTTGATCTTCTCACAACACTAATTGCAACAGTTATAACAAGATGAAAGGTTGAGGGGGAGTAGGTTTTTACCTGCCCAAGACACAACCAATTTTTTTGAGGCTGTACAACAGTCGGACATTAGAAACACATGCATAGGTAAATCTGGTACATTAATTAAACAGACCGGATAAGGAAAAAATGTATGGAAATATTATTTAATGCTGAAAAATATTAACCTAAAAAATATTTACCTTATATTAAGTAAGAAATATTCACACTTTGTGGTTTCATGCAAACATTTGTGAAGATATTAGTGACATAGTTTTCCCAAAAACTACTCACACAAGGGGAATCAATCATCTCAAAGGATTCACATAGATATAGCCATTTATATCATTGATTGAAAACCAATTCACTAAAAAAAGAAAATCAATCCCTAATGATAAATTCAAAAAAAATATTTTTTAGCCTTCATTCTGGTATTTTTACTTTCCCCCCTTTATGTTCACCAAATCATAGAACATCAAAATTTTTGATGGGGAAAAATGAAAATACCATAAAGAAGGACAAAAATAGAAGAAAGAAGAAAATGATGAAAATTACCAACTATCCTGGGAATGTATCCACCCCCACACATAGAATATGAAGTGTCCTCACTGAAATATTTGAGAATGTGAGAAGGAAGGATAAAACCTTGTGTAATTTATTGGTATGATTCATCGAGAAGGTGGATTTTCTCCACCAGATTCCTTGGAAAATCCTCATTGAAGTGTTTATGGCACATCCCATTGATGGTAATACGTCATCCACTATGCTCATGAAAAATATGTATTGCACCAAAAGGGTAAACATTAGTAATATTATAAGGACAGATCCATTGGGAACAAAGCTTACCTGGATAGATCTTAAGCATGGAATTGTACATGAGGACCTTCTCACCAATATGAAACTTCCACTGATGAATCATGCTTTCCTGAATAGCTTTTTTCTTCTCCTTATAGATTTAGGAGTTTTCATATGCATCACATCGAATTTCTTCCAACTCTTGAATCTGCATCTTTCTTTTCTGAGAGGTTCATATTACATTTTTTAATAGCCCAATCTGATTGGTGTTCTTCCTCCACATGGATGTGACAAGCCTTTCCAAACACAATTCTGTATGGTGACATTCTGATTGGGGTTTTAAAAGCTTTACAGTATACCCAAACTGAATCATCCAAGCGCAAACTTCAATCTTTCCCATTGGGTTACACCATTTTTTCCAATATTTTTTTAACTTCCCGATTTGATATTTCTTCTTGTCCATTAGTTTGGGGGTGATATACAGTGGAGACTTTATGATCGACCACATACTTACGATGAAAATTTTTCATATTGTGACTGAAAAAATGTGAACTCTGATTATTAAAAATGAATCTTGGTAAACCAAACCTACTTAAAATTTGGGACCTCACAAAATCAACAACCACTCAAGATTCATCGGTCTCAGCGGCCTTTTCATCCACCCATTTAGATACATATTCAACAACAAATAAGATGTACAAAAATAAAATTGAATTTCGAGAAGGCCCATGAAGTTAGTGCCCCATGCATCAAAAATTTCACAGAATAACATTGTTTGTTGGGGCATTTCATTCCCCTTAGAGATATTCCCTATGAATTGAAAATTACTACATGACTTTCAAAATATATGGGAATCCCTATAAAATGTTTTCTAATAGAGTCATGAGTCTATGACCTTTCGAGCTGTTCATTGAGAGCCAATGTGACATCCCCAAGCTAATGTGTGACAATAGGTCAAAACAGAGGTGAACTCAAGGCCAGGGACACACCGAAGAACTAGTTGGTCACCAAAAATTCTCCACAAATAAGGGTCATCCCAAATGTACCACTGAGAATCATGTTTAAGTCTTTGGGATTTTGATGTGATGAAATCAGTGGGGACCCCAGATGTTGCTAGAAAATTCAAAATGTCCGTATACCAGGGGGTAAGGTCCACAACATCACAAAGGTTCTCATGAAGAATGAATTCTCCAATGGGGAGGGATAAGTCAGCATTGTGGTCCTGTAGTGAATAAATCCAACTATTGTGGTCAACTAAAACATTTTCCACACACACTTATCTCTAATCTCAATGTCAAACTCTTGGAGGATGAGCATCCACCGTATGAGATGGGGTTTGAATTCATGTTTCTTTAAGAGAAAAAGAAGGGCATCATGATCAGAGAAGATGATTATTTTTTACCCGAGAATATATGAACAGAAATTTTCCATGGAAAACACAATATAAAGGAGTTATTTTTTAGTGGTTGTGTAGGTTTCCTGGGTAGGGTCAAGGGTACGTGAGGCATACGCAATGACATGAAGAGCCTTCTCAACTCTTTGTGATAAAACTTCCCCAACTGCAAAGTTAGAGGAATCACACATACACTCGTTGGGGAGATCACACCTTGGTGGTTGGATGATGGGAGGTGATTTGTGACTCTTTTTTAGTGAATTGAATTCATCATCGCCATTTTCATCAAACACAAAATTGGAATCTTTTTTTAATAACCGGGACAATGTTAGTGAAATCTTACTAAATTCGTCAATGAATAGGCGGTAAAAAATAGCATGACCCTAGAAATATCGCTCCTCACAAACACATTTTGGATATGAAAGGGTTGAAATTAATTCAAAATTAGATTTATCAACTTGAATTCCCTTATTTGAAATGATATTCCCATGAACTATCCCCCACTCAACCATAAAATGGCATTTATCATAATTTAAAACAAGATCATTTTCATTGAAGCGGCTTAGGATAGTACCAAGGTGTTCCAAACAATCATTAAAATATGATCAATATACCATGAAATCATCCATAAATTCATCCAAACAACTATCAAGGTACTCAGAAAAAATACTCATCATACATCACTAAAAAGTACCGGTAGCATTTCATAGACTGAATGGCATCCTTCTGTAAGCAAATGTTCCGAATGGATAGGTAAATGTTGTCTTTTCATAGTCCTCAGGGGCTATATGGATTTGGAAATAAACCAAATAGCCATCAAGGAAACAATAATGGGACTTACCAGCCAATTGTTCTAACATTTTGTCATTGAATGGTAATAGAAAGTGGTCCTTCCACGTGGCTTGATTCAGTCGATGATAGTCAATACAGACTCTTAGACTATTTTACACTCATGTTGGAACCAATTCATTCCTTTCATTTGATACAACTATTATTCCTATTTATTCAGGCACAATTTGCACTGGGCTAACCCATTTACTATCAGATATAGGATAAATGATCCCCGTAGCAAGTAATTTACTAACATCGAATTTTACCACTTCAAGTAGAGTGGGATTCAATTAGCATTGAGATTGTCATATGGTTTACGCCTCATCATCCAAAATCATATACTGAATACAAATAGATGGGCTAATTGCAGAAATATCATCCAATGTTCATCCTATTGAATTTTTACAGTCCCTCAAAAGTTTGAGCAGTTTCTATTCCTATTGTGGAGAGAGGTTATTGGAAATAATGACGGGTAATTGGTCAATACCCTCAAGATATGCATATTTTAAATTAGATTGAAGTTGTTTATGGTCCAAAACTGGTGGTTTATGGATTGAGGGAGGGGATTTAGGGGGAGTGTTGACGCTCCTTTCCGTCACAGATTCTAAATGAATCAAAAAGGGGAATACCTTAAGCACAAAGAGATTCATCCTTTTAAGAAACATCAAAAATTGACAAAGGAATGAACAAGGATCGCTTTAAACCTTGGTCTCACCAGTTTTAAGATGGTCATGCAAGTATACATGTGTTCCACATATGGGTCGCGCAGGTGACATGGGTGCCCTATCCTTTTTTCGCCCAAGGTCCTCAATGGCCTATAAATACCCCTTGTGGGCCCCCATTTCGAGGATGACGAAATATCCAATAGTAAGATTTAAGCTCTCGGTGGCCTAGTCTCCACCTGAAGTCTTCCGAAGACTTCTAAGGTAATTTCTAACCTATAATGGAAGATCTAAAGAGGCCTATGTATTGGAATTCATCAACACTTGAATGCCTAAATGTCCATCCCTTAAGGAAATGGCCACACTTGTGCGCCGCCTTATCCCTTTAACAGAACTACTGTACCACCCTTTTGGAAGCATTTAGGGATAATTATAAGGTCTTGAGCCATGTCTCTCCCATGTATTACCCTATGGCTTAACCGTCGCCCAAGTAAACACATGTCGTGCAAGTATGCTAGCATGACCAGGACTTGCGTTCCCAAACAGGACTTGCGTGCCTTACTCTTTTTGGGTGCCCCTCCTGCCTATTCAACACTTTTATTCAAATCCCCCTTTCCTATTCAAGTAAAGCCTTCAAAACCTTCTTCTTTCCCATTTATGGCATGGTTCCTTTGTTGGCATCCTTATCTAAAAGGAATTCTGTGGAACCTTTCTCAAAACCTCAGGATTTACATAACTTTATGTAACTATTGTTAGAGATTTCTTTAATTTCAACATCATCCTATAAGATGAAAAGTTCTTTAATCTGGGCATACTCCTTAGGAGTAAGTCCCAAGTTCCCTAACATGGGCATCCTCCTTAGGAGTAAGCCCCATGATCCCTAATTAGGGCATCCTCCTTATGAGTAATCCTCAAGTTCCCTAATATGGGCATCGTCTTTATGGGTAAGGCCCAAACATAATTTCTCTTAACCTGGGCCTCCTATTAAAGAGTAAGCCCCAGATCTCATGTCCCCTTAACCTGGGCCTTCTTTTTAAGAGTATTCCCCAGGCTTAATTTCTTTTAACATGGGCTTCCTTCTCAGGAATTAAAACCCAATCATTAGTCCCTCTCTAATTTGGGCATCCTTCTCAGGAGTAATCCCTAAGTTAAGTATTTAAATCTTCATAAAGTATATATAACATTATAGACCTTGTTCCCAGGTTTCTTCCCTAATGTAAATCTCGATCCTCATATATCTTGGTTCGTCATTAATACGTAAGCCCCGCATCATTTCTTATGATTGCATCTTTTGTGGCACAATTGTCATGTTTTACTAATACCCCTAGTTTCTCACACAGAGCATGACTCACATGATCTTAGAGTGTAAAATTAATTATGACATATTTCATTGGGACATAAATCATGCATGAACCTCATACTTCTTCAATCGAACTACATGGGTTCTAATTCCTTTTTAACAAGGATACGTAGGTAGCCCATCTGCGGGTATGATCCCAACTCTGAAATAATCCATGTCCTTCTTAACGATGATAAAATTCAAGTGCCCCACGGAGTGACTTTAAAACCAGTATGCTTATCATAATGGCCATGATATTTCTATATAATGTTTTGATGAATACCATTGACTAAGAATCTCTAATAAATATAGATGATTCTCTATCGATGAATAACCTCAAATACATATAAAATATTCTCTAAATCTCATACCTATCAATCATTGATTGTAATATATAAAGGAAATATCGTTTTCATACTTCGTAAATTAAATAGGATTCAAGAACATAAATTAAATCTATAAGAGAGTCTCGGAGTAGAACATAATTCCCCCCCCCAAAAGGTGTGATGGGTCTGACCTCCCATCCTATCGACCAACGAAAATTCTTAAGCCTCATTGGTCCATAGCTAATGAGTACCTACCTTTGGAATGTATGTCCAAATGGATATAGAATCATTGGATTTTCCGTTTCTACGAATAAACCCGTTAGAAACCGATTGGAATGATTGAAACTTAAACAAACGAGGTCATCCCCATTTCTAGAAGAAACAAAAATAGTGAACCTGACGTGAATCCTTAACCAAGTAAGATGATGTTTTTCATATTTGTTGGGCCCCTATTTAACTCAATTTGAGGGACAAAAAAATAATCAATATCATATGTGCTCATCCAAAAGATGTAGTGGACAAACTTATCTTGATTATGTTTGTTATATCAAATAGGCTCTAGTTTCCAGAATCTCTCTGCATTACAGAAATTGATTTTCTAAAGTTCACACTTGTTAATGCCCTGACTGCTACTCATGCTAGATCCTTGTCCGCTCTGAGGACGACATCACCTACTCATCATTTTCAACACTGGGTCTCAAATGCACAGGTTAAGTAATACTGTCAACATGGTACCATTCCGACTCTTGAGGCTGCTCGACAGGCCTTCCATGTTAATAATTCACCCTGGTTGTCTGGACAACGACGACCAGTGTTCAAGAAGCCGGTGGTTCCAACCACCGTATGCAACCGTTTTGGGTCGTTATCCCAGGAACGCAATCACCGGTCCCTCCCATATTTTGGGGAGGTGAATAATAAGGTCACTCAAGGCCTCTATTCAAGAATACAAGAGTCCATCCTAAGGGCTCCCATCAACAATCACTGCCATACTCATGCGGAAGTACACCCTCAACATGATGAGGGTACCGGCTTTAAGGTTTCGGCTCAGGTTTCATTGACCTGAGCAAGAAAGGAAAACCGTTAAAGGAGAAATATGTTAAACATGGATCTGGTTATTACTTCTTCCCCCTTCAGTGAAGTCCATCAAGACATCTTGATGGCAATCAATGAACGAGAATATACACCCGTCCATCCTAATTTTAGTGCCCAGTAGACTCATCTTGCAGTAACATGCCAATCCCACCAAGTAATTCTAGCGTAGTATTATAGGCAGGCATATACACCTGTTTATAACTCATCAGCTAGTCTGCAGGCTCATATGACTACACCCAAAGAAGCTCGCCAATCTAATATGGTGGAAACTGATAAGCATGGACATACACCTGTTTATAATCAACAATTCTGTCATTAGTCTCGTCTTCCAATATTGAAGGAAAATTGTCAGCCATACATTATGAACAATACATAGCAGGCACATGCACCTGCCAATGTTCATCAAGATTTCCTACAGTCTCGTCTGGTAGCACCCGGAGAAGTCAGTCGGAAATATCCGAAAAAAATTTGGAGGAGACTCAACTCTCTCCCCCCACACATGAGTACTATCAGAACTCACTGACAGGAAAAGGAGTACATGAGTAGGAATACACACCGACTCCAGGCATGGAATGGACGTATATTCCTATTCTAGCAGCTGAAGTCACCAATCACATTCTCGCAATCGTGAAAGTTGAAAAGCAATTCCTGATGCATAATTTGGATGCCTATCAGAATATTATAACAACTTAAGAAGCATCACAGGGAAAGAAATAAAAATCTATCCCTACTAGGGTAGTGACTCATCAACATATCACTCTAGAACAGATACACACCTCGGTTCCAGTCCAAGAGGGTTGTGGGGCATGCTCCCACATATCATACGGACAATCTAGTCAAGAACATAGACTCGATCTAAATGGAGATAATTAGCCTAACCTGACTATTTCTCATGATCAGGCACATACACCTTCCCATAATAACCACTTTTGTCAACAAGTTGTTCCCAAAATGAGTAATAAATCATTTGGGAAGAAAAATCATTCAGCATAGTCAAAAAATCAAGAGCGGATCTATAATAAGGCCTTGCTTGATGTTGGAGTTCTTGAAGCCCACGGAGAATTATCTGTTGCAACACAAGATTCTACTCTCTCATTTACCAATAGTGGGAAAAATAATTTTTATGGTATTCATTAGACAATTCCTCATGAAGGCTTGCTTTATGACAGTTCAGTCGATCTCGATGTATTATCTTCAGATGAGAGCCACGATAACCTTTTATGTGGCCTAAAGATCAAGGAGAAAAAGGATATTTCTTTTCTTAAAACTCACCATGGTGGTCCTCCCCATGATGATTAATTTGGCTGTGAAAGTCCTCCCCATAGTAGTAATACACATTTCCTGGAAAATTCTTCAATTTACAATGGAGTAACGAGAAAGCCCTCTTATCTTGAGGCACTTGAAAATGTGAATCCAGTCATGTCTCATGCTCTACTGCTAGGAGGTGAAATAATTTCTCAATCAGAAGATAGCACGGGGTGTTGTTCATTCTCCGAACCACCCCTAGGTCATTCATCTTCTAATTTGATAAAAGAAATCTCTACCAATATTGTTTAATCTGATGAATCAACAAAGAATCACCAGTTTTGGTCTAATCAGGTAGAAGAATCTTCGTCGAATGATAAGGAGGAAGTGATGAATATGAGAAAACAACTAGCGAATGGTGAAGTACCAATCAGGTTTTGGCCTTTTGGTGACTATCATTATGATATTATTGAAATTTTGACGGAAGATTGTATTCACGATATTTATCTGAACATGTGGAAAAACATTTTTCACTTGAAAAACAAAATATTATCTTATGATGAATATGAAAATCATGTCAATATAATATAAGGGTTACAAACGCCGAATTGATTTGCCATCTCTCTCAGTTTCCTGATATCCAAATGTTAAAAAGTAGCAGAGATCCCTTCAATATTCATGCCTTAGAGCCCTAAAAAGATTGCATCAGTTAATTTCCAATGCCCCATATTGTATTCATATCAGGGGATGGGGTGTTCATGGAGCATTTCACTTCACTGTACTCTCCAGTCAACAAAGCCTGCCAAAAATGGTGTTATACATTGTTATTTCCCATGGCCAACCACAGCCAATTGGTTTTGTTTGTAATCAAAGTCTTGCTCAAGAACATGCCTCAACTAGTTTTTCCTGAAGTCATGCATACAAAGAACACGTTGTTGAATTACTCTTTCATTACGCAAATTAAAATATCGAAAAGGCTTCTTGTTTGGAGCATGCTCATCATCAGGTGACAAAAGTGTCAGAAATCATCCAACGGTCATTTGAGCCATGTGATTTGAGTGGATGTAGTTTGATGCATCCATCCAATTTCCGGACTAAAGTCCGCAAAATCAGGAGAAATTTTAAGAAAGTCTCAGATGTATCAGCTCAAGAACCACCCCATCTTTCCAGACTGGGGACTCTTTTAACCCAACCCTTTGAATCAAGAAATATTATTTTAGGAGTTGAGCAGGAACATCCCCATTCCACCGGACTAGGGAGTTTTTCAAACCCTAAATCTCTTCCTTAGTGAAATTCAGTCTTCTCTCGATTTGGGAAAAATCCACAAGAGTAACATAGAGCCGAATTATTATAATATTCCCTCCAAATTATGGTTCATCAAGAAGTTACTAAGGGATCAAATCAACAAAAGGAAATGTCTCATCAAGGAAATGGGAGAATAAAGTATCACATACATGCCGATAGAAGGGTTGAAATGCATTCATCAATTAATGTCATCAATGCCATTGTTGATGATCCTCTAGAACATGTGGATCACTCCGAGGGATCAGATGAAGAAGTTCCTGTTCAAGAAGTCTTGCATAGAGAAGTAAATGAAGAAGGTGTGTGTACACGAAATCAAAGGCATGCCAAGAATATATGTATTCCTTCAAATAACCAACTCCCCCTCTCTGAAAGGCATCCAACAAGGAAAAAGGAAAAAATCAGGTTGTGTCCCACCCTTCCTTTGGAGAAGGACAATCACTCTCACTAGAGCAATGGTTCTCACAACAGGAGGATGAAATGAAGGAGTTAAGGAGGTTGAATGCAGAACTACTTCAAGGTAGTCTTCCTCCTTAGCGTGCTAGAGTCAGTGAGTCAAGGGAATTTTTTGCAACTACTGAGATGAATCCAGAATATCCTCTTTTACCAGTACACCCTCACAGGACTGATCCTATGGGTCATGCGCAACAAAAACCGGTGGTGCTACCATCAGTTATAGTACCAGCCACCGTACATATCCAAGATCTAGTTATTGCATCTCCATAGGACCAAGCTAAACCAAGTGTTTCTCAAATGTTAATGACTACCATTGAGCCATTAACAATTCGTTTGGAAGCTATGGAGGGAAAAAGTGCACAAATTCAACTCGAAAAAAGAGATTTCCCTGAATGGGTGGATTCAATTCCTCCCCCATCAAATTTTTCAAGTACCACATTCCAAATTTTTAATGGTTTGGGAGACCCAGAACAACACTTAACACATTTTGTTTCTCATTGTGATCTTATGAAGGGAACTCCTCAACAACAAGAAGCAGTTAAGCTCAAGTGTATTGTATAGTCATTACAAGTGCCTGCCTTTGTCTAGTATACAAGCTTGAAATCCCGGTCAATTACTGGGTGGAAAGATCTCCGCCAATGATTCATTCATCAATTTAGCATAATGTTTCCAATGAAAGTAGTTTCTTATCTTAAAAATTGTAAGAAAATGGATAATGAAAGAGTTTCGGAGTTCATTGCTCACTGGAAGGGATTAACATAATCCTTAATCATAGAACTCCCTCAAGAAGAATTTTTTCCAATCTATGTGGAAGATTTGTGTGATAAATTACGCACACCATTGATCCCTGTGAAATACACAGGAGGGTTTTGAGACCTTACTTCAATCGCTCAATAGATTGAAAATTATCTTACAAACACTAAGGATAAAACTCATGTAATTCCATTAGTTCTAGGAAGGAGAATGTGTAGAACAGAGATTTCTATTGTCACACATAAACATGCATATGTACCTATATCCACTCAAAAACCTTCATCTTATCAAAGGGCTACACCTCATGAGCATCAACAATAGAGGCTGTTTCTTCGAGATGATAAAAGAGATCAGAGACGGAAACAATTTGAGGAGTTAAAGAACAATGTTTATTCTTTCTCAAATGAACAAGTTTCTGGTTACTTCATTTCGGCTCTGGAAAATAATTTGGTTCAGTCACCAAGGCCTAAAAGGCCGAACAAGGAAAGAGATGAAGACCTTCCCAACAATTTACCATTCCATTAGATGTTGGGGCATCCCATTCATGAGTGTTTTGTTTTCAATGTCCTCCTAAAAAAATGGGGGACTCTGGACAGGTCAAACAGAAAGGTTCTTCAACCCAGGTAGCATGTGTTACTACTATAGATCCAAAGGAAGAAAGTGCGTGGAATGAAGTCAAAATAAAAAATGACCAGAAATATGATGATTAGATGATCATAAAAATTTTCAACCGAACTCATTCATTTTTAAGAACTCAATTGAAGAAACCAATTGTGTCCTCTACTATGAATTCTATAGAAAACCCCCTTCATCCAAAAGAAAATCATCAAAGAAGCGGCATAATTCAAAGAAATAAGAGCAGTGAGAAGAAGATGATCTCGTGTCGAATCCCATGTTGTCTTTGACTCTGGATGATTTTATACCATCTACTTCAAAATCACGGGAACCGTCCCACCAAATGCTACAGCCTAAACAGGCAAATCAAGCAGAATCTTTTTTAGATGAAGAGTTGATATTTGGTTCTATTAACATGATTCACTTAACAGATCCTTATGCAAGTCACAGTTTCGATCTTGATGAGCTCGAGTTCCCTATATCAAATAGAGGAATTAGAGGGAGTTCCATAGGTATAGGGTACAGAGGAAGACATGGATATTCTAGAAGCCACTATTTCAATCCTACCCCTCCTAGAACATTATATGTGGCAGAAACTCGTGGAAGAGCCCTTCAACGGGATCAATAAAAATAAAAAAGTTCTTCCACACATGGAAGATTAAGTTTTGGCATAGTTATTTTGGAATATCAGTTAGAAGTTACACCTTCTTCCTCACAGTAAATAAATACAACTAGTCGATCTTATCTTCCAAATCCAGGAGTATTTCCAACTCCTACACCGATACAAGATGCATCTATGTCCAAAGCATCAAATTCTAAGGCACCTATGAAACCACATGTTCCTGTTGGGAAATGCAGACCATTGGATTAGAAGTTTGATGTCTTGAAACATTTATCCAATGTACCTGCCAAGTTTTCAATTCTGGATGCCTTGAATCTATCAAATGATCTTTAGGAGGCACTCATTGAGGCTTTTTCATGTCCTCAGGAATTTGAAACTGAAATTGTTGCGGCTGAAGTCGACCATGTAGAGAATAATCATGCATAATTTCATGCAGTGATATATTTTATAGATGAAGATAAATATGAGGTTGTGCATGGACATATTAGACCTTTGTATTTATCTATAATGTTCAATGATATACACATCTGACGAGTTTTCATTGATAATGGTTTAGGAGTCATCCTCATCCCTATTTGTACACTTCATTGATTGGGCCTCACCAAATCTAATTTATCTCCTTATACGTTGATGTTGGAAGGATATGATAAAAATTAACAAGAACCTCTAGGTGAGATTATACTCATAACTCAGATTGGGAACCTCGTATCCAATTCATGTTTCATGGTCGTTTATCATAACATAGCCTTCAACATTTATCTTGGAAGACCTTGTCTACATAAACATGCAGTTGTACCTTCATCATAACATCAGTGTATGAAATATTATTTCAATGGTCAAATTTGGACATTGTATGGTGATAAAGCCCCATTCAAAACGTGTGAATCTCAATAAATAGAGACAGAATTCTTTCACATCGAATGAAAGGAGGTATCTACGAAAAAGGAGGTTACAAAAATTAATTCTCCACAGGGTTTGGAAAAGATTCTAGTAAACCCATTCTTACATGTGAGTATAGATTCAGTGTTGCCTATCAATATAATTGACATGATAGACCCAAATACAAATACTCTTAGGGAAACTTCCATATTTTCAATTACGGCAACCAATCTAGACAGCATGGAAGAAATTCGTGATTCACCAAGCAATGATGAATGCTAAAATGGAGATGTCTTCATTTTATCTGCCGAAATCCAGAAATTCTATAATTCATCAAACAGGCCAGAAAAAGTTATAGCAATGTCAGAGATGAATGATGATGTCGATTTTCAATCGATCATCTCCTCTTTAATACCCAAGGAATATCCTTCTTCATCAGTAGGGTCAAGAATTGGTAGCCTCTTCTTCAAGATGTTCAAATTTTAACATCTCTCTTGATCATGGAAAAATTGCTTCATCGTCTACTATGCAAGTAGAAACATAAGAAATAATATATGTTGAAGAAGAAGAGAAATATCTCAGAGATGCTCCTCTAGCATTTTAAGAGGGTATCTCTACCACTATGTATGAACTCATAGAAATAAATCTGGGTACAAAAGAAGATCCACTCCCCACTTTAACTAGTCCGTCCATGACTCTTGAAGAGCAAGAAATGTATATTTCAATTTTAATGAAAAAAGGAGATATATTTTATTGGAACTATACAGAAATTCTAGGACTTGATCCTGATGTTTCTACTCATCATTTTGGTTTTCCAGAAGAACATCGAGGATTCAAGCAAACCACAAGAAGAACACACCCAACTTATGCTTCCAAAATTGAATCTGAAGTAGATATGCTTATCAAATATAACTTCATCAAAGAAGTTAAATATCCCTAATGGTTGGATAATATTGTCCCTTTGAAAAAGAAGAATGGAAAAATTATTGTTTAGATTGACTTTAGAGATCATAATCGGAATTTTCCCAAAGATGATTTTCCAATTCTGATAACAGAACTCGTAATTGATGCAACAGATGGCTATGAAGCACTTTCCTTCATGGATGGATATTTTGGGTATAATAAAATCTGAATGGCTTCAGAAAATGAAGAATCTACAGCCTTCAGAGCCCCTCAGGGTGTGTTTTTCTATCAGGTAATACCCTTTGGCCTAATGAATGTCGGTGCAACATATCAACATGTCATGCACCAAATCATCAAACCCTTTTTAGTGAAGTTTGTTGAATGTTATGTGGTTTATTTTGTGGTTAAGTCTAGCCAACCTTATAATCACTTGTCTGATTTGGAAATCATATTCCACAACTTTGAAAACACAATTTTATGATGAACCCCTTGAAATGTGCTTTTGGGGTAACGTCAGGAAAAAAATTCGACTTTTTTGTGTGCCATCATGGTATCGAAGTCCATCATGAGAAGACAAAATCAATCCTTGGTATGTCACCTCCTCGAAATTTGATGGAATTGAGAATAATTCAAAGTCACTTGGCCTATATTCGGCGTTTCATCGCCAATCTGGCAGGTAAATGTTTACCCTTCACCAAATTAATGAAGAAGGGAGTCACTTACCAATGGACTGAAGAATTTCAAGAAGCATTCAATATTCTCAAGTAATATATCTTGAGTCCACTGGTATTAATGCCACCTATTCAAGGAAGACATCATATTCTTTATGTTACATCTTTAAAGCGATCATTGGGTGCCTTCCTTTCCCAAAAGAATGATGATGGGAATGAAAATAACCTTTACTATCTCATTCGGACTATGCCTGAGTTAGAAACTCGATATTCAAGTATAGAAAAGTGATTCCTAGTGTTAAAATTTGTAGCTATTAAATTGAGACACTACCTGCAACATCATGAGGTCCAATTGGTATCTCGCGATAACCCGCTCAAATTTATCCTTAGTCGTCCAATGCTTACAGGATATCTGGAAAGATGGACAGTTATTTTGCATCAATTTGATATCCAGAATGTGTCTCAAAAGGCAATAAACGACCAAGATCTGGCTGATTTCCTTCCTGAACACCCTTCAGTAGAAGATACATCTTTAGATATTGAACTTCCTAATGAGGAAGCCTTTTCTATTCCAGAAAATCTTCAAAAATTGGAAATGTACATTGATGGTGCTTCCAAAAGTCCTACAGGGAAGAAAATGGAAGATCCTAAATTCAACAAAGTTGGGTTAGTAATTGTACTTATTTCCCAAAAAAGGGAAGTGCTCCCCTATTACTTCTAATTGTTGGAAGGCGGTATAAATAATGAAGCAGAATATCAAGATCTCATCGCTGGATTGGAGTTGGCGCTTCAAGCACAAGTGAGCCACTTAATGTTGAAAAGTGATTCTAACCTGGTAATCATACAAGTCAATGGGGATTATGCCATCAGAAAATAAGAGTTAATCCCTTTGTATGATTACTTCAGAGATTTAATGGTAGAATTTCATTCAGAACCAACATTTTCTTATGTCATGCGATCACAAAATACTCAAGCTGATGAACTAGCTAATGTAGCCACAACTCTGGAAGATCCAAATCGGGAAAAAACAATCATCATTATTCCCCACCTTCATACAGTTTCACCTTATGTTCAAATCAGAAAAGTGTAAATCAATGAAATTAGTCCCATTTCTGAACCATATGTTCAGACTATAGAATTGATGACACCTATCAGCGAATACCTTGAAAATGGAACACTCCCACCTGATAGAGCTGGGAAAGAACAAGTTCATCGAAGTGTGGTCAATTTTACTCTTTGTGATAGCCCAGATTATTTAGAAAAAATTATCTACAAAATAGGTTTTGATGGAATTCTCTTTAGATGTATTGATGGTGAAAAGACAATGGTTGTCATGAAAGAAGTACATGGAAAAGTCTGTAGTGCCCACTAGTCTGGACATAAACTATATGATAAAATTCTAATTCTTGGATACTTTTGGCCTTTAATGATACAATATTGTGTTTATTTCACTATGAAGTTTCATTCTTGCCATTTATATGCTAATTTCATTCATCAACCCCCAGAGTTTCTTCAAACAGCTAAATACTCATCGCCATTTGCCACATGGGGAATGGATGTCGTAGGACCTTACACGTCAGCTACATCCAAGTAGTTTAAGTATATTCTTACTTCTACTGACTTCAGTTCCAAATGGATAGAGGAAATACCTCTCAATGAAGTTAGTTCTAAAATCATTTTTAGCTTCATCAAGTCTAACATGATTACCAGATTTGGTGTCCCTTATACAATATGAATGGAAAATGGCACCAAATTCTGTTCATCCGAGGTAAGGAAGTTATATCAAGAATAAATCATCAAATCCAACCATTACTCTCAGTATCATGAAGTGAACAATGGACAAATATAAGCCTTCAATAATCCTCATTCAAACATATTTCAAAAGTTGGTGGATAAAGATAAGAAAACATGGCCTTATAAACTTTTTAATGCCTTATGGGATTATCAGACCACCACCCGCACTGCTACGCGGTCAACTCCATATTCATTAGTATATGGAACAGAAGTAGACTTTCCCATTGAAGATAAATTACCTTCTCTCAGAGTATCCATTTGTGATCAGTCATCTACATATGACCAACCTCAAAAGCGATTGGACGAATTAGAATGATTAGATGAAAAAATTTCTCACTCTACACCACATAGAAGTCTATTAGAATCTAATAGCATGGGCTTTCAACAAAAAAGTTTTTCTTAATTAATTATTTCAAGGCGAATTGGTATTGGTTCTCAGAAATCCAATGATACTAGGAAAGAAGGCTCCAAAACATAATCCAAATTGGGAAGGACCTTACTCAATACATAAGGTCTACTCCAATGGAGCTTATTATTTAATCTCAATGGATGGAGAACTCATAATGACTCTAACCAATGAAAGATTCTTGAAGAAGTATTTTGTGTAACAGAAATACTCTTTCGCTCAACAAGATGTTGAACTGTGTTGTCATAGCTACATGATGTTAAATTGTGCAGCACCATTGTCCTTACTACATGACATTAAACTGCATACTCCCCTATTTCGTTATTTCTATATGACATTAAACTATATAGCGCCTCTTTTTCCCTTACTGCATGAAAATAAACTACACAGTCCCAAATGTCCTTACTGTAGGACTTTAGACTGCATAGTACCTTTTTCATCCAACATGACATTAAACTATGTCATGTCTATTATGTCCTACATGACATTAAATTTTGCATCATTAGGGTTGTTGGTACCTATTGTTTCTCACACTGAGTATGAAACATGTGATCATAGAGTAAACATCAACCATATCACCCTCTTTGGGCTGCTAATCACGCGTAAGTCCCAACAACATCTCCGGGTTGTCCTCAAATATAACTTGATCACCAATTAATTCTTAATCGAACTACGAGGACTTTGATCCACACATTCTAGGCTAGGTATGTAGGAAACCACCCAAGGTTCAATAACAAAACCAATCTCTTCCTCTTCATTATGGTTCACCTCAGTCTCATATGATGTTGATTTGTGAAGCTGCCCCCAAATACAATATCATCACATTGGTTCACCATTGTCCTTGTTTTATGACGTTAAAAAATATAGTCCCCTATTTTCCTCACTACATGACATTAAACTACATAACCACACGTCCTAACTACATGACGCTAAACTGTGCCGCTCCAGTCCCTACAAATGACCTTAAACTATCCACAATATTGTCTTGTACGACAATAAACTATAACATTCTTTGACACCCTCACTTGAGAGGGAATCATTATTTACATTGATATCCAATCATATTTGTTTCTGATGCTTTCGCCAGGGTGCGTGCATCCATCCGCTGGGGGCGGGATAGGCGTGGCTTTCTTTGTGTTTCCCTGCTTTTCTGCTTTCCAAAGGCGGACAACATCCAATCATTATTCTAGGATGTATTCTCCTTGATCGAAACTGGGATGATGGGATGTCGGTTCTTCCTTCTGTGAATTTCTCCTCAGAACTCGTCACCTAGTCTGGGTCTCCCTCATAGATTTAATACGTTGTTCATGAAACTCTTCCCAGTTCCATGATTCCTTGGATGCTAGTTAATTACACTGATTCTGTCAGGACATTCCAAATGGTCTAGTCAGGGCAGCAACCATCAGTCAGGGGAGTAGTCACGTCGAGGAATTAGTGGCGTGTCTGAACGCTGGGGAATTTCTGTGTCTATCTTTTATCCCTTATCATAGGCAGTCTCGAGGGCATTGAAGCCCGAGGCATCCTAACTCGAGCGTGGGGAATCATACGACATAGGCATGTATCTGAGGTTTTCCTCAGCTTCCTATGATTAACACAGGGTACGTTGTAGGTTTAACATCCAGCGGAGATAGATTGACCTGATCCGAACACTAATTGGAGTGGATTAGATTGAAGAATTTTTCCTTGAGGGGGGGAGGCTGATATCAGGGCTCGCCCATGGGTGGCTTCCCGGATGCTGTGGAGTGGAGTGGATTGTTATGATCTCACAAGGATGTGGCGGCCTGGGTGAGAATCAAGATGGATGATATATGGATGAATGAAGTGGAGGGGTAATGAACTAGGATCATCGCAAGGGCGATAGTGATGTTGGTCTTGATCCTCGAAGAGACCTCCTACGTATCCCCGTGACAGGGAATCAATGTCCACGAAGTTAGGGATGGTTCCAGTGAACCGATGTGAAGGTGGACCTTGGTCCGATGGTTGATGGGCTCGAACCTAGGCAGGCTTCCTACGTACCATGCCTTAGCACTGATCAAAGTCTTTGTAGATCAGTTTGGATATTGAATACAGTTTAACGTCATGCGGGATGGGGGTGAACCCACGTTAATGAGGTCAGAACGACCGAGTGGTGGGACTGAACCTCGAGGATTTTTCCTACATACAATGCATTGACATGGATTAAAGTCCTCATAGTTCGGGTTGGTGCGCCGAAGGACCGACGTGAAGGTTGACCTTGGTCGGATGGGTGTTGGGCTTGAACCTTGTGATGCTTCCTACATACCATGCCTTGACATGGATCAAACACCTCGTAGTTCAGGTGTGTGTCGGTGAACTGATGTGAATGAGGACCTTGGTTCAGATAGTTTGGGGCTAACACACTGGGCTTCCCATGTGTTGGTGAACTGACATAATGAGGGTCGGAGTGACCAATGGGTGATAGGCTTGAACCTCTGGGAGGCTTCCTACATACCATGCCTTGACATGGATCAAAGACCTCGTAGTTCAAATGGATTCATCAGCGAACCGACATGAAGGTGAACCGGGGGTCCACTGGTGGTGGGATTGAACCTCGTGAGGCTTCCTACATTCCGTGTCGTAACATGGATCAAAGTTCTCGTAGTTCGGGATGGTCACAACGGCTTACCGCTGGGAAGGAATTCCGTTTAACGTCATGTGGGATGGGGGTGTAACCTGATGTGAATAAATGATGTGCAGTGGGCTTTAACCTCATGGCGGCTTCCTACGTACAATGCCTTGACATAGATCAAAGACCTTGTAGTGCAAATGGATGTACAGTTTAATGTCATGTGGGACAACATACAGTTTAATGTCGTGCTGGATGGGGGCATACAGTTTAACGTCATGATAGACATGGTATTTTCATAGACAATTCTTACTCTAAGCCTGAGTGAGTCGTGCTCGGTGTGAGAAACAAGAGACAGCAGAGACCAGAAGATCACGTCGCGAAGGGTACTACCGTGAGAAACGAAGAGGGGATTATGTGTTAGGTGGCCCATGGTGTTGGGACTTACTCCGGGATGGAGGCCCAAAGTGCGTAAAAGCGCAGCGTGAAAGGGATCTGGGACCAAAGATGGAAGGTTCCTTGTTCCCTATTGCGCCCTCCACTGGCCTTGTTAGTGGGGAAGTACGGAGGTGCACGGGTGCTACCTTCCGCAAGAGGGGCTAGGGGGCTTACACCAAGGTGGTGTCCCTTCTCCCGTGAACATATGCCACTCCGATAAGGAGGTTATCATCCCTTGTGGAGGGGTGATCCCATCTCTGTGGAGATGAGCAACATAAAGAATGTCCGAGCTGTGGGGACCCTGCATGTGAGCCATGGGGTCGGGTCACAGTTTAACGTGATGTTTGGAGGATGAGGTTCTTGGTAGTTTAACGTCCTATAGCTTGGATGAGGTGGGTTTATTCCGCACCCCTAGGACTTACATAACTTCTACCCTCTTCCCCTTGGGGGAGGGAAGGTACCGACAAAGCCATGGTGAAGGGGGCCGCAGAGTTAACCATCGAGGGGTACACCATAGCATGGTTATGCGAAGAAGCAATAGCCGTTAGCATGCCTATTAAAAGATGCATTAGGTGAAGCAATGATATGAGTGGTGTTGTCTATGGGACATTGAAATCACATCGTACAAACCTGGAGGGCCGCACGGAAAGAAGAATTGTGAAGCAAAGGAGTATGCTTCGTGAAGTGGAGTGCCTTGGCCTTAGCATGGGGTAGGGGTGTGAATGGGAGGTTATTTTCTATGTGTAATAGTGTTCGCGGAGCACGGCCTCGCAAAGGCTAGATTCATCATGAAGAACGGTGCTGTGAAGAAGTGTGCTTCGCGATGTACAGTGACCCCACCTTGGCATGTGGATCACTAGTACAGGATTGGTCTTTCTTAAAGAATAAATGCTCCAAGGCTGCCCGGGTTCCCTTGGGAATCCACTTCCTTCGCAAATTCCATTAGGCTTCGTGAAGGTAACCCCTCTCGGAAGAGGGGCTCAAAACGAGACAAGGTGGAGGCATCTCGCGAAGCAGAAATACCTCACGGAGCTCATGTTTCCCAGAGCGAAGGGTGCTTCACGATTTGGGTGCCAAGAAGCCAAAATACTGGATTGTCTATCCTCTGGACTCAGGGGGAGCCTAGTATTTATAGGAAAGGGGTGCCGTGAAGCAGAACTCATGCGGCGCGAAGGGGGTTGCGGTGCATCACGGCGGGTCGCGAAGGTCAACCGGGTTCACGGACCGTTACCGCCTCGGGGGCTTCGCGGAAGGTTCGTAAACGTCAGGGAATTCGCAGAGTGTTCCCACATCCTATGCTTCGCGGTAGGCTCACGAACTTTAGGGCATTCATGGAGAATTCCCGCCTCCTTTTCATTGCAGGGGGCTCGCAAACGTCATGGCATTCGTGGTTCGTTCTTTCCTCCTTTGCTTTGTGACAGACGTGTTGCTCGGAGGAGCTCCACGTCGGGGCATCGCGAGGCAGCACGCGGGATCCTTTTCCTTATTCCCTATGCATTCAATATTTTGGCACCAACAAATTCCCCCCCTCAGAGTTGGAGCCGTGGAGGGATCAAGGGTCAAATTATGAGGGAAAATCGCCAAAATTATCGGTGGTTCACGATGCGGACTTGTGATAGGGTGCGCGGGGATGACAACGGTCGTGCGTTCGGACGCGTTGCGATGCTCCGCACAGGAGAGACGCACGACGATGCTCCGGGGTCGCCACCTATAAATAGGGGGCTGACCTCTCTTTTTTCATCTTGCGACTTTTTTCTTTTTGCACTCTCGACTTCATGAAGCTCTGCGTACTCCGCGTCGGCTCTCCGCGAATCGAGCATCACGGAGAACCGCGAGTCTCCGACTCCGAAACCACGCCAAGAAAACTTTTGTTTTCCGGCCAAGGACAGGCTCTGTAGCTTGTTTTTTCACCTGAGCTTCACGAGAGATCTTCAAGAGAAACCTTTTGCAACCCGACCCAAAATTTTTTCGAGTTCTGAAACCGAAATGGACCATCAAGAAGCTGTGTTGGGGGTACTTGCATACGCCGCCCAGAGGGATGAAATGGCCAACTGTCTGGGCCTTGGAGAGAAAGTATGTAGTCACTCAGACCATAATTCTTTGACAGAACTGCTATAATAGAGTCATAAGAACTATCCACAGTGCAAGAAGCTACACTTTTATGGCTTCGAGCTGAGGGATGATGTCTTCATTCCTGAGGTGAGTAGGGATGAGCCAGCTTGCTAGTTCAGGAACACGCCATGCCAGTGCCAGTGGTTTAGGGTAGCCGATGGTCATGCACGGGAGGAATTCACACTTTTCACCACCGACTTTCTATACAACCATGTGAACAATATTGACAGGAAGCCACTCCAACCGGAGACATGCCCTCCGCCGTACTGCACCATGCTGAAGGCGGCTTTGTAGGATTCAAAGAAGGGGTGGTCTGATCACTGGGACCTGCGCCAGGGTGGAAACATCACCAACTACAGGGCATGGGCCTACTGGGTAGGTTCCTCATGCGAGGAGATTGGGGCCGAGTTGAGGAGAGTGGGTTTTGTATGAGGCAGCATGGGCCTCCCAATTCCACATTTACCTGCCAAAACAGCTGATGTCGGAGCTTCTGATCAAATGGGCGTCTAGGACCAATACATTTCACCTGCACCATGGGGAGGTGGGCATCAGTCTGTGGGATGTCCATTATATTTTGGGGGTCCTGATCTTGGGGGCCATGTATGATGAGTTCCCCCCATCATGAGCGCGTGGGAGGATACGAAGCAGATGTGGCGACTGGCTTCGGTACTGATGGCACTGGTCAATCTGGGGATTCCAATGCTCGCCAAGCTGTACAGGATGCTGCGGCATGTTAGCGAGGGCAAGAATCCTCCATGGATATGCGGGCATTCCACCTTCTGTATGGGTGGATTGCGGTGCACATTAGGGGGATTTATGAGTATCCAACCACTATCTCTCTGTCGGGATCAAACATCCACCCCTCCATTCTGAATGCTGCCGGGAGCTTCCCATTCCAACTAACCATACTGATGGTACTGAATCGGGTATGGAGGGAAGATGAGTTTAACTTCAACCCGTTTCCATTGATGACGAGGGTACTTACAGATGACGAGCAGGGAATGGAAGAGCACCGAGCTTATCTCCTGGCCTTTTGAGGTGGAGTTTTGGTGGCACGAGTAGATCATGAGCCGCTATGTGACCGTACACCACAAATCGATTTGCGAGGAAGTTTCGGTGCCTCTAGTGGCTGGCCCCGTAGGTCTACTAGGAGGTGCGTCACGAGGAGCACCCGTGTGTGATGTGGAAGATGTGACTCATGTTCACACGGGAATACGGTAAGATGTGAATTGCATTTCCTCCATCCACCGCCGCATTCGGATTGGTCAGAGAGTATGCCATCAGCTGGGAGGCTTCTTATCAGGGGGAGATGCCGAGGCAGCCAACCATTCGGGTTGGTGACGGCGGGCCTCCCCTATCTCGAGGTCGGGGTCAGAGGGAAGCAAGGGCCTCTCATGGTTGTGGGGCTTCCATGGCGGTGAGACTTGTACCGGCCGACGGTGTGGCAAAAGCGGTAGATCCAGTGATTCCAGAAGAGCAGGTCCATCCGAAGGCAAGGCCGCCTATGGGATTCCGCAGGATATCTGCTCCGCCTCTAGGGAAGCAGCTACGTCATGTAGACATGCCAGAGGATGTCGTCTTCTCAGCGGCCTGGTACATTTGGGATGTCAACCGGAAACACCACAGTCTACCCAAGATGTGGGAACTCGTGAACCATTGTGGGATGGTTCTGCCAGGTATAGGCCCAGTCTGGGCTGGTTTCACGGCGTCTCCGGCAGAGGCGGAGCAATATCTGGTTGATCTGGAAAACTACGTTCACTCCAGTGGTGTTCCACGCCCAATGACAGATTGGGTGAGGGTAATGCTGGATCAGACAGTTCCATTACAGCTGTCTTCTGCTGATCTGAGGGAGAGATTCTACCTACTAGAAGAATCAGAGGAATCTTTTCAGGGGGGTGAGGCTAGCGTAGGGAACCCATTGGAGGAGGGCGAAGTCGGATATCAAGACTCATGTTCTGAGGATTTTGCAGAGGCTCTCGAGGTAGTATTCCTAGATTCTTTCCTCATGGTCTGTTCTTAGGCCATCAAGGATTTCTTACAAATGTTTGAACCATGCAGGAGGAACTTGTACGCATGCCTCGCTTTCGCCCCTTGGCGGGTGATCATGCAGGACCATCAGAACCCGCGCCTACGGCTATGTCCAGTTCTACGTCTGGTGGGGCTAGAGCACCCGAGGTGGCTCCTCCAGAATCTCCAGACCTTCCAATAGTATATGGAGGGCCATGCCTCAGTGTCCCATCAGCATCGACTCAAGAGTAGCACCAGGAGTTCGATCTATGTGAGTTTCCCCTACTGGATTCATTGCTGCCATATGTAGATTCTGCCAACTAATGCTCATGTCCCTCTCTGTCGTGCAGTTCTCCGACAGGCATGGGCTGTCGTGGAAAGGCTAGTCGGGATGTCTGGTGGCACCCCTCCTAGGGGCATTCCTGTGATGGTGGAGATAGTTCCCCCACCTACCCAAGATGTAGCACACACTATCATTGGTGGGACCACCAGTAGGGTCGTACCTGAGGTTATTGAGGTAGATTCCAATGATGTGGATCAATCAACCGACCCAAGTCCCGTCACACCTGCTCCGGCACCAGATGTCGCACCAGAATCATCGCCAGATGCAGATCCTACCGAGGACTTCCTACGGGCGTATCCTGCATACGAGCCTGCCAATCGCGCGGACTGGGATGAAACATCCTCCGATGAAGAAGACAACATTATAGTCCGCCGCCGATCATGGAAGGTAATCACGCGCTTCATCAAGGACACCCCCAAGCACTATGGCTGAATGAAATGGATAGACGTCACTCGCGGCTACGCGAACTGTGCTCTGGGGGAGTGGGTGCCCAACATCCTCATGCGCTCATCGGAGATCTCATGGACGAGAAGATCCAGGAATATGATCACGAGCTCAGCGTGGGCTGGCAGCGGAGGAAGGAAAAAAACATCAAGAAGATCCAGGAGTCCAAAAGTGAGTTCCAACAGCTGCAGGCCCAGGCGGATGAGCACTCAGCCTCTCTTAATACACAATCTAAGCCGATCTCATGGTTGAAGGCCTAGTTTGTAGAGGAAGAAGAGCATGTGAGGCAGGCTACTGGAAAGATGACGGCCATTCAGGCATGAATAGAGAGGGCCAGGGCCAAGGCTGATGAACTGTGCCCCGCCACTACTGAGGAGGACCGGGAGCTGAGTCAGCTGCAGCAATTCCTGGACGCCAAAAGTCGAAAGTTGGCAGAGCTACAATGCTCTTTTGACGGGGTCGATCTGTCCATGGGGGGGGTCGACCCCTGGGTACTATAACAATTACAAACCTTTTAATGGTACATTCATTCTTCATCTTTCTTCCTTCTTTGAATTCCGGAGCATGAACAATTTCCACTGTTTTCATTGGTTCATTAAATCCCTACAAAGTTTGTGGGACGTCCGATGACAATCCCCTAAGCTCACGTGGGTCAGGCCCGATTTGAAAAACAAGAGATAGTTACCTCATCGTCCCACCCAACATAGGAGTGGAAACAAGGATTCGGGCATCTGGGGTTTGGATAACTAGTCCGAATTTCCGAAAAAATGGAGAGACTTGGATGGATATGGATGTTCTCAAAATAGATGAAATACTGTTTCTTTAGTGTGCTCTTATGCACGAACGGTGAAATGCCAGGGGCGCTGAAATTGGTCCGAACAGATGGAAATGGGAAGTTTGAATCATGATACCCATGATTTGGAACACTGTGGGGATGGCGTGACAATAAAGGACAAACGTTAACCATGGCGGAGAAATGGAATCCTTACTGCGTTAGTTTGAAATGGGGACAACAAATAAGGGTTGACTGTTGACCATGTTTGAAACACATGACCATGTCAAATAATGATGTTGATCAATCCTTCGGGACGTTGGCCCAAGACAGTAGGCGGACCCTAGGTCGAGAATCCATACTATTAGGGGGTCCTTCCAAAAATGACCAGTGTTCCGGAACGTTGGCCCAGGACGGTAGGTGAGACGATGTGGCATGAGACTGGGCCTTTAGGGGGGTCCCTTCAGACATGAAATGGGATGCGGGTCTGAATAAGGGGCTCGCAATGTGTGGAATATGGAGTGATGGTTTGTCCGAACATAATATAACACTCATTTAATAACACCACTGTGGTGGGAGTACGCCAAATGGGTGCATCGGTTTGATCCTAGATCATTCCTTTTTTGAGACATGGCTTCTCTGGTTAGGGGTTCTGTCACTTCCCAATGGGATCTCGTGGCATCTTGAACCTATTTAGGGCAGAGTCATAGTTAAATAGTCCTCTATGAGGGGTCCGGCCAGGGGGCCGAAAAGGGGAAGAATATGATTAATGATTACTATGGGATGGACCCTAGGAAAAATATCAGGCTGTCTATGTGTATACCATGAGGGTGGGAACCAAGACACACATAGTTTGGGAATAATAGTGTAATCATAGACCAACACTGTTAGGTGAAATCCTCTCTCGCAGAGGCTCTGGTGCATCCCATGATTAACACAGGGCATCCTAAACTTGTTCAGGGTAGAACCGTAGTATAGTGTCGTGCTTTGAGAAAATATGGACCCCTGTAGTTTAACGTCATATGATAGGACATGGAGTGAAAGAGAAGAGCCCTGGGATCATATGGTGTGGTAGTTATAAAACTGACGTGAATGAGGACTTTGAGTCCAAATCACACCACGTACCCCCGGAGGAAACTCTCCAGGTCGAGGGACCAAGAGTGAGGATTAGGCTAGGCCCGAAGAAGAGTGGTCGGGCATTCCTAGGTACCCCATGAGGATGGGAATAAAT
This sequence comes from Viscum album, assembly GCA_963277665.1. Taxonomy (NCBI): domain Eukaryota; kingdom Viridiplantae; phylum Streptophyta; class Magnoliopsida; order Santalales; family Viscaceae; genus Viscum; species Viscum album. The sequence goes on from OY728158.1 coordinate 309,320,132, forward strand.
CCATATGTAGTTCTGAGGGGATGATGAAATGTCTGGCCGTGTTGGAACACATCCTTCCAAAACTACTAAGCCCACGGGAGTCATGCTCAGTGTGGGAGACAAGAAGTAGTGGTGGGACTTTCCCGATATAGAAAGGGGCAGGTTAGGGTGAAGGGACGCTCGGTAAATACTGGCCCCATAATACTAACACGACCACATGTCACACCTAGATGTGTGAAGAGATAAAGATGAGTATGTTGGAATTCCACTTGAATATGAGGAAGTGGAAATGTGGGAATCATGATGCTAGATATTTGGATCACAATGATGGCGGCGTGAAGATAGAGGATAACTGTTATCCGTCGTGGAAACATAGCATCCATATCAATATTAGCCTATAATGGGGACAGACAAATGTGGGTCGATCATTGACCATGTTTGAATCACGAGACCATGTCACAAATGATGTCATAGATCTGTAGGGATGTAGGACTGAAACGATTAGAGTGACCTTAGGTCCAATATCCATGGAGAGCCCTTAAGCCTAGTATCCATGTCATCTGAGGGTCCTTTTGGATGTGGAAGAGGATGAGGATCCAAATAGCGAGCACACGAAGCGTGGTCATGGGACGAGGGGAATGTCCATATGAAAATCCTATTCTTCATGATTTTTGCCAAAACGCATGTGAAAAAAACAACTAGGCGTATTAGATAAAGGGAGAATAGTCCTTCACCATAGGGAGGTCTTAGTTTAGGGTCATAGAATTCGGACCATTTGGGGAGTGCTCGAGTCGAGGGACCGAACATGAAATTTAGGCTAGGCCTGCGGGGAAGTGCATGGGAGCTCCTACGTATCCCATGAGGATGGGAATCAAGCCATACATAGTTATGAAGGGTGGAATGGTAAGATAGCAGTGCCAGGGAAAATGGGAAGTGTGGGAGTGGCCCTTGCACTAAAAGAAGTGGAATTTGATAAATCTTGTTTGTCCTTTCAGGCGAGTGGTTTTTTGTGAAGCGACAGGTCTAGGGTAGAAAGCCCTGGCATCACCACAAGAATCAAGACTTGATATGAATTGACAAATGGCATGACATGTGAGCAATACCCAACGTGATTTCCTCTACAATGAGGTCATCACAATGCAGTGTCCTTTTTCATCGTGTGGCCAAGAAGATAATGTCACAGTTTACGGTCATATGATAGGACCAAGCATTCATTCTAATTTCATACAGCGCAGATGTAGAAGAGACGATGCTAGGCGGGGAATGTGTATGGTGCCATGCGACATAACTGATGTGAATGAGGACATGATCCCCCATCACACCACACAGTCCCGTAGTCTGGGTCCTGAAGCCAGGACGCTGAACTCAAGCTGGACCTGAAGACAGGAGTTCTGGGCATTCCTACGTATCCCATGAGGATGGGAATCAAGACAGACGTAGTTCATTGTAGATCTTAGTTTAAGGTCTTTAGAGCTCGGACCAGGGGTGGATGACAACTTTCCAAGTAAGCGCAGACCTCAGCCCGATCCCTAAACCCACGTGAGTTAAACTCGGTGTGGGAAAAAAGGGGGGAATATCCTTATCGCAATACCCGAAACATTCAACTAGGGGGAGTCGGTGAAGATCCCCAAAGGACACCATTGACACAACTTTGTTTCCCCAACGCGCAGACGTGCATGGAGGAATAGTACCATGGGTTTTGAAACTCCACTTGGACATGATGAGAATGGGGAAGGATGTGAATCATGTAATCGACATTTTGGGCATAATGGGGTTGGTGTGGAGATGGAGGATAACTGTTAACCGTGGTGGAAAAATAGTATCCATATCGCGTTAGCCTAAGGTGGGAACAAGAAACGTGCATCGACCGCTGACCATATTCACGACGCAAAATTTTTATCGATTTGTTGTCCGAAACCCACAGTGTTGTTAGCCCGTAAAGGTAGAAGATCCCTTGGGTGTTGTATCCATGCCATTATTGGGGGTCCCTCTGGGTGTGAATGATGATGGAAGCCCCGATGAAGGGATACACAATGCCTGGAAAGTGGGTGGAGACGTGTTCGAGTAATGTCTGACATTATAGGTAATAAACTGGTGTACCCTTAGGCACATTGGTGAACCGTCGAAATGGCTCAACAAAACAACTCAAGAGGGAGAGGTACATTGCATTGTCATTACAAGACTGATGTGAATGAGGACATAATCCCACACCACACCATATAATCCCCTCGTGGAGGAAGAGTAGGCCAAGGGGCCAAGGTGGGATGGAGGTTTTCGAAAGATGGGGCTGGACCTAGAGCATAGACATTAAGGTGGTCCTACATATCCCATAAGGATGGGAATAAAGTTGCACATAGTTCTGAAGGGATACCCAGGGGGAAGAATATCCTAACAAGGAGGTGTACGACACTGTGGGTAATGAGGACATAATCTCACATAGTACCACACAGTTCTGTTGGAAAGAATCTAGGCTAGGGGGGGCGAAAAGGCCAAGGGGCTTGAGGGTAGGCCTCGGTGAGGGAGGCCTGAGGCTGGGCCTTGGTCAAGATAGCCTAACTAACTTGCAGTTTAACATCTTTCAGCAGGGACGGGGCCGGGGGCCCAGAAAGGATGAGGGGCCTGACGTTAGGCATCGGTCAGGGAGGCCTGAACAATTTATAGTTTAACGTCTTTCAATGAGGATGAGGAAAAATATAACTGTGTCTTGTCCGATTATTTGTACGGCATGGCAAGTATCCTGATGTGAAATAGGACATAATCCTACACCATACCGTACATCCCTTATAAGAGAATCAGGGTCGTGGGCCCGACCACTGGCACAACCTGGAGGGAAGTTTGTCACTTTGGGATGGAGCAGAACGAATCACTGCACTTGATGTTTGGGACATCTCGGGGCGGACCCGAAGATCCAGGACACTGATTACCATCTTTTAAACATAGTGTCTCTATGGTGACCTAATATGGGAGAAACAAATGAGCGTCGACCATTGAGAAAATTCGAAACGCGGGACTTGTGTCGGTTTGTTGCTCGAAAACCCCCGGGGTGTTGGCATGTATCGGTAGGAGAGCCCTTGGGTGTGGTATCCATGTAATTCATGGGGGTCCCTCTGGGTGAGGAATGTGATGGAATCCCAGTCAAGTAGTGGGTGAAACATAGCTGTATCCATCCACAAAAGAGGCAAACATCTCCAGGGGGAAGTACAACCGGGTCGAGGCTTGCTCGATGTGAGTTGGAGCAAAAGTGTGCATCCTACCATGTGTCTTTACCCTAGGGGATGATTTTTGGATTTTCGGTTGGGCCGACAGACGAAATGCCCGGGCATTCCTATGTATCCAATTAGGATGGGAATCAAGCCATACATAGTTCTTGAAGGCCATGCAGTTTAACACCATGCGGTGAGGACGTGGGAGGATAGAAGAACGAGAGTGGGCTCTTGGTGTGACCCTTATAATCCTTGTATAAGAGGGGATAAGAAAACCTATTCCTATTTATGCAAGGATCCTCCAAGGAAACTATACCCAGGGGGGATAATGAAAGAGAAGAGCTCGAGCTGGGCTCAAGACGAGGCGTCCAAGAATTCCAACAGATCCCATTAGGATTGGAATCTAGCCATATGTAGTTCTTGAAGCGTATTTTAATGTCGTGCTGGACAATAGATCCATCTCATTTGGGGATATGTACGGGATGGTGGGTAACCCGACGTGAATGAGGACGTATCCCACACCACACCGTACAATCCCATAAGAGATCCCGAGTCGACGAAGGCCAAGGGGCCTGAGGCTAAGCCTTGGTCAGGAAGGCCTGACCGGCTTGTAGTTTAACATCTTATATTAAGGAAGGGGCCAGGGGACTGAAGAGGACAAAGGGCGTGAGGCTAAACCTTAGTTAGGAAGGCCTGACTGTCTTGCAGTTTAACGTCTTTCAGCGAGGACATGGGAGATCTTAGTTTAAGGTCATAGAGCTCAGACCATTTTTCAGTTTATCGTCTTGAAGGACGGTGGTGCAGTTTATGGTCATGAAGGACCGTATCGTGTGGTTTAGGTTCGTGCGGGACCGTACAGTTTAAGTTGGTGTAGGACCTTACAGTTTATGGTTGTGAAGGACCATACAGTTTAAGGTCGTGTAGGACCATACATTTTAAGTTCATGTAGGACCATACAGTTTAAGGTCATGTAGGACCATACAGTTTAAGGTCGTGTTGGACCATGGGGCCCAGGAAAAGTATTGCTGAGGAACTTGGCGTTGGTGGGAGGATATATGCCCTCACCATCCATGGTCACCAAGGATTATGCTCTGTTGGGGTAAACCTTATGGATGATGTAAGTTCCATCCAATTTGGGCTCTAGCTTGGGCGGTTTCCTACCAGGGATCATTGGCACTCAAAGGACCAACACTAGGTCGCCCTGCAGAATAGAGTGAAGGCAAACCTTCTTGTTGAAGGCTATGGCTATCTTATTCTTATGCCTTTCCAGATTGTGCAGGGCACGAAGTCTGTTCTCGTCTAGTTCTTCCAATTCAGTTAGACGGATTTCAGACACCTTATATGGCGCCTGCTGGTCATAGACTGTAGTGCGTAATGATGGAAGCTGAATCTCAATGGGTAGGATGGCCTCATCCCCATACACCAAGAAATATGGGGTCACCTGGGTGGAATTGCGATTCGTCGCCTGATAAGACCAGAGGGAGTTTGGGGAGCTTGTCCGGTCAACTTTTCTTGTTCTGACCAACCATTTTCTACAGAATGTTAGGGAGGGTTTTGTTGAACGCCTTGATCTATCCATTTTCCTGTGCATGATAATGAGAGGTATGGTTTTAATAGATATTGTACTTGGCCTACAATTTCTTCAGCTCGACTAATTGGAAGTAGGTGCTATTATCGGTGATAACAGCGTGAGGGACCCCAAGCCGATGGATGATATTTGAGCTCACAAAGTCAATGATTGAACAGGCCTTGACCTCTCTGAGTGGAACTGCCTCTGCCCACTTGGAGAAGAAATCTTTAGCAGTTAGGATGAACCTACACTGGAGAGCTATCGCGGGTGGATATGGTCCCACTACATTGAGTCCCCACACACCAAATGTCCAAGAATACTTGGTGTAATGGAGAGGCTCCGGCGACCGATGTAGGAAGTTGGCATAAACATGGCACGCATGGCATCTATTGAAAAAATCGATACAATCATGGATCATAGAGGGCCAGAAGTACCCCAACCTTCATATTTGATGGGACATCTTTGGCCCAGCTTTGTGGGCACCACAGGAACAGGCGTGAACTTCTTGCATAACCTAAGAAATCTCTACTCCTTGAATGTAATAGTTGAAAATTCCATAAAAGGTGCACTTGTAGAGGATCTTCTCAAGACTGGGACCGATCTGGAGGGTAAATTGTAGCGCACGACATCAAATTCGCTCACGCTCGGCCCGGTCATTCGGGAGGCATCCATTTTTGTGATACTCGAAAAAAGGTTCCCTCCAATCTGGAGTGGCCTCAACCACTGTGTCTGACGAACACGGGACCCCTGACGTAGAAGGTCCAGCAGTGATATGACTTAATCGCTAGTCGTCATTGTCCTCTGGGGTGATGGGGGCAATGACTCTCTGGTGTGCCACATGTATGATCAAATCATCTTGCTCGGGTTCTGCGAGCGACGCAGCTAAGATAGCCAAAGCATCTTCTCGACCGTTCTGTGACCGAGGGACATGGGTAACCTCTGTTCGAGAAGATAACTGGTCCATTAGATGGATGGTACACTCCAGCAATGGCACAAGCTCCGGATTCCTGACGACATAGTCGCCATTTACCTGCTTGATTACCAACTCAGAATCTACTTTCACATGTAGATGGGGCACATTGATCTCGAGGGCCAACTCGAGGCCGGTGATGAGAGCCTGATACTCTTCCTAGTTGATGGTATGACCTTTTGACAATAGGAATGAGTATGGAAGGAAGGCTTTCACCAAGGTGATAAAGACGATACCCAGACCCACTCTGTTGAGATTAAGATCGTCGAGACTCCTACTGGTGGGGCTCTGGGAGGCACCGTTGAAGTGCATTTTCCAACAAGAGATGACACGACCGATTGAGACGATCACCTCATCAGGAAAATCCAGGTCCATGGATTGATCCGTGGTGGTTGGCTGGGCAGCTAAGAGGTCTTCCAATGCCTGTCCCTTGACTGCCTTCCGAGGCACGAAAATGATGTCAAACTGCTGTAGGATCACCGCCCACCGTGCTAGTTTTCCATTCAACATGGGGCGGTTCAGGATATACATTATTGGGTCTACCTGAGAGACCAACTGTACGTCATGGTGCTGCAGGTAATGCCACAACTTCTGTACGGCAAACATAACTGCTAGGCAGCTCTTCTCGATAGGGGAGTATCTGATCTCCGTATCGTGAAGCATGCGGCTTAGATAGTATAGATAGTTCTCCATACTCTCATTGTTCTTCTGGGCAAGAAGTGCACTGAGGGACCGTTCCAGGGTGGTCACGTAATGGACCAGAGGCTTTCCGGATATGGGTGGCATCAAGACTGGAGTTTGGAGAAGATCCTGCTTGATTTCCTTAAAGGAGGTCTGGCACTATTCATCCCACTCATAGGGGGCACCTTTCTTCATGAGCCAGTAAAGGGCTTACATTTGCCTTCCAGATTCGCAATTAATCGGCGTATATAGGCTAAGTGGCCTTGGAGACCTCGAAGTTCCCAAATATTGCTCAGGGGAGGCATTTGGCGGATGACCTTGATCTTCTCTGGGTCAATCTCAATGCCCTGGTATCTAACAAAAAATCCAAGAAACTTCCCGGTGGTGACCGTGAAGGCACACTTTAATAGGTTCATCTTCAGGTGGTGGGAACAGAGGAAACCGAACACTTTCTCAAGGTCTTTGAGATGGTACTGGAACTGGCATGATTTTACCACTAGATCATCCATGTAGCATTCCACCAGCGTCCCGAGAATCGGCCTGAATATGCGATTCATGGCCTACTGATAAGTGGATCCTACATTTTTCAGGCCTAAGGGAATAAACTTGTAACAAAAGGTACATTGGGGAGCCCTGAAGGTAGTGGAATCCTCTTCCTCAAGGTCCATCCGAATCTAGTTGTACCCGGAATACCCATCCATGAAAGAGAGGGCTTGGACCCCTGCAATGGAATCAATGAATAACTCGGTCACCGGTAGGAGAATGTAATCCATTGGGATGTGGCGATTGAGATCGCAGAAGTCGATGCAGACTCTGATCTGCCTGTTCTTCTTCTTGACTGGAACAATTTTGGCATGCCACATGGGGTACTAGACTTCCTTGACAAAGTTGGCTTTGATAAGCTTGTGAACTTTGGCCTCAAGCATGGAACTGTGAGAAGGGTGAATCTTTCTGGGAGGCTGTTTAAACCCACGATGGTTTGTCGGGAGGCCCAGGCCATGAATGGCTACCTGAGGATCTAGTCCTGGAATCTCGCTGAAACTCCAGGAAAACATATCACGGTGTTGTTTGAGAAATTCTACGTACCTCTGCTACTCCTCGGGGGACATGGCTTCACTGATCAATGTGGGTCTCAGATCTACCTCGCTACCAAGGTTCACATGTACCAGTTCATCAACTGTGGTAGAGACGCCTTCCTCAAAGGCAGGGGGAGCATCCTCCAGATCTTCCTCTCCAACCATGGAGGGATTTCCTGCAAGGGGAGCTTCTTCTGAGCTATCAAACCCTAACAGGCAGCTGGTGTCGGCTTGGGTGGCGGTGGTCATCATATTAGGAGACCCATGCGCCATTGAGACCATATAAATGAAGGTGGTTGGTCCTATCCCATCTGGCCTTCGTCCTAAGGGGCCACGTTTGATGACATCAAAGTAGTGGTGACGTGTCGGACGGAATTGGTTGATTCTAGCCTAGCGAAAGAGACACGTATGACGTACTGTCATTGTCATAAGCCTGACATTCCGATACCGCACAGGGGTTGGAGGCTCCGGGATCACCTAAGCCTAGTTGGTGTAGGAGTACGAGGTGATTTTCCACCATCCATTGGACATGGGAACATGCCTTCCATTCGTACATGAAACAACAAAACACGGCCCCATGTCAGGGGTTGTGTCCTCCAATTGATGGATCGGGAAGATGTAGGCATCATCTAGGCCTACCTAGGGATAACTTGTGACTGGGGTGGGTTCATCCCCACTTTCCAGGATTTTCTTATCCTTGATCTTGTAATAGTCGGCGTCCAGAGAGCGGGATTCACAAGAGGCGAAAAGAGATGCATCTCCTTGGAGCACGCCTACTCGACCATTGAGGGAGTATTTGAGGCATTGGTGATACGACGAAGGGACCGCAACGTGCTGATGGATCCATAGCATTCCCATCAATGCGTTGTAGGCGGTGTCATAGGAGACAACCATGAACTCGGTGCTGGAAATTAGGCCACCGAACTGGGTCTTTAGGCGGATATTGGCGACTGGGGATTGCTCGGTCCTATCGTAACCCTGGATTCTAAGGTCAGAAGGAGTTAAATCATCTTCAGATAGACCAATATTTCGCAGTGTCCGATTCGGGATTAGGTTGATCTTAGAACCCGTGTCAACGAGGCAGCGGCGGACTTCCACGCCATTGAGCTGGCCAGTGACGTACAGTGGGAAAATATGCCCCTGTATGGGAGGGTCTTCATCTTCACCAGAGAATGAGATAACTTCCTGTAATTCGGTGTTCTCAATTTCCTCGGCATGGAAGGCTTCCACAACTTCTACCTCTGTCTAAATCCGAAGGGGGCTCCTTAGGGCCTCGGAAAGTGCTTCTCATATTTCAGACGATATGAGAAGCACCTCAAGGATAGAAAGCCTTGATGGAATGTTGTCATGTTGCTTCAGGACATCATACTTTCGTGTCAAGCGTGAGCCTCTGCTTACAGGAGGTCGTTCTACAGTTGGAGGAATAGCGGGTCCTACTGGAAGAACCGACAGCTAGCTAGTACTGGGTACATCCTGCTGCCTACTAGTTGAAGTCGCGATACGGACGAGGAAGCTCTTCCTGATATAGCAGAACAAACGATGGTGGAGGTAGATCTTAGGGCATCAGATGAGGTTGTGCATGCTGAGCTCTGCGTTGAGCCTGCTGTCTGGTTTCAGTAGCGTGCACAGCCTGACTGAAAGAGTCCGCTGACGTGCCTCGATGACCTATGTGGTTGCGGTTTTGCTGACGTTGATGTCGGATGGGGATTTTGGGGAGGTTCACCTTGTGTTCCCCCTCACCGGGATCCATATAGGGATTTACCAGCTCCACGGTTTTAACTGAAGCGTACCCATGGCTGTCGCTCGATGAATCATCCACCACCGGGTGGATTCTAGGAGGAATCCCCATTTCAAGGGACATAAAGTCCCCAAGATTGCGGGATGACGATGGCAGTGGTGGAGCACATTGCTTCTTCTTACGTCGTCACTACTTGCCCTTTTGGGAAGAGGAGGGCTGTAATGACGATGCAGAGGTACTAGCTACTTCCTCTGAAGTCTCCGGCTGATTCAGGCGTTCTTGAATGATACAATGGGCATGGGAAACGTTTTTTCGAGCCATCCAGTCGTCATATTTCTGGGATCCACAACTAGGGACCTGCTGCCACTCGTCTTTGCTATCACTACCGATCTCTTACCTTATGAAGACACCCACTACTTGTGTCAGTGCTGGGGCCAACCTGACTATGTTGTTGTCGACCTGGTCTTGAATCATGTCTTTAAATACATAGCATTACATGAGGATGAGTCCCAGGATCCGATGATAGGGAAGTAGTTGGGGTGCTCTGTTAGATTTGCCTCTGCCAGCCTTCTGCACTTGGGTAAGCGCACAATCCCTTGCTCTAGAGCACTTCAGAAGTAGCCAGGGACCTGATTCTCATTGAACGAGTAAGTCTGGTGCCTTCTTTCCGGATAGGGGGGCCCTGGGAGCCTGGCCCTGATGAGGGGCCAGAGGGGCCTGTTTTGGAGGTGGTGCATAATAGTATCGCCAAGGTGTCGGTGGTGCATTGCGCGGGTGAACCTGTCGATTCTGAGGCAGTCATTGCTGGGCAGGAGCATGCGCTTGAGGTGGAGGACCTCTGCGGGGTTGTAGGGCCAGTGCCGTTCGCAGTAATTCTAGCTACTGGTGGGCTTCTATTTGGGCCACCACGGTGGGTTCGGCTCTGGAATCCATCATGGCCAGGATCATAGGGGCAACAGACGTGCCTGACTAGCCTGTTGCAGAGCTTATTCAAGGCGTTGATCCTTATCTGAGAAATCTCGGAACCCTCCAAGGTAGTTATGGGTGATCAGGGAAGGAAGATGCTCTATTTTAATGTTCCCTACACACATCATTAGTAATTTCTCTTGAGTATGTGTCTTGTCGAGATAGTATGTAAGTCCCTTCCACTGGGAAATGAAGTCTGTGACTCACTCATTAGGCCTTTGTTTTCACTTCAAGAGGTCTGTGATGCTGGTCTTTCGCGTCGTGGAGCTGAACATTTATAGGAACTGCCGGCGGAGATCCTCCTAGCTGGTCACCAATCTGATAGGGAGCTGGCTGTACCAGACGACTACAGGGCCCTCCAATGTCTTCATGAAAAATCGGAGCTTGGAGGCTTCTTGCTGGGTCGGGGTCCCCAGCATGGGGCCACACCTGGAAGAAAAGTGGGCCAAGTGCTGTGGTGGGTCCCCTATCCCATTGAAGGGAAAGAAAGTGGGTTTACCAAAACCCAGGGGTGCGGGCATATCATCCACCCACGCGGGATATGGCTTGACATCTGGTTGGACTTCCACCTACCGTGTTTCCAATGCTTCAAGGCGGCTGATGAGTGCCGCTATAAGATCAACCAGGTGGGGGTACCTTTCTTGATGGGGATTCCTAATCACAAGCGTGTTTCCGTGTTCTTAGACATGGTATATGGCTTCAGCAGCTCGTGGACCAACTGGCGAAACGGCATGTGGGGCGTCTGGGGGAACCCGGGCTGGATTCCTCAGATTTCCCCATCATTCAAGAGGGTATGGTGAGACGTATCGCGCCCTCATGCCGTGAGTTCCGGCTTCTGGCCTGTCTGCGGAAGTAGCATGATCAGGGTTGCCAGGAGGTATGTCGCTGAGGGGAAATTGCTCATGCCCCTGCTGCCCAAGCTTGGGATTACCATAGTCAGGTCACCGCTCTACAGCACACTCAGCTAAGAGTTCGTCAACCAGCCTCTTCTACTCAGCATGCTGTTGGTGCAATGCGGCCTTCTCGGGGTCTTCGTTCGTCTTCTGTACAGAGGAGGACGAGTCAGAGTGCTTGACGGTTTCAACATTCTCCTTACCCTTAACGAAATTTCGACTGAGTACCAGTGACTCAGTGGGTATAGGGAGGCCTAGAAAGTTCCTCTTCTAACGGGTAACCCTCCCTGATGGGTCCAGCAGTGGTGGTACACCCAAAGGGGGTAAGTCTCCATCGAGAAAATCAAGCTCATCCTCTTTGTCCACTATGTCAGCCATGTGGACCACGACCCTCCTTGGGGGAACGTCCTCAATGTCACCCAAGGAATCGGGCTGCCGCCAGATAGGACTAAAGAAGAGGGCGGCATACTGTCCCCAGCCACGGACATGCACATGGGGGGTAGCATCCTTGATGATTCTGTGGAGTACTTTGAGACTCTGAACGCATTTCCATAGAAGGGTGCTCTGGCGGCCTGGTGACTCAGGGTGCTAGGCCACTGGGAGTGCGGCCTAGTCGATCTGGTGGCATTTCTCGCCGATTTCCTCAAAGTGATCTTGGCTCATGGGGTACTCTACCCGCTCATAATGAAGGTGGAAGTGCATCGCCCATAGGGTTTTGCGGAAGCACCTTACTTCCTTTTGGGTAAGGGACTCCGTCGCGCAAATGTTCGGTGCTGCCGTCAGCCAGAACTTCTTCGAGAAGTGATCTGCTCTGAGAATGTTCCAGAATCTCCTAGGCTCGGACTCATGGTGTAGCCCTGTATTTCCCCACACACCAACCGGAGGTGACTGAGGAACCGGTAGAGGTACCCAGGCAGACCGCTGGGATAATAAACTGGGCGGCGGAGAATATGACGAACGAGCTGACTGGGCGCCGAATTCCGGGCCATCCTCTGAAGAGAGAGGTGACCTGACAATAATGTCATGATACAACGGGTTGATAGCCACAGCTTCTGGAGCAGTAATTGCGGTCACCGGCGATGGGTCACGTCATTGCTCTACCACCGTTGGACCCCAAAATAGCTCTCTGTGATCTCTCGTAGAGGTAGAGGGCGCTTCGGGTGATGACGGTGGTGATTGCATGGTTGGGACCCTTGGGATTTCCACAATATACTCATCCTGGAATTACTTTCGGAGAGAGTTGGGAATCCGGTGGGCTTCGCATTCTGGAAGAACGAGACTGACGCGGCTTGTTCCTACCCCAGTCCTTGACATGGAGGAGCAGGGAGAAGGTTCCATCACTGAGTCGCATTCTACTTTAGAATACGAGAAACCGTAAGGTTTGACCTCCACTCGGGCCTTCCTAGGACTCTTCTTGTTGCAGCGACGACCCGATCTCCTACCCCTAGATGGCTCTTTAGGACAGGGTTGATTCTCGACATGTAGTCTCGGAGCGGTGCTGACGTCATGGCGGAGAGGACTCCCACTTGAGATAGAGGGGGTGCAAGGGGCACCAGGTAAAATTTAAAAGGGTACATGGGGAGGTTCTCCATGGACAACACCCATGTGGGCAGAACCCCTATTGGAACCTGCATGAGCATGGGGAGGACCTCCATGCTTGGTGCGGGTGGAGCGAGGATAACCTTCACCCCTCAGGTTTCTGGGTCTTGGAGGACCTTCTCCCATTGCAGAGAGGATGTAAGGAGGACCCCCATGATGGGGAGGGACTGGATGGGTAGTGCCTTCACATCGACGTTTGGGGCCGGAGGAGGAACTCCATAACCATTGTGGTGGGTGCAGGAGAGACCTCCGCGCCAAGCGTCACTGCCACGGGGAAATTCTTCCTTCGGGATGGGGGAATCATGAGGCATACCTCCATGATGAGCTTCATAGTGGGGAAGGCCCATGCACTGTGCAATTGTGGTATGGGGAGGCCCTCCGTACGTGGTGACACCACCGCGAAATGGTTCGAGGAGATCACCACTTAGGCCTGCTACCCTTAGAGCCAACCCAACCAGCCCATGGGGTGTTTGGGGCCTCAGTCCTGGTCGAGTGAAGGAGTGACCTTGCTCAGTGTATGCAGGGACTCTATGATGCACGTCGGTGGTGGATCGAGACACAGTAGCAGTTGACGTCGATTCCCCTTGATGAGCGTCCTCAGCTTAGGCCCGACGCAGACACCGGGTCAGATGAGCTAGTGTAGGTGGTGCAGGTGCATAACTTACCTGCTCCTTTGGAGAAGCTGGATGGTGGCACTGGCATAGAAGGAGGGGAGCCCTTTCCTAGAGTCCTTGAACTGGGACTCTGACGGGGCTGAGCCGAACATCACCCGCCTCATTAGCATAAGGCGAGGAGTCGTCAAGGTGTTCCTTGGACAGGCTCCCGAAATGATTGAACATTGGGGTGGGGAGCAGGGGCTCCCGGCGCGGCCTTTGAGGGTGGAATTGATGGCGGGGCCTGGATGCCTCCAGTCCCAGGAAGTCCATGTCCCAATATGGGATGACCCCTTTTTCCTCATACCTATGTACAAGGTTTTTGATCATCCTTCGTTAGATGATCTCTGACGGGGAGAGGGGACGTGTGCGTCCTGTATTCATGGTTGTAGAGGTCGTCGTGACGGCAGTGGAGCCACATGGAGTGGTTTTGATGGTATTTCCCCCACCCCTTCTTAGGCGAGCCGGTGGTGATCATGTCTCCATAGTAGCAACCTGGTTCTTGGGAAGCAGGGAGATTAAATCGTTAGTACTGCGAAGAAAAGGATCAACAACTAGTTCCCCAACGTCATTCCGTCTTCCGTGTTCGGTGAGAGGAATCCTCACCAACACGTTGCAAAACGTAATTCCCCATGTTCTAATACCCCAACATCTGGTGAGTTTCACGCTAGGCCCGCTATTTTTTTGGTGTGACCCGACGCCGGATATCTCGATCCGGTGACACGTCAATCTACTGATGTCTCGAATGCTACTAATCTCCATATTTAGGAGAAGAACTTCACGTCAGGTTCACAATTTCTGTTTTTGAAACCTTCGCTGGGGCGCGCACATCTGTCTGCTTGGGCGTGATAGGCACAACTTTTTTTGTGTTCCCCCGCATTCCCTCTTTCTAAAGGCGGTCGACATCCGCTCCTTATTCAGGGACGTCTGCTCCATGATCGAAACTGGGATGATGGGATGTCAGATCTTCCTTTCGTGGATTTTTCCTTGGAACTCATCACCTAGTCCAGGTCTCCCTCATAGATTTAATACGTTGTTCATGAAAATCATCCCAGTGCCATGTTTCTATGGATGTAGGTTAATTACACTGCTTCTTTCATGACATTCCAATGGGTCCGGTTAGGACAACAGCCTTCAGTCACGGGAGCAGTCACGTCGAGGCATTAGTAGCATGTATGAACACTGGGGAATTGGCATGTCTGTCTTCTTACCCTTATCATAGGGCTTCTCGAGGGCATGGAAGCCCGAGGAATCCCACATAGAGCGTGGGGAATCATATTCCATAGGCATCTATCTGAGTTTTTCCTTATCTTTCTATGATTAACATAGTGTACGCCCTAGGATTAACGTCCAGTGAAGACGGATCGACCTGATCAGAACAGTAGCTTGAGTGGATCAAATTGAGAAATTTCCCCTTGAGGGGGGACGCCGATATCGGGGTCAGCCCATGGGTGGAATCCCGGACGCTGTGGAGGGGAGTGGAGTGGTATGATCTCACCGGGATGTGGTAGCCCAGGTGAGACTCATGATGAATGATAGATGGATGAATGAAGTGGAGGGGGAATGAAATGGGATCATCACAAGGGCGACAGTGAAGTTGGTCTTGAGCCTCGAAGAGACCTCCTATGTATCGTCGTGGCGGGGAATCAAAGTCCACGTAGTTCGGGATGGAGCTGGTGAACTGATGTGAAGGTGGACCTTGGACTGATGGTTGCTGGGCTCGAACCTCAGGGAGGCTTCCTACGTACCATTCCTTAGCACGGATCAAAGTCCCCGTAGTTAAGGTTGGATGTTCAATACAGTTTAACGTCATATGGTATGGGGGTGAACCAATGTGAATGAGGTTGGAATAACCGAGTGGTGGGATTGAACCTCGTAGAGGTTTCATACGTACCACGCCTTAACATGGATCAAAGTCCTCGTAGTTCGGGTTCGGGCATAGGATGACTGACATGATTGTGGACCTTGGTTCGATGGGTGTTGGGCATGAACCTCGTGAGGCTTCCTACATATCATGCCTTGAAATGGATTAAAGAACTCGTAGTTCAGGTGTGTGTCGATGCACCGACGTGAATGAGGACCTTGGATCAGATAGTGTGGGGCTAACACACTAGGATGCCCAGGTGTTGGTGAACTGACATGAAGAGGGTCAAAGTGACCAATGTGTGATGGGCATGAACCTCTGGGAGGTTACCTACATACCATGCCTTGACATGGATCAAAAACATCGTAGTTCAAATGGCTTCGTCAGCAAACCGACGTGAAGGTGAACCCGGAGGTCCACTAGTGGTGGGCTTGAACCTCGTGAGGCTTCCAACGTTCCATGCCTTGACGTGGATCAAGGTTCTTGTAGATTGGGATGGTCACAACGTCTTACCGCTAGGCCGGAATGCAGTTTAACTTCATGTGGGATGGGGGTGTATCATGACGTGAATAAACGACAGGCGGTGGGCTTGAACCTCATGGAGGCTTCCTACGTACCATGCCATGACATGGATCAAAGACCTCGTAGTTCAAATGGATGTACAGTTTAATTTCATGCGGGATAGCATACAGTTTAACGTCATGCTGGATGGGGGCATACAGTATAACGTCATCCTGGACGTGTTATTTTCATGGCAAATGCTTACTCTATGCCCATGTGAGTCGTGCTCCGTGGGAGAAACAAGAGACAGTAGAGACCTGGCGATTATGTCGTGAAGGGTGCGTCCGTGAGAAACCAAGAGTGGCTTACGCGTTAGTCGGACCATGGTGCTGGGAGTTACTCCTTGATGGAGGCCCAAAGTGCGGAAAATTGTAGAGTGAGAGGGATCTGGGACCAATGATGGAAGGTTCCTCGTTCCCTATTGCGCTATCCACTGGCCTTGCTAGTGGGTAAGAACGGAGGTGCACAGGTGCTACCTTCCGCAAGAGGGGCTAGGGGGATTACACCATGGTGGTGGCCCTTCTCCTGTGGACATACGCCTCTCCGATAAGGAGGATATCATCCCATATGGAAGGGTGATCCTATATCTGTGGAGACGAGCGACTTAAAGAATGTCGGAGTTGGGGGGACCCTTCCTGCGAGGCACAAGGCCGGGTCACAGTTTAACGTCTTGTGTGGAGGATGAGGTGCTTGGCAGTTTAACATCCTATAGCTCAGACGAGGTGGGTTTACTATGCACCCCTAGTACTTACATAACCGGTACCCTCTGCCCCTTGGGGGAGGGAAGGTACCGGAAAATCCGTGGTAAAGGGGGGCTACAGAGCGAACCATCGAGGGGTCCACATTAGAGTGGCTATGCAAATATGCAATAGCCGTTAGTGTGCCTATGAAAGGAAGCATTAGGCTAAGCAACACTACGAATGGTGTTGTCCATGGGACTTTGAAATCACATTGTGCAAACCTGGAGGGTCCCACAGAAAGAGGAACTTCCAAGAAATGGAGTATGCTTCGCGAAGTGGAGTGCCTTGGCCTTAGCATGGGGGAGGGGTGTGAATTGGAGGTGCTTCGCGAAGTGGAATAGTGTTCATAGAGCACGGTCTCACGTAGGCGAGATGCCTCACGAAGAAAGGTGTTGTGAAGCATTGTGCTTCGCGATATACAGTGACCCCACCTTGGTATGTGGATGAGTAGTACAAGATGGGTCTTTCACGAAGCATAAACAGTCCGCGACTTCCCGGGTTCCCTTGGGAATTCCCGTCCTCCACGAATTCTCATAGGCTTCACGAAGGGCACCCCTCTCGGAAGAGGGGATCAAAACGAGACAAGGTGAAGGCATCTCATGAAGCAAAATTACCTCGCTGACCTCATGATTCCCAGAGCGAAGGGTGCTTCGTGGTTTGGGAGCCAAGAAGCCAAAAGATAGGATTGTCCATCCTATGGACTTAGGGGGAGCCCAGTACTTATAGGCAAGGGGCACCGTGAAGCAGAGCTCCCGCGGCACGAAGGGGGATGCGGTGCTTTGCGGCTGGTTGCGATGGTCAACCGGGTTCGTGGAGCGTTACCGCCTCGGGGGCTTCGCAGCGGGTTCGCGTACACCAGGGAGTTTGAGGAGCGTTCCTGCCTCTTGTGCTTCACGGCGGGCTTGCAAACATCAGGGAATTCATGGAGCATTCCCGCCTCCTTTACTTCACGGCTGGCTCACAAACGTCAGGGCATTCGCGGAGCGTTCCCGCCTGCTTTGCTTTGCTGCGGCTACGTTGCTCAGAGGAGCTCCGCGTCGGGGCTTCGCGAGGCAGCGTGCAGGCTTCTTTACCTTCTTCCCTTTGTGTTCAATATTTTGGCTCCAAAAATATTATATTCCAAAGACTACATGAATGCATGGAAATGCCTGAACCTTTAATCATGGGTCAAACCACCCATTCACTAAATCCACCTTTCACCCTTCACTTGTACAAGTCAAATCTGTACAGAGGGTACTTCAAGAACTACATATGGCTTGATTCCCATCATTATGGGATATGTAGGAACGTTCAAGCATCCCTTGAATCAAGCCCCATGTCTTTGGGCCTAACCCCAAAATCCAAATTCATTCCCTAGGCTGAAAATTCCCCCTGTAAAAACATGAATGTGGTATGAAAACCATGTTCATCATTCGCATCATGTTTATAAAACACACAATGTGTATTCCTTATTATGGTCCACACTCTATGAAACTAAACTATGTTCTCTTAAATTACCGTCCCACATTACATTAAACTTTTCTTCATGAAGTATGTATGGGTTGATTCCGATCCTTATGGGAAATGTAGTGAACTCCAGCACCTCAATTCAGGACCCATCCACAACATGATAATGTTTAGCATTTGTCTGTGTATCACTACATGCATTGGAAAATACCCATTTTCATGTTTCATACTCCTGAACATAAATACTTCAATATCTTCGTAACCCTTTTCTTGACATCTGGTCACAAAATGGTTTATACTCGGGAGTTCTTTTTCCTGACTATGCAGCACGTGCCCTTAGGTGGCCTTTCATAAGTAGTCTACATAATGGACATGTCAACCAAAGGATTCTATTATTTGACTATGTAGCCAATTCCCTTAAGTGTCCATGCATAATTCAACCCCATAATGGGTTTTTTCAAATAGTGGTAACTTCATTCTTGGGAGGAAAACAACTTTTTTCCTTGTTTGTCTTAATTACAATATGTAGGGATCTGAAAAAATAGCCATCCTTAACATATTTTTCCCATACTCTTTTTCATGATCTTAAATTATTTAAGTCAATGGTTTATATTTCCCTTCCCAAGGATTGGGTTAGACCTTCGCAAGAGTGACATTCATACAGTTATTTGACAATATTGATTGGAAATATCCTTTACATATTCAGGTACCTATCCCCTTATAGAAGACTCTATGCTTAGGAAAATTTGAATCTCCATAAACATTCAATGGATTTATAGATATAGAAAAGTAAATTTTCTGAGTGTTCTTTTTCCTGACTATACAGCATGTACCCTTAGGCGGCCTTTCATAGGTAGTCTACATAACGGACCTGTCAGCCAAAAGATGCAATTATTTGACTATGCAGCCAATGCCTTTAAGTAGCCATTCATAATTCAACCCCATAATGGGTTTGTTAAATAGTGGTAACTTCACTCTTAGGAAATACTTCTTCTAATGCCTTTTAGCCCTTTTTCATGTCATTCCTCAGATTCAAAATTTCTTAAGTCATAGTTTACATGTTTTCCCCCATACTTGAATATGGTAATATGTTTTCTGATAAATTATCAAGGAATTCAGTCAATTTTAATCAATTCGGTCAAACCTATTTGACCATAAACATTGGCCATTTTATGTCTGATGTGCATGAAATTAAACTACCCATAAAAGGCAAGGGAACTCTAAACAAAAGTCAAATCCCAGCTCACTAAACATACATTTTGTATGATTTAGGTACTATTGAGCAGTAAAAAGATTCAAAGATTGTAGGGTTATATTTATATTCCTAGAAAAAATAAAACTACGATTATTAGGCCCATTGGCCTAGGTAAAATATTTTTTGCAGGTACAAAAATAATGCAGGAACAAATGATTGATGATGAAAGTGTTTTTCATTGATGCAAAAGATTTAGAAGGATGTCCATAGATTGGAGTCTCTTCTCTTTTTCAAGAATTACTAGACGCTTTCAACACAACTCTTCATTGGATTTACAACATCACGGGTTTCATCAGTAGCCAGTTGATGTTCATGCACTCGAGCGGCTTCACTCTTTTCATCTCGATGGATTGCTTTCTTGGCATCTGTGATAGCTTTCATACAATTTGTTTGAACTTCTTCCAGTCAGTTGTTAAGCTAGTCAAGTTCCCCAGTAACAACATATAACTGTTGGTGAAGGTACATCTGCTGGAAAACTTTCTCCTTGATCTTATGTTTCAGCTCCTTCATTTTTGCAGCATGATCAGCCTCATCTCGGGACACCATAGCCTCAAATTCGATGATTTTGGTCAATATCCTTACTCTGGTCAGATCTTGATGGTATTTTTTATCTTTCTCCCTCCTTAAAATGACTTGATTCACGACGACAAGGATATCTTGATATCCAAAACCACCAAGTCCCAACATGATGAACATGGATGACAGTCGTAGGATCTTCAAAGACAGCTCTTCAAGAGGCACTTCAGATATGATCTTCCATATCTTATTCCATGCCTTGAGACATGAAAATTGGTGCTCCTTTTGTACCTCTAGGTCTGATTCAGCATCACTATAACATGGGGGAATATTGTCTGGGATTAATGCATTAAGAAAACTGCCCTATTCTTCCCCTTCCTCCCTGACCCCAGTTACTTCACTTTCTATTCCCGTTGGGGTGGATGTGGAGGCTTCACCTTCATATCTATCCACTCAAATTGATGGCCCTGCATAGTCAATTGAAAGTTTTGGTTAGTTTCAAAGGATAAAAAAATTGATTAAGTTGTCTTGAAAATTATGTGTAGCCACAAATATTATTATCTCTTACCCAATGGTAGATCAACAACATGAGAGGGCTCCTCCCCATCATTCCTGGCTTCAAAAATATTTTTAGGATGGGTTTTTGGAAGCTCTACCAGGTTAAGCTCCAATTGAGCTAGTGTCTCTACAATAGTAGGGTTGTCTATACCCCCTTCATGAATTGGCAGTTAAGCAGATTGCTCAGATGGAACTACACATTTCAACCAATCATGGTCAGAGATATAATAATAATTTTTTTAATAGGACGAAGGATAACACTCATGTCCAAAATCTTCTAAATTACATGGTAATTTAACAAAATATAAAATTTCTTTAAAAGATGCACCAAGTTTCATCATTTCATCTAGTGATATCTCATATTCCTAGTTATTCTCACCATTGGGAGCATTCGATGTATCTTCTTAGAGACCATCACCCTGCGTCCTCTAACCCCGGATAGTTTCTTCAGAGAAAATTACGGCATCAGTTTCAGTGGACGCCAAATGTTCTCGTGCATGTTTTGAACCTAAATTATCACATAATAGAATTCAGTTGATGTTTTTATTCAACATTTTATGAAGAATTGTTAATTTACCAGATGTAGGATCTTCTCTCTTTGCAGCATCAGCATGAGCAGTACTGGGAATAGACAATGGCACTTCTTCAGGAGCAGCCAAGTTAGCATGAATTTGGTACTGTTCACCAACTCCCTCTGTCTTCCTCAGAGGAGGGTCAATCCTCCTCTTCAAAGGGGAAATTGAAGAAGCCTCTGCAAACCCATTAAATATGAGAAATCTTTTCATGAGTTATGATTCATGACTGTCTGAAAGACATACCACTACTGATGAAGAGTTTTGTTGTGGACTACTTCCTTTGAGGTATTTGATTCTTTGGATTTTTGGGTTTGTTGACATCATCATCTCCAAATATAGGTATTGGGGAGTGAAAATCCATTTCAAACTCTGCATCCATGGATTTAAGGCCTAGAGATACCTCGCCCGACTCACGAGGAGATTCAGTAGCTCCGATGGTAATACCACCAAGGATATACTATGGTGAAGGAACCTCAAAAGTTCCTTTCATTGCAAGATACAAAATGTAAAAAATTAAATTCCTTGAGTAACAAATATTTAACTGGAATCAAGTTCCAAAGTATATAAAGAAAAATACTTGCATCTTCATAATCCATTTAATCATTCCACTCCTCATCTCCGGAAGCACAAGTCCCCTTAGTGGTGCCACGATCCATCATTTCCTTCACACACATAGTGATAGGAATGGAATCATCGATGGAATATAAGAGCATCTCCAGATATCTGATGTAATCCCGCACTTAATCAGGGTTATCCTCGAAACAGATATCAGTAGAAGCCCGAAGATTTTATACTCCATGGATGTGTAGACCATTTCATAGTGTCCAGCCAGGCGGTTTCAACAACGAAATATAAACACTGCCATTTATGGACACCCTTTAGTCGTAGATATTTAGCATCTGTACCCGAAGGCTACGAGGAGGGTCCTACAATCTTGGACTTCAACTTCTACCCAGTTTCTGCAATTACAGATAAAGGATAAGAAAATAAAACGATTTTCTCAATTAAGTAATGGAGATTAAATTTCCTCAATGATATAACTTAGTAGGAGTTGATTGAGTAGGTCTCTTAATTCTGGAAGGAGGATTATATCTGGAACGAGGCCGCTTTGACATATCATGTGCCTCATCACCCCCATCTTGAGAATCTGGCCAGTCAACCATGGGTGAGGAACCCGGTGAATCACCTCCTGGTGTATAAGAGTCACATTCCAGATGAAGGGTTTCTTTATCGAAAGTTTTCTTATTTTTCCCCACATGAGGAACTGGATGATTCAGTACCCCTTCATGGTATGATGCTACCCAGTTCTCAGCATACCAAGTAGTCTAGTGTCTCGCTGCACCAAAAACTGCTAGATCAAACATTGCCCCGGTCTTCAGCAAAGCTATCAACAACCAATTTTGTCTGGAAACCATTTGATGTAGCTCTGATCTGACATGAACAGGAGGGGATACAACAATCTGCTGCAGACACTTGAATTGGCGTGAAAAATTGTATGGAGCATAGCCATCGCAGATAATCTCTCTGTCAATCATGGTGGACAATACACCATCTCTGCAAGCCAGCATGTATGACCTCAATTCCAGTCCAGTTGTTCCATCATCAATAAAACATCCAGTTGGAGGGTTTCCATAAGGAAATAAATTTAATTCCTTGAACATGTTCAGCATCACATTCATATCATAGGAGTTGAGGGATAATATAATAATTCCAGAAAATGCCTACACTAACAGACTGAAAGAACCTCTAGGAACCTGTACTCCGCTCTGTACAACATAAGTTCTTAAATGAGTGGAGATCCATCCGCATAAACCTTGGAATGGTCCAACTATTCTCAAAGAATACTTACCAATATAAACATGGAGTAAGATTCTCTAAATCGTTGCCAAAATGGTGGTGGTCAACCAAACCATTTTCCTCTCAGCCAACTTGGCTGCAACAATAATGGTCCCTGGCCTGATTCCTCCCTTCGAATCCCTAACTGGCAGAAGATAAACACTGAGCCACAAGGATAAGAACCCCTCCAGATGGGTCTTTTCTAGGATTCTCTAATCCACTTAGTACCCCCACTTTTCAAATTCTCCTACTTCTTGGGTCGACCAGAATGTGCCAAAAGCACCCCTCTTCTCTGTTATAGGGTAGGTAGTAGGACGAGTACAGGTGTGCCCCATCTCATTATTCTTGCTAATAATCATATCCATACACTCCTCTGGATGAATATCCTTTCTAGAATGAGTTTTGGAGGACATTGAATTCTTGATCTTGTAGAGAATTTTCAATAATTCTCGATCCAAAGACCGAGTCTTCTCCGAATCATTCCATGTTTCCTTGGGAGGGATGAATTCATCATACATATCACCCAAAATTGGAGACCTAGAGATCTTGTAGACATCCCACAAACTGATGCCTACTTCTACATGAGTCAGATGGAACAAATTGGTTTCTAGGCTTCAACGGCTGATTAGCTCTGGCACAAAGTCATCGTTCCTATATACATATGTCTTCCCAGCAGAGATGACCTTATATATTGCAGCTCCATTCAGATCCTAGAAAACTCTGCATAGGATTGTCGCACCCAATATGCCCACATCGATGTTGGATTCAAACCTCATCCCGGACTGAAGTCCCAACTCTTCTTCTAGCATTTAGTTTTAATCCATCTAAGAATTTTAGATGATTGATGGATAAAAATGCGACTTCAGCTTAGGCTGGCGAGATTTCAGATCAGAAGCACATGGGCTATGATGCATTATATATGCCTTCTCCACTGTTCCTGCATTAACAAATGTGCCTCCAACTGAAACATTTGCTGACGAAAAGTTAGTTTAATTTTGAAACTAAGAATGAGGGAGATAGTTCTTTGGCTCTGGAATGTTGAATCCTTAAAGATGACTATGGCCATATAAAGGCAGGTAAATACTCTGTGGAAAATTAAGATGATACTTCTTCATGTACTTGAGCAAATCTGGGAGAGTTTTGTCATAGATATTATAATAGTAATGGCCAATGATGTTCATCATATCATCAATCCGCTTGCTGGCTAGGTCATCATCCATTCCAATTCTTTTGGGATCCATTTAATATTCTGAAATATCAGATAAATAACTTTTATGTAAGTTGATCTTTCATAAAATTTGTGAAGAAATTCGAAAAAATGGCAAATGAATTAGGGAGGGGAAGTCCCATGTTGGGGTGCAAGTCTAATCCAGTCACAGAAGTATGGGCGCGCAGGTATCACCGCGCAAGTCCAAATACCTCTGCAGATGTGCGACACAATTTAGAAGAAGCAATGAACCGCGGAAAACAACACCTGTGTGATGAGAGCCAGTTGCGCATCAAGAGATCAGAAGCGTGTGAAGTCGGGTTCTCTATGCAATGTCGTGCCGCATATTTATAGGCAAGGACATACACATGTGCACTGTACCCTACACAACTCGTACCTGCGTGCCGCTACTTGCGCGCTCAAAACTTGCGCACCCAAAATTCCTTGGTTTTCTACTTTAAATCAGAGTCAAATCCTCTTTCCTTTTTTGGATCCAACTCTAAGGGGGTACTTTTTTTGATGCCCTTTTATGTCACAGAGTCTAAATGAATGAAAACTGAGAATACCTTAAGCACAATGATATTCATCCTTTGAAGAAACATCAAAAATTGACAAAGGCATGAACAAGGAACTCATTAAACATTGGCCACACATGTTTCACTATGGTCGTGCAAGTATACTTGCGCGCCACATATGGGTTGCGCTGGTGACTTTTGTGCCATATTATTTTTTCTCCCAAGGTCCTCAATGGGCTATAAATACCCTTTTTGGGCCCCCCATTTCAAGGATCACAAAAAATACAGTAGTCATATTTAATCTCTCAGCGCCCTAGTCTCTACATGAATTATTCCAAACACTTCTAAGGCCATTTCTTACCGATAATGGAAGATCTAAAGAGGCCTAAGTAGTGTAATTCATCAAAACATGCGCAGCTAAATGTTCATCCCTTAATGGAAATGGCCACACATGTGCACCACCATATCCCTTTAACAGAACTGGCATGCCACCATTGTGGAGGCCATTAGGGATAATACTAAGGGCTTGAGCTAAGTCTCGCCCAAGTATTACCATATAGGCTAAATGTTTCCCAAGTACACACATGTCGCGCAAGTATACTTGTGCGACCAGGACTTGCATGCCCAAAAAGGAGTTGTGCACCTGCCTCTTTTTGGGTGCCCCTCCTGCCTATTCAACTCTTATATTCAAATCCACCTTTCCTTTTCAAGGACAGATTTCAAAACCTTCATCAAAGCCATTTATGGCATGGTTCTTTTGTTGGCTTCATTATCTGAAAGGAATTCTGTGAAACATCTCTCAAGACCTTGTGATTTACATAACTTTATGTCACTATGGTTAGGGATTTCCTTCATTTCAACGTCATCCTTTAAGATGAGAAGTTCTTTAATCTGGGCATCCTCTTTAGGAGTAAGCCCCAAGTTCCCTAACATGGGCATCCTCATTAGGATTAAGCCCAAAGTTCCCTAGTCTGGGAATCCTCCTTAGGAGTAATCCCCAAGTTCTCTAATCTGGGCATCCTCCTTAGGAGTAAGCCCCAAGCATAATTTCTATAAACATGGGCCTCTTTTCAAGAGTAATCCCCAGATCCCATGTCCCCTTAACCTGGGCCTCATTTTTAGGAGTAAGACCCATGGTTAATTTCTTTTGACTTGGGCTTCCCTCTTAGGAATTAAAACCCAATCATTAGTCTGTCTCTAATTTGGGAATCCCTCTCAGGAGCAAGCCCTACATTAAGTATTTAAATCTCCATAAATCACATATACCTTTAGGGGCCTTGTTACAGGGTTTCATCCCTGAAGTATATCCTTATCCTCTTATATCATGGGTTGTCACTCATTCATAAGCCCCACATAATTTCTTATAATTGCATCTTTCGTGGCACAATCGTCATGTTTTACTAATACCACTTGTTTCTCACACTAAACAAGACTCACATGAGCTTAGAGTGTAAAATTAATTATGACTTCTTTCTTTGGGACATCAATCATGAAAAAACCTGATACCTCTTCGCTCGAACTATGTGGGTTCTGATTACTTTTCTAACAAGGATACGTAGGTAGACCATCTTAAGGTATGATCCCAACTCTGAAATAATACATGTCCTTCTGAATGATAATAAACATCATGTTCCCCACTGAGTGTCTTTAAAACAAGTATGGTTATCATAATGACCAAGATATTTCTATATGATGCATTGAAGGATACCACTTACTAAGAATATCTAATAAATACAGATGATTCTCTATAGATGAAAACCTCAAATACATATAAAAGATTCTCTAAATATCATAAACATAAATCATCGATTGTAAGATCTAGAGAAAACATCATTTTCATACTTGGTAAATTAATAAGGATTTATGAACATAACTTAAATCTATAAGAGAGTTTCAGAGTAGCCAACAATACCCCCCAAAAAAGGTGTGATGAGTTTGACCTCCCATCATCTTGACCAATGAAAATTATTAAGCTTAATCATTCCATAACTAATGATCACCTACCTTTGTAAAGTAGGTCCAAATGGATATAGAATCATTTGATGTTTCCAATTCTACAAATATACCCATTAGAAACCGATTGGAATTTCTGAACCTTAAACAAACGAGGTCATCCCCATTTCCAGAAGAAACCGGGAGTGAGGTCCATTAAATTGTCTATCTCCTCATGTTTAATCTCTAATGATATAGAATCAATAGAAATTTTATTTGCAGAATCATCGACGGTCATGGGTACCTCAGAATGAACACACTCATCAATCAAAGAAAAAAATTTACACTTTTCAGTACCCACACAACACTCAAAACAGGAATCAAAACTCAAATCATACAAGGGTAAAGAAAACAAAAATGAATCATAGTTTGGGTTGAGGAGAGAATTGTGTGTGTGTGCATCGTTTGAGAGAACCTCCATCGAATATATATTAAGAGTGGAGTTCTCTTCAACGGGGTGTTTCATAGCCTCAAGGATGTTAAAACATAACTTTTCTCCTCCGAATTACATGGACAACATACCATTGTGAACGTCGATGATAATCTTTTTTGTTTTTAGGAATGGACTCCCAAGTATGAGAGGAGTGTTTCCTTGGGTTCTGGTATCTTCCATATCAAGAATTTAGAAATTATTGGGGAAAATGAGATTCTTCACTCTGACAATGACATCCTCAATCACTACTTTTGGATGCATTGTACTTTGGTTGTCAAGTATCATGACATTGCTTGTTGGTTGAATCTCTCGAACCTATAGAGATGTATACATGGGGTAAGTCATTACAATAATGGAAGAACCTAAATCAAGATTAACATTAGAAAAGTAGGTCTTCACTATGTTACAAGGTACCGTGAATGTGCATGGATCCTTGCATTTGGTTGGCATTTCTAGTTGAATAAAGGTCGATATATTCCTACCCAAGTTGACTCTTTCATTCCCCTTCATCCATCATCTATGGGTGCAAAGTTCATTATGAAATTGGGCATAACGGGGAATTTTCATGACTATATCCAATAATGTAATATTAACTTGAACATTATAAGTGTATCCATTATCACACTATCAATATCATTATAAATTTTTTTTAGATTTAGAGAGAATTTGTTGCAAAGGATGAGGAATGGATTGTTCATTTGAATCATCAACAATAATTCAATTTCCCTTTTAATTTTGTTTATCATTACATGAAATTTTTGAGGGTTGGGATAGAGTGTTTTCAATAGGGGTACAAAATTGTTTCATAGTATCGGTAGAAGGAGAAACTTCTTTTCCACTACGAAGTGAAATTGAACATACATTACCTTTTTCAGTCATATTAGAAATGGTTTGAGATAGTTTTTTTCACAACCATTCATCTTTTTCTCACCAATGGTGTTCGGAAATTGTCTCACTTGAGTTCGTAGGTCTTGAATTTTTGATTGTGTGTTCTATTGGAACTGTAGGTTTTGGGTTTCCATTTTCTTCACCATATCCTGGAGGCTTGGTTTAGATTTGGGAGGAGGAGGATTGTTTTGAGATGTTGATAGATAAGAAGGTTGCATACCTTGACCTTGTTGATACCAATTCTGCTTGGGGTATCTTGAGTTTCCTCCTTGTCGGTACTGGGGTTGTGCTTGCCACCCGGGGTTTAGATTTGGCCTTAATTGTTCTTTCATGAAGGGAGGTGCTTGTTTGAATGGACGCCCTGGGAAAACAGCTTCACAAGACTCAGATAAATCTTGATGTGGTGGGCACTGGTTAAAAAATGACTGTTATCAAAATAAATACCACAATGTAATGGAATAGAAGTAGAGTGTGAGTTACTTTTTGTTGGAGATAGATGCCTTAGAAGGGTATGTGTATCATCATGTTTAGTATATACCTTTTATTCTAGCGATGAATGACTTACCTGATGAAATCCCCAACAACGGCAGAAAAATGTGATCTCGTTGTCGAGCACGTCATATTATTTGTTTAATTTTGACTAGAATTTCTGCAGTATAGCAGAAACCCTAGGTCATCTCACGACGGAGCCGTACATAATTAATTTAAAAATAGGGTTTTGATTATGAAAGTATAAGGTGAATGGAGTTTTGTAAAACATTCGGGTTAGATGATTAAAGATGAAAATATCAAATGGAAGTGATAAAACAATGTAGATATTAAAATAATTAATTAAGTGTGATCAACCCAGGGTACTCTCATGATTCTTATCCTTCATCTCTTTATGATATAGGGTTATTATCTTTTAATCCCTGGTTTGTAACATCATGAAATAGAATGTTACTGAGTTTATACTAGGATACCTCATAGGTTTCATTCGAAAACATACAATGATTCACCAGACACCGCCGATGATTGGGTGATTTTTGATTGAATTCATAACCGAAACTCACCAAGTCAACACATGAAGAACTCGATGCGCTGTCCAGGTTAGTATGTTATTTCATTGTGATACCACGACATAAATATACATGGCCTTGACAATGCTTATTTGAGTTCAATTGACCATTATGAACCACACAAAGACCACAATTAAAATAGGGAAAAGGAAGTGGTGAACGATGTGTGAAACATCCCATGAGTGGGTACCACCAAACATGATCATATGAGTTGAGCAATACATACCATTACATAACTCAATAAAATTAAAATTGGTGATTAATACAAACAACATAAAACCTAGAATTAAAACGATCATTCAATATAATACAAAAATGAAGCTCAGGATTACGTCAAGTTCTTCCCCGGTCGATCACAAGGGGTTTATAAACCCATGGGCAAGGAGGAAGAGAAAGATATTGGGGTAGAACTTCCCATATCCTCCAGAACATCTAGGGATGTTGAGAAGACTCCATGGGAACTCCAAAATGGCAGCACCTTGCCTCTTTGGCGAGACATTCTTACCCATGTTGACTCTATCATTCCCCTTTAGCCTTCATCTATGGGTGAAAAGTTCTTTAAGAAATTTGGAATAATGGATAATTTTCTTGACTGCATCCAATAAAGGAATATTAACTTGAAAGTTTTTAAATGTATCCATCATCACATTATCAATATCATTATTAGAATTTTTCTTAGATTTAGAGAGTCAGTGTGTGAAATCAAGAGGAATGGATTGTTCATTTTAATCATCAACAATAATTTGATTTCCCTTTTTATTTTTTTTCATTACATTAATGTTTTGAGGGTTGGGAAGGAGTTTTTTCAAGAGGGGGACATACCTATTGCATAGAATCAGTAAAAGTAGAATTTTATTTACCAATACTAAGTGTAATTTCACATACATTACCTTTTTCCTTTGGATTGACAATGGGTTGGGATGGGAGTTGTCCAGAACCCTTGAATATTAAACTCACTAATGGTGTTCACCAATTGTCCCACTTGAGTTCGTAGGACATGAATTGCTGATTGTGTGGTCTGTTGGAACTGGAGGTTCTGGGTTTCCATTTGCTTCACAATATCCTTTAGGCTTGGTTTATATTTTGGAGGAGGATGATTGTTTTGATATTTTGATGGATAAGAATGTTGAATACCTTGCCCTTGTTGATACCAATTCTTCTTAGGGTTTCTTGAGTTTCCTCCTTGTTAGTACGGGGGTTGTGCTTGCCACCCGGGGTTTGGATTTGTCCTGAATTGTAATTTTGTGAAGGGATGTGCTTGTTGGAATGGACTCCATGGGAACATAGCTGCACAAGACATAGATGAATATTGAATTTGTGGGCACTGGTCAGAAAAATGAGTGTTATCAGAACTAATACTACAATGTAATGGAAGAGAAGTAGAGTGTGAGTTACCTTGTGCATGAGCTAATTTCCTTAGAAGGGTATGCATCTCTTCAAGTTTAGTATCTACCTTTTGTTATAGGGCTGAATAACTGACCTCTTGAACTCATCAGGTTGGTGCAATTACCCGTGTACTAAATTTTTGTGCATTTTGATCCATGTTGGCTATTAAATCACGAGTGGTGGAAGGAGTTAAATCAACTAGGGAACCACCAGCAACAACATCAATCATTCCATGATCCATGGGAATAAGTCCCTCGTAGAAGCATTGGATTATTAGTTGTTCACTAATTTGGTGGTGGGGGTATCTTGAGCGAAGTATTTTAAATCTCTTCCAGTATTCATGAAGGGTCTCCCCTTGTGATTGTCTAATTCCACAAATTTCTTTCATAATTGATGCAATTCAGGATGAAGGGAAGATATTCTCTAGAAAGAGTTGTTTAAGGTCATTCCAGCCCCCAATTGTGGTAGGCAGATATTATAGCCAGTCTTTGGCTGCACCATCAAGGGAGAAAGGGAAGGCCCTAAAGTCAATTAGGTACTACGAGACATTTTTGAGGTTTCATGGTAGAGAACACTATGTGAAACTCATTGAGATGTTCTTGAGGGTCCTCACCGGGAAGACCATGGAATTTAGGAAAAAGGTGGATGAGACGGGATATCCGGTCAATGTTGGCTTCTTCCTCAGGATATTGGATATATGCAGGTTGGTACTCCACATCAGGGGTGGTCAGTTCTTTTAAAGATCGATTATTTGCAGCCATGTTTTCTTGGGTTTGATTGGGTTCAATTTTGGATTGGTTTAGGACCACTTGAGGTTCCAAAAGGGGTTCCTCAATGTTACATAATTAACATTCTCTAGATTCCATGATTTTTGTGTTATGTGACTTTTCAATTTCAACGTCAAATTCAAGTAGTGTTCCTTTAACAAATCAGGTAATGCAAATAAATTGTGATGTTTTTTTTAGTATGGATAAAATCTCTTAAGAAGGGTTAAAAGAGAATATAATGTTATAATAAAAAATTATAGAGAGGGAGATGGAGAAGAATAAGGGAGATAAAGATAGAAATAACACACCAACACTACCAAAAATAAAGACAAACATTTGAGGGAGTGTAAAAAGGAAATAATATGGACATTGGATGATATTCCTATGATTATCCCATATATTTGTATGCAACATATAATTTTGGATGATGAGGCTAAACCTGTAAGACAATCTCAACACCGGCTGAATCCCACTCCCTTTGAAGTGGTTAAATTGGAAGTTAGTAAATTAATTGATGCGAGGATCATTTATCCTATATCTAATATTAACTTAGTTAGCCTAGTGCAAATTGTTCCTAAATATACAGTAATAATAGTTTTGTCAAATGATATGAATGAATTGGTTCCAACACATGTGCAAAACATTTGGTGAGTCTATATTTTCTACCATCAACTAAATCAACCAACGTAGAAGGACCACTTTCCATTACCTTTCATTGACTATATGTTAGAGAGATTGGCTGGTAAGTCCCATTATTATTTCCATGATGGATATTCGGGTTATTTACAATTCCATATAGCCCCTGAGGACCAAGAAAAGACAACATTTACCTATCCATTCGGCACATTTTCATAGAGAAGGATGCTATTCGGTCTATATAATTCTCCTGGTACTTTTCAGCAATGTATGTTGAGTATTTTTTCTGGGTACCTTGATAGTTGTATGGAATTATTTATGGATGATTTCACGGTATATGGATCTTGTTTTGATGATTGTTTGGAGCACCTTGGTTCTATCCTCTGCTGTTGAAATGAAAAGGTTCTTGTTTAAAATTATACGAATTTTCATTTTATGGTTGAGAGGGGGATAGTTCTTGGGCATGTCATTCAAATAAGGGAATTCATGTTGATAAATATAAAATTGAATTAATTTAAACCCTACCATATCCAAAATGTGTTCCCGAGGTGCGATATTTCTTGGGTCATGCTGGTTTTTACCACTGATTCATTAACGACTTTAGTAAGATTGTACTACCATTGTCCGGGTTATTGCAAAAATATTCTAACTTTGTGTTTGATCAAAATTGTGAGGATTCATTCAATTAACCAAAAATTAGTCTCACATCACCTCCTATTATCCAACCACCAAGGTGGGATCTCCCCTCTGAGCTTATGTGTGATGAATCTAACTTTTTAGTTTGTGTAGTTTTATCACAAAGGGTTGAGAAGGCTCCTCATGTCATTCTGTATGCCTCACATACCCTTGACCATGACAAGGAAAACTACAAAACCATTGAGAAAAAATTCCTTTCTACTGTGTTTGCCTTGGAAAAATTCTGTTCATATCTTCTCGGGTCAAAAATCATCACCTTCTCTGATCATTCTTCCATTCATTTTCTCTTAAAGAAACCTGAAGCCGAACCCCATCTCATATAGTGTATGATCCTCCTCCAAGAGTTTCACCATGATATTATGGATAAGAGGGGTGAAAAATGTTGTAGTTGACAACATTCGTAGGATTTCTTCACCACTGGACCACCATGCCGACTTATCCCACCCCATTGGATAATTCATTCCTCATGAGAACCTATGTGATGTTGTGGACCTTACCCCTTGGAATTAAGACATTGTGATTTTTCTAGCAACCTCTAGGGTCCCCACCGATTTCATCACATCATAATCCCAAAGGCTTAAACATGATTCTTGGTGTTACATTTGGGATGACCCTTATTTATGGAGAACTTGTGGTGACCAAGTAGTTCGGCGGTGTGTCCCTGACCATGATTTCACCTCTCTTTTGACATTCTGTCACACATTGGCTTGTGGAGGAAACCTTGTCTCTCAACGAATAGCACAAAAGGTCCTTGATTGAAGACATTATTGGACAACATTGTATAGAGATGCCCATAGATTTATAAAGTCATGTAGTCATTGTCAATTCACAGACAATATATCTAAGAGTAATTAAATTCCCCAATAACCCATGCTATTCTGTGAAATTTTTGATGCATGGGGAATTGACATCATGGGGCCTTTTCAAAATTCATATGGCTTCGTGTAAATCTTATTTTATGTGAACTATGTATCTAAATGGGTTGAATAAAATGACACCAGGACCGCTGACTCTCAACTGGTTGTTGCTTTTGTGAAGTCCTATGTTTTTGGTAGGTTTGGATTACCAAGATTCATTATTAGTTATCAGGGTTCACATTTTTTCAATCGCAACATGAAAAAAATTCATATGTATGGGGTTGATCATAAAGTCTCCACTTCATATCACCCCCAAACTAATGGAAAAGCAGAAATATCAAATTGGGATGTTAAAAAAATCATGGAAAAATGGTGCAACCAAATAGGAATGATTGGAGATTGCGCTTGGATGATGCACATTGGGAATACCGTATAGCTTTTAAAACACCAATATGAATGTCACCAATTCGAATTATGTTTGGAAAGTCTTGTGACCTCCTAGTGGAGGTAGAACACTGTTCATATTGGGCTATCAAACAATGTAATATGAACCTTTTAGATACAGGTGAGTAAAGAATGCTACAGATTCATGAGTTGGAAGAAATGCGACGTGATTTATATAAGAACTCCCGGATCTATAATGTGAAGAAAAAGGCTATTCATGATAGCATGATTCAGCAACAGATGTTCCATAATGGTGAAAAGGTCCACATGTACAATTCCAGGCTTAAGCTCCACCCAGTTAAGTTTTGTTCCCAATGGTTCAGTCCTTATACTATTACAAATAAAGCTCCACCCAGTTAATCTTTATTCCTGATGGATCGGTCCTTTGGGTGAAATATAGATTTTTCATGAGTAGAGTGGATGAAGTCTTACAATCAATGGGCAATGACTTAAACACTTCTATGTGGATTTTACAATGAATCTGGTGGAGGAAATCCACCTTCTCGATGCATCATACCAATAAAACACTCCAGGTATTATCCTTATCACATTCTCAATTATTTTAATGAGGACACCACACATTCTATGTGTGTTTGGGGGGTGGATAAATTCCTAGGATAGTTAGTAAGTTTGATCGTTTTCTAATTTCATCTCCTATTGGCATTATTTATGGTATTTTCATGATTCCCCATCAACAATTTCGAAGTTCAATGATTTAGTGACCATAAAGGGGGGAAATTAAAAATACCATAACGAAGGATAAAAAAAATATTTTTATAAATTTAAGATGAGGGAGGGATTTTCTTTTTTTTAGTGAATTGGTTTTCTGTCAATGATATAAATGGTCGTATCCATGTAAAACCTTTGAGATGATTGATACCCCCTATGTGAGTTGTTTTTGGAACAACTGTGTCACAAATATCTCCACAAATATTTTCACCAAACCACAATGTGTGAATATTTATTACTTAATATAAGGTAAATATATGTCAGGTTAATATTTTTCATCTTTAAATAATATTTCCACATGTTCGTTACCTTTCCGATCTATTTTATTACTGTGCCAGATTGACATATGTGTGTGTACCTAATGTCCGAATATTGTAATCCCTCAAAAAAATGGTTATGTCTTCGGCAGGTTAAAACCCACTCCTCCTCAAACATTTATCTTGTTATAACTATTTCAATTAGTGTCGTGAGGAGATCAAACAAGTGTTGAGAGACAAGTGTGAGATTTGTTTTAAATGAAACTTCTAAAAAAATAAATTAATGAGGGGAGTGATGAAATGTGAAACATATGGGAATATCTACGTTGGGAACTTATATTTTGACTTTTGGAAATTCTTAAGTGAGTGGGTCTTGAAATATGATTGCAAAGGATGTAGGGTCGGTTCGGTGGAAAAAATCATTTCACCTGAAAAATGTTAAAATAACCTATATTTATTGGATAGAAAGTGGAAAGAATAGAATGGATTGGTTTTCACACACACACATGGAGAGATAATGTCATGGTTGACTTCTGAATTCCTTTCTCAGTTTGGTATCATGAATCTTTTTAAATTTCACTATGATTTGATTTATGATACATCTTTTTCTATTTTCACTAGGAAGAACTCCTTGATGTGGTCCATGCATTAATCACATTACTTTAAATAAAATTTCCTGAAATATTAAATAATCATGATTTTGGTAATATATATGTGCATAATTTTATTTGGATATGTGACTTTTTCCAAGAGTGCAAATGTTTATGTGTGGGGGTGTGATCGTACCATGATTCACTGTTTTATTCCACCCTTACTTTGATGTTTTAAACTAGTTTTTTAATGAATATTAAAAATGTAATAATAAATTTCACTTTATGTTTACATCAATTAATTAATTTTAATAAATATCATAATGGGAAATTTTACTTTTCGTTATTATTTCAATGTAGGAGTAGATGATTTCTAGGGACCTTAATGAAGTTGAAGAAAAATGGGCCAAAATTTCATGGATCCATGAAGACCTGTCAACTTTTGTGCCTGTATAGAAAATTCCTTGCATCAAAATGGGATCATATTTTTATTGCTGATACAAAATATAATGGGCCACAACTCTTATTAAGTAATCCAAGACCAATTCATTGGTTAATGGTCCCAACCTAACTGATCTATCCAAGGAATCAAATCTACACAAAGGCAAATGCGGTGTTCTGTAATCTGTCTATATCTCCATATAAACTTGTCCAATTGATGCCAAAATTTCGGTGGAGGTAATCAGGATGTGGGGATACAACATCAAGATTCATCTTAGTCTTTTTGCAGTTCTGTTCCCAAGGCATCCATTCCCACAAGCACCTCCCTTCAAGAAAGAACAATTCAGGGAAAATCCAAACCCCGGTTGGCAAGCACAACCCCTGTACTGATAAAGATGAAACTCACGGTACCCCAACAAGAATAGGTATCAACAAGGACAGGGTAAGAAACCCTATTATCCATCAACATCTCAATACAATCCTCCTCCTCCCAAATATGAACCAAGTCTCAAGGATATAGTGAAGAAAATGGCAACCCAGAACCTCCATTTCCAACAGACCACACAATCAGCAATTCAAGACCTATGAACTCAGGTGGGACAATTGGCGAACACCATTGGTTAACCTAAGATGCAAGGTTCTGGAAAACTACCATCCCAACCCATTTCCAATCCTAAGGACAAAGGTAATGTATGTGCAATTACACTTCATAGTGGTAAATAAGTTTCTCCTTCTATTGATTCTATGCAACAGGTATGTCCCCTTTTGAAAACACTCCTCCCAACCATCAAAAACTTCTTGTAAAGAAAAACAAAATATAAAGGGAAATCAAATTATTTTTGATGGTTCAAATGAACAATCTATTCCTCTTCCATTCCCACAAATAATCTCTAAATATTAGAAATATTCTGATAATAATATTTATAATGAGATAATTGATAAATTTAAAAAAGTTCAAGTTAATATTTCTTTATTAGATGTAGTCAAGAAAATTCCCTATTATGCCAAACTTCGTAATGAAATTTGCTCCCATGGATGAAGGATGATGGGGAATGAGATAGTGAACTTGGGTAGGAATTCCTCGTCCTTGATTCAACTAGAAATGTCAACTAAATGAAAGTATATGGGCACATTCACGACACCGTGTACCATAGGGGATACCTTATTTTTTGATTCTATGCTTGATTCAGGTGCTTCCATTAATGTAATGCCTCACTTAGTGTATATTTCTCTACAGGTTGGAGTGCTTCAACCAATAGGTATTGTGGTGCAACATTCCAACCACAGTACAACTCATCCAAAAGGGGTGATTGAGGATGTCCTTGTCATAGTGAAGAATCTCATCTTCCCCACTGATTTCTATATTCTGGAGATGGAAGATACCCGAGTCCAAGGACACACTCCTCTAATACTTGGGAGGTCATTCCAAAAAAATAGAAAATATGATCCCCAAAATTCACAAGGGTATGTTTTCGATGGAATTTGGTTGAGAAAAGGTATTTTTTAACATCCTTGAGGCTAAGAAACACCCCGTTGAAGAGCACTCTACTCTTCCTGTCTATTCGATAGAGGTTATATCAAATGATGCACACACACAATTCTCTCCTAAACCCAAACTCTAATTCATTTTTTTTCTTCACCTTTGGATGATTTGAGCTTTGATTCATGTTTTGAGTGTTTTTTGGGTTTTGAAAAGTGTAATTTTTGTGCTTTAATTGTTGAGTGTGTTCATTCTAAGGTACCCATGACCGTCAATGATTCTTAAAATCTCATTTCTATATATTCTCTATCTTCATAGAATAAACATGAGTAGATAGACAGTTTAATGGACCTCAGTCCCCCTAAATCCCCTCCCTCAATCTAGAAACCACCGGGGTTGGAATATAAAAAACTTCCTTCTAATTTAAAATATTCATATATTGAGGTTATTGGACAATTGCCCGTCATTATTTCCAAGAACCTCTCTCTACATCAGGAATC
Organism: Viscum album; assembly: GCA_963277665.1. Taxonomy (NCBI): domain Eukaryota; kingdom Viridiplantae; phylum Streptophyta; class Magnoliopsida; order Santalales; family Viscaceae; genus Viscum; species Viscum album. The sequence continues at coordinate 309,357,687 of OY728158.1, forward strand.
AAAATTGCTCAAACTTTTAAGGGAGTGTAAAAAGGAAATTGGATGGACATTAGAAGATATTACCAAGATTTTCCCATATATTTGTATGCAAAATATAATTTCGGATGATGAGGATAAATCTATAAGACAATATCAAGGCCGATTGAATCCAAATCTCCTTGAATTGGTAAAATTGGAAGTTAGTAAATTACTTGATGCATGGATCATTTATCCAATATTCGATAGAAAATGGGTTAGCCCAGTGAAAATTGTGCTTATAAAACCTGAATAATATTTGTTTCAAATGAATGTAATGAATTTTTTCCAACACATGTGCAAAACAACTGGCGAGTCTGTATTGACTATCGTTGACTGAATCAATCCATGCAGAAGGACCACTTTACATTACCTTTCATTGACCAAATGTTAGAACGATTGGTTGGTAATTACCATTATTGTTTCCTTGATGGCTATTAGGGTTATTTCAAAATACATATAGCCCCAGAGGACCAAAAAAAGAAAAACATTTACCTATCCATTCTACACATTTTCATATAGAAGGATTCCATTCAGTCTATGTAATGCTCCTGAAACTTTTTAGTGATGAATGTTGAGTATTTTTTTTGAGTACCTTGAGAGTTGTATAGAAGTATTTATGGATTATTTCATGCTATAATTATATTCTTTTTATGATTGTTTGGAACACCTAGGTCCTTTCCTCCACCGCTACATTGAAAAAGATCTTGTATTAAATTATGAGAAATGTCATTTTATGGTGGAGTGGGGGATAGTTCATGGGAATGTCATTTCAAATAAGTGAATTCAAGTTGATAAATATAAATTGAATTAATTTCAACCCCTCAATATCCAAAATTTGTTCATGATGTGCAATACTTATTGGGTCATGCTGGTTTTTACCGCCGATTCATTAAAGACTTTATTAATATAGCACTTCTGTTGTCCCAGTTATTGCAAAAAGATTCTGCATTTCTGTTTGATAAAAATTGTGAGGATGCATTCAATTCACTAAAAAAGAGTCTCACATAACCTCACATCATCCAACCACAATGGTGGGATCTCCCTTATGATCTTATGTGTGATACCTCAAACTTTTCAGTTGGGGCAGTTTTATCATAAAGCGTTGAGAAGGCTCCTCATGTCATTTTGTACGCCTCACGTACCCTTGACCCTGCCCAAGAAAACTACACAACCACTAAAAAATAACTCTATTCTATTACGTTTTCCTTGGAAAAATTCCGTTCATAAATTCTAGGGTCAAAAATCATCGTCTTCTCGGATCATGCTGCCCTTTGTTTTCTCTTAAAAACCCATAAGACAAACCCCATCTCATTCAGTGGATGCTCCTCCTCCAAGAGTTTGTCCATGAGATTAGAGATAAGATGGGGGAGGAAAAAGTTTTAACCGACCAAATTAGTAGGATTTCATCGCCCCAAAACAACCATGCTGACTTATCCCTCCCCATTGGAGAATTCATTCCTCAGGAGAACCTTTGTGATGTTGGGCACATTACCCCTGGTATACAGACATTGTGAATTTTCTAGAAACATCTTGGGTCCCCACCGATTTCATCACTTCACAATCCCAAAGACATAAACATTATTTTTAGTGGTAAATTTGGGATGGCCCTTATTTGTGGAGAATTTTTGGTGACAAAGTAGTTCACCAGTGTGTCCCCGACCATGAGTTCATCTCTGTTTTGACCTTCTATCACACTATGGCTTGTGGAGGCCACTTTGTCTCTCAACGAACATCTCGAAAGGTCCTTGACTCAAGAAATTATTGGACAATATTGTATATAGATGCCAATCTATTTAGCAAGTCGTGTAGTCATTGTCAATTCATAGGGAATACCTCTAAGAGGAATGAAATGCACCATCAACCCATGTGATTCTGTGAAATTTTTGATGCATGGGGCATTGGCTTCATGGGGCCTTTTCCAAATTCATTTGTATTTTTGTACATCTTATTGGCCGTTGATTATTTATCTAAATGGGTGGAAGCAAAGGCCACCAGGACCGATGAATCTCGAGTGGTTGTTGATTTTGTGAGGTCCCAAATTTTTTGTATGTTTGTTTTACCAAGATTCATTATTAGTGATCATGGTTCAAATTTTTTCAATCGCAACATGAAAAATTTTATTCGTAAGTATGGGGTTGATCATAATGTCTCCACTACCTATTGCCCCCAAACTAAAGGACAAGCAGAAAAATAAAACCATGAAGTTAAAAAAATCTTGGACAAAATGGTGCAACCCAATTGGAAAGATTGGACTTTGTGCTTGGGTAATTCACTTTGGGTATACCTTACAGCTTTTAAAACCCCAATCAGAGTGTCACCATACATAATTGTTTTTGTAAAGGCTTCTCACCTCCCAGTGGAGGTACAACACCAATCATATTGGTCTGTTAAACAATGTAATATTAACCTTTCAGATACAGGTGAGCAAAGAAAGCTTCATATTCAAGTGTTAGAAGAAATTTGATGTGATGAATATGAGAACTCCCATATCTATAAAGAGAAGAAAAAGTCTATTCATGATAGAATGATTCAGCAGCAGGGGTTACATATTGGTGAGAAGGTCCACATGTACAATTCCAAGATTAATCTCCACCCAGGTAAGCTTTATTTCCGATGGATTGGTCCTTATACTATTAATAATGCTTACCCTTTTGGAGCAATAAATATTTTTCATGAGTGGAGTGGACGAAGTCTTAACGTCAATGGAAAATAACTTAAACACTTCTATGAAGATTTTCCAAAGAATTTGGTGGAGGAGATCGACCTTCATAATGCATCATACCAATAAAACACACCATGTTTTATCCTTCCTTCTCAAATTATCAATTATTTCTATGTGGACACTACAAATTCTAGGTGTGGGGGGTGAATACATTCTTGGGATAGTTAGGAATTTTCATCCTTTTCTCCTTTCATCTCTTTTTGGCCTTCTTTATGGGATTTTCATTTTTCCCCATCAAAAAATTTGAGGTGCCATGATTTAGTGACCATAAAGGGGGGAAAGTAAAAATACCATAACGAAGGCTAAAAAGAATATTTGTATGAATTTAACATCAAGGAGTGATTTTATTTTTTTAGTGAATTGGTTTTCAATCAATGATATAAAAGGTCTTATGTATGTGAAATGTGAAAAATATGGGGATATCTAGGTCATCTATCGATGGAGCCTTAGATCATTAATTTAAAAAAAGGGTTTTCATTATGATAGTAAAAGGTGAATAATGTTTTGTAAAAATATGAGGTTTGATGATTAAATATATAAATAGTAATTTAAAGTGATTAAAATTTGTAGAGATTGACAGAATTAATTAATTGTGATCAACCCGGGGTACTCTCATGATGTTTATCCTTCTTCGCTTCATGATATAGGGTTATGATCGTTTAATCCATGGTTTGTAAAACCTTGAAACAGAATGTTATTGAGTTTATACTAAGATACCTCCTAGGTTTCAGTATACAACACACAGTGATTCATGAGACATCGCAGATGATTGGGTGATTTGTGTTTGACTTTATAGCTGAAACTCACCAAAGCAACACACGAAGAACTCGATGCACTATCCACGTTGGTATGTTATTTCTATTTGATTCCATGACATAAATGTATATTTCCTTAACAGTGTTATATGAGTTTAATTGACCAATATGAACCACACAAACACCAAAACGGAAAGGGGGAAAAGGATGTAGTTAATGGTGTGTGAAACATCACATGAATGGGTACCCCCAATCATGATCATATGAGTTGATCATGACATACCAGTACATAACTCAATAAAATTAAAATATAAGATGAAGAAAAACATCATAAAACCTGGAATTACAAATATCAATCAATATAATACAAAAATGAAGCTCGAGATTACATCACGTTCCTCCCCAGGTGATCACAATGGGTTTAGAAACCCATATGAGAGGAGGAAGAGATATATGTTAGGGTAGATCTTCCCATCGCCTCCATAACTTCTAGGGATGTTGAGAAGACTCCTTGGGGACTCCAAAATGGAAGCACCGTGCCTCCTGCCAAACTCCCAATTGGGGATCCCAAGGTGCCATTTTATAGGAAAATTTGAAGGTGGTTTTAGGCACACAGATTTATTCAATACACTTGTACTACATGTTTTGACCAATAGACAATTGAATATCCCTTTTTAATAAACTAGAAATTTGTATCCCCAATTCATGAATATATCCATATAAAGTTTGGAATAAATTGGAAAAGTGGATTTGGAGATATGGAAATATTACAGAACACCTCTTTTACCTTTGTGCAGATTGGATTTCTTGACCAGATCAGTTCGGTTGGGCCCCATAACGGCAGAATTGGGCTTGTATTCCTTCATAAGAGTTATAGCCAATTATATTTTGTACTAGAACACCAAATATATTCCCATATTTATGCAGGTAATTTTTTATACAAGCAAAACAGTGTATAGGTCTTCTTGGATCCATGTAATTTTCTCCCATTTTTCTTCCACTTCGTCAAGGGCCCTCCAAATCATCTCCTCCTACATTGAAATAATAAAGACTTGTAACATTAACCATTATAATATTTATTTACACTAATTAATTGATACAAAACTAATGTAAAATTTATTATCATATTTGGAATATTCATTACAAAACTAGTTTAAATTAGCGGTGTAAAGGTGGAATAAAACAGTGAATCATGGTACGATCACACCCCCACACCTAAAATTTTCACTGCTGGGAACAATCACATATCAAAATTAAATGATGCATATATATATTCCCAAAATGATGACGATTTAACATTTGAAGAAATTTTAATTAAAGTAATGTGATAAATGCATGAAGCACACCAAGGAGTTCTTCCTTGTGAAAATAGAAAATGATGTCTCATAAATCATACCATAGTGAAATTCAAAAAGATTAATTATACCAAATTAAGCAAGGAAATCAGAATTCAACCATGACATTACCTCTCTATGTGTGTGTGTGAAAACCATTCCTTGCTATTCTTTCCACTTTCTATCCAATAAATTTTGGTTGTTTTAACATTTTTCAGCTTAAATGATTTTGTCCACCGAACCTACCCTACAACTGTTGCAATAATATTTCAAGACCCACTCACTTAAGCATTCCCAGAATTAAAACCATAATCTCCCTACCTAGATATCCCCATATGTTTCACATTTAATCACTCCCATCATTTATTTATTTTTTAGAAGTTTCATTTGGAACAAATCTCACACTCATCTCTCAACCATTGTTTGATCTCCTCACAACACTAATTGAAATAGTTATAACATGATAAATGGTTTAGGAGGAGTGGTTTTAGACCTACCCAAGACACAACCAATTTTTTTGAGGGCATACAACAGTCGGACATTAGGTACACACGCATAGGTTAATCTGGTACAGTAATGAAACAGATCGGATAAGGAACGAACGTATGGAAACATTATTTAATGCTGAAAAATATTAACCTAACATAAATTTAACTTATAAAAAGTAAGAAATATTCACACATTGTGGTTTGGATCCAAAATTTCTTGAGATATTAGTGACACAATTTTCCCAAAAACTAATCACACAAGGGGCATCAATCATCTCAATGGTTTCACATAGATATGACCATTTATATCATTGATAGAAAACCAATTCACTAAAAAATTGAAAATCACTCCCTGATGTTAAATTCATACAAATATTATTTTTAGACTTCATTATGGAATTTTTACTTTTCCCCCTTTATGGTCTCCAAATCATGGAACTTTGAAATTTATTATGGGGAAAATGAAGATACCATAAAGAAGGCCAAAAGATAATAATTGTGAAAACGATGAAAATTACTGACTAAACTAGGAATGTATCCAACCCCCCCCCCCCACACCTATAATGTGCAGGGTCCTCACTAAAATAATTGAGAATGTGAGAAGGAAAGATAAAACACTGTGTGTTTTATAGGTATTATGCATCGATTAGGTGGATTTACTCCACCAGATTCATTGGAAATCCTCATAGAAGGGTTTATGTTTCTTCCCATTGACTGTAAGACATCATCCACTGTACTCATGAAAAATTTGTATTTCACCAAAAGGTTTAACATTAGTAATTGTATAAGTACCGAACCATTGGGAAAGAAGCTTACCTAGGTGGAGCTTAAGCCTAGAATTGTACATGAGGACCTTCTGACCAATATAGAACTTCCACTTCTGAATCATGCTATCATGAATATCCTTTTTCTTCTCTTTATTGATCTAAGAGTTTTCATAAGCATCACATCGAATTTCTTCCAACTCTTGAATCTACAGCTTTCGTTGCTCACCTGCAACTGAAAGGTTCATATTAAATTGTATAACAGCCCAATATGCATGGTGTTCTACCTCCATTAGGAGGTGATAGGCCTTTCAAAACACAATTCTATATGGTGACATTCTGATTGGTGTTTTAAAAGCTGTACGGTACACCAAAAGTGCATTATCCTAGAGAAAACTCCAATCTTTCCTATTTGCTTGCACCGTTTTTTCCAATATTTTTTTAACTTCCTGATTTGGTATTTTTGTTTATCCATTGGATTGGGGGTGATATGTAGTGGAGACTTTATGATCAACCCCATACTTACAAATTTTTTTTTCATGTTTCATTTGAAAAAATGTGAACCCTAATCACTAATAATGAATCTTGGTAAACCAATCCTACTAAAAATTTGGGACCTCACAAAATCAACAATAACTTAAGATTCATCGGTCCGGGTGGCCTTTGCTTCCACCCATTTAGATACATATCCAAAAGCCAATAAGATGTACAAAAATCCAAATGAATTTGGAAAAGGCCCCATGAATTCAATACCCATGCCTCAAAAACTTCACAGAATAACATGGGTTGTTGGGTCATTTCATTCCTCTTATAGATATTCCCTGTGAATTCACAATGACTACATGAATTGTGAAATCTATGGGAATCCCTATACAATGATGGCCTATAATGTCCTGAGTCGAGGACCTTTCGAGCTGTCCGTTGAGAGCCAAAGTGGACTCCACAATACTATGTGTGACAGAAGGTCAAAATAGAGGTGAACTCATGGTCAGGGAAACATGAACGAACTATTTGGTCACCAAAAATTCTACTCAAATAAGGGTCATCCCAAATGTACCACCATGAATCATGTTTAAGTCATTGGGATTGTGAAGTGCTATTGTCGGTGGGGACCCTAGATGTTGCTATAAAATTCACAATATCTGCATACCAGGGGGTAAGGTCCACAATATCACAAAGGTTCTCATGAGGAAACAATTCTCCAATGGGGAGGGAAAAGTAAGCATGGTGGACTAGTGGTGAAGAAATCCAACTAATGTGGTCAGCTACAAAATTTTCTGTCCCCTCTTATCTCTAATATCAAGGTAAACCTCTTGGAAGAGGTGCATCCACCATATGAGATGGGGTTTGGCTTCAGGTTTCTTTTAGAGAAAATGAAGGGTAGCATGATCAGTGATGACAATGATTTTTGACCCAAGAAGATATGTACGAAATTTTTCCAAGGGAAAAACAATATAAATGAGTTCTTTTTCATTGGTTGTATTGTTTACCTGGGCAGGGTCAGGGGTACGTGAGGCATACACAATGACATGAGGAGCATTCTCAACCCTTTGTGATAAAACTACGCCAACTGCAAAGCTAGAGGAATCACACATAATCTCTAAGGGGTGATCAAAATTTCATAGTTGAATAATGGGAGGTGACGTGTGACTCTTTTTTAGTGAATTGAATGCATCCCCACAATTTTTGTCAAACACAAACTCAAAATCTATTTTTAATAATCGGGAAAATGGAAATCCAATCTTACTAAAGTCTTTAATGAATCGGAGGTAAAAACTAGCTTGACCCAAGGAATATCCCACCTCATGAACACATTGTGGATATGGAAGGGTAGAAATTAATTCATGTTTAGATTTATCAACTTGAATTCCCTTATTTGAAATGACATTCCCAAGAACTATCCCCCGCTGAACCATAAAATTCTATTTCACATAATTTAAAACAAGATCGTTTTCAATGAAATGACGGAGGAAAGAACCTAGGTGTTCAAAACATTCATAAAAAAAAGATCCATATACAGTGAAATCATCCATAAACACTTCCATACAGCTCTCAATGTACTAATAAAAAACTCAATCTACATCGCTGAAAATTACAAGGATCATTACATAAAGGGAATGGAATCCTTTTGTATGAAAATGTTCTGAATGAACAGGAAAATTTTGTCTTTTCATGCTCCTCAGGGGATATATGGATTTGGAAATAACCCAAATAGCCATAAAGGAAATAATTATAAGACTTACCAGCCAATCGTTCTAACATTTGGTCAATGAAAGGTAACAGAATGTGGTCCTTCTGCGTGTCTTGATTCAGTCGACAATAGTCAATACAGACTCGCCAATAGTTTTTCACACGTGTTAGATCCAATTCATTCCTTTCATTTTACACAACTGTTATTCATAATTTTTTTGGCACAATTTGCACTGGGCTAACCCATTTACTATCATATATAATATAAATAATCTCCACAACATTTTATTTACTAACTTCCAATTTTACAACTTCAAGGAGAGTGGGATTCAACCGGTGTTGAGATTGTCTTACACGTTTAGCCTCATCATCCAAAAGTACATGGTGTATAAAAATAAATGGGATAATCCCATGAATATCAGCCAATGTCCATCTTATTTCATTTTTACACTCCCTCAAATGTTTGAGTAGTTTCGATTCCTGTTGTGGAGAGAGATTATTGGAAATAATGATGGGAAATTGGTCAACAACCTCAAGATACACATATTTTAAATTATAAGGAAGTTGTTTATGTTCCAACACCGGTGGATTCTCGATTGAGGCATGGGATTTAGCGGGAGTGAGGTCTCTTAAACTGTCAATCTGCTCATTTTTATTCTCTAAAGATATAGAATCTATAAAAATGAGAATGTAGAATCATCGACGGTCATGGGTACCTTAGAATGAACACACTCATCAATTAAATCACAAAATTTACACATTTTTGAACCCACACACAACTCAAAACATGAATCAAAACTCAAATCATCCAAGGGTGAATAAAACAAAAATGAATCAGAGTTTGAGTTGAGGAGAGAATTGTGTGTGTGTGCATCATTTGAGAGCACCTCCATCGAATAGACAGGAAGATTGGAGTGCTCTTCAATGGGGTGTTCCATAGCCTCAAGAATTTTAAAACATACCTTTTCCAATCTGAATTCCATGGAATAAATACCATTGTGAATGTTGATGATCATATTTGTTGTTTTTAGGAATTGCGTCACAGGTATGAGAGGAGAGTGTCCTTGGGTTCAGGTATCTTCCATCTCAAGAATGTAGAAATCAGCGAGGAAGATGAGATTTCTAACTCTAACATGAACATCCTCAATCACTCTTTTTGGATGCGTTGTACTCCGGTTGGCAAGTTGCACAACAATTCATGTTGGTTGATGATCTCCAAGCTTTAGAGAAGTATACACAGAGGGAGGCATTACATTAATGGAAGCACCTAAATCTAGAATAACATCAGAAAATAAGGTCTCCAATATGGTACACAGTATCATGAATGTGCCGATATCCTTGCATTTTGTTGGAATTACTAGTTGAATAAAGGTTGTCATATTCCTACCCAAGTTAACTCTCTCATTCCCCTTCATCCTTCATATATTGGTGCATTGTTCTTTATGAAATTTTTCATAATGGGAAATTTTATTGACTGCATCCAATAATGTAATATTAAATTGAACATTTATAAATGTATCCATTATCTCATTATCAATATCATTATCATAATTATTCTATGATTTAGAGAGTATTTGTGCGAAAGGAAGAGGAATGGATTGTTCATTTGAATCATCAAAAAATAATTTGATTGCCCTTTTTATTTTGTTTTTCATTACATGAAATTTTTGAGGGTTGGGTAGGAGTGTTTTCAAGAGCAGGACATACCTGTTTCATAGAATCAGTAGAAGGAGAAACTTCTTTACCACTACGAATTGTAATTGCAAATACAATACCTTTGTCCTTTGGATTGGAAATGAGTTGGGATGGTAGTTGTCCTATCCCTTGAATCTAAAGCTCACCGATGGTGTTCTCCAATTTTCCCACTTTATTTCATAGGTCTTGTATTGCTGATTGTGTGGTCTGTTGGAACTAGAGGTTTTGGGATGCCATTTGCATCACCATATCCTTGAGGTTTGATTTAGATTTGGGAGGAGGAGGATTGTTTTGATATATTGATTGATAAGAAGGTTGCATACCATGGCCTTGTTGATTCCAATTATTCTTGGGGTATGTTGAGTTTCCTCCTTGTCGGTACTGGGGTTGTGCTTGCCACCCGGTGGTTTGGATTTGGCCTAAATTGTTCTTACTTGATGTGAGGTGTTTGTTGGAATGAACGCCCTGGGAACACAGCCGCACAAGACTCAGATGAATCTTGGAGTTGTATCCCCACATCATGAATATCACCACCAAATTTTTTTCATCAACTGGACAAGTGGATCTGGATAAATGTATAGATTACAGAATACTACAATTTCCATTGTGCAGATTTGATTCCTTGGATTGAACAGTTGTGTTGGCCCCCTTGACGGCCGAATTCGGCTTGGATTCCGTCATAAGAGATTTATCCCATTACATTTTGTAACACGACAAAAAATATTAACCCATTTGGATGTGCATAATTTTCTATACAAGCACAAAAATGGATAGGTCTTTATGGATTCATGAAATTTCGGGCCATTATTCTTCCACTTAATCAAGGGACCTCCAAATCATCTACTACTACATTGAAATAATAAAGACAAGCAACATTGACCATTATAATATTGATTAAAATTAATTGATTGATTAAAAAATAAATTGAAAATTGTTATTATATTTGGAATATTCATTACAAAACTAGTTGAAAACATCGGTGTAATTATGGAATAAAACAGTGAATCATGGTACGATCACACCCCCACACCTAAACATTTGCACTCCTGTGAAAAGTCACATATCCAAATAAAATTATGCATATATATATTCCCAAAATCTGAAAGATTTATTATTTGAGGAAATTTTAATTAATTTAATGTGATCAATGCACTAACCACACTAAGTAGTTCTTCCTAGTGAAAATATAAAAGGATGTCTCATAAATCATATCATAGTGAAATTAAAAAATATTCATGATACGAAATTGAGCAAAAATTCAGAAGTCAACCATGACATTAACTCTCTATGTGTGTGGGTGAAAAACATTCTATTCTATTCTTTCCACTTTCTATCTAATAAATATATATTGTTTTAATATTTTACATCTTAAATGATTTTTTCCACCGAACCAACCCTACATCGTTTGCAATAATATTTCAAGAACAACTCACTTAAGCATTCTTAGAAGAAAAACCATAAGATCCCAACCTAGATATCTCCATATGTTTTACATTTCATCACTCACCAAATTTATTTATTTTTTTAAATATGCATTTGGAACAAATTTCACACTTACCTCTCAACCCTAGTTTGATCTCCTCATGAAAATAATTGCAATAGTTATAACAAAATCAAAGGTTGAAGTGCAATTGTTTTTGACCTGTCCAAGACACAAACAATTTTTTTTAGGGCATAAAATATTTGGACATTAGGTACACATGCATAAGTAAATCTGGTACAGTAATGAAACATATCAGATAGGGAACGAACACATGGAAATATTATTTAAAGCTGAAAAATAATAACCTCACATATATTTATCTTATATTAAGTAAGAAATACTCACAATTTGTGGTTTGGAGAAAATATCTGTGGATATATTAGTGAAATTGTTTCCCAACATCAACTCACACAAGGGGAATCAATCATCTCGAAAGGTTTCACATAGATATGACCAATTATATCATTGACAGAAAACAAATTCACTAAAAAAATCACTCCCTGATGTTAAATTCATACAAATATTCTTTTTATCCTTCCTTATGGTATTTTTTAATTTCAACCCTTTATGGTCACCAAATAATAGAACTTAGAAATTTTTGATGGGGAAAAATGAAAATAAAATAAAGAATTCCAAAACTTCATTCACCTTCCCAAAGCCCCGGGTTGATCACACATAATTAATTCGGTTAATCTCTACATTGTTTTATCACTTTCATTTTCTATTTTCATCTTTAATCATAAAAACCCCATGTTTTAAAAACCTTCATTCACTTTCTACATTCAGAATCATAACCCTCTTTTTAAATTAATGATCTATGGCTCCGTCGAGAGACGAACTACGGTTGATGCTATAATGCAGAAATTCTAGTTAAAATTAAATAACTAATTTGACACAATCAACAACGCGATCAAATTTTGGCACCATTTTCTGGGGATATAAGATCATTTTTTCTTTATTTCCTTTTATATATTTATTTTACTTCTTAATTAGTACTCCGTTAAATACCGCACCCCCATTTGATTGTTTTTGTTTTGGGTTTGGTCTTTATCTTTTGTTGGTTTTGGTGTGTTCTTTCTCTCTCTCTCTCTCTCTCTCTCTTATTCTTATTTATATCCCACACTATAATTATGTATTATAACATTATTTTATATTTTCACCCATCTAAAGTTATTTTATCCATATTAGAAAAAAAACTTCCCAAATTATTTGCATGACTCGATCTGGTAAAGAAACAATACTTGAATTTGACCCTAAAATTGAGAAGTCACTTCACACACAAATCAAAGCATCTAGAAAAGGTCAATCACGTATCATTGAGGAACCCCTATTAGAACCTCAAGTGGTCCTAACCCAATCTAAAATTGACCGCAATCAAACCAATGAAAACATGGCTGCAAATAATAGATCATTAAAAGAACTGACCACCCCTAATGTGGAGTACCAAACTGTGTACATCCAATATCCCTAGGAAGTAGCCAACTTTGATATGAGATGTGGTCTCCTCCTAGTTCTTCCTACACTCCATGGTCTTTCCAGTGAGGACTGTCATAAACAACTCAAATAGCTTCACATAGTGTGCTCTACCATGAAACCCCAAAATGTCTCTGAGGACCTAATTAAGTTTAGGACCTTCCCTTTCTCCCTTGATGGTGTAGCCAATGACTGGATATACTATCTGCCTAGCAAAATTGGTTGCTGGAATGACCATAAATGACTCTTTCATGAGAATTTCTTCCCTGCCTCCAAAATGCATCAATTTCTAATGAAATCTGTAGAATTAGGCAATCACAAGGAGAGACCCTTCATGAATACTGCTAGAGATTCAAAAGACTTTTCTTGGGCTGCCCCCACTGCTAGATTAGTGAGCAACTATTAATCCAATACTTCCATGAGGAACTAATTCCCATGGATCGTGGAATGGTTTATGTTGTAGATGGTTGTTCCCTAGTAGATAAAATTCCTTCCACCTCTCGTGATTTAATAGCCAACATGGCTCAAAGTGCACAACAATTTGGTACACGAGCAATTGCACCAACCCGATGAGTTCATGAGGCAAGTCATTCAGCACTTAAAAAAAGGTAGATACTAAACATGATGAGATGCATACCCTTATAAGGCAATTATCTCAAGTACAAGGTAACTCACACTATAATTCTATTCCATTACATTGTGATATTTGTTCTGATAACACTCATTTTTCTGACATGTATCCACAATTTCAAGATTTATCTGAGTCTTGTGCAGCTATGTTCCTAGGGTGTCCATTCCAACAAGCACCTCCATTCAAGCAAAAACAATTCTGGACAAATCCAAACCTCTGGTGGGAAGCACAACCCCAATACCAACAAGGAGGAAACTCAAGATACCTCAAGCAGAATTGGTATCAACAAGGCCAAGGTATGCAAACTTCTTGTCCATCAAGATCTCAAAACAATCCTCCTCCTCCAAAATATGAACCATGCCTCAAGGATATGGTGAATCAAATGGAAACCCAGAACCTCCGGTTATAACATACCTCAAAATCGAAAATTCAAGACTTACGAACTCATGTGGGACAATTGTAGAACACCATCAGTGAGCTTAAGATTCAAGGGTCTGGACAACTACCATCCCAACCCATTTCCAATCCAAAGGACAAAGGTAATGTATGTTAAATTACACTTCGTAGTGGAATAGAATTTTCTCCTTCTACTGATTCTATGCAACAAGTATTTCCCCCTCTTAAAAACACACCTTCCCAACCCTAAAAAATTTAATGTAATGAAAAACAAAATAAAAAGGGCAATAATATTATTGTTGATGATTCAAATGAACAACCATTCCTCTTCCATCCCAACAAAGACTCTCTAAATCTTTGAAAAATTATGATAATGAGATTGATAATGAGATAATTTATACATTTTAAAAAGTTCAAGTTAATATTATTTTATTGGATGTAGTCATGAAAATTCCCGGATATGCCAAATTTCTTAATGAACATAGCACCCATAGACAAAGGTTGAAGGGGGATGACTGAGTCAACTTGGGTATGAATGTCTCAGCCATGATTCAACTAGCAATGCCAACTAAATGCAAGGATCTAGGCACATTCACGATACTATGTGCCATATGGGAGATCTTCTTTTCTAATGCTATGCTAGATTTAGGTGCTTCAATTAAGGTAATGCCTCACTCCGTGTATACATCTCTTCAGGTTGGAGAGCTTCAACCAATAGGCATTATCATGCAACATGCCAACCGGGGTACAATGCTTCCAAAATGAGTGATTGAGGATATCCTTGTCAGAGTGAAGAATCTCATCATCCCCGCTAATTTCTACATTCTCGAGATGGAAGATATCAGAACCCGAGGACACACTCCTATCATACATAGGAGGCTATTCATAAAAACAGCAAACACGATCATCAAAGTTCACAATGGGACGCTATCCATGGAATTCAGAGGAGAAAACATATATTTTATGATCCTTGAGGATATGAAACACCCCATTGAAGATAACTCCACTATTCGTATCTATTCAATGGAGGTGCTCTCAAACGATGCACACACACACAATTATCTCCTCAATGGAAACTCTGAAACATTTTTGTTTTCTTCACCCTTGGATTATTTGAGTATTGATTCATGTTTTGAGTGTTGTGTGGGTTTTGAAAAGTGTAAAATTTATTATTTAATTGATGAGTGTGTTCATTATGAGGTACCCATGACTGTCGATGATTTTGCAAATCTCATTTCTATATATTCTCTATCTTTAGAGAATAAACATGAGGAGATAGACAGTTTAATGGACCTCATTCCCCCTAAATCCCCTCCCTCAACCCCGAAACCATCGACATTGGAACATAAAAAACATCCTTCTAA
The DNA here is from genome assembly GCA_963277665.1 of Viscum album. Taxonomy (NCBI): domain Eukaryota; kingdom Viridiplantae; phylum Streptophyta; class Magnoliopsida; order Santalales; family Viscaceae; genus Viscum; species Viscum album. Next base: position 309,373,000 of record OY728158.1, read on the forward strand.
TTTAAAATATGCATATCTTTAGGGTATTGAAAAATTGCACATCATTATTTCTAATAAACTCTATCCACAACAGGAATCCTAACTGCTCAAACTTTTGAGGGAGTGTAAAAAGGCAATAGGATGGACATTGGATGATATTACTGAGATTATACCATCTATTTGTATGCACCATATACTTTTTTTATGATGAGGATAAAACTGTAAGACAATATCAACATCGGTTGAATCCCACTCTCCTTAATGTGGTAAAATTGGATGTTAGAAAATTAATTGTTGCGGGGATCATTTATCCTATATCAAATAGTAAATGGGTTAGCCTAGTGAAAATTGTGCCTTAAAAAACATGAATAACAGTTGTGTCAAATGAAATGACTGAATTGGTTCCAACATGCGTGAAAAACAGTTGGCAAGTCTATATTGACTACCGTCGACTGAATGAAGCCACACAGAAGGACCACTTTCCATTACCTTTCATTGACCAAATTTTTAAACGATTGGATTTTAGAGACCCAAAGCCTGACCTACATGGACATTACAATACTTTTTCGAAATGCTTAATACATAAAAAAAGACCCTAAAGGACATTAATAGTTTAGTATCATTGCAAACTCGGAAAATAATCTTCTAATCGTGGTGAATTATCTTCAACATCTCTCATAAAGATCTTCCCCTTTTGTTTTCTTACCTAAAACCTTTATTTAAATCCTGGGGAAAAGAAAAAATATAAAGGGTGATCTCAAATTCTCAGTAAGGGTAAGCATGGATAATATAAAACAATCCATATACATTTGAACATAAAAACATGAACATAACGTTTAAACATCAAAATCTTGAGCAATAACATAAAACATGACAGTACGTAAGGAATAGATCATAATATAACATCAATCATGATAAAATAGCTTGGGAATAAAACTTTTAATTGTGGAAAAACATTAAGCACATGATATGATTTCCATGGTAGCCAAGGCATTGCTGCCAAGACCATATTATTGGACAAAGTACCTTTCTAAATCGAGTTCACTCCTCATATTAGTCCTGTAACACTGAACAGGATTAACTTACCATTCCAGCCATGTCTATCTCAGGAGATATAAATCATTATCCAAGGAATTTGAGGGAGATATAGGTCCCACACATCTCATAATGAAATCATTCTTATTTTTTCCACAAAATAAACATACATTATTCATAATAACCCAACGAATAAAATGGGCTTCATAAACATCACCCCATCATCACATAATCCATATAAAAATGGATATCATTTCATAATAAGAAATGTGAAACCATGTAAATCATAGTGTGATTATACTTGAAATATACACATATGAAATAATGTCATCTTAGAGGGAAAATGGTTTTGATAAAACATTTGAAATGAATTCTTGAGGAAAATATCCTTTCTTCTTGAAAATCATTTTTTTTCACAAAATGCCATGCACTTTTAAAAGAAAACTATTTTGCCGAAAATAGTCATAAAATATTATAGAGGAAGCTTCATGAAATTAAGGGTTTATGATTCTGTAAAAATCCATTCATGCCGTATAATTTAAAAAAACAATCTTCTCGTACTTTGGTCGGAAAAGTCAAAAAAAGTACCACGTATGATAAACAAAAGTAATAATCCTTCTGTAAAACAAAGTAAAAGTCAAAGAGGTGTAAAAATTGACTTTAAGCATACTTGGAAGAAAAGTAAAAATTTTATGAAAAAATTTTGAGAACATATGGACATTTATGATAAACATAACCCCAGTAAATACTTACGAATAAATAATCTCGGATAAGAATGAGATTGGAATATTTATCCCTTACCATAGGTCTGATATGCTTCGTACGTATCTGAACCTCCTATATAATGATTTAAATAATTTTATTAACTGATTAAATAATCATATTCATTGTTATGATATCATATATGGTCCACTTATGACTTTATATTACCCGTTATTTTGTAAAGTTCATGTCAAAGCAGCATTTTGGGTAAAACGTTTTATTTATCATACGTGTTTGGACTTGTTTTTCTTGATATTATTACTTAAATAATGTAAATAATGATATATATATATATATCATATATTAATTATACATAAATATATATAGTATATAGATAAATGAAATGAAATACACCGTTTATGGAGACGGTAGGCCGAACGTACGCATGAACGATGATTTCTTTTCCTTATTTACTTGAATGGAAGTAAGTAGATGAAATATATATATATATATATATGTATATATATATATACATAAATACAGTAGCTTCATTATGTCATATATTTCATTATTTTTCATTATATATACTTTATAATCATTCTTTAATGGTTAATCATGGAAAATGAATCTCATCGCGTTCGTGGAGACGGTATTCCGTACGTACGCACGAGTGATGATATCATTCCCATGATCATGGAATTGTATTGAAGTGTATATATAATATTACAGAATAAATATCCCTTTACAATAACCATATATAGTTATTTATTTACACCATTATACCCATCCATGTAAGGTGGTGGTCGAAAACAGATTACACCACGGCATGGAGACGGTATTCCGTATGTACGCACACGTGGTGATTTCATTTTCCATAGGATGGATAGAAGGTGAAATAGGGTTGTTTAATATTTATAATAACATACCAATATATGAGTGATACTGATGTTATTACTTCATAATTAAACAACTAATGAAGAGGAAGTAGAAGAAGAAATAAATTTGAAAGAATCGGTAAGGGATGTTATCTCTTCTTCGACACGTCTCTTTGAAACCTCCTCTTAGTGAACTAAAATTGGACTTTGTAGAGGACCAGGACCTCTAGAATATTACTAGGGAAGTGGAAAAGAGAACGTGGCAGGGTTTGGCCGAGATTGAAGGCTCAAAGTGGTGTGAGGAGAAGAGGGAGGAGGTTCCCTTTTATAAGGGAGTAGAGGTGCACCTTTGAAAAAACTAAAAATATTATTTTATTATAAAGTAATATTCAGTTTTTAATAGCTCTAAATTGATTTATTTAAAAGCTAAGGTGGGGATGGGTCGAAATCCTCTGATTAAATAGAATTTGGAAAAAATTTGGTTACTATTTTAACCATATCATTTAGATTTAACTCTATGTTAAATAAATTAACATTTACCGTGTCTTTTTTGTTTTCTTACACTATATGGTTAATAAACATAATATAACAAGCCAACAGAACCCCAAGTGGTTCATTATTAATATATATATATATATATATTTTTTTTTCTATGTCATTTTTCCAAACCTTATATTTTTAGGAATTAAATATCAATTAATAATATAAAATTTGTTTTAAAAACTATTTTATGTCAATGTTGACACTATTTGGTACTTTATTTTTGTAAAAATCCTAACAGATTGATTAATTAAAAAAAATTTAATCACATCAATAAGAACATGTCATATTAACCTAGAAAATTAGTGGAATTCATAAAAAGTCTCAAAATACATTTATTTGGGTATTTATAACATCAATTATGTCAATATTTAATGAATAAGATAATTACTGCATCATCATTCTATCAAACATAAATTAAATAATTTAAAGTATAAAAATTATAAATAAAATACCATTATGTATGAAATATCATTTTCTTTCTAATGAATATTTATAGTCGAATTTATCTTATGTATAACCCTATATTAAAAATGTTTTATTTATTAAACTTTGATTTTAAATATTTTAACTATTCATTAAATAAAATAATATTAAATGTCCAAATCTAATACAAGTGATCCTAAATGGTCATATTTTATTCTTGAGGTTGTTTTAATTCTAATTAAACTTATCCAATAGAATTAGGACATGTGTTAGTGTAATAATAATATCATTTTTACCCTTAATTACCCTATTTACTTTTAACCGTGTAAAAAGAAGTACAATGTTACTATTCATGAAAAATTATTTTCATCTCATTGAACCACATTTTAGTCTATGATATTAACCATGTCTCTCGGATATTCGAAATTCCACTCATAGAAGTGGTAAAATTATGTTTTATGTGAATTTGTAAATTCTCCTAGGAGGTGGGTAAGAGATGGTGAAAAGTTCAATAAAATTTTTATATATCTTAAATTATTATATAATGACTCCAATGAATTAATTTGAACTTATATAGGTATTATGTATTAATTTTGACATAAAATAATTTTAAATAAAATAAATAACTATTTAAATAAAAATTCGGTTTTTAAATAGTAACCTAGTGTTTTCACTATTCATAAAAAATTGAATGTTTTCAGAAAAATACCAAAAATTCACCCTAGGATAATTTCGATATTCCAAATCCAAAATTGAAGTCCATTTTGAATGATAAAATTTATAAAATTCCAAACAGTGGGTATTACTATTCATAACAGTTATTTCATAGTAATATTATAATAATATATCGTTTAGTGAAACTCGGTATTGCGTACTACAAACGCTATCAAAGAAGGTCTAGATTACGTGTAATGAAAGACAATTCAGGGATGCATGTAGTGAATGATCCTATTGGTGTAGCGTAAAACACAAGACTTCAATGAAAATAAAAATATTATTTTTCATAAAATCTCGGGGTGTTAAACTCTACCACCCTTAAAATGAATTTCACCCCTGAAATTCATCGGGGTTATAAATGGTTTACTATTCGAAAGTTTCATTAATTGAAACCCACATCGTAAAAAAGAATACCAAAACTTATCGTTAAAAACTAAAGTATGAAATGTAATGGTTACCCAAATTAACTAATAAATGGGTTTCCACGTAGGAGAACATAGGTGAAAATATGGATATGAAAGAGAAATCTAACCGTTATGTTCTGATAGAGAGTGGTAGAGAACATGGCTAGGAAAAATACAACAATAACAAAGCCATAGATTTGTGATTATCTATGTTACCATCTGATTCATCGGATATACGGGCACTAGGACAACATTTTTTCTTTTCAAGATCATTTTCTTAAAGTTGAAGAAATCGGAATTAGAAGAAATACTTTCATGATTTTGGTACAGTCTCACCATTGGTCATTTCATGTAAAATTTCCTCTTCATCTACTAATAAAATAAAGTTGAATTTGTCATTCGTGAAGTGTTAGCAGATCATGTGATAGAATGAAGGGACATTCCATCTATCTCAAAAAAAAGGTTAAAAAAGAGTTATCAAAAATACATAAGTCCATCTATAGTGAGATTAATCATATATGGTTCCTAAAATGGACTTATAATTCATATATCATATTGCTTAATATAATAAAACTAGTTTATATTAAATAGGTACTTCCTGTAGGACAGTGGTAGGCGATAAAGGCATGTTGCACTTTAGTTGTGGGTTCAATTTCCACAGTCTTGTCTGACGTGATGGGTTGTCGCTCGTCTTTCAGGTTGTCCTTTTTGTAAAATTACATTATTATAACAATCCATAATATCAAAAAATTCATAGATTTAAATAAGTCTATCTGATGTCCAACATAATCCATTCCAACCTTTAAGCTTATCAAAAACACTTCTGTCCAATCTCATGGTGTAAAGAAAATGATTACTTGAGAGGTCACATAACAAGTACGTGAATACCATCATTTATCAAACATATAAGATATATCTTGTTTGTCACATTACAAATATGTGAATACCTTAATCGTGTATTCTCTTGAAAAATTAATACCCATTAAATCGTAGTGAAAACATGAATGCTATAAAAAGTTAACTCATTCCACATACAAAATTCCAAAAATTCTATATAATCAAACCATGATATCACTTAGTCCTTATATCAATCATGAGCTCATGAATACTATAAAACATATTATTTTCCCCTTATCCGTATATTATCTTCCTTCCAAAAATATCTGAATAACCTTTCCTGGTTACCAGTACCATTCAACATAAACTTTCAAATACTTTAGAAAAAACAATAGTGTAACAATCCTTAGATGATTCGTTATTCCATAGTACCATTAACTATACAACATAACTCTTGATAAACATAAAATCATTCCACTTCCTTCTTAAACAATTGACTGAGCTTCAACACTTATTTCATCTCATATATCATTTGTAGTCTCCTCATCATCATCCACATAAATACTAACCATATGACCATTCTGATTCTATTCATGAGATTTTCCCTTTGGGAAATGGTTTGCATAATTCCCATACATTCCACATTTAAAACATATAATCATTGTTGATGTCGTACAAATACCATTATCCTTCTCGATGGTGTTAACTGAACCTTTTTCTTTGCACTTATTGGATTTGTGTCCTTCTTTTCTACACCCAAATCATCTTTCCTGATCCTTGGAAACATTCTCCTTGATGCCTCTTCCCACATGATTTACATGAGGGGAATTGAACTTTCTTTCCACTGTGATCATCATTAAAATCCATCTTTCTCTTATTAGCTTAGTCATGATACTTACCAAAGTTGAGATTATTGATAATATTATGAGATTGCTGATTAGGCATAACAATGATGTTTGGACTTCTAGATCCAATTTCATTAGGTTTCTCATGATGAATATCATTCCATTGTCCATCATATCCTCTATTATCGTGAATCATCTTGTTTTCAGCCATTTTCTAAAAACCAAAAAGAATAGTGTGACAGGCCAAAATCATAATCAATGGGGATAACCATCAATATCTAACATCTTAGGTTAAATTCTTAGATCATTACCATAATTCTAAGACTATAAGATATACTTATACTTAACCATGCAGACATCCCTAGACATACATTAGAAATACCTCTAGGGATTTCACTAATGATTTCGCATCCAAGTTTCCAATGGTTAACTAATCCTTTCCTCTAATACCAACTGTAGAGACCCAAAGCCTGACGTACATGGACATTACATTATTTTTGTGGAATTCTTATTAATAACCAAAACAGACACCAAAGGACCGTAATAGTTTAGTGTCTTTAGAAACTTGGAAAATAATCATCTAATCGTGGTGAAAGATCATCAACATATCCCATAATGATCTACCCCTTTTGTTTTCTTACATAAAACATTTCTTTAAATCCTGGGGAAAAGAAAACATATAAAGGGTGAGCTCAAATTCTCAGTGAGGGTAAGTAGGGAGAAAATAAAACAAACCATATACATTTTAACATAAAAACATGAACATAATGTTTAAACATCGAAATCTTGAGCAGTGACATAAAACATGGCAGTACATAAGGCATAGATCCTAATAGAACATCAATAATGATAAAATATCTTGGTAATAAAACTTTTAAATGTGAAAAAACATTAATAAAATGATATGATTTCCATGGTAGCCAAGGCAATGCTCCCAAGACCATCTTAGTGGACAAAGTCTCTTTCTGAATAGAGTTTACTCCTCATTTCAGTCATGTAACACTGAACCGGATTAACTTACCAATCTATCCATGTCTATATCATGAGATATAAATTGTTACCCAATGAATTGGAGGGAGATATAGGTCCCAACCATCTCATAATGAAATCATTCTTAAATGTGCCACAAAATAAACATATATCATCCATAATAACCCAACGAATAAATTGAGTTTCATAAACATCATCCCACCATCACATAATCCATATAAAAGAAATGGATATCATTTCATAATAAGAATATTGAAACCATTTAAATCATATAGACATTATACTTGAAACATACACATATGAAATAATTTCATCTTAGATGGAAAATGGTTTTGATAAAACATTTGAAATGAATTCTTGAGGAAAATATCATTTCTTCTTCAAAATCATTTTCTTTTCACAAAATGCCATGCACTTTTAAAAGAAAAGTATTTTGTTGAAAATAGTCCTAAAATATTGTAGAGGAAGATTCATGAAAATAAGGCTTTATGAAACCATAAAAATTCATTCATGCCATATAAGTTAAAAAAACATTCTTCTTGTACTTTGGCCGGAAAAAACAAAAAAAGTACGACGTATGATAAACAAAAGAATGATTCCTTCCGTAAAACAAAGTAAAAGTCAATGAGGTGTAAAAATGACATTAAACATACATGGAAAAAAGTAAAAATTTTATGAAAACATTTTGAGAACATATGGACATTGATGATAAACATAACCCCAGTAAATACTTACGAATAAGCAATATCGGATAAGAATGAGATTGAAATAATTATCCCTTACCTTAGGTCTGATATGCTTTGTACGTATCCGAACCTCTTATATAATGATTTAAATAATTTAATTGACTTATTACAGAATCATATTCATTGTTATTATATCATATATGGCCCAATTATGACTTTATATTACCCGTTCTTTTGTAAAGTTAATGTCAAAGCAGCGTTTTGGGGATAACTTTTTATTTATCGTATGTGTTTGGACTTGTTATTATTGATATTATTACTACTTATATCATGATTTAATTACTTCCAGAATGAAAATCATGATATATATATATATATCATATATTCATTATACATAAATATATATTATATATAGATAAATGAAATGAAATAAGCCGTTGATGGAGACAGTAAGCCGAACGTATGCATGAATGCTGTTTTCTTTTCCTTATTGACATGAATGGAAGTAAGTAGATGAAATATATATATATATATATACATAAATCAAGTAGCTTAATAAATTCATATATTTCATTATTATTCATTATATATACTTTATAATCATTCTTGAATGGTTAATCATGGAAAATGAATCTCATCGCGTTCGTGGATATGGTATTCTGTACGTACGCACGAGAGATGATATCATTCCCATGATCATGGAATTGTATTGAAGTGTATCTATAATATTAAAGAATCAATATCACTTTACAATAACCATATATAGTTATTTATTTACACCATTGTACCCATGCATGTAATGTGGTGGTTGAAAACAGATTACACCACGGCGTGGAGACGGTATTCCGTACGTACGCACACACGGTGATTTCATTTTCTGTAGGATGGATAGAATGTGAAATATGGTTGTTTAATATTTATAATAACATACTAGTATATGAGTGATACTGATATTATTACTTCTTAATTAAACAACTAAATAAGAGGAAGTAGAAGAAAATATAAATTTGAAAGAATCGGTAAGGGATATTACCTCTTCTTCGACACGCCTCTTTGAAACCTCCTCTTAGGGAATTAAAATTGGTCTTTGAAGAATACCTGGATCTCTAAAATTTTACTAGGGAAGTGGAGAAGGGAACTTTTCAGGGTGTGGCCGATATTGAAGGCTCAAAGTGGTGTGAGAAGAAGAGGGAGGAGGTGCCCTTTTATAAGGGAGGAGAGGGGCACCTTTGAAAAAACTAAAACTATTATTTTATTATAAAGTCATATTCAGTTTTTTATAGCTCAAAATTTATTTATTTATAAGATAAGGTGGGTATGGGTAGAAATCCACTCATCCAATAGAATTTGGACATGTTTTGGTTACTATTTTAACCTTATCATTTAGATTTAACTCTAAGTTAAATAATTTAACTTTTACTGTGTCTTTTTTGTTTTCTTAGACTATATGGTTAATAAAATTACAAAACAAGACAAAATAACCCCAAGTGGTTCATTATTAATATATATATCCTTATATAAGTCATTTGGAAGATCCTTATATTTTTTGGAAAGAAATAACAATTAATAATAGAATATTTGTTTTAAAAACTATTTTATGTCAATTTTGACACTATTTGGTACATGATTTTGTGAAAATAATAATAGAATTATTAATTCTAAAAAAGATAATTAAATCAATAATAACATGTCATATTAACCTATAAAATTATTGGAATTCATAAAAAGTCTCAAAATAAATTTATTTGGGTATTTATAATTCAATTATGTCAATATTTCATTAAAAAGATAATTACTCCATCATTATTGTGTCATATATAAATTAAATCATTTAAAGTCTAAAAATTATAAATAAAATACCATTATGTAGGAAATCTTTTTATATTTCTAATGAATAATTATAGTTGAATTTATCTTATGTATATCTCTATATTAAAAAAGTTTTAGTTAGTAAACCTTGATTTAAACTATTTTAACTATTGTTTAAATAAAATAATATTAAATGTCTTAATCTAATCCAATTGAGCCTAAATGGTCATATTTTATTCCAAAGGTTTTTTATGGTAGAATTAAACTTATCTAATAGAATTATGACATGTGTTAGGGTAATAATAATTTCATTTTTACCCTTAATTACCCTATTTACTTTTAACCGTGGTAAAAAAAGTAAAAAGTTACTATTCACCAAAAATTATTTTTATCTCATTGAACCAAATTTTAGTCCTTGAAATTTACCATGTCTCTCGGATATTCGATATTCCACTCACAAAAGTGGTAAAATTATTTTTTATGTGAGTTTGTAAATTCTCCTAGGAGGTGGGTAAAAGACGGTGAGAAGTTCAATAAAATTTCAATATATATAAAATTATTATAAAATGAATCCAATGAATTAATTTGAAATTATATAGGTATTATGTATCATTATTGACCTAAAATAATTTTAAATAAAATAACTAATTATTTAAATAAGAATTCGGTTTTTTAATAGTAACCCAATGTTTTCACTATTCTCAAAAATTGAATGTGTTCAAAAAAATTTCAAAACTTCACCCTAGGATAATTTTGATATTCCGAATAGAAAAATGAAGTCCATTTTGAATGATAAAATTTTTTAAATTCCAAAAAGTGGGTATTACTATTCATAACGGCTAGTTCATAGTAATATTATAATAATATCTCGTTTACTGAAACTCAGTATTGCGTACTACACACGCTATCGAAGAAGGTCTTGATTGCATGTAATGCAAGAATGTCAGTGATGCGTGTAGTGCACGCTCCATTTGGTGTAGCGTACTACACAAGACTTCAATGAAATTAAAATGAATATTTTTCATAAAATCTCTAGGTGTTACATGGCTGGTAAGACCCATTATTTTTTCCTTGATGGCTATTTGGGTTATTTCCAAATCCATATATCTTCTGAGGACCAAGAAAAGACAACATTTACATTTCTATTCAGCACATTTTTATTCATAAGGATGTCATTCTGTCTATGTAATTCTCATGGTAATTTTCAACGATATATGATGAGTATTTTTTCTTAGTACCCTTAGAGTTGTATGGAAGTCTTTATGGATGATTTCATTTTACATGGATCTTCTTTTGAAGATTGTTTGGAACACCTAGGTTCTGTCCTCCCCCACTGCATTGAAAAAGATCTTGTTTTAAATTATGAGAAATGCCATTTTATGGTTGAGTGGGGGATAGTTCTTGGGAATGTCATTTCAAATAAAGGAATTCAAGTTGAAAAATCTAAAATTGTATTAATTTAAACCCTTCCCTATCCAAAATGTGTTCGTGAGTTGTGATCATTCTTGGGTCATGCTGGTTATTACCGCCTATTCATTAAAGACTTTAGTAAGATTGCACTTCCATTTTCCCAGTTATTTCAAAAACATTCTAAGTTTGTGTTTGATAAAAATTGTGAGGATGCATTCAATTCAATAAAAAAGACTCTCACATCTCCTCCCATCACCCAATCACCAAGGTGGGATCTCCCCTTCGAGATTATGTGTGATTCCATTAACTTTGTAGTTTGGAAGTTTTATCGCAAACGGTTGAGAAGGCTCCTCATGTTATTGTGTATGCCTCATGTACCCTTGACCCTGCCCAGGAAAACTACACAACCACTAAAAAATGCCTCCTTTTTACTATGTTTTGCTTGGAAAAATTCCATTTATATCTTCAAGGGTCAAAAATCATTGTCTTCTCTGATCATTCTACCCTTCTTTTTCTCTTAAAGAAACCTAATGACAAACCCCGTCTCATATGGTGGATACTCTACCTCCAATAGTTTAACATTCAGATAAGAGATAAGAGGGGGTGGAAAATATTATAGCTGACCATATTAGTAGGATTTCTTCCCCACTGGACCACCATGCTGACTTATCCCTCCCCATTGGAGAATTCCTTCCTCATGAGAACCTTTGTGATGTTGTGGACGTTAACCCATGGTATGCAGACATTTTGAATTTTCTAGAAACATCTAGGTTCCCCACCAATTTCAGCACTTCACAATAGAAAATACATAAACATGATTCTCGGTGGTACATTCGTTATGACCCTTATTTGTGGAGAATTTGTGGTGACCATGTAGTTCGTCCTTGTGTCCTGGACCATGATTTCACCTCTATTTATCCTTTTGTTACAATTTGGCTTGTAGAGGCCACTTTGGCTCTCAACGAACAACACAAAAGGTCCCTGACTGAAGAATTTATTGGACAACATTGTATATAGATGCCCATAGATTTTTCAAGTCATGTAGTCATTGTAAATTCACAGGGAATATCTCCAAGTAATGAAATTCCCCAACAAACAATGTTATTCTGTGAAAATTTTGATGCATGGGGAATTGATGTCGTGGGGACATTTCCAAATCCATTTGGATTTTTGTACATCTTATTGGCTATTTAATATGTATATAAATGGGTGGGAGCAAAGGACACCAGGACCGATGACTCACTAGTGGTTGTTGATTTTGTAAGGTACCAAATTTTCCATAGGTTTGGTTTACCATGATTCATTATTAGTTATCAGGGTTCACATTTTTGAAATTGCAACATGATAAATTTTATTCATAAGTATGGGATTGATCATAAAGTCTCCACTACATATCACTCCCAAACTAATGGACTAGAAGAAATATAAAATCAGGAAGTTAAAGAAATCAGGGAAAAAATGGTGCAAACCAATAGGAAAGATTGGATTTTTCACTTGGATTATGTACTTTGGGCGTTCCATACAGCTTTTAAAACCCCAATCAGAATGTCACCATACATAATTGTGTTTGGAAAGGATTTTCACCTCCCAGTGAAGGTAGAACACCATGCATATTGGGCTGTTAAACAATGTAATATGAACCTCTCAGATGCAGGTGAGAAAATAATGATGCATATTCAATATTTGGAAGAAATTATTCGTGAAACATATGAGAACAACTATATCAATAAAAAGAAGACAAAGGCTATTCATGATAGCATTATTCAAGAGTGGAAGTTCTATATGGGTGATAAGGTCCTCAGGTACCATTCCAGGCTAAATATCCACCTAGGTAAGCTTCATTACCGATGTCTTGGTCCTTATACTATTACTAATGTCTACCCTTTTGGTGCAATATTGATTTTTCATGAGAAGAATGGATGATGTCTTACCGTGAATGGCCAGAAACTTAAACACATCCATGAGAATTTTCCAAAGAATCTAGTGGAGGAAATCCACCTTATTGATGCATCATACCAAAAAAACACACCAGGTTTTATCCTCCCTTGTCACATTATCAATTATTTTAGTGAGGAAACTACACATTCAATGTTTGGGGAGGTGGATACATTATTGGGTTAGTTATGAATTTTCATCATTTTCTCCTTTCTTCTCTTTTTGGCCTTCTATATGGTATTTTCATTTTCCCCATCAACAATTTCAATGTTCCATGATTTGGTGACCATGAAGGAGGGAAAGTAAAAATACCATAATGAAGGCTAAAACGAATATTTGTACGAATTTAACATCATGGAGTGATTTTAATTTTTTTATTGAATTGGTTTTCTGTCAATGATATAAATAGTCGTATCTATGTGAAACCCTTGAGATGATTGATTCCCCTTGTGAGAAGTGTTTTCGGGAAAACTATGTCCCTCATATCTCCCCAAATTATTTCACCAAACCGTTAAGTGTGAATAGTTATTAATTAATATAAGGTAAATATATGTTAGGATATTATTTTTCAAATTTAAACAGTATTTCCATACGTCCATTCCTTATCCGATCTCTTTCATTATTGTACCAGATTGACCTATAGGTTTGTAACTAATGTCCGACTATTGTATGCCCTAAAAAATGATTAGGAATTGGGAAGGTCAAAAACCACTCCTCCTCAACCATTGATCTTGTTATAACTATTTCAATTAGTGATGTTAGGAGATCAAACAAGGGTTGAGAGATGAGTGTGAGATTTGTTCCAAATGAAACTTCTATATAAATAAATAAATGAGGAGAGTGATGAAATGTGAAACATATGTGGATATCAAGGTCAGGAGCTTATGTCTTGAATTCATGGAATGCTTATGTGAGTGGGTCTTGAAATATTATTGCAAAGGATGTAGGGTAGGTTTGATGGACAAAATCATTGATATAGAAAAATGATAAAATGACTTATATTTATTGGATAACAAGTGGAAAGAATACCATGGAATGGTTTTCACACACAGACATGGAGAGTTAATGTCATGGTTGATTTCTGAATTCCATTCCCAATTTGGTATCATGAATATTTTGGAATTTCACAATGATATGATTTATGAGACATCTTTTTCTATTTTCACTAGGAAGAACTCCTTGGTGTGGTTCATGCATTGATCACATTACCTTAATTAAAATTTCCTCAAATGTTAAATCATCATGATTTTGGGAATATATATATGCATCATTTTTTTGGATTTGTGAATTCTCCCAAGAGTGAAAATGTTTAGGTGTGGGGGTGTGATCATCCCATGATTCAATGTTTTATTCCACCCTTACACTCCTGTTTTAAATTAGTTTTGTAATGAATATTCCAAATATATTAATAAATTACACTTTTTTAATCAACTAATTTATGTTAATCAATATTAGAATGGTCAATGTTATATTTATTTATTATTTCAATGTAGGAGGAGATTATTTGGAGTGCCCTGGATGAAGTGGAATAAAAATGGACCAAAATTGCATGGATCCATGAAGACCTATCCACTGTTGTGGTTGTATAGAAACTTTTTTGCATCCAAAGGGGCTAATATTTTGTGTTATGGTAAAAAATGTAATGGCATAAAACTCTTATGAAGGAAGAAAAGCCCAATTCAGTCTTCAAGGAGCCCAACCGAACTGATCTATCCAACAAATCAAATTTACACAAAGGAAAATGTGGTGTTCTATAATATGTCCATGTATCCGGATCCACTTTTCCAATTGATGCCAAAAATTCCGTAGACATAGTCAAGAAGTGTGGATAAATATTTCTAGTTTTGTCAAAATGTTGATCCGGGTGTCTATTGGTCGAAATTCATGGTACAATGGGATTAAAGAATGATGTGTGCCTAAAATAGTATTCGAATTTTCCTATAAAATGGTACCTTGGGCTCCCCATTTGGGAGTTCGGCCAGGAGGAAAGGTACTCACATTTTAGAGTCCCCAATTATTCTTCTCAACATCCCTAGATGTTTTGGAGTCTATGGGTAGTTCTACCCCGACAACTTTCTCTTCCTCCTCTCACATGAGTTTCTAAACCCCTTGTGATCACCTGGGGAGGAACGTGATGTAATCCCGAGCTTCATTTTTGTATTATATGGAATTATATTTTTTAATCTAGGTTTTATGTTGTTTTTTATCATCATATTTATTAATTTTATTGAGTCATGTACTGGTATGTCATGCTCAACTCATATGATCATGTTTGGGGGTACCCATTCATGTGATGTTTCACACACCATTAACCACTTACTTTCCCCCTTTCAATTGTGGTGTTTGTGTGGTTAATATTGGTCAGTTGAACTCACATAAGCACTTTCAAGGACATGTACATTTATGTCATGGTATCAGAAATAAATAATATACAAACTTGGATAGCACATCGAGTTCTTCGTGTGTTGCCTTCTTTAGTTTCAGTTATTAAGTCAAACACAAATCACCCAATCATCGGCGGTGTCCGGTGAATCGTTGTGTGTTTTCGACTGAACCCTAGGAGGTATCCTTGTATAAACTCAGTAACATTCTGGTTATAGGTGTTACAAACTAGGGATTAAAAGGTCATAACCCTATATAATGAACCGATGAAGGATAAACATCACGAGAGTACCCTGGGTTGATCACAATTAATTAATTCTGTTAATCTCTACATTGTTTTATTGCTTTCATTTTCTATTTTCATCTTTAATCATCAAACCCCCATGTTTTAAAAAACACAATTCACATTATACATTAATAATTGAAACCCTCTTATTAAATTAATGATCTAAGTCTCCATCGAGAGAAGACCCCAGGTTGATCAATTTGGTATCATGAATCTTTTTGAATTTCACTATGATATGATTTAAGAGACATCTTTTTCTATTTTCACTAGGAATAACTCCTTGGTGTGGTTAATGCATTGATCACATTACATTAATTAAAATATCCTAAAATTTTAAATCTTCATGATTTTGGGAATATATATATGCATCATTTTATTTGTATATGTGACTTTTCCCAGGAGTGAAAATGTTTAGGTGAGGGGGTGTGATCATACCATGATTCACTGTTTTATTCCACCCTTACACTGCTGTTTTAACCTAGTTTTGTAATGAATATTACAAATGTAATAATTATTTACAATTTAGGATTGGATCAATTAATTAATGTTAATTAATATTAAAATGGTAATTGATTATTTTCTTTATTATTTCAATGTAGTAGGAGATTATTTGGAGGGCCCTTGATGAAGTGGAAGAAATATGGGCCAAAATTTCTTGGATTCATGAAGACCTGTCCACTGTTGTGCTTTTTTAGAAAATTACTTGCATCCAAATGGGTTAATATTTTTTGTGATGCTATAAAATATATTGGGATATAACTAATATGATGTAATCGATTCCCAATTTGGCTGTCAAGGGGCCCAACCGAACTGATATGTCTAAGGAATCCAACCTGCACAAAGGAAAATGCGGTGTTCTGTAATATATCCATATCTTTGAATTCACATGTCAACATGATTCCAAACATTCTAGGGAGATATTAAATTATTTTTGATACAAAAATATAGTTTTTTTTTCAAAAGGGATATTCTGGTGTCTATTGGTCGAAACACGCTGTAAAATTGGATTCAAGAAATCTGTGTGCCTAAAACAACCATCAGATTTTCCTATAAAATGGCACCTTGGGATCCCATTGTGGAGTTTAGACAAGAGGCATGGTGCAGCCATTTTGGAGTCCCGAAGGAGTCTTCTTAACATCCCTAAAAGTTTTGGAGTCTATAGGAAGTTCTACCTTGACATCTTTCTCTTCCTCCTCTCCTATGGGTTTCTAAACCCCTTGTGATCACCTGGGAGGAACACGATGTAATCCCGAGATTCATTTTTGTATTATATTGAATGATATTTTTAATTCTAAGTTGTATTTTTTTTCTTTTTCATCTATTTTAATTTTATTGAGTTTTGTACTGGTATGTCATGCTCAACTCATATGATCATGATTGGGGGTACCCATTCATGTGATGTTTCAAAAATCGTTCACCACTTCCTTTTCCTCCATTCAATTGAGGTGTTTTTGTTGCTCATATTGGTCAATGGAACTCACATAAGCACTGTCATGGACATGTACATATATTTCATGGTATCACAAAGAAACAACATAAAATCATGGACAGTTCATTGAGTTCTTCGTGTGTTTCCTTGGTGAGTTTCGGTTATTAAGTCAAACACTATTCACCCAATCATCGGCGGTGTCCGATGAATCATTTAGTATTTTCGACTGAACCCTAGGAGGTATCCTAGTATAAAATCAGTAAAATTTTGTTTCTAGGTGTAAAAAAACAAGGGATTAAATGATTATAACACAATATCATAAAGCGATGAAGGATAAACATCATGAGAGTACCCCGGGTTGATCACAGTTAATTAATTCTGCTAATCTCTAAATTTTTTTATTGATTTTATTTTATATTTTTATCTTTAATCATCAAACACCAACATTTTACAAAACATAGTTCACCTTATACTTTCATAATCAAAACCCTCCTTTTAATTTAACTATCTAAGGATCCTTCGAGAGAAGACCTAGGGTTTGTCATATACTGCAGAAATTCTGGTCAAAATTAAACAAATAATTTGATGCACTCGACTACGCGATCACCCGCCTCATTTAAAAAGACCATGTAAAAACCCATCCCCACAAATGTGGGCCTCATTTCTAGTCTCATCGCCTAAGAATATAAATATCATCCACTCTCTTCCTCACACAAATGGGCCTCACAAATCATAAAATATCATTCCCATAGACACCTATTACCCAAACCACATCACATACCATATACATTTGTGAAATCACAACACATCTGATCCTGATGAAACATGGGAAAACACACACATATCATCCCAATGGCAGCTGGGAAAACACAATTCTGTTTCATACACCTTTGCCTAACAAACCAAAACCTTCACAAATAATCATTGGATGCCACCTCGTAGAAGAGGTACCATAGAATAAGGGGTGGCCATCTATCCATCCTCCACCAATATATTAGTGAAATACACCCTCCCCCATGATGACACGGGTGTTCGGAAAATAGTTATAAACTATGTTTGGGTGTGTATAGAAATCACAAGGAAATATACACGTATACATATATGATTTCAAGAAATCAATCCCAACCATTGTGTTTATAATACCCAACAGACTAAAAATACTACCACCCCCAACTTCTACCCCTAAAATTCACTACTACACAACATCTTATTTTCTAAGGTGAAGAGCATGATAATATAATATGAAATCAGACTTATTCCATGCCTAACACACATTGAAATGGTCATATTTATAATATACATCAATTTTACAGTCTAGCCCAAATAGTTCCATACATTATTATGCAATTCTTTATTCCTTTCATCGCTACACAGGATACAACTAAACATAAGGACAACAAGCCACATAGAAAAAGGCACAGAGAGGAATAAGAACCATGGTAAATTAACCCATTTCAAATTTACACTCCATTTAACTCCCAATCGTGATGTAACGAATACTAATCTAAAGATGGGTCTAATGCTTTTTTCATGATACTCATGGATAAATTCCAAATGAACTACCCATACCAACAACTATCATCATATTACATTAAATTAATTCCTCTCAATCAATACTATCAGCAAAAAAACACCTACTCTAAGCCACACCTAGTAACACATCACCTCACATCCATTTTGGCATCCATAATTCATAACCATACAACACCCATCACATCTAGTAACAAAAATATTGCACAACGAGATAGATTCCACACTTCACAACACTATGCATCCATTCCATAATCAATAAATCTCTCAACATGAGATTCCATTATACCAACCACACAACATCACATCATGCATCCATTCCCAAAAACATACTACCTAGAATAACAATCCCACATAAAACATGCCACCACAAAAATCAAGTAACAAAATATTCAAATTTAATAAGGGATTTTGTACTCAATTTCAACTTTTTCAATTTGGGGTAATCTAAGAAATATTTTGATCAGGGGACCCATGAATTATCTGACTGTATATGGTTAATCATTTTCATATAAATAATCATTCAATGGAAACACAAAAACCAGTGTTTAGGAGATGCTATAGGTTCACAAATAAAAATGATAAATGGTCATGATTTTTAGTGGGTAAATACCCAATAAAGATAAATATATCAAAAATGTTACAATGAATAGCAATAACATGTATTACTTTTCCCCCTTCCCCTGTTTATTGATTTTGATCCAATTAAATAATCATCATTAATCTAAATTACAAAATGTTCTCTAGATGCATTGATACACCCAATCCACATGATTCACAAATAAAAAATAGATAAAGTAAACCTACTTAGGAGAAGAAGAAATTAGTCTTTCAAAGGTGTGCCAATGTAGGGGGAGCACATGCGGCCCGAAAATCCATGGAATAAAAGAACAAAAGGTTATTGTCCTCGAGGAAGAAATGATCTGGGGATTACAAATATTAATAGAAAAGGGAATCTCAAAGGTATCAAAATATCTCACCTTTTAGAATGTTCATATCCACAATCAATGGGATAACTTGTTCTTGAAATCTATTAAAGGTAGATCTTGACCAAGACAACGAGTTTTTTTGGAGCCAATGGAATATTTTAGTTTTTCAAAGATTTATATGATTCGAAATGACTCAAATAACCATTAAATATGTTATTTAAATCAATTTAAATAAATGGAAATTTTAATGGGGTTGAAACTGCAAAAATCAGATGAAATCTAGAATTTTTACAAACTATTGGAAATAAGCTACCGTCAGACAAATCACCACTATAAGTCTTTCATGTGAGTCAATGTTCTATGAGATATAATTATAAGTCACTGATGTTAGATAACCATGGATGAATCATTATTTCAAGTTATTGATTGGGACATATAGTTAAGAGTCACCATTGCACGCTACCGGTACAACTCACTTTTCTGTGCTACTGGTGAAACTCATCATTCAGACTCACTATCGCGAGCTACAAGTGTGAGTCACAATTGCGATATACTAGTGACACTCACTATCATCATCAACCAGTGTGATGCACCATTAGGAATCATTGGCATGACTTACCATCGACAACCTATTGTTGGAGAACCTGAAAAGTTGATATTTTGGAAAGTGATGAAATTAATAACCACTACAATTGATAATACATCGACCACTTGATTTTCACAAATTAATGGACTATATATATTTGATCCATTACATTAAAAACCTCACAATATTTTCCTTCATTTTAGAATCCAAAATTATTTTTTGAAGAAAGGGGACCCAAAAAACTACCTTGTGGGATACCTCTCAAGGATCCATGTACACATCAAACACTGCAACCGACATTAAAGTTCAATGATAACCACTCTATGTAGTTAAAAAGGTATAGTGGAAGCCTCTTTATCCAGAAAAACCTTATTTAATATCCACTAACCCAAAAAACCACATGTAACACCATAAAAGAACAATAACCATGTCGTCCCAAACACACAAATAAGGGAATTCAATTTTCCATGTCAAGATACTATCTACTCTAGGGGGCATTGACACACCCGCATGGGTTTAATCACATAAAAATTAATAAATCTTGATTATGAATATGGTCCTCACCTCTTCATGCATTATAACACTATTACACATTAGTAAATAAATAAATAGATCATATCATAACAAACAAGGTTCAAACATCACATTATGAGGTAAACCATAACAAGGAAAAACTAAAAACAACTCTATGTACTTGGAATGTATATGTGTTTCCCACCCCCAGGCACTATCTTACATGATAGTATACCCCCACAAAAATTGAACCATGGGAATGCTTCACCCATTAAACACCTTCTTATAAAGATCCTAGTTCTCTATGAGCCTCTACAAGTACACTGCATCGTCTTCGATATCCAACTATACCCATTCTATGACATAGGATTCATCATGAAGATTCCAATGGAGTTGGGAGAGGTTAATTACGATGTGGATCCTATACAAATATCGTGGATATGCCTATGGGTATTCAACCTTTCCAACTCAACCCAACACCTCGAAGAGTCCAATAAACCTTAGAGAAACCTTTCACCATCTGCCAAACCTCATCTTCCATCATTTTTAGGAAACAATCATGAACATGTGGTCCATAACCTCGAACTCCAAGGACCTCCTCATGTGATCAACATATGGCATCCTCCTATCCAGTGATTCCTTTATCCTCTAAAAAATAATTAGAATATTCTCATTCATTCTCTGCACCATGTCTTGTCCATGAATCGGTGTCTACCATAATTCTGTCTATCAGAATGGTGAACGAAAAAGTATTTTATACAAAGACTGAAATGGATCCATGTCCATGGAAGAGTGATAGTTATTATTGTAAGAATACTCTACCAAAGGCATGTGACATAGCCAAGATCCACTAAAGTCCAAGTCGCATGCTCAGAAAATATTTTCCAATGTCTGGATAGTCCGTTCTGTCTGCCCATCTATCTGAGGGTGGAAGGATGTGGTAAAGAGTAACTGAGTGACAATATCATTCTAAAATACCTTTATGCCTTTTGAGGTAAAACATGTTTCTAAATACGATACAATGGACCTTATAACTATTTGAAATTTCACCACTTCATCGACATACTTCTTTTCTAATCCGTCCACAAAACATAACTCCTTGATGGATATGAAGTAAGATTATTTCATCAACCAATCAAATAATATCTAGATTGAATCATTGCAACTATTGGGTAAAATTCCCTCAATGTGTCTTATCAGTATGTTTTAGGTGAGGTTGTGTTTTTTGACAATTCCAGATGACCATGGATTAGAGTGGTTTTTGTTTTTTGAAGACATGTTTTTAAGGTGGCACAGTTTCTCAGTGTTTTCCAAATTTTGGGACCTCAAAATTGTGAATTTGTGTGATGTTCATTAAAATAAATTGGAAAAGGAAGTGAAATTTAGAGCCCATGACATGGATTGCATACCCTATCATGGAAGGGTATGCGGATGCATACCAGGTAGTGATAACGGTATATGGTAGCGGTCCAAGAAACTGATAACGGTTCCTGGTGGAAGGTGATGCATTACGTGGATGGATTGACATGGTTGATGGATATAACTGTATAGGACCAAATAATGTATGAGGACTGCATATGAAAATTGGATCACAAGATGGTTTGTGGTTTGCGAAGGTAGAATTATCAGTATGCTGTAAAGGCCGTACCAAATCAATGATTTGGTAAATATTGGATTAGAAAATATTGCAGATATCATTTATTATATTAGAATAAAGTATCCAACCAATTAGATGAGAGGATGAATATCATTAGAGAACATATTTTTCCTCCAGAAATATGGTAATGTCCAATGGAAGTTCAAGAGGGAGAAATACGCAGATGCTGCTGTGGTTCGTGTAGAATTAATTTCCCCAGTGTTTTTTGAGAAGATACTTAACCCACAAAGGATGCGTTATGTGGTGGAATGAGGCATAGTACATAAGAGGTTTTCAAAGGTAGTTCATGAACAACGAACTATTCATGGGAAATGTGTGATTTGCAGAAGAGGTTTGTGGAGTCAGTACGTAGACGCGGTATGCAATTGAAAAGGACGAGGCAATCTTCATATGAAAGGAGGTTTGTGGGGTCGGTATGTAGATGTGGTACACGATATAGAAGGAAGAAGAAGACATTGGATGATGGGAGGTTCACAGAAGTGGATGCAGTACATGAAAGAGGTGTTCTACATACCGAACCTATTACATACTACATAGGAGATGAACGTGGTTTTCGATATTCACAAGGAATCTTGAGAATTCATCAAATCTGATTGAGAATATATTTTTTTGGTACCTATAAATAATAGGTAAGGTGGACTTCACATACAAATGAAAAAGGTACTTCACTGGTGCTTCTATCTATAGTTGAAGATTCATGAGTTCATTC
The DNA here is from genome assembly GCA_963277665.1 of Viscum album. Lineage (NCBI taxonomy): Eukaryota > Viridiplantae > Streptophyta > Magnoliopsida > Santalales > Viscaceae > Viscum > Viscum album. Next base: position 309,396,211 of record OY728158.1, read on the forward strand.
GAATGAAGCGACCTACATGTCCATAAACGGTGATTGACCTACAATTCTATAAACTATCTATGGATTCTTTTCCATGAGAAGTGAGTGAAGGATGGGGAATAAATTGACCATATCCAATGGTAGTGAGCCAAAGAAAGAGGAATAGGGAGTGACCCCTTGGAATGTAGTGAGAAGACATTAAATCAAGTAATGGTAGTGAGCCTGGGTGTAGAAGATCTAGCATTAACAGTGGACTCATTATTGGAAGTGACCCTTAATTAATTTGGTACATTAGAATATCATCGTTGTATACTCCTTGGACATAGGCCAATGAGGGTGAACCATGTACAAATCATTCTGTTTTGTATATCATTTCACATCTGTTCATATATTTTTATGGGTGAAAGAGAGAATTGATTTTTCTTTAAAAACAAATCATGATCCGACTGGGAAAACTATTAATCTGTCATGCCCAGATTAACCCCCCATCGTTTTATTTTTACATAGTGGAACAAACAACAACCATGATCCATTGGTAACCCGGTAATGAAATACAAGGATATTTCATCCTACTTCAACTAAGGGACATCTAAGGGATGCAAAAAACCACTGAGAAAAAAGTGATCAACCTTCACATATTGGCACACTATGCACTTTTTTACAAACTCCACATCTACCTGTTTCATCACAGACCACCAAAACTGCATCCTTAATCCATGTTACATCTTTATAATTCATTGTTTCACCACTAATGGTGACCTATTAATCTCATGGAGGACCCCCTCATGCACTTACACCAGAACAGATAACCATCCATGGAATAAAATCTGATTCATACCATCCTCCGACCATCCCTTCGGAGAATCACCACGGTCAGCATGGTCACTCATCACCTCTTCCTCTAAGTCTCCCCATTGATAGTAATACACATAATGTATCATAGATGACATCAAAATCATCTAAAACAAATATCCTCTACCATTTCCACCCTTACATCCATGTTTCAGGATACGAACTCATTAATTTCTATCCAAGAATCCACAGATTCCCAAAAAAACCTCCTTCTATGACTCTATTAATAAGGATTTGGCCATGATATTCCCATTTCATGAGGTTCAAGAGATTTGAAAATCATATTCTTGAAGAAAATCCATCCCCCTTTGTGATCGCAAGTTCATATCCCATTAGGAAAATATACAACTCAAGTTCTTGTGTTCCGTGAGGAGCACAAAGTCCTTCCTAATGAGTTAATGTCACCTTAAATTCCGTGAAAACATTGAAAGTACTCGATCTAGATCATGGGGGGAATATTAACGTTTGTGGGGACATAAGTACCTACAACCATAATAGATTATTGTTAATTTCTACATCAATATGCATACCATGGCTAGACTGGATGCATCAAAATACAACTCCATCATTATAACATCCTCTAGAAACATGAGCACTACAGAACTGGACAACCTCTCATTTAGATAACCAAACAATACCTACCACTACTCTCTCCATAAAAAAACTTGGAAATTTTGTGTCAACGCTTTTAATAGTGCTGTAAATCAAGATAAATAAGGTGAAAAAACATATAATAATCTACTAGATTGAGAAAAATAGAAACGTTTTCCACATTCTTGGGTTTATCTCAAAAAAACTACATAAAAATTCGATGGGTCAACTAATACTCCATTTTGATACTCCACATTCCCATGAAAATGCACCTATTATTTCTAGAACATTCACTTGGACAACACTCTGAAGATCTGGGGGAATTAAAGAAACTATAAGACGGTTCTGATATGATCATCATGATCCTCCTCTGACATAAAGTTGATAAAGATATCTTTAAGTAATATGTTGATGTACTGGTCTTGGAAGTCATGGAAAATAGTGTTCATGAGCCTGATAAACATAGAGTGTTCATTCATAACACCGAATTGAATGACTAAAAACTCAAATTGCCTATACCTACATTTGATAGTATTCATTAGGATATTTCCCTCCACCCTCAATAGATGATATACAAACCGCAAATAGATTAAATAAAACAATCATTCCCCTCTCATCCGATTAAAAACGATCTTATATCCTTGGAAAGGGGAAATGGTTCTCGATTGTCAGTAGATTCATCCTTCTGAAGTCTATGCACAACCTCAGACCACAATCTTCCTTATTTGTGAAAAAAACCGTAACACCCCACAATGAAACATGAGGTTGGATAAACCCATTCTTCATCAAGTAATAAATTATAATCCTCGAATCCCATAACATAGAAGGTGGCATCCGATAAGAGCCATTAAAATTAGAGAAGTACTGGTCCACAGGTCGATCCTGAACTCAATGTCAGGTCGAGGGGGTAGCATCACAACCGCCATAGTGAAAACATCTAGTAGATCCCCATAACTCTAAGAACCTCCACCATCCCAACTTCTATTGATTCCAATGAAAAATTAGTTGACAATTAATGAAGAGTCTCAACAACCAAACTAAAAAGCTTCTAGCTCCTCTAACCAATGAAAAAAACACTGATCATTCACATATGAACACATGAATCTTATCTAAAAGAAGTAGGTAACAATATGCATGGAATATAACCATTTTATTCTATCAATGACAATGTATGGTTAGATCTATTGTAATGAGATATCCTCAGGGGAATGATGCAGCCCCATAATCAATCTATGTTCCTATCATACATCAAACAAGATGGTCTGACCTATGACTAGCATACCCAACAACATGGGAATAGGAAGCCTCTCTATTAAAAGACCCATAGCATGGAATAGAATCGTTGAAACAAAGGAGTGAGAATACCCAAAATCAAAATTTTCATAGGAAAGGGTACTAAATAAGCTAATTATACCTCTAACAATCATGGGCCTTGTCATAACTACTCCTTCTACTATGTGTAACTGACCACACCCAACTCTTATTCCCCTATATTGAAGAATTACTCGACAAAAACATCTTGGTTGAGATATCTATGGAACATTTTGAGATCTACCTCTACCTGCAACATCTCCCATTGATGGATAATTAGTATTTTTTCCCTAATGTAGATATATCCTAGTTGACAAATATTATTGAGGCTGGCATGAAACCAGTCCACATCCCTCATACTAAGCTCGAACAGTCACCGGGCACTAGTTCTAGAGATTTTCCTGGAGTTGAATGATTAAACACCTCAATACCCTTTTCATGGGAAAGGCATGAGGACCAGAAGGTCAAAACTGAAACTCGTGATGCAGTCTCCTAGCTGGTCGAAACCATGATGACATGGGTACCTAAGTCCAACTACTAGTTTCCCTACATCATGAAGAACCCTATTGGATCCTATATTCTGATAAACCATATCATGAGTGTATCTATTTAATAACTTCATATATATTATGATCCTCAAAGTGCACTGAAAATGTAAGGGTAGTAGCCACCAACTTGATATAAAGATGATGTTCCACCTCTAGGGGTCTCGCATGAGACTACTCATCTAAAAACAGATCAGTGAAAAAATGAAGTAGTTCCATGTACATAATACAATTCTTTTATAAGTACATACTCTCTTACTAATGGGAATGTAAATCCTACTTCCTCTCAGTCATAATAGTCAATGAAAATAATTATACTCATTACTCTTTTTGGAAATAAACCTAGAGAACATCACCCTATTTCCTCTCCCCTAGGTAAAACATGTACCACTGATGTGGAAATCCCTAAAGATGTTTCAATACCTATAAAACCCTATACTCTTCCAGTTATCAGATTTAACTGAAGGTGATCTCACGCTACTTGTGCCAGCTCTTTATCTCCATGTCCAAACCATTTACCTTTTACATTCTTGAGGAAAATCTCTAGAAATAATGTAATGTTTTCTACCATTGTCCATCCTCCTCTATTGGATCAACCTTCTTACAGTCAACTAGATCAGCCTACTCAGCCTCAACTTCTAGATCCACATGTAAATGATGATCGAGTGCCATAGTTGAAAAAGGTAATAATGGAATTACTAATCCCGAGTACTATGTAATTTTATTTAAGATTATTTTTAACTCATTTGACTCATATCGTTATCCATTTCAAATACCGCATAACAAGCAATTTCAAACTAAAAAACAATCCATTTTTATGCATGTTCCTTTCCAGGGATCTCTACCCTACAAACAGTTTATCCTCCCTTGGTTGTTTCATAGGCTTAATATCCTTGAATTAGATCATGGGGGGCTTAATATACCGAGTCATAGATGGTATTACCTGGCCTATGTCACCAAACACGATGACCTGTCAATGTTTCCCTACCTCCCAATGTAATCCTAATTATACATAACTATAAAATCCAACCTATCTCCCAAGCATCACATCTAATACCATTATTTCATGGCTCCCTCCCCCTACATATGCATATCTAGGGATGAAAATGGAGAAAGGGAGATAATGATCCCCCCTGATTCCAGACTCTAGTAGGCCATAGTGTGGTGACCATCACTAATGGAAAACAATATCCCAAAAATGGGAGGCAATTCCCTTTTATGAAAACAAAATTGGGAGATAATATGGTTCATCCCAAAAAACCACAAGATATAAATATTAATGGGAAACCAAATCCATCCCATAAGAAGTTTTAAAATAAAACTATCACATATACAATTAAAAATCCATAGTAAGTACGAAAACCAAACATAAGCAATGATGTGACAATTGTCCCAATGTATGAGCTAGTATGGCCCATCAAGATCTATGATACCTTCCGAGAATCCTGAAAATAGTTTTATGGATGCTGGGTGATCATAATACTATTCTCAATAGAAAAAAACAATGTCTTTCATGCACAAGTGAGAGAAGCATGCTAATTCTCCAATGAAAAAACAACAGAACCCAACACCACCTAACATGGTTTACTAGCCATCCCAACATTATTAAGGCATAGTCACCAAGTAATGAAAATCATATAAATTAATATAGTAAGCACATCATTGATTTGGGTTCCTTGCACAACCTTCCCACTAATTTTATGATCTCACACCCCAATGAAAAATAAATCCTTATACTCCCACCATTTCCAAAAGTACCACATCAAAATCTGCCAACACACACTTGGGCCTCACCGTTGGTCCCATTACTTGGGAAAATGAAGATCATCACATCTTGAACTCACACACATGGGCCTCACAAACCATGAAACATCTCACACATAGACACATGGGCCACATACCATGTCACATCCTAAAAAAACATTGGAACAGACAACACATATCAACCCAATGTCAGCTAGGAAATCACACACATTTCACTCCGTAGACACCCAGGAAAACAAAACCTGACCTCACAAACATCGGCATCCCAAACCACAACCAGCACATAGAATCATAAAATATCACTACCTGGAATAGGGATCTGTGAAGATAAGGTGGCCATAAATCCATCCTCCCATAATGATTTTTATGGAAGACAACCTCCCTAGTGATGTTAGGGGTGTTTGGAAAATATTCTTTAACTAGGGTGGGGTGTGTATTGAAATTACAAAGAAACATACAAGTATCCATATATAATGTCAAGAACTAAACCCCAACATATGTGTTTACAATATCCAACCAACATACAATACTACCACCCTTGTTGATACCCCTAAAATGAGGAAAAACACACAACAACATGTCTTAGAAACAGAAGATACTGAAAAACTGTTGTGAATTCAAACATATTCCATGTTTAAAAACCATCAATGTTGTCATATTTGTTACTTCTATCTCACTGGATAATCAATACAAAACTACTCCAAACATTATTAAACTATTAATTTTTTACTTTCACCACTACTTGGGTCACTACTAAACATAAGAACAACAAGCCACACAACAAATGTCACAAAGAGGAAGAAGAACTGATGTGAATTAACCCACTTCGTATTCATTATCTCTTTAAAACTCAATGATGAAGTAACCTATACCGATACCAAGATGATAGGTGATGCTCTCTGCATGATACTAATGGAGTGACTATAGAATAACTATCTATACCAACAACTGTCATCATCATTATTGAAATTCATTCAGACCAATCAATCATCCTAATAAAACAAACCCATAACTCATATTTGGACCCAACAATACATCTCATCACAAACATTATCATAATCTCTTATGCATAACAATACCACAACCATTATATCTCGAAACAAAAACATAGCATAGCCTAACAACATCCCAACAACACAACACTTTTCATCCATTCAAAAATCAATCAATCCCTCAACACAAGATTCAATTACACCACCTGTACCACCCCAAAAAACATATCCATGCCCCAAACACTAATACATCACATGTAAGAACAATCCCACACACTGAACACCACCACATGAATCAAGAAAATGAATATTCATATTTAAAAATGTATTCGTCACTCAATTTCCACTTGGTATTTCAGGTGTTTTCATAGAAATATGTTTATCATGGGACATCCATTTATTTTCTGACTATACATATTTAATCAATTTTATATAAATAATCCTTCAACAGAAAACCAACAAAATGGATTCACAAAAAATTATAAGTTAATAAAAAATACCACTAATTTTTGTGACTATTTTGGTGTTTTTAGACGATATTATTAAACATATCTGAATAAGAACAACGAGAAATAATAACATGCATCCATTTTTTCCCATTCACTATTTATTGATTTAAATCAAATTCAATTTTTTTATTAATCATAATTCAACAATTTTCTCTGTAAAAATTGATAAACCCACCCCACATGATGCACTACTAAAATAGGGATAAAGGAAACCTACATGGAATAATAATCTATCAGACACTCTTTATTGCGCCGAACAAGGGTGTGCGCATGCAGCCTGAAATTCTAAAGAAATTACAAACCAATGTTTACAATCATTAGGAATAAAAGGATCTTGTGACACCTAGTATCACGAGAAAGCGATGTGAAATGGGAATAAAAATTCAAGGATTTTAGAAAGTCTATATCCTGAATCAATGGTAAAAATGGATTTTAAAATCCATTAATGTATGATCTTGACCATGACAATATGTATTGGAATTCAGAAGAAGATGCTGATTTCTTTGAATATATATATGATTCAAAATGGCTTGAAACCCCATTAAAAATAGTATTTAACTCATTTTATGTAAAATAAAACATTAAAGGGGAGAATCTGAAAAAATTGGAAGAAATATGGAAATTTGAAAAACTTTTGGAAATGAGATACTGTCCGATGAGTCGTTTCTATGAGTCACTGGTGTTAGTCTCTAATCGGTGATCTACTAGTGCGAGTCACTCGTCCGAGCTACTGGTGGATGAGTCAATATCAAGACTCAGTATTGGTTACCTACTGGGTGAGTCACCTTTTCTAGATATTGGTATGACTCAGCATTGTGAGATATTAGTGTGACTCCCAATTTTGACTCACCATCATGAGCTACCAGTGGGAGTCACCACTGTGAGATATATGTGTGACTCATTATTATGACTCCCCATCATGATATTCTAGGGCGAATCACCATTGGGAACCACTTTCCTAACTTACCATTGGAGAACCATAAAAACTAGAATGTTTAAAATATTTTCAAATATGTCACATTGACCTCCCAAGACACTTCAACCACTGCATTATCATAAATTAATGGACCCGAGAGGTCTGGGCCATTATAGTGTTAGATTATGATTCCAAGACAACATAACCAATTTTGATACCTTCTAAATAACACTTGATCCCACCAACTCTGAATTACATTCCTCCATACAATATATATGTCATATGTATGACCGGTAATAAAGAGCCTCATATGGTGCATTGGAATATTTTCCAGATAACTATTTTTATAAGTGAACTCAACAAACTATAAGTGATCCTCCTAGGATTTTCCAAAGTATTGGATGCAAGCTCAGATCATTTCCTCTAAAACATTAATTGTGTAATCTATTTTCCAATCAATATGGTGGTAAAAATCCAAATTCATAAATACTTAATTATCAAATTACTTCGACAATCCTATTTAGAAGTGCGATGTAAAGAGTGTACCATGATTTGAAACTATACTCCACGACACACCATGGAAAAATATTATCTCCCAAATATAGATTTCACTATACTAAAAAACTATGAAAGTCTCCATAGCTGGAAAGAAATTGGATATTTTCAATAATTAGTTCATGATCCCCTATATTGTGTCATTTTTATGAGGGGACCTATGTTGAAAAAATAAATATCAATAGTAACATCATCCCAATTCCATTTATGAATGTACAATGGCTGTATCAACCCACCCAGTCATTAATGTGCACAATTCACATAAAAACATGTGTATAAATATATTACAAAACGTAAAATATCCATTTTTAATTCCCATCAACAAATACTATCGACATAGTTCATGCAAAATTTCATTCAATCCAGATTGCACAACCTATATCAAATCATGAAACACATGTATTAAAAACTCATGAATATAAATAGGTATAATAATATGGTTATAAAAATAGATTACCTCATCCTTATATATGGTCCAATCATAGAGACTCTCCACCATCAGAAAATTCAATTAAGGATAAACATTCGAGATTATCCTATTACCTCTACTTGATCCCAGTCATATGTGTGGAATCATCTAATAATGATACAAGGGTCAGCTGATCTAGCACCACCTAAACCCCCATGTGTATCTCAGCTAGCAGATCTATCATTCTCCAATCAAAACTAGAGTCATGGTGTGACTAACTCTATTTCTTAAACACAAAGTGTATGTAACACTGCTTCACTTTCCCTATGCGTAGGATTTTCATAATCAAACATCTATATATACTGAACCCATCTCCACTACCATATATTTAAATATCAGTAAAATAAGAAATAATTTATTCTTTTTTAACTTATATACTTAGGAATCATTTCACCCAAAAGGTAATCCCTCCAACATATTAAATTGAAATCCACTGTGGATAACTCAAGATCGGGAATAAGGAATTTCTATTCATGTGACCTCAATTAATATGATCTATAACCCACATCATGATCACTATTTATCAACACCACTCCATTTCCAATTACACATGCCTAATTAAAAAAGGTATACTCCTCACCCAACTCTGTTATGACCAATTCTACTGAAGTAGTCAAATGGTTTTTTATCTCCTTGGAAGAATTATATCATCATCTAGACCATTAAAATTTTACACCCATCATGGTCTGACATAAAATTAGTTCTAAAAATAAGAATAGACCTTGATGAATCTCTAAAAATAGCATTCCCAACCTAGAAATATGTAGATATCAAAAAAATATTGGGCTACTCTAAAGAAATAATTACCTAAACATTCTCTAGGCCCATCGACACAACTTCATCTCAGATGATGTTACCTAAGAAATATACCTTCTCAAGCAATAATTAACACATAGATATATTTACCTATATTTTATTATATCATGTTTTATTGAAGGAAAATTAAAGGATTTTATAATTATATTCATGATTCATATAGAATGAAAAGATCTCATCCATAATAAAAAACCCCAAATTGATCTGCATACAGTTTTAAGAGTCTGTTTATCAAGGCCATAAAACTAGTTAGACCATTTTGCTATCTAAATGACATCACAATGAACTCTTTTAGGCCACACCTTCTTCAATAATTAGTCAATAGTATATCAGTGTAGCGACCCTAACTATAGTATCCCAGAGTCAGTGGCTTGCATTATTACAATGTCACAGATAATGTTCCTTGAATCCTATAAGACCGATTAGTTTAGTAGTTTTAGAGAAATAGATTCTTATATGATACAATTTTTACAATGGTAATAGTGAATAAAACACTATAAATTACAAAAATTAAATATTTGAATCCTCGAAAACTCATTCAATGATTCAAACTCATTACCTAGGGAAAGTCAAAAAATATGGGTGGGACCAAATTAAAAAAAATTAAATATAGTGGAATTTATCATGAATCAATAAGAATAAAAAACATTTCAATGTAAATAACTTAACACACATTCTACATAGTCAATAAAATTAGAATAAAATCAATCTATAGAAAATATCATAGATAAAATATCTGGGTTAATTAATATTGAATTTTCAATGAAAGTGATTCTTAATTACTGGGAGTCATGTCTTTAGTACGTGGTACCTGTACCAACATGTCCCTTCACATGACTATTTAAACTATAGGAAAAACCCCTTTAATACTAGATTAACAGATTTTTTTACTTTAGATATATTAATGCATCAAGGGGATATATAATTCTAGTCCTCACCCATCACTGCATGTCCAAATCATTCTTCATATATCAAATATCCACATTTACTAAAGGATACAAATTTATCAATATTTCCTGAGTGAATTAAACAGATTTCAATGTAAAAAACATAAGTAAAAATTTTATACAATTTAGGAAATAATTATATCCATAATATAAGGTCATGAATATTTAATATAAATTTAATGAAAAATTATTTCAATAATGTGATTCTATTAAGAGTTTGTTAACAATCAAAGAAGGATGTAATATTACATAATAAATTTTACCATTTTGTAAAATCCAATTCAAATAACCATGTATGAAATAATTCAAATTAAAACTCCAAATACCATGAATAATTAAGAATTATTGATATGACATATCAAAGGGTTCATATGAAGACCACGTAAATTTTAATTGGTTTATAATGAAAATAAGTTTCCTGTAATGTAAATTGAGAATAAATCCATTTACATATGCTTTCATTTGGATGAAAATGGTTTACCCTTTTGTAAAACTGTTTTAAACATTTTATTATGTAATATTAGAACTATATTCATATTTATAATTTCATAAATTATCCTTTTGTAACATCTTATCATCCATTTTATAATAATATTACATTATTTTCATTGTTTGGAGTGTTAATTTTATTATTTTCCCAACCATGTTTCGTCATGATGGTTTGTGTTAATGTAAATAACATATAATTATATAATCATTATAATAGTAATCATGAAATAATTATCATATTTATATATAAATTATAATTTAAAAACCAATCATGAAAAATTCTCCTGAAAAATAAGGTATGATGCTATTATGGAGATGGTAGGCTGTATATATGCATGAGTAACATTTCAATTTTTCAGATATCCTTATAGAAATGAGTTAATTAATACATTACCTTTAAACAATGACCATGATATCATAAATAACATATTATTTAATCATATATAAAATTATATATATATATATATCATCCATGTGGTGTGGTGATGAAAAGAGAGTCACATCAATTAGCGAAGGTTGTAGTCCACAGATACATGAATGATGTAGTCATCATTATATGAAAAAAATGATATATTATATTTAAATATTGATGAATATTTAATTAATATGTTAGTTATTTCATTTATATCACGTATATTGATTTGAATTATTCATTATCACCTACGAAACATAGCATTGGTGAATGGAGAATCACTTCCCTTAGCGAGTTGGTAGTCTGATGTACACACGAGCGACATTATCATGTCTCACATGGAATCAAAAGTAATATTTCATATATGATATAATGACTCCAGGGGTATAATTATGTTATATATATCATATATATATAATTTATATACATCATAATACCCATCCTTCAGTGGTATTAATGTTAAAATGAACAACATCAGATCACGTTATCATAGTCTTCCATATACACAAACAGTGATTTCATAACAAATTTAATTGACGCAGAGATTTTTTTAAATGAATAACTTATCATAAAAAAATTCTAGTATATGACTGATATTATGTTATTATATCATGTTTTAATAATAAATGAAGGATTTAGAGGAATAAATAAAATAAAATCTCTTATTGAATAATGTTACCTCTTCATTGGTTATCCCCCTTAGGTTTGAACTAAATACTAAATTTGTTAGTTTTATAAAATAAATAAGGAATCTAGGATATTTATATGTATTTTGTGAAGTTATTTGATCAGATATTTGGTGATCCAATGTAGTTTAAGTGGCTGATGAAAGGAGGAGAGTGAGTTCTATTTTATAGTTCAGGATGAATGACATTTTTTATATACCCGAAATTATTCATTACCTGGTGGTCTACCTTACCTAATTCCCATATAAAATTAAATAAATATATAATTGAGCAATTATTTGGTATATATATATACCTATTATGCAAAAAAATAAACTTTTTTTATCAATATATTCTTTAGTCTTTAAGTTAACTCAATTTAACCCTTTTTGTTTTTTCTTGTGGTAACTTGTATCATTTTATTTACCTAGGTAATTAATCTTTTATGAAAAAATTATAATGATATTTTTTAGGTAATTTATATCTCCATATTCTATATTTAAAATTACTTTTTTTAAATAAAATTCATAAATATGTGTATAATTAGATTTTATAAAAAGGTATGTTATGCATCAAGCCTTATTTTATCCATAATCACTATAATTAATTTCAAATAATTTTCTTTCATCATTATATTAAAAATGAATATAATATTATTCGATAATATAAATTATTATGAATAACAATATAGAATCAATTTTTATAAATTAATTTAACAAAATTTTCTCATTTTAATATAAAATTAACCCCACAAGGGTGTTATGAAACCGTGTTTTAAAAGTGAAGATGTTCAAAAGAAAAACATCTTTATATATAAATGCAATATTAAAATTATTTAAATTAAATTTGTTCAATTATGAAAAATATTATTGAACTAAATTTTTATTATCACAAATTCCAAATATAGTTCAACATTATAAATGATTTAATAAAAATATAGGTTTCAATTAAAATTAAATATTTTTCATTTTTCCAAAAAATCTAAAAATTTTCAAAAAAAAATCCAAAATGAATCCTAAGATAATTTTGATATCTGAATTTCAAAAATTAATTTTATTTTGTAATATAAATTTTATAAAATTATTATAAATTTATTTTAATGTATATGTTCAAAGCCCGATGAACCCATATTTTAGAAAAAAATGTTTTTTATAGAATCAATTACTTTTTTTTCGATATTTATTTTATTTATACCCAATTAATAGCTTATAAAAATGTGAAAAATATATATTTTATGAACTCTGTTAACCATATTCATACCCTCCATTCCAACATATAGGAAATAATTGACATATTAAATTATATTAATAATATAATATTGTTGTTATGTAAAACATTGCCTTGGATGTAAACCTTGAATTCAAAGGAACTCGTGTAAGATAAACATATTATTTCGTGTCATGGAAGATAAAAAAAATGTGTATAATTTTTTTAAATTTGTAGGAGTTACGTTGGCCCCATCATAAATAAAATATATCCTCACAATTTATGTATGGTCTTAGTAGTTTTGGGTTTGAAATAAGAAACACCATATGGAAAACGCCAAATTATAAAACAGTTTAATAAATATCATCATAAAAGGAGAGAAAAAGAATTATTTAGGTTACATTAATAAATTCCGTTGTCAGAGAACATAGGTAGGAAATGAAAATAGAGACTTGTATGAAAGGAACAAATAATTATAGATAGAGATAGAGGATATTAAGAAATTTATTTTCTATCAAAGAATATAATGAACTATACATAATTTATATTATTATATTCCCTGATCAGAAGTCCATCCAATGGTTAGGAAATGATAAATATACAATTTATCACATTAATACAATAAATAAATATCATAAAATAAAATTGTAATACCTAAATGACTAAATTGAACATTTAACAGATTATAAGATTCAGAAATGAATGATAACTCTTTCGATCTATATAAAACTATTTTATAAAATCAATATGGTTAGAACAAATTATATTATATTAATAAGTTTACATATGGTGAAGTGATACATTAATCGTTAAAACTTTATCCATTGTTCCACATAAAAAATTTCAGAAAATATTGACCATAAGACCCTTCCAAAAATATATTTTCCAAAAATATTGTAAATGTGTTCACTGAATTTTTAAAATGAAATTATCATTAATACAAACATCATAATGTATCTCTTAATCATTACATTACAAAGATGTGAATACCATCATCATGTACTTACATCAAACATGGTAAAAATATGAATGCACATAAAACCATATTAAAAACATCACTTCTTCCTTATTACTTATAAAAAAAGACATTATAAGACAAAGTCCTTATATCCATAGATTATGTGTACTCCATCAATGATATTTTAATCCTCCTTATCAACAAATAATTAATATGATCCACATTATTTAGAACTATCCAATTTAAATTATCTCTATCAATCATCACTTTTTCCTAAAGACATTAGCTCAATATCTAGAACATATTAACAGTTATGATTCTATCAGTCCTGTATTTTCCAAGAATTTCAACTATCCCCTAAATCACATTTCTTAGTACAATACATAACGTGATTTCAAATCCATTATGAAATAGTATTGTAGTACAATACATATACATTTTATAATTCTTATAACTATAATATCATCAACCAATTCTTTTACAATTTTTTTATTGTATAAAAATACATGAATATATTAATCATTCCATTTTGGTCACATTTATTGCATAATCATGATATTGATCTCTTAGATTATTCTAAGGAATATTCCCATTACACTTAGGGAATTCAATTTCATATTAACCCACCTACATATAGTTGAATCACTAAATAACACTATTTTATTTCTTTACTTGTCATTCATTAACATGATAACCCTTTGTCTCTACAATTATACAAAACTCGTGATAACTTCAAGCATTTAATGGGTCAATTCATTCAATAGTTTTCACTAGTGGTAAAATATTTCATTACCTTCTTCCCTTCATATTTGTTTCTCCTCTTCCCTCTCCATACCGTGATTCCCTTTTAGTCCATAATAGTTGTAGAATTTATTCTCAATAATTATATTACATAAAACTATATCATCATTTGAATAAAATGTTTGACCGAAAACATCCCTTTAGATACATGACTTAATCCATTGAAAGAAATGGTCAAGCAAGAACCATGTGTTTTTTATGAAATCCATAACATACATTTATAATCTTTTAATTAAAAAATAATACCCCAAAAAATTCTTATTCCATATTATTTTTACTGAGAAGCATTCTATCAATCAGAACATAGTTTTCATGTGAAAAATAGTTTCTGAACTATACATCCATAAAATATTTCAATTCCAATTGTTATATTTAATATTCATCTATAGTATTTTGGATCACTAAACACCATTTTTCTATATAACATTTCTGATAATACATTGAAATTGAATCATTTTCCTCCTCACAACATCTAAATTCCATAAATATCTTTCCCGTATTATAATTCCATTTATTATATACCATTGATTTAGTTTTACCTTTAAATGATAATCGGATTTGCCACTTCAAGCAAAGAAACAATGTATAATCTCATTATGGAATTGATTTCTCTGTTCAGGAAAGGTTATGTGACATAACATTGTTAATCTTCCATAATATATCCATAAATTTATCATTTCCAATAAGAGCTACATTTTTCCCTTACATTGATGTCTCTACAGTAGCCATGAGTACTAATACCAATTTTCCATCTTAGTTCTATTTATAAGTAATGGAATATTCTAGGTTAGATTATACCATTATGAAACATATTGTATTGTCCTCATTCTAGTGATATATTTCTCATTAATTGAAAATATTATCCCTAGCTAATTTTATATTAATAAAAAATGGATTCAATGGGGATATCATTAACTAGAAAACATTTTAAATGGTTTATAATGAAAATATGAACTATCCTAAGAATATATACCAAAACTGTCAAACAAGTTTCATAGTAGGACCTTCTTTACTGCACTTAATGGTGATTGAGTCCATCTAATGTTTCATTTTCTGAGTCATTACCCGTAGGTAACTCTATACCTAAACCATGTCTCTATATTTTATACAAAAATAGATATATTGATATAAGAACCCCATAATATCGACCTTACCCAAATATATATAATGTTATTTATACTTATCCTCAAATTCATTATTCCAGACATCTTCAATAATCTATTTTTTCTTTAATCTATTTTCCATAGTCTCTACTAAACATGATCTAATACCATATGTTGCCACCACGACCCTAGTATCCTAAAGACAATGCCTTAATTTATATCATTTTCATAGATAAAATGGGGTGAATCCCGATGAAATGAATAGTTTAGAACTTTTGGATAAATAGATACACACATGATACTCACATTAAATTGAGATTATAAAATAAAACACAGTACATAACAAAATAAAATGTTCAGCATCATTGAAATCTAATTCAAATAATTCTTCTTCATAAACTCAAGAAAGAATCAAAACAAGGGAGAGAGAAAATTCTTATCATTGGGTATTTTAAGTGGAATCTAGCATGAATCTTTAATAATTTATAATATGGAATGTTAAATAACTAAACTCACAAACCATTTAATTAGTAAACTAATATTGAAATGAATCCATATATAACCTCATAGAGAAAATCTCATGGATAATAAATAATTAATTATGAATGAAGTAAATTCATCACTATTTGACTTCATGTAGCAGTAACATGATACCTTTATCAGCCAAACACTTCATAAGATGGTTTAAACTACATGTAAAAATATTTTTAATGATTGATTAACTTATTTGAAAAATGTTACCTACTGATGAATCAAGGGGATATAAAATATCAGCCCCCACTCATCAATTTAGTTTTAAATCATTCCTCTTATGTTGATTAACTCAATTAATTCACTAGAAATGTTCCACCTAAAATATACGTAATGTGGAAATGAAATAGATTTATCAATATGTCTTGGGTCAATAAAAAAATCCATAAAAAAAGGAATAGATAAAAATATTATATGGTTTATTATGTAATATAATCCATAAAACAAGAAAATAGATATATAAGAAAATTTAAAAAAAAATTATCACAAGAACCTAATTATTTCAATACAATGTTAATAATGAAAAAATAAAGCAAGATTGCACAACCAATTTTAAAATTTGGTTATTTTTGTGTAAAATCCCCTTAGATGATATAATTAAAATTGAAACTCAAAATACCATAAAGAAAACAAATTTCACAATATTAAATGTTCAATGGGGATTATATATACCCAATATAGGTAAATTAGTACGTTATAAAAAATAAGTCTCAATATAATGTAAGTTGAGACAAATTTCTATACCTCAAACCTCTTTTTGTTTGAACATTATTTAACCTCTTTTATAGTTGGTTAGAACATGTTATTAACTTACTAAAAAATAATATTAATATTTATAAAATCATATAATGTCATTTTATATCATTTTATCACAATTTGCTAAAAATATTTCATTGTCTTCATTGTTTTGCATGTTAGTTTCTTTGGCTTCTCGTTAGTGTTTCATATTGAAATATTTGGTTCTATTTCATACTATATAGTTTAATCATATCCCAAATATTAATAGTGATATATTTATCATATTATTATATCAATTATACTAGTGAAAGCGATCATGAATAATGATCTAGAAAAATGATGTACATTACGATCATGGGGAATGTTTCTCATACATAAGAATGAGTGACATTAACATTTTTAAATGATCTTTATGGAATGTAGGTATGAAATAAATAAAAATTAAATAATTGCCAATATGTCACAAATTACATAAAATTTATTCAAATAAAAAAATATATGGGGTCAATGTGGGGTTGTGATTTGAAGAGAGTCACGTCACTTTGTGGAGGAAATAGTGTATAAGTACAGAAACAATGTCTCATTTTTAAGTGTAATAACAAAAAATGACATATTATCATTCTATAATGATATTAAATTCATGAATATAATAATTATTTCTAGTTTTTAACTTATAAAAATCATTATTTTTTATCACATTATAGGTAAAGCATTACTCAAAGATGAATAACATCACCTCGCATGGCGGTTGTCCCGAGTACCCATGAGAAACATTATCATGTCCCCAATGGAATTTAACCTAATAAAAAAGTATTATATATTTGATATAGAGGTAAAATTATGTTATATGTTTTATATAAAAACTTTATATCCATCATAATACTCTACCATGGGAGGTAGTAATGGAAAAATGAACGATATTGGTTTGTAAGGCGGTACACTCCTCCATACACCCGAAGGATATTTTCATTACCCAGTTAATGGATTTCATGATGGTTTTGGGAAAAAATATATTATTAAAATATCATAGATTATTTTATATATTGGGTATCTTATATCACTATGATTTATAAATAATTGAACGAGGTAAAGGGAGATCTAAACTAAAAAATTGAATGTCTCCTCTTCAGTTATCCTCCTTAGTTTTTTACTAAATCATTCCTAGATTATATTTATATCCAAAATATGGAATATAGTTGGATTATAGATATTTTGGGATGTGATTTGGGAAGGTATTGTCTGAACTGATTTGGATTTATGTTGTTATGAAGGGAGGAGTGTGACTTCCATTTTATAGTTGAGGAGTGGCATTTCTATAAATACAGGAAAACATTCACTATTTGGAGGTTTTTATTATCTCATGTGCCACCAAAATAGAATAATAATAGATTTTAGTGAATAATTTTAATATAAAATTATATATCACAGAAAATATAACACATTTAAATCATGTTCTTCATTAGTTGTTAAGTTTACTCAGTTTTAGCCTTTTCATTTTTTTGAAGGTAACATGTGTATTTTTATTTACCTAGGTAATTTAATGATTAAAAATAACAATTAAATATAGTTTTTTAAATTTTTAACTATTTATTATAGTTATGGATTACTATTTTATAAATAAAATTCATGTTTTCTGTAAAATTAATTTTAATACAAAGACTTCTAATGCACAAAACCATGTTTTAATATTAATCAAAGTAACTAATTTAACTACTTCACTAATAATTATGGTAAAAATTATTTTTACATTATTATTTAATAAAAATAATATTATTTCTCTAATATGTACTCTATTTTTAAAAATTAAACTCAGAGACGTTGTATAATTTAGATTAGCATTAATCTCGGAGACACGATGGGAAAGTAGTTTTTGAAAGTGAAGATGCTCAAATTTTTACAATGTTTATATATCAATAATTCAATATGAAAATGAATTTGATTACTGTAATTGGTTTATTTGATATATAAATGATCAAATATGACATTAAATTCCTCTCAAATATAATTCAAAATAATATATTACTTAACTAAATTTCAATTTTAAATTAAATTTTTGTATTTTCACTATTCATAAAAAAATTATGGTTCATAGAAAACTAGAAAAACATCAGTCTAATTTTAGTTTACACAATATAAAATATGAAATTTATTTATTCATATATATTTTTTACGAGTGGAAAAATTTAATTTTAAATTATGTTTGTAGCTTGTGATGAAGCCTTCCTTTTAAAACAATACTTTTTTTTTCTGAAAAACATTTCTATTTCTTATAAAAGACAGTTATTTTATTTACATGTATTATAAATATTAAACAAGTGTAAAATATATATTTTAATATTTTATTTATTCCTCTACTTACTGTCCATTTAAGAGGCTAGGCATTAGTTGTTATATATAATACTAATAACAATAATAGTATGTTGTTGTTTGGTGAAACTCAGCCTTACAAGTAGCACAAACATTTGAAGGAACTATTTTAATATAAAGTAAAATGTCTTGTTACTATTTTAAGGTACTATTAAAACCAAATTTTTAACATTATTCGGTTAGGTCTCTTTTAAGAGTGTTATCGGTAAAATTATAAATCATCTGAAGGACCCTTGAGCTGTGCAAGGTTGGTTCATGGTTTAGTCAAACCTTTCAGCCTGCTTGTGCACACTGTGAAAATCCATGTAGTGAGGGGTTACATGGTTGGTGCATTGTTTTATAAACATTTCATTCATAAAGGATAAATTGTTAAATCCCACTATTTGGGTGTATGGTTAGGGATCATGGTTTCAAAAACCATGTAGCCCCACAAAAAAACTACGCACGAAACCTTTATTAGAAAATTAAATTAGAAATTACTGAACAATTATTTATTCCCACTCCAATGCCAATATTAGGATTGGACACCATCGTAGGTCATTATAGCTCTTAATGACCTATTTTTCCCCACAAAATCCCTTCTAATGAAAATCAATTCATGATAAATGTCATTTAATCTCTATCAGGTAAGTGTTCATCTCTCGTTCTCTATCTCTAACTCTCCCAATAACTCCTCCCTATGGTATTTTAGATCACCATGTATTTATAATATCTAATCACCATTATTTTATATATTTAATTGTGATTTTATTATTGGGTCCTCACTGTCAACATTCTTCATTGGAGTTTCCCAATTTAGGCATTGTTTATTGTGATCCTGTGATCCGATTGTAGGTGGTTCTGTTGAGGATTATAAAATTTATTTAACCTTATGTTTCTAAAATTTTATGTAAATTTATTTCAACTGTATAGTGAGAAACCAATGTAAAATGAATTCAGATTTTTATTTGATTTCAATATAAAATTGGGGAAAACACCATTTCTAATGAAAGGGTATTTGTTCATTGAAATTGGTGAAAAATTGGGAACTCAAATGTTTGAAATCTAAATTGTGAAATTGATATCAAATTTGTATTTTAGACAAATATATTATATTATATAGGAAATATTCCATTAGGTTTATCCTAAAAAATAAATTATTTGATTAAGATTCTATTTGGGGTTTTAAATTTATATTGTAATACTAAAATGGGAAATGGGAGAACTATATTTTAAATAGTTTTGAATTAAATATCACATTATTTATTTTTGTTTGAGAACATATAATCCTAGTTATTTGGTGATTTATTATGAAAAAAATATAATACAAGAATTACCTAGATTTTTTTGATTCATTATAATTATAACATAAAATTATTGGATGATATTTTCCCCAATATGGTGTTGGTTATACCTATCTATCCAGTTTCAGAGAGACATGTTTTCACATTGATGTTATCATCACAGGAGTATGTGTGGATCACATATCAAGAAAATATCATAAATCATGGAAGTTAAAAATTTTATTCTTTTTTATTATTTATATATATATTCAATTTTTTTAAAAACATTTTTCACCCACCTTTTTATTTTTTATAAACAATTTTTAAATTTTTTTTAAACCTTTGTTTAGATATTTTTCCTTCAATTGAAATGTAATTCATGAATATTTTTAAATTTAATTTTTTAATACAATTCTTGATTATTCAAAATTGAATAAGTTATTCGTTAATTAATTTGGCATATTATTATGGAATCATTGGTGTGACCCTACTGGGAATCTAGATCACACCCTATCGGTGCCTTCAAAAATTTGTAGATTTCCTCCAGCTAAGTTTGAGAATGTGGAGTACAACACATAGAGATGGTAGGTTTTATTGATCATTGTTAAATAGAGTGGTTTCCATTGTGTTGTGGGATGTTTATCTTTTTTTATGGTACATTGACGATATAAATTTGTATATTTATTCTTATTTTACTTCTAGTACATACTATCTATATGGAGTTTTATTTTGAGTATACCAACTTGTATCTCATTTGTTTGTTCCTCTTGTTAGAGAACGATTCCCTCTTTATCTTGTGTGATGGAATGTTATTAAAACATCCCTAGGATGATTAGGAACAACCTTCTAGATATGTTAGTTCCATATTAATTATTAGGTAAATTGGGTATTCTTTTAGTTTTATAACAATGTGGTATCACAGGTCATTGTTAAGTATATTTCTGTAATGACAATATGTTATAGAAAAATCATTTCAAGACATATAAGGTAGTAAAGATAGGGATCCTAGAATACTCTCACCATAATGATACTTTATTACCCATGGGTGGTTTGGGGAAGTCATGTTGAGGAATTGTTTGAGTCTTTTCTCTGCTTCTGATTTGGATCAATTGAAATCCAAATCTTTTTTATCTTTTTATTGGGATGAATTTTCTAGGTTCTGTTGTTTGAGAGTTGTTATGTGTAATAATTCTGATATAGTCCATGTTTTCGAAACAATTTTTTATAATAAATAATCGAATAAGAAATAAAAATTAGAACATGTGGGAAGTTACTAATGAACCACATTGAGAAAATCATCTAAGAGACTATAACCTGATTGAAGTTATTGTACGTTCAGTCGATGATTTATGATAGAGCCATAAACCTATTTTAATATAAGTTTCAACACTCGGATGCCAAAGGGAGATTCTATATAATAATACTCATGAGTTCCTTTTCCAAATTCCACTAGTTTTTTTCAAGGTTATAATGATAATCAATTGGATGAATATTGGTTGAGAGATTTGGAGTTCTTATTTGAGTTCATGGAAACCCCTGATGAAATAAAGAAGAAATGTACCAACTTTAAGATATAGGGACCTTTCAGAATATTGTATGATATAATCATGATTGGAAAGAAGAATAAGATAGTATATTATAAATAATTTAATGTACTTTAAACCCACTATTTTTATCCAGAGTCAGTGGTGTTGGATAAGGCTATGGAGTTTTTCATACATGAGTAGGATGAAAGGTATGTGATTGAATATGCAAATTATTTTGCCAATATTATGTAGTTTTCACCAGAAATGTAATCAACTGTGAATATTATGATTTTATTTTTTAGAAGGTACTTCGATATTATGATCATTATCATCATTTCATGTGGATGATCCATTATCATACTAATGTGATGGATAGAGTGTTCATGGTCAAGACATACATGGAAGGAAATTCAGGGTTTTAGGGGCATTCATTTCCTCCCAGTTGTTTTTTTAATTTCTCTAAATAGAATAAGAATAATGATAAAACTTATAGTGGTTCCTGATAGCATGGATTTTCTATTCCTCTTTAGGTGCTTGGAGGAAGACTTTTAAATTTTTACCAGTGTGTTAATCATGGGAACATGAAACGGGTTTTCATTGAGGCAGCAAAAATATGTGGTTTCTATAGACACTGAGGTAATTTTATGAAGTTATTCCATTTCTATTGAACTCTAAATAGATGAATGAGATCATAAACACAATCTACAACTACGGTACAATTATATTCTTCAAAAAATAGTGTTCCATCCACAAGCATCCATAATAAAGCTTCTTCACAAAGTGGAAGAGTCTCTAGAGGAAGCAAGAAACAAATATAGAGACTTTAGGAGGTAACATCACTATATCTTCATCATTAATGGATGTATTATTTGATACTAGTTCATCTCATTAATTTATTTCATAGTATATTTTTAATCTTCTAAATATTCTTATGCATATTTTATCTTAAGAGATGAATATTACTACACACTTAAAACAATGAAAGAGTATGGTCTTCATTGACTAAATTTTTTCTCTCTCTATCCTATATTAATAATTCATAGAAATTTATAGTTATTGAAATTAAACCCCCTAGCATCTTTTTGACAATATATTTGGTTTTCTCTAATAAATAATGAATTAAAAAATAATTTTGGCATGTACCCTTTACTGCACTAAATGGGGTGTGTGGTTTTTCTCATTTGTAATGAGACATAAGGTCGATAAAATCCATAACATTTTATATATATTTTGGGGAATTTATATCAATATCCACTTTTGATATGGATTTTTAATCCATTAATGGTGGTACCCCTCAAGTGGTCATCAACTTTCTTGACATTTTTCCTTTTGACTTATTTGGGTTTCCACTAGTAAGAGATGTAATTTTTTTAATGATTTATCACCCAGTACTCAAACAATATAAATTTCATACTACCACATTTCACCAGCTAGAATTAAAGAGTTTAATTTTTAGTAAGATGATCATATAGATAATGTCATCATAGGACTAACAGCGTCCCCTTGGGTGGTACATATTCTCTTTTCATAGAATGTTAATGGGTAAATTCACCTTTTTGTTGATAACCAAAAACTAATTTTAGTTATAGTAAATAAAAAATATATAGGGCGATGGATAGAACATATGTTTGTCACGTGGATAGGTTAAATGTATTTCTTAAACAATGATAATCGACCTTGTTTCCAATAGTTAAAGATAAAAGTATCATACATTTCGAAAAACACCATTTGTATTTGGTATGTCCATTATGAATACATTTTAAGGCCAATTGTTCTATCCAATAATCCTATGTGATTCATGGATTTAATGAAATGAAATTTCTCAGAGTATTTGGATACTTTTATGGTGTAATTTTTGGATCACATCATTTTTTACTCTATGTATGAGGAGGTTCATATTCGTTATTTGACAGTAGTTTGGAAAATGTTGAGAAATAAAAGACATTATTCCAAAATATCAAAATGTTATTTATGGATTCCACAAAAAAAATTAAGGATACAAATGGTTTAAAAAAATTCCATTCATCTTGAAATGGTAATATATTTTATGACATGGAAAAAACCAAGAAATGTTTTTATGATTTGGAGTGTCTTGGGATCAGCAGGATATAATCATTAGTTTCTGATGGACTTCTTGAGGTTTTATTCTTCGATGAAAACAATTACTCATAATTGAGTAAATTTTTCATCGGATAATAATTTTTAGATATCTATTATCGATCTAAGGAATAATTTTACTAGTATGTCGGTTTTGACTCTTCCGGAATCCAATTAGAGATATGTGGTTTCTATGATGCATAAAGTTCAGCATTATGATACTTTCTTATTCTTAATGATCCTTTCATTTCCTATAGTTATTTTCATTTGATACCAAACAATATAAATTTCCAAACCCATGACATTTAACTCATAAATTTGATTCCAACATTTAAGTTTTGGTTTAATTAACTTGTATGAGAAAGGTTTACAGTGTATTATGACCTAAAGATATTGTGTTATATCTTCTATAAAAAAGATTTGAATCTCTGCCAGAGGCATTGAGTGGATTATCTACAATCATTTAAAATTCACATCACCTATCACATAGGGAAATGGTATTTCATTGTAGATCATTCAAACAAAAAACATCAAACCCATGACATAAAGGAATATTTTAAAGAGTGGAACTTGATGGTTCTTTTTTCATGGTTGCATATAAGATTTCTAGAATCTCGGGTCCATGTTTACCTTTGAATTATTCAGTTTACCTCCATTATCCATGAGGTGTTTTCTCAAGGACAACAATTTGATGAGGAGATCAATAGAATTAGACTCTCATAATAGAGGGGAGTCCATTACAATGTGTTCATTCCCCACAAGGGTAATTCTATATTATGGTAATCATTTGGAGGTATTATTTTTACTATGGAAATATGTGATTATGGATATCTATAATTTTCAATGGACAGTGGACCCAGGAACAATGAAGAAGTTCTATGGAATGAATCGATGATTCTGGTGGCCAGGAATTAGATGAGGCATTACTGATTTTGTATCAGATTATTATACATGAAAAACGGTCAAGGATTAACACCCGAGACCTTTAGGAGTTTTTCCACTACTTCCAGTGCTATCTTGGATGTTGGATGACAACTCTAGGGATTTCATAGTTGCGTTTATTTTTAGTCCTAGAATGAAGAATCTGATATAGGTTCTCATCGATATGCTGACCAAGTCATCTCATGTTATACCCATTCATGATTCAAACAATGTTGAGGATTTTATAGATATATAGTTAAGTGATTTATAACATTAAAAAAGGTTCCTATTCTTTTGTCTTAGAAAGGGATCCCTATTTTACTCCTCTCTTTTTCAGAGGCCTTTAGGAGGCACTATGATCTGATGGTAATTTAAGCATGACACACCATCTACAGTCATATTGCAAGAAATTAAGATGTATACAAATTCTTGAGGATATGCTTTATTCCTATGTCATTGCGTTTGGTGGAGCATGGGATGGCTATCTAAGGATGGTTGATTTTTCAAATGAAAATATTTACCAGTTTGTTCTATTAATGAACCTTTTAAAGCCATTTACTATTATGCTGGAAAATATCTATTGTGTTGGTAAGAGATTTCTGGGTGTTCCTTGGTTGGACCATGTATGGTTCAAGAGATGACATCAAATATTTTTTTATTCATCAGAGAATGTGTATATATTAGGGATAATATAAATATTATGATGGATGTCATCACATACTCTATTCATTTTAACTTAGTCATATTCTTTTATTGAAAGTATTACATTGGTTGGGTGATCAATTTCACGAGAGGCCTGGGAAAATTGCTCCTTATTTTTTGGGACTAATGGAGTTTGCTGAGAAGTTTGGGAATGTGTCTTACTATTTAGAACTTCAGCCAAATATTCCATTGATTAATAACATGATCCAAATATCACAACTCTGAAGGTATCGTTATGATCCTTATCATGTTCTGTGCTTGAGTAGTCTTTATGTGGAAGATTATTTATCCATGACATAGAATCTACTTTGAATATTTGATTCTAAAACAATTGTTCTTCATTGACAGATGATACCTTAGGTTCAAGTTCTATAGAATCATGGTTCTGATAATCATGAGATGTTGTTGAGGGAGGCACTGATGATAGAGGAATTTCCTAATATTTTTTACATAGAATATTCTCAATTGGATTTTTGGAGATTGAAATATTCTTGGGTGGGGAGGTTGTAACATCGTGTTTTTATTTTTAGGTACTCATATACCATATTTTTTATCATGATTTTAACGGGTGTCATTTAGTGGTTCTATATATATATTTTTTTGAAATTCATATGGGATATGGGGATGATCACGATAGGTAAATGAATTTTCCTAACAATTTGGACAACTAGTGAAACTTTGAAAACCTAGGAAGTAATTTTTTTTATTGGGGAACAATTTGACAAATTTTGATCCCGCAAATGAAAAATCATGAAACCCCACTAGAGTTGGGGACAAAAAGGGTAGGATAGTAATATTATATCAATAGATGTGAGCATTACAACAACAACATATAATTATTTGAATATCATATCCTTATTGGGATGTTGGTTAATCTTAAATAGATAGTGTTAGATAGATGTGTGTACACATCGCCTTTATCATTATATGAGAGTGTGTGGATACCATAACCTAGAACTATCATACCTATAAAAATATGACCATATTTATTGTTTTTTATTATTTTGATATATATATATATATTCCATTTTTTGAAATAATTTTACACATTACTTGTGAATTTATATAATGTATTTTATTTAAAATGTATATAAATGCATTTTTTAGAAATGTTTCAATCAATTGAAAATTAAATCATGATTTTTTAATATTATTCTATATTTCCATGCATGTTTACATAAAATTGAATGATTTATTTGGTTAATTAATTTGGAATATTAATATGGAATCATTAGTGAACCCCTAATGGGATTTTAAATAATTCCCTTCAAGTGCCTTCATGAATTTATAGATATCTTCCTTCCATGTTCGAGCATGGAGAATACACCGAATGAATGTGGTAGTTTATATTGATCTTTATTTGTTGATGGATGTGTATGTAAAATTATGGATTGTTTATCCTATTTTCTTATACAATGATTATGTAATTTTGGATTTTTATACATGTTTGCCATATGTTATTGGTTCTCCTATTGGGGTTTTTTTATAATAATGAATTCTAATTTTCTTCTTCCACTCTTCATGTGTAAAATCCATTACCTCCTTATCTAGTATGATCTCAGGTTCTTGACACTAACCCATGGTGATCCGAAATTCCCTTTGGTCTATGTTAGTGTTGGATCAGTTATCAGGGTAGTAGGTTATGTAGGTTGGTTCATGAAATAAGCTCAGTATTTTATGTAATATAAGATAAAATCAATGTTGTGTTTCATATATTCTATTGAATAAAATGTTATTCTTTTTTAATTTTGTGGTGTTACAATAAGAATGTCAGACTCTTAACTACTGATACCTTGATCTCATGTCAATATTAGAGGACAAAAAACCGCCCCTCAACTATTTAAAAGATCATCAAAATGAGGATGAGTATATTAGATGAAAACAATCATCTGGTTCTAGTTTTGGTAATCGACACACAAATGTAAAGTCATATCAGAATTCATAGAAAAAACTGTCAAACCCCAAGGAACCAAATTCAGATAGATAAATCCATTATCCATCGATTCTTCCACATATGTCATAATATATTGAATATATACAAGTTCCATTTGGTAATATGGAATATCAACTTGTTCACCTCCAAGCTATAGATAAATTCATAACACAACAAATTTCTTTTCTTGAATCCATAAGATGTCCTCTAGAAACATGTCAATGATATTTACAATATAGATGGAAATACAATTTACATCACACCCCCATCAATAGACATAAACCTTGGAATGTGGATGGTGAACTCCCCTAGTTACAGATCAATAAGCCCTACATGAATTTTCAAGAAATCCCAATGTCCAGTGATTAACATAATTGTTACCCTCATGAGATGAAAATGTCATTATTCTATATGAAAAATCAATGTGGTATGGGTATGATATCTTTCAGTCCATACCCAAAACCAATTACAATGTATGAATTCCATGTACATAGAGACCGTAGAGGATATGGTACTCACCCACCATGATAGGACACCATTTTAATAAATATATTTCTTTCTACCAACCTCCCAATAGTTTTTTGACCATCATAACCTCACTCCAAACTCTACCATCAAGATCAAAACATTTTTCTGTTTATTAGACGATAAATAATCTAAGGCTCATACATTAAATAATTTTATTAAAATATTAGAAACTAAAGTAATTCTACCTATAACAATTGAATTCCTTGCCTCACTATTCACATGTTTAAGATGAAATATATTCCAATAAACTAAACATATTATTTTTGTTGTAGTATAATCCCCATGTGGTGTAATAAAATATTGAATGGCTTCTCATTATTAAAAGTACAATGTGTGAAACCTCGAATGGTATAAGAAGTGATATGTTTATTTCTAAACTATTATCTAGTAGAAGACACCTCTATAGTATTCTGTTTCATTCTAGATCCTCCATCACAAAACACCAGTTTTGGATTCCAATAGAAATGATATAGATGTCCAGTATTTTTAGAAGATCACCACTCTACCAATGTTTGGGTCAACTGGATATGAATGTGACCCAGCCTACCACCTTGATAATTGAATATTAGATTATTTTCCTTTGAATCTAATCCTTCTCCATGGATACACTTCTAGAAACTAACATAGATTTATTTATCATATTAATGCTTCCAACCATCAGAAATATTTCCTCATAGTCATCCAAATGAAAGATATTGTTCTCCATAAGAATAGTCTATTTGGATAACATCATAAATGAGATCCAAATTCACCACCTCCTCAAACATCTTCAACTGAAATTTATTAAAATAGGAATCAATATAACATTTAATTCCATTTATAAAATGGATCACTTTAGTTTCTGCATCCCCAACTAGTGTTGTAATAAAATCTCTGCATGTCGAAGAAGAGACCATCATAGTCTATCACTAACATCCTTCTATGGGTCAACTGCATAAACTCTATTTCCCTCTCCAAACCAAGAGTCTCTAGGTGAATGTTATTCAGGATAATATCCCAAAAATTCCTAGAAACAATGCCCTAAAAATGATCATTTTGAGCATATATATGCCTCCAATGCCTTTCTGGGCCTTGAAATAATAGGCTACAAATTTAACAATTTTCTATGGATGAGTTTTAAAATTATCTATTTTTTCTTATAAAAAACAATTAAGAAAACATCATCCATTGTACCACCCAATCCAGTGAACATTAATGGGTGTTGAACCAAGGACACTCATTTCATAACATACATATTTATCATAGCCTACCCTAGATCATATTCAAAAAACATCATAAAGTAAGAAAATTTCTTGTGAAACTGATCACTTGAATCATCACATGGTACAGTCGGGGTCTCTTGTCCCACTTTTGGATGAACACTTCCATGAATGTCCCCTACCATTGTATTGAAAATCTTCATCATTAAGGAATGTCACTACAATTCCATGAAAATGTTTTAGAAAAAATAACCTGTCATTGACACAATTTCACCATAGAGATTCTCATAAATATAGGAAAATCCATTCCTAATACACCACCCCATGGTCAATTCTAAGGAAATATCACTACCGTGAACCATTCCTAGCCTAGTACATGGATAAAACAGGGTAAATGAAATTAATACTTGTATTATTAAAATAATATACCCACTAAAAACATTTAAAATTATCTCATTTAGAATTATTTACAATTATAAATTCCATATTAGGAGCTATTTAGTTTTAAATTAATTATATAATGAATAACATTCTAATTTCACAGAACCTAGATATAACATTATTTTCAATATGTTCTTAATATGATGCATGTTAGAAAAATTATTGATTTCCCGGAATGATTCATGAATACTAGTCTTTCATTCCTTATTGAGTCATGATTAAAATCTCAGAAAACAATAACATCCCAATAATGGTTCTTCAATAAAGTAGAAATAACATTTTACTATAATAAAAAAATCAATAACAACTTTACAACCATGAGAACATGGGGTTTCTCCACATATGGGATAGTTAATCTAATTAATGAGCTCAAGACCATGATATGACAAGTCATAGTCTCTTGCCTACCTTGGAAAAATAAAAATATAACTAAAAATAAAAGCAATAATCATCTAATTCTACATTATAATGCCCCATCCCAGGTTCCACATACCATTTCCCTGAGATAGTTCTCTACATGACCACATGCATGCCTCCCCTTGGCCAAGAGGCTAAAAACTAGTAATGAGGTTCTGATATTTATCTTTGGGACACTATACCCGCTGTATTATAGTAGCATAATAGATAAAATCTCTATGAAATATGACCAAGATACTACAATAATAAATAATAAAGTAGACAACACATTTATAAATCCAAAATATGGTAATTTAACATATAACGAGGAAAAAAATATGTTTTAACAAACAAATTTCATCTTTTAAATTAAAACCTAAAATAAAGATGCACTGATAAATCCCAAGTGGTTCCTGACATCATATTTATTTCTATCATCCACACTATATCCTAAATCCCATATCAACCATATAATTATGGGATATTTCCCTCATGATTTACTACCAACATGAAGTCTATTTAGGTAATAATTAGGCACCCCAAGTAGTGTGTGAGTACAACTCAGTATTACACCACCAATGACGTCTAGTCAACTATCCAGTCTATATCAATTTATGCAATTCTATAATGTATAATGTCAAAATAATAATGAAAATAATTCCTATTTATTATTACTTAGCCAACCATGTTGTCCCTAGGATCATGATGAGACCTAAACCAATCAAATCTTTTTCAGCCCATGTCATAGTATAAAGCATACATTGTATTGATTTCCTAATTTATTCCTTCATGGTATTTCATTATTCATTTAATTTCTATTTCTATGGTACCAGAGAGTGTTTTTTTAGGAACCAATTCAAAATTTTACATTCGGGACTAGAGTAACAGTCTGGCACACCATAGGTATTTGGATCATGATGCCATTACTATAGATAACCTATCCATTTACACATAGTACTATATTATTTTATGAATAATTAACCATATATAAAATCCAAGTATCATGATGACTAGTGTATTTGGGAGATTATTTACATAATAAGAAAGTGTGAAAACAAAATAAATATTTCTTTTATATAATCTCCATAATGAGAAACTATCTTCTATTTAACTTTTACATATTCATTGGATAACCTAGGAATTCATTAACAATGATATGATCTAAAAATCCATGTAAGTGAATAAATATTGAAATAAGGCATGAAACACAATTTAAAAAAACATGATGTCATAA
Organism: Viscum album; assembly: GCA_963277665.1. Classification (NCBI taxonomy): domain Eukaryota; kingdom Viridiplantae; phylum Streptophyta; class Magnoliopsida; order Santalales; family Viscaceae; genus Viscum; species Viscum album. The sequence continues at coordinate 309,427,966 of OY728158.1, forward strand.
GAAGAAATAAAACACAAATAAATATATGGAATCATTAAATATAGTACATGGTATTATGTCATCATTGATGTATAAGAATGTGGTCGCAACATATCATATAAAAAAACATGAGTCATGGATAACTACCAAGACTATATCATATGGTGGACAATACCCCATAATGGAATTTGGTTTAATCTCTATGCCAAGAAGACATTTCATGATACTTAAAAATAAACAATCATTTTGATAAATATCATGTTACACCCTTTATAACATGATCATGTGTGAGATGTAAACAATCAAACTCTGTGAATAAACATAACAGAAACTTCCAGAAATAAATGGGAATCCAAATCATGTCACATTTCATAACCAAAAGGGGCATCCTAATGGTATCCATGAAGGAATATATTGAAATCATTATTGTAAATTCATAATGGAAAACAGTAATAGATGACAATAAATGATTTCAGTATAATGTGAAGACATGTAAAAATATCATGTAAGAAACTTTATAAATAATCCACATTAGTGTAGTTTATGTGAAAAATGGTTAAATGTATTTAATGTAAAAATGAATAATATTTTGAATAAAAATAGATATGAACTGGGATAGTTATTCATGATTAAATAAGTGATTTTACAAAAATAATGTAGATTTAAAATATATTATTGGGTGTACATTAAAATGGGTAATAAATTGGAATGTTCCCTTAATTCGGGCTTGAATATCAGAATAAAATAAAAAAGGAACTGTATCAAACCTGAAATTCCTCAAATAATAAAAATAGTGATAGGTAAATATAGTTAGAGTATAAAGAAATAATTTAGGTGGATTAAATAATAGTAATTAATAATTACATTGGGTTATGGAGAAGGAAAGTACAACCCAATGGGAAAATGGATGTTCGGAGATAATCCCTTACCTTATATATTAAAGTGTTTTTCACTTGTAATTAGTTTCATGGATAATCGAATTAGATTCATTAATAATTTTACTCATAACATGTTTAACATATTATTAGTTTATTAAAATTTTATTAAGTTCATTTATACTTATTTTGATGAGTTATATAGTTTATTTTCATTGTTCTAGGAGAGTTTTTTCTCTATTTTATGGCCACTTCCCATGAGTTTAATTATGGGAGTTCTTTTAAAAAGGTTTAAAAAACAAGAATTATAATTATATGATATTTTTCCTCCTAAAAAATTTTATATTATCACATATTTATTTTATTATTTGTGTTATGACGATGATTCATTAAATAGAACATAAATGATAAAAAATTTGTTTTTTTTGACAGTTTTTTGATCAAAAGAAACAAATTTTTAATAATTAAATATGGTCAATATATATTAGCTCTATAGAAAGTAACAAGCTAAAATATACATTTTAAAATATTTTTCATCCCTTATAATGTTTTTATGTTGAGACATAAAGGTGTAAATATAATATGAAAACTTTTCATCCATGAAGGTTTTGAGTTGACATATCAGAGATGACATTTTAATTTTTTTTGAAAAGAAACAGATGATAAGAGACTTGATGAATGATATTTAATTAACTATATACCATTACAATAAATACATACTGCTGGAGTTATAATGATATTTTTATCTAGTATTTTAGGGGACGATAACAAATAAAATAACAAATTAAAAGAGAAAGAATGAGGATTTTAGAACTAGAATTTCATCTCCTTGAGAACCTCCTTAATATACATGAGTTTTGAATTTTACTGGGAAAAGTGTGAACATGATATGGGGAAGATATTTTTTAGTGTAATTCTGTATAATACAATCAAGATCCAATTCATATAGTTTTTGAGGAGAAGAGTTGTTGAGGGGTGGTATTTATAATGGAGGGAGAAGTGTTATCTCATTATTTGATTAATTGTTTTTGTTATTTTGGGTGAAGAATAACCAAATGTTGATTCTTGTGACTGAGTAAAGCAACTAGTGTATTTGAATTCGAAATAATTTGTTCATTCCTCCTCTATAAATTATCCAGGACTCAAAAAAACATGTACTAGGCATCAAATGTTATATTCCATCAATTACCACATTTCACTATTCACCAGAACTTCCACTGTTAAATAAAATTACCATAAAATCAACCAAAACACTTTTATACAAGTAGATTTCAAAAATTTACTCCATTTTAAAAATTATATTCTCAGTACGATAAAATAAATTTCTAATTTAAATGATCTTTTAATTAAATAATACTAAATTTAATATTATAATTAATTATATGAAACATTGAAAAATAAATTATGGTCTAATTAAATTATATTTAAACCATTAAATTTTTTATGAATGTATTTAATAAATTAATTTTCTTGTAAATGATTATACTAATAAGAAAATTGTTAATAAATATTTACAATTCCTATAAATACCAAGAATTAAATAATTTTTTTTAAAAAATATTTTCTTACGGGACGATGTAAATATATCATATTTTCATTTATAAGATACCCAAATATTATTTATGCATCCAAAGATGATGATACTATTCTATTTCCTAGGATACTATTCTTAATGGTGATATTAATATTCCAATTGTCATGTAACTTTTTCATCGGTATATGTTTCTTAAATTCTATAAATACCACTTATTTCATTATTCATTTCTAAGTATAACTTTTTTATGCAATTCTATTTTTTATGGATGATTTTTCAGTAAATACCCTATTTATAAGAACGATAATTCCATTGATAAAAAAGTGGGTTATTACAATATTCCCTCTTACACAATTTCATCATCAAAATTTCATTTTACATACTAATATAAAAAATAGGGGAGGGTATTTATCTATCATCACTTCCTCTGGTTACCTTGTCACCACTTCATACATTTGATTCTTCCAAAAGACATTGACAATATGATTAATCTAATTTTGTGGGAAATTTTCTCCATGGTCTAAGATTTTAATTGTATTACCTATAAATGAGAGGATTTTGTCCTTATGTACCACCTTTAGATTCTGTATATATGAGGGGTCACGTATATAGTTCCTAAAGAGAGTTACATAGAACAAATCACAAACATGAAATATAATTAGTGGAAGTGAAATCAAATATTCCATTTCTCTTATGGGATCATGAATATCACAGGGGGAAATATACCGTTGGAAATGAATCCATTTCATTCCAAACCACATGAGACTCATCTATGGTGATATTGAAAGGAATATTTTTTATCCACATAAAACTCCATATTTTGTGAACTATTTTTATGACTTATCTTTTTATGACTGAGAGTAGCATGGATATGTTTTTTGATATAACAAACCATCACTACTACAAATACGCCCTTTATCAGCGCTAAAAGGGGCCTTTAACAGTGCTAGGAAAAGCGATGTTAAAGCCGGCGAAGATAAAGGTGGTCCCCTTTATCAGCGCTCAAAAAAGTGTTGATAAAGACCCATTTTATCAGTGCTAAAAAAAGAACTGATTAAACGGGTCGTTTATCAGCACTAAAAATAGCGATGATAAAAGGGGTTTTTATCAGGTCTAAAGAAGCACTGATAAAAGTACCCCTTTATCAGCGCTTTTTTTAGCGCTGATAAAGGGGTCCTATATCAGCGCTTTCGGTTTATCACTGATAAAGGACCTGTTTATCATTTCTTTTAAAAAAACACTTATAAAAGTTAAAAAAATTAAAAACAAATTAAAAACAAATTACAAAAAATTAAAAAAAATTCATGGCAAACATGGGGGGATTTTATAGCACTTGATCCCCCATTTTAACAGATCTTTTTATCCCCTCCAGTGCCCGCACGCACCCCCTTCAACCTTTATTAGCAATATCCCCCAACATCCACCCCCATGCGCGCGCCTCTGCCTCCATCAGGTTTTGAACTCGAGACCTCCCCCCTGTGCGCCTAAGACCTTACCACTACTTTATTTTGATTTGTTTTCCATTTCATGATATATATATATATATATATATATATTTATATTTATTCGTATAGTAATATATATTTATATTAATATATATATAAATATATATAGTTATATTAATATATATATATAGTTATATTAATATATATATAGTTATATTAATATATATATATCGTGATATTAATATATATATATGGTTATAATAATATATATATCTATTTATATGTATATATTGTTATATTTATTCGTATAGTAACATATATTTATATTAATATATATATAGTTTTATTAATATATATCTCTATTTTTATATATATTTAGTTATATTTATTCGTATAGTAATCTATATTTATATTAATATACATATATATATATAGTTATATAAATATATATATTTATAGTGATATTAATATATATATTTATAGTGAGATTAATATATATATATATATATAGTAATTTTAATATATATGTAGTTATATTAATATATATATATATATATCTAGATTAATATATATATATATATATAGTTATATTAATATATAGTAGTTATATAAATATTCTTATATTGGTATTTTAAATAAAATCGATATTAGATATTATTTAGATAGAGATAATATATTTTATATGTAAATATGTTCAATTTTTTATTTTAAAATTTTAATTTTTTGGTGTGAATATATAAAAAATATGTACATATAGTTATATATTTGATTATAAATAGCAGTTCATTATAAAAAACGATAAAATTTCAAAGACATAATATCAATATGAATGTAATACCTTAGAATAAATTCAGTCCCCACCAAAAAAGCCAATAATACCCCTTCAAACGAGGCTGAAAACCCACAAAATGATAAAAAAATATGGGTACCGCGACTAAAAACTCAGTTTTGGAGGCCCTCAGGGCCTCTTTTGGCCTCGAAAAATGCTTGACAGGGGCTCCCCGGGTCACTGCGACGTAGAGCATGTCACAGGATTCGATTTGATAAGCTCTAGAGCTCAAACGGACACCCGGATCAAAATTTATGTCCGTTTGAAGTTTGAGTTGCGTTTTCAACTTAGTTTGGATCTTTTTTTAATTTTTTAATTTTTTTAGTCTTCAAATTGTTTTTAAATGACTACTACTCCATAATAATTAGAAAATTATTAATTAATTTTTTTTAACTTTTTAAGAAGCCATTTTCAATAAATATCTTATATATTAAGTATATTACGTGTTAATGTAAATTTATACTTATCTAAAATATATTTTAAAATTAAATATTATATCTATATCAATATAAATATATTTATATATTTATATATTAATATATTATTTTTATTTTGTTTTAATTTTTTTTGAATTCGACACTTTATCAGCGCTTTTAAAAAAAGCGCTGATAAAGGGGGGGTGCTGGGAAAAAAATTTTTTGTGGTAGTGCATCTCTATCTTATCGGTCATAAGATCTAGTCCATGTAACCTTTGTTTTCCAACTTCATCCCAACTTGTTTTAGTTCTACATCACTTCCCATATAGATAACTGTTTGGATCCATTTGAATCACCGAGTTAAAGATTCTTTTATATGAGAACTAAACAAATGGGAGATGTTGTTCACATCCATTAATGAATTTTATTGGGTTGGATCTTTGTATTTCCTTGAGTTTCTGAATAGTTCATTAAGATGTTCCATCATTTTGGGGATGAAATGGTTGGCTAAAATAATATTCAGTAGTAATATCATGTTGAATAATTATCCAGAATTATGATGTGGACCATTGATGAAAATAAATGGTGATTCAATGTGGAACCCCATTAAACCTCACCAATTCATTCACATTAGTCTTAGTATGTCGTGTAAGAGACAGATCGACCCCAATAACGATAAATAGGGAATACATGTTGATTTGATCCACCATAGATCATAAAAAATTATTTTGTTTAGATGTATTAAGAGACCAATGAAAATGTACATAATTAGATTCAACCATTTCTATATTTGTATAAGAAATTTTATCATCATCCATTTGTACTTATATAACATTTAATTAACATATTGACAGACCAAACACCATATGATGTACTCTGCAATCTCATTCTCTAAAATGTCCCACTTGAATTGCTATTGAAGATCACAGTACATCTTGGTAAATATATGATGGATGAAATAATATGATCTATGTTCCGTATCCGATATAAAAATATTTATCTCAGATGAATAAGGAACACAATTCCTTATTCAAAAATGAGTTAAACCATCATCATCGATAAAGAAATATTGTATCTTCACTTACATTACAACTTTTACATTTATTATTTCTCCAGATCATCCCTTTATGATTCCATGATTATCCCATTGATTTATTTTTGGGAATTTATTTGAGAATGACAAGATGTATTCTTTATTGTCTTGATTCCTAAATCAATCCATTTCATATCCATGATGATGTGGTATTTCATAATTTATTCCATTGATAAAGTAGCATTTCCTTCTTTGAAAAGAGATTCAACTACTTTTTTTCCTTATTTGGATGATAGTGAATAGAGTAATTATAGATATTGATTATCACTAACCATCGCTTTTGATTCATGTTTCCATCCTTTTATGTGAATATATTCATTATTATTTTATGATCGGTATATATGTCGCACACTCACTATAAAGATAATAAAACCAACTTTTCAAGGAAAAATTCCTAGCTACATACTCCAGATCATGTTTTAGGTAGTTTTTTTAGGTTCCATTAACTTTCCTAAGGTTTATACTATCAAATGATCCTTCGTAATGACTATAATGAATAATCCTTCATTTGAAGCATAACTATATATCAAAAAACCTTCTCCACTGGGTAGTACTGTGAGGTCAAGTGTATTGATTAGTCTATTCTTGAGCTTCTTAATGCTTTCCTCACATTCTTGGATCAATAAATATGTTACCCCTTTTCATGTTAAAATAGATAAAGGGTAATACAATCATGATAAATTTATCACAAAACATCAGCAACACCCAACTAAGATAGGAAAACTAAGGATATATATTACAAATGTTAGTCTTGCACATTACTCAGTTTCCTTTATTTTAAAATGGTCTACACATAACCCTTTTCTAGTGATAACGTTTTCCAAGAGTTATTCTTCTTCTATCAAGAACTCACATTTTCTATACATTTCATATTATTTCTCCATTTACAAATTCATTACCACACTACTCAAATTCCCCTTGCATTCATCCTTCCACTTTGAGTATATCACAATACATAGACAAAGGCTACCAAATTATTTTAAGTAATATAAAAATAAAATATTTTTTATGTCCGTGAATATTTCTACGGAATTAGTGGGTATAAAGGGGAACACTATGAAATCATTGTTTCCATAACTCATTAGAATAATAGTCTCAGGAATATCTTTCATCTTCACCATTAATTGGTGATATCCTGACTGAAGTTCCACCATTGGAAATAATATTTCCCATATAAACGATCGAACAAGTCGTATATTCAGGGAAAGGTATTCTTTTGTCATCACAAATTTGTTTATATCACAATAATCAATGATTTGACTAATTGATCCGTTATTCTTATTGTGGAATAGGAATCTTATACCCTATTGTGATGCTCTTAGGCATGAAACCCTTTAAAAATCATTCTTGTAACTGGTTCGTTAGCTCTTCTAACTCAATGGGGGTCATTCTCAAAGGATTATTTGATATATTTATTGGTCCATTAATATGTTTAGATGAAAACTCAACCTCTTATCCAGGAGGAAGACTTTGAATTTTGTTGGGAATACATCATTGTAGTCCCTCACAATAATCATGTATCAGAAAATGATTCTCTCATTTCTATAAATATTTTATCTTAGATATTATTATTCATAAGGAAAAAATATCCACAATTGAGATGAATACTCTTTTGTAGATTCACCAGCCCCCTCAAAAGTATAATGAAATAGATGATTTATCTAGATGAGTAGAGTGATCTCCCTTTATTAACAGTTGACGTTGTCTTTATATAAATATATAAAATCCATACCCAATATAGCATCAAAATCTACAAAATGATGTAAGACAAGAGTTTCATGACTTTTAATCCCAAAAAATTATATAGGGATGAATAATATATTTTGGATGAAATATTTTACATATTATCTACTCTCATAGATAACTGAACATCTATATTTTGGGTTAGTTCATGAATTGTTCTACTAAATCTAAAAGATTTTAATGAATGTGTAGCACCAAAATCAAATATTATGTTAACTATTATATATTGAATAACAAGAATACCGGTCACCAAATAACTATTAGGATCCACCTCAATAGTATTGATATCATATTTCCTTCCCTTATCACTTGGATTTTGTTCATTATTTCCTTCAATAACCCTTATGTTAGGGAATTAGCTTTTATAATGAGTATGTTCCTTGTATTTAAAACACTGTAATACAAGTTCAGTGTTGGTTTTAACCATACATTATTATTCAAAATTATTTGTCTTATTTAAATCCCTTCTATAATATTAGCCTGATTACCTGATATTCCACATTTGAAGCATCTCTTGGTTCTCCTTGAGCTGTTTCGATGATGATTTATCCCATCATTTATTCAGGTAGGATGTTTGATTTTATTTTGCTCGTGGGATTTATTTTTTGATCCTACCATATTATACTATATGTTTTCCTCTTTATATCCAAAATAATGAGACCACTTAGAGTCTCAAATCAATATTTCATCCTTAAGAGGAAACAATACAATCACCTCATAGCTGTCAAAGTCTCGAATCACTAACAATTTTTTGTATAAAATTATTTAGTTCCCTAAATAACTGATCCATATTGATTTCCATGATCATGACAAAACCATAGGCATGTCTTGCAATCATTGTAAATTTTTTGGTCATTTTCCTAGATAGGCTCTTTTTTCATTTTCTAGAGTATAAGGAACTCCCTTCCCATCTTAAGATGGAATGTTCAAGGAATTTATTTATTGAAAAATATTTTATTCAATTCATAACACTCAATGTAATCAATTTCATCCATAGACTTTTTATTCTTGATCAGTGTCCACCATTGATCAGCTTTCCCATCAAAATTATGTATTGATAGAACATCTATCTATTCTTCTAAAAATTGGATGAAAATAATATATTCTCAATGGAGTATATCCATTGTTCTGTGATGTGGGGATCATAAGATCTACTAAATATCGGAGTCATTTGTCTCATAAATTATTTAAATGTAACCTTATATTTCATACAATATATATGTTTTTCTACATTATTAAATTTATTATTCATAACATGATCCAGTTGAACATGTAATTACAAGTTGTTTTGAGCATTTGTTCCCATCAGATGTGGCCTTCCATTTGTAAAATCATCAAATTTTCTATAACATTTATTATTAGAACATGATCTATTATTTCCATCAATTATTTAATAAATGGATAGTAAAATTATGGGGTATTGAATAGTTAGCTATTAATCATATAAGAAGAAATATTTTCCCATAGATGTATAATCATAAAAATTAAAAATATAATCTAACATGTGATTCCCTACGATTCAATATTGGTTATTCGTTGTGAAATTTTTATCCATAGGGTACTCACTAAAGTTTTATTTTTATACTATCATTAAATAACTAGAACATACTCTAATAACCTATATAGTGACCCTATCCTTTATATAGACAATTAATTTTTTTTTCATAATTAACCATACAATAAAAACTGGGGATCATAAATTCTAGTGTATTTGGGATATTTGTTACAAAATTTGAATGCATAAAACCATAATAAATACATATTACCTTTAAAATCCATAATATGCTCCTAAATTACATTTAAATATTATATATTCCTCAGATAACCTGTGGATAAAATGAAGAAATGGATGAGAAAGAAACCTAGTAAAGGTATAAACATTTGAATAAAACATTGCACATGAGTTAGATGAAATAATATAATGTTATAAAAAATCAATGAACAATAATAAACACATGTAATTAAAACAAATATAACATATTATCATTTAATCATGGATATAGAATAATGTTGAAGCAAAATATATCATCAAATAATTATGAGTCAATAAAAACTGCCAATACATTATCACATGACAGACAACTTCCCATAATATAATTAGGTTTAATGCTTTTCCCAACTTGACATATCATGAGAGTAAACATTAAACAATTTATTCAGTCACTATCTGGGTTCACCCATCAGAATATGTTCGTTCATATAGTTTCCACATAAATGATGAAACATATGGAATAAACATAAGAGTTACACGTGGAAAGAAAAGGGTATTTTGGTCATCTCACAAGGCATAACAAGAAGGTGCATCAAATTGGTATCCATGAAAGAATATATTTAAATCTATCATGAATATTCACAACAAAAAATAAGAATATTTCATGATAATGATTTTATAATAGAATTAAAGACATGTCAAAAGACTGTGTAGATAACATTTTAAATAATCTATTTTAGTGTATTTTAATGGAAAATATTAAAGACTCTTTAAAGTGGAAAAAATAATAATTCTTTGATTTTCCCTATAAATGAAAGAATTATTTTGATAGGTAAATATTTTTAGAGAAGAAAAATAGAATTTTGGATGATTTTAAAAGGGAAATTAATTAATATATTAGTGTAATGAGAAAGAAGGATAAACCTGAATAAAAAATGTTGATGTTCAGAGAGAATATCTTACCTTATATTCGAAAGAGTTCTTCATTTTTACATAATGTCCTAAATAATGAAATTATATTCATTAATAATTATATTCAATATCTTTAAAATATATATTTAATAAATTATAATTTTATTAACTTAATTTTCCAAAATTTTGATGAGTTATAATGTTATTTTTCATTGTTCTGAGTTTCACGATTCTATTATTGGTTACCCTGAGTTTAATTAGTGGAGTTCTTGTAAAATGTAATAACAAATACATAAATTAAATTAAATGATATTGTTAAACCTCTATAATTTTTATTTGTCCCATATATCATTTGTTCATTCTAGTATGAGGATGATTCAGTTGATCAAATGTTTTATATAAATGTTTATTTTGTTTTGGCAGGTTTTCGAACATCACAAATAAGTTTTTTTTATTATATAATATTATATATATATATATATATATATTTATTAAAAAAATTGAAACAAGTTATAATATAAATTTTAAAATATTTTTATACCTTATAATGGATTTATAAACCTCCATGAAGGGGAAAATGGAATATGAATACATGTAATCAATGAACGTGCTGAATCGAAACATCATAGATGATGATTTAAATTTTAGATTAAAAGGGGAAGAGAATTGTCTTGATGATGGATATTAAAATAACGAAATTATATTATATTATATATATGATAATTGATTTATTATTATGTATTGGATAGGGGAGATGAGGGGAGGATAAAACATGAGAAGAAATTAAAAGATAAAGAAGGATGATTTTACCTCTTGATTGTTGTCTCCTTCAGAACCTCCTTAAGGACGTCGAGGTAGGACTCTTAGTGAGACCAAAATGAAAAAAACATGGGGAAAATATTTGGGTGATTAATTAGGTTAAATATATGAAATCTATATATATTAGGATTTCTGAGGTGAAGTGGTGGTGACAGGTGCTATTTTTTGTGAGAGGAGAGAGAGAGATGTGTCTTTGATTTTTTTAGTTTGGATTAAATCTATCAATTGTGTGGATTCTGGTGACTATTTATAGTGAATAGAGAATGTGAATTCAAAAAATAGGATCTTACCTCATAAATACATGGTACATGAGTAAAAAAATATTGTAATTTTCTTAAAATTCTATGAATCACAAATTAACGCATTTCACTCTTCATTAATAATCCATTATTTTTAGAAAAATCACATAAAATCAACCCAAAAATTTTATGGTGTTTTTATTTAAAAAATCTAATATGTTTTCTATAAATAAAATTTAAAAAATGAGAAACATAATTTTTAATTAATATCATTACTTATTTGGAAAATATTGATTTGAATATTATATTTGATTTTAGGACACTGTTAAAAAATAATTAAAGTCTCATATAATTATCTTATAATCATAATAAAATAAGATATTAATTTTTGAAACTATTAATGAAAATAAATTATAAATTAAATAATTATATTAATTTTAAGATTTTAAGTGAACATTTACATTTCAAAAAAATACAAAAAATTTTGTTATCCTTTTAAAACATTTACATACTTATGACAAGATAAAAATATATAATATTTTCATTTTTAAGATACATAAAATAAATTTATACTTTAAAATGAGATGTTACAATTTTATTTTTCATGTTACTATTCTTAATTTTCTTATTATTGTTCCAATGATTATATTACCATTCGATCAATATATGTTCTTTAATTTCTATAAATTCCACTTATTCCATTGTACATGTATGAGAATACTATTTTTATTGGGGTTTCTATGTGATGTATGATATTAATAAATGTGATAATTATTAGAAGGTAAATTCCACTGATAAAATACTAGTTCACTACAACAACCCACAACTCATTGTACACATTCACATATAAATATATATATATATATATCAGGGTCCTATACCTATTGTCTAGAACCCCAGGGGTACTTATAGAAGAAGTCACTGTACCATAAATCATTTTTAGCTACATATACTCATATCATTGTTCTGTATTAAAAAATCATATATCAACCACTATCATCATATTTTAATAATTCATTTATGAAACACAAATTTTGTTCTTCACATTTATCTTATGTAACAACATGAATAATTTAACTATTAATCAATTTATCACCATTTATTTAACATCTCATTAACCCATCATGGTAATGCCAAAAAACCCTTTAATTCTAATTATATAATATTCAAAAAATAATTATATCAATTAAATTGACCAATTATTATACATTATAATGTTCGTAAATTATCATTTAATATGTATTGGCACACCACTCGGGTTTCCATAAAGCCGAGTCTCGTAATCCTGATAGTTCTAATATGATCCATGAAGGGTCTCATAATCACAAGGTAATCAATTCACAATTTCAAATTTAGAACGATATTTCCCAATGTTAATACCCAATGGTAGATATAAAAGAAAACTATAATGATCTAGACGATGGAAATTTGTAATTATACCACCTAACTAATTATTATTTATGAATTCTATGAAATTAATATCACTTAATTCAGGTAAGAATGCCTGACATCACAATGGATGTGGGGATCAAGTATTGAAAATGAGTATCATGTTCAAAATAAAAAAGCTCAATTAAAACCATGACATAATAAATGAACAATGGATTTAAAAACCAATCTTCAAAGGGTAATAATGATATAAGAGAGAGAGAGAGAAAATAAATGAATAAGAAATTTTATATTATATAGGGTTTGATCTCTTCAACTGGATCTTTTATTCGAACTAGAGGAGGCTTATGGAGGCCTGAAATCCTCTTAAGATCCTAAAAGATAAGAGTTGAAATTAGATCAAGAATGGGTTATTAATTATTAAACATGGGGTTCATGAATTTTTAATTTATGTTTCGGTGGTGAAAAATCCAGCATGCATGTGTTCATGGGTGGGATCATATGATTTGACATACCCTACATCCAAAAAATATGCCTCCACTATATGGGGTTCACGTATACTCTTAGATGTGTCAATGGTATTGAAAACCGTGGTCTAATAGTAAAAACCACCTATTCTAATGGTTCAAGGTTTCTCATGGTGGGTGCATAGTTTTGGAAAACCGGGGCTTAAATGTGAACTTCCCAAAAACCGTCCAAAAGCATCCCAATCATTCAAGATTAAAACCACGAAAGGCCTCAATTAAAAGATATTTCAAAAAGGGTACTATAATACCTGAAAATGAGTATAATATATCTCTATTAATTTCTTCATCCTACGTAGTTCCTTTTGAAAATTGAGTATATAACACAAAACATGCAACATAAATACAACAAAAATATATAAAGCTTATATAAGATACTCATATGATTCCATCATTTTTTCCAAACAGAATGCTATACCCTAGGGATGTACATAATGAATATATGAGATATAAAACCCAGTAAGAAAATAATTAAAAAATAACAAGTGGTAATGAAGAAAATGTGATCCACGAGGCATATCAAGGTAATATAATTTCGGTGAGAATCATAATCTTGAACAACAAAGAATGCTATAACATGATAATATAAATGATACATATAAATGTTAAGACAACATAAAACATGAAATAATACAATTAAGTGAAGGCTAACCACAATGAAATCATAAATTATAATTATTAGGATGTCCTCATACATGCTATACATGCCATCTCATGAGATAAAAACATCACACAATGCATTTTAGGGCAATATAATTGCAGTCCCTCCAGTCACTTTGATACCATGTGTGCCACATGGATCATACAAAATAGTGATATGTTTCTTCACTTTAAGCCCCAAAATTATGGAATATGGGTTACACAAATTGATATAACTACTAAATTATTGATAAAAATAGTTTAATACCACTGAAAATAAATGGGATTGGGTATTTACTAGAGACGTGTTTAGAATAGAAAATCAAAATATGATTTCATAATCATAATCAAGGTACATAATGATTCAGGGATGGTTTAAATATGTATGAAATCGGTCTTCCATCACTTGGGAATCATATGAAATATAATAGGGATGTGTGAAATCGTACCCCCAATAAAAAATAGGAAATCAAAATGATGTATTTAAATAATGTTTTTGAATAAAGAAGATGACATGATCCCTTCACTTGAGAAGAATCCTCTAAAATAATAGGAGGATATTCTTAAGATCCTATGGGCACCTTAGGATGGATTTTTTGAAAGAAAATATTAATTTCAAGCTCCAAGGGTTTATATTAAATTTTAATGTGACTTCTTTTAGAGACCATTAAAATTCATATATATTATATTTTAACCGATGAAACTTCATTACATAACATAATGATCTATGCTAGAATCATATGGGGTTAGTATGTTTAGAGACATGAATATATGAAAAAAATATTTAAAAGAGTCTACCATTAGGTACTTCATAACCATAACCCTTCTTATACATATCATTCAAATAAATATTCTGTATATCCTTGGGAAATGAAACAAAATTAATGGTGATGTCAAATGCTCATTAAGAGTAAACAAGGAAGAAATCATTGACCAAACAAGCATAGAATAACCATAAGGGTATAATAACTTATGGTTTACCCTCAAAACCCATTCATTTTGAAGGGGAAACCATCCTCGGCTGAGGGAGATCACTCGTAAAGGGAAATCTGCCCCCGTGCGCATGGCCGATGAGTCTCGTTTGGAGGTAGGCTTAGAGTTGGGTTTCAGGACAATGAAGCATGTTGACAGAGGGAGTTTCTCTTGTGTGTCGAGTTTGGATTTGTATGGTTGGCCAACTGAGTCATGTAAGGTTCCTTTTGAGAGCAGTATTGCTTCTGGAGCTGCATGTGGTAAGAAGTAGGAATCTAATCTGAACATGACTGGGTCTAAGGAGTCTGGAGGTTTAGATCCTTTGGCTCCACCTTTTCACACATTGATTAATTGGTTCGATGGTATCTTTGATGGCATGATGATCGATATTTTGGAGGAAGATGGTCCGCCAGGTGGGGAGGATCGTGAGAATGCCCCTGAAGGACAGACGGTTGAGGGCTTGGATGTTTAAGCTGTGGTGGACAGAGGGGAGGACGTGGAGGTTCTCTTGGATGGTGATAGGGGGAAATACTTTCCTGGTCATCCTGTGGAAGAGATTCACATTGAGAACAGGAGCTCCATGATGGTGTATGTTGATAGGGGTCAGTACCTTTAGGCTGACGGCGGTACGAAGGAGGTTTCCATAGTGGATATTGAAAATGTGTTCGCAGAGGGTGTGCTCCTGCCTTTGATGGAGAACAAAACTCCAGACGAACGATGGGAAAGCTATGCAGGGAGTCTTGGTTCGGTTTTGGGGGATCAAACCAGCAAATGGAGGGAGATATCTGGGGAAGGGAGAGAGAATTTGAGCGTCCCAGTCAGTCAGTTTTTCAACGATCTGGTTCAAAGTGGGAAGCACAAACTTGCTGCTACAGAAGGGCCATTGTCTTCCACCCCAAGACCATAGACAATGATAGATTATACATGCCTTCTGTAGATGATTCTGACGTGATCCTCTTCCAAGAAGAATATTGAGGTGACTGTGGGATTTACAAAGGTTACCAGGGTCAAGAGGACATCACCAGAACATAAGTTCTGGAGCAGCTCAGGAATCAGGTTCAAGGTGTTAACTACTGGAGGACACCCAGATGGGATACAACCCCGACCACTGGAGATGAAAATTCCAGAAGTGGATGCAGAGATGAGTATGGTTTTGATGGTATGTAATTATATGTTGATGTGTTGTCTGAACCTTGTTTGTTTTCGTGGTTGTATGTTTGGGCACCCGATTCCCATCAACAGGCTTTTGAAAATCAAAAAAAAAAAAGATTTTCAGTCTACTACATTTAAATGGAATGGGTATGAAAATTAAATTTCATCAAAAACATACACTATCTAGAGAAATACAAATGATTTAATCCTTGGATTATATCCCAATTAATTTTTACATAACATCATTTGTTATGATTTTCATTTGAAAGATGATTTTTGAAGATCACTGGGATGTCTTATAGTGGAAAATAAAAAATCTATTTTGAAATCATATCATATAAATATTGATTTTTAATATATTCTTAAATCCAATCATTTAAAATAACCATAGATTCGTTAATGAAATATTAAAATCAATGAGCTATCATGATGGTTGAATATTCAGTATATGATTTATAAGTAAACAATACATTCATTTCATATTTTTGTAAAACAAATTAAAAACTACCTCCCTTATAATATGAAAAGAAAATTCCATTTATCATTTTTGATAAAAGAAAAATAATTAAAAATTACTTCATTCAATCATATGAGAATATCAAAATCAAAATTTATATCACTATATTAAAAAATGGTAAAGGAAGATTTTTTTATAAAAGTTATAAATGAAGATTATTTTTATAAAAAAATTGTTTTCCTCATTATATAAGATGCAACAAATTATGTTAAAACGTATATTATGAATAAATAACTAGGGGAAAATAAAATTCCTTAGTTTCTTAAGTGTTATATCATACTTGTTTCATCATTTATATCATAATCACAAACAATACGAATAAATAATTAGATTGTAACATAACGTCCTTACCACTTGGTTAATTTTGAATAATAAGCCCCATGAAATAATTTTTTTATATGTATATAGAATAATTTTTACTATAAAAATTTGAAAATAGATTCATATGTAGTCTATACATAACATTAATGAAACAAATGGTGTGTAAGTAATGTATCCCACATAAATAAAAAGGCGAAAAAATCCCTTAACATAGGTCAGACTTCTTTTTACATGATAGAACATCTTGAAAAATAAATTTAGATTAATTATACATATATTTAATAATCAAAGATATATATAACAAACCTTATATGTTTTAATTATATCTAATTAGGACATTTTGTTAATAAACCTTTATAAAAATCACTATTATTGTTATATATACATCATTTTTTTGAAAGATTTGGTTTAGTTGTTTGGTTCCTCAAATATTTATCTTTGTTAAGTAATATACAAATTTTTAACAATGTAATATATATAATTTATATTCATTATATAAATTTTAAGATTCATTCATAAAATTCAATGAATGAAAACTGAATTACATTATTCATGGAGAAGTTAGGACATATGTATGCTTGAACATTTATTTCACATTCCATGGATTGAAGAAAAAAACTAAATAATAAATTGAATTTAATGAATAATTCTTATATCATAGTTAACTTATTTTTTTATTAAGTACATATTTATTACCATCTATGAAAAGTGGAAATTAAAAATTAATCACATTAATCCTTGTAAGTGGTAGTCCACACGTACACGGTAATAATTTTATAATTTTCCATCAGTTTGGAAGGTAATAAGGTACATAAAATATTATAATTTACAGATATATTCATCTAAAATGTATAGTATTTAAACAATCTATGAATCCTGATAACCATATTAAAATTATGGTGAGGGGAAATTAATTTTATCACAAAATTGAGATGATAATCCATATATATGCACGAGAGATACATCAATATAACATTTTATGGAAATAGGTTGAAGAGATTTCATTTAATAAAAAACATACAAATATAATTTAAAATATTTAGGTAAATGAAATTATTAAATTTTTGAATATTAGAACATATTTATAGAATGTAAAATATGAATTTAAAAAGAAAGTGATCATATACATTGATTAACTATTATTTGAAATGAATCCTATATGTGTCATTATAATGGCTCTAGGATTTTTCTTTTTTGGATGAAAATAACTAATATAAAATTAATACATAATATTAAAAGATAAATTTAAAAATTTTGTAGATCCCAAAGCATCATTTTTTGTGAATAATAAAATGGATGAGTTTTCATTAATAATTTAGAAGAGGGAAACACTTGGTAATTATTGAACAATTAAATTTATATAAATATATTTTTATGTAAAAATGGATGGGAATTGATTATTTTAGAATATCATATTAGTATGAGTCATAATGATCTCAACTAATTAAATTTTCCCATGGATGGATATCATTCTACTATTATCATTTTGTTTTAAGACGTCATTAACCCTTCTTTGAAATATCATCGTATTAATGTTTTCCACACTATAATGGTTAATACTGTTGCGATAAAATTCCAAATGTCCCATAAATTGAATATGGGTGACGTTTAATACCATTTCATACTGGTTTTATCAATCTAATATTATTTATTAATTTTATATTATTTAATGAAATATTATTTATTAAAAATAACAATAATGGAATTTTTAACACTATTAATTAAATTTTACAATAAATGCATCAATATAAGAGAGGTATTCCAATTATATTTATTTAAAATATCAATAGATTTTTAAATTAATCTATTGTTTCCCACATTAACTCACTAAAATATTATTATTATTAATATTTTTGAATTAATTTATCAATTTTTTTTAAAAGATGGACAAATAATGAATGTATTTTATATTAGAATTCATGGCCATTAAATGATGAATAAAATCTATAAATAAACATATAATATTAAATTTTGTTCATGAATCTCAAAATAAATATTTATATACATTCATAACATTCTTTTCTTCAAATTTGGAAATCAGAAAGATATTTAAAACTAAGGGAGTGACAATCTGTAACATTCACTGATTTTAATTTTATATAGATCATTTTCAGTAAAATATTACATTAGTAAAATTTAATATTATCAAAATTTGATAATGGTAAAATTAAAATCATCTAATAACATATAGAATTAAAAATTGTGGCCATATCGCATAATATAAACCTAGATTAACCAGACTTACCTTTCACCGAGGTGATAAATTTAAGTACAGTTAATATTCTTATGAAAAAAACAAATGGTACCGATTTAAAAAAATGAATCATATGATTCAAAATATATTATCCATTTTATAATGTCATACTTATAAATGTAGAAGAAATTAATTTATATTAAGAAAAAAACATGATGATAGTTGCTCATTAGAATAATAAATTTAGAAGAATAAAGCATCGTTAATTCATAAAACATGCCTTGAAAAATACAAAAGTAGTATTAAAACATCTATTAAATACAAAATATATAATATTTAATAAAATAATTTATCCATGTTAATGAATTTAATTTATTAAATTAAATGATAATTGTAGGAATAAGAAAATAATTTTCCAAAATATATATATATTTCATTAAAATGTTTTTAATTTTTGCTTATTCTCAATTAATAAGAAATGAATTGATTTTATACATATATAACCATATCTATATCATATTGTTTTATTAATATTCCTCAATACATAAACTAAAGGATAACTTTCAAATAATAATATTTTAATGAAATATCATGGTTTATTAAAATTCGGTGTTGTGTGTACCACATGATATTGAAGAAATTTAATTTTTTTGAATAATAACATATTTCATAAAATATCATGGTGGTGGATTTTAAACCCAATAAATTAATTATTCCCTTTCAATTATTTTCATTAATGGTTAAATATTAAAAATCCATTTTTGAAACTTGGTATCATATAATTGAATTGTAAATAATCCCTTAGAATTTTAATGTATGAGACAAAATGGTTACATGAAATTAAAAAAACACTGGTTCCAAGATATAGAAAACATTGGTGGGAAGCTACGATATGGAAAATTATGTTAAAAATAATTCATATAGTCAAATAGGGAGTGATAAATAAAATGCTAAGGAAATTTTTATCGACAAAAACCAATTTAGGGGGAGTTAGAAGAAAAATAATTCATTGGAATTTAATATTATAAATCTTTTTTTTCCTAAGACGGTTTTCCAAGAGTTGAGGTATTATGTTTCCATTTTGAATAGGTGCATATTAATATAAACATACATGAAAAATATAATGTCATCTTATATTAAATTTACATTATTGTATGATCAGTTTCTCTAAACATTGTGTATTTGAGAAATATTTCTCAGGTCTAATGTACTAATACAAACTTCTAACATATCAAAAAATTATATGATGAAATTTATCCTATATTTATGAGTTATCCAAAACAGAAAATGGTTAAAAAATGATAATTTTAGAAATGAATAAAACATTAATTTAAGAAATAAAAAATTAATCTCTAAAGACTTAATTAACTCAAAAACCTCAATGGTAATTAATGTTTTAACATAAAAGTATAAAAAATCATATTACATCTTTAAATATTTATATCTATTCTACCTAAATTTATTTTATGTTAAACGACATGAATGACATATGGGTTAATATTTCTCAACATAATTAATCATCTCCCTAATATCATTAATTAAAATTATAAATTAATAATTATTATTTTAAGGTAATGATATTTATTGAAATATAATGAATCAAATATGAATACTGACCTTCATTGTAATCCTTATCTAGAAGATAAATATCTCTAAAAATAACTCCTTTTAATGAACCTCTTTTCAATAATCCATATTATTTATATACATGTATCTAGAAGTCTATAGTTAAGTTAACATAAAATCATATACCAACCACAAATAGTATTTAATCCTCAATAAATTTTCTTCCAAAAATCGAGTAATGGTTTAGTGTCAAAATACAATCACATTAAACATTAAAAGGGGGTTTTGATAAATTTTATCATATGATTAACCTTAAACTTATAAACCCGTGATGGTTTCTATATATTTTATGTTATCCTTACATGAAAAATATGATTCTAATTAGTAATTATTCATTTATTCCTTAAATAATCTCACATATTAACCAAAAAATTCCATTGGATGTATAGATTCTTTAATTCACTAATAAAGGATAATTAGTTGATTTAAAATATCCAATGTGATTTTATTATTCGAAAATATATATATAAATATGTAATAAAATCTCATAATTGATTTAAAATTCACTAAAAGGTAAAGAATAATATTTTCATTGGGAGAATTCGTAATATCATCATAATGATGTTTTTTGCCTTGGAATAAATGAAAAATACTCCCTAATTATCATTATTCACTCTAATTGTTTTAATTTCATAAGAATTTCCTTTTTTCCATTGACTCTGATGGTTTTTGTAGCTTATTATCTTGATTAGCCATTGAACAAAGGAATTAATTCCAATAATTCCCACAATCATTACATTTATAGAACTATATTTTGAGTGTTATATACAATTGAGCACAATCTCCAACCATTTTTATGAATTTCCCCTTTTACTCAATTTGGAATTCTTTTTCTCGATCACCAATCATCCAAAAATTAAAAAAAATATCATATTATTTTCAATAATTCACTTTCCATATCATTCACAAATTTTAGTGGATATAAAAAAATTTACTCACAGACTTCAATGTCCCATATGGAAAATCCCTTTAAAATAATTTGTTTTAAACACTAAAGAATCAATTAACATTCATTTCAAATATAATGACTAAATTAAAAGATTAACTTTAAGAAATTTCAAATATTTCTTCATATTTAACATTGTATTAAACATCCTTTTACATATGCTCAAGGAATTCCATCATCTTTTTTGGGCATAGAAATTAAGGTTAAGTACTTACTGAAAATGTTTCCATTAAAATAATTTAATTATATAGAATAAGATTCCCCTTCATTCATCATACTCATAATAAAATTCCACAATTTTTCAATATTAAAATATAAACATAAAAAATAAGAATCTTTTTCATTTTATGATCAATAAATAATTAAATAAATCAGTTCTATCACATTTATACACTACTCGATTTTTTTTTTATTTGAGTACTAAAATTTGGATGGAGCATGCTTCCATATAAAATATATGATATCAAGTTTCTCCCTCCTTAGTGGATATGGAAGTTGAACACGATCCATGTCATAAAAAATAACATGTGATAGTAAAGTGAGCATAGTGACAAGATATTTAATCCCCACTATTAATCCCTTTAGGTTGTCATGATGAAATACATTTCATTCACTATCACATTTATTCTTTACAGTATTCCTTTGGGATTCATTAATTTACTAAAAAATCATTGTTTAAGAAATGATGACCATAGTATAAAACCACAATATCATGAATTATAATTAATTAGTTATCTAAATAAATATACCGTCTTTTAAATATATGAAACCTATTGATTATACTTGGTTATACATTAACATTACAAAAAATTATGATGTTATCCTATTCATAGACTTTTCCACAATTTTCTAATTAACATTTTCTCATCATAAAATCTAATGGTTAACTAAAAAATTATCTCATACCGACTATAGTGTCCCATAATTTTCATATATATATATATATTATATCTTAGTATCTGAATATTCATTCCATGACATGATGACCCAGGCCAAAATTTAATATCTCTATTATCACTAAAAACTTATACATATAAATAATTTTTTCATAAGAGTGTCCATTTTTGTTCTTTATAACTACAAAACTTCTTATAAATATCATTCCGAAAACCATTATTTATAACATGGGTAATAAATAAATAATAAAGGGTGATCTTAGATTCTTAGATATTGTAATCAATGGATATATCAATGACCACACATGTATAATATGATCTTGAGGGTATATATACATGAGCCTAACACTCGAAAACTATAAACATCACATTAAATAACACAATTTTGAATCAAGGTATAAAAATTGACTATTAAGAAGAAATAAATGATATATTTTTTAAATAACATGATCAAAAATGTTATAATATTAGAATCATACCAAAGGTTGAGGTGTATGTATATAATTATAACATTTTGAGCATGTATAAATAGAAACATGTTCACTCATTAAGTAAATGACATGAAATAAGGACCTCTCATAAACATAAAAATATGAAAAAATGTCCACACATAATCCATTGGCCATGAATGGTAGGTCTATGTATAATCATGTTGATATGAAATCTAGGTAAATTCATAAACATACGAACAAGATATCCAGGTTAACGCATAAGACTATGAACATGAAGTCAGCTTCACACATAAAATATTTACCTTAGGCGTTATCCATATTTACCCAATCAGTTTGATGAAGATATAGGTCCCACCTATCATATAAATAAAATCATACTTCTATGTACTGAAACATCCTAAAATATTCATCATGTGAAAAATCATGAAATGAAAGGGGTTTCATATTTTATCATAGTATAAACCCTAGAAAATAAATGGATCTCATAATCATATTATCGTCATAAACCTAAACCAAATATAGAATAAATAAGGATTGAACCCACAGAATGAATCCCTGGAAATTTTTATGTAACATCAAAGGATGCCATCATCATAGGAAAAATATTTTGAAATATCTCTTAAGATACTCATGTAAGAAAATAAACTCTCCATTTTAAAATAAAATTTTAAAAATATATTTAATAAAATATTATTGAAAGAAATTATATCTAAAATAACCATTAATCCATTTCTATAATTAATCAATTCATTTATATTTCATGATGGTTGGAAATTCTATTCGTTCTATATATGTTAAAAAGACATCCCTTTCAACTATTTTTAAAAAAATTCCAGAAGATCTTCATTAAAAAAATATAAAGAGGATTCTATTTAACTTTTAAGAAAAAATAAAAAAATGGGTTGAAATGGGTTTATCAAACCATAGTATAATTGTAAAATTCTTTATGAATACATTTTTAGAAAATATGTATATGTAAGAAAAATTTCATCAATATTAGAGAGAAAAGGAGTTGATTTTCCTGAAAACATATTTCTGAAATATTGAGTAAAAATGATGAAGAAAATCAATGGAAGGCATGTATTATAAATAAAAAACCATAGTAGAAGAAAATTCACGAGTTTACATAGTGGTAGATCATATTATTTCATTATTATTAACATGAAAATAATTTATGAATCATAATTCCCATTGAATAAATAAAAATATTGTTTTATTTAAATATTATAATTTTTATGATATTAATGACTAAATATATTTATTGTTAGTATATAAATAATATAAAATAATAATGTGATGTATATAGAATACTTCCCACAAAAATATATGTAAGACAAAAACATCATACTTTATGACTAACATCATTTATACTAGTTAGAAACTATGTTATAATAAATATAGACTTAATATCGAAATACTATACAAATATACTCATATATAACATAATATATATGATTTACATATAACCCCTTTTCACATGGTGGTAAAAAATTATTAATTAAAATCATTATTCCATGTCATATCTGCTTCATTTCTCATGAATGTTTTCGATCGATGGAATTTTTCCATGTAAATTAAGGATGGCTCCATAATCTGTAAAATTTTAATCATGATATAAATATCACATTTATTAATTACATACATTTTTTACATTCAATTATAAATCGTACATAAATAAAAATAAATTGTAGTGTTCATGGAGATTGTAGGACGTACACACACATGAACATTGTTTTTAGGTTTTTACGGATATGACAAATAAAATTAAAATAATAAATCACCTTTCGAGATTAATTAATATATTTTATATATCATATATAATTTTCCAATACATCATTATTAACATCCCTATAAAATTTAAATGAAAAATGAATCACATTGCTTCATGGAAGTGGTAGTCCACATATATATGCATAAACAAAGTCATCATTTTCCAATGGATTGGAAGGTAAGAATGTAGATATGATATTATCATTCAAGAGGTGTAATTATTTCATAATTTTCATATATAAACATTATATCCATCATAATAAAACCCCCTGAAATATATTTATGAGAAATGAATTATGTCACTATGTAGAGATGGTTAGTCATACAAATTCATGAGTAATACTTTTAATTCCCATTTGATAGAAATAGGTAGAATAAAAGAGGTTGAATAATCATAATAACATTCTATCTTATTTAGTATACTGAATTTGTTTATAAATATATCATATTTAGTGGAGATAAAAAAATTAAAAGAAATTGATTAGTTAAGGATATTTAATACTTATTGAAATGACACCTTTAGATCCCCACTTAATGGATATGGGGGGTTTTCTTTTTTGGAAGAAAAATGCCTCAATAATATATCTATAGGTTTTTACAATACGATGTGGAATTATATGGATGAGATATAGGGATCAATGTAGTGCGAATAAGTGATAGGATTTATGCGGTTTAATAATTAATGGGAGTGTCACCTTGAAATTTATTAAAATATAGAATTAGTATTAATTAATTTTTACAAAAATATTGACCTGGATTTATATTATTTGAAGATAATATGTAGTCAAGTCAATTTAATATCATCACATAAAATCTGTGTATCTTTGGATCACATTTCTTCCCTAATCATATTATTTTAACTCTTTATCGACCCTTCTTAAAATTACCATAACAATAACATTTTCAATAATTTAAGGGTTAATAATATTTCTATAAAAGGACACAAGACACATAAATGGACCATGTATGATTTTAAAAACTATAAACCATTCATTTGGATGAATATTATATTTTTATCAGTTTTTTATCATTACATATATTATTACTTATTATAAAATTTCACTAATGGAATTTTTTGCACAATTCGATTAATTAGACATTAATTACAACAAGATAAATGAGTTGTTTCAAATATAATTATATAATATAAAAATAATATGATGTATTAATATATTTTTTTGGAAAATATTTACTCACCCAAACAATATTTCTTTTAACATTTTAAGATAACATATTGTATTTTCTATTAATTAGATTAATATTGCATCTGTATTACCTAAAAATCATAGTACATTATATAATTAAAAATAATTAAATAAATTTTATTCATGAAACTAATTTAATTAAGATAAAAATTGATATTTAAATTAATTGATAACTTTATTTTGTCCATATGTGGACATATAAGAGATATTTAAAGCTAATAAAGGTGCATTTTATTGCTTTCTTTGATTAAAATATTATATATTCCATTTTCATATAAATTTTTCCATTAGAAAAATAATGTTAAATAATAAAGTGATTATGTTAAAATTCAATTAATCAAATATGAATTAGGATTGAAATATTATGGCCTTATTAATTAGTTTTAACCTAAAAATTGATTTACTGTTTATCTATTTGAAAAAGATTTCCATGGTTACTACTCATATTGGACGAAAGTAAAGAGGGGATATGTACTAAATTTGAACCTTATTACTAAAAATATGGAATATAACATTTCAATTAAATTTTTTTAAAAGTGTTAGAATTTAATTTTATAATAATTTTGAAACACAAGACAACAACCCGTTCTTCGAAAAATACATTTTGAAGCATAAAATATGGTTTCTTACTATCCCATGCATTGGAAAATGATAAATAAATGTAAGAACATTTTATTAACTATATAATAAAAAAAAATTTCTTAAAATAATTCTAAATATTGATAACATTATTTATCAAGATAAAAAAATCATTTTAGCTATATAGAAAATACTTTCTGTAAAATATATAATTTCATTAAAAATAAATTTAATGTTCATTAAAAATAATTTTTTATAATTTTAAATAATTTCATACAAATGAAACTGTAATTTTTTATAACTTAGTTAGTCCTATTTATAAAAAAAATCTTATTACTAAACAATTTTTGTCAAATAATATTATTTTACTAGTATTTTATGGATTTTTTGAAATCAGTGTCGAATGTAATAAAAGATATCAAAGAAATTAAATTTATTAGAAAATAGTGATGCATTTAATCTCATTATTTTACACATTTCATTAATTTATAATTTAAAATATAGGTGAATTATTTTTTCCCAATATAGGTTTTTTACTCTATATGATAAGGTAATCAAAACTAGAAAACTTGTCTTGGTATTCAAACGATTTATTATAAATATATGTGTTATTAATTATTTTACAAGTCCATGAACTAAAAATATTATAAAACACCTTTAGTGATATGGAAGTGAGTCATGTTTATAAATAATTAAGTTTACGAAATTATAATATAATATAGTGAGGCTTTATAAAATTAATAAAAGTAACCTCAAAATAATTATTTTAAAGGGTATATTTTTTTTGTTGATAGCATTTATGAAATAAAATACATCTATTATTGGTCATTATGACATCTAAATACATAATATTCCAATATATTGTATTTAATATTTACCTCAAAAATTGAATATATTTAAGAATTATAAAAAATTCACTATTGGATAATTTTGATATGAGTTTTGAAAAAAGAATATTATTTTATCAAAATATTTTTTTTTGTAAATTTATGAATTGATACAATTGAATCCAAAGAAATATTTAATTAAAAATATTAGTTTCTTTTGGAAATAACAGTTTTATTACCCTTATAAGTATTAAATTTAACAACTAGTAGTAGTTTTCTCATTCTATATCATATTTAATAAGCTGAAGAAATAATTTTTTTTGGAAATAGTCAATAGGGACTATCAATGCAATTATATAGTTTTTCCCCCACTATGATGTAGTGGATGGAAAAAACATAAGTTTAATTAAATATTTCATTATTTTTGGTGATGGGATCACTATTGGTTTGAATATAAATATCACCCTTACTCTTGGTGTTTAGAATAGTTTTTTCTTATATATATTTTTGACATCCCTTTTTTTCAAGACTCCTAGGAAATATCAAGATGAAATTTATATTGAAATCATTAATCATGTAGCTATATGGAAGGGTAAATCTATGTATCAATATGGAGGGGTTTCCAAATTAACCCAATGATCACATAAACCACTATATATTCCCTATACCATTAAAAATGGCCTTGAAATTTCCTCAGGGATCTATAATGCAAGATGTGGAATTACATTTCTATATGATATGTCAATGAATAAAATCTGGCCACAATGGCTTGTAAATAGTGAATAAAACCCATTGAGTTTTGTGACACAGAAAATAAGGATCATAGGATGTTTAATGAGGGAATTATTCATCATTTCACATGGATCCTCCAAACCTCTAATGAATTCTCAATGGATTTTTTGAAGGCATGTTTATGATAAAGCTTCTTAATTGGTATACATACAACTTATCCCCATTTCTCTGGCCATCTCTCAGACACTCCTTTAATGACATAAGGATGAATTCAAAATGGAAGGTAAACAAAAAATTGGGTCTTAACTATTTGGATACTCATGGGATAGATTATTATCTACAACCTGGTAATATACCATCTGGTCTTCTTAATATGATAATTGAATAATTTATATAAAATTAAGATAGACATGATGGCATGGTTTCCCCCAATGACAATATAGAAATACATAATTACACAATTAAGTATGATGAGACACTAATATATATGTCAATAGAAATGGGACTTTTGATATTAATGTGTTATACAATATGTAACATGAGGGATCCATTCGATTACCTTATTGGATGCTCAAATTTAAAGAACCCTTAATTAAACATTTAATACTCCAACATCTTTGAAAAATCTAGAAGAATCATTTTCCCATGCATAATCAGCTATGAAGTCCACACAATACATCATATTATTTTTTTATATATACCTCATGGATGTTGAATCTATCTAGCATTCGATCTTGTCCTTCCATTTTTCCCGTTGTTTATAGTGATATATTAATGGATTTTGTGACATTGGTTTTTGAAATCATATGCACATTGATGAACTAATGTCTCACATTGAAATATATAGAAAAAGTGAAAAATTTATGAATCTATAGAATGTTTCTACTATTTCCATTTGTATCACTCTCTGTAATGCTCAGAATGTTGTAGTATTTGACAATTAGAACCCATCCTAGCTGGAAGTTGTTTTGTAGGTTCACCATGATATACATTTTGCGGCTGAAATCTAGAATGGATCTATGGTAAATTCCATCAGGGATATCAATACATTGTTTTTGTTTAGAATATCTAATAGATCTAAGAAACCATTGATGATAAAGAAATTATGATGTATTTCCCCTATATCTACATATATTAAATCCACTATAGATAGAACTGCATCTGGAATTTTTAGATGATATAGATTTGGAGGAATCATCCACATGAATCATGGGTTCATTGAGGGTTGCTTCAATTACTTTATTTTTATATAAATTGAGTATAATGTTGAATTGGATGCCATTATATATGAAATCAAACATGTTGTTTCTCATCATTGAAATATATTTAGGGTTATACCATAATTCGATATGATTTTCTATGATCTTAAATCAGGGACCATGAATGTACCATATATAATTTTAATGAATTTGATCGGATGTCTCAAACAAGTTAGTTTTCCATGACTAATTATGATTCATGTCTATAGAGAGTCTAATCATGTGGTGGGTGGACCATCAAAGAGTGAAATCATGGAAATGTACATCATGTGGTCATTCATGGATCTAGAGTTTTGTGTACCATAGGTGGATGATAACATGAGGCGTATTACCCACTCATGACTTTCTAAACCCCCCTGTACAACATATACTTATACTCTTATTTTCCTACAATAATTTATATGGATAAATTTTTTCAGAACCAAGATATTATTTCTATTTAATTCATCAAATAGATTCTTGGTTGAAACCTTTTATTTTTTTAAAGTAAAATTTTTGTTTCATTGTATCAAATTCTAATTTTTAACAAACACATTTTTTAATCATTATAATGAAATAATAGTTAAATTTATTCATTATTTTTTAATAAATGAATATAATAAAATTCTTACTTTTATAGTCTAGATTAATATAACCTTAATTAAATAATGAATTCCCAATGGATAAAGTGTACAATTGTGAGATTTTCTTAGGGTGGTTTAGCATACATGGATTCAGTCATGATATCAATGAGAATGATCATATCCCATAAACTGCATGTCTTCTGCTTTAACAATTGATTCTCAACATGGTATGGGTCATGGGAATATCCTATTGTTTTTACCTAAAAATTAATCTCTGAAAAATTGGCTTCATATGGTACCATCATATAGGTCGAGGACATAGCTTCTCTATTTTGTGTCAAAAGGACTTTATTGTAAATAATAATATACAAGTCATAATGATAACTATAATTTATAATGTCTTTAATTTTTATGGTTCAAAATGGTATTATAAATTTCATACACTATAAAATATTTTTACCTCCATTCACATACTTATTAACTCCTTTTATCTCTATTTGGATGGGTCATTTCATAGAGTGATTTGGGTGAATTTTGATTAATTTTTTAGACTATTTAGGATGTTCATGGTTATAGGATGGTTTGTGAAAACTATGAACTCAAAGCACTAGTTTATTCATGATTGGATAAGAATTATCTAAAACTTTCACCCACCGAGGGGAAACAATTCACCATAAAAAATTTATAATGCATGGTAAAAGTGAAAGGTTTGTTTAACCATGAACACCCTATACCAGACCATACATGCAATATTTTAATTACATGATTTTTATTTTAATAATAATTATCCCATTTGTTTGATTTATAATCACCCAAATTCAACGAAAATATGTTTTATTTCTCCATGAATGTTCTTATGAGGTGAAATTTACTTCTTCAACCTCTTCTCTCTATGAATCCTAGTGCTGATGATCTTGTTGTTTCTCCTTCTGCTAGGTGAAGCTCCTCTAGTTTCTTTATACTGATCTTCTTCTTATACCCTCTTTATAAAGTGATTGAGAACCATTTTTTATGTATCTAACATCCATTTAATGTACATTGGTTCTATGTTAGATTATTTTTTTTCATATTCCTCCATTCTTTATAGAAGATCTCATTTGGGGTCTTATGTTGACTAGATTTGAAGATAAAAGGCATATTGGTCTGAAGTCATTGCCCTACAATTGCAACCTCTTGTTTCATTGTATGTTTTAAATGATTTTTTATATTATTTAAAACCCATATATGTGATCCTTTTATATATCAAATGAAATTATTTTGGAAATTATTTAAACCACACAATTTTAGTGGTATAAAAATTATTTGATGATTTTGAGAAAATAATGGATTGATTTGAAATATGATTTGATTAAATTATTAAATGTTTATTCTTGAGATTATTTTATTAAATATAAAATATTTTTTTATTGTAATACAATTGATTTAAATCCATTATTACATTTTGAATCCAAAAAGGCATGTTCAAAACTAAAATTTATGAAATATAACTGTTATTGATGAAATGATTTAAAATGATTAATTTACCCTATGATTGATTTAGTGATTGAATTTTGAACATGTGATAATGTTTAGTTATTGGTAACTCAAAAATTTACATGAGAAACATAATCCATAGAAAATGGATTGGTGATTCAAAGACTAACTATACCTAGTTCATAATGATTTCCAGTAATAGGACCCCCTAATAGTGTGATGACCAGAGTGTGCACACCTACATAAGCTATGATTAAGACTGATATGTGTGAGGATAATATAATATATAAAAATTTATTAAAATTATATTACATGGTTCACTAATATATTATGATTTTCTAATTACACGGTATTTTATATTACCTATATTATTCATTCCAGTTGATTTATATAAATGTTTCTTTATAAAATGTTCATTTATGAATATTTTAATATTTTGCCCAAATTTTTTATTTGAAATCATATTTTTTTTGAAAATATTAAAATTTCATGGGATAAATTTTATTATTTAAAATGGAAATAATAAATTGTTAATTGTAAAAAAATATATCAATTAATAATTGTTGAGACCCTACTATGCTATTTAACACACACTATATAATTTTCTTTTGGGATTTTTAAATTATCCTTTCTAAAGTCCTTGAAATTAGAATTTACCAATAAGAGGTACTAAATGTTATTAATACTTGGGACCTTGAGCGATGGATGTTAATGGAGGATATGTGATATACCTGTTATATGGGATGTATGAGATTATTTCATGACATATGTTGCGTCTCTTAATGTTGTTTTATTTATGGTGTTGTTTTTCATTTTCGTTTCAGATGTATTTATCTTTGAAAATTTTTTTTATAATTATTTTTATCATTTATATTCCATTTTAATGTAAAAAATCTTTTCCCATTTTAATTTTTCATGATTCCGAGTGTGAGTCACAAACCTGTGGGGATGAGGAATACCTATTAGGCTATATGAGGACTGTCTATGGTGTCAAAGTGATAGGGTATTCAATATATTTTTCAATTATGTGGAATATATTGTAGGTTATGATTCATTCTTTTATTTTAGTATGTTTTTGTGTTTCTAGGGTATATAGGAGTCATGATTATTGGGACATTAGAGTTTTTCATAAGTGAGTACATAAGAATCTCTCATCATAATGAGGCTTATGTCACCATGGTTTTTTGGGAAATATTTATTCGATTAATAATTTTATATGATTATTTTATTTTCATATATTTTTATATATGTATGTTGAATTCAAAATATTTAATTATACATGGTATAATTAAAATTACTTTATCTCTTATTTGTGTTTCTGATATGACTATCCTTTCTGATGTTCCATTGTTGACCATTAATATTATGTAGGATAATTCTTCAAAAAATAATTTTGAATATGTAACAAGAGGAATATGTTAGTGAATCACAACAATGAAAACCACTGATGTACTGTAATTTTCATGAGATCTTAGTTATTTTGGTCAATGTTTTGGGATATGGACATATAATTATCCCTAGTCATGCTCCAATTATAGAACCTCAACGTGATAAATATGTAGATCATGATAAGTATGTTATTCACCAAAAACCCCCAAAACTCAAAATATGAAATGATCATTAATAAGTCAACGATTGGTTGAATTTTTTTGTGATACTTTTTGATTTCATAGAAATTCTATATTGTTTTAAAGTAACCTTTCATACATTTAACCTTGACATACCTTTCTAGAGATGGATGTTTTTAATTCTAATGAATAAGAAGAAATATGTTTTATAGTGGAATAAACATGGTGTTTTTTTTAAAAGATTGGTTTCAGCTAGGATTAATGGTCTTGTTACAATTCTTATAGTTTCTTAACCTCCATTAGTGTGAAAAAGTAGTGACACAATATGTGAAATGTTATACATAGTTTTTTGCTATGGAGTTGGTGATGAATTAGAAAATGATGTCTTGAATGTTTTATAAGGGTCTTCAATCTGATATCCAATTATATGTTTTCACGTTTAAGATCACTTATTATAATGATGTGTTGGATAGAGAACTTATGGATGATCTTGATTTGGATAATATATTAGTGTTTTCTAGAGTTAACTTTTCCATGAGTGGATGCTATTTTAATTCCTATTGGGAAAATAGAATGGGTGATTTATTTAATAATATATCATGATAGCATTCATCATATAGAGTTCTTATAGTTTCTTGTATAGGGTATTTTATTATATCAAGTGTATAAAGGATTCATATAAATAGTTATGTGTCAAGGCACCTAAGATCTGTAGGCCATGTGGATTCTCAGTTCACTTATAGAAGTTTCACCATATATTATTTCTCATTGTAGTGAAATGAGATCATTTTCACCTAAAATTACTATAGTTTATTACTATTATTCATGATTTAAGGTGTTCTATACATATACAAATAAAATCATGATTCATGAAACAATGAAAGATTATATAGAGGAAGATAATATGGGTCTAGAAACTATAATTTGTACAATCACTATAACATCATATTTATCGACTTTATTATTTTATACTTGTGAGTCTAACTTGTTTATATTAACTCATAATGTTATCATTATAAAAATTTAAATGTTTATTTTTAATTATGGTATGTAAATTAGAATTCCCCTCATAAAGTGGATAGAATGGTTTCTATTACGACATATATCTGTTTTACCTATTTTAAGACTGAGTGTGACATGAATTTTATTGTTCTCAACATGAAACCTCATGAAACCATTTTATGGATGGATATTATAATTTCTCATAATGATGAATTAACTATTATCTTTAGTGGTTATCCATTATACTGTATAATGGAGTGAGCCATATTTTTTATGGATAATGGGACATAATGTTTAGTAAAGTTATTCCTCTTTTTTCAGATTTGGGTTGGGTAATATCCATGTTGTATTTATGTTTGTAAGTGAATCATCATGTGGTGATCTCCTTCCAGCTGGAAATGAGTTACCTAATGTGTTTCCATCTGATTCCTATTTCTTTCAAGTAGTAAGTCATGTGGGGTTATATATTGATTTAGTACATGGTTATCAATTATTTTTTATCCAATCATACTCTATGGAACCATTTTATTTACTTGAATTAAAGTATCATTTAGATGATTTTATATATAATGGATTTATATTCTTCAGTGTGACACCTTGGGGGGATCCAATTCTCTTTTTTAATAATGACGATGGATCACTAAACCTTTGTATTGATTACAAAATTATGAATCATTTTATGATATAAAATATTGGTGTTCACATATTGATGTCTTATTTGACTACTTTGTAAAGAAAATGTTTTCCTCAATGATTTTTTATTTATCAATTTGTCACTACTTCGAAATTCATGAATAATAAAATCATAAGGATTCCTTCAAGAGTAGGTATAACCATTGTTAATATATCTTTATTCCATTTTTGATAACCAATCCTCCAATATTTTTTTATTACATTTATGAACATGATATTCAATGGGTATATTGATTAGTTTATGTTTTTTTGTGAATGGAATTTTATTTTACTCTAAAACCAAGGAGAAACATGTTTATCATTTATGTATAGTTGTGGAAGTAATGAAAAATCATAATCTGTTTGTGAATCCATCAAAAATTAAATTTCTATATTTGAGAAATGATACCCTTAGGATGAATAGTTTTGGAACATTGTAATTTAGTATATGTTAAGAATGTTTGGGATCTAATGAAATGGGAGGAACTACTTAATGTTTTCTAGATATATAGCTTTTTGGGTTTGGTGGGATATTACAACGGGTTTATTTGAGATTTCGTGAATATAGATTCCCCGTTGATTTTACTCAATCCGATGGGAGTGAAATTAATTTGGTTGAAAATATTTAGAGTAATTTTATGATATAACATTTATTTTGACTTTTACAGTAATTTCAACTAATCTAAAGGCTATGAAGGGATATTTTGTCTTTATTTATACATCATGTTCATGATTGGTTTGTAATATTTCTGAAGGTGATCACATAGTGGCCTATTGAACTAGATATCTTTTCACACATGAGAAGAATTATCCAAAAAATTATCTTGAAATCACAATTGTGAGGCATGATCTATGGATTTGGTTTCATTACCATTCCAAAAAATTGTTTAATTATTATTTTTACAACAAAATCATAACATTTTTTATCAAAATGATTTGAGCCATAGACATATGTGTTATTTGGGATACCAACCTTCATTTTATTTCATCCTTTCAAAAATCTCTGGTAAGGGATATTACATTATTGATGAATTAAGTAGTAAATGTCTGACCTAGGGCATACGAGAATCATCCTATGTGTAGAATCTAATGGCTATCTTTGGGTAATTTCATTTGGAAGTCCAGGAGGATGTGATCGATTTTGTTTTCACAAACATTTAGTTGAATTTCACTCATCTGAAGATAATTATTTTGTATTGGTAGATTTATTTTTAATTTGGTAACATTAGGGACTCTCTTTATGGTTGAGAGGCCATTAGTGAGTGGTCGTTCGCCAATGAAGGTTTTCTATATTTTCAGAACATGTATATTATATCTTTTTCAATGAGAATGTATGCAATGTGGGATTATAATTATTCCCAATGGGAAGTTCTTCTATATGCCTCTAATTTTTTCTTTGACATGTAGAGATAATTTTGACATCCAAGTATTTTATGATTCATCAGTGAATTTTTTCACATCATCATACTTTCCAAAAGGTCATGTACATGCACTAAAGACCATCATGTTTTCATTATCCTCATTCGGTGCCTAGATGGATCTGGAATGTACATTCCAGGTATTTTTTGTTTGGGTATACATGTACCCATTATATGAAAAATGATATATGGGTAATAATATTTTGGATAACAAAATCGTAATACATTATACTAATTTGGTATTAAAATTTTTTGGGATTTGGGATGTTTATATCATAAAAAGATTTTCTATTTTGATTGATTGTCTTCTATTATAGTCTCGGGTTGGGATTCCCATTTTAATTATATCATATTGGGAGTCCTCTATGAGGAAATTTGATATCCAATATATTTTATCATAATATATCACGCACCAATGTATGGCCCAAAATAATGAGATAATCTTATTTTTTTGAATGCCCTATATGCTTATGTTCATAACCTTATTGGATCTTGGAATGAGCATTTGAGACTGGTTGAGTTTTCCAATCACAATAGTTACCCATCCTCTATAATGATTGATTATTTTAAGGGATTTTATGGTAGGTCATAAATGTCTCCATTCTGTTTGAATGAGACAGGTCATCATTGTAACGCCCCGACCCTAGTTACCAAGAGTTGATGCATTATTTTAATACATAAGCATGATTACAAGGAATCAAGTCCTGAAGGACAAATCGGTTTACCAATATTGGAAAATACATTACATACATGAATATTACATTACACAATATAACATATAATGAAACATAAATAATATTTATGAACGCCATTATTCCCTTGGCTTAACCCTGTATATAAATCACAATACACTTCATGGAAATCCAAGGGAAAGTAAAATATATAAATGGGTGAGGTCAGATACTTAGTAAGGATAACAATACAGAAGAAACTTTCAAAAATAAGCCTAAACATTTAATTCAATGTATAACTATAACAAAAGCCTTCAAAATATTTACTTCAGCATAATAAGGGAAAAATAAAATGAAGTAATTCCATTTACATATTCACAAGGATATTCTACTAGTCGAATAATCACATGCAATATCACTAACCACTTTGATAATGTTGGAATTCATAATTCCAGACTATCATAACCACATAGTCAAGGCCTTGTACCAAGACTACAAATAATATTTTTTCATGTCCTTGTGCCATGATACTAGTTTCTCTCATTAGACCTACTGATGCATCGAGGAGCTACAGCGGGCTCCACTCGTCACTTACTAAGTCCAATGAATTCCTTATATGAAAAGGTTTAATCATAACACAAACATTAGTAATAAAACTAGCATAAAAAATGTCAAAAATCTATCCCTAAAACATTAATGGTATAAAAATAACACATCCATAGTAAAACATATCACAGAACCATAAATACAATATTGAATATTTCTATCATAATAAATCATCTTCAAACACGTTTAAAATCCATAAAAGGAAGTTGACATAGATGAAAATTATTTATAAAACTCTTTGAGAAAAATATACCATTATCCTGAAATCATTTAAAAGTCACACAATTTAGAAAGGAAGACATTTAATGAAATTTTTGAATCAAAGTGTCCCATACAACATTGAATCTTTTGAATGTAATTTAAATTTTAAAAGCATTCATGTCCACATAAATAAATCCTTAAAACCATTTTTAAGAAATGGACACTAATGAGAATGATTTGGAAGAAAAAAATTTTAAAACATTTGAAATTATTTTTTTAAAAAAAGTTCCATAAAATAATCCCTTTGAAAACTCTTTCATGAAACCTATACATGGATAATAATTATGTCCCATTATATACATACATAAAAACAACCTTGGATAATAAAGAGATTGTGATATTAACCCTTACCAATTTAGTAACTTACGAAACATAAAACCCATGAAAGAGGTATCATACAATGAATATGTAAATACATAGAAATTAAATTTTATAACAAAAAGAATACAATTATGGGCAGTATATACACCACACAAAAGGTAATAGTGGCAATATGGTACGAATCTCATGGGAATAAGGAGCGAGATAAAAACCCCTTACCTTGCACTTTCCTTTAGTCGAGGGTAAGTTTAACCTCCTGTATGAATATCATAGTATGTTAATAAATTTTACCAAAACCATTTTAGAATTTATTATATCATACATGATTCATTAATGACTTTATAATACCCATTTAATAATAATTTCCATGTTAAATTAACATTTCGAGTAATAATCACTTTCTTTATCGTTCATGTTTTAACTTGTTACTCTTGATTGTATCACTTAGACCAAGATTTAAATACTTCCAGAATATAGAAATTTATTTATATATCATATATATTTATAATATAAATATCTATAATAGACATATATATGAAATTAAAAACACCATTTATGGAGACAGTAGACAGTAGGTACGCATAAACGATGTTTCTGTTTTCATATCGTATTGAACGGAACTAGTTGAATAAGTTATAAGTAAGGACACATATATATAAATATATATATCTCTAGTAGAATTATTATTTCATATATTACATACTTATTAGTAATATATATATTTTTATAATCTTCGATGAATGGTGATCATGGAAAGGATTCTCATCACACTGTTCAGACGGTAATCTGTACGTACGCACGAGTGACAATATACATTACTTAATGGTGTGGAATTGGATGGTATATTAATTTTATAGAGACATAATCATGATATTTTCATTATTTATATACATATTAATCATCATTATATCCATCCAAATAACAAAGTGTTGAATAACAAATTACACCATGACGTGGAGACGGTAACCCGTACATACACACGCATGGTGACATTATCATTCATAAGATGGATAGAATAATGAATATAGTTGTGAAATATTTTAAATATAATAACAGTATATAGAAGATACTGGATTTATTATTTTAGAATGGAAATAACATAGAAATAAGAAGTGGGAGAAAAAATGAAATTGAAAGAGGGTGGTGAAATCTTTACCTCTTCTTCGGGATATTCCTTTTGATTTGATCAAAAGGGATCCTTAAGAATTAGTTTTATCAAACTAAGCCCTCTAGGTTTAAGTGATAGAAGTTGAGAGAATTTTTTTTTGGGGTTTGGCCGAACCAAAAGGCTTTGATGGTGTGAAATGGAGAGAAGATGGAGTGCCCTTTTATAAGATGGGTGAGGGGCACCTTAGGAAAAGTTAGAAATATTATTTTATAATAAATTCATATTTGGTTTCTAATGGCTCCAAATTGGATTATTAAAATTATAAGGTGGGGATAGGATGAAAACAACACAACCAATATTTTTTAGACAGGTTTGGGTCACTTTATTAACCTTGTCTTTTAGTTTTAACTCTTAGTTAATTAGTTTTACATTTACCATGTCACTTTATATTTTTATATTATTTGGATAATAAACATACTATATAATTCCAAGTGACCCAAAGTGGTCCATTAATGACACACCTATCATTATACAAGTCCTTTGTCTGAAACTATGATTTTTAGGAATTGAATATCAATTAATAATATAATAGTTGTTTTAAAAACTCATTTATGTCAATTTTGACACAATTCAATAATTGATTTTTGTTAAAGTCTTAAAAACGTTATTAATTCAAACCAAATTGATTTATGATATCCTAACATCTCATATTAACTAATTAAATTCTTTTATGGCATCGAAAAATTCAAATTATATTTATTTTAATATTTATAATACTAATTATTTGATTCATTCATTAATAAAGAAAATGCTGCATCATTATTGTTTCATACATAAATTTAATTATTCAATGTCTAAAAAATAAAAATAAAATACCATTATGCAGGAAATACTTTTAGATTTCTGATGAATATTTATATTTGAAAATATAACATATATAACCCTATGTATAAATTTTTGTTCGAAAAGATTATGCTTATGCAATTTTTGTATTTAAATTATCTTAATTAATATAAAGTGTCATTATCATTTACAAGTGGCTCCATGGGGTCCCAAAATTGACCCAAAGATTTCCATGGTCCGACATGTATCAACCAATAGGGTTAGGACATGTTTTATGGTAATTTAATATTGTTATAATATTATTTGTTCCCCTATTTACCGTATTTACCCTTTTACCATGGTAAATAAAATATTTTCTGAAGGGATTATTCAAAATGTCTAAAAATAAGAGTTAGATATTTACAAAATTTGGACATCCTAATTTCAAATATAGAATCCATTTTTCCAAATTCAAAACAAAGAAGTGTAAGAAATAAATTTCAAATTAATTTCCGCTGTGAAAACAAAAAGCGTGTTTTTTAGAAATAATAACTATCAAAAGATTGACACTTGTTTATGTCCTGTTTAAATGTGAAATTATGTCTAATGACCAAAATTTTATAAAATGGTAAAAATATATTATAAATATACTTAAAACCACAGAAATTCATAATTTATCACTATTAATTATTTTGATTAAAAATGTTGTTTTTAATTAAAAATTAGTAAATTTCACTATTCATCCAAAATTTGAATGTTTTTAGAAAAATAAAAACAATTCACCCAAAGATAATTTCTATATTCTGAATCCAAAATTGATGTCCATATAGAAATATAAAATTTATCAAATTTCAAAAACTAGGTATTACTATTCATAAAGGCTGTTTTGATTGATCATGGTGTGTTAGAATCTCGAAGTTGCGTACAATGCAAGCTATTGAATTATTCAAAGGGAAATGTAGCATGGAAGCATGGAGTGTTACATTATACCCTCCTTTAATAAATGGTGTCATAGCAATTTATGCTCAGTATTAGAATCTTGGGGTTGACATTTCAAAATATCCTAGTTGAAATCCCTCATTGAAAAATGGATTAATGAGGCCACTATTTAAAATAAAGAGTGGTAAGTGTGAAGGTTACCAAAAAAAACACATACTAGGGTTACATGTATAAAAACATGGATATGTAAGAGAAATATAACCATCAACATCTGATGGAGAGTTTTAGAGAACATGGATACGAAAAGGCCAACAATCACAATGCCATAAAAGTGTGATGATCTATGGTACCATCTAGGAAAATGTTTTTGTTCTAGGTTCCTTTCCTTGATGTTTGGTAATTTATTTATGAGATTGGATAATATCATAAGGCGATATAATTTCATTATAATTAGAGTTTTATCCATTAATAAATTTCTACCAAAAACTCATCTTTCACCCCAAAACATAATACAACTTAGAAATACTCTATTTATCCTAATCGTAGATGGTTCCAAATGTAATGAATTTATAATTCACATATCAGAACCATTAAAAAAATAAACTACATTATACTATCCAGGAATGTCACGTAGTCAAGTGGTAGGTTATAAAACCCAATCACACTATGGTTGTGGGTTTGATTCCCACACCTTTGTCCGACGCGACGGGTTGTCACACGGTCTGCGTGTTGTCCTTTTATAAAAAATCCAAAAATAAACTTCCAAACTTAATCCATTACATCCTTTAGTCTTATCCAAAATACTTGTATCAAAACTCATAGTCCAAAATTTATATTAAGTTAAACACAATGGAGATCCTTTTTTTCATGTAATAACATGTGAACACCTTCATGATGTATTATTTTAAAACATGGTAACATCCTGCATTACCATAAAACATTACTGATTACATTCATACTCCCTTATACCATATAGAATACTGTATATACTCCTTCTATTCAAAAATGATGTAAACTCAAACAATGAGAAATCATTAATTAGTTTTAAGGTAGTCAAGAATATCTAATATAATTTATTCAAATCAACTATCTCTTATTCCAAAATCACTACCTCATTATCGGGACCATATTAAGGATTACCATTCCTTCAATCATGTATTTTACAAAAAGTGTTGCACACTATAATCACAAATACTCAATAAAATAGTATGTTAGTACAATCATTATTTATCTCCATAATTCATACAACCAGTATACTGTAGATAAAATACACAAATGAAATAACTCTATAATAACAACATAAGAACACTAGTCATTCATCTTCATCTAAGGTAGTATCATAACTTGATTATTATCCAATAAAATCATTTGTGGTATACTCTTATGACTAGGACATTGATTCGCGTAGTGTCTCAACACCTTGCAGATGAAGCAGTTTAAATTTGAAAACTTTTTTTTACCTTTAAAATCACGTACTTGGTGTCCTTTTTCTACACACTTACAACAAAAACCCATTTCTTTCAAGCATTTAACAATGTGATTATTTCCAAATTTATCACATAAGAAAAAATCCTTCTTTCCCCTATTCCCTTTATCCATATTTCTCTCTACCATCCTTTTCTTCTCTTGCTTCCCTTCAAAGACATAAGAATCAGAGAATTTATTACTTATCTTAATAACATATGATATTATTTCTTCATATGTTGAGAATAAATGGGATAATATTTGCCTTCTAAATGTTGCCTTAATACCATGAATGATATGACCCTTCTTAATGTTTGGATCATATGTATTGCGAGAGTTATCATTCCTTATAATGGGAACCATTTCTAAACAATGGCATACACTAGGTCAGTTTATGAATCACAATTCATAATTCCAAACATGTAAAATACCTAACGTAAATTGAACAGTTTATGGATATAATTCATAATCATAAAAATGTTATCTTTGAGTATGTATATACTCATAGACCCTTCATAATGGTTTGTAAAAAAAATTAGAATTATTCTATGCATATCCCCCGGTAGTGTCATAACTAAGAGTACTGCAAGGCTCGTTGTCGTTCACCAGTTCCCGTTCGAGTCTACTCAATGCGGAGTTTTCAGGTTTTACCCCTAGGTACATCTGTGCCAGAGCCGCCTCTACCTACTCATATCAAGACATAGATGTATTTCTTGTAAAACTCACACAATCTCTACAATAACAAAATTCTATGAAGTTCTTCTATACTAATCCTCAATGTCTATCTTAGGTCTATGTGCTCTAATCAGAGTTTATCTAAATCTAGCATCCAAGGTTATTGAAAAACTTCCTCTGATACAAACTGTAATGCCCTGACCCTTGTTACCCATAGTCGGTGCATTATTTTAATACATTGGCGTGATTTCAAGAAATCAAGCCTTGAAGGACTGATTGGTTTAGCAGTCTAGGAAAATAGATTACATACATTACTTTTACATTACACTTTATAACATATAAAAAAACATAAATAATCCTTTATGAAATCCATTATTCCCTTGGCATAATGCTGCATATCAATCACTATACACTTCTTGGAAATCCTGGGAAAAATAAAACCTAGATAGGGGTGAGCTCAGAAGCTCAGTAAGGATAACAATATAGCAGAAACATTCATAAATAATCATAAACATTTAAGTCAATGTATAACTAAAACAAAATCCTTTTTAACATTAACTTTAGCATAATATGAGAAAAATAAAATGATGTAATGTCATTTACTTATTCACATGGATATTCTACTAGTCGAATAATCACATGCAATATTACTAACAACTTTCATAATGATGGAATGCATAATTCCAGACTATCATAACCACATACTCAAGGCATTGTTCCAAGACTACAAATAAGATTTTTTCGAGTCCTTGGGCCAAGACAGTAGTTTGTTTTATGAGACCTACCGATGCATCGAGGAGCTATAACAGGATCCACCCTTCACTTACTAAGTCCAATTCATTCCTCATATAAAAATGTTTAAACATAACATAAACATTCATATTAAAACTACCATAAAAAATGTCAGTACTTTACCCCTAAACCATGAATGGTATAAAAATAACACATCCATAGTCAAACATATCACATAAAAAAAATACAATATAGAATATTTGTATCATAATAAATTATCTTCAAACAAGTTTAAAATCCATCAAAGGATGTTTACATAGATGACAATGATTTGTAAATCTTCTTTAGAGAAATATCCCTTTATCCTAAAATCAGTTAAAAGTCACAAAATTTAAAAAGGAATACATTTAAAGAAATTTTTGAATCAAAGTGTCCCATAAAACATTGAAACCATTGAAATTAATTAACGTTTTAAAAACATTCATGTCCATATAAATAAATCCTAAAAACCATTTTAAAGACATGGACATTAATGAGAAAGATTTAGAAGAACAAATTTTTAAAACATTTGAAATGATGTTTTTTAAAA
Organism: Viscum album; assembly: GCA_963277665.1. NCBI lineage: Eukaryota > Viridiplantae > Streptophyta > Magnoliopsida > Santalales > Viscaceae > Viscum > Viscum album. The sequence continues at coordinate 309,472,445 of OY728158.1, forward strand.
ATTTCCTTAAAATAATCCATTTGAAAACACTTTCATGAAACATGTACAGGGATAATAAATATGTCTCATTAGATACTTACGTAAAAACAACCTTGGATAATAAAGAGATTGTGAAATTAACCCTTACCAATTTGGTAACTTACGAAACATACACCCCATGAAAGAGGTATCATACAATGAATATGAAAATACACATAAATTAAATTGTATAACACAAAGAATACAATTATGGGCAGTATATACACCTCACTAAAGGTAATAGTGGCAATATGGTATGAATCTCACAGGAATAAGGTGTGAGATGAAGACACCTTACCTTGAATTTTCCATTATTCGAGGGTAAGTTTAACCTCCTGTATGAAGATCATAGAATGTTTTTAAATTATACCAAAACCGTATTAGAATTTATGATATCATACATGATTCGTTAATGACTTTATAATACCCATTTAATAATAATTTCCATTTTTAATTAACATTTCGTGTAATAATCGCTTTCTTTATCGTGCGTGTTTTAAATTGTTACTCTTGATTGTATCACTTAGACCAAGAATTAAATACATCCAGAATATAAAACATGAGTTCTATATCATATATATTTATAATATAAATAGACATATATATGAAATGAAAAACACCGTTTATGGAGACGATAGTCCATACGTACACATAAACACTCTTTCCGTTTTCATATCGTATTGAACAGAACTAAGTGAATAAGATATATGTAAGTACATATATATATATATATGTATATCTCCACAAGCATTGTAATTTCATATATTACATACTTATTAGTCATATATATATTTTTATAATTGTCGATGAATGGTGATCGTGGAAAGGAATCACATCGCGTCATGGAGACGGTAATCCGTACGTACGCACGATCGACAATATACATTCTTTAAAGGTGTGAAATTGGATGGTATATTAATTTTACAGAGACATTATAATGTTATTTTAGTTATTTATATACATATTAGTCATCATTATATCCATCCAAATAACATAGTGTTGAATAACAAATTACGCCACAGCGCGGAGACGGTAAGTCATACGTACGCACACAAGGTGACATTGTCATTCATAAGATGTATAGAATAATGAATATAGTTGTGAAATATTTATAATTAAATCACATTATATAAGAAAAAATTAGATTTATTATGTTATAATGGAAATAAAAAATAATGAATAAGTGGAAGAAGAAAGGAACCTGAAAAAGGGTGGTGAAATCATTACCTCTTCTTTGTGTTCTTCCTTTTGATTTGATCAAAAGGAGTCTTTAGGATTGCTTTCTAATCAAAATAAGGCCTCTAGGTTGAATTTAGGGAAGATTAGAGTATATTTTGGCTGGGGATGTCTGAACCAAAAGGTTTTGAAGGTGTGAAATTGAGAGAAGGGGGAGTTCCCTTTTATAAGAGGGGTGAGGGGCACCTTAGAAAAAGCTAGAAATATTATTTTATAATAAATTCATATTCATTTTATAATGGCTCTAAAGTATTTTATTCAAAGTATATGGTGGGGAAAGGTCGAAAAAACTAAACCAATAGGTTTTATATCTATTTGAGTCACTTTATTAACCTTTTCTTTTAGTTTTAACTCTTAGATAATTAGTTTGACATTTACCATGTCACTTTGTGTTTTTATATTATTTGGTTAATAAAATTTCTATATACTTCCATTAAAACTGAAAGAGGTCCATTAATTATACACCTATCATTATATATGTCCTTTGTCCGAACCTAATATTTTTAGTAATAGAATATCAATTAATAATATAATTGTTGTTTTAAAAACACATTTATGACAATTTTGACACTATTCAATAATTGATTTTTGTTAAAGTCATAAAAACATTATTAATTCGAAACAAATTCATTTAAGAAATAATAAAATGTAATTTTAACCAATAAAATTCTTTTATGTCATCAAAACATTCAAATTATTTTTATTTTAACTTTTATAATACCAATGATTTGATTCATTCATTAATAAGGAAAATACCGTATCATTATCGTGTCATAATTAAATTTAATTATTCAATGTCTAAAAATAATAAATAAAATAACATTATGTATGAAATATTATTATCTTTATTATGAATATTTATAGTCAAAAATATGACATATATAACCCTATGTATAAATTGTTTTTCTAAAAGATATATGTTTATGTCATTTTTTATTTACTTTAACTTATTTAATATAAAGTTTCATTATCACTTAGAAGTAGCTCCATGGGGTCCCAAATTAGACCCAATGATTCCCATGGTCGGATATGTATCACAAAATAGGGTTAGGACACGTTTTAGGGTAATTTAATATTATTATAATATTATTTTGTGACCCTTAATTACCGAATTTACCCTTTAACCATGATAAATAAAATATTTACTGAAGTAATTATTCAAAAAGTCTAAAAATAAGAGTTACCTATTTACACAATTAGGACATCCTGATTACAAATATAGAATCCATTTTTCCAAATTCAAAACATATTAGTTGTAACACCCCAAGCTTCCACGATACACTTCTCTTTAAATAATACAATAGCGTGTGCTGTACGCAACATCGAGTTCTAACACACACCACAACCAATCAAAGTAGCCGTTATGAATAGTAATACCTACTTTTTGAAATTATATATATTTTATATTTCAAAATGGACATCATTTTTTGATTCAGAATATCGAAATTAGCCTATGTTGAATTTTTTGTATTTTTGTGAGAACATCAAATTTGTTATGAATAGTGAAAAAAACTTAAAAAAAACTTTTTAACAAAAATAATTCATAGTGATAAATTATAATATTGATTGGTTTTAAAGTATCATTATAATAAATTTTTACCATTTAATCCAATGGTGGTCATTAGAATTAATTTAACATTGAAATTAGAGATAAACAATTGTCAATCTTTTGATATATATTGTTTCTTAAAAACACGCTATTTGTTGCGACCACGGGAATTAATAATAAAATTAATTAATGAAACACATATTTTTGGAATTTTGTAAAATAGACATCATTTTTGAATTCGGAATATCAATTATAGCTTAGGGTGAAATTTTGGCATTGTTCTAGAAAAATTCATTTTTTGATGAATAGTGAAACCACTAAGTGGTAGTTAGAAAACTGATTTTTCGTTTAAATGAAACATTACCACTTCTGTGATTTGATTTTTAATAATCTGACATACATGGTTTTCATTAGGAATTAAAATGTGGTTCAATGGGATTAAAATAATTTTTGGTGAATAGTAACTTTTCAGTTTAATTAATCGCGATTAAAGGAAATCAGTGTAATTTAAGGTAAAGATAATGTTATAATAATATGAAATGACCTTTACACTTGTCCTACACCTATTGGATGAGTCATGGCCGACCACTAAATTCCATGGGTCAACTTGGGGACCCCATGGATCCACTTTGGTAGGAAAATGACATTAAAATCTTTTTATTTAATGTTAAAATAAAAATGTCACAAACATAAGTTGTTTTACTAAAACAATTTTTAAATGGGGTTATACAAGTCATATTTTTGACTATAAATATCAATTAGAAAGCTATAAATATTTCCTACATCATGATAATTTTTTTATAATTTTTAGAGATTATTTAAATTAAATTACTTATGACACCATGATGATGCTGCGATTACCTCATTAATTAACTATTTAAATAAAATGAAATGATAATGTCAAATCCAAGGCTTACACTTGTCCAAAGCCTATTGGATGGGTATATTTAGAACCCTTATCACCTTATCCTAGAACTATATAATTTTGGGACCTCTAATATCCGAAAAGTATCGCATAATAATGTAACATTTCCTTACTTTCCAAGAGTGCCCCTCATCTCCACTTATAAAAGGCCCCCACCACTACCACCTTACTCACACTTTCAAAGCCTTTTGGCACGACTATGCTCTGCCCAAATACTCTCCCAACATCCCACTCTTACTCTTATAATCCTCACTTTGGGAATAATTCTTCCGATGGAAGCCTTTGGCTCAAATCAAAAAGAGTTACCCAATTTTAAGGTAATGTCTTCTCAAATGTTTTTTTGTTTTATTTTTCTTCTCCAACCCCCAAAACTCTTATTTTTCAATTCTTTTGTAACAAAACCAGTATCCCCAATATACTAGGATGTTTTTATAAGAATTATTAGAGCTACACTTACACACACATACATATAATGTTTAAAGAACATACTGTTTCTGTGGATGGCGAATTTCTGCCTCATGAAACGATGATTGTTCAATATTCTTTTAACACCTCTAATGGTGGCCATTTTGATGACACTATTTTAATATATGATATATATATATTATGTTAATGTTTTCTTTATTATTATTTATTTCTCATTTGTGGCATACTTTAGGATTTCCATTATGGGTAAACGCGATAATTTCATTTTAGGAAGTGCGGACTACCACACCCTCAAAGTGATTTGAATCGTTAATGCCATATGTGGGATGTATAAAGGATGGGGTAAATGGTATTATAAATTATATTATACTGGAATTAAATTATAACTTTATATAATTATAACTTCATTCTATTAAATTAGAAATAGAAATGAAATTAGCGTTCATGCGTACGTACGGCTTACCATCTCCATGAACGGTGCATTTCATTTCTAACCTCTAAATGTTATGTAATATTATAAATGAATGTATATACTAGATATAGATGATGTATATTATATATACATCTTTAATATAATTATGGATATAATTGATATATTACCACATGAACAAAGTGTAATTATAAGTAGTTTATTTTTGACTCAAGTACCTAAGATCGTCAAAATGACCATTATTAACGTAAATAATTACATAATGTTCATAACATGGAAATAAGTAATATAAAATGTATAATAAACTTTAAAAAGGTTCTTATGAAATTATAAATTAACTCTAGTTTATTATTCAGAAGATCAAATAACGGTCGAGTGAATTCAGACACGAGGTAAGGGAACTTCTTAACCCAATTTCTTTTCTTTGGGTTAATCTCCTACTTTAAAATTAAGTGATTAAATTATTATCTTGTATTTGTAATTTATTTATGAGTACTTATAGTTAATACACATAATAGATCTATTTTATTTAAAAAATGATCTTTGTAAGGGACTTTGTCTCAATCACCTTTCATTGAGGCATATTTTGTTTTATATACAACTTTCTTTTATACGGTGTATAAACCCCTTTGACTTTTACCTTTATTCAAATGAAATCATTTAATATGAAGCGTTTTTACTAAAAGACCAAAGGAATGTTTTTTCTTACGTATGCGGCGACAACGAATTCTATGCCGCTGTGACTATTATTGTAGTTTCAGCTTCCTCTATAAGCCATAACCTTTTTTAAAATAAACATAAATACAATGTTTTACTTTTAATTTATTTTGGAATTGAAAATGGTTTTGATAATTTTTTTTATTATATCAATGTGTTGTATTGATATCTTGTGATTGAAGTGTGGAAATATTACGTTTCCTTTATGCATGTTTTATGTGATACAATTATGTTATGGTTTCTGATATGTTTAAACCTGTTCATATGAGGAATGCATTGGACTTAATAAGTGACGGGTGGAGACCGCTATAGATCCTCGATGCATCAGTAGGTCTTAGGAGACAAACTAGTGTTTTGGCATGAGGCCTTGACAAAATATTATTTGTATTCTTGGCACGAGGCCTTGGCTACTTGGTTATGATAGTCTGGAATTATGCATTCCATCATTATGAAAGTTATTATTGATATTGCATGTGATTATTCGACCAGTAGAATATCCATGTTAATATGTAAATGGCATTATTTCATTTTACATTTTCAATATTATGTTGAAGTTCATGTTTAAAAGGATTTTGTTTTAGTTATACATTGCCTTAAATGCTTATGTTTATTTATGAAATCTTCCGCTATATTGTTATCCTTACTATGTATCTGAGCTCACCCCTTTCAATGTTTTAATTTTTCTAGGATGTGAAGAATTATATTATGAATGACCTGCAAAGATAATATAAGGCGATATGAAGAGAAGATGATGTAGTATTGTTTTACTTTATGATGTAATGTAACATTTATGAATGTATCTAGTGTTTCCAAGGCTACTAAACTAATCGGTCTTTCGAGGCTTGATGTTTTGTGATCATTCCAATGCTACGAAGTAATGCACCGACTCCGGGTAGCTGGGGTCGGGGCGTTACAGTAGTGGCAGAAATTAATTTATAATTAATTACTGCTGTCAAAACAAAAATCGTGTTTTTAAGAAATAATAACTATCAAAAGATTGACACTTGTTTATGTTTGGTTTAAATGTGAAATTACATCTAATAACCAAAATTTTATAAAATGGTAATAATATATTCTAAATATATCTTAAAAACACAAAAAAAATCATAATATATTAGTAATATTTATTTCGATTAAAAAATGTTTTTTTTAATAAAAAATTTGTAATTTTCCCTATTCATCCAAAAATGAATGTTTTAAGAAAAATACCAAAATTTCACCCTAGGATAATTTCAATATTCGGGATCCAAAAATGAAGTCCATTTTTAATGATAAAATTTATAAAATTTCTAAATATGGGTATTACTATTCAAAACGGCTATTTTTATTGGTCACGGTGTCTTAGAATCTCGAACTTGCGTACAATGCAAGCTATTTTTTTATTCAAATGGAAAATTACCGTGGAAGCATGGGGTGTTAAAATCATTCCATGGTTGGACCATGTTTGGTCCAAAAGATGAAAATGGGGATTCTATTGATTCATCAAAGATTAGTGATGGTACTGAGATGGTTTAAGTCTAATTTTTATAATCATATGTGTCTTTTAGAGTTTTTTGGAGAATAATGTTTTATGATAGATTCACCATTATGAGTCATTAATGTATCAGGTAATAAAAATATTTCTCCAAGGGTTTTGGGTCCCATTGAGATTGTGGAATAGGTAGGTAATTTTTACTATAAATTTAAATTTATTGCATATTTAATGCTCATTGAAAACATTTTTATCACATCACAAGTCATGAACTACTATTCTAGCCTTTCCCATATCTAGAGTTGGCATGAACATGATGTTAAACAATAATTTTTCTGACTATTGATCGTGAGATGATTGTTGATTTTGAGGCAATGGTTCTTTGTGGAAAGATGATGGATTTTTTTCTATTATGCCATGGTTATAATTCGCATGATACTTTGGGGTGTGAGGCACTAATGAGGGGGAATTCACCTCATCCCTCTAACATGGATCCTTCTTGATAGGGTTTCTGGGGAAGGATTATTATTTTGTTATGAGGTTATAAGATTCTATTACCTTCTTTTTGGTAAATCAATAATATTTTTATCACCCATTGGAGGGGTCCTATATCATGGTGTTTAAATTTAATTTCAAAGACTTTTGGGAAATTTCGGGAAGTGGATGGTAGCAACATTGTTTTCCCTAAATATGCACCCCTATTGAATGAAATATACCATATATAGTAGGGGAGGCATGGTTGGTGCATAATTTTCTAATCCATGTTCCCTGCCATGTGAAACCATGGGAAGAAAACATTAGGGTCCATGATTAAGTCATAAAGATTATTTAACTATTCCCCCTCTCTCCAGAAAACAATGCATAAAATATTTTAATACATTAATTTTTATTTTCTAAACCTCACACTCATATCTCCCCTCTAGTCACCCACATTTGACCATAATAATTTTTTTTATCCTTATTGAATATCAACATGTAAAATTCAATCATACATATTATTATCTTTGGGATGAAAATTTTAAATGATCCCCCTCTTCTCCTTCCAATAAGTGAATCTTCTCCCATTAGATTCTCCAAATATTCATATTCTCTCGTATTTAAGGGGTGATAAATCAATATGTTTCTAGTTGATATAATTTCTATTTTATGAATGCGGATTCATGGTTTGATACCTAATTTAACGATGCAATAATTCTTCATTGGTGGATCCCATTACTGGTGCTGTGTTGATTAGATCGTTTGATTACATGTAAGAGGTTCAATAATGATTTACCTATAAAATGATACTGTATTTTAAATTATTTATTTAAAATATTTTTATAAATTAATTAAAAACAAGGATTTGAGATAATTTTATGTTGATCTGAAATGGGTGTCGAAATTGTGAAAAGCCTAATATTTTCCTTACACTATAATTGTAAGTTGAATTTGATAAAACGATGAATTGATAGGAAATTTGATTTGATTAAGTGAAGAAATGATTAATATATAGAATATAGTATTAAATTGTAAATTATTTTAAATGGAATAAATTTTATGAAATCTTATTATTAGGTTTTCAAATGAAAATCCATGTTGAATATAATTTTTTTGAATTTAACTATGATTTATTGAATGATTTGAAATGAATTATTTTTCCAAAAACTAATTGATTGATTGATTAAATAAAATGCTAACCTAGTTAGATATTGGTAACATGGATAAAAACTATAGGACTCCAACTCTAAATTTTATTCATGATTAACATAATAACTAAACCCAATTTGGTATGATTTCCCAGAATAGGTTCTATTTAATGGTGTTGATTCTAGTATGCACAACTCCTTCGGTCATGATCATTAATGATATGTTTAATGATCCTATTACTATAAATTAATATAACAAAAATATTATCACATGGTGATATGATATGTTTATATTTTATTATTAAACACCATTGATTATGATCAATTATATTCATGCTAATTTATTTAAATAATTGTTTTATATACTATATTTATTCAATATTATTTTGATATTTATTCCATATCATTGATTGAAACGATTTTTTTAAAAATAGGTATCTTCCATTTTATTCCATGTTTTGTTTTTCATGAATGAATAAATTGTCTATCGTTATGAAGTTTCTTATAGAAGACATGGTAAGACCCATCTAGGTTGCTTATCTCATAACCTATATTCACATTTGGGAAATTGTAGATTATAACTTACCAAGTCCATACATATAGAAATCTCTTCTTGGTGGTGTTGATATTCTTGATCCATGGGACCCAAACTAAAAGTGGTGACCTATAAAGAATTTATCATCTTATTACATTAGGTGTCTGAGATTTTTTCTTGAAATAGGTTTTTTCTCATGGTGTTGAACTATTTTGGGAATTATTTTATATGTTTCTTTGTACATTCTCTATGAGTTGGGTTAACAATCAAATTTTTATCATTTATAATCAGTTTTTTTTTTCAAAATGTGTTCCCACACTATTTTTGTATAATGTATGGTGCTAGTTTCCTACCCTTTGTGATCGAGAACACCGTGCTGATATGTTTAGACTATATTGGGTATTATAGTACCCTTGTATTTAGGATGGTTCATGAAATGAACAATATAACTGTCATAAATAATCTATGTAATTTATCTATATTCAATAAAAAAATTTCATAATGAAGAATTTTAAAATTGAAAAATTATATTTTATTTATAAATGTTTTTTTCATTAAACCATTCCCCCATTAATAAATTTCTCACTCAAAACATTCATTTCATACACTATGATAGACAAGGTTACTTAAGTTACATCACATATTCTGGAGCATATGTCACCACATGAAACATGTAGTTCTCCCATAATACTTTGAAAAGGAGTATATTCATGCTTCATATATAATTGTATCAGTGATCTATGATCTTCACTAGATTCACCTCATATGAAATATCACCCTTTAATAATACCACCTCTTCATTTAGAAAATGTTAGTTGTATATATGTTATTTATAAAGAGGGATACATTTTGAAAATCATGAATATGTGGTAGTTCAGCTAACAATGATATTCAATAGGCCACTGATTTGATCCAATAATATATAAAATGGAAACATTTGTATTAGACTAAGCATTCCCATCATCTAATACCTAATCACAATTTTCCACAGAGATATATAAAAGAAAAATTTATCTCCTACCTGAAACTGTAGGTTTTATTGATTAATGTATTTATTTATATTTTGTTATATTTTGGGGATTTGATATTATGTTTAATGGTTCGAACCTCCTCTTTAATTTTTTGGTCATGATCGGGTCCATCGTATTTTTCTTCCCAACTTCATTTTATCATTCCTAGTTGTGGCACTTATTCCCATACAAGGCCTCATAAGTTTCATATGAATTATATAATGGGAAATATTCTTATATTATAACTCTAATAGGCGAAGATTTCAGTACCAACTTCCTTGGAATTACATCGACCATAATATAAGAATATCATTAAGGGTTTGAATTTCTTTTGAGATTGAAGATCCATCATATTTTGGTAAGAAGTTATGAAGATCAGTTCTGTAAAAAATACATAATGAAGTATTCAAAAAAAACATGTGTTAATCCTCGTATAATGATAATATAAAATTGATATCAGAACTCCATGAATTCCTAAAAATTTTATAGGTATATTTTATTAAGTTATTTACGGGAAAAATATTTCCGGATATTAATTAAATGTGATTATTTTTTAAGAGAATCCACTATCGCCCATATGGACTTATTAACTTTATTTTTCCTCGTAGTCCTATGAAAAAATAAATGGAAATATTTTTCAATTTCCATACTAGCATGGGAATGGTTTCATCATACCCTTAGACTTATATCCTTCTATATTGACATTTTTTAAAAACGGGGATAAAGATAAAACCTCCACAATCTCCATATTCAAGTTTTCCCATGATATTTTCAATCAGAGCACTATACTTCACAGTGATTTAATAAGAAAAAGAAAATGATTAGTTATGGAAATCATCCATAAGTTCTATCCTCATTTTTGGTATTGATGGGCCACGTATATATAGGTTAAAACCCATATAACTCTATCATTATAATTGTTAGACTATTGAAGATTATTTATCTTCTTCTATAGTAACTTATTATCATTTGGGGTCTCCATGAATTTATCAATAGTGGATGGTTGAGTAGATATCTGAGAAAGGTTAGTTGAAGAGGCATTTAATATTCTCATGTCCATCCTTTAGATTTCTAAGGATATTGGTTCCATTTAAATCCTAATTATAGATATAGTTGTGGGATCCTTTATACATAGAGAATCATCCACTTTGTTTGATTTCATAGGATTGTAATGGATTTATAAATCATAACAATTTATCATCTCTAACCAACTTCATTTGTTCATATTGATATCCATTGTTTGAATCTATACATTAGACTTTTATGTTATATATATATGTCACACATCTTCCCATTGAAATAATGTCACCAAACCTTGAATGAAAAGATAAATGTAGGTTTTTAGATCATTTTTTGGGTACTTTTACTCATGGATCATAAATTATTGAGAGGAATGTGGTACCAATTTCTTATATTTCATGAGAAGAAACCCAATACCATTTTATATATATCATTTTGTATCAAAAATACTTCTATACCAATAAGTAATGTGAGTTCAATTATAATGATTATCCTCGTATTCAACTCCTTTAATCTCTCTTCTAATTCATTAGTATATAAAAAGCATAACTACATTCCATGTAATCATGTTTAGTGGGATTGAAAATCAGGATAATTTTCCCACAATATGATAGTATCACCCCACTAATTTGGGAAAACTATGAACTTATAGAAGATATGTTGTTCTTGGTCATCCTTCAATTTCCACCATTTTAAAGGAACTAATGATATCTATTTATTTATGAGGAGATTTCCAGGGATGGTTACATTCTCAACTCAAATCTTAAATTTAATATGATCTTCCTAAAAAAAAGTTATTCTAAAATATCATTTGTAAACATTTGAAATTCCGCCCATGCTCCTCCATACATTTTACTAGATTAAAATATCATCTATACAGACAACCAAAAATTTCATGATCAAATCTATATTGAATATATTTTTCCTGTCATTTTAGATTATAACATAATAATATATTTTATAGGTAATCAGATTGAAATTTTATTTCAGTTGGATTTTTCAAAATGTTGTATTTGGGATATCCTCTTTAATTACATTTAAATAAAAATATCCTGACCAATTATTGACATTAGTTTTGAATTATTATCTAAATTGTTATCAAGGAATTCATAAATATATGGAAGGGGATATTATTTGTTTGAAATTATAATTTTTAGATTATGATAATCAATATAGAGGGGAATTTTCCAATCCTTCACCTTGTTGAATTGGACTGGTGCACCCTAGGGTAATGCACATGGGAAGATAAGCACTTAATCAAGATTCTGTGAAAGTTACATCATTATAAATTCATGTTAAACCACGACCATTCTATAAAGAGTCTTGAATTTTTTAAAAGAAACTGGTAAAAATATTATTGAGATATCAAACTATCAACTAAGAGTAAGTCCAAACTATTCCTTTAGAATACATCACTAAATTCCATCATAATGAGAATTTCATCAATGATGATCTTTCACTTAGTCCAAATTATTCACGCTTGATATTCCTTCTAATAGAGAAATAATATTTGTTCTTATGATTAGATACCTAATGAGTTTCATTATATTCTTTAATCATATATATAATCATAGGGTTGTTTTTAATATAGAAGGTGAGATCCTCCTCTCATAGATTTATGTTGGATTTATACAAGAAAAAGCTAATCTTTGACTAGATTGATATCAAGATATGATAAGTGGAGTATCATATGGTTTTATAAGAAATTCGTACCATAAATATGGAAAATGGATTAGTAATATGTTGGGATGTAGAATTTGAACCATTTTTTATACTCACCAAGTACATGACATCCATGTTTTGAAGTGATTTTGAATAGTTAAATATATCATGCTTGATATAAATATATCATTAAACCACCAATGATAAACCATCCTTTCATTACACAATTTTAGACATGATCATTTAATTCATCCAAACTTGTTTAAGGATAATAATTATAAATCTATTAAACATATAAAAAGGGAATCGAAAAAAATAAAATGAATAACTAATAAATTACATATATTCCATAACTTATGACATTCGTGTTTTAAATCAATGATATCTATAATGTATTTGATTATATAAAATATTATAAGAATTTTGTTCCAGTAATAATATTTCATATATAGATTATTAATTTTCCAAATAATATCCCCATTGAGTGTCCAACCATATGTGAAGCAAGGATCATTATCTTGAATTATGTTAAAATTGAATCTAGTTTTATGTTACCTTTTCAAGGTTATTACGCCAAGTTACAACTATGTTATATACAAATCCATGTGTTGTATCCAAAGAGGGATGGATATTCATGAAATCAAATTTCTATATATTACCAAAATATAGGGATGTTTACTTTTATTTAGTCATATCTATATGTGTTTCCTTGGGGTTTTATATTCCCAATACCAAAAATAACTAAACATTTATCTGATTCCTATTATAATATCTCATATCATTTATACACCTTAATTATTGTGTCTTTATATAAAGGTATAAATTATTCAATCCCAGAAGATAGTGATGCCAAGTATGTTTGGAAATTTATTATATAGAATAAAAACATTCAATATAAATAAAATGAAATTAATGAATCATTCATTGACATGTTCTATAATTTACATCATTCTTATAAAACATCATGGAATAATTCAAAGATACCAACCACAGTAGTCTGAACCTAGTGACTTACTATATTTCATTTATACTATGAATAATTGATTGCATCCCAAAGGACCAAATAAAATAGTATAATTGGAAAACTAGATAAAAAATAAGTATAATATTAAAAAAATTAAAATTAAATACACCATAAAAACTCCTTTTTAAAAATCCATATTATCTTAGATTATCATGACATGCAAAACACAACACACATCATAGAATTGTATAGAAAAATAAATCATAATAAATTAGTGATATCAGATTATTAGTAGGGTAAAAAATACGATCAATGAGATCATAAACAAACATAAACCGTATGGAAAGGTTAATAACTAAAAAACACAAGAAACTAAAACACAATCATGCTAATAATATGGAAGTTATAATAAATGATTGAATATTTCCATAAAAATAGTCACATGAGAATGAATATTAAAAATTGAAATTATACTAGTTTAATAATCACATGGTATATAAATAAATAATATCATAATGTGGGAATTCATAATATGTGGCATCATAATCATAATATCCAGGATTTGTTGCAAGAATATATTTCTATCACGGCTTCATAGAAATAATCTAATACATGGTAATTCCCTAGAAAAAAACTATATCTAGTTTGTCTCATGAAACCACCCAATGAATACAAGGGATATAGTGGGCCATGACCAACACTTAATAAGTCCAATGAAATCCTCATATTGAAGGGTTAAACCATAATCAGTACATAAATTAATATTGAAAATATCATATGAAAAGTAAATAATCTACCAAATAAGCAAACATAATCCTAAACTATCCTGAGTAATATGGATTTTGGTATCAATATAGTATATCTCTAGTCAATGTTATCATAAAACATTAAATAAATTATAATATATTTTAACATAAGATATTAATATCAATTTATCTTAATATTTTTTAATAGTGTTTAAGTAGAATAAAATAATCTAACAAAAGGAATTAATATTTCAGTAAATAAATACGCTTTTACCTTGGAATCATTGATTTAAAAAGTCATTAATTTTTCATAGAAAAAAATTTCTTTTAAGATAAATTTTCAAAAAAAAACTTGAGATAAAAAAATGAATTATATCAATCATTTGAAAATAGTTAAAATATTTTTGGAATAAAATTTAGTGATGATCGAAAATAAATGAAACAAGAGTTTTAATGGAAATTTTAGTAATATGAATTTTCAATGAAAGCCTCTTACCAATACTGAAGTGGTCATTAATCAAATGATTTAAGGGCGCTCAGGATCCCTATACCTTCGGGGTCAGCCTATGCACTTCGGTGTCTACAGCCATGAAAACGGTGCCTCCCCCCATGGAGGGGGAGTGGGAATCGTCACTCCATGCGAGAGGATGGTTCTTTCGGATTTATTCCTATCCTGACAATATATCTCTGTTCCCAAAAGCATTGTTAAGGCTGAAGGTTCCAGATTTTCTCGATGGCCTCTCTAATATTTAGCTCTTGTCCTCTGAGTTTGCTGAAACCTCAACTCTCTTGAATCGCATGTAGGTTGGTCGCTTCAAATATAGGAGGCCATCAGTTGATATGTTTGACCGGTTCATCTTAGGATGTTGGGATCTTTATGAAAGAGTGATCGTTGGCTTGCTCGACAGTAACCATATCATGATTCATTTCGAATCGGAGGCGGATCTCAACAAGGCTTGGTCAAAGGCTCCTCGTAGCTTCAATAGTTTTCATTTCATTCTAATTTGGCGGTCCTTCGATTTTCACAGGGGGCGTGATTCTCCGGCTATGGCGGCTTAGGTTTGTTTTCCAAACCTTACACTTCCTTTTCAGAACCCTTCAGTGATTCATATGATAGGAAACCTCGTAGGAAGGTGTCTTTGTTCGGAAAGCCGAACCGAGGTCGTGTGCCATCTGGATAATCCTAAGGTATGTGTTGAAATGGCTGCATCTCATTTTCCCTTCAATAATGTTTGGATTTATATTGGAGAGGAATACAGGTGGGAGAAAATGGTGGTTTATGAAAATTGGACAGAGTACTATCCCTCGTGCAAGCGCTTGGGTCTCCTTTTGGGGGTCTGTCATAGGAGAATTTATGTTCCTTCGTTGGAGGATACCTATAAGTGGAAGAATGTGGTGGAAACTGAAGGGGAATCTGATCCAGGTATGGAACCAGAGGTTGGTGCGATAACTAGTCTGGCCATAGAGGCTCCATGGCTCAAATTTGGGGGACCTTCGTCGAGTCCTGTTGTGAAGGACTGTTATGATGAGGCTCATAAGGTTTCAATTATGGGTGTGCATGCGTCTGGAACTTCAAATGCTATGACAAACCAGTCTAACCTGACGGTAGTGGAGGTGTTCAATAGGTTGAGGCAGGATTTGGTGGGCTTCTCCAACACCATTTCTTAGATGGAGTTTTCTTCGAGTGTTAAGGGCGGTTGTTTGGAGAAGAATATGGCTGGGGAGAATACAGTGAAGGCACATAGGAGGGGGAGAAAGGGAGATAATGCGAGAGTGTCCAATCTGCTCAGTGTTGGGGGTCATAGTTTAGACCCTTCGGCCATGCCCTTCCTCACACTAACCAACACATTTGAAGGCCTTTAGAAAGTTATACTGGAAGTGGGTTTAGAGAATATTGTTGTGACCGGTGATGTTGCTGATGGGGCCCATGTGGACGGCACAATCCTATTAGGTTAGGACAAGAGGAAGTTCCTATGGTTGGGGAAGATACTGCTAATGAGGTGGGGTGTCTGGCCGTGATTGACAGTAATACTCTAGAGTCCAAGAGGGGGAATCCTACTAGTTAAAAGGATGATGGTACGAAGGGGAGGATGATTTCTAGAGGTAATACACAAAATAAGAGTGCTCCTGTATACCTTTTATATAGTAAAATTGTTCAGAACAGAAATGAAAGGATGACTGAATGTGAAGAAACTCTAGCTGCTACACCAAGAATACTTACAATGAATGACTACTCTTACCTTCCGTGACTGGTGTGTACCAGATCTTCTCTCAAGCGGGACAATGGTGTGATTCTGGATTACAAAAAGGAAAGTTTGATTAAGAAAACATGCACAGTGAAACCTTCACTGGACCAGATAGGATACATTGAGCAAAGTGATTATTTCTGGAAGCTGCATAAGTCAGCCTCTGAGTCAGAATCAGTTACATTAGAAGGGGATTCTTGTGTGGGATGTAGAGAGGAATGTGGGTACTATGACATGTATTCCTATGGTGGGCTGCTTGGTTTGTGGTTGGGAAGAAGATGTTTTTGTGAATGTCTCAAGTCAATTTCAGGTTTGTTTTGGGTTGTGAGGTTTCTCACTTTTCATAAAAGTGTTTGGAAATAAAAATTTTAATTTTCAGTCAGTTAAATGATATAAAAATCTGTTTCTACTATAAAGATACATAAATATGTCGTAATAAAACATCTGATATTCACAATTCATTTAACAAAAAATCTTAGTATGACATAATCATGGACGTATATGTTTAACCCAAATAATAGAAACTCGATTATGAATTCCCATCCCACTTTGAAAACTGTCAAACCATATTCCTGATAAAATTAATGATCACCAAATGAAACATTAAACACTATGTAGATAATTATATAATTGATATTATAGAAAAAACTGAATTATACATTCACCACACACATGGAATAGTGGTGAATAACGAATATGTCCCAAAAAAATTGAGATCATAAAACACATACCAAATGTACAAAAATATTCTTAACTTGTACATAACATCTTGGATATTCAAATTAGATTAAATAACTAAATAATTCAAACCCTATTATAAGTAATTAATGTCATGGAAAAAAAATTTATAAAATAATTATGAAATTAAAAACCTCTTAAAAATTTAGTTTATTTATTGTAATTTTATTAGCTTCATTAATGTCAATTTTGATGAGTTTTGGAGTTCAATTTCCTCATTTTTGGAGTGTTCATTTTCATGGTATTCATAATCATTTTCCTTGTTTGCAAGAATTTTTGTTCATGTAAAATGGAAATATTTCTATATAATTGAAATGAAATGTTATAAATTAATGTAAGAATCATTTAATAATATATTCTATAATTTGTTTTATTGTGTTAGAATGATTCATTACATAAAATTTTAAAAAAATGATTTAATTTATTTTTTAGTTTTTACAACCATCATAAAATTATATCATTTTTTTTAATATTATATTTATATATTGATTTTAGAAAATTATATAACAAAAAATATGCATAATAAAATATGATTTAACCACAATAATGGGTTTTCAATTGTCCATGAAGGCAATAATGGAACATGAAAATGCATTATCCATGATGACGATAAATTGACACATCATGGATGATGTTTTCAATTTTAGAATAATAGGGAGAGGATAATGTGTTTGATGATAAATATTACACTAAAATAATAAAACTAAATTATATATAAGATACTACAATTATCATGAGTATTTTTATATTGGAGTTAATTAGAGTATAAGAAAAAAGGGAATTAAATGAAAATTAAAGAAAGAAAAATATGCCATATTAAATCTTAAATATCGAGCTCCAGCATCATTATCTCTACATAAATATCGAGCTCCAGCATCATTATCTTTCCTCATAGGGACATACCTACATAGAATACATGCATTGAGTTGTTTTCCATTCCTTCCAATGGGAACCATTTCTAGATAATGGGATATGCCATATTAAATCTTAAAATTATTAATCACGACATATAATCCTAGAACTAATAAATCAAATAATCCCAAATTTTTAATCTAGGTATAACTACTCTCTAAATCATATGCATAGTTTATTTAAGAATATATCAAAATAATTTTATATGGTTTAGATCTCTAATATATTTTTTCCTAAATATATTTTCTAATTTTTCTTATAAACATTCTATGATACCAACTATAATGACCCCAAACCTAGTATCTCAGAGAATGTTCCACAATTTATTACATTTTTTCTATAAACAATATCTCGCATCCCATAGGGCCATATTGTTTTGTTGTATTTGAAAACTATACTCAAAAAAATATTTTATATTATAAATTGAAGTGAAATAGAACCTAAAAACCCCTTTGGAAAGATCTTTATTCTTCTATATTATCTCGATATGTTAAATATAATATTCCTCTTAGCATCCTAAGGAAAAAATAAAACAATTAAAAGGTATGTTATAAGATTATAATTAAGGGTAAGAATTATATTGGAAGATATAATAAATACATAATCAATAATAAAATCTGAATAAATAAAACAATAGCATTAAAACCTAAACATGACTATAATATCGAATGAATAAAGGCTCATCAAATAATTCAATAAAAATAGTCACATTATAATGACACTTAACCATGCATATTCTACTCTTTGAATAATCACCTGGAATATCAATTAAAAATCTCATAATGATCGAATTCATAATGAATGACATGAAAAACAATACTTTAATGATTTATGTCAAGAATCTATTGTTTCCAAGTCTTCATTCCATGAATATAAAAAATGGGTAAGTCCTTATCAAAAACAATATATCTTTTATCTCATGAAACCTTCCAATGCATCGAGTGGATATTTCTGGCTGCTCTAAACAAATACTATGTCCTATTCATTCCTCATATGGATGGAGTGAAACAAAATCAACAAAAACATCAAATTGAAACTAGTATATAAAATGCTAATAACTTCCCAAATCAGTAAACATAATCATAAACAATCTAGTGTAACATCATTAATCGTATTAAGATATTAAATTTATTGTTAAAATAATCTTAAAACATTAAATAATATACCTTACATGGTAAAATAAGTTATCATTATCAATTGAGCATAATATTAAATAGATGAAAATGAAATATATGAAAATACTCTAACAAAATCTTTTAAAATATCTTAGGATAAATACACATTCTATCTGGGACTCATTTTTTAAAAATATTCAAATTTATAGAAAAACCATTTCTCTAAAGATAAATTTTAAATAGTAAAACAAGTGGAAAATGAATTAAAATAGTCATATGTGATTAGGAATAATATTTGAATAAATTATAGTGAACATAGATTTGGATGGAAAAGGGAATATTGAGGTAATTTTTGGAAATATAATCGTTAAAAGAATATCCCTTATAAATATTTAAAATGTAATTAATCAAATTAATTGAATATTTTTATACAAAATAAATATACATAAAATATGGAAACAAATCATTTGAAATATTGGATCCATTTAACAAGAAATGTTAGTATTACATAATCAATAATGCATATTTTTAACCCGAATAATATAAATTAGGTAAAGAATTACCTTACCATATTGTAAAAAGTCAAACAGTATACCCCATAAAAATAATGATATTCAACTGAAACAATGAATACCATGAATATAAAAACATTAAGGATATTATAAATCAAAAATATGTAAACATATAGCACAGACAGGAAATAGTTGTGAATAAGGAATATCTCAAATCAATAAATCTGAGATTAGAAAACCCATACCTTATGTTCGAAAGCGTTCTAAATATCTACATAAAATGATATAAAATAAAATTAGATACATTAATTACTAAACTTAGAACCAATAATACAATTATTTTAGTTATTATATATTTATTAAGTTCTTTTATAGACATTTTTATTTTTTAGAGTTCAATTTTGTCATTTTGGGAGTGTTTGTTTTCTTGGTTTTCATGATCAGTTTGCTTGTATACAAGTACAGATATTAACTGAAAATGTACATTGTTTTACAGAATTAAAATTATCTGTTACTAATGAATGTAAAAAAATTTAAATTAAATAATATATTAATTGTTTATGTTGTATGATATTTATTGACTATATAAAATATTAATGAAAATGTTTGAAGTTACATCAGCGATATTTATAACCATCATGAACATATATAATTTGATATAATATCATGTATATATATTTGTTCCAAAAAATTATATAACATATAATATGTATAAGAATATATGATTTAACGATATTAATATATTTTTGACTAGACATGAAGGAGTTAATGGAAAATGGAAAGGAATCATTCACGATGGCGGTAAATCGATATATTAGGGACAATGTATTCATTTTTAAATTAAAAGGGATCTGATAAGGGGTTTGATGAATGGTATTAAATTTAAATAATAACATTCCATTATATATAAGTAATTGGGGTAATCATTTATATTTTGATTTAGAAGGTAACAAGAGGATATAAAAATAAAAATTAATTAAATGATGATAAATAGGAATGAAATAGGATTTTACCTCTTCATTTTCTTCTCCCTAAGAACCTCTTTAAGGAACTTAAGTTTGGTATTTTGGTGATTTTCTCAAGACAAGAACTTGTAGGAGATGATTGGAATGGGAATTCGCAAGAATCTAAGAATGATAAAAGGATTATTAGGTGTGGGGAGAAGGGTCGGTGAGGGGTTGTATTTATAGTGGAGGAGATAAGTGTTTTTTGATTATTTAATTCATTATATTATTATTCTAAATCAAGACTACAAATAGTATTGATTATTGTTACTATGTTTATTAACTAGTTCTTGTGAGTTTGAACTAATAGTTATTACATTATCTATACAAAAAACATGACTACAAAATTTATTTATTTGGATACAAATGTAAAATACCATACATTACCAAGTTTCATTATTTAGAAAAAATTAACTATTTTAGAGAAATCCTAGAATTTCACCATAAACATTTTAGAAATGTAGATTTAAAATGTTGACACCATGTTTTGAAAATAATTTTATACATATGAGAATTGTACTTTTTAAATAAAATCATCATTTATTTAGAATACCAATTTTAATACTACTTTTTTGATATTTTTAAACATTAATAATGGTCTCATAAAATTAAAATATAATTATAATGACAAAAAATATTAATTTTTTAATATATTTTATGAAAATCAATATTCTTTTATATTATTAAATTAATTATAAAATTGAAAATAAATAATTTTGTTTCACAAAAATATAAACACATAATTTATCAATTTTATAACATTTATTTACTTATTCCATGATATAAGTATATCACATTTTCATTTTTGAGATAACTATATTTTTTTATATAATCATAGGTGATGTTTTAATTCTAATGTTCATGTTTCTATTTCTAATGGTTACATACCTATTTTAATGGTTATGTTCATATTTAATTTCTTATCTTGTTTTGAAAAATATGGGTGGCATGAAACATAAAATTTTTAACATATAAATTTTAAAAAAAGACATACCATTAAATATTAGTCTGTTATAGATAACCATTGGTCAGACATAAGAAAATAGATATTTATAAAACCTAGTTTGGGAATAAGGAATGTGTATCATGTGGTAATGTTTTAAACGAAATCCAAGAGGCATGTCAAGGTATCTTAATATGGGTGAGAATCAAAATCATGAACAGTGTGGAAAGAAATAAAATGATTTCATAAAGGAAATATAGGAACATTAAACAACATAAAACATGATATCATAAACATAATTCTAGGATAACCCCCATAAACTCAAACATTTCACACTTAAGACAACCTCTTTCATGCCATACATGGAATATCATGAGATAAAATAAATAAAAAATACATTTTAGGGATATATAATTCATGTCCTACACATCCATTTAATTTCCTGTACATAAATAAGTGTGCCACATCTATCATACATTATAATGAATTATTTATACATTGTTTACCTAAAATTTACAAATTGTATGTTACATATATATTAATCCATATTCAATTAATGATATATAAAACTAGGTTAATACCTTTAACAAGATATGGAAATGTGTATTTACTACCTTAATATATTACATGGAAAAACACAAGACGATTTCAGTAGTGTAATAGGGGTACATGATGATTACAGAAAGGGTTAAATTTAGGTTAAATGGGAATCATCACTTAGAAATAATAAGGAATATAATATAGATATTTAAAAACATATCCCATTACGAACAATTTAAAATAAAAAGTAATAATTTGAATAATGTTCTTGAATAAATAGGGGAAGTCGAGGATCTCTTTCCTCGAGTGGGAACTTCAAAAATCTTGAATGGAAATTCTTTAGGGGTAGGGGGAACATTATAATGACACTAGTTTCATAAAAAAGCATAATTTTGTGCTCAATGGGTTTTTAGTGAATAGTAATATGTGTATTTTTGGGTTTATATAGAAAACGATTGGACAATGCTTTGTTATTTTCAAAACATAGGTTTTAGATTCAATATGACAATGTAATGAAAATCATAAACATTCTAATAGTTTTTTTGTGGTTTTTTAAAAATAGGTTATGTATACATTATTTTATAAGGATAAGAATCTGGAATAATAAAATAGTTTTCTTGATGATATGGATGATAGTCATGTTTATAATGAGATTATTTTTAAGGAAATAAATATAATATTGTTTTTGGAGGATTCATTGAGGATTTTTGAAATTAATAAAATAAAATAAAAACTATATTTTAAAGGTTAAGTATATATTTGTCTATGGATTTATTTTATGGAACGTATTTCTTCACTTTTTGATCATAATGATTTAATAATACAAACAATATTTTAATATCAAATTTAATTTTTCCCAAAACATATATTGTCTCTAAAAATTATGATAAAATAACTAGCGGATGAGTTTTACATTAGAATTTTTAAATTAACATTTATTTTATCAAAATAATTCACTAAATATAAAAATATAAACTTTTGAATAAAGAGACCATATATTGGAAAACTCTATTTATTATAATAATAGTTTTCTAGCACAAAGGAAAATTAAGGTTGACTTTGTAAAATTAATTTTTATGGTATATTTAATAAATATTATTTATTTGTTTTATTATAATGTAATATATTTAAAAAATTATTGAATTAAAAAAATCTTGATTGAAACTATATATTTTATAAAAATACTTTTTTTATCTTAACAAATTAAAATGTTTAGAAAACATGTTTTTTATTAATTAAAAATAAATAAAAGTTAAACAGTAAAATTATTTTATGAATAATAATAATATAAAAATTCATTATGTTTGGGTCAATGTAAGTATACCTTTCTTACACATAAAACATTCATAAGGTGAAGGTGTGAAATTTTGGTATTTTCTTTTGGTGGTTCAATAAAACATGGTTTGGACTATGATCTCAATGATCATTAACTTCCCATATAAATGGTTTCTCTTGTTATTTAGTTGTGGAATCTCAGATTCTCCGTAACCAATGTAATTTCAAAGTGATACTATATTCCTTGGATTCGTTTATAAATGGGCTTCATTGGATATGATCTTATTGGTCAACAACAAAGATTCCATTTTTTATGTCAAATGAACATTATTATAACCCTTAATATAATAATATTAATGATAATTGTACAATGCCTATATTATCTAAGTCTATTACTCGATACAGTATTTTAAATTTGATTAACCTTATAATAGTTAAAAATAACCAAATTAGTGCATGCCATTTTTAAAACATAATTTCTTAATAAGGAATTTATACATTAAAGAGGGGAACATCATGTACTAATATTTGGGGGATTACAAAGAAAACCATTATGAATTTTATAACTTTTAAAATATTCCATGAAATATAAATAAACCATACATGTGTAAATACATAATATTTAGTTAAATTTATGATGAAAAATAATAATGGGTAGTGCATATATCAACAAAAAAATTGCAGGTGGTTAATAGTGAATACATCTTAATGAAAGGATAATTTTGACAATAAACCCTTTTAAATTTTATATTATATGAATAAATATGATAATTTAGAGATATTTTGAAATATAATTGTAATTAAACTTTTTAAAGACTGATTTATGATAAAATATCTCAATGGGTTTGTAAAGACACCATGTCAATGAAGAAAGGGTGTATGATAACAAATAATTCCTCATTAAATGGAATTAAAGATGAAACACCTTAAATTTACTCCCATGAAACAAAAAAGCTCCTTAATATCTTATATAATTAATATAACCTTCTTAATAGCATATTATAGAACCATTAATATATCTATTGTATTGTACCTAATTCATTTATAACTATTCATTAAAAAAATATTATGTAGTTATTATTATTTTTCATCATATGTCAGAAATTTAATTTCTTTTCTTAAAAGTATGGAAATAACTTAATAAATTATTCATTTTATTAATGAAAATCATAAAAACATTACTATTAATTCCCCCACCACTCACAGGGTCCAGAAATGTTGAATACCTAGGGAATATCCTTTAATAATGCCTTTATAGTCAGTTGGTAATGATAGGTCACCATCATAAATCATGTTATTCTATACTAGGATTCCATTTCTTTCCAACATATCCACTAAAAAACTACCTTCTCTACATGTCTGGATGACCTAAATTACCTATTTGAAAAAAACACTATACATCATTAAAATATAATACAATTTCCAAGGGTATGTGGTCTTCCCCTATAGAAATACAACCAACATAGTAGAATCGGAGTTGAATTTTGTGATTTTAGTATTATACCAATATCACAACATCAAACTTGTTAGAAATTTTTTTTCTCTGCTTCAATGGAATTTCCTAGCCTATTAAAAGCACTAAAACCCAGCAAATGAGAGCCCGCAATGTCTCTCATAGGTCATCCACCTATCATCATCCCTAGAATATAGGATACTTCAACATCCATCTTGATCCCTATAGAAGTATCTTTACTTTGAATCTATCAACCTTGATAAAATGTTCTACTTTCCAAATTACAACTAATTTTTGGAAGCAATGTCTAAAAGAAGCGTCAGATAACCCATATTGAAAATGTACCCCAAGTTCTTCAACTAGAACATTTAAACATGCCTAACAAATTATATTTTATAGTTTTTACCTTATATATATATATATATATCACAAGACTCCGAAATAGAACTACACATGGTTAAAAAATGAAGGCACAAACCCTCACCACTTCCCTCGGTGTACTGGCTGTGAGAAACCAGTTATAAGTGATACCCTATATTGTGTTTCTAACCACATGGATATTCAGATTCTATCCAAATTATATATCCAAATTCCACGCTCCTATTCACTATGGAAAAATCAATACTATTTATATTCATGCAATGAATAGACAAAACATTGGAATTTAGATTCCAAGGAAACACCCATTTTCGTGTGTTCGCCATTATGTAGGAATATAGTTTTTTGTATCCAAGATAAAAGACTCAACTAACTAGGGATATCATTGAATAATTTGTTAGTGTCTAGTGGTCTCTCATTATAATCATATTCCAAATATTCCTATAAATATTTCCAATAGAAATCTCTAAGGTCATCTATGTGAAGACGCAACAGTCTGCCTCCTTGTTCACAAAAAATATATTTATAAATTTTTTTTTTCAAGATTTTTAATAGTTTCTTTAAAGGATTGGTACCTATAGGCTTCACAAAAAGAGATTTTTGGAACTATGAATCCCAATAAATATATCATCTCACTCATACCGTTGGACGACCATATGTTTATATCACTACAATATAAAATTTAGTTGTCCTTTACATCCACGACCTCCAGGTGCGCAATCATGCTGCATGGAAGACTTGTGAATTTACAAGATAAACCATCCATATCTACCCAATTTTCCCCATACTTGTTTCTCATAAATTTATCCCACAATGAGTTCCCAATGATAATATACCATAAATATTTTTATTGTATTAAATTCATGGAATCCTCTATTTTTTTGTATCAATCCCTCATTCAATTTGTCTCACTAACCATTTAAATGAGGCCTAATGACATTATCCAGATTGGTTTGAAACCCAGATAATTGTGTTCATTAGATACTCTATCCATTCAACTATCCCTATCATTGGATTAACGGTAAACATAATATTTTTTGGAATTGAGTTATGAACACAATTAATGAGATAAATAAGGCCTCCTAATGATATGATTTTATTTTTCCAATTGAAAATATTCATTGTTATCTGATTTATAACATCATCAAATAATGCATTCCTGATTCTTAAATTATATATTGGAGCTCTGAGATAATCTATAGGAATATTATACTTATGCATTCCCAATGGTTCTTGGATGATGATTCCTCTTCTCCTTGAATATTTTTTTGAAATTAAAAGGCAACCCTTACATTGGTTGGTACACGAACCAATAAAACTGGAATTTCATTCCATGATTCTGATGAACCCATTGATTAAATTTTTCCTACCACTTAGAAAATAACATATCATTATCATTAATTAAATAGAAAATCATTATTCCCAAAAATAAATTTCTCAATTGAATAACAATCCCCTAATTCAATCCTAATTTGATGTTTTATATAAGAGATTCTTGGTCAATGATAAAGTCATTGTGAGACGATGGTGACCATGTCTTTATCCCTATATAGATTTAAATAACCCAATTCCCCTAACCATCCAAGAGATCAGGATCAATAGTGATTCATAACATCTAAATCACAAGTCACATAACCAATCATTTAAACCAAAAATCCCTATTACCCATAGAATAAAAACCCACTGTAGTCTATCATAATCTTTATCCATATCAACCATGATCATGACATTTCATCCAATTTATAATTTTTTAATGTATACCCAAATTTGTTTTTCTATTCCAATGGACTGTTGCATTATCCTAGCTTTCATAAATCCACACTTTTTATAAAATCTGTGTTTTTAAAGATACACCTAACCAATCTATTGATAATTATGGCATGAATTTTGTTGTTGAATTTTCAAAAAAAATTATTGATTAAAAGTGTAAGGGTTTTCTAATTGGGGAATTATCACAACTCATAATGTAAAAGATACTCTCTTAATAACTCTACATATAGAGTATTCGTGAATTTCTACCCATACCTATTTATTAAAAATTCCCCATTATTTTATATAAAATGTACCTCAGAATCCAACAGGACACATTAAAATATCTAGTTTGCTCCTAAAATAGTTCTTTAGATTTCATCCTCCTTTTTTGTGTCTTTTAAACTTCATCTCCTTCAATTTTAATCAAACTCGGGATGAAATTAATGAACTAAAATTCATCATCTAGTCTGATAGAACTAACAAACCTTCTCATATTTGGACTGACAAGTATGTTCTCAAAATTGTATATGCTTTCTTCTAACCTATTAGCACATATGAGGTAAAGGAAAAAATGCCTAGCATAAATTTGATTTTAAGAACATTCCCCTTTTTTATAATATTATTTTGGTATTCCATGTTATATTCTACCTCTATAATGCATACTTCTCGACAATTGTCCATGAAAATAATCTTGATCTTTTGAAGTTTATCAGCTAACACCTTTTTCATCTCAGATTAAAAAATAAGCAAGTCCTCTTGCAACATAATCTGAAGGTTATATTCATCCATAACAATTCTATATTTATATATATCAAGAAAATAATCCCCCTAATTCCTTTTTCTACACCAAATATGAATCTCATTTTTCAACTGATGAATTCTTTTAATCATTCCACGACAAGGTCCAATCCCCAACGGTTGTTCTATGGACTATTATACCATCTACATGAAGCCTTCAAGATGATTTGGGTTATTAGAGTACTATAAATTAATTTATTTATTTCAATTGTTATACATAATTGATGAGGGGACTGATCTGAGAAGGACCTGATGAAATGGGTAACAAAATATAGTGTGAAGCAGTGCAACCCTTCCATACTCATGTTTTACCGATCCAATCACCTCAAAACTATTTATTTTCATTTTTTATTACTGAAAAAACAGTATCTTCTTCTAGGAAATCTCATATATATCAGTCCTTTTTTAGAAATAATAGTAGTTATGTCCTATATGGATTTATTGGGTATCACAATTTCTCTGAGTTTTTGTCATACCAATACCATTGTGTTCAACTATTCCCTGATGAACCATGGTAGAAAACCCGGTACAAATAATGATAAATATTTACAAAACTCCATAATATTATAATCACCAAGAATCACATAAATAATTTAAAATATAACATCCTTATTACTTCTCTCTGAGATATTGGCAGTGATGAGTCGTGTCGAATACTCGATTATCTATAATGAGATAAGATTTATCCAAAAAAATATACGTTCCTTTGACCATTACCTTCTTGTATAATTTGTTTTTTAGTCAATTCACATTTAATAAAAATATATTACACTCAATTACACAAACATATATATATATATATATATAATATGAAAATTATTAAGGATGAACATTATTAATAAAGATTAAAAATGTATAATGAATCATGAGTTGTTATAATAGATTTACCTTCTTCAACATAGGTAGGATGATCTTAATAGGAATTATTCTAGCTTCAATTTTTATATTACCATATATGGGAATAATTTTTATTTTACCAAAATACTTGTTAATATATCAATGCATGACATTTTCTATAAACTACAACAACACTGAAAATAGACAATAATTTTTGATTTTTTCCAATATGACTAAATTTTCCTTGTGGATAAAATTATCCATTTCATTGTTTTGATTTTGATGTTTTAAATAAATTTTATGGAAATAATTATACATTCCTTTAATTTTTTCAAAATTTAATGCAGTAATGTGTTTCTCAACTTTTTTATTAACCCACTGATGTTTCAAAATTGTCTTGCAACATGAATGTTTTAATGAGTCCTAATTAATGGAGGCCAAATTTTCAAAAATTATGTCTACATGTTTAGGAGATCATTTTTAGGATTTAATATACAAGTTTCTTATTCAATTTTTTCAAATAAATTCACATTTTAATATAATTCACCATTCAATAACATTATTATAAGTATCTCATCATTCTCCTTTATTTTAATTTTTACATTAATCATTTTTGGGAAATTTCTATTTAATATTAAGTTCAAGACATTTTATGCTGGGAGTATTCATCACAACAACAATTGAACTTTTAATATCATCAAATTCATTTATTATTTTCCCCTTATATCCTCTTGAATCATCAATTATCATTAATGTATTAACCTATATCTTTCACTATTTTCCCTAATTTCAAAATAAATATATTGGTCAATAATGAAAGCCTTGTTAGTTCTTCTAATTCATAGACCTTCTCAAAAAAAACATTCAATATTTAAAATAACCTACAAAAATACTTTAATACCATTATTGAACCTCAAAAAATCTCTTTTTCTGTTATACAAACAAATATTAATATTCATGGTGTTTTGTGGGTGCATTAAAGTGTGAACTTTTTCATCAAATACATTCCTCATTTCATCAGTTTCCTATCCTAGATGATTTTTTAAATTATTAGTTCTAATGATAAATTTTTGTATGTTATTAAAAACCTAAATATGAACTATATTTATATAAAATTTTAGTTCATAGTATTTTTTTCAAAACATATAAAAGATTAATTCTAATCATATATTGAACATGATTCCTATAGTCCATCATAATCATAATATTTATCAAAACATGAATCATTATAATTAACAAAAGAAAATTGTGATTCCTCATTATACTATGTATGAGTTGTTATATTGCATAACTTTTTATCCCCCTTCATCCTATTTTTTATAGTTTTGGTTGAAACCTAAATATTTGTAAAGATAAAGACAATTGGTTTTCTCCCTTATTTTACTTCTCTATATGATAGAAAAATATAAAAATCATTTAATGATGTTAAAAAAACTGGGACAAAACAAATAGACCCAATCATTGAAAAAGTTATGGTATAGTGGAAGTTTATCGTCCTAATAGATCATGTGTTCTGAGTGATGGGTAGTTGTGAATTAGTCTTTACTAATTTTATAATTTTATTCAAACTTATAATATTATCATTTTCTGTGTTTTAGTTATATCATGTTAGTGTACTATATATATAAATATATATATTCCATAGACACACATCTCCACATTATAATTAGTGAGTAATCAATAGACAATATCATGCATGATTTTCCATAATTGAGTCCCAATGTGGGAAACGTACTCTTTGTTATGTTAGATTTATTCCCCAAGAAAACCTTTTTCCGCAAAATAATAAAGTGATTACAATGGGGATGGAGCCACTATAAATCCTTTTTTACCCAAAAAATATTAAGGGGCAGAATCACCCTTAACTGATAGGTGAGTTTCAAAATAACCAAAATATTCCTTATATTACAAATGTCATGTATTTATCTATTTATGTGATCATTATAATTCATCTCAACAACCTTCAATCTCTCAAAAAATGTTTTCATTTTTTAAAATGGAACAACCAACCATCAATGGACCTCCTCAAATCTAACTAAATGATATTTTCCATTAAATTTTATATTTCCCTTCATCAAATATAATATCTTAATTATCAATACAAGTCTATAATTTCTAATCAATAATGAACTCAAAATACATGAACATAATAATTTTTAAAAAAAATTATAGTTTCATACTTAGGTATCATCTTATTATAGTTTCAAATCTCCAAAAATCTTATTTCATATGCTTTTGAAAAAAAATTTCTAATTCCTCATTATAATAATATTTGTTATTAGTGTAATTTTTCGGCCATTTACTCTATTTATTCTTTAGTATTTTCAATTTCATTTCTTAGAAACTAAAAACTAGAATTAGTACCCCTAAATTTGTATTCATCATTTTAATGAATCTGTTGAGAAATTTGAAACTCACTAAATATTTGTAACATCGTTATGATATGTATATCTTTACCAATAATTCTTTGAGTGTAAGTCACTAGTCCATTAACTTTACCGCTTCTTTAAAACTCATCATGAAACATGGTTAGTGACTGATGAAATGTGTGTCTTAGAAATATATCTCAGCATCATTAACATGAATTTTAATTCATAGAAATGTTATAATAATCTTTATAGTAACTTCTACTCATGTATCATATTTTTAATTCACTCGACTTATTTTTCTATATTTTCCAATACCACTATATCAATCAATCATCCACCTAAATTACTACATTGAATAAACTCAAATGTGTAACATGAGCATCCATATTCACCTTATATTGATCAAATGAATTTTTAATAGTTTTGTTTCATGGAAAATCATTATTTATATTATCACTACCATTTTATTCCATTTAGAAATTATCATCAAAATATCTGATTTCCTCCAAAAATATGTTTCTACAACTTTCTATGCTTCCAATTATCTTTAACAACTGGATCATCCAATTATTCATTAATTATTTTAATACATTTTAATTATATCAACTAATGTTCTTTACAATTGATTATTACTAAAAAAATTCTTATCATAATATGTCTTTATTTTTAAATTTTTCTTTCTATCTACAACCTCATGAATTTTTTAAAATTATCATCAACTACTATTATTTCAAAATCATAAAATACCATTCAATCTTAATCATGGTTTCTATCCCCAAAATATTTAATTTCTAATATCCTAGAAACCCAAAAAAATATCTGGGTGTTGATCCTCATTAGCATTATAATGAAAAATGAAATTGAGAGGTCAACTCTTTATGAAATGTTTTTAAGACTCAATCGTATTCATCTCTACATAGACCATTTCTTTGATTAATCATGTATGAAAATTTTTGATACTCATATTTTTATTTTTATTGTTTTGTTTCGATTTGTCTTTTAAAATTAAAAATACATTGAACCAAAATAACCTATAGAATCATTATAATTTATTAATATTTAAATAATATTTCTTGTTTACTCTAAATAAATTTCTAAATGTATATTTAATGTTTTAATATGTCTTTAATTTCACATAACATATGAATCTTTTTTTTTATGTTTTACCCCTTTAAAAAAATAATA
The DNA here is from genome assembly GCA_963277665.1 of Viscum album. NCBI lineage: Eukaryota > Viridiplantae > Streptophyta > Magnoliopsida > Santalales > Viscaceae > Viscum > Viscum album. The sequence goes on from OY728158.1 coordinate 309,504,836, forward strand.
TTCTCTTGTAAATCATATATAAGAAAATGAATCATAGTAAATTGAACACAGAACCTTATGGTTCCTATATGGTTTTTACCATTACTACATTTTATTGTCATATATGAAAAATACATTACACATGATACAATATATTATGAAAATGTAATATTCTATATAGTTATAAATGTCAACCGAAAAAATAATCTTCTATTATTTATACAAATCATGTGATACTTTCATCTTACATATTTCTTATTTCAGAAGACCTTAATATAATAATGTATCACTTATCAAAATAAAATTTCTCAAAAATAACATTTAGTGTTCATATTCTTCTAATCGAACACCCTAAACCTTATCTAATTACTGTTCACCTTTGTAAATTATTTTTTCATTAATCATAAATAAATGTATGGACCATAAAAAAACCATTGAAAACATTTACTATAAAATACTCCAAAAAACTAGAGAACACATTATTCATACACAAATAATGTCTCTCTAATAGGTATCATATATCAAAATATTCTAGAAACATCAAATTTTCATGTTAGTAGTCATTATTCAATATATATACATCAAAAAAATTAATTGTATATCTTCTCTATAAAGGTCTGACCTCTAAAAATATCTCAATGTTTTAAAATCCCCATACTATATTCTATATCACCTTTAGGAAGTTATTATATAATCATTAATATTCATTTTAATAAAAATTTATTTTACCTATTATTTTTTTATACAATCTCATCTATTAACAACAAATTAATAGATAATCGATGAAATACATTGTGTTCTTCAAAAAAATAAAATTTTATTTTATTAGGATATTCTCTCACTTAGAATTTCTTCATTTCCTAGATTTACACATCTGGATATATCCTTAATTTAATAGCATTATTTAACATAGTCCTCATTTCATAAAAAATGATCATGCTAGGAAAAATATAGTTTCATATCCTTTTTTCCCAAATCATCAATAAATAATACCATTGAACTAATTCATGGAGAATGTCCTCTCAATTATTGTTAATAGATTTTTAATCAGCAATTTTTTCTCTCAAACCATGCGTAAAATTTTAAATCTCATTCACATAATAAAAAATGCATCAGGAGATTCATTTGGGTGAATCTTAAGAACCTCAAACTTGTCTCATCGAACCTAAAATTTGGTATAACATAACATTTAGAGACTCTTCACATGTACTTTATGAGGATTTATATGGAATCACCATAGTATATATATAATTTCATAAATCTTTCCCTTATGTAAAAATTTAATGGTGTCCACACATAACTATATACGGTATCCATTTGATAAATATACACTATCTATGTTAACCAAAATTCAATGAATACAATATATATAAATATGAATTCATAATTATTAAACATATCATCACTTTTGATTACTAAAAAAATGAAAAAATGATATATCAAATATCATAATGCATATGTGATTCCCCCCTTAATTTACATTCAATAGACAAAAATTACACTATTTGGAACATTTCCCCGATTCCACTTTTTGGTCTCACACCTGGGAAAACACCCTATGAGTGAGGATAATCATCAAAATAGTGATTTTATATCCACTCCTTAACGAAAAATTCTAATCATCAAAAAAAGAATCTATCTTCGCCCAATTCAAATGTATAATGAATATAAATCAAAAAATGGATAGCTTGTTTTATTTAATTCACCCATAATTGGATATGTAAAAATATATTACAGATAATAATGTTTTACAGTTGAAAAATTCAGTAAATTTCACTATTTATTTACATGTTTAGAGCTTACTCATAATTAAATAGTTTATGCATAATACAACTAATAACGCACTACTCTGTCAAATGAAGTGAGATAACTGGTACATTATAGAGTTCCTATGATGACCTAAATAACAAATGAAATATTTTAAAATAATATTTGGGTACTATAACGATCTTATTTTATCAATTATATAATTTCACATTTATGATATTATATTTTTTATTAATAATTTTTCTTATTTTCTAAATCCAATCTACCGAAATATTACCCCATAATTTATGTGAAATAGTTATTATTTGTTTTTTCCTTCGTAATCCTCTTTTTATTTAGTTTATACCTTATCTTAATTACATATATATTAATTATGTAAATTTACATACAATTCATGTTCCTTAAGAAAATATACCTTTCATTTATGTTTATCATGTAAATATGCCTTCAACGAAATTCCATTACGTTTCTGTCTACATTGCACATTGAAAGAGATTAAAACATTTTTCTATAAATAATGTTAATATTTATATCTTCCATAAATGAACTTATTATTCTTATTTCAATAAACTAGTAGATTAATTATCTCTGACCACCCATTCATTAATTCTCTTATAGAAATGATGTTCGTAGGTGCCATTTCATATGAAAAGGGACTCAAAAAACTCTCATTATATAAGATTATTATTTGTTGATATAAAAATAACTTTTTTCATCCAAAATTCATATAAGGATTTACATTCATGGTCCTAGAAATACGATACCAATGTTTTTAGAATAATTATCCATAAGATCTATATAATATCAACTATTAACAATCAAAATCAAACAAAAATAATATTTCCCTTCAAAAAAAGATGTTACACTGTGTGATTTATCCATTTTCTCAGAACTCCCACCATCTAAAAAATTAACATTTTTTAAACAATATATTTGTTTAATGATATATGATTCGTTCATATTCTTTTTTCTGATAGTTTTCTTTATGAATATTGAATAATAGTTATCCTATGTGAAAATATTATCCTTTGAGAAATTTATTTCCAAGGAAAAAATTTAAAACATTCATATAATTTATTACTTTTTATGATTTTCTTGATCGTTCTCAACTCATATTTATTGTGAAATTTTCAAGAGACAAATATTTTACTCTATATTTTCATGGAGATCACACAAAAAACACTAAAAACAACAAGAAACCATCCCATAATAATTGTATGAATATTTATCATCTCTATAAAATTTTCAATATTATTTATCTATATATATATTTTAATGATATCTAAAAACATTATTGATATTTTCATATAGGGAATGATATTAGTTTTCAAAAATGATGAAGGAATAAAAGAGTTATTTTTATACTCCAAGTGGTTTTATTTTAATATTATCATTTTTTAGTTTTAATATTATGGTTATTTAGGGACATGTAATGAATAATTGGTCCATGAAATATTTGTTAAAAATTATTGAAGTGTTTGGAGGAATGAATTGAGGGGTTGATAGCCCAATAAAAGGTTCAATGTTCTAAATTATATTGAAAAATCTTGAATTTATCTAAATAATCGGTTTGAGGTACCAAATAAAGTTAATTGAATATGTGATCATCTGGGTCAATCATTGAAATAACATATACAAGTTTTTATATTATAATTCGTTTTGAATATTTATTAATTAATTTTATGTAATAAATAAAAATGAATGTAGAAGTATATTATTTTTGAGATTTTTTAAAATAATTTGAGAGGAATAACCCAATAATAAATAAAAATGGGTGGTATTTTTATATGAATGGTTATATTAAATTGAGGAATGGAATTAATAATTATAGATAATGAGAAATAATATATTTTAATGATGGATCAGAAGACGTTAATTTGGTTATTTGAAAAAAAAATCCATAAGAATTTAATGGTAAATAATTCTTTTATTTTTTTAATTTTTATAACACTATATTTTTAGTGTTTTGTAAATTAATAATGCATAAAATGATGTAATGTTTATAATATATGGATTTCTATTGACGATGATGAAATATTTTCCCATTATTCATTAAGGAAAGATCACTATAAGAATTATATTTTATATTTATGATGCTGAAATTTCATATTACGTGAGTATGGAGGGTTATAAGTATTTTCGGAATTTATGTATTTATAAAAGAAATCCATAATAGATTGAGAAATAAAATTTATTATAAAAAATCATAATATTATCTTTCTAAATAAATAATGTAAATGGGAATAAATTACATTTGAAAAAAAATATTTTGAATTATTCAATTAAAATATTGGAGATCCAAAAAACATATCCCTTGGAAAATATATATTATTATATTTAGGGTAAATGAGAAATAATTATATGGATGATCAAAATTATATTATCTCATTATTTGATGAAATTACTCAGATATCATTCATCTTCTTCATGAAGTGGAAATTTGGGGCATTGAATATGTTCAATTATATTAAGATAATTTCTGAAGAGGGATGTAGTCATTGTTCAAAGAGATGAGGATATCAAAAGTAATAAGTATGAGGAGTATTTAGTGATTTGTGGGACTCATTGTTAGTAAAACTCATTATATTACATTTAAAAGGAAAATATCAAAGAATAATAAAAAATGTTTCAATAATTTGGGTAAAACCAATTTAGTGAAACATTATACATCTATTTTAATTTATATAAAGTCCATAGGATTGTTTTAATAATTTAAAACATATTTTTATATAATCAATAATATATTATATAACCTTGAGAGATTTATTATAATTTTAACTTGATATTTAAGTATATTAGGATGGTTGGAACGACTTATGTAATTAATTTTTTGTGTAACGACATCATAATGTCATGGAAAAAATGATTTGACATGAGTTTCAAAAGATAGATTCTAAAATAATGAAGTTATATCTACAGAAAAATAATATTATAAGATGGTTGATACTCCTAATTTGATGGTTTCTATGGACATTATTGATATTTATAAATAATATTAAACGCATTCTGATGTAGATTGAGAAGATGAAAAGTTCATAAGAGAAAAATATATAGTTTTGAATGTATAAATGATATAACAGATGTGCATGAAGAAGATATCCATTCCACGTTTTTTAGTGACAGAGAATGATAAAATTTTATATATCTAAGGTTGATTAAGTATATCATGAAATTTAGAAAAAATAATGATGATTTCTTATCATTAAAAACCAATATCACATCGAAAAATGATCAAAACCCTCATTGATTTATCATAATTAACTGAGGAATATATATGATTACTTAAAGCATATAGAGTTTATTTGTAATGACCCGCCAATTCTCATTAGCATGAGAGCTCCAAGTTTCACTACTAGGCCCTAAGCGACATCCCCAAAATGCCGAAGGCTGGAAACAAATGCTAAAGGGTTTCAAATACAATTTGGGGGACGATTTACCCATTTAGAAATAACACACAAACTAACCAATAATAACGAAAAATTCCCTGACAACAACTACATGATGCATGTCAACGAAATAACCAACTCATCCACTTCCAAAAGAGAAACACACTATTCCACAATACAACCCATAACCCAATACAATGAACGCAAAATCAATGTTCTATATGGATGAATAAACCAAATACCCAAAGTACACCAAGAAACACTCCACAGATCTACACCAAGCTCCATGCTCCATGCACCTCTACATCTCCCAAGAATCACCACAAACCACTAGAAACGAGATGCCTTACCTTTACCTGTGTCTCAGAATACAACATCTACAAAAGCACCAATGTTCCAAAGCAGGGGTGAGTATAAAAATCAATAGGTTTTCCCCAATGACTTCGCTACTCAGACTACTAGGATAGAATAGTTAGGAACATTTATATAAAAACACTTTATATAAAACATTACCCCACAAGAAGATTATAACTATATATAAACAAGTTTCCAAAATCAATCATAACCAAAGGCATTCGAAGATCAATTGAAACAAATTTTCCAGCAATTTATTTTTCCAAAAAAATAACCAAATAAGCTTTAGAACCATTTCACAAACATTTCTTTTTGGCATACCCAACCATTCCACAACCCATGCAACGAACCATGCATGCTACATTATGACAGTTCCATACTCACGAGAAGATTCTCGTAGATTTACCATGTCATCACAAGGTAATTGTATCCCATGTTCCATTACACCTTTGGCACCGAGCACATGGTCATATTTCAACCAAGCCTCATACATATTGTTACCATGTACCTTTAAACATTTGGCACCAAGCATATGGTCCTATTTCAACCAAGCCTCGTTCATACAATATGAAAACACCCCACAAATTTACATGAATCATTCCAAAACACCCTTTCAATAAAAAAAACCTTTTTATTTTAAACCATTTCCATTAAAATCATATCAATTCCAAATGATTTCAATTCCAAAAAATTTAAATAAAACTCTTTTTTTATTGAAAAACAATTCCATCAAAGTCATTTAAAACTCAGACCATTTCAATAAAACACCATTTTTATAGAAAACCCACTTTTCATCAAACCATATACTATTTCAGAAAATCCATAATTTAAAATCAACATTTTAAATTCAATAAGACAAATCACTTTGAACAACAATTCTCCAAGATTTCACTATCTCATCAAAACCACAAATCATCATTAATAATGATTTATTCTATGATTTTAACAATACAATCCATCAAATAAACCAAATTTAATATAATCCAATCAATTATAGCAAGAGGAGTTTAGAGTGAAGCCTCATACATCAGTGGTTTTGAAGAAAACCACAATGTTTGAAGAACGCTCAAGAAAACCGGGTTGATTATCCTAGAACCCTCCTTAGATCTCTTCTCCTAACAAAACCAAGACCAAATCCTGTCATATATGGAATCAAAAAACATATATCTACCCATAACAGGAATAGATATAAGAAACTGAGAGAAGAGGAGAAGTAGATCTAAGAAACCGATCAAGAACGAAGACAAACGATCACATATCTCTAGAATCCATCTTGGATTCGCCAAGAGAAGCATTCAGATCACCTCTAGAGTGATCGAAAAACCATCTTTGACCTTAGGAGAAGAAAAATCCCAAGTTAGGGCTAGTTAGAATCTTAAACAAGGAGCATAGAGGAAAAAACGAGTGAGATCCACTTTTATAGGATCTCATTTAAGTGGTCGCATGGTTAGTTCGCATGGTTTGACAAACCGTGTGCTAACCTTACGTTAGCTACTGCCTCGGCCACCCTTATCACACGGTTTGGGGGTATGGTTAGACAAACTGTGCACCACCCATGTGGAAGCTACTGCCTCCAAGACCAACTACATACAGTTTGGCCGTATGTTTTAGACAAACCATGCACTGCCAGTGCGAATTCCACTTTTGCCTCAAAACATCATTCCAAGATCTCGCGGCTCTCCCATACGTCACCCTTATCATTATAGCCATTAAAATAATCAATAAAGGTTTACATAACAGAAACCGGGGGTACTACATTCTCCCCACCATTTGTCTTTCTGTCCTCAGAAATTAGAAAACCTTCATCCGGCAGAAAAAGTTCTGGCCACTGCTCTTTCATTTCCCTTTCACGTTCCCAAGTCTCTTCCTGAATCTGACCATGCTGCCATAAAACCCATTCTATACTGATGCTTTTTCCATGCAAGACTTTATGTTTCCTATCCACAATCCATTCTCGGATATGTATCAACGAAGTATCTGGCTCTAGGTCAACATGATCCCATCTGATCACATGGTTAGAATCAGGCTGATACATTTTCAACAGAGATACATGGAACACATTTTACACTGAACTAAAACGTGGATGTAAAGCCAACCATTATTCCAACTATCCAACTCATTTCATTATGTCAAAAGGGATAATTTATCTAGGTGATAAATTTCCCTACTTCCCAAAATGATGATGTCCAAGCCTTGGAGAGATCCTCCAGAAGACATGATCACCCACAACAAACGACAACGGTCTTCAACGGTGATATGCATAAAATTTCTAATGACTTTGAGCCATATCCATCCTTTTTCTAATCAACTAAATCCTCTCCATTTTTTCTTGGAAAATGATCGGCCCAACTAATGATGATTCACTAGTTTCCACCCAGCATAGTGGAGAATGACAAGGATTCCCATTCAGTGCTTCAAACGGAGCCGTGCGTATCGAGTCTTGATAGCTATTATTGCATGAGAAGTCCACTAAGGTTATATGATCTTCCCATTAGCCACCAAAATCCATTACACGAGCCTGTAACATGTATTCCAACGATTTTATCATCCTCTTAGATTCCCCATCAGTCTGAGGATGATACACCATGCTCCTCGTCAACTGAGTCCCAAGGGATTTCTGTAATGTTTTCCAGAAATGATATGTGAACCTCAGATCTCTATCCGAGACTATATACACTAGTATACCATGCCTCTTTACAACTTCTTAGATAAATATTTCTGAATTATCTTCCACCATATGGGTTTCATGAATAGTGATGAAATGGGCCGACTTGGATAGATGATCCACTATCACACAAATGGAATCGTGTTTCCGGACCGTTCTTGGATGACTTGTAACAAAATCCATTTCCATCTAATCCCATTTCCACACTGGGATAGGTAAATATTGTAACATACCATTTGGTCTTTGATGCTCTTCTTTAACCTGCTGACATGTTATGCACCGCGAGATGAACTTTACCACCTTTCTTTTCATGTCGCTCCATAAAAACTACGCCTTCAACCCCTTATAAATATTCTGTGTACCTGGGTGTAAATCCTATCTTGAATGGTGGTAAGGATGAATGATTTGTTCCTAACAAACCATAGGTACAACCATCCAATCTCTAAAACACAAAACTGAATCCATGTCATGTTTCCAGCCATCAATAGTCTCCCCACCATTGTGTTTTGAACTTACAATTATACATTCTACATCAGATGTTTCTGCTTCTTTGATCATATATATCAAATCAGGAACAAGAGTAATTGAAAATAAAACTGCAACATGAACTCAGTTTTCATATTCCACATGAATGTCGGCTAAGACTAAAATCAACTACCATTCATCTGAAGATTCTTTCACCAACTGAACATATGACTTTCTACTCAATGCATCCGCCACCAAATATCCTTTTCCTGGTGTGTACATAAAGTCAAAGTCAAACATTTGGAGATACTCAATCCACCTCCTTTGCATCAGATTCAAATCTCGTTGTGGGAAAATGTGTTTCAAGATTTTGTGATCTGTAAACATAGTAAATTTCTCACCAATGAGATAATGTATCCATGTTTTCAAAGCATGGACAATTGCAGCTAACTCCAAATTTTTTTGGGTAATTTTTCTGGTGAGCTCTGAATTGCATTGAACCATAAGAAACTACATGGTATCCTTGCATGATAAAACAACCCAACCCTATTCCCGAAGCATCACAACACACCACATACCCCTATCCTAGTTTAGGAAAGATCAATATGGGTGTCGATGTAATATGAACCTTCAGTTCCTAAAAGACTTCTGAAATTCTTCTGTCCATTGGAGTAGAGAATTCTTCTTTTTCATAGCTTTCATTGGTGATTCTAGTCATGAGAAATCATTCCAAAAGCGTTGGTAGTAACTAGATAGACTATGCAAACTTTGTATCTCAAACACATTCTTCGGTGGTTTCCAAGAGATAACAGATTCTATCTTTTCAGGATCAACAAAAATTCCTTCCTCAAAAATGACATGGCCAAGGAAACATACTTCCTGTATCCAAAAATCACAATTTGATAATTCGTAATACAAACGATGATCTCTCAAGATTTGTAACACTGTTTCCAGGTGCTCCTCATGATCAGCCCTTGAATTTGAATACACCAAGATATCATCCAAAAACACCAAAAAAAGAATCCAGATATTGGTGAAATATCCGATTAATCAAATGCATGAAGACCACTGGTGCATTCGTTAGACTAAAAGGCATGACTACTTATTCGTAGTGGCCATATCTAATTCTGAAATCTTTCTTTGGAATATCCTCTATCTGAACAAGCAATTGGTGATATCATGATCGCAAGTCCATCTTGGAGACCCACTGAGTGTAACATCCCAAGGTTTTCTAAAAATAAATTGATAATGCTTGAAATTTTGTTAAGTTATATATTTATAAGTATCCTTTACACATAATTTTATTTCATCTATGTTTTGAATTTCATGAAATTGTCATCTACAATTGTGTTCAGTGTGTTATTTAGAGTTTGATGAAACAAACTTGTTTTTTTTTTGTGAATAGTAACATGCCCTTATGAATAGTAACATGAATAATAATATGACCTCATTAATAGTAAATAATAATAATATTTTATTTTCCCATGGCAATAGGATAATGGGATCTTAATTATTTTTCCAATGTCACATAAAACTAATTGTACTTCAATATTGTTATTTTTCGAATTAACTGTGACCTTATTTTAAAATTAAATTAATAATATTTAGAATTATTTTTTTGAAAATTGGAGTTCATTTTTGAATTCTACACATCGAAAAATGGTTGGGTTAAATTTTTGGTATTTTTCTGAAACTCTTGTATTTTCGTTGAATAGTGAAATACGATAAAATACTGTATAATCAATTTATTAGTAAAAATGCTCTATTTATGACATATTAAGTGATGCAAGGCCACTTGCTTCAAACTCACTTGATTGTATCACTAATTAAGGCCACTTGATTTGAGATTATTCATAGTCTTGATAAAATTATTATAATAATAATTAAAATAATAATTAAAATAATCTAAAATACCTCCACTCCTCCACTACAAATATCACCCTCACTCCCCTCTTCCTCCCACACCTCTCAAGCCTTGATCATTGTCTAATATCTGCCAAATTCCCTCCCCAATCCTCTTCCCCACGTCCTAGAGCTGCTGGTCTCACCAAAATACCAAAATCAAAGCCCTTAAGAAGGATCTCAAGGAGAAGAGATCAAGAGGTAGACATCCTCTTTCATTTTCATTCTTTTCATCCATTTTATGCTATTCTCTTCCTTTCCTTTGCCTTTTGTTTGGATATTTCATTAAATATTTCCATTTACTGTCCAAATTTTGTATTAATGATGAGATATTCCATTCCTCTCATAAATCTTGTTTTTATGAAATTTTAAGAGACGCTTTTAGGCTACCGAATTTTCGTAAGAAATTTCTCATGTTTTCTTTATTTAATTATTCCTTTATCTTCTTTTATCACCCTCTCTTATCCAAGAGGCATGAAATCTCCAGAATCATGTATATTCTGGATGTTTTCATGTTTATGGAAAATTAAAAATCATTATTCCTCTCCTCTCTCACTTATTTTAGAAATAAGAACATTGTCCGTGATGTGTCGAATTACCGACATCGTGGACGATGTAATTTCACTTTCCATTAATTCTTTCATGTATGGTCATGAAACCATTTATATGGTTGAACCAGGTTATAATATATGTTTTATAACTCATATATGGTTCTGTAATTCTTTTGTACCCATGGTTCAAATTTATAAGACTAAATGAGGTTGTAATTATCAAAGAACCACTTAAATTATCTAAACGAACATAATTAATGTTTTATCTTATAAATCATCATCATATAAAGAACCAAAGTGATAAATGGTATAATTTTTGGTACTCAAAATATTTAAATACTACTCCATTCCAATTCTAGAGTTTCACTTCCAACCAACAATAACGATTCATCATGAACCGATCGTGAAATTCACAAAAGAACTCACCCAAAATAGTGCAAGGAACAAAATACTAACAATTAAGGGGTGAAATGAGGTTATGAAATTACCATATAAGATGTTATAAACATGAAAATGTTTCTGTAAAATAATAATAACACTCTTTTACCCATTATACAGGAGGTTTAAACAATTTTTAAGTAAGGCAAGCCCAAGGTAAGGGAGTTCTTAACTCGATTTCCATTCTTTGGGTTAACCTTCTAATTTATAATTTATGTGCTATTTAAATTATTTGTGTGATGGGTTCTATTTATATTATGTTCCATTATGTGTATTTACAGAGTATATACATATTCCATCCACTTTATTAAGTCTCACTTCAAGTATATGATGTTTATAAGGGACTTTTCTTCTAAAATCCTCTTTCAAAATTCTGTTTTACAAGATTCAAAAGAAAGGTTTTTATGCTATTATTTATGATTTATGATTACGTTTTGGTTATTGTGAATTGTTTATGATGAAGGGTGGGACCTATATTCCCCTCCAATACATTGGGTATGGGTATGTTTGAGGTCGGCCGTATGGTTACTCCACGTGTAACTGTGATGGTTACACTAAGTAAGGTAGCCGCGAGGGTTACAAATTTTAAGTTAGCCAAGATGGTTACAAGATTATGTAAGTAATGCCCCATGATGCCTCTATGATTATAATTATGTTTGTTTGGATCTTTTTTAAATCTCATGTTACACAAAGTAAGAATTTATGGGTGGAAAGCATGTCTTCTGAAAATGTTTTCATACGTCATTCGTATTCATGGACTAATGTGATTTTTCCTTCTTTTTCATACCTTACATGGATTTTGTGCTCATCCCAAGTCATTAAATGATTTTTCACTGGTTAATGGATGAGTAATACAAGTAAGGAAGACATGTTAAATTTTGAAGAATTGTCAAGGAGTCTTGTTTTAATTTTTAATGTTTTATATTCTGAGGAAAATGGATACTGATTTTATGGTATCCACTATGTAACAATGTGTAATGTTATGAATGTTTTGTCTTAATTCTCTAAAGCTATAAACTTGAAAATATCCTCAATGTAAAAGGATGTGTTTTCTTGAATAAATTCAAGATTATGTATAAAATAAGTGTGGGTTTTTATAGTTGGTATCAGAGGATGGTTTAGATATATTTAGGGGTTAAGGTGTTTCTAATAGAATACCATAAATAATTTTCACTCTATGTTTAATTTGTTATAGAATTTAAAGATTACCTTGTTGCTTCCTCAAAGAAATGTTTGTTCATAATGGTTGTCCACAGAAGGAACATGGATGCTGAAGAGGAGAGGCACCGACAGAATGACATCCTTCCTGATCTACAGTCTGGAATGGTAGGGATTGGAACCAAGTAGTTTGTGACAGTAATGGCTCAGCTAACGTAGGCTATAAATGGTGGTGGAATCCATGAAAGACAACCAATAGAGGTACCCCAACGGAATATGACAGTGGTGGAACATTTTATGAGACAACATCCTCCTGCATTCAATGGATCTTCTGAACCAGTGGCAGTAGGAGGATGGATTAAAGACCTTGAAAATATATTTAATGTTATGTGATGTTCGGAAAATCAAAAGGTAAGTCTTGCCATTTATCGTTTTGAAGGAGAAGCTGATCAGTGGTGGTCAATGGTAAGGAATAGCAGGGGATGAGAGGATTTTTATGCCTTAGTGTGGGATGAATTTAAAGGTATTTTTCTTGAAAAATATTTTCCTAAGGTGGTGGGACTTAGAATGGAGAAGCAATTCCTTGAATTGAAACAAAAGGAGGAAGATTCAGTCGCTGTGTATGAAGCGAACTTCACCTGACTGGTGAGGAATGCTCCAAATCTTATTCTGGATCTTGATAGCAAAATCAACCGCTTTTACTCAGGATTGAAGCCAAGGTATCGAAGGGCGTTGGCCTCCCGTGAATTAAAAAGTTATGAGAAACTTGTCTGATGTGCTGAGAGGATAGAGATGGAATTTGCTGACGATCACATCCATTTTGGAAACAAAGAGAAGAAGAGGTCCCGTTGGAATGAAATAGGTAAGAATCAACCAATGAAATCTGATGGTAAGAAAATCCAGTTTCTAGTTAGTGAAATGTGTGGCAAGAAGAACCCTGGGGAATGTCTTATCAAAACTGGGAAGTGTTTTTAATGTGGAAAGTTTGGACATATGGCCCGAGATTGTAATGAAAATGATCCAAAGACTAATCCTGATAATCAAACTGTAAAGTGTTTTAAATGTGGTGAGATGGGTCACTATGCAAATGCCTGTCGAAATAGTGATCCAAATGATGAAATGAAGCCAGACTAAAAGCTGAATGGTGTAGTGAGATCCTTTGAGACTACGTCAGAAGTTGTTGGGGCATCCAATGAAGTTGTATCAGATTTCTTTTCTTGGGCACAAAGTTGAATTTCAGTACATATTTTCATCCTCAATCAGATGGGCAGTCAGAATGAACAATTCAAACATTGGAGGATATTCTTCGAGCTTGTTCAATGGACTATCAAGCAAGTTGGGATCGTCATCTTTCATTAGTTGAGTTCTCTTATAATAACAGTTTCCATTCCAGTATTCAGATGGAACCTTTTGAGGCCTTGTATGGAAAGCAGTGTCTGACTCCTGCGTTTTGGGATGAAGTCGGTAAATGAAAGTTGATCGGGCCAGAATTAGTAGAAGAAGTGGCAGAGAAAGTGAGGATGATCCAGCAACACATGAGGACAGCTCAGAGCAGGCAGAAATGTTATACAGATAATAGAAGGAAAGACTTCTCTTTAGAGGTAGGTGACCATGTTTTCCTTAAAATCTCTCCTTGGAAAAGTGTGATGTGTTTCGGTAAGAAAGGGAAACTAATTCCACGGTTCATCGGTCCTTTTGAAATCTTGGATAAAGTTGGAACAGTTGCATACCGCATAGCTTTGCCTCCGAGCTTATTTCAGGTACACAATGTTTTTCATGTTCCGATTTTGAGAAAGTATGTTCCAGATTCATCACATGTCTTGAGGCCGGAAGAAGTTCAGCTGGCAGAGAACCTTTATTATGAAGAAAATCCGGTTCAGATTCATGATCGAAGAGAACAGGTATTTCGGAAAAAGGTAATCCATCAGGTAAAGGTTTTGTGGAGAAACCACATGGTTAAAGAAGCAACATGGGAGTCTGAAAATGCTATGAGGGAAAATACACTCAGTTGTTTAATAAGTAAATGAAAATTGCGAGGACACAATTTCAAGAAGGTGGGGATAATGTAACATCCCAAGGTTTTCTAAAAATAAATTTAAAATGCTTGAAATTTTGTTAATTTATATATTTATAAGTATCCTTTAAATATAATTTTATTTCTTCTATGTTTTGAATTTCAAGAAACTGTCATCTACAATTGTGTTCATTATGTTATTTAGAGTCTGATGAAACAAACTTGTTTTTTTTGTGAATAGTAACATGCCCTTATGAATAGTAATATGAATAGTAATATGACCACATGAATAGTAAATAATATTATTATTTTATTTTTCCATGGAAATAGGATAATGGGATCTTAATTAATTTTCCAATGTCACATAAAACAAATTGCACTTCAATATTGTTATTTTTCGAATTAACTGTGACCTTATTTAAAAATTCAATTAATAATATATAGAAAATTATTTTTGAAAAATGGAGTTCATTTTTGAATTCTACATATAGAAAAATTGTTGGGGTAAATTTTTTGTTTTTTTCTGAAACTCTTGAATTTTCGGTGAATAGTGAAATACGATAAAATACTGTATAATCAATTTATCAGTAAAAATGCATTATTTATGGCATAATAAGTGATGAAATGCCACTTTCTTCTAACTCACTTGATATTTTCACTAATTAAGGCCACTTGATTTGAGATTATTCATAGTCTTGATAAAATTATAATAATAATAATTAAAATAATCTAAAATACCTCCACTCCTCCACTATAAATATCACCCTCACTCCCCTCTTCCTCCCACACCTCTCAAGCCTTGAGCATTGTCTAATTTCTGAAACATTCCCTCCCCAATCATCTTCCCCACGTCCTAGAGCCGTTGGTCTCACCAAAATACCAAAATCAAAGCCCTTAAGAAGGATCTCAAGGAGAAGAGATCAAGAGGTAGACATCATCTTTCATTTTCATTATTTTCTTCCATTTTATGTTATTCTCTTCCTTTCCCTTAGTCTATTGTTGGGATATTTCATTAAATATTTCCCATTACTGTCCAAATTTTCTATGATTGATGATATATTCCACTCCTCTCATCAATCATGTTTTTATGAAATTTTAAGAGACGCCATTAGGCTGCCGAATTTTCGTAAGAAATGTCTCATGTTTTTTTTTATTTCATGATTCGTTTCTCTTCTTTCTTCACCATCTCTTATAAAAGATGCATGAAATCTATAGAATAATGTATATTATAGATGTTTTCATGTTTATGGAATATTATAAAACATTATTCCTCTCCTCTCTGACTTATTTAAGGAATAAGAACATTG
The DNA here is from genome assembly GCA_963277665.1 of Viscum album. Taxonomy (NCBI): domain Eukaryota; kingdom Viridiplantae; phylum Streptophyta; class Magnoliopsida; order Santalales; family Viscaceae; genus Viscum; species Viscum album. Next base: position 309,520,822 of record OY728158.1, read on the forward strand.
TCCGTGATGTGTCGAATTACCGACATCGTGGACAATGTAATTTCACTTTCCATTAATTCATTCAAGTATGGTCATGAAAACATTTATATGGTTGAACCAGGTTATAATATATGTTTTATAACTCATATATGGTTTTGTAATTCTTTTGTACCCATGGATCAAATTTATAAGAATAAATGAGGTTGTAATTATCAAACAACCACTTAAATTATCTAAACGAACATAATTAATGTTTTAACTTATAAATAATCATAATATAAAGCACCAAAGTGATAAATGGTATAATTTATGGTACTGGAAATATTTAAATACTACTACATTCCAATTCTGGAGTTTCACTTCCAATCAACAAGAACGATTCATCATGAACCGATCGTGAAAAACACAAAAGAACTCACCCAAAATAATGCAAGGAACAAAATAATAAAACTTAAAGGGTGAAATGAGGTTATGAAATGACCATATAAGATTTAATAAACATGAAAATGTTTCTGTAAAATACTAATAACACTCTTTTAACCATTATACATGAGGTTTAAACAATTTTGAAGTAAGACAAGCCCAAGGTAAGGGAATTCTTAACTCGATTTCCATTCTTTGGGTTAACCTTCTACTTTATAATTTATGTGCTATTTAAATTGTTTGTGTGATGGGTTCTATTTATATTATGTTCAATTATGTGTATTTACAGAGTATATTCATATTCCATCCACTCTATTAAGTCTCACTTCATGTATATGATGTTTATAAGGGACATTTTTTCTAAAATCCTCTTTCAAAATTCTGTTTTACAAGATTCAAAAGCAAGGTTTTTATGCTATTATTTATGATGTATGATTATGTTTTGGTTATTGGGAATTGTTTATGATGAATGTTGGGACCTATATTTCCCTCCAATGCATTGGTTATGAGTATGTTGGAGGTCGGCCGTATGGTTACTCCAAGTGTAACTGTGATGGTTACACAAAGTAAGGTAGCCGTGAGGGTTACACATTTTAAGGTAGCCAAGATGGTTACAAGATTATGTAAGTAATGCTCCATTATTCCTATATGATTATAATTATGTATGTTTGTATCTTGTGTAAATATCATGTTACACAAGTTAAGAATTTATGGGTGGAAAGCATGTCTTTTGAAAAAAATTTCATACGTCATGCGTATTCATGGACTAATGTGATTTTTCCTTATTTTTCATACCTTACTGAGCTTTTGTGCTCATCCCATGTTTTTAAAGGATTTTTCACAGGATAATGGATGAGTAATACAAGAATGAAGACATGTTAAATGTTAAAGAATTGTCAAGGAGTCTTGTTTTATGTTTTAATGATTTATATTCTGAGGAAAATGGAAACTGATTTTATGGTATCCACTATGTAACAATGTGTAATGTTATGATTGTTTTGTCTTAATTATCTAAAGCTCTAAACATGAAAAGATCCTCAATGTAAAATGAAGTGTTTTCTTGAATAAATTCCAGATTATGTATGAAATAAGTGCGGGTTTTTATACTGATCGCCCATTAATTGATCGAACAAATCATCAATTCATGGAAGTGGATATCTATTCTTCATCGTAACTTGGTTAAGCTTACGATAATCAACACACAACATAAGAGTTCCATATGCCTTCGTCACAAACAGAACCGGTGCTGCCCATGGAGATATACTTGGTCGAACAAAACCCTTGCTTTTTAGCTCCTCTAACCCCCACATTCAATTCATGTAACTCTGTTGGTTCCAACCTATAAGACGAAATGGAAATAGTACTAGTCCCCGAACGTAGATCAATCGTAAACTCTACTTACCATAGAGGTGGTAACACAGATAAGTTTTTTGGAAAAACATATATAAATTGATCCACCATAGCTGGAAAACTATTTTCCTCAATCTCTTCCATTGATGCCAAAGTAAAGGCTGCCAACTGGTATCAGATTATTCCCACTATGGGTGCCAACAATCTCTTTGCAACATTTATTTCCATCCTCTCTCCTCTAAAGTTATGGTCGATGTCATCCTCAGTCATATGGGGATAATTATGAGGATACCTTTACAATAATAGCTAGGTATTCCATATAATAATAAAATATAGATGATATGGAATGAGGTAATTTTAATGAAATATCCTTTGACAAGTATATCCCTCATGATAAACAAATCAAAATGAAGAGGAGATGAATTGTATTATAGAAAATGGATTAAGACAATCTTGCATAGTAAGGGGATTCCTTCACAATACAATATAGGTATGCCATAAAGTGCATATGTGACTCAGAAGACAAGATTGATTATTTATTTGATGGTCTTAAGCCAAGTGTTTTAAGGGAACTGACATCTCAAAAATTTTCATCATATGATGAAATTCTATTATGTGACATCAAAAATATAGAGGGGGTTTTCTAGGTATAATTTGTTCAAGGGAAACCAAGATAATATGTGGTACTTTGGTGACCATGGAAAAGGTAAAGCACCAAAGAATAACAAGGGAACAAAGCAATTCAAATTATGTAGGAACTATAGAAAGATTCATCCTGGGAAATTCATGAAAGGCATTGGAGTATTATATAAGTGTAGAGAAAAGGGTCATCGATCTGATGAAGGAAAGGGGATGAAACAAGTCAATGATTTTAAATGATATAATTTTGGAGAGATGGTACACTATGAAAATGAGTTTCCTAAGCTCCAAGGAAAATTGCCTCATAAAATCCCCAAGATAAAGGGAAATCTTATAAAATTACAACTGAAGAGGTTGAAGATCCAAATGATGTGGTGGTATGCACATTTATTATTTCCTCAAACATAGCCAATGCGTAATTTGATTATCGATCATCAAAAATATTTAAATCTTCCTAGTTTCCGAAGAAAATTAGATATATCCAATTTGATTTAATAAATGAGTTTTTAATCAAAACTCCTGGTGGATGAATCATTTCTAAAAAGGAAGGTCGATCAGTCCCCCTCATGACACATTAATGTGATTTAGTTTCTATCATTTTCTACATACCAATGAATTAGTTTGATATAATTCCTAGTATCAATTGGCCATGAAATTATGATGTGATGATCTTTTTCATGAAAAAAGATGTTACAATCTTTTAAAATGGTGTATAATTCCTTCTTTTTAAACAAATCCTCATCATATGATTCTTTTCTAGATCCACCTATAGTAGCTCTACTAAATGAAATTCATGGAGAGTAAGGGATATCAATAATTATGGTAAAGGAATGAAATCTTCAAATTGAGTATGTTCATATAGTTCTAGAATACATTGATGTATTTCTAGAGTATTTACCTAGTTATCCCCTAGTGCATGAAGTTGAGTTCTATATTGATTAAATGTCTAATGCAAGACCTATATCAAAGAGTCTCTATAGAATGACCACTGTGTAATTAGTAGAGATAAAGAAACAACTAGAAGAATTAATTTGAAATTGATTTATTCGACCTAGTGTTTCTCAGTGGGAAGCCCCGGTAGCCTTTGTCAAGAAGAATGATGGATCCATGAGGCAATGCATTGATTACAGGGAAATCAATGCTATTAAAATAAAATACAAGTATCATCTATATCGAAATGATGATTTATTTCATCAACATTAGTTAGAACAATATTTTTTGAAGATAAAAATTTGATATGGATATCATCTTCTATGTGTGAGGAAGGAAGATATTCCAAATACATCATTTTGAACCAGGCATGATCATTATGAGTTTACAGTGATATATTTTGGAATGACAAATGCACCCTATATTTTCAATGATTTAATGAATATATTTTTCAAATAATATATTGATAACATTGTTTTGGTATATATCGACGATATCCTGAAATACCCCAAAATCTATGAAGTCCTTGAAAATCACATGCAGATTATTCTGAAAAAGTTTAGAAGAAATTAATTATATGGGATTTTTAGAAAGTGTAAATTTTGGATTCAATCAATTTATTTTCTAGACCATATTGTCTCTAAAGATGGAATCATTTTTGATCATATGATGACAATGTAAATCCATGAATGTCTCACACCAATAAATATAACCGATGAACGCAGTTTCATTGTCTTACTAGGTTACTATCGGTGTTTCATTTAGAATTTTTCCTGAATGGATAACCTATTAAACAAGAACACACGTAAAGGGGTTAATATTTAATAGAATAAATAATGTACCAAATGATTTGATGAATTTGAAATTTGATTGGTCAATGATCTAATTTTGTCTCTTCCATCTGGAAATGATGGATTGGTGATATACAATAATGCATTATAGAATGGACTGGGTTGTTTCCTTATAGAAAATTATAAAGCTATTGATTTTGCATCAAGACAGTTGAGGACTAAGAATAAAATTTATCCAACTCATGATATTGAGTTAGCAGCTGTAATCTTTTCTATGAAAATATGGAGGCATTTTCTATATGATGAAAGATGTGAGATATAGACAGATCACATGAGTTTTAAATACATTTTCTTTACATAAATAACTCAACATGAGGAAAAGAAAATGGATCTTGTTACTCAAATATTATGATTGTTCAATACACTACCATCTAATAAATACAAATAATGTGGTAGATGTATTAAGTAGAATAGAACATGGTCTTGGGACCCAAATGAGGATTGAGAGAGATCATATATTCTTGGACATACTAAAGATAAATATATGAATAGTTAATGGTGGGGAAACATCCTTCATTTTTCTATATATTATTAAACCATATTTACTATAGATGATAAAAAGATCTCAATATAACGATGAAAATATAAACACGAAAATTAATGTTTCTTAAAATGGGTGATTGGAAGACATTGTGTATGAGGAAGGAGTTCTGAAATTTGCTAAGAGGATTTGTGTTCCATAGGTACATGAGCTAAAAAGGAAACTAGTAGACGATTCTCATTGCTCAAATTTCTCTATACACCCTGGTAGCACAAATATGTATAGTGAGCTGAAATAAAAAAATATTGTGGGATAATATGAAGCGAGAAATTTCTGACAACATGTCAAGGTGTTTAGTTTATAAAAAAGTAAAGGCAGAGAGACAACATCCTCAAGGGGTGATGAAATCTATATGTGTTCCTATGTTGAAGTTGGATGAAATTACTTTGTATTTATTCATAGGACTATCAAGAATTTTTAGAAGGAATGATGCAATATGGGTAATTTTTTATTATCTCACAAAATCATCACATTTCCTTTCAATAAGAGAGGATTTACCAACTAAGCAATTGGAAATACTTTTTATTAATGACGTTGTAATACTTCATGGTGCACCTTTATCAATTGTGTCCAATCAATATCCATGGTTTACATCAATATTATGGGGAAGTCTCTTGAAGCCATTGGATACTAAGCTTCATATGAGTATTTCTTATCACCTCGAAACCGATGGACAGTCTGAAAGGTGTATTCAAATAATGGAAGATATGTTGAGATCAAGATCTCCTGATATTCAAGGTATGTGGGATCAATACTTGCCTTTGGTGGATTTTTCTTACTTTAGTATCTTCCATTATAGCATTGAAATGGATCCATATGAAGCATTATATGGTAAGAGGTGTCGAACTCCAACTTGTTGGTATGAAGTTAGAGAGAGGAAATTTTTTTGGCCCAGAACATAACAAAGAGGAAACAACAAAGTTAATGAAAATTCAAGCCCATATTAAAGTAGACCAAAATATGAAAAATGGGTGTGATGAAAATTAGAGAAAACATTTAGAATTTCAAGTATGATATCATGTCTTTCTAAAAGTATCTCCATGGATGGGTGTCTTAAGGTTCGGTAAGAAAGGGAAACTGAGATCTATGTATATCGGACCGTTTGACATTCTGGAAAGGATCAGATTTATCGATTACCATTTAGCAATGCCACTAAGTCTCTCTAAAGATCATAATAGGTTCCATGTGTCGTTGCTGAATAAATATATTATATACCAAATGCATGTACACACATATGATGTAGTAGAAATGGAACCTGATTCTCTATACTATAAAGGTCCTATCAAGATTCTTGACATAAGGGAACATGTATTGATAAATCGGAAAACTCCTCTAGTAATGGTTCAATAGAGAAACCATAATATAGAGGAAGCAATGGGGGAACCTGAGTATGTTATTAAGAAGAAGGACAAACATATTTTTAGAGGGACTTATACATGAACAATTTTGACAACAAAATTTTTGAAGGAGGGAATAATATAACACCACAAAAATTATATGATATATTTATCCAAAATTTATTCTATTCATTAAATAGCCTCTATTTCAAAAAGAACTTATTATCATTGATACAACACTTGGTTATAGTCAAAACCTAACAATTAAACTTACATTTTCCACTTCTTTGTTTTGAATATGGGAAAACAGACATACATAGTTGTGATCAGGGTGATATTTGGAGTATGGTAGAATTAAGTTATTTTTAGTGAATAGTAACATGCCATTATGAATAGTAAAATAACGTTTTGAATAGTACTACGACCCTTATGAATGGTAACCATACTCAGGAATGTGTAAATAAAATTTAGGAACCATTCAAAGGAAGATGAATATTTAATGTGTATGTATTTTTCAATTAAATAATGATTTAAATTTAACATTAAATTATTCATATTTAGAAAATTATTTTTGTAAATAGAATTAATTTTTTCATTCTACACCTATAGAAATTTTACGGTTAATTTTGGGTATTTTTTTAAAATACTAGAATTTCTTGTGAATATTAAAATACATTAGTTTATTGTATAAATACATTTCAATTTAAATAAACTTTTAATAGCATCACGAGTGATGTAATCACCCAAATATTGAATTCAGATGAAATTATTACTATTCTGGGTCCTGGAATAATCACTATTTCATATCGTGGTAATAAATTGTAAATTAATGATTATAATATTAAGAAAACCCTTCCCCCTTCAATATGTAAAACACCCCTCGCCCCCTCTTCCTCCCACACTACTCAAGCTTCATGCCTTACCTAATTTCTACTCAAATATCTCCCTAATATCCTCCCCCACGTCCAAGTCCATATGTTCTAACAAAATGTAATAACAAAAAGGCCTCAATGAGATTCTCAAGGAGGAGTACTCAATAGGTGAACCTCTCTTACTTTTTCTTTAAAATTCATTTACAAGTTCCATTATATTGTTTCTCTCTCCCCACCTCCCCCAATCCAAATTCTATTATAATTCCAATATTTTATATGAACTTCAATATTATTATTTTATTGGAATATTTCATCCTTATCCCTCTTTTCCCTCACCTCTTATTATAAAAATGAAAATAACATCTGAGATGTGTTAATTTATCACATTCAAGGACGATAAGTTTGTAATTTCTATTACTATATTAAAAACCGTTCATTGAACATTTTTAATTGTTGAACAAGATAATAATATATTTATTTTACCTTATTAAATGTTCTGGAATCCATACACGGTTATAATATAAAATAATAATACAATACAAGTTCATTATGCACAAAATCTGTATGTTAATCCAAGCATTTATCAGTACCTTTAAACTAATGAGTCATCCTCAAGGTCTCTATCCAAAAATGATTATAAGATCATTCATAATGACACTAAAAATGTATAATTCCAATTATATATGTTCATCCAAATTTCAAACGAACATCCATTCATGGAAACAAGTAAACCGGTCCTGAAAACCAAGGAAGCAAATGCTTCCAAAACAATAAAATTGAACCTATTAAACTCATCAATAATGGAAAGAATGAACCTAATGAGGTTATAATACAAACATAAAATATTGATTAGGTTCTGTAATTATTAATTAATAAAGCTATATTTGATTAGTCATGACATTAAAATCAATCAATAACACCTTTGGGCATAATGTAAGAGATCCTCTCTCTCTGTTTTATTCAACATTCCCCCTATATTGTGTCCTTCTATTTTTAATTCCAAAGGAGGGGGTATTTTTTAAAACATCCCTCATACATCCATTATGATATATAAATGATCTAATATTCTATTAACTTTCAATATTCCCTCATAAAAACATAGGTTACCATGCCGAAATGTTTGTATGGGGTTTTTCATATCAATTTCAATAATGAGGGATTTTCATTGTTCTAATCTTATTTCAATTATATGGTATATGTGTACAAAAATTTGATGTATAATATCATTATTATATTTATATTCTTTGTATTATATTATACATTTGTTGATTATTGATTTTTGGTCATCCAATTCAATTGATTTCAACTTGGTAAGGGACTTTGTCTCAATTTCCATTTCATCGAGACCTACTTGGTATTGTGCACCTAATATTTAATATGTGGCATATCTAATGCCCATTTGAGTACTTTTTTAATTTGAAAATATAATTATGGTAAATATCCATTTTCCTTTAGCATGGATAGTATTATATATTAAGTCGTATACCCTTTTTCATGGGGTTCTTATTAGGTATGTTTTTTTAACTACGAATATATTAATGAATTTGTATCCTACACTCAATATGGATATTAAGAAGGTATAATGTACATGTATAAAAACCATGTACAAAGAATGATTTGGAATTTTAGTGATGGGTGGGGCCCACTATAGCCCCTCTATCCATCGACAGGTTTCATGAGACAAATCAGTTGGCGAAAAACCCTTCAAGTTTGTTACCAAAAATCCAAAAGGTTTCTACCCATTGACATAAACCGTTTTGATAGTATTTTTTTATAATATTAAAAATAAATGAAGTCCAATTAATAATCATTCTATGTATTCATTTTTAGTTTTCATTATCCATGAGGTTTTCACTATGAAAAAATCTATGGATGCAGGTTCATGCTCAGGTTATTAATGGTGTATGTTTTTAATTTATTCACCATGTCATATTTGTTAATGATTTAGTTATTTTTGATTCATGATTCCTATAATTGTAACCATTACTGATAGTTTGAGCTAACTCCTTTTATTTTTTACCATCAACATTTAATAATCTGGAGATCATTTATTGAGTTTTTGTGGATCCAGTTTTTTAGTATTTTTATGTATTGCATTTTGTTACCTTTCCCATTATTTTCTGAGTTAAACCTATGTATCTAGAATATTATAGACTACTAAACTAGTCCTTAATTTGGGATTTCATTCCTTTTTATCATTCCAATGTAATAAGTAATTCACCAAATCTGGTCTAGAGGGGTCAGGGCATTACATAAATGGAATCTACCCAGACCTTCTATATTTTAATTTTAGAATGAATACCAAACAATCATGTATAAAACATCCAACAATCGATAGAATAGTATAATTTTTATTACATATTTCATAAGTTGGAGTTTCTCATGAAAATATTGTCCAAGTGTTTGAATCATCCGTCTTAGAAGGAAAATTCGACATGGATTTTCCTACAACCAACCACAAGACACATTCCCCATTAGTGGAATGGCTCAGAATGCAGTTAACACATCCCATTGGTAGAGATATACCGTGTATATTCTGACCAAAGAGTGATACATTACTCTATGTGTAATATCAAATATGGATCAACATGTATTCTCACCGATAGAAGGTAGATAAAAAACCCGGTATCTATTTACGATTACAGATCAAACAACACATCATAATAAGAAAGGGACATAACCATCACCATTCCACAGGTGGGAAAATGGAATGTATTTATCTCATAGGGATACACATTCTCACCACATGCAACGAAATATTATGAAAAATTATCAATGTAGACACATGTAAATACATTTAATTAATCATCGACCATGGTCTCATAGGCTACACCTTCACAAATATGTTCTCACATTTCACCCATATATTCTCAAATATAGTACCAATCATGACTCAACAATTAAGGATAAGAATAAAACTCATCACAAAAGATCAATAATATCCCTTCACATCATATAATTTCATTAATAATATTCATTTATCTTGTTAGGAATGGATATTCTTAAATAATCAACCATTGAACTTGGTGTTCCACATTATATTAAAAGGTTAATAAATTAATGTCTATTTCATTATCATCATCCGATAATAATGAATTAAGGCTCATTTTACCATGTTGTTTAATATCATATCACATGAAAATAAATTTTTCATAATACCATAGGGAGTATAAAATGGAAACAACTATCTCAAAATGAGTATACGACCAACCATGTAAGGCCCAATTATTTTTTTCTATGTCATCCATGTCCATTCGACCTATGGATATATTCTTGAGTTTCTATATCACACCTAATAATAAAAAAATCTAATTACCATTCATTTATTATAAATTCAAATATTACAAGGAAACCCACTTTTAATGATGAAAGGAATAAATGTTATAGATATTCAAGTTCTAACCACCTAGATGGAACTTCGGGATACTATCCACGAAAGGCCATTAACACACATTTGAATTCAATATGAAATAGACCTATAATGGAAGAATAAGATATAATCCAATTAAGTATAACTAAATGGGTAATATTTGAGGAATATTAACCAACTGATGTACCTAACTGGCATTTTCTTCCAATATAGTTTGAGCCACTCATGGGAAACTACAAATTCTTGGATTAGAAAAATCCTTAATACAATTCCATGGTATATTGGATTATATGTTTTAATTTGGATATAATCCAAATAAGGGATCATCAGTAGACTTACCATAAATGAAATTCCCACCATTGATAACTATTCATCATCAAGGGGAATATTATAACCATGCTAAAAAGCCTCATCAATATCAAACAACTCCATCAAGACCTAATGGATCTTTCATCCCTAACTTTAACTGTGACTTATTAAATGATATAATTATATTCAAGATCAATATAGAGAAGATAATACAAATGGAATTTAAATATAAAATGATCACAAGGGATATAACTTATACAAAGTATTTTCCCTGAAAAATAGCACAGTGAACATCCACCATATAGGTAAGAAGGTGGAAAATATCAAATAAAAATAGAGGATATCACCTAGAGCCATTAACAACATTCTTCTACATCCATCATTGATTATGATATATATTTGAGTTTGGAATAGAAGATAATACATTAGAATGAGTATCCTAAAATTCAACTATGGGGATAAATCATTAGTGTCCATTGGTGGAAAAGGATCAAAATTACACTAACCTACAAACACCCAACATGCCCCACCTGTGAGACCGTTGGCATCAATTGGCTATATGGTGGCCCACTAGGTTGATGGTGGGACCTATTGGGTAGTATGAGAAATTATTAATCCACCACTTTCCTAATGTTTCTCAAATATCTTCACTTTTTTAGGTTTCCTCTAATGAAACATTTAAATTCTAGTATCCCTATGGGATTTCATTTATGTACAAAATAACTTTGTAATGGTTATTAAACACAAAGGATGCAGGTTCATCACTCAGTTCCGCAAATGATCCATATACTAGATTGGATGTTTATGTTTCCTCTGAAATTCACAACCAATGATGAAAACTAAATTTATAATAAACCCATATAGAAAATATTATTCTTTAGAAGATATAATAACATGTGAATCAAACCTCTAGTTCTTCCGTGATCATTACTTATAAAAGTTTTCTTTATCTTCCATCAACAAATTCAAACTCAACACCAAAGGAAATACTCATACCTAAATTCCCATCACATTCCATTTTCATGACTATAATACCAAACACCATAATTCGAGCAAAATTATTAATGTTTTCCTTTTTTTAGAGCATGACCATGACCACTGTCTAATTCAAAACACCATGGTGTCTTCAACTTATTCATCTTGGATTATAATCGTGCTTCCAAAAAAAGAAATATAAATACATAATATGATTTGGGAAAATTAATGACACAATTAGTGTGGTTCCACTCTTTCATGCTCAATCAAACACAATATATAAGTTCAATGTTGGTACCAAATTTTTTTACTTGTTTGAGATCTGAACCATTGAGTCTCCACTAACCAATAGGAGTAGAATATTCTTAACTTTACTAAATATTTCACTGTCATTTTCAAACCACATAAGTCAACCCCACTACTATAAAACTGATTCACCTTTAACCCACCTCATTCATGTCTATGTAGAAACACTATTCGGTACATTTAAAGCCATTTTTTTCTATAATGGTTCCAGAAATAAGTAACATACACTCCAAGAAACGATAGATCGTGATTATGTACAACTATATGTCATTGTTATGTTTATACAAAATTATTAATAATGTAAAAAAAATCCACTATTGAATTCCTCTTCTTGTAAACCAACTTCTTATAGCATCGACAAGGCTCATAATCAAATGATAACACACAAAAGATCCTACTCCATTATATTTCACAGCAATTAAACAGAATTTAAATTTCCACCCCTAGTATATCTCTGGGACAATATAAAAATAATAAATTAATATTATAATGCATAAAAAAATCTCTTAGGTCCACCACACATTTATCTTCTTCATTCCCCATTATCATACAATGGTTCATCTGGCACATCAGTAAGACCCTTCCTGGGGGGGGGTTCATTTCATTTTTTACTCGGATGATTATCCCCAAAAAAGGATAACATTTATCATTACATTGGGGTTTATATATATTTTTAATAATATAATTACATGTTCATCATAAAATGTAATCACCTAACATGACCATTAGTTTCTACCCATTTATCAACGAAACTACAACGTGTTTCACACACACAGATTTACATAAATATAGTTCACTACATTTCATGGTCCATAGTCAGTGTGTGTAAATTTATCCAATATCCTATGAATTGGTTTTGACATTTGAACCATATATTCCTTTTACACACACATAATCCACTACACCAATCCATCATATCAGAAATCCCCATGTGCATCCCAAAATTCAATAAGAATCCAATCAAACTGAAACACTACACTGTGTCAATAGTAATAACACTAGAGCTACTATATAAAAATAGTCTATATGGAATCTTGAAATACATTTCATTATTCCTTCCTAGGTTACTAAAAATCATAGGGAACATTCATCAATGAATACCACCACTAAAGTTATTGATATTTATTATCCCATTACATGTAATGTTCTCACTCAGGTCACATTTATGCATCGCAAGACACTAGATCACTAGTATATTGTGTCACATTTGAATAGATATATGTTTCTTAAAAAATTACATCAATGTTATACTAAGGATTACTTCAAATTCAACGTCACTAGAATATACATCCCAATATATGTTAAAATATGATCACCCTTATAATAACCAAATCAAGTGTCTATTGTCACATAGTTTTTTAAAATATAATTCAACTAGGTTACAGATTGAATAATAAATATAGAACAAATATTTCACCATAATTATCTAAACGTATCTAATGGATAAAATCATAGGGTTGTTTCTTGATACAACTAATTCTCGATAGTGACCTAATAATCCCACAGAACTATCTGGACATAGATGGGATAAATTTTGATCAACATCATCATTACCATCATTATCTCCCTTATCATAATCACCCATATGAACCAACCCATTGTCTTTCATGACATGATATAAGAAATTTATCGACATAGGGGTTTATAAGAATGTAATTTCATCAATAACTAATATGTAAATCATAATAAATATTGTTGAAACTATTGCATAAGAGTGATTCATCTTCAGCATAATCACATAAAAGTATCCAATATGTCTTGCGGATGCAACATACTAAATTTGATGCATTTATCAACTTATGCTATTATGTAGATTAGTAAAATCATTTTTGTCAGAATTCATCATTGGTCGACCCTGAAACAGTAAACCAATCTAGCCCACAATAAATCCTCAAAGGCATTCCCACTACTCCTCTGATGGAAACTATTGATGATAATCAATGATCATATACTTTATAATGATTTCCAAAAATAAAATAACTAACATAAAAAAGAACAGAAGAGAATAAAATGTAATGAAGATTCCATAAATAACTAAATGAAATAAGTACATATACAATTATTGATATAATACTAGGGAAAGTAAAAAAATTAAAAATTGAAACCATAATAGAACCCAACATGATATCCATATTACCTCTTGGAAACCACCATCTATAAAACCATTCTACTCTCTAGGATGACCTAAATAGTTGTTGATCTTAGAAAACAACTCAATTATACTAATTCATTGTACAATAAGTAGGGTGTGAGAATAAAATATATTTGTTGGTGAGAACCACAAAATTCCGTTATGTCCTTTCCTAGAATATTCTCTAAACCATTGTTCCAAATATATTTTGGTGAAATTTCATTTTCCACACTTAATGTTCCAAACTCATCATTATTTTTTTAAAATCATTTTTTGAATACTAATTCCATATAGAATAAACATTATAAATAATTCACCAATGAATGTAAAAAATATGAATAAGGGAAAGTAGTGGGTATTATCAAACACAAAAAAATAATAATGTAAACAATACAAGTATAACCATGAAAAATACTAATAAAACAAGGAAACACAATGTTGAAAATTGAATGGGTTAAAATGGATATGTAATATAGGAATTTCCTAAACATAATTTGAGTCTATCCTATTTTGTACTGAGTTTAGATTCACCTTCTGAAAAATGGTTCACCCTTGTAGACAATAAACATCATATACTCTGAACTAGCCTCGCTAGTTGCAATTCCCACATGTCTTATCCATTTTCAAAGGGGTTCTAATCCAACTAATTAGGAAAATAAATTAACATTCACTTGACTCTATACATGAAATATAGGAATTAAATTAAAATATTATAAAATAAAATGAGGCGGTCTCACAAACATGGAATTAAAAATAAATCATAGATGCCCCCGTGTATGCATTTCCCAATACCATGAAATGACTATGTGGGAGATCTCTCATCAAAAGGATTACCATTGGGATTTCTTCCTTCATAAAATCTTTCACATGTTCTAAATGGGCCTACACATGACATGGTATAATAAAAATATTTTCAAAACATTAAAAATTTCCAACTAGGCCTTAACATTTAGAAATACATGTCCATTTAAAATAAAAATACCTCTCATCACAAATTAAATAAATGAACAAAGGTGAAAACATAACAGGCATGTAGAAGGTTCCGAATGGTCCTTTCATGTCATGTATTAATTAAACCATTCATCAAGATTCCAAATGGGACAAGATTTCAAAACACATATGAAACCCACCTTTTCCTTCAATGGAAACTAGTTTCCATTTTGGAAACATTTACATTTATTGAAAACTAGTTAAGAGATGGAGTGGAGGAAAGAAAAGAAATGGGAGGAAGGTATTTTGAAAATGGGGGTTTTAGAATGACATTTGTGTGGTGTCACCAATTATATGTGAGATGATTTCCATATTTTTACCCCTTGAGCATATATATATTACCATATTTCATAGAATACATGTTGATTTCCATAAAATTATCCAACATCCAATTAAATAATTATATAAACATTCACAACCAACCACATGGATTGAACTATAAATGAACATACAATAAATGGCACTAAAACCCACACGCAGTGCTGAATTTCACATGACACCCAACTTCTATGACTTATACATGGTAAACAAAATCTCAAGGTACTAAAATTCACTTTACTAGTCCAATTTAAATTTTATCAAAATAATATCATGCATATATATATATATATAGGTATAAATAAGGATACACATTGAAAACCCCACCTTCATCAAATTACCAAAAATAAATTCAACGGTAAAATAAAATCAATAAATCAAAATAATGATGAAAAAAATTTGGAACTAATTTGGACATATTTATAAAAAAAACGATTTTATTGGAAATGTGTTGGATGGATACACCTACCTCAATGATCTGTGATTGGGGAAATACATTCTTATAAGGAAAAACTAATCCCCAAAAGCAAATTGTACACCCTATCATTAATAAAATAGAATCCAACATCATCCATCTACCATAAGAGTTCTTCTAAGGGATTATAAAACAAAAAAAAAACAAATTTTGGGAGGGAGGATAGAAGAAAAATCAACCAGAGTCCAGAGAACATTACCCTGATTTGAAGGAGGAGCATCAAGGATACAAGGATAACCATTTAAGGAGTGGTTTAGGAACCCCATGGAGGTAATATGTTGAGTCAAAATAGATAAATCCAAATTATTGTTTAAAAATATGATTCATAAAATTTAATTTAATACTTTTATGAATTTGGGTTAATCACATGGTTTTGCGAAAAGGTATACGAAAAAAGCACTATCTAGGTGCACCCTGCAAGAATAATGTGGTAGCTTCATGAGGTAGCCACATAGCCTGAGAACCCATGAAACAACCATGAAAACCATCTCTATAAAAATGATAGACTCTCTCAAAATCCTACCATATAGTTTGTACTGATCATGGGAAGTCCATGCGCTCGGTCCTTGACACCACAAATAAATCATGTGATTACTATGATACCTCTCATGGTTTGGGCCCAACTATGCCCACACTATGAAATAATAGATTGATCTCGAAATGATCCCTACATAACCCGACCACAATTTTTTGTCTCTATATCATGAACACTAACTATTAATATATACAAAAATAACTCAAAACCTCCCAATCTAAATAATTATCAAATGAAAACCAACCCGAAAATCATCCATAAATGTAAAACACCATGAAATAATGAAAAAAAAAATTAAATAAAAGAAATATCTTGTTACGGTATAATAGTTATCCCAAACCACAAAAAAATAACTTAGCAAGTCACCAATCCAAAGATGGATCAAATTTTGCACAAAAAATTAAATGTGTGAGAACAAAACTATAAACCTCAATAGTACCTTTAAACCTCGCATGTCACACTTGAATAACTATAGATGAATAAAAAATAAGATATATGGTCGATCTCCACACTATTTAAAAACTAAATAAAAAAACATATCTAACACCATATCTCCCAACACTAGGTGGATCCTAAAAAACTAATATTAAATAAAAAATAAATCCCATCCAAATTTCATTTTTCCTAAAAGAAACAAGAATCCTATAAAATTGTGAAACATAAACCAATAGAGACACCAGTTTTTAACCCCAAATGTTTCATAATTCCATGTGTAACCATAGAATAGTAAGAACATAGACCACCTAGGATTTTTCAATTAAAAGTAACATTAGAAAATGGAGAACACAATAATAGAAAAAATTTAATTTTCTACAATAAAACATTGTAAAAAAAAGGCGTGCCATCACCCAAACACAACAAAATTTCTGACTACATGAAGAGAATAACACCAAAGAATTTAGAAAGATCCCTTGTGCCTTGAAAAAATTACTTTCCCATAATGAAGATCTAGTATACTATAACCAAAACATCATATTTTGGAAATAATTCTTGCAAAACTTCTCCAAGTGATCCATGTAATCACATCATTTTAAACCCATTAGATTATAGTAGCACAATATCCTTATGATCCCAAACCAACAACACTATATACACATGATGGTGTGGTCCAATGAATGAGAAACATGAACTAAAAATAGAGACATAATAGGGATAGATTTCTATGGAACACACTCAATTCCTTGTGGGGAACCCGAATGGAAATTAAGAGAAACCAAATTTACATCTACTTTAGATTTCACTATGGGAACCAAGTCAGCTAGAAATGCCTCATTCACTAGATTCCCAAATTGAACATCCTTGGTTAATAGTAATCTATCATTAATCTCCAATTTATTAACCAAAATGAAGAGAGATATTTTCACCAATCCATTTCATGATAACCCAAGGTAAAAAGTGATCCATCACATTGATGTGGTAAACATAGGCCTTCACCACATGTTGACCTTGATGGAAAATGAAGAGACCCTCCATTTTCCAATACTTCAGTACCTCAGGAATAAAAAATTTTATGAAAGTGTTATTACTAAAATCACAAGATATTCAAACTTACAACAATGATAGAATAATCAACTTATGTAGGAATATGATTATACCCTCCAAAGAGCCCACAATAGCGCACACCCTCATGACATCAGGAGATCCCAATGACATGAAACGACTTAATCTATATTAATCCACACCCTAGCCCTTATCAGACCTCAGTTACCATAGAAAAGTAGCAACAACTTCGAAAAAAATCACCCTTCCACTCCAGTGGGCGTTTGGACACGACTTACGACTTTAAGGGACTAGATGGAAACCATTAGGATCTTTCTAGCATGTATACTATATATAATATAATGAACAAAAAATTAATTCATCATAAAACTATAAATCAGGCAAAAAAATTCCCAAAACCACAATTTAAAATTTTAAATAAAAATATCATGAAGAAAAACTAAAACCCTATATGAAAATCCACTTTTCCATTACATATTTCAAAAATTATTTCGAATACCAAATTCGATTTTCCAATCCAAAAATGATAATCATTTCAATACACACATGTTCCTAAAAATCATATTAATTTCATAATTCACTGACCCCAACCAAAAATCATCCAATAACATCACCAAAATTAAATCTTCAAATATAGGGAATTAGTGGGTATCCATAACCCATCCACATGGAATAGCATACTGTGCACTGATCATGCAATGTTCAAAAAAATATCTTCAAATTTTCACTCATTATCAACGTGTGTCACTACTCCATGTATGATCACCATGTAACACCAGTTAAATTCCATTTCTATTTCAGAAGCTACAAAACCCATAGTAAGTAGTCATATAAACCTAAAAATATAAAACTAAAGGCTCATGTCTCAGACTATCCATGGAAAGATGAGGATCATAACGCATAAGAGTTCATGGTTATCTTCCCATCCCAACTCTCATGTTATGATAGTCCTATATCCAAATTAGATGATGGTTGTAATAAAAAAGGTTCAATTGATACCATTTTATCATAATCCACCATAAGATAACCCCAAACCGGTCACCTGAGACACCTGTGAAAAATGTATAGTGAAATTACCAATCATCTTACGATGGTATCTAGTGTTGATCTTCAATGATATTACATAGGGGAATGATTTATCCCTAAAATTAAAAAAAATTATAAAAATCATATTAGCTCATGCAAGGTACTTTTGACTCCCTAAATCACTGATTGATGTAAATACATAAACTTTTCTTGATAAAATGAAAGTGGATTTAGAGTGAAAAAAATTCCTTAAACAATATCAGAATATGGTATGATATACATGTGATCTCTTTGTCACTACCATCCATAAAAATAGCTAGCTCCGTAGGCAGGCCAAAAAAATTGATGAACATAAAAAATAGAGCAATTTTACTAACACAGAGTGAAATAAGTAGTATGTTAGCATAAAAAAACTCAGTAGGTAATCACTATATAATACAAACATGTCCTTTCCCAGAATAGTTTATATATTATAGTTTGAAATATATTTTAAAAAAATATGTTACTTTTACCTTTAAATGTTCAAACACATCCTTCCTTTTTATAATTTCTATTTCAAAACAAAATCATAATAAAAAACACATTCCAAATAATAAATAAAATAATGGAACGTTACGAGCTTTGTGAAAGTATCATGGATTATTAATCAACCAAAAAATAAAACCAACATAACAATTGTAATCAAGAAAATGATGACAAAATACGTAACCACAATGCAACAAAATAGAATAGGAAAATATGGATATATAGTTATGGGAATTTTATAAAAAGTCCATTAAGTAACCCATTGACATAATGGTTTCATACTCACATACTAGTTTATGATGTATGTAAGGGTCAGGAACCATTTGGTTCACCCTTTTCATGTTTCAGAGGACGAGGATCCTAGAGGAGGCTCAGATGAAGTCTCTAGTAGTTCGGTTGATATATGAAAGAGTGGGGATGTTTCACATTGTGAAATTTACATGATGTGAAATATGGTTTCATTCTTTATAACATATTAGGGATTGGATAATAAATAATGTGAAGAGGTGACACATTTTTTAGTAGGAAGCAATCCATGAAAATTACAGGACATCGAAGGGGATTACAAATCCTATAATTCCCAAACGTTGAATGTTTTAATGAATTTATAGATACTCTGTTTTCAAACCTTATGATTTCTCTTGTTTTCAATCATCATTAAACCCTCCCATTAATTATATTCGATCCCATTCAAGGGGGTCAATCTTTAGGATTTTGTATTCGAATCGTCGTGATATATGGTACATTCATCAGTCATTTTATAGGGGTTTCTCCTAGTAAGATATCGTTTACTCTCAAATTTTCTAATCATTCAATGGAATCTTCATAATTATGGTTATAATGGTGTTTATATTGGTTATTTTGTGTGTGGTTGTTCCATGGTGTCCTCAAATAGATGTAGTTCTTATGCTAGTGGTGATCAATGATCTATTGCACAATCCATTCTCATGTGATGAGTTTTAATGACCTTTTTGAGGTAGAGGATTCATTTCTTCACTATTAATTTACATTATAACATAGAGTTTATATTATTTATCCCATTGTATCATAATTATATTAACCAAATAATTACCAGAATAAAATTAAATAATTGTTATCGATTGCTTTTTGATGTTGTTGTTTATATTGTGATAATGGTTTGCCTCTTGATTTTCTAGATAGTGTGATATCTATTCCATTTTTGGCTTAGAATGTTTTTCTTGATGTAAATTGTAAAATAACATAAATCCCTAATTAATTTATAATTAATTTTCTAAATGAAATAATGATTTATGTTTAATGAATTCAATTTTTTTTTATAATTTGATGATAATCAAATTGATGCAAGTGTTGTTGTTTAATGGATTTGGTTAATTAACTTTAAGAATGATGAATCTTATTGATAAAATAATTATTGGAATATTAAATGAATTTGTTTAAATAATTTGTGATAGGGATGATATCTTGTTCCCTAGTTTCCCATATTTATAACCTATGACAATGAATTGGATAATTCATGATAGAATAAGAACCAATTGTGTGAAAAAGATAATGAATTTATAGTTCCGGAGATACATGTTTGTAGGAAAATGCCATGTTCCATGTTCATTGGAACTATGAGAGATCATTTTCTGTGATGGATGGATGGCTTTCTCTTGGTCCTAGACCCCGATATCTATGTTTGTTTCTGGATACATCTAATATGATCCTAATATGGGTGAGCCTAGAGCGCTATATTGGTAGGTGGGGCAGGGATTCCAAGATGTGTTTTGAGCTTAGGATGGCTATGCATGGAGGGATATTATTGTATGGGGAGCCAGGAGACCTAGTCTTGAGGTAGTAGTTCATACTTTGAATCTTTAGATACACTGGGATATGCATTTTGGGTCAGGGAGGAAACTAGAGATGATATATTGGGTTAAATATTCGATTATCCATTGTTCTAAAAGCTGTATTCTCTCTTGAATCAGTTGTTTGGAAGATAGCCAGGTTTTTTATTATATTATTTCAATTACCCACTTCTTGGGTCAGATGGTTTTGTTTACTCTTCTTTGAAGAGAGGCGAGGATGCATAGTGTATAACTTGTGCTTTCTATGATTAATTTCTCTGGTCTGGATGACTCTTCACTCCTTCTATAGGTGGAAGAGACATTCCAGGTAATTCAACATCCCACCTTATTGAACCCCTTATGTTTGGAAGCTTATAATATTTTTCCTATAATAACTAGTAACATGGAATTTAATGTTTTTATCAAATGAATAAATATTTAACCCATGGGGTTAGATCTTGCTTAGATGAAATATGGAGCTATGGACTTAGTTTTCTTATTCCAGGAGGGAATGGATCGTTATTATGATGCTAATGTAATAAAACATGCAAAATTTAAATGGATAATTAGTAGTTAAGAATTAATTATCATAATGTGGAACTGATGAAAAAGGGATAAAATAACTAAATGTGTCTCTTTAAATGGTTGTGTGTTTATACGATATCTATTCTTATCTATGGCAGCTAGGAGTTAAATAGACATTATATTTCATTGAGGATGAGATAGGATATTCCTATAGTGTGGTTATGAGATATATTATATAATTTAATTTTTCTTCCTATATTCTACTCCTCTGTATAAGTTGGGGTAAATAACACAATGAGGATTCTAATCCCAAAAAAGGGTGTGTCTTCCCCAATATCCTGATGGGAGGATGGATAGATGAAACCCCCAATGGCCATACTATCTTTTCTTGGTAGTTACTAGTATTGGATGAATAGTAATTAATTTTCTCTGTTAATCTATGCAGAGGGATTTAATGGATTGTGTTTATTTTTCAGACTTGTATTCTTGATATAGTTTCCTATGAACTACCATTGGTATGATGTGTATGGGACGTGGTGGCATGTAGATACTTACATGGTGTATGGACTGTGGTGGATTGAGGTATAATATCAGTTGTATGATACACCTTATGTGGGATGTGGTGCTATAATAAATTACCTTATTACTTTTGGTTACATATATTTTGTGGTGTGTTTCATGAGATTTATATTTTGGTGCTTCGTCCTGGTGTCTACGAGCAAGCCTTTTTGGAAAGAGATACTCAGGATGTGAAAAGTTGGGGTATAGTGGAAACATAATGGGGAAGTGTTTGTGGGGTACCCTTGATATTTTATATCATAATATATGCTCTTATATGTGGTACATGTTGAGAGTTGACATAGTGAGGTTAGGAACATAGTAAATCAGATTTGGTGACATGTTAGTTTCAATTATTATTCACTTTCATTAGAAATATTTCATTATATTTTTCATGAGAGGATCTAGTGTATATCCAATGTAGTATACAATTATTATCACCCTACAGATATATAAATAGTTTTTCAAGATAGTTGTATCAAGTAGAAGATCAGGCCGGTTACTACATCATTGGGTTTTAGTAGGAGGAGTTTCAGATTTTTGGTCGTTGTCGTCATAACTATCCTTTTTGTACTTGTGAGTTTATATTCACATGTAGTATATTTTCTTGATATTACATATTTGAACCTTGTATTTTAATTTATATTTGAGTTTGAGAAATAGTTGGTTGGTGTATATATTATCGTTCTCTTTAGTAATTTTTCTCATATAGGTAAATTCCCACAATGTTCATGTTTATAATACCCTCAGTTCTAGTCTCCAAACTATGGCCTACACCCATATCCCTCTTCTCCAATTTCTGACCCATGAGGGCTACAGTATATGGGGATGGGCTTGTGATAGCAGGGAATCAAATTTTTTTTAAGAGACATGATGATGTTTGGGTTTAGGAATATGTGAGGTTGCATGGGATGGTATAAAAATGGTTTCATGTATGTTTTGAAAGAATTTTAAACAGTATGATCATATAAGACATGGATATTAAGGCCCCCCCTATGATCTAATTCATGAACCCTTAATCTTCGATCAGATACTAAAAGAGTTCATACTCATAGATGGGTATATACCTAGGAATGGATCACACACCGTTCTTCTTTGCGCATGTGGTGGAATGAGAAGCCCTTGGGATAAGGTGACGTAAAATTAACAAAAAAATCAATTAATTAATGTTATTTTCCTTCATGTTATTGTTTTAGGATCTCTAAATGTTTTTTATTTTACAGGCATGTATCCTGGTCGACATCCTCGTCAGGTTTTCCCAGAAGATGTTCAGCATGTTTCCCTAGTAGTTCGTTGCAGTGTAGAGCTTGATGATGATTACTCATAGAGGAGGGCACTACACAAGTATCAATGCCATAGTCTATTGAAGTATGAGAGATCTGTTTTAGATGCAATAAAATAATACTGGTTGGAGGAGGTTTACATAGACTTTAGTTTGATTTTTGCTTTAATGGAGCATAGGGTATCATTCATTTTGGCAGTGCTTCATGGGGAACGTAGAGGATATCCCAAGGATGCTCCTCATACTCAGATACTATTGTGATATCATAGTGTTGGTCATTTGTAGGGTAATTGAGGTTGGGGATCTAGTCGTGGTCCTCATCAGGCTTTAGCGTTGCTAGCACCTGCTGATCCAAACGTCATTCTAGGTACTATTTTATGGTTTTATACATAGGCGGATGCCCTATATGGTCCAGGAGTGACGAATTCCTTAATATCACATACCCTTTTTAATGATTTGGTACATGAGTTAGAGAGTCTTCTAGTGACCTTGGAATTTACTATTCCCTTTGGAGGTCAATCTTACTTATTTGAATTCAATAATGTCTGTGAGTTGGTGCGGGCACAACACTGCTCTTTAGGAGATTTATTTTTTTTACATATAAAACCATATGACATAATACATGGAATGGATTGGTTGTTTTCAGTGTAGAATATCACATATTACTTCAGAATCCATGTTGTGTTCTTCAATACTAAAAGAGAGACACTAGTGATTTTTGGTGAGTGAGACCCTGATATGGGATTTAGGAATGGTCAACCCTTGTCATCCTTGATGGCTGTCCAAATTCGGGGTTCGTTGAAGGTTTAGTAGTGGGAATATCCTAGGGTCATATAAGAGTACCATGATGTATTTCCAGATATGTTTTTACCGTTACCCCTATATGAGAGATTGATATTGGGATGGAACTATAGCCAAGTTTGTCTCTTATCTAAATGTCTCTATAAAGGATGGGGTTTTCTATGGTGTGAGATATGTGTATATAGCTCTATGGTGTGTTGCATTATGGGTTTGTTTGTCCTAGAATGTCAATATGTGGTGTGCTAGTCTTATTGTAAATAATTTTGAATGTAGATTGTGGTTGAGTGTCGATTATCACCACATGAACCAATTTACAAGGAAGAATAAATACCCTCTTCCATGGATTGTTTATTTATTCGATCAACTGATGAAAGAAAGTCAGTTCTCAATGTTCGACTAGTAGTCAGGATATCATCATATGTTTGTAAAGGATAAGGAAATCTTGAAGATTACATTATATTTTCATCATGGGCATTATATGTTTTGTGTGATGTCGTTTGGTGTAATGAATTCTCCAGCTATGGTCATGGGGTTAATGAACATAATGTTCTATGAGTTCTTGGATATGTTTTGGTGTTATTCATTGACGAAGTCCTTGTGTAATCCCTATATGAGGAGAATATTGTTGAGAATATAATTTTTTTTGTTATTTCTTCTTCATGATATGATGTTTGGGATGTTTCCTATGTATTATTTTTGGGCTCATGATGCAAGTTTCATGGGTCATATCACAAACCAATAAGAAGTAGCTCATGATTTATTAAGGGTAGATGAAGTTATTTCTTGGTAACCCCCATGATTATGGCATAGGTTTGAAGATTTCTTAGTCTTTCAAGATATTAAATAGGTTCATACCTGATATCTCTTTGGTTGTGACTCATCTGATAGCATTGTCCAAAAAGAATTGTGTTTTCTTATGGACTAATTAGTGTCAGAAATCATTTGAGTATCTGAAGGAGATTTTCTTCTATTCCCTAGCTCATTTTTTCATGTAATAGTTTAGAATGATGGTTTTTATGATGCATTGAATCTTTGGTTGCGATGTGTTCTGATGCAGGAGAGATTAGTCATATCTTATGGGTCGCATTAGTTACATTCCCTTGAGTGTAACTACTCATCCCATGATCTTGAGTTGGTGTCCATAGAATTTTCCCTGATATTCTAGATAATTTACCTTATTGGTGAGAATTTTTTGGTCTTCACCAATAATAATATCAAGACGTATAATTTCTAGAAAGATGACATGAACTTGTGCCGTAGTCTATCGATAGAGTTTTTACAGGATTAGAACTTCAGGATTTTGTATACACCTATAAAGGGGAATGTTTTGGATGATGTTATTAGTATGATGTATCATAGTGATTTAGTTCATGAATAAGGATATTTCTAGTGAGTCATGGAAGATCATTCATCATCTCATCTAGTCAAGGGAGAATTGGTGGGAGAGGTTATATTTTTCAGATGATAGTGTAGTCATATATGGTGCATTAGGTGGAGGAATCACATTTGGGGATCATGAGGTTAACATCTAGAGAGACCATGATGTTTTTGGTAAGTCCCTTAAGGGTTGTTCTAAGGATGAAAAATAATGAGTGTTGTTCTAGGGAAATAATTTCATTCCTTTGGTGATGTTTAAAATGGTTCTAATAGAGTTACATTTTTCATAAATAGTAGTAAAACATGTTTTGAAAATTTTGTACCGAGTTTTTGAGGGTCAATTATGGTGCCATGGATTAAAGAATGACTTCATAATGTTTGTGTCTCGATGTTTTCTATGCCAGATGGTGCCGACTGAACACTATGTTCTAGGTGGTTTATTCAAGCTAGTAGATATTCCTCAGT
Organism: Viscum album; assembly: GCA_963277665.1. NCBI lineage: Eukaryota > Viridiplantae > Streptophyta > Magnoliopsida > Santalales > Viscaceae > Viscum > Viscum album. Next base: position 309,547,020 of record OY728158.1, read on the forward strand.
GGAAGTAAAATGACAACACGATGGACTTCGTTATGAGTTTACCTCAATCTCTAAGATCCTATGCTGCTATATGGGTTGAATTTTATTATCTGATGAAATAATCACACTTTATAATGATCAAAAATTCAAGATCAGTTGAAGGTTTTTTGAGGTAGTATATGGAGGATGTGGTGAGACTCCAAGGAGTCCCAAGGACATTCATTTCTGATCAATATCCTCATTTTAAATCTATGGTGGGGAAAGTTATCGACCATGAATTTGGTTATCAGATATGCCTGAACACTATATTTAATTCCTGGAATGATGGTTAGACAATGAAAAATAACCAAACACATGAAGACATGTTTCCCTCTTAAGTCAAGGATTATGGAGGTTCTTGAATGAGGCACATGCATTCGGTAGAGTTCACTTACAACATTAGTTTTCCCTCCACCATCAGTATGATACCATTTTAATCTTGTTATGGTCAACTATTCAATTATATATTGAGATGTAATAGGGTCATATAGTCAATAATTCATGGTTTTGGAATGGTATAGAATATAATAGATATGGTTTAGGTGATTTGTGATATGATGAATGAAGTGTAGGACTATCATAAATCATATAATGATCATTGGAGGAGACCTATGGAGTTCGAAGATTTGGATGAAATGATCCATAAGGTGATTTCCCATCATGGGAAATGATGGTTTAGTTGTGGGAGTAATCTTTCTCCATATTTTTGGGGCCTTTAGAGGTGTTTAATCATATTTTTGTGATGTAATAAAGTGTAGTACATCCCCCAAAGATGAACAATATACAAGATGTATTTCATGTGTTTTAGCTTCATTTTTATCTTCTTGATGACTCTCAATGAATCTATTAGTGAGATATAAATGTTGATGGGTATGAGACCGTTGAGGAGTGGCCTGTAGATATCCAGGCCCTCCAGGATAAGGTGTTGTGCGGGCATTCCATCCCCATGTTTCATTTCTTATGGCAGCATGGTGTATTAGATGAGAGTACCTATAAAAAAGAGTCATAGAAACATTCTCAGTACCCTTATATATGTGGTGTTCATATATTCAATTGTAACACTATTCCTTTGGTGTTTGTAGACATTTTCTAGATTGTGACATGGCTTTCGCTTATTTGTTGTTGTGACATTATATCTTTTTAGAAGTATCTCCCATGGGATAGTGTTTAGTATTTATTTTTGGATGTTTCATGGTTTCATGTTGTTCCCTTATTGAGGTGGTTGAGCTCCTGTAGTGACGACAACCATGAGAGGTATATCTGAAAATGGATATTCAGATTCCCCTTTTATCTTTCCTCCAAGGGATGGTTTTGTATTCTCATTAATAATAATGTTTTGATAGTTATCTAACATAAGGGAGAAAATCTGCCTGGATAGACCCTTTTGTGTGTTTCTCATGCATGTGGTTCCTAGTGGAGGACTTAAAGAAGTATATAGTAGTTTAGTTTCTAGAAGCTAGAAGTAGGAATTTCACATTTTGAAACCCCAAATTAAATGAAATAAGAATCCATTCCATGTAACTTATCAGGGTTTTAATAATTAATAATGTAAAAATGTGATGTATTTTTTGGAATAAACTAAAACCTGAGAATTACATGACATGAAAAGGGATTACACGAAATATAATTCACTTATACAATATGTTTTTAAACATTTCCAACCACTCATGGTTTCAATGAATATGAATTATCTCATTTTATAGTTTCCAACAACCCTATCCTTCATTTAATGGATTCCATTCTATGTAGATCAATCCTTCATCTTCTCAGTTTGATCAGGGGAGATCTATGGTGATCCAAGGCTCATTCTTCCATTGGTTTCTAGTAGTGTATCCAAATTTTATTGTTTGTCCTCTCATGTATTCTTGTTTTTCTATGGGTTTTTCATACCCTTTGTTTTAATGGGGTTTCTCTTGGTTGTTGTTGGTGGAATTTTTCTTTGGCATCTTCAGATGGATGAAGTTCATGTGGGAGGTGTGATTGGAGATTCATTGTGTTTTCCATTCATGTTAAAAGAATTGCAACAAAAATTTTGATCTTGGGGATCCATTGATTATCTATTTATTTACATACAATCATAGAGTTATCATGATATCCCCTAGGATCACAATGAAATTATACAAATACTGACTTCAAACGGATTAACGAATTGGCGTCGATTGCTTGACAATTTTTTTGTTTAGTGCATGAAAATAGTTTTCCTCATGATTTGGTAGATATTTTTTTATCTTTGACTTAATTTTATTATCAGGTTGTTCTTGATGGAAATTTCAAAAACACATAAAATCATAATTAATTGATAATTAATTTTATTAAGGAATTATTGAGTCATTTTTAATAAATCTATTTGACATTTTTTGTTTAATTTGATGAAAATAGAATTTATTCATGTTTGAATGTTTAACTGAATTGGTTAAAAAACCTAAATCATGCTGATTATTTTTTAAAAAAGAATTAATTTCATATTAAATTTATTGTTTTCCTAATTTTTTTATAGTTGTGATTTATTTTTTTAGGTTTCCCATAGTTGGATTATGTGATTATGAATCAGTTAATTCAATATGGAATTACAACTGGTTGTGTTATCAAATATAATGCAATTTTAGTGAATGAGTTGTCCCTTTTCTAGTAAAGGCCATATGAAATGTGCTTTGGATTTGGGAGATCCCATTGTCTATAAAGTCTATATGCATTCCTTTAGTGCCAAGATCTTATTTGATATGTTTATTTCTTGCAACTTGTGATGTGAGCCTAGAACGACATATCCTGAAGGGCTATTCTAGTATGTGGGGTGGGGAGTATTGAATGTGTTTTGATATTGTGATTCCTGAGCCTAGAGATTTGTTATTTTATGAGTGGTAGGGAGACCCATTTTTGGAGTCAATAGTTGATTCACGGAGTGAAAAAATTCATTGGGGTATTCGTATGATGTCAGGGAGGACACCAAAGATGATTTCATGGGTTGAAGATAGGATTACCCATTTCTTTAAAAGATAGATACATATTTTAATCAGTTGTATGGATAGTGTCCAGGTTTTTATTTATCTTTTTTCCCCACTTCATGAGGTGTATGGTTTGGTTTACTCTCATTCCAAGAGTGTCTAAGAAATGTGGGGTATTACATGTACATTTCATGTTTATATTCTCATGGTTGGATGAGTATACGCTACTACTATAGGTGGAAAAGACTAAATGGGAAGTTCACCAACTCACTGTGTTGAGCCCCTTTATTTTGTAAGCTTATATATTTTCCTAAAAAACATAGTAATCTAGAAATTGATGTTTTTAGTAAATGAATAAATTTTTAACACATGGGGAATGAGGTTGCTAGGATACAATGTTGAGGTTTAAATTTTGAGAAACCGTGGAATCAGTTTGCTTATTCCTAGAGGTCAAGGATCTTTATTTTGATGATAATGTATTGAAATGTGTGTAATGGTATTAGATAATTAATGGTTAGTAATTAATTATCATAAAGTGAAACTAATGAAAAAGGGATAAAATTACATAATTTATCTCTTTAAATGGTTGTGTGATTATAGTATTCTTGGTTCTAGAAGTGGATGTCTAGAGGCTGAAATGCATTATATATAGTTAGGTCTATGATTATAAATTTTTGATAACATGGTTGTCAGATATATTATTTCAGTTACTTTTGTGTTTTTATATGGAACTGCAATCTATCAGTTAGGGAAACTGACACCCTGTGAATTCTATGCCCTAGGGGGTGTTTTCCCCAACATTTCAGGGGAATATGGATGGATAACTACCCCCTTGATCCCCACTCTCTTCTAATGGTAGTTACTTGTTCTGGTATGAACAATAGTTAGTTTTTCCAATATAAATGTATGTAGGGATGTAATGGCTTGAAGTTATTTCAATCACATGTCATCCTTCTAATCAGGACTATAATGAAATTGACACATGACCCTCTATATAACATCTAAGAATTACATGATAACAGTATAAATTAGAATGAAGAGGCCATCACATGTTTGGAAATAAGTAAAACTAATTTGTACCATTGTTCATGACTTTCCCAATCCCTAACATAATCTATTAATGAGACCTCTAATAACAAAGATAACCATTTGGGTGTAGTAAAGAATAGAAAATTTCACAAGTTTCACCCATGCATAAATATCACATGTATTTAAAAACAAATTCCAAAAATATCACAAAGATCCAAGAAGTTTTCAATTTCTTCAAATTGAAAACCATTTCATATTAATGTTTATTTTTTCTCAATTTTATTACCATTGAAAATGTGTAAATGTAATTTGTCCTCAAAAGGTACCAAACTAGCCTTCATCTCATGTAGTTACTAAATCATACCTTATTAATCTAGATGGTCCAATCATCAGAAAACTCATCTGAGAACAACATTTGACTTCATTTAAAACCAAAATAATTTTAAGAAAAATTTGGCTGTTCTGAAAACATTCCATAATATGTACTAGAAGTATGAAAAGAAATTGGAGGATTGGGTTTTGAAAACAATTTTCTCAAGTAAGACTTATTTTGATGTCAAAATTTATATGGATGTTCCAATACTTATTTCTTCCCCATGAACATATATATATTTCAACTTTCCCTAGTATATAAAGGGATATCCATAAAAATATCCAAAGTCTAATAAAATAAATACAAATAAAAATTGATAACCAATACCATATATCCACACATAATCATAGAAATATAAAAAGGCACCAAAAAAAACAAAAAATAGTAAATTTCACATTCCACCCAAATAAAAAAACACATACATGTTCACACACAATTTGAAATTATAAAAACTAATTTTAAAAGCCCAATTTTAATTTTATCAAACATTAAACATCAATATATATAAGAGTATAACTAATTAAAACCATTGAAACCCCTATTTTCAACAAATTGTTGATAAATAAATGCAATTACTATTCCCATAAATACACTAAAATCATGAGGAACACAATTTGAAATTACATTGTAAACCTAAATCATCAAATGGTATTGTTACAAAAGAAAATGGATTGAAACATCTACCAAAATCACATGTGAATGTGGTGAATCATGGAGAGAATGATGGATGAGATTGAGAATAAAATCACACACCATAGAATCAAATAAAAAAATCAAACATCAACTATCTTCACTAGGATTCATTCTAGAGTGAACCCATCCATGAATAATAGAAATCAAACTGAGGAACATGACTAGTGGATAAAAATGATCAAACTTCCAACGAAACATACCTAATGATAATGGATGATCACCAAGGATCTATGAAGATCTAATGGAGGAGGGGTTTTGGAAACCTGTTATGAACCTAAGATGAATGGTTGATGAGAACTATGAATTGAGGATAAAAAAATAGTGAAAACATGGATTTGCAAATTTTGAAGAATATAGATATGTAGTATGGTTTGGAACCATGATTTATGATACCACACATTAATAGTTCTAACCTTATCAGAACGTAGGGACACCATAATGGGATGGATGAATTGTATTAGAAACCATGCTCCAATCATGAAAAAAAATTCATTAAAAATGAAAAATCCCTAACATTCATCCATATTGGTTTCTACTAACCTTTCATATGTTATGCCTTTGGTCACTAAAACCACTAATAAGAAGCACTATTACTCCTTTTCCATATATGGTTTTGGATAAACCAGCCATAGAATGTAAAATAAAAATAGTTCAAGGAAAAAGTGAACTTCAAAGGCCCACATTATCCCTTATCCACATAGTTTCTCTGAAAACTGATAAGAAAAACCTAGCATAAGATGAAGAACACCCTAAAACCCACAAAAAATAATATATATTATATCTAGAAACCCACCTTGAAATTCAAAAAATATATAAAAACATAGAAACAAAAAAAACTTATATAAAAGAAACCTAGGGTTACAATGCGACACATAATATATCATAAACCTTAAAATATGTGCATGTCATGAACGGAAGAAGTATATGATTATAACAACTCAAAATAGGTACATCGATCCCTTGTCATAGTAACCTAGACTTCACTAAAGAATGGTTTTTATGATACTCAAGAACAATATTCACCATAAGATCTAACGAATTCTTATGTATCAGGTCTTCCAACACCCTAATACAGACATAACATGTCAATATGTTCTCTGGTGGAATTATTGTAACATATCAACCAAAACCACATGGTTGGAACTAAAATTCAACCTGGCATTAGGTCCACCTCTCCATATAGTAAATGATTCCAATATGCAGTGAGGGTTTAAGGTAGAACTATAAAGACACTATAACCTCAATCAGAATAAAAGTAGTAATATAGTTAACTAAAAATGTAATTGATAAAAAATCATAGGAAGAGGATCCATAAATATACCAACTATACGAATGAACATAGGAAAAAATATCAATCCTAGTTAGGAATAAGATATTGAACATCTACCAGTCAAATCAGAGTCATGATATAAAAGAATAAAACTACATGAGGCTCTACTAATACACTAAAATACATATCATCCTGGTCTCCAGACACTTAGTGACTTATCCCACCAGGTAATAAAACATTGGATTTATCACAACATGTATATGTGAGAGGCATGTGATTCTTCGGTACTCATGTCCTGTGGTTTCCAAAGAATGGAGTGTGTAAAACATAGTTGGGTACCACTAACACTTTCTTATACCCAAATATATAATGGAATGTACATTGATGTGATAAGATTGAAAGATTTTGAATATTATGTTAAAAAACATGACATGCATAAAATCTAATCATGAATACATAGATATAGATTAAATAATTATATATTGGTAATATATGTTATTACCAAGCCACCATGCACCCCAATTGTACCAATTTCAGTTTCATGAAAGGGGGAAGGATAAAAATCCATTTTGGGCACCTATCTCCCTTGATGGGATAGCACAACAAAATATTTTATACATCTATATATATAGGATAACCCATTTACATATGGACCAGAGGTCTATAACATCCCTCTCGAGAGGGATAGTCCACATAGCTTTATCTATATCCATCCACCAACCATATTTTCCTAAAATTAAATAGTATAAAACCTGTTTGAAATACTCTTTTAGTTTGAATAACCCATATACAATCTTACCAAAGTTTGAAACATTCTAATCAGGAAAATAGTCAATATGGATAATCCTCTATTCTCAAATGTAGAAGATAGAGGAAAACAATTGAAATATATATACAGGTTGAAAGATTGAACATAAAATCCTAATATGAAATATCTAAAGAAAATATATATCCACATGTGACAAAACATAAAACATTGGTCTCTTAGGGCTATACAGACAATACATGAGACCTACCATTAAATATTTGAAAAAATGAATACACATGAACACATTTTTTTTCAAGCATAATACATGGTCTCATGGGATACACATTAACAAACATATGATCAACCATTATACATGATCTCAATGTTTTATTAAAAATCAGAACATATATATTAGAATTATAGAAAAAATTCCTCACACATTTCCCAATTGGGCCCCTGGAGACTTGTTAGTTCATTAAGAATAATAATATAATTAGTTAAGTCATGAAATTTCTGACTAATTAATCATTACAATAAGTCTCTTATATCATATTGTTTGTTAAATCAATTATTTTTTGTTTTTTATTCATAAAAAACTATGGATTAAGGATCATTATCTCAATATGGTGAATCTCATATCACCTTCCAATTAATAGTATCGATTATAGTTGGGTTGAGCACATGGGATAACATAACTCAAACAGAGTCAACTCCAAACCCTGAAAATCCCAGCTGCTTTTCTAGAGTCATCCAATTACAATTGGATTCCATCAATCATTATGAGTTTCTATCTCACAGTGATGAATCCCAATAATTAATTATAACATAGTTATAATTAATTAAATTACTTCATGGAAACTCAAATATAATGGTGAAAAACATACATCTTGAATTAAAAATTTGATATCCCTTACTAGTAGAACCTCAACTAACCATCCATAAAAGGTCGGTATCATGCTTCTCACTTAATATATGAAAATACATAACATGTCAAAATAATAAAAAAACTGATTTAAAAAATTTAAATTTGATCCGTTGGATGAAAACCAACCAAGTGACGTACTAAACATATATCAATCCACTCTTAGAAAACTCTAGTTTTCAATATTATTAAAATCCCCAAATCAAATTCCATATGGCATTAAAAATTTTAATTAAATTTTACCATAATTCATTTAAGAGATTTTGAAGGGACATAACATTAATGAAATGATCATCAACAACATGATTTAATCATCATGAAACATCTTTTATACATTCCAATCCAAATAATTGTCAATATCAAACAATTACATCAAGATGTTATGGAAGTTTTATCTGACACATTACTTTAGATCGTGAAAATCATAATTAGGTTATCAATATCAAAAGTGATAAGTGGATCAAATAATTATTGATACATCAAAGTATCAAAATCGATTAAACATGTTGAGATGTTCATCCATGATGAATGGCACACAGTTCTACCCCCATAAATGGAATAAGGTGGCCAGGATTGAATAAGTACCGAGTTATTGTAACATCTTGACCCATGTGACACATACTTGTTCCCTAATATATTCAATCACATAACATAAAATATTCCTCCTCATATTCCATAGTTTATTGACCAGTAGAGAGGGTATGATATATCAACATGGAAAGGCAATGCACTTGTTAAATAAGAAGAAAAATAATGGAAATAAACAATAGTATCTAAATGATATAACCAATAAACATAAAAAATCAATATCATATGATGACCAGAATTTGAATGCAATATCCAATTTTTTTTAATATGTGATGCAATGTATGTGTCATGTTTCAAATGAAAAAACAAATATAAAAAAACAAAAAACTACAAAGAGGTACCCAATACCATTTCAGATACCCTAATAGATGCTCCATCACATATCTTCCATCTATCATAGGGACCATTCCCCTATCCTATCTGGTAGAAATGAAGTCTATTCGAGTATCTATCTTTCATCCCAAGAAGGGTGAGAGTACAACACAATAGTCCACAACCAACAGTGTCAAAAAAATATCTATTCAATAATTGTGTTTGTAGTTATATAAATGATAATGTACAATACATAAATTAAATAGTTATCACATTTTATTATTATATAATTTACCACATATGTTACTTGGGTCATGATGACACCCAATCCATCAATAATTATATCAACCCATTATAGAGTCTAAATCGTAACAAATATTCAATTCAGAAATCATTATAAAACATTGGATTCCATTATCCTTTTCTTTTCAATTTAATATCACAACCTCAAGGAACCATTGTCCAAAGCCAAAATTTTGGGCCTGGAATGCCATTTCTATCACCCAAGGGATGTTTAGAGAATTATTCAGGGGAATGCATTGGAGTTATTTAGGAAGGGGAAATAGAGATTGTGGGATCATGGGGTTGATTTCATGCATAATTATTATAGGATGGCCTTGAAGGATAGGCAAGGAAGTGGGCATGGTAATAAGGTAGAGATTCATGGCCTGCATTGTGCGGTGACACCATCAAGGGACCAGCCATCCTCATCTGCCTCAGGGGGGTCCAAGGTCAACGGTCTAACATCATCATGTGTAATTCCAAATTTTGTATGATCTAGGTCTATAAAGAGACCATACTTTTCTGAAAAATTCCTGAAAGACATCGGTGTGGTGGAATTTTCAGTTCATTCAAAATTTTTAACGTTAGTGTCAGGGTGGTCTGCGTCGGTGGAGTCAGTAGGTTTCTCAAGGGTGAAGCGTGCAGCATAGGATTTGTCTCATCTACTCAATGGGAAGAAAACGGTTCTTGATAGGGTGGTCTCTACTATTACAAGAGGTTTATCTCATCTTGATTCAGAGATATAGTTCTCTCCATTTCCTTCGTAGGATAGGATGATGTTATCCCTGTTGGTCTCAGTTGAATTCTCTAATAATGTTCTGTCGAAATATGTGGAGAATGGATTTATTTATGTGGTGACTGAGGAAATTACATCATCTCATGGATCACCCTCCCAGTTGATGTTGGTGTCCTTTGTTCATGAAGAGTCATCTCCTGTGTCTCCTCCTGTCATGAGGGGGATCCGATTTTCACTATTGGAATAAGAGTATAATCCTTTGAATAAGATTATTTTTGTCCCTAAGAGGGGCTACTAATCGTAGAGATCTAACAGTCTAGTGACTCGGTCGATGGCCAGGGAGGAACAATGGAGATATTTTTTAGTAGAAAACTCAAGTAGCACAAGACATAGGGTTAATATGGTCTTTCTGTAATGTTCTCCTTGATTATTTGGAATTCAAGTGGGCTTGGGGAACACACAAATTGTACATTCATGGCCTCGAAATCAAGGCACTATAAGTCTTCTATGGTGGTCATCCTTGAGACTATGTAAGATCCTGGTAGGATAAGTAGATTTTCTAATAATATGGGGTTCAGTTCACTTTTTTCATGGGCATATGGATAACTGTCATGTTTGTGTGTTTTGGAAGAACTTCATATGGGAGGAGTTGGTTCAGGCTATGGAGTAGTGTCTCATGGTGAGAATTGGGTTCAAAAGTCATGAAATTTTATTCTATTTTTCTTATTCTAGTAATGATGTCTTCAAAATAAGGGAACTGTAGGACTATCTAGGATCTTTTAATGTGGAAGGATTGTCGTGGTTCTTCGGAGTGGACATTAATTCCATTGTGGACATCTCGAAGAAGAAAGGTGGTACATTGGCCTTTAATAATGGTATGATTGACATCAATAGTTTTATTTCTAGTAAGGGTCTCATGGAATTGGAATTTACTGGGTGCAGATATACATGGGGTAATAACAACAGAGGTAACTGCCATATTTTGTGTAGGCTGGATAGAGTTCATTCCAATCGACATGGCCTGAAATTAATTTCTAGAACATCGATTTCACAGTTGTCTTGAGTATTTTCATATCACGATCCACTTCTGGTGGAGCAAAATCAAGGGAATTAGGATAATATGAATTTTTATACTTGAGTAACTGGAATTAGATGGAGGGATTTTTCGGAATAAGGCAGGAATCATGGGAGTAGTAGTTGGATGGTAGAGCTTGGGATTGGCTTTCTAGGAGGTTTAGACACCCTAAAGATGATTTTATCAGGTTTCTCATGAGCAGGCCAACAATTGTTGATTCGGTGGAGTTTCTTTTGGAGGAAATCAGTAGATTGGAGGAGACGATTCTAAAGAGTTGGGAAGATTCCTCATTCTTTTTTCTATATGATAAATGGTCCTTTTTAGATCAGATATTGTTGGCGGTGGAGAATGACTAGAGACAAAGATCCAGTATCTGGTGGCTCAATGAAGGTGATAGGAACTGTGGTGTTTTACATGCCTACTAGAAGGTATGAAAAAATATGAAAATTAACAATAGTCTAGGGGACATATCATTTTACACATTCATAGATACCACTGGGATAATGGTATTGGATTTCATTGAGACATTACTGGAAGGTGAGAGAACATGTATGGTGGGGGAGCACATTTCATCAATAGAACATGAGGTGTTCCTTGTGAGCATTCCCAGGAGGGTTGAGGGTATGAATAATGAGTTCTTAAGGGGTATCCCATATGATGATGAGATATAAGAGGGGGTCCAAATCATGTTGCGAGAAAGTGCTGCCGAACCTAATGGATTTTTGGAGAATTATATGTTGCTGCATGGGGCTTTGTGGGTTCTCAAGTGGTTGAATCTGTGAAGGATTATTTTAGGGGGGTGAACTAAATAGGAGCTCATGTGCTTCAATAGTTGTTCTGTTTCCAAAGGTAAAATATCCTTCATCCATCAACCAATATAGACCAATTTTCCATTGTAATGTATCAAACAATATTTTATCCCTGAAACTAACAGGGAGGCTGAACAAAGTAATTCCATGGATTATCTATCTTGAACAACAAGGATTTATCCAAGGTTGAGGGATTCAAGGTGCGGTGGGAGAGGCTCAATAATTATTGCTGGATGTGAACAGGAAGGTGATCGGGTCCAATGGTATTTTACATGTTGATATGGATAATGCATATGACATGTTGGAATGGAGTTTCATTATACAAGTGATGAAAAAGTTAGGGTTTCATGATTGGTTGTGTGATCTATTCATCTATTGTTTCTCTTCCCTTTGGCTCACCATCTCTCTTCTAGGTAAGGGTTTTGGTTTTTTCAAAATTTTACGGGGTGTGCAGCAAGGATACCCCCTTTCCCACATTATTCTTGTCATTGCATAGGAGGCTCTATCTCATAACATACATAGGTCCTTGAGGGATCAAGGTATTTTTCCTTATATTTCTCCATCATCGGTTGGCTCTAGCTTGCATATTATGTTTGCTGATGATATTCTCATATTTTTCAATGGTAGGAGTTCTTCATTAGTAAACTTTATGTGGCTTATGGCAGTTTATGGAAGCATTAGTGGTCAAATTATTAACTCCAGGAAGAGAAATGCCTTATTTACTAATAAATGATCAAGAAGAAGGAGTCATATCATTCAATATATATTAGGAATTAAATAGAAGATGTTTCCAATGTTATACCTTGGGGATCCAATTTCTAGCATATAGTTGAAGAAGGTTTTCATTGGGGATATTATCAATAGATATTTTGGGAAGATTTGGAACTAAAAAAACATGTTTCTTTTTTTTGGGGGATGGTTGAAATTGATTAACAATTTGATATCTTCCATCCCAATGCACGTTCTATCCATTATTACCCCCCAAAGTGGATAATCTTGTCCATGGAGAAATTAATTTATTATGCGATGAAAACTACACGGGTAGGTCACACTTGGTTGACTGATATAGATTGGGAAAACTAGTGGAAGTTAGAGGTTTCGGTTTGCGAGACAATTAAGTCTCCGTGCAGACCATGCAGGCATGCCTGAATTTGTAATTTTTGGTGGGGAAATAGATTTGGGCACTAATAAATTTATTTATGTATGGAAAGAACTAGGAGGAATGGGATACCATGAAATTTTTGCGGCTGGGGAGTATAGTGGTGGTTCACCTTGGTGTCCTCTAAGGGTAATTTCAATGGGTGGTGGGATGAGGTGAGTTAAAAATATGGAGGGATAAATGGGTTGGTGAGAGGTTGTTTTTCCATATTTTCAAAGGCTAGAGATAACTGTAAGAGAGGATGGTAGTGACCCCATGTTTTCTTATGCCATTCGGAATCTGAAGCAGACAGATTTTTTTTCAAAGAATTTGACATTTCTAAGGAGGGTGATCGAAGATATTTCATGGACACTAGATATGTGTACTTGAATGGGGGGGATTATCATGGGTTGATTATGAAAAAATGGATAGGTTATGATTGGGGGTTTCATTTGTGATGCAATGAGTTTCGTTGGAAGATAAAATTTCTAGCATAGCATGCTTGGAACTAGGAGCTACCGACAGCCGAAAATATTCAAGGGAAAGGCATCCATTTGGCATCTTGATGTTTCTATTGTTCTAATTCCAATGTAGATTCAGTGGTTCTTTTGTTTAAAAAAAAGTGAATGGGATACATGTCATTAGTCTTGCATGAATATATGGGGTAGATATAACATGTCTTGAACTTCCATATAGGATTTCCTTGTAGTTTGGTTTCTATGAATGGATTATTAGGGGCTAGAATCCAAGGCTCATGGTATCTTTTTGACTGCAATAATCTGGATGCTTTGGATAGCACAGAATAAGGCCCTAATTGTGGAGTTGACAACTTTATTGATGCTACAAGTTATAATTAAGGCTCTTATTCCTGACATAGGTTCTTTGGTTAAATGAGGGCATAAATCCTTTGTTTGGTGTAATTTTATGAACAAACATGTAGATTTAATGAGTAATCAAGCAAGTTGGGATAGATTGAAAACATCGGGAAAACATTTTAAAGTGAATGTTGATGGGACATTTAAAGATGGGCAGATGCGAGGGTTTGGACTGGTGTGAGATAGGAATGTCATGGTGGTTGTTTCTCTTAGAATCTTTCATGGGGTGGGAAGCACGCAAGGGGCTAATGTTCAGGCGTTTCACATGGGTTTCCTACTGTGCAAAAGCCTCTCCATGTTGATATCAGAAGTGGAATCAAATTGTGAGCTGTTTATTCGGGCTTTACTAGGGAAAGTTGAGGCTTCTTGGTCATTGACATACCTTGTTCATAACTGCGTTATTGATATTTATAATGGTTGTTCTATTCTTCATATTCTAAAAGAGGCCAATTTTGATATGGATGCCCTTTCTTGGGGGTGTGGTCCAAAAGAACACATGTTTTTATTTTCTAGAATAGGGTCTTCGACATTGGTTATTAATTGTATTGGATTAGATGATTCCCTTGGGCTTCATCGTTTTAGGCCTCCTTTATTTCTTGGTTACATGGTTGGAAGGATGTTTTAAACCTTTGAATAAATAAAAATTCTATTATCGATTGATATACTATTTCAACTATAAAACTAATTCAAAATGATAATTAAATGTACTAGTATTAGAAATTTACAATTAAACTATTTATCAATATTTATATCATATAAACCATTAACCCATTCAGGTAATGTCAATCATCTCATAATTCAAATTATAAATTAATTCATAAGTATATTAATTCAAACCTTACACGACCCCAATTTATCATCAATTCCTCATTCGAAACATTAAATTAATTAATTAACCAATTAATTAATCACATCCCAGAAATATAATAATCAAAATCACTACAAATCAATTTACCAATATTCATCTCATTTTTGAATCACATGGAAAATAAATAAATCTATTATAAAATCCTATAAATTTTTTAATCACATAAATTATTCAATTCATGATATAGTTATCAAACATTCCAATTAATATATCACAACAAGTACATATAAGTAGAATTCGGTACTAGTAAAATTGAATGTAGACCTATTTTTTGAAGGTCTTTAATGAATGGTCGCCAATGAAAATCTCCAATTGATGAGGAACAACCAAGATCATGATGCAGAATGAGATCCATAATCATAACCTTGATACAAGTTTAAAAGAATAAATACTATCAAACTTATATATAAACCCACCAAAAATGGTGGAAGACAACCCCTTTTTATCCAGAAATAGATACAAGAGAGAGAGAAACCTAATCAGAATGAAATGACATACCCAGAGAGATGTCTAACTATCAATACGACCTTCATTTCATCATGAATATTGTAATATATCTTTATGGAATAATCTATAAGCATTTTAAAAACATGTCGAATGAGTTAGAGATGTGTTAAGTCAAAATTAGATGAAGCCTAATGGTTTTAGGGATTTTTAATCTAATTTTCAGGCATATAAATTTCCACATGCACGGTTCTTACTTAGTGTACACTATTATCCGTAACCAGGTGTCTAATGATACACCTCCTCCCAAGGGTGCACATGATTACTAATAATTTTTTACTTGGTTATCCAAACCATGAACAAAACTTCTAATCCCCCTCTTCATGGGTTGCATAGTTTTTCTGGGGTAGGGCACACGGTTTTGGAAAACCATGCTCTAATCCTAAACTGCCCAATACCCCTCAAAAAAATCAAAATTTCTAAAATACTTACCCAACTTAAATCACAGACAAAGTATACCGAAATAAATGAAAATGATTACATGATAAAAAATATCAACAGATTTCCATAATTGGATGGGACCCAACATTCTCCCCATCTTATAATTGCTCATCCCTGAGTGTACCTCCATGAATTTATGTTCTTTTAACGTAAATATATTTGGCCAACGATTCGACATATCTACTTCTCTCTCCAATGTTTCCCCTTGAACATACCAATGATTCCATAATTTAAAACTATAATTATAGTATTTCACAGAAATAATTTCACACTGAGACAAAACAAACATATCCAATTATCCAAATATAAATCATTGATCGCAAGCTCACCATCATCCAAATCGATTACATGAGAATGATCGAGGAGATACCACTGAAGCTATGACACATGAAAACAGCATGCATCGAACTATACCTCTAAGGAAGATCCAATTGGTATGAAATCATCCCAATTCACTATAAAACCTCAAACTATCCAACAAAAATGGGTGCCAACTTTTACGACCTCTAAATCCTATGGTGACCAAATCATGGAGACACTAGAAGGAAAACACAATATCCATATGTAAACTCAATGTGTCATTGATGTATATCATCATATGACTTATTTCTACTCTATATTGTATCCATACAATCCCAAATCAGTTAAACCTACATCAATCTCTCATGAAAGAGATTTGGTCCCAAACCTCCAACTCACCTGCCTCCATTTAACATGGAGGTAATTTATAGAGAATACCATAAAGAGACTCATACAACGCCATATTCATAGTATAATGATAACCATTTTTATAGGAAAACTCAAAAAAACCTTGGTGATTCTCCCAGGAGACACAAATTTCAACAACACACACTCGTAGTATAGTCTCAAGAACATGTATAATATACTCTATCTTCATATCTATCTATCGGTGGAACCCCATACATAGTAAAGCATGTGTTCCAAATTCCTAATATTATCCAAATTAGAAGTTAAAAAAATGTGATTCATGGTCGAAAATAATACTATATGGAACCCACAGCATAGAGACTATCTACCACATCTATATGTCTCCCAACTGATCCACTATTAAATTCCCATATATTCAATAAATGTGGTATTTTTCGTCTATTTATCCACATCCATCCAAATAGAACAATTATTACGAGGGTTCATTAGGATACCGGACATAAAATAAATTGTGAAATTATCCCTCTTCCACTCTGAAATGGGCACCATTTGAAGTAGACCACCAAGTTAATGATGCACGACCTTCACCATTTGACAGGAGCAATATCATGTCAAGAACCCCACTATCTCACTTTTTATACCTTACCACCAGTATTTTTAAAATAGAAAATGATTAATTGTTGTCAAAAATAGATGTACCACCCACGTTGTGGTATGATATTCATGCATCATCTCCCCCTCATAATAGTAAGCACAACAACATGATTCCTAAAATAAATGATAAAATCCTCATCTATGGTCCAATATGTTGGTGTCTTCCCACCTTCAAGGATTACTATCAAGGAAAAACATCCATGAACATCATACTTCCTTTCCCAGATCCAACTCAAAATTGTATACTCCACTAATACTAATAATGTAGTTATATTATCATGTATTTCTTGAACAACCCCATGCATCACTGCTGGTAAAGCCATCATATTCCTCTCTAAACTAGACTTTTGAACTTCTTGAGTTAGAGTTTTCATACACAAATCATCTCAAACACTGTTACCCTTATTGTTTTTATGTTCTAGCACTAAAAAATGACTTCATATACTAAACCAACTGACTCTTACATAGATTTAAATATCATTTTAAAATGATTTAATTTATGATATTTTTTTGTAGTATACTCAATAAAATTTTATCCTAAAAGATAATGTGGTCAACACTTCAAATCATAAATCAATACAACAAATCGAGGACATGCTAAGGTTAGTTTCATTCATGGGGACTCAAATTCTAACACACATACACCACACATCGATGTTAATACATAATTAATACTCTAATCTCAATCCCAAAAATTCAAAATACACAACGTACTTTTCAACTTTCTTCGGTAGTATCAATATTGGGGATGTTTTCAAGAACTTCATCAACTCATGGGAATCATTATCACATGATTCAGTCCATTTGAAAATTATCCCCTTGTTGGTTAATACAATCACTGGTGGTTCCAATTGTGAAAGGTCTAGATGAACCATAGGTATTATCAAAATATTACCAAAAAATGTGAATATGAAAAAACATGGGCTACTCCTAAGATACAACCATCTGTACCTTAACTGGGTGGACTGACAGACCTCCCTCTGAAATGTTGTGTCCCATGAATTTCACCTGATCAGTCCGAAATTGAAAATTATATAGATTTTCAAATAGCCAATTATCTCTTTGGGTACTCAAGATAATGATAATATATTATCCATTATCATAATTATTCATTGAGTACGCAAAGATATAATACAAAAATACCACTACAAATTGATCCAAGTATGGGTGGATAACTCTGTATATAAAGGCCATAAACACAGCTAGAGTATTAAAAACAAATAGCATCATGATGAAATCATAAAGGCTATAGTATATTTTGATATATTTCTAATCTATGTCAGAAGGCCGAAATCTCAAATGATGATACCTTGATCACAAGTTAATCTTGGAGAAGTCAAAGCCTCTGCACAACAATTCAAATAAATAATCGATATACAGATGATGATATTAATTCATCATATTCATATGGTTCAACTTATCATAGTCAAAACAAATGAATATATACCCTTCGTCATTATTTGAAAAAAATTAGACAACCCCAAGGTAATATACTCAAGTAGAAAAATCCCATATCAATCAACTATAATAACTTAGTCCTAAACTCTTGATGCTTTTTTGGAGAAATTATGTATGGTGGAATAGAAACTGGATCATCCGTCAACACGAACTCAATCCTATTGTCCATGTCTCTCTCAGGAGGCATCCCTAAGATGTTTTCAAGAAATATGTCATAGAACCTATCCACTATGCATGGAATAAATTCTACTTGACATTTCCCTCATCAAGAAACAAACATTCAATGTGATTAGTTAGACCTCCCATCAACTACTGAATTAAACCGACATGGACCACCTAGGTAACCCATTCCACACGGTGTTCATAGTCCTCATCATACAGATACATAAAGGTCATTCCCCTATTGTAACCATAATTTTAGTCATGGTACTCTACTAAAATATCAAAAATAATAATTAATCCAATGCCTAAAATATCATGAAGTAACGATTCAATAGAAAATGATATCCCAAAACCTTAGGAGAACACCCCCTGAAAAATAATATGTCCCATTACTGTAGCCACAATCATGTATCGATCATCATAAATATGGTTAAAAACTCTAATTCTAGACTCAACCCAATCAAATATTGTGTAGATATAAAATAAGGAGAGGCAATAGTATCAAATAAAGAACTAGCCAGTGTACAAGCTACCAAAATAGTACCTCTAATAGTCGATGGTCTAGCCACTCTATCCTCAATTATAGGCTGAAATTCATGATACAGTCCTACCCCACATCTTTAATAGGTATTTAGTGTACTTAGAGTAAACCAATCCACAGATATGGTCACCCTTTCTTAGAACCACCACATGCACTACCTCTACCACCACATCTAATATAGCTCTAACATCCAGACTGATACAGTGTATATGACCCCTTATTTTACCCTATTTCTTCATAGCTTCTCCATCAACACCCATATGTGGAATATTCCAATAGAAAATATATATATTTCATATCCTTCCACAAGATCATCACTTAACCAATGTTTTGGAAAAATTCATATGAATGTGGTCTCACCTACCACCCTAATGAATGTTTACTTAGGTAAGGTCCTACATGACTAACCCTACCACCTGGATACAATTCTTTCTATTTCCCAAGCTAACAATTTCAGATTACTGATTCATACTCTAAAAATATGAAATTTATGATCATTCAACAAAAACTACATATCCTCCATGGGATTCCTTTTTAAGGTTCCCCTCAGATCTGAGAGCATGATTCACCACTTTGTAAAAAAAAATTAGTAGAATTATAATAACTCATGACTTAATTTCACATTTATTCCCACCCTGAAATCGTTTTTCTATAGTATCATCATCCCCCAACAAAAAATATTTGAACAATTTTCTGAATGAATGTACTGTGAAATATAATTGTTTTACATGAACATGCTCCCCAGAGTCAACCTCAAAAATATAGCTTCTCTCTCCGGTATGATATTCTCCGTGTAAAACTGCTCAATGAAATTATCCTAAATGTACATCCACACCATATTATCTAGTTTTACCTCTTAATGATGCATGTCCCACCAAATATTTTCTTTACCACATAGGATGTACAAATCCAATTTGACTCTTTTCTTGGAAGGAGTCTCCACATGGTCAACAATAGTTTGTATAGACACAATCAAGTACTATGATATCTTGATCCTAGCCTATATAGTAAACATCGATGGGAGATGAAACTAAAAATATGTTTTTTATGTCTATCATTTTCATTATAACATTCCTTGGGAAGCATACCATAAACTATGGGGAGTGAGAAATTTTTTCACTAAGCTTATCTCCTACTCTATGACCCTACACTATTGGAGACATAGGTTCCACTACTGGTGGATTATTTCCAACCATAACCTACAGAAATCCTAAAAAACATCATTATGGTGGAATATATAAATAATTACAAACACACTTCTCAAGAAAAAATACATAACATTAGAACATTTACGTAAGGGGATTTATAAATAATCCATTATAATTCATTCAACCAAGCCCTGCCACATGGTCAATATCAATGAGATATCACTAACCATAACCATACTACATCTTGGTCATTATTAACATGGTTAAAAACATTATCTAATTTAAATATTTTCCTAAGATACATATTTTATGCCTATATCATAAGTTTAAAATTTTAAACTCAAATTAAGCACCTTTTTAGTTCAATTTACCATGTAAAGAAAAAAATTTCAATTTAAAAAACATACTCAACACCTATTTTTTCATTACTCCTTACATGATGCATGTCACATAATAATACTGAGTTCCTTGAATTATTAATTCCTACTCATATATCATTACATTAGGGGCCACAATTAAAATCTCTAAAAATATCAACAAAAATTATCACATTATACAACAAAAGCATCACTCTAGGTAAAATTACATCCAACAGTTAAAACAAACATCCATAATAATAATTCCATCCTGGGAACATGGGTTCTCCCATGTACGTGGGTTAAATAATCACATGCCCGAGCTCATGTCCATGTCCTGAATCTTAACAGTATCATATATACCTTTCCAAAATAGTGATAAAAAATCAACCAATATACAGAACCTTGGGAACCACTTTGTAACACCCCAACCCGAGTGACACATTCCGATGTCTGGAGGGAGTCTATTAGATTACCTCAAGCGCACCTCCCCATACACTAGAGGATGTCGAATAACAACAAATTTATAATATATCATAATGGGGAGACTATACTCAATTTATCAAAGTAGAAAACTATAGGAATAAATAATAGTAACCAAATGATATAACAACTAACATGCTAAAACGAGTTTCACATGATGAACAATATAGGAAAAAAATATCCAAACCAAAATAGTAGATATGTCATTCCATGTACATGCTAATTGAAAAAAAAAATAATGAAATGGATTACTTAAAATCGAGTCTTGATACCATGTATTATTCCCTCACCAATGATATGTACCATATTTCTTACCTAACAAAGGGATGATTCTCTTATCTTATCCTCCAAACATGATGTTTATTCTGATACCGATCGTGAGGATTGAGAATAGTGTGATTAAAAATCTGATCGCCACCACCAACAGTGTATAAATTAATATCTAGCTGATAAAATTGTATCCAGTTGTAGAAAAAAAATGTATAATTTATATTATAATCGTTTATCACATTTCATTATTGTTAAATTTGCCACATATGTTACCTAGGTTCATGATGACACTCAATCAATCAATACCTACTTTGGTCCATTCTAATGTCTTGGCTATAAAGTATATTTAACTCAAAAATAATTTTAACAAATGTGATTTCATTATAAATTTCCTTTCAATATAATATCAGGGACACTTAGGAACATGGGCCAATGGCTTCATTTTGGGACTAGAACACCTATGTGTCACCCCATGGGTAGTTGAAGCGTCATTTCGTGTCCCACAACTCATTATTCACTATGGTCATTTAAATCACCAGTCCATGTACCATAAACATATATTAGTCAAACACAAATTGGATTTTGAAGCAATAGTCCATTTACCACACACGTAAATCATTCAATAAATTATGTGATTTTAAAACTTTTCCTCATCTCCCAAACATGTATATAAATCAACCATATATGAGGTTTTGAAACATCATCCAATTTCCAAACTCATATATCAATCAATCACACATATATCACATCAAACAAGGATAATCAACATTAACCCTCTTATCAAATCTAAAATCATGATATAACAT
The DNA here is from genome assembly GCA_963277665.1 of Viscum album. Lineage (NCBI taxonomy): Eukaryota > Viridiplantae > Streptophyta > Magnoliopsida > Santalales > Viscaceae > Viscum > Viscum album. The sequence continues at coordinate 309,569,190 of OY728158.1, forward strand.
TACAACTATAAAAAAATAATTATTCAACACTCTAATCACAAGGAATAATATGAACAATTCACCATTACCCATTTTGAAATATTTAAATCATATAACCTATTAGCCTATTATAGTCTAGACAACCATCTCATAATTACCATTGTCAATTAATTCATAAACATATAAATTTTACTCATTTAAAAGCCTTGAATTCCCATTAATTCTAGAGTAAAAACATTCAATTAATTAATTAATTAATCTAATTAAACCAATAGAATAATAAAAATTACCAAAATTCATTTTTCACATTTTTATCTCATTTTGTAATCCCATGGAAAATTAATTAATCAATTAAAATATCTCATAAAGTAATTAATCAATCAATTTATTAAATTCAAGATTCAATTGTCAAATGTTCCAAGAGAAATTCAATAACACATACACACAATTATAATTCCAGACTATTGGAATTGAATTTCTACCATCAACATCAAAGTCATTGACTGATGCTTTCTAGTGGACAAACCCAAGTGGAACAACCATGGTCATGAAAAAGAAAAATATAAAGAATCAAAAACTAAATCCATGATCAATGTAATAAATATTCATCAGACATATATCTAATCCCACCACTAATAGTGGAAAACCATTCCTGTTTAATATAAAAATATTGGGGAGATAGATAATACTCACTGGATTGAAACCATAATCTCGGAGAGGAACATATCCATCAATCTGCAATTCGATTTTCCAATAATGTTTTTTATAGAATTATTGTTTCATCTGGAAGCCTCTATAAAGATTTGAATGAGTTATGTTCGAGTTTGGGTAACATTGGTTGATGTATGGGTTGGAGGGCAGGTAATTTTTAATCTATTTTTCAAGGGGTTAAATATCATTGTGCATAGTTTCCTACTAAAGGCGCATACTTTTTCATACCTGTCTGTATAACCATGTGTATCCTTCCATGGGGATATAAGTTTAATTATAAATGGGTGAAGGGTGTGAGAACCCATGAAATAAACATTAAATCACCCCAACCTAGGGTTGTACAGTTCTTAAGGGAAGGGTTCATGTGTTGGGAAGGAACTTCAGCAACCATGCATAATCGAAAAACCCTTCATAGACATCCAAATTTCACCCAAACACACCTCATATAAAAGAAAAAATAAATTATACTCAAAACAAGGAAAAATAGTACCTGGAAGAAGCTCTAGAGATCTCTAGAAATGGATGGAATATTATAGTAATTCAGAATGAATCACCAATGATTTCAATATATATCCACCATGAATTAGGAATTTCTCTTAAAGGGGTGATGAGTGATGAACAGGTCTAAATGAATCTCTAAAAAATATTTCACAAATCAAGAGATTCAATCACTGTTAAAAACCCACTGAATTAACATACACATATCTCTTGGTATTTGTGTAATGGATTCCTAATAGTAGGAGGATGTGACCTGAAGGGAAGCATGGCTATATATCGCCCCACTAGCTAGCATGTTGGGGCTCCTGTCTAGCTTGTTCTACTGTAACAACAATGAATCTCTTGTTCTCCTTCATTGAAACTCTAATAGTTTAGTATCCCTATGTGATTCTATTAAAATAAAAAAGTATATCTTAATGGTTTAAATGTAATAATAATGCTTTTATAACAACCATTTCTCTAAATGAACCATCCACTAGATGAAAATTTATTATTCCCTGTAAGATTTATATCCCATAAAAACACAGTTCATCACAACACACTTATTTAAAAATGAATTTTGAACACTTATAGTAATTTATTCATGTAAGTTAAGTTATATATTTGCAATCAACAAAATTATTATTATTATAAAATGTCACTTAAATATTCTCCATTATGAAATTTAAAATAAATAGGAAATTATTACCCTATTAAATGTGTAAATGTGTTTATCAAGGTGTTAACATAAGAAATATGATTTAAAATAAATGCATTAAAAATCATGAATTTTAATGGTTAATAAGGTATACAAGATTTAATTATATAAGATAATTTTTCTTTTGTATCCACCTAACATGGATAAGATGTTAATAAATTTTGATTTTTTTATAACATACATGTTTGTCCTCTCTCAATATTATAAAATTAAATCAACTCTCCTCTCTTATTCACACTTTACAATCCTTAAAGATTGTCCCATAACTACCCTAATAACTTCATAAAATACATAACCATATCAGACATGTCATTTTTTATTACAGTATTATCTTCTCATGATTTAAGGTTTATACTAATGAAATTTTATCAATGAGAAGTTATAACTTTTAACAAATTACACTCAATTTTATTTCTTCTTCCACCATATATTAATAAACTATATCTGTCATTAAATTTCACTTGATTATCATAAATATACATTTATTATTTTATAAAAAAAATTTATATATTATTCTTTATGTTGCCCTAAAATTGTAAAAAAATTCATCATTTATGCGTATATACTAACTACCCCCTCACAAAAGTGATATATTTCATTTTTCATCACTATAATTCATTGTAATTTATTATACTTTATTTAATTATTATATATTATATCTATGAAATAATAGTTATTATATATTGATAATAACTTCTCTAACTTCTTACCATTCCATCCATTAGAAGATGATAATGTTTCCTATACATATGTTTGGACTTCCACATTCATGAAGCGATAGGAAAATCTTTTCATTTACACATTACATGGATGAAAATAACGATATATTTAATTAATATATGATATATTTTTTATAATAATTATTCTAGAAAGGTAAAATATTATTAAACATTTTTTTTTCAATATATAGAAAATTATAAATGTTACACATGTTTATGTAAATGCGACCATCTCAACGAAGTGACGTAATTCGTTTTTCATGACCAATTTTTTTAAAAGATTATTATATGCTATATTATAAGTAAATATTATAATTATTTCATGATTATTAGTTTTTATATGATGTAACTAGTGATATATTTCATGTACTAGAACCATCATACTAAGAAATGCATTGAATATGAACCAACATTCACCCGAATGATTATTTTAAAGAATAATTTTTTAATAAAAGTGTAATTTGAAATATTAAATGAATGATACCTAGAAATTTATGTATGAATTTTGATTTAAAATATATTTTTATTTAAAGTATGTTCATTAAAAAAAATTATTTTACGTAGGATGATGCAATATCAGGATTGAGATAAAGGTTTTATCTTATAATATCACTTCCCTTTAGGATTGCCAATGTGAAATTTATATTGAATAGAAATAGATTGGGATTATTCTTTAAGCCTCTTATTTTTTTATTCACGCGATTTTTCTATAATTTTTATATATTAGTATAATTTTCACCTCCTTGGTACTTATCATGATCATGAAATTCTTTTAGAAAATCATCATTATTTCTTATTAGGTAGAAAACGTTTCTCTTCCATAACCTTGCACTTCAGAATTATTTTAGGAATCTCATTACCTATACAAAATAATATCAAATTGGTCAATATAAGTACCATCAAATTAATATATAATGTGTGAAAAAATAAATAATACTATTTTTGTCAAAAAATTTATTTTTTACTTTTAATATTGTTCTAAAATGAATGTTGCATTTTAACACAAGAAGAATTAATATACTTTATCACCATTAGGGATACTATTTTCATTGAATTTTTATTTATTAGTTTAAATGGTTATATTCAATGAAAATTATTTTTTAAATATTCCATGAATTTTTATGTTAAATTTTAACTAAATGAAATTATATTTTGTATTTATTTCAATGAAAGGTTATATTGATGTTTTTGAGGTATTTTTTATCTATGTGAAAATTTTTAAATGGTTTTTCTATGATTACTTGGAATATGATCTTATGATACTATCAAGTTTAATTATCATTATTATATAATATGATGATTATTTATGGATTATTTTATGAATCTTGTTTCATTCCAAATGGTTAATTGTGTTATCATGAAATATTTCTGATATTATGAAATGTTTATGAAACCCATTTACTTTCCCCATGTAATGATAAAATGATATGATGAATATTTTATGATCATATGGGAGAAATTTATATGGTTTTCTATTATGTTATGGTTTGCCCCATAATTATATTTCACTCTAATTTATTGAGTACTGATACATATCTCGTGAGATACACTTTTATTCAGAAAAAAAATTATGTTCATAATATTACGCATGGCCTTGGTTTCGTGTCAACAATATAATAGTTGGGTCTGGTTCCATATTTATATGTTTGTCTGTGAACTGTTTACAATTTATACATGTTATGAATTTTATATGTTAATGTTTTTATATATTACATTGTTTATGAATTCATATTGCTTGTGAATGGATATTTATGATTCCACACTATTTTGATTTTTTATTTTCTTAGAATAAATCCTTTTCACATGACTCATGATTAGAGATATTTAATTTATTGGGTATGAATCCATTATATAATGATCATGTTATCATACCCATAAACTCATGTGTGATCATTGATTTATATATCATATATTTACCCTTAACAAGTACCATAAATTTCCCCTTCTTATGATTTAATTCCAAATGGTTTTGATGGAGGGTTCTTTGTCTGATATGTCTAGAAGGGTATCAATGTGAATAACTTTGTGTTATTAATTTAAGATCAATTGAAAAATATTATTTTTATCTATCTAGTATCAAAAGATACTAAACCGTTATGGTTTTGGGAATATGTAATTTTGATATGTATTGTATATTAATAAAATTGGTGTTATATTTATATATGTTGTACTACGGTAACCAATATTGTATGAAATCATTGTATTGATATTTTTTTAGATTATTGGAAAATAATTTTTTTGAAAACCCTAAAGATAAGTCTATGTCTAATATAAAATCTTCCCGATGATTTAATGACGTAATTGTGTGGTTTAATGAAAAAAAACATAAATTTTTGGATACTAACATGCGGATAGGGTTGTAAAATTGAAGAAACTAGGTGTAAAAACCCTGAAATGGGTGTATTTGGTATTCAATCGATCATCATTAGTGGATGATAAGTAGAATGAAATTTTCACACCTCGAAAAAAATTCCCAAAGACTATTATGGGTTAATTAATTTTTTAGACCTTTATGATGTATTTGAAAAGATAATGACCACAAATAGCCTAGGATAAACCTAATTATTTACACATTGATAGTAATGTCTCATTATTTATTTGATAGAATAATATATTTTCCAAAATATATTATTTTTCATTTGATTTTAAAAGATTGAAGAATACACAATGACATTGGTTTTAATAAATTGTAATAAAAATTAGAAATAATGTAATTAATTTATATTATTGTTAATGTAATAAAAATCATCATGACCAACTAGATTTCATTTAATCTCAGTTGAAATATCTTTGAATTATACTCTCTTAACTATCTTAATTTTTTATTGGTAATGTGGATCATGATAAACTTTGGATTTCACCAAGGGGGAGACACATTCCATGTAATATTTTATATGTCATGATATAAATACCTTTTATGGGTCTTCCAATCCACTAGTTTCAAGATATGGATCAATTCAATGGAAAACATATTTTCATTTCATTTAACATTAAAACAATATAAATTTATCTTACAAGCCTATCACATTAAAGTTGTAGCAGATGAATGGGGGAAACATATCAATAAAACAACGAAATAAAATGAAATTATCATCATGTAATTGTAGGAGTTAGATATTTAATTATTAAATAAATATTTTCTCTAATATATTCATACTACTATGGAGATGTACATTGGATATTTTATGGATAAGGATGATAAATCCACTGGTACCTATGATGAAAACATTTTAAAAAATTTGAGGTACACTACTACTTTTGTCATGAATCATGAATGAATGATTTTTCAAATCATTAGTGGCTTGAAATAGTTTATTATAATGAAATATATAATATGGGACTATAGATGACCCATAATATAATTCAATATTCACTGAATGTAGAAATTTATGTTCTAAATTCCAATGGATTTGGTGATAATAAATATAGATAAAGTTGCATTGAATCACCAGTAGAATGCCACATGATGGGAAAATGAATTTTAACCCCCACACATGAATTAAATGATTGAATGGGAACTCAAATAATTTTTTAAAAGGTTGTAAGTTATTTATAATTTTTTTTAGTCTGGAATATTGAGAAAAATAATTTCAAACTGATGTAGAGAAGTTATTTAATAAATTCATTGGAGAGAATGATAAAAAGAATACACCACCCATAAATCAGTGCTTTTGATGAATGTATATATGGAATTATATAAAAAAATATCCCAATACATGGGATAATTATTATAACAATGAAAAAAACTACTGAAGTTAAAAGAAAAATTGATATATCATGTTTTCACAATTGTGAAATTTGGTTACAAAATAACATGGTGAAAGATACATTTACCACTAACTCTAGAAACTATAATGTTTTGTTTAATTTTTGATATACCAACACTTTTATATAAATATAATATTATAAGGGTATCACATTACCCCCTCGATGATTAGATATTTATATATAATTTAAAACTCATAATGTCAAGATGTTTTAATCTCATGTATATAGTTCCACTCTGATAGAAGTGTGTGTGAATTTGATTCCAAAAAATATTTTAATTCTCAATGTAGTAATTTTTTATGTGATTTTAGACATGTATTGGAAATATCTATAAGTACCCCATATAAATTAACAAATAACACAATTCATTTATGATATTATAAATCAACTTATGATTTTACTTTAGTGTGAGGACAAATATAAACCACCAATGAATGTTACTTCTATTTTCTGGGTCTTAACTCTTATTCATGAGAAATAGTTATCCAAAATGGTGGGGTAGAATTTCATCATCAATGATATACTTATTGTTTGGGATTATAAAAATATATCTATTGGATACATTTCATTCCTTACATAGAATTATATAGGTTATTCTTCAATACATCTCATACCTGGTGGTACCCATAATTTAACATCATCACCTAGAATATCACTGATTGGGTTGGAGAATTGAAAAGGATACTATTTAATACTCTTTATAAAGGATTAATTAATCATGGGGTACTCTTATTCTCTTCATTATGAAGAATGATGTGTCAATGTATCATTTAATTGACTATTAGGAACATAAAAATATAATAATTAAGAAAAATTATTCTTTAACATGTATTCATGATCTATTTGATGAACTATATAAAGATAAATATTTTAAAGGATTGATATTTAATCTAGATATAACCATATAACTATCAAGAAGGATAATATACGCAATATTTTCTTCTATATGTGGTAAATCATTATGAATTTATTGTAATTCCATTTTTAATTCCAATTTTAATACCATGATCATTAATTTATTGAATATCATACTTATACATTACATCAATTAGTTTTTAACCCTATTTATAGATGAAATTATTATATATTAAAAGAGAACTATAGATAAGTAATAACATTTGAGTATTTTTTTTAAAGACCGCAATAGTGAGAATCTCACCCACAAATAACCAAGTGTGTTTTTTGTAATATTATGTCGCATTCTTGTGTTATATAATCTCAATTAAGAATATATTAATGTATCCTTAAAATATGGTATTTATTTAAAAATGGATTTCACCGAGCATAGTAACTTAGATCCATTTTTTTCATGGATTTTTGGGATACCACCAACACTTTATAATAAATGTCTCATCGACATCAAATCCAATGATAAATATTCCACGGAATGGTTCTAAGTTCCATTAGGCTTATGATTATGAATAAACATTCAATGGGATAAATAAAAGTTTTTAAAGGGAACCTATACTCACACTACCACAAATTTGACATGGGTTTTTTATCTTTAGTAATTCATTGAAGAAGGGAATCAGATGTGCCCCATATAAAGTTGAATGGGGACAACATATTTTTTTACACAACTTGAATATTAATGATCAATATTACCTCACTCAATATTTGGAGTTAGAATCTATAATTTTTATAGTAATAATATATATGAATTACCATTTTTTTGATTTGTGTTATATAAATAAAGATATAAAAATATTTAAGTATATATATAAGAATAAAGAGTTGGATTCCAAGCCAGTAAGATTCTTATAATTGACTAAATATTATGCTTTCTCTGGACACTACCACCGAGTAAAGATGAAAAAGAGTATTGATGCTATGATTGAGAAAGACTAGCGCCTATTTTTAATAAAACAGTCTCATATAATAAGTTTGGTTTTATTAAAGGAAGGTCTATTCAGGACTGTATTTGTCTTGCCTCCGAATGTACCAATAGTCTAAATAAAAACACTATAGGGGGGTGTGTGGCCATAACACTTGATATCAGAAAGTCTTTTTACATCATAGACTAGAACTTATTTTTCAAAGTCTTAAAAATCATTGGATTTCATGATTCTTTCAATATAAGACTTAAAACTTTATTTCATTCTGATTTTATTTCTATCTGGATTAATGGCACCCCTAGAGGTTTCTTCAAATGCTCTAAAGGAGTCAGGCAGGGCGACCCTCTTTCTGCCATCCCCTTTGTTATTGCTGAGGATTACTTACGAAGACTTCTAAATAATCTGGCCGCTCAAGGCATGCTTAAGCCTATACAACTTTCCAGAAACCTAAATACCCCTACCCACCCTTTATATGAAGGTGATATCATCTGGTTTCATAAAGGGGATCATAAAAACATTCTTGTCCTCAAGAAAGTTCTTCATCACTATGAGGAAGTCTCAGGACAACCGACTTCCTGGAATAAATCGTATATTTTTTTAGAAAGAGCTTCTCTGTCAGAAGAAAATCTAGCATTACCACCTATCATGGAATTAAAGAAGGCCTCTTACCTTTCACTTATTTGGGCATCCCAATATTTTGGGGTTATCCTAAAGTAAGATAATTTTCTAATATCAATAATCATATCATAAACCAACTCTCTACTTGGAAAGGGAAATCTTTCTCCATGGGTGGAAGAATTTGTCTGGTCAAATCGACCATTGTCTCTAAGATGGTCTACTCTATTATGATTTATAAATGGCATGTAGGCATCTTCAAGAAAATAAATACATATATTAAAAACTTCATTTGGACGGGATGTATTCTTGGAAAGAAACTTGTCACTATCCCTGGGAAATCCTTTTGTAAACCTCTTGATAACGGTGGCATTGGTATAAAAAATTTAATGTTGTTCAATAATGCTCATCAAGACCGTCTTACATTGAATATTATTAATTGTACTTCTAAAGATTATGAATTCTTGAACCATAGATTCCTCTTTTACTCTTAAATTGGAATTTTAATTACATCAACTCTTCGATTTGGCCTTCTATTCGGGACTCGTACCACAAGATCATGAAAAATTATAGATGGATGGTTAGTGATGACTCTTCCATCAATTTTTGGTGTGACAAATCGTGTGTTGACCACTTGATATCTTTGTTACCCCCTAATACTATTCCTGAAGATACTAGTCATGCTGTAAAGTATTTCATACATTTTCTTAGACATGTCCTCCCTGAAAATATAGCGCAAATAATTGATAACCACCATTTCTATTATAATGGTGACTTCCTTGTTTGGGAACCTACTCTAAATGGCATCCTAGACTCTAAAAACATAAATAAGATTAACTTTTCGGGAAACAGATATAATTTTCAATGGGTGACTCAATTTAACAAGCCTTGGATCATACCTTCTAGGCTCACCCCCATTTGGTGCATTGCTCATAATAGATTGCCTACTGAATCCTGTTTGCAAACTTTTAACATACAGCTCTGCTCTAAATGTCACGTGTGTAACCAACATAGGGAGGATGCTGATCATCTCTTTTTGTCATGTGAAACGGCCTCTGCTTTATGGGATTATGTTATTGAATTATTTAATTATATATGGCCCCTATATGACTCTATTTATTAGTTTCTAAAAAAATTTAGATATGAAGCTTCTCTACAGGTTAAAATCCATTTCTTGCGGTAGTGGAAGAACTCCTGCATGAGATCAGGTATGTTAGAAATGATCTTATTCATAGTAAACACTCTTTTTGTCTCAATGCAGGAAAATATCAGATTCTTATTGAGACCCATGAAGCTACTTAAATTCAAAAATACTATTGCAACAACTCGTTTGGTGACTTTGATATCCTTCGTCATCTCCGTGTGCCTGGCATTTTTCCAAAGACCAAACGTTCCAATGAAGCATTCTAGAAATCACTGATGTCGGGATCGATCAAAGTGAATGTTGATGGTGCTTCTAAAGGCAATCCAGGCCCTGCCAGTTGTGGTTCCATCCTCAGAGACTCAGTCATCCAGTGTCAGGGTTGCTTCGATACTGGATGTGGACATTCTTCATCTCCGGAGGCTGAAATGCTGGGGGTCATCCATGCAGTTGATCTTGAGCATCAACGAGGATGGAGAAAGCTCTGGATTGAAAGTGACTCTACCACTATCATTCATGTCATCTGGAATGGCATCATTCATCTTGCTTGGCAACTCAACAATCTTTGGATGAATTGTCTGAACTATGTCCATGAGATTGATTACATAGCTACTCATGCCTACCTTGAAGCAAATGTTATTGCAGATTCTCTTTCTAACAAAGGAGTTCATCAGATCATGACATGGCTGGACACTCTACCAGCTGACTAATTATATTTCTTTTATAGAGATTGTACAAAAATCCCATCCTTCTGTCTTTTGTAATCTTTTTCTTATCAATAAATTATGCTTTGGTATTTGACCAAAGAATTACCTTTTAAAAACAATTATATCTTATATGAATGTTAAATCACCCATAAATGTCATGAATAAAGATTCACAAAAGGAGGATGTGGAACTATAGAAGAATGATAGAAATGGTTATAATTTTAAATTATGATCACATATGAATTATAAGTTTCTTGAACTAAGTATAAGTCCCTTCAATACCATAGTTGAGGAAGGAGTGGTTGGATTATGCTCACAGTAATTCATTCTCTATTTATTCTATATGTGTGAAGAAGTGTTGAGATAAATAACAGTATTATTGGTGGGATAAAATGAATAAATAAATTTTATATTATATATCTTGATACATTGAATTTGAGAAATTTAATTTTGAGATATATATTTTTAAGGAATCGGTATATCAATTACAAATACCAGAATAGAAAATGGGAAACATTACCTCACATTTCAAAATTGGACTCCCAAAAAAATCTAATAGGAACACTGTTATTTTTGTTTTCATAAATAATATTATAGAATAAGTTCATTTCATTATCAAATGAGATTATTTTACTCTTAATAATATTTATAGTATTTAAATTAATTTTGTATAAATGTTTAATTGATTATTTAATTCTATTATATCAAACAAGGATCTCAGGGTTACATTTTTTTCTTGAAAAGTATTCAATAAAATTTCTATTCAGATTTGAATTTTTTCACTGTATAAAATCCCAAAAAATATTTTCAATATTTCCAGATCATTAAAAACCTATAGGGTGTATTAAGACAATGATATATGAATTTTTACTTTTTTTGGTAATAAATCTTTTAGTTGGTTGAATTATATTGCAATGATATCATTCACATAAGCATTTAAAATTCCCCAAATGAATTCCACTATGGTACTAAATGAAGACCTCTAATACGTTTGGATGATGTTAGTGAAAAAAGATATTGGGGAATATTCCAACTGAGTAAATGGAATATATGTTTAGGTTAATTCCGAAACACATTTGGGAATCTTATATTCAATTGAAATTCTATAATGATTATAATCATAAAGATATATATTTTGATGTAGGTAATTAAGTATTTTTATGAATAACACCATGGATGATGGTTTTGATATTTGCAAAGAAGGTATTTTTTATCCTATATATATTAGATCCCTTTAATTTCTTTACCAGATCGTGATTGTTTCTTATTGCTAATTGTTTCTACCAAAAATATCTCACACTTATTATATATTCCATTTGTCTCCCTAGAGGAATTTCATAAATAATAATTCCTATTTTTAAAAATCATAGGTTATATAATATGGGAATTTTATATCATATTAGGACAATCCAATTGAAATTATGAATATTAGGGAAAAATTTGTGGTGAAATATGAACACTGACATGGTCAATGTTTTCTGGAAATCCAATAAAATTAAGGAGCTATGTGGGAACCGATGATGTGATGATAAATCAAATTCAACAATTTTTGTATCGTAGTGATATAATTTAGAAGGAAATTTTTTTATAAGAGGGGTATAATGTAACACCATATTTTTTATGATATACATCTCTTTAAATAAAGATATTTTGTTTGATATCTTTCTCTCTACGAAACTTTTTGTTTTAATGATCAATGTTATACTATTGAATTATTATTATTTAATTTAGCTGTTATATTCAAGATGTTGAACTAGAGACCATGAATAAGAATAAATATATTATGAAAAATTATTTTTAATAAAGTATTAAAAATTATCCCTTGGTTATCAATTGATAATAATAGAATATAAATATATGGGAATTTATGAAAATATATTCATTTCAAAAAATAATTATGATGCCCAAAATTTGTGTTTATATTAATAATTTAAATTAATTTCTAATTATGATTTATGATAATAAAACGTATAGATAATATATTCAATAATATGTTATAAAATACGTATAATTTTTTAAATGAGATAAAATGAAGGTATACAATATTTTATTCAAAAAAAAACAATTTTCCAAGAATGGTTTGGTTATGTATTGAAACCATATTCAAAAAATAATATATGATACCTTTATAATTTTTTTATAAAAATACAAAATATTTTGGATAAAAATAATTAATTTTATGTAATACTAACAAAATAATTTTTATCTATAACAAATAGTAAAAATAGTAAAAAAAAAGTATGATGGTTAATGTTTAAACAGGTTTTCCGAGGGTTTACCTAACTGAAAAGGATAAAATTTATAAAAATACACAATATAATTTTAGTTTTTTATTTAGTAAAAATTATTACTATATTATATTATATATCATTTTTCTCACTTTACATGATCATTAAATTCATATATTCCAATAGTTTAAAAACAATCCTTGCGTCTCTACCCCCATTTATATTTGGATAAAACACTTCCTCACTTCCAAAAAATTATGATATTTTTGGATCATCAATAATTACCGTAATAAATTATTATCATTCATACCCTATCTAATAGGCCCTTTTAAGGTCTTAATACCATCCATTCAAGGTAAAAGGTGTATTCTAAAGTAGGTTTCTCAACAAAGAGGATTAATTATTAACTAGGTACATTGAATTTTATTTATTATTAAACTCTATATAAACATACTGAATATATAATAAAATGATAAATAAATTATCCTAAATATATTGTGATGTTATAAGTTATATTTAGATTCTTTTATTCATCACCTTCTTCCTCAAATCGGAACATAAATCAGTCATCGTATATACATGCAGACTGCCACGTTGTGAAGTGATGTACTTCTATTTTCATCACAATAATTCATTGATATTTATTATGATGGATTTATGTTTATATATATTATATTTATTTAATAATTATTATGTAAATTTAATTTCTTATATTCTATTATACCTTCAAACATGTTGAAAAACATAATGTCGCTATTGCGTACATATTGACTACTACCTCCACATAGTAATGTGATTCATCAATTTCATCCCAGTTTACATGATTGAATTTAATGATATATTATATTAATATTAATTATATTTAGGATATAATAATTTTTTAAAATTTTAATTAATATTTATATTTCTCTCATTGATTTCATCAAAAACTATAAACCTCACTCGTGTGTACAGATGGATTACCATATCCACAAAGAAATGTAGTTCATTTTACATCATCTCATTACATAAATAAATATATAAGAGAATATGATGAATAAATAATATTCTCCAATCATGGTTATTTTTTTGATTTGGGGAAATCATGTCCAAGGTGCATGTACCAGAACTATTGATCTGAAAAATGCTTGAAAACACACTTGTTTTCACCTGAATTTTCATTTTAATTAAGGAATTCTAAATAAAAGAATATTTTTAAATTATAATGGAATGTTAAATATTATTTTATGCATGAATATGATTCTATAAAAAATTTATAATTTATAGTTATTATATAGGATATTTATACTCCTTTGAAGAAATATATGACTTAATGTAAGGAGTTTCTGTTATAATCACATTTATTTGATGGATTGTCATTGATAAATTTATTTCATTGGGGAATTGAATGGATATTATCCTTTAGTAACCATATATTTTATTATTATATCTATATACTATACTTTTTAATTATTATAACCATTTTTTATTCTTGGTTATCTAAAATTATCATGAAAATGTTTTTAATGAAAATGAAACCTTATTTAATTATTTTCCCAGTAAATTTATTTTTTTAATGATCATTCACAGCAAAATTTTCTTTTCAAAATGTTCATTCAGGTTATTAAAATGTTTTAAAATTTCATTTTTTTCTTCCATATACATTATTTTAAAATTATTAAAAGACTATATTTATTAAAAAAAATATGAACATGTTGTTCTTGATTTTTTACAAATCTATAAAATTCATATTTTAATTTATATTTAAAACCAAGAAAGATGATTCTACCATTATGAATATTAATTTATTTTAATCAATAATTAATTTTTCTTTGGATATTTTTTTTATTAAAATATATTTCTATATATTCATGGAATTTTATGTTAAAATGATATCACAATAAAAGGATATTTTCTCTTGTTTTCAAGGAAAGGTCCAAATGATATTATAATGGTATTTTTCATTCATGTAAACATTATTTAATCATTCAGATTATTCACTAGGTATATGATCTTATTGTACCATCATCTTGATTTCAATTCATGTAATAGGGTGATGATGATTTCTTGATGATTTTATCATACCCATTTCTATCCCACATGTAAATTAAGATATTATGACACCATTATGAATATGTTTTCTTTTCCAAAGGTAATATAATGATTAAATTAAAAAATATTATGAAACTCATTTCATTTCTGTAACTAATGATATGATTATATTTTGAATGTTTTATGATATTTTGGTGCACATCTGCGTGGTTATAATTATGTGATGGGTGGGGTTGTAATTAAAAATAACTCCAATTTATTTTTAAAATATAAATAACTCATTTGATAACAATGTTAGTTGTGAACCAACATTCATGTTCAAAATATTATATATAGATCTATTTTATGTCAGCATATTGATATATAGAACTATAATTATGTGAATGTGTTATTTTTTGAAACTAGGGTCATGTACATATGATTATGAGAGGACTTGAGGTTATTTCCATAACATAAGGAGTGAATGTCTTACTATTTATTTGTCTTCAAAATGATATAGTATTAAACTTTTCTACATTATTATGTTTATGATATGAACTCATAGACAATGATTTTTTTATGAGTCCCCAATTTTATAACATTTTTCTTTTTTTATGAAAAATCATTATACATTGACTCGTGATTAATGAATATTTATTGGTTGGGTATGAATTTATTATTTTATGATCATGTTATTAGAACAATATTCTAATATATAATATTCATGTAATATCCCTTTTGTTTACAAGTACTGGGAATATGGGCTCACTCTTTATTATGTTTTCATTCCTTAGGTTTTAAAGGAATTTTCTAAGTCTCATGTAACTTGAGTGGTATTAATGTGTAGATATTTTTTTGTGATCTTGATGATATATTATGAAATGTGATGTATATGTATCCAAATTCAAGAAAAAAGATAAAACATTATTTTTTGGTGGATTTATAACTATGTAATGTATTTTTTAGTAATATAATATATTAAAATACTTATTCATATTATTATTTGGTGGAAATATCATGTATGGAATTTATTCAAACTCTAAGATGTCACAAAGATTGAAAAAACAATTGAGGTATTCATGACTCTCAAGAAATCCATTTTCCATCCCATAAAGGACTTGTTATTATGTTAATTGTTGATGACATACCATTACATTCATAAACATGATACTAAAATGTGGTGTTTATCTATATTCGTTGAGTACATCAGTTATATTTAGGGTTTATGAAATTTAATTTTATTAATTAATAGTTTCTTTTTATCAAGAATGTAATATATAACGAAGAATATTCATTGAATAGGGGATGATATGTTCTCTGAAATTTGTTACTTGACTTAATAATGTGATTTACATAGGGATTTTTCATGGGTTGGTGATTATTACTGGTAACTAATTTATGATTTTCCTGACATAAGAGAACCTATAATATTATTATACAATAAATGGGTAATGATTTAATAGGATGATCAATTTGAGGATACATTTTAGAGTTGAAAATGATGATACCATCTACTCATACAACTCTAACAAAACTAGAAAAATGTTATACAATATATTTTGAAACCCAATAGTTTTCATATGAGATGTTTGATATATGAGGATAGGGTAGTTTATTATGGATTATGTTATTTATGACCCCCTGAGATTAATTACCAAATGCCTTCTATGGAGATTTCTCTACTACTCCATTGTTTAAAGTGTTTACACTATCTTATTAGAGTAATTTGTTTTTGTTTTTCTAGTCCACCAGAGAAGAAAATACATCTTCTACCAATGGGGATTAAACAAACTGAACATCTTTTATAATACACAATATTTCATATAAATTTTATTTCATGTTTTTTTCAAATAATAATCTATATAATAATATCTAATGGAATAATTGTTTAAAATATCCATATTTTTCTCCTATTATTATTTAAAAAGTTAATACTATGTAGGAAAAATTGGGGACATACCTTAGGAAAGTGGTGAGTTGTAAAACATAGATAGGGAAAAATGAAGAATTTAATGATAAAATGTAATACATTTGATAAAGGTGGTTTATCATAATAAAATTAAATATTGATAATAATACATATAAATCTTTACTCATGACTTTTGTGGACAATGTCATAATTTAAAGGCATGAGAAGAATTTCAAGAAAACATAAAATATGACATCATAATAATAAATCGAGGCTAACCACTAGGATGTCATAACATTGATTTATTATTATAATAGCTCCCACCGCACATGTTGTATCTCATAAAATAAAATTTTTACCAAATGCAGTGGAGTTCTATCAAGGATCACCCTTCAAATGTATAATCGTTATGTGTATAAAATCCATCATATTATATAGTAATTTATTTAATTGTATCAATCCCATGATTAAATATTAAGGATTTTATAAATAGATGTACCCTTTAAATGAATTATATTAATATCAATGTGGATACCCTTCAATAAAATTATGGTTTTGTATTAAATAAATATTTTTATGTTTTTGAAAATCAATTGATAATTTTTGATGCATAATAATTGTTTATGAAAAATTATAGAAGGTATTAAATAGAAATAATGTTACTATCTAATTAGTATGAAATAATTTGGATAATAATGGAATGATTATGAATACATTAATATATAATAAAATGAACACATAATTTTTTATTATGAAGGAAGTAAATTAATAGAAGTATACAGGGAAATGATTCATTACATTGAGTGGTTTATTCTTAAATCATATGATGAGCTCCTTGGAACTATAAAAACTAATTTTCGGGGGACCTGAATAGGGAAAATGAAAGAAATTCATGATAATTTTCTTTAAAGAAGATAATATTTGGAAAATGGTGGGTATTTATAGGGCATGATGGTGAATTAATTTTTAATTTCAAATAACAACTATTGAAATATATGTTATAAATATTTAATAAACGCTGACCTTCCCATGGTTTTGTCCCATGGATTCTAGAAAGGGAATGTGATTTTTTATATTTTACTATCTTAAGGAAATAATTTTATGAATTAGAAAGTTTTTGGGGAGGTATGTTTAGATATTAATATATTAAAGTTTAAAACATTTTTATTATCCATTAATTTTTGTAAGACACATTAGAAATTTCGAAAATTATTCATTCCACCTCAAAAAAAATTATTTTCATGGATAATAAGGTTAATTTATAATCGTGTAAATTATAGTATTTATTAAAAAAAACTTTTAATTCTTTACTATATCCTAATAAATATGGTATATGTTAACTGTATTTCTATTTACTCAAAAATTAAACTATATTAAAAAAAATCAAAACCCGTTTTTTTATATTTAATTTTATTTTTTGGAAATGAAATTAATTTTATCAGAATAGTATTCTTAATATGAGAAAAATTATTTCTAAATAAAAATTATTACTTATTAAAAATTCTAGTGCTTATGAATTATTCAATTTTTTAACACATATAAAAACTACTTGGTAACTCATAATATTATATTTCCATTTATACTATCATAATAATTTCTTATAAGACAATTTCAAGGAAAAAATTAACTGATGTTTTTTATTTTACCATAACATGTATTATACTTGAAATCACAAATTCTTCAAGAAAATATATCATTTTTTTAGGGTACCCTAAAATTTATTTAACATATTAATCTTTAATCACATGAAATAAACATTAAATAAAATGAAAATGAAAATTGGATTATAGATACTACTATTTCATATCTAAAGTAAAAATTAAAACTTTATATTTATATAGTCAAAATTTATGACCCCTTATTACACTAGAATGGGTTATAAGGGTATAGTGTGTGAATTTAGTACATTATTAGACTAGTTTAGAATAAATAGATTCCAATGTTAATTTAATAAGATTTACCTATTATAATAATTGACTCTACTCAAGTATTTGTGGTGAATCTCATCTTGGAATTACTAGAAAATCTTAGTTAGAGGAAAACCTCTGACCATTTATTAAATTAAAAGAAATTTAAAACATGAAAGTAAAAAACCATAAAAGACAAATTCAGATCATCAAATTTATACTTGTCACCACATTCATAATAGATTTATTCCTCTATATTAGCTGATTCACACTATAAGATTTGAATGTGCATCAGAATCATGGAATACTTCTCTATATGATTCAATTGATCGGAAGATAGAAACCCCTTAGAAGATTGTTTACCCTTTTTCAAACAAGGGACAACCCCACTTCCCAACCTAATAGAAGACCTGGTAGACATAAACTTCGGCAGATAAGAATAGTCTTTCATTAGCATTCTAATTGTTGAGGCAGTCATAAAATCCTCATTCGCATACACCTTATTCTTTCCATGCTAAACAATGTCAGTATAGAAAGGCCTGACAATGAAACTATAATTTTCTAGGTCACTATCAAAGTCATCCATCTATTTTTTAGGGATATACACATCTTGGTAACCATAATTCACTCCTGGTTCCTACTGATATTTTCTATTTGTATCAATCATTGCTAAAAAATGTGGGTTCTCCATAGATTCAGGACCATCAAGATTCTCCTTCCTCAGTGCACCTTATCTAGTTTCTACATTCTTATAGAAAAAATAAAATTCATTTAGGATCCTTCAATCATTTGAGGACCCTCCTCCACTTGAGAGATCTCGGTATGATCTAGTTCATGAATTTGGTTACAATTAGGTATTTTGATCATCAAGCCTCCCTCAATATTAACTTGCCCTTCCAAATTTCCAACACAAATACCCAGAGCCCCAAATATTACACCATCCTCAAAGACCAAAAAGTATGAGTCCTCCTCATTAATAGGATATGTCCGTAGGGAACAATTCCTCACAACATGCTCAACTAGAGGTGCCTTTTCAACACCAAGATCACTATTTAGATGATAAAAAACATGACTAATTGTCAGATCTAGTGGCCTCCAGTGTAGTTTCTTTAGAACATTACCATGCAAATTGACCCCTGAATGAGCAACCTGCTTCACCGCTCATTCTGAATATTCATGTGTTTTTTCCACAACCAATCCATCTTCTAATTTATTTTCCGCCACACACACTCCATGCTCATGAAACACTTCCACATACGATCTCCATAGTCCAATACTCTCAGTCTTATCCCTTAATAGCGGAAAATCTGAAACAGAAGACACACAACCACCATTACCCATCATAATCACCCTATATGAAGTCCTAGTCAAGCCTTTGCTACGACATAACAATTATGTGTGATAAATTCAATAACAGGTAACACAATAGAACATATAAGTATCAAATATGACCTCCTTCTTCCATCAAAACTTCTTCCCATACATAATACAAACCCAATTAATTGGTGGCCTCACAACATCAACCTCAACATAGATGAATAGATAGATGGGATGGCCTACCAGCTTCATTTGATGATCAGACCAGTGGTATCAGCCCGTGTCGCCATCGTTGATGGGTCATGCTGCATGTAGAACTCAAAATTCCATTGAAACACGTACAAAATAGTTCCATTGCATCCTTGAGGGGCATGCATTCTCTTGTTCTTAGTTAAGGGTGAAACCTATACACACCATCTCCCTAAAAATCATAGATAAATATGACACATAACATGTGATCCTATAAGTTAAGGCCATCATTTCATCCATATATGTCAATTATCTTTTATTATTACACTATATATACTAATATTAATAAAAAAATTATAATGGTTGCATTACTGGTGGTTGAATATATTAATAATCCTTATACTCTAAATTCATATTTTTCTAATATTGTATGATAATAAAAATTCAATAATTATTGTTATTAAATGATGTGTATGTTTTATAAAATATTACATTTTTTAATGAGACTTATATTTATTCAAATAGTAAAATTTCATTAAAAATACAAATGTTGTTACATACTTCCCCCCTTCCAAAGAATTACCTTCAAAATTTCATTTCATAAACTGAAATGGATTATGGAAATTTTGTTTCATGACTTCTTCAGGCTCTCAAATGACATTACTATATTCCATTTTTATATATAAAAGAATACCTTATCTCTAAACTAAAACTCTACCTATCATCAATTATTTTTAGTGTTTATTTTCAATAAACATTTTGTTTATTTGATATAATGATCAGGGGATTGAACCAACTTTGTCATATTGTAGAGAAGATTATGTCTTATCCTATTATTTTCACCAATATCATATGAGTATTATATATTCTTGCAAAACATTGCATAAAATCATTATAAGGTTCCATGTGAGTACTGAAATGGAAATTATTTTTATATGAGATCTATAATAGGGAAATTTATTGCACCAAACATCCTTCGAATTCCATTGAATTATCTCAATTAATCCATCAAGGTTTTAATATTTATTTTAGACTAATAGTCTTTCTAATTTTTAAAATCCATGTTAAAACATAGCTCTATATCGAATGATTACAAAAAAGTCCCTAAAACCTTTGGTTATATTCAAATAATTATTAAAACCAATAGATATTGGTACTATCTGTGGCATTATAACTTATCTAATATATATCATGGTGATTTATTCTAGAGAGAAATTATTCATATAGTAATGTAATTTTATAACTTAGTATGTTGATCAACTATTACACAACTGGTGATATAATCTCTAGATATATGGTAGAATCTTATGAAAACATAAAGGGTGAGTTTTTCTCATTTCTATAGATGTGTGGGAAATGGTTTTATCATTCAATTAGGAGGATTTTGTTTATCCATAACTTATTTCCATAACAATCAATGTGATAAAACTAAACAATCATCATATCTTTGTAATCCCATAAGAAGTTTTTTTATTTCTACACAGCTTTATACTCCCATGATGAATAGAGATTTATGAACTATGTACATCATCCAACATATCCCACTTGAGTTTTAATTTTCATTGGATACATATCTTTATAAAAATTATATTCTATAATATTCTGTATATTTTCAATAGCTCCATATCATCTACTTATGCCTCTCTAAACTTCATATAAATGGATGTTTGATAAATAATTTGAGCAAGGAATGATGAAGTTATTTCCATTATTATCCCCATTTTCATTCTTTACTTTCCCAAGAAGTAAGGATCCTTCTCAAACCTCTTCACGGATATGTTTTCATGATCCATTACAATTTAAGAACCTAATATATTATTATCCGTCTTAGGGCTGTAATGGGTTTAGTAGTCATATTCCTTAATCATCTCTAACCACCTTCATTGGTTCAGGTTGAGCTCCTTTTAAGTGACTGTATACATGATGATCTATTTATCTATATATATTGGACAGTTCTCTCAAAATAGATAATGTATTAAAATCCTCAGTTCATAAATTACCATATAACAATATAAATAATGTGTTGATTAATTATTATCATGAACCATCAACTATCAATAGGAATTTCGTACCACTTTATCATTTTTCATGAGTACACAATTCAAGACATTCTTAGACCCATCAGTGTAGATCACAATTCATTCACTATGGGTGGGTTGTGTGACCATAGATGTATTTATTTGCCTATTCTTCAATGGCACTAATCCCTTATCATATTCATCGATCTAGAGAATCATTGTACCCATATCAGTTATCTTATTTTGAGGATTGGAAAAGACTGAAGAGTATCTCATAAAATAGTAACAATACATATATAATCAAAGAAATGTATGGACCGTTGTTTGTAAGGTTTTCTTGGACCCTTCCACAATCAACACTACTTTTGAAGGATCCACATATTTATCCACGTAAGTGATTACAAGACCAAAAAATGATATTTTTTATTGTTAGTATTCACAACTGTTGAACATAACATAGAATTACTATTTTCTCACCATCATTATAATAGTTATCATATTCTCTTCATTTACTGCTTTATTTTGGATTATATTTGAATATAATCCATAAATATTAAAATATATTTTTAAATGAAATATATTAAAAAATTATTTATTGTGTCTATAAAACTTCTTTGAGTAGTGATGAGTTTTATGGAAATTACTATGAACTCATAGTCTTTATAGGTTGGTACAAATGGATGTCTTGGATATATCTTCTTTAATATCCTCTATATAATGATACCCTAATCGTACATCCACTTTAGAGATATACAAGACTCCACCTAACTGTTAAAAAATGTCAGAATAATGTTGTAGGGGTAATTTTATATATCATCATTTTATTGTGTTCACAATAGTCAATGAAGAGTAACATTGACCCGTATTTCTTCATGAAAATATGTACTGATGAACCCCATGGTGAAACAAAATGGTGTACGAATCCCTTTTCTGAATTATCTTATAGTTACAGGTATATAGTTCCGCTAGTTAAATGTGGGCCATTCTATAAGGAGTCATGGATATCAACAAATCTATAGGAATAAGTTCAACTGAGAACACAATTTACCCATTAGGAGGAAGATAGTAAAATTCATTAGGTAGTACATAAGTATATTTCTATACAATGGGAATGAATTCATGAGTAGTCCCTTATATTTCCTCAATAATTTGAGATAAATATTCCTTAAAAATTTTGTAATATCCATTATTTTGAAGAATGTTTCTAAAATATATTCATCCCCCACCCTACATATTAATTTAATAATATAAATATTTGGGAAATGGAAAGTGATATTCTTAATATATAAATTGGTGTCATCTAAATAAAAAGATAACAAATTAAGGTCCAATATAGATTCAAATTAAACTAAAAAGAGTATGTAATGGTTTAAAATGAGAGGTAACACATATATTTGGTCTTGGGAAGAGTTATATGGTTGAAATGAAATAATTTCCATGATTATTTTCATCATTGATAACTCATCCTACATGATTGGAGGTATCATTTAATGGTTCTACTAAATATACATGAAATGAATGAATTTCTAGATACATAATAAAATATATAATTGTAAATTACTAAATAAAAAACCAAATAATTATCATCGTGTTTTTTTAGGATCCATTATAGAAGTATTGGATGAATAAGTTCATCCTTTATCGCTTATCCTTGTAACTTTATGTAATTGGTTATATATGAAGACAACTAGCTTTAAGAAATTGTTTGAATGTTATCCTTGATTATTTAAATTGAAAAATTAGATCATGGGATGTGGAATTTTTGGAAACTATTTTTCAACCATCACACTAAAGTGATTTTGAATCTCTCTTAATAATTCATTAACATTATTCCCCTCCTTTCCTTACATTATAAACATCCTTATCCAATGAAGATAGTTCCCATGATTTTTTTCATAGAGTTATGGATTTTTGGAAATTTGATTTTATTTTCATCATGGGAATTATCTAATGATCTACCAAATATAAAATCCATTCTCTTATTATTATATATAGTCACATGGGACCATTGAGAATCACTAATATTCATCTCTACTTTGAGGTAACATCAGACTATTTCTTCAAATCTATAAATGACTTGAAAAGTAAAATATATTCAATTAAATTTCATTAACCCACTGACAATGTGGTGAACCTTACATTTTTTTTTCATAAAAAAACTAGAGCTATATCGTGTAGGAGATGTGAGGTTTTCTTCATAATCATTAATTGATTCATCCGCCTTTTTCTAATTTCCATGGAACAATCAATCCAGTTTTAGATGAATAGTGGGGGACAGTAATTCAACATAATTTCATAAAATCACCCCACTTTATTGATTTGATTTCATCCTTGGGTTTTATATTATTGATCATTATCAACCACTAATAATATTCCCTATCTATGAGATAAATATCCAGCAAGACATTATCATTCTCAGTGAATTTAAATAGAGTGAATAATTATCTGCATAACTAAAACAATTTTTTGGGGTTCGGAGATCTAATATATTAATTCGTCATTTTTTTAAAAAAAATGATTCAACTATAAATAATTATATATTAGGGAAAGTATTGGGTTCAATGTAATACATTTTATTAATCATATCTTAGGTCATATGTAATTGTACATCAAAGATGTTGCTAACACAAACTCCTATCATATTAGTAATTTCATTTGTTCAATTTTGAAATTCACATAACATACATGATTGAAATAATTTATAAAATATTATATATTATATATAAAAAAGAACTTCTGTGTTGATGACACACGATTCAATAAGAATATAAATATAAAAACAACATAACATTAAAGGAATGAAATATATACCCTAATGTGTGATTGTTTTAGATTCAATCATCATTTTTTGTGATCTATTTAATTTTAGGTTCTCTAACCTATCAATATATTCAAATAATTTTTAATGTTTTTAAAATATAACAATAAATATTAATTTTATATGCCCCTAATAGAATCAAACTAGGTGTTTATTAAGGCCAACTATGCTTTCTCGTTGTGAAGATAGAGTAAATACCCAACCATCAATTTTCAATATTACAACCTCTATTTGATTATATTCCAAAATCACATTATCTATAAGTATCTAGTGAGTTATTTAATTTCATGGAATACAAACACTCTATACATTCAAAATATTTCGGAGATTCCCCGATATTTATCTCGATATCTTGTGTTTTCACTAATTTTTTCTCTACCATGATCCCCATAAATAACTATACCATTCATTAAAAAAACTATAAAACCCAAAATTTATATTACATTTCATTTCAGGAAATTAAAGTAGAAGGATCCAAATAATTATATCCTTATAATATATAGGTCTAATTTTTGGAGGATATTAGATACAAAATCCATTTAAATATTATAAAATAAAAAATGTTATTACAAATATATAAATGCGATCTAAATTTCACCCTCACTACTAACACATGTTAGGATAACATGTGAACATATATAATAAAATAGTGGATCTTGAAATCCAATTAATTTAATAATCAAGATTATCATGATGAAAAGTAATAAACAAGTGTCAAGAAACATATCCTGATGGCTTTAATTTTAGTGAATCATGCCCAAAAAAGGAATCATGCCTTAAGAGGATGATATCCTAAGATCAAAGAATTATAAGGATATTGAAAGAACATAAAACATGAAAAATATGTGTATGATGAGGCTAACCACTATGAAATTATAACATAATGTTCTTAAGCTAACAGACTATACACAATAAATTCTATCTCCTAGGATTCAAACATTACCCAATACATCAGAGAGATATTCGTATCCCCCATTTATATGTCTCTTGAAAGGCCCGATGGCCTTATTTTTAATTTATTATGGATAATCACCCTTTTATGGATTGATGGGGAACCCGTACATGACCCGTAGTCCCAAGGCACAAGGCCCAAAAAACCCGCAATACATGACCCGAAGGCCCAAAGGCATACCTGCCCAATACATGAGATAAGATCCATAGTCTTATCCATAAGACATGGGAGAAGATTAATAGAACCATAGAAACTCCTTGGAATTCCATTAGATATTGAATATGGGATTAAAATCATGCAAACAATGTTTATTTTTTATATGGATTGGTAGAATTAGTTAGTATTTATATGAAAAGGGGAATTCATTAATTATCTCTGAATAGAGGTTTTTGGCTTTGAGTTATGAAAAAATAAAATTAATTGGCCTAATAATGGATTTAGATAGTGGTTTCATTAATTGGAATGTGGAATTTAATATTTTAATATCTAAAATAAATAGCTCTTATAAATAATACCATTTTAATGGAGGTAACAATTCCTTTTTTAAAGTAGCATATTTTAAATAAGTTAAATTATACATTAGGTTTTGGAAGATTCAATATATATTTGGAACATTAATCTTACCATATTAAGAATAAATATATTATTGACATATTAAAAAATTTTAATAAATAACTTTATAATATCTTTTACATAATTTTTAACTAATTTGGGTCTCACAATAGGTATTTATATTTTTACTAATTTTATTATTAAGAAAAAGTTCATATATATTAGAAACATATGAAAAATTTCCATTGGTTAATTTAAATTTTATCATTTAAATGTTGGAAATAATTTTATCTGATCAATTTTTAAATAATTTAAATTTAATTTTAAAATAACAATTCTCTGTTATTTGAAAATAATAGTTTAAATGACATATTCGATTTTTTGACCGTTATGAACATTTCTTGGGACCTCATAAAAATACAAAATCATTTATATTTAAATAAATAGTTTATTATTAGTATATTTTATGGAAATAAATTTTCTATAAAATTCTTGAATTCTCACTAATGTGTATTATAATTGAAATCACATATTCTTAAAAAAATTTGATTATATTTGTTTCAAAAATATATGTATTATATAGATATTTTATATAGCTTAATTTGTTAATAAAAAATAATAATAATTAATTATTGGATATAAAGTCCACATTTTTTTATAGAATAAAATTTACCCTATTATATTACAAATATCATGATACATGAACCCTTATTACACTCGATTACACCCTAAGGGTAATGTATGGGATAGTAAACCAAGCATCGTTCTGTAAAACTAATATAGTTCTGAAGTTGAATTAAACAACCATGAACATATATCATAATCAATTCCACACAAGTATTACTTATTGAATATCATATTAGGTTCGGTGAGGAGTGAACAATATTATTTCCCTATCCTTAGAGAGAACTAATAAAGGAGCCTCATAATGCATGATCCTAATAGTTTAGGCCATATATTCATTATTTTGTATAAATTTTCATTTATTATTACACTATATATATTATTCATGATGTTATAATTGTAATGGAACATTCCCAACAGTTATAAGGCTTATCATTTATTCTGACAAATAATCATATAGTAGTTATATTTTATGACAACAATAAAGCAATATTGATTTTCATTACATCTTTTTTCAATTTTATATTACAATGCAATACTAAATATAAAATTTATATATTCATAAGAGAAATATAAATTATAAAATTATTGGTTTTATGAGTATTTGTTTGAGTAAATACAAACTTTAAATTTAGAGATAGATTATACCCTAGAAAAGGGAAAACAAATTAGTGGATTCTCTCCATTAGATGTCACAAATAAAACTGGTTGATGATTCTAATTTGTAATTGTAGTGGATATGTTTTTTTATACAATGAATTCTGGTTATGACTGATCATCCTTGAGGTAATTCCATTTAGTCATCTATCCATTATTTCTTATCTATTTGATTGAGGGAAAACAAAAAAAGTGTTTGATTAAGATAATCTCTTGAAGAGGACTCAAATTCTCTATATAAATCCCATTATATGTTGGAACCTTTAAGAGGATGTTTTTCATTACAAATAAAAAAGATAGGTATTTTCATCCTCTATATGGGTTGCGTTTATAAGTAACTCTCACACAAATTATAGGATGTACACCATAGTATAGAAAATATTTCCCATGATAGTAGGTTCATCTTATAGTGTCCTAGTATAAGTGCAGACATTGCCAATAGTATAGATCATTATTTTACATACCTTAGGTGAAATTAGGGGCATGAAAAT
This sequence comes from Viscum album, assembly GCA_963277665.1. NCBI lineage: Eukaryota > Viridiplantae > Streptophyta > Magnoliopsida > Santalales > Viscaceae > Viscum > Viscum album. The sequence continues at coordinate 309,597,532 of OY728158.1, forward strand.
AAATAAGATTTCTAATTCCAAATCTAGTACCCACATGGATGTTAGAGAAGGTGACCAAGGATGTTTTTACTTATTTACAATGATAATAAAGCGTCATAACATAGAATGGGATGTAGATGAATGTTTGATGAAGGTGCAATGATTCTTTCTTATTTGGGAGTGTTAGTTAGTGGAAGGTATGGGAAAACATTATGTAAAAATAATATTACTTTTTAATGGGTTACCTATGAGTATCATATCATATTAGGATTCTATATTTGAGTCAAAACCTTTGAATGGATTTCATAAGTATATGGTGATATAAAAAATGTTGTGTACACCATGTCACCAATAAAAATAAAAGTATTTGGATTAGTAAATTTACAAACATTGGGATAATCATATGGAATATGTTATAGACATTAGTGGAACATGGGTTTACTATCTAGATCAAGAATATGTTTATTAAATAAGAAATTATTAGGATTTGATGCAGATTGATTATTATAAGGCCTTATATGGTGGATCAAAATGTTATTCCTTAGGCTAATTAGAGACAGGCAATTCAATGTTTATCGTATCATTCATTGGACATCAATCCACAATGATGATTCAATTTTCCAGAATGCATCCAATCATTCGTCATCATTTGTATCACTTATACATCTACCAATGATAAGAGCCTTTGTGGTTCCCTGTGGGTGACTCTATATTTTTATGGGTATCTCCATGATTAGGCCATTGAAAATTGAACATGCCAGGCTGGCATACACCTTGGTTTTTTTCACCTCATATATTTATAATCATATTAGGAAAATAATGTTTTTATTGAATGTTTACACAATATGAAGAAAAATATATTATTTATATCATGTCTCATTACTCTGAAAGTATAAGGTGGATCCTATGCACATGGTTGATTGTAAGGATATTGAATTGGAATAGGATGTTATTTTCAGTGTTAAATATATGGATTTTGAACTATACCAAGAATGTGTTTTGGGATAATGATGACATTTGTACATATCTTATGGAATCAAGGGGGAATTTTAGATGAGATTTAGGAGCATGCAAAATATGATATCTAAATGGATCCAATAATTTTCGGAAGAGAATTATTGATAATTTTCAAGGATTATAAGCACATAGGGTGATGATTGAAATGTCATTTTGGTTTTTAGGTTCATTGTAGTTTAAAATTTCATCCTGTCATATGTAATTATGTATGTTTTTTTGGATAGGGGGTCCCTATGGGTTATGGGATGTTAAATAAATTTGAAAGTGAAACATGTAAAACTAGTGTAATTTAAAATACGATAATAAAAATGTTTTTTATCCCATAAGAACTCTAGTGAGATAATTAGTAAATGTTTGAATTCATAGGATAATAAAAAACCCTTGATGGAGTTCCATGAAAACCTAAGTGTCAAAAAATATTTTTATGGTATCTTACATATATTCTTCTGAAAAACCTGACTCATAACATGAAAGGGGTGACATTGCAGGTAATGGTTTCATCATCCCATTAAAATTGTTTTGTTCATCCATAACTTCTGGGCATAAAATTAATTGAGATAAAAACCCCCACAATCTTCATATATATGTTATCCCATCATTTTAAATTTCTTCACTAATTTCTATACAATATATATTATATTCTAGAAAAATAAAAACATTACCAAATGAAATGGAGTGCTTTTAGGGGGCGCCCTTCAAATGTATAATATTTATATATGGAACATCCCTTATATTACATAATAATTTATTTAATTTTTTAATCCAATGATTATGTAATGTTGATTTTATAAATATATGTCCCCATTAATTAATGTATATTATGATCTAAGTGAATACCCTTCAATAAAATTAGGGGTTGTTATTTACTTTATAGAAAATCAAGTAATAATTTTGGAAGCATAATAGTTGTTAATAAATATTTATATAAGGGATTAAATGGGGATAAATTTACTCTAAAATTAGTACTTAATAATTTGGATAGTCATGGACTTATTATGAACACATGAATACATAATTAAATGAACACTAACAGTTTTATTTTCATGGAAATACATTATGAGAATGATATAGGTAATGGATTCATTGCGTTTAGAGTTTTATTCTTAAATAATGGGATTAGCTCCTTATAATTGTAAAAACTCAATAGAGGAGACATGGTTAGGGAAAATTATTTAAATTCATCATAATTTTCCATAGAGTGGATCATATTTGGAAAATAGTATGTATTTTTAGAGAATGATGGTGAATTAATTATTAATATCAAATAATAGGTATTAAACTCTATGTTATAAAAATTTCATGACCACTAGCATTTAATTGGTTTTATTCCTTGTATTCTAGAAAGGTAAAGTGGGATTTTATATTTTAATTTCTTAAAGAATTAAATTTTTGAATTAAACAATTTTGGTGGAGGTATGAATATATTTTAATAAATTATTGTATTAAAACATTTATATTATCCATTAGATTTTTTAATACACATTATAAAATTTTAAAATTAATCTTTCAACTATGATATAAATTATTTTAATTTATAATAAGGTTAGTTTTTAATCGAGTAGCTTATAATATTTATTAAATCACATGTTTTTGATTATTATGTAACAATACTTATGGTATATTTTCACATTATTTTTTTTAATCAAAAAATATAAAAAATTATAAAAATAGGAACATTTTTTTTGTTATTTTTTTTGGTTTTGGAAATAAAATTAATTTTATCAGAAAAGTTTTATTTATATGAGAAAAATAGTTTTGAAATAAAAAAATCTTTTTTATACAAAATAGTAGTTTTTATGATATATTTACGTTTTTAACACTTACAAATAACTCATAAAATTATATTTCCATTTATAATATCACAAAATTTATTGTAAGACTATTTTAGGGAAAAAATTAATTAATGTTTGTATTTTAACATAATATGTATTATACTTAATATCACGCGTTTTTTAAAAACAAATCAATCGTGTTATTCACGTGTATTCAAAAATATATTTGACCTATTTATCTTTTAATCACATAAATTAACCACTAAATAAAACTAATTTAATAATTGGATTCTAGAAACCTATATAATATTTTTAAAATAAAAAATAAAATTTTGTTTTTATATGGTCCAGATTTATTAACCCTTTTGACACTAGCATGTGCCAAAAGGGTATAGTGTATGATTTTAGTACTTTTATAGGTCCGTACAGAAGAAATTGATTCTATTGTGACTTTAATAAGATATAATATTTATCATAATTGACTCTACTCATGTAAATGTTGGTGAATCTCATCTTGGTCTTAGTAAAGGGTGAACCTTATACACACCATATCCCTAAAAAGAATAGATAAATATAACTCCTAACATACATTCCTATAAGTTGAGGCCATAAATTCCTCCTTATGTATCTTTTATCATTCAATATAACACTATATAACTATTATTTGTAAACACATTATAATGGATACATTACCAGTGGTTAAATGTATTAATAGTACTTATTCCCTAAATTCATATTCTACCAATATTGTATGATAAAAACAATTCAATATTGATTTTAATTATATCATGTATATTTTTTTATAAAAAATTAAATTATTTAATTAGGCATGTATTTATTCAAATATGAAATTTCTTTTAAAAATAGAGAGGTTGTTATATTATCCCCACTTCAAAAACACCACCATCAAAATTTCATGTCATACCCTGAAATAGATGATCATACTTTTGATTCATTTCATGTTTTGGCTCTCAAATTGAATCTATGAGTTTTTTGTTCCACTAAAGATCTTTGACATGGTATGTTTTCTTGTTGGGAAATTTTTTTTCCTCTGTGGTCTATGATATTCAATAGCTCCATCTTACTACAATGTTCATTTAGTAATTATACAACATCTTGATTTAGTACATGTGATGGATTTGATATGTACTTCGACATGAAATATATATTTTAAATGTCATGAGTTGAGGAAATTTCAATGGAAGTTTAATTCAATAGGTGAAAACTCCATGAGATAAATAATCTCAATGAGGCTACTGTACCAAGGAATTAACTTTCACTTATTTTCAAACCTCATTCCTCTCTTCCATAGTGATATATAAAGGAATTCCTTGTGTCAAAAAAAACCTCTTGGTCTCAAAAATTATTTTAGGTGTTCATTTTGTATAGAAATTTTGTTTATTACATTAAATTATTGGAGGATTGAACTGTCTTGGTCATATATTAGATAATATTATGTCTTATCAGCTTCTTTTCTCTAACCCCATTGGTCTATTATAGATCATTTCACCACTTCCCATAAAATAATTTTATGATTCCATGTGAGTGATGAAATGGAAATTATTTTTATATGAGATATCAAATTGGGAAATTTATTTAACCAAACATCCATTAAATTCAATTTAACGTGATCTCAATTTGTCCATCATAGTTTCATTTTTTATTTTAGAATAATTCTCTTTCTAATTTTATAAATATGTGATAAAACATTGCTCTATATCCAATGATTCTTAAATAATTCCCTAAAACCTCATGGTTATGATCAAATAATTTTTAAATCTAATAGGGAGTGGAACTATGTGTTCTCTTAAAACATATCTCATGTATATTGTAGTGATTTATTCATGAGTGAAATTAGTTTTAAAGTAAAGTAATGTGCTAAAAAAGTACGTTGGTCAACTACAACACAACTATTGATATAAACTGTAGATGTTTGGGGGACTCCTATGACAACATCAATGGTGAGTTATTTCCTTTCTATAGTGGTTTGGGTAATGGTTTCATTATTTCATTATATATTTTTTCATAATTCATATGTTTGTAGAATAAAAATCATTGACATTATATCCCAATAATCATCATTTACATTTTATCCAATTAGGTTTTTTATATCTACACACCTTTGTATACCCATTGATGTATAGAGAAGGATGGCCTCTGTACGTCACCCAAAATATCACAATCAAGTAATAATTTTCAAAGGATTCATATCATTATCAAAATTCTACTTCATAAAAATCAGTTCATTTTTTGTATCTCCATATCGTCTCTCAGTGCCTCTTTGATCATCATATAAATGGATGGTTGATAAATCATTTGATCATGGAATTTTGAATTTAATTTAATTATTTTCTCCATTTTCATTCTATATATTCCCCAGATGATTGGATCCCTCTCAATTATCTACATGGATTTGTTTGTTGGATCCTTTAAAATCGAATAACCAAATACATTAGTATCTTTATTGGGATAGTAATGGGATAAATTGTTGTATTCCTTGATCATATCTGACCAACTTCATTGGTTCTTGTTGAGCTTCTTTGGGTAGCTACATACTTGATTATTTATTTGTCTATGTATATGGGAGAATTCACTCTAAATTGGTAATTTATAAAAATCATAAATTTATAAATTACCATATCCATATATAAATAATGATTTGATTAATTATTATCATGAACCATTAACTAAAAAATAGGAATTTCCTACCACTTTATCATTTTTTTGAGTAAAAATCTAAATACATTCGTGGATCCATCATTGTAGATCACAAGTCATTCACCATGGGTGGGTAGTGTGATCACTTGAGTAGTTATTAACCTCTTCATCAACTCCATTAATCACCCATCAAATTCATCAATATAGATAATCATTCTCCACTTATGATTTATCATATTTTTATAGTTTGAAAATATTGAAGAGTATCTCACAAAACATTGATAGTACTAAGCTAATCAAAGGAAACCATATATATTTATTTATGATTTTTTTATGGACCATTCTAAAATAAACAATGGTTTTAAAGTATCGACATATTTATCATCATTAGTGAATAAAAAAAATATAAGGTTACTTATCATTGTCAGTATTCGAAACTATTGAACATAGCATACAATATCCATTTTTTCACCATAAATAGACTAGTTATAAAATTATTTCCATATTACTCCTTTATTTTGGATTATATTAGAATATAATCTATTAATACTATGCATTATTTTTCAAGGTAATCTCTAAAGACATTAGTCATTGAGTCTATAAAATTTCTTTGAGCAGTTATAATATTAAAGGTCATTACTATGATCTCATAGTATATATATATTCGTACAAAATATTGAATTTTATTTGACTCCTTTTATCACCATTATATAATGATACCCTAATCAATGGTCCACTATAGAGATATACTGGACTCTATATAACTATTCAAACAGGCCATAATTATGTTGTAGGTGATAATTTTATTTATCATTATTTAAGTGTGTTCAGAATATTAAATGAAGTGGAACATTGACATGTATTTCTTCAATATAAGAAGTAATGATGCACCCTATAGTGAAACACAAGGGTATAAGAACCCCTTTTCAGAATTATCTTATAGTTACAAGTATATAGTTCCTCTATTTAAATGTGGGTCATTCTATAAGGTGTCTGGGATATCAACAAAGCACTAGGTATAAGTTTATTTGAGAATTCAATCTATTGATTAAGAGGATGATTGTGAAATTATTTAGGGAGTACACAATTATATTTCCTTATAATGGGAATCACTTTAAGATTGGTCCCCTCCATTTCCTCATTAATTTGAGCTACATATTCTCTGTCAAAATATTATAATATCAATTATCTGGAATAATGCTTCCACTTGATATTTATACTCCACCCTATATATTAATTGAATAATATAAATATTTGGGATGTGGAATGTGGTTTTCTTACCATTAAAATTGGTGTCATATTTATATAAATATAACCAATTATGGTCCAATATAGTTTCAAATTACACTAATGGGAGTATAAAATGGTTTCAAATGAGACTCAATGAACATATTTTGACTAGGGAGGAGTTATATGGATGAAATGAAAAAATTTACATGATTATTTTATTCATTTATAACTCATCCTACATGATTTGGGGTCAGTTTTTAATTGTTCTACTAGTGTTACATGATTTTAGTGAATGTTTTGGACCATAATAAAATAAAAAAAATTATTTCCCTAATAAAAAAACCAAATAATTATCACCATATTAGTTTTAGGATCCATTATTGTTAGGTCAAAATTCCTCTATTGACTTTTAGTAATTTTTTTGGAAATAAAAAATCCCTTATACTCATTTCTCAAATAAAGGACTTTGAATATGGTTTCTATTTTTATCGTACTAATTATATTTATTGTACTAACTATGTTAATTGTACTATCTCTATTAATCATACTAGCTCTGTCAATTGTACTAACTCTATCAATCATACTGAATCTTTCTATCGTACTCACTCTGTCAATCATAATGACTATGTTTATCATACAGACTCTAACAATGATAATCATTATTCATCTTACCCATTTGCATCATAACAGTGTTTTAAATTAATTAATATTAATCGTACTCTTGTGTTTATTTTATAACAAGAATGATTTCATTCTTTTATCCAAACACATGTTTTATATCAATCGTACTCATTATTATAATTTTCATATATTTTATGTATTAAACAAAACAGTTTCGTGGAGTTTGTTATAAACTAATGAAAACAATGTGATATTTTCTATTTCAATTGAACCGTTATAATGCCATGTGTCCAATTCCCCATGATTTTTCCATAGAAATATGACCGTTGGAGGAAATCTGATTGTTGGAACCTGAGGCCTATAAATAAGAGGGAATTTTATCCTAAGAAAATATAGAGAGACTTTGACCATCCTTTAATTATATCAAGTTCCCGAGAGAGACAATGTGACTTCTCTCTTGCTCTGTGTGAAAGCCTTTGAATTCAATACATGAACGTCTTGTTCAATGCATTTTTATTTTTAATAAGTGTGTTTTTTTACTTTGTGTGTCCAATCAGGTGATAACGATCTAGGGTTGTCGGTGTTAGGAAGATAATGTGACTGATCTTCTTATTGAGGGCTTTCAAGTGTTTGAAAGATAGAGGAACTAATTAACAATAAAATTGAGGGCGTGCAGGGATATAATGATGAACATGATGATCATCGTATTGAGGTCTTACCAAGGTGGTGGTAGGACAGACCTTTTATCCTTGGTGTAAGGATACCCATCCCTTTGGGACAAAATAATTGTAATACTTTTACTTTCCATTACTATTTGTATTACAAATCAAATTGTATTGCTTCCCCTTCATATTCATATTCATTTAAATTGTAATTTTTTCAATGAAAATTGTTTTGATACATGTTATATTAATAGATTCAATACATTGTATTGTTGAATATTTTTCATTTCTAATATTCTTATCAATGAATAAAATTTGAATGAAAACGTTTTACATTACTTATTGTATTACATAATATCATATCATATCTATTATAATCAAGACTATTGTGGTCAATTTTATTGGTCATGAATTGTATTAGTTTAATATCTCTTAAACTAAGGTGGTTCTTATGTGTTTAAATACAATGTTTTTAACTTACAATTCACCCCCTCCTGTGTCCGGCCATCTAATCTACATGTAGATCTATATTACAATCCAACAATTGGTATCAAAGGAGGTTTCCACGGAATTTTATTACTTCATTTGATTATTTTGAGAAAACTATTGTATTTTTATAAAAAAAATTGTTTATAACTACTTACTACACAAACGTGTGGAGTGGAAAAGTATTATTTTCTTAGATGACAGGAATGAATAATCGATCTATTGGAAATCTGAATCCAACTAGACCATCTATTTTTGATAGAAATGATTATGTGTACTAGAGATATGTAATGAAGAAATTTTTTTATTAATATTGGAGTAGGAAATTTAATTATTCTTATTGGAGGTTACAAAATCCTAGCCAATGAAGTCAGAACATTCACTGATCAAGAGAAGCAAGAATATCAACTGAATTAAAATGTACACAATACATTATTCTTTTCTGTGACCAGGAATATATATATCTAGATATCATCATGTTATGTATCCAACTATATATGTAAGAAATTGGATTTCACACATTTTGGTACATCTAAAGTTATAGAAACAAGAAGTGAAATGTCACGAACCAGCCCGGGTCTACCCTGAACCGGTCACCCATGCTGGTCCGCCGCAAGTCCCGAGGGGCATTCCCGATTCCCCCGGGATGGCAACTACTGTCGGGCATAAAAAAAGATTAATCATTGGGAACGATTTCAGCCCGAAAAATACTAGGATCAAAAGAAATAATGCAAACTAAACAAAAAAAACAACACTAACAACAAAATGAAACAAAAACTACACGACAAACATACCTCCATGTGACCTCATGGTCACCACACAACTAAAAACCAGCGTCGCTCCATCACTATGAGACATAAACTAGGAAAACCTGAACACAAGGAACCTGCAACTGAAATGGTAAAATATAGGCGTAAGCACAAAAAGTACTCAGTAGGTGATCCCAACAACAAATCCCAAAGCACTTCCAGTAAATAAAAAATCTATAAATTCCAGGTTTGAACTACAATGTATAAAAGTAAGCTTTCATAATGTTTCACTTGAAGGTCAAAACACGATACATTACTCGTATTCTTTTTCAAAAGTTGAATTCCTTTCATTGGTGGAAAATTCATTCTAAAAGAGAAATAAGTGTTACATTTTTAAATTTTTCACAAAGATAATAATGCATCTTCATTTGAAAACCATTTTTACAATTATAACAATATATGCTATAAAGAACAACTTAAAGTAAACAATCAAGGAACATCATGTAACCATGGGTGATCCTAAACATCCCTAGAAAACCCATGGACGTACTCGAGTTCAAACTACATGTCGACATGGTACTCCACAATCAATAACCAACTGGTCGCCCTAACAGCCAACCAGTGGCACGCCCCACAAGGCCTACCTACCAAGGGGGGACTAACCCATCTAATCGGGGATAGCCAGCAACTGTCACTCGATTCTCTAAAGGACTCCCAGGAACCCACATTGGTTTTTATTAATATTGTGTAAGTGGGAGGTCCTCACACACGTGACTCATCTCACCGCAATTTCCAACCCCTTACATGGACACCGCTACACGACTACTCTCAAAGGGAAGTACCCCTGTAGAGATTCCACATAAGTACGTATATATATGTATAATCACTTCAAATTTAATAAAGATCCAACTGTGCCACCATATCATTTAACTTTTAAACCATTTAATACCGAACCTTTTCCAAAAGACATAACACAATCCATCACATTGAAAACCAGAAACGCACTTAGAACATCATTTAAGAAACTCAAATCAGCATGTTAAAAATGAAACACATTGGTATCACAAGTAAAACCATTTTCCAATATCCAAACACACCCCACATTTATCAAGAGCCAAACAGAACTTTAATCACTTTTTGAAAGGACACTATTTCTTAAATGAAATCCAAAATTTTATTCATGCATCAAGGCAAAACAATTTTCCACAAGCAAGAACCACACTTAAGGTTTTCAAAATCATGTTTAAAGGCCAAAAGAGCATTTCCACTAATCAATCCATTTAGAAATATCACCAGGAAAACACACAATTAAAACAAAACAAAAAAAACACTTTCAGTGAAATGCTAGATATAACATCTTTCATTTTCAGGAGATCACCACACTATAAATAACTACTTAATACTACATTTAGATTTACTAAAAATCAATAAAAGAACAATGAATAAATAAATTTTATATTTAATGGAAATAATAGTGGAAAAACTACATTTACATGCAGCTAGTTTGCGATGACACGACACACCTCACACTTGCGCACAATAAAACACAAGTGGGAAATTTCGATAACGCGAAAATACCTCGCGAACATGCTGCAACAAAAGTAGAATAACTAAAACACGTAAACACTAATTTAAAAAATCCAAAAGAATGAGAACACAAAAGACAACGTGTATATATATATATATATAAACGTTGATATAAAATAATTTAAGTAAGAAACAAAGCAAACCTCACCTAAATTCGCAAACCGAACTCGACGACGCAAAACACATCGCGCAGGCGCATACGCCCACACAAGCTGAAGACCTCAGTGTTGCATAATTATTCTGCCAACGTGCTGCAACAACACCACATAACCAAAAAAGCCAAACACAATAAATAAATAAAACACAAATAAAAAAAAGGATGACACAAAAAATACCTTGGTGAAGAGACGCGCTCGACACACGGGTTCGCATGCCAGTCAAAAGAGGTGGCTCACACTTGCTGGGAGACTGTTGGGGGGTCGCGCACCGATTACCAGTTGTGCCGCTGGCCGGCGCAAGGCGGTAGCGGCTAGCCGGGTGGCGGAAAGCCAGTATGCGGTCGGACGAAGGTGTGGCAGAGCCGACCAGAGCGCCAAAAAGGGTCGGGGGATGCCGACAGGGCAGTACTGGAGCAGAGCGGCGTGCCGGAGAGGCTGGGGAACACCGATGGGGCGGCCAAAGGCCGCTGGCCGGAGCGGGGGCTCACCGGAGAGTGTGGCCAGCGGGCAACGTGGTTGCGAGAGGTGTGGTCGGCGGTAGCGGGGTCGCCGGAGGGGCGGCCGGCTGTAGCGGCGTTGTTGGAGGTGCGACCGGCAGGCACCTGAGCGGAGGGAATCAGGGTGTCGGGCGGAGCGGGGGTGCGGGAGGACGCCGACATGGAATGGGGGTCGCGAGGGGGCGGCGAGCCGGTGCGGAACAGGGGTCGCACGGGGGCAGCGAGCCGATGCGGTGGGTTGTGCGCCACAGAGGAAGCCGGACTGGGGGGGGGGGGGCGGACATGAGAAGGGTGGTCACCGGGACAGGATGCCGGACAGAGGGGAGTGCACGCGGGGAGAGAGAAGGGAGACAGGGGTGAGCGGTTGGGTTGGGGAAAATAGGGTTAGGATTCTAAAAAAAATGGATCATATATATATATATATATAAGATAATAATAATAATAATAATAATAATGACAATAAAAATACTATAATGATAATAAAAAAATAAAAATACTATACTAATAATAATAATAATAATAATAATTAGTTAATTATAATAATTATCATTATAATCAAAACCTTTAAAATAATAAAACCATTTTAAAATATAAAAAACACACACACACACACACATATATATATATAGGTATATATATATATACGTATATAGCCACATACACCTATATCTAAACATATATAAACATATATATATATTCACATATAAACATATACAATTATATATAAACACATATAAACATATGTATATATAGAAACATATATATACACACACATATATAAACATGTATATAGACATATATACAATAAAAAAATAACTTCAAAAATAAAAACAACAACTAAAAAGTAATAATAATAAAATATCAACATAAAAATTTAATATTTAAAACACCGGGCGAACACACGGTTTGTTGGGCCGAATGCACGGTCACCGCTAATGATGTGGTGACCGCGCACTGGTGCGAAACCCGCCAACACTAGTAAACTTTAAAAAAAATCAAATCGGGACCATGAAAAGATTAAAAACAAGGGCACCCGCGGTCGGGGTGTGACAATTCTCCCCACCATAGTGACTTTCTGCCCCCAGAAAGTCACCAAGGAATAATTTGCCCATGATTCAAGTCTATGCCCAAACAGAAAGAATGGAACCGAAGAGAATTGAGAATCATAGGATTACCTTACTCTACACAGGTCACACCCGACCGATTCAAGAGAAAACTGGGGTCTGAGGTTGATGGGAGAACATGAAGGGGTTCTACCCACCACAAGAGCTCAACTTGTGCCGAAAAAATTCACCATCTAAATAGAAAACCCTAGGAAAAGGGGGGGGGGGGGGTCGACGCGGGAAATCCCAACCGGTTTAAACCAACATTTATAGCACGAGTGAAAAACAACCCCTTCGTCGAAACTTTGAATCCTCAACCAATGTACCGACCTCAAACACTAGTGGAAAACCCCATGGAAAAGACTTAACCAGACATCCAGTTGAAAACATGACCCATTAAAATCCACAAAACATAACCACATCCACACAAAAGGGACTACTTAGATCAGAAAAAAATGAGTACATGATAACCCCATGGTAAAATAATGAACTCACAATAATTTTAAAACTTTACCAACAGAAATACAAGTACAAAAAGATCTTAATTGTTCCACCGCCAACACAGAACAAAAAACTCGGACCAAGGCTTCACACCCTTGGGAACTCTTGACTGTACGCGAGCATCACCCTGAGACCTATCGCTGGGGCTCTGATGGCTGAAGTATCTTCTGCCTCACAGTCAGGTACTGATATTCTCTAATCACATCGTCCTCTTCAAGCAACGCTTCCTGTAAAATTTCTCCAGATGACCCAGACATCTTCAATGATGACACATCTTCGGAGGTTTGCGACAAGAGGTCTTTAAATGCCCGAAATGACCGCACTGGTAGCATACCCCAGAATGATCTGACGAACTGGATGTCGGGGCCAAAGGGAAAAACTCATTAGGAATAGGTTCCTCCGACATATTTTCCTTGCCAGATGGGGAACTCTTACGAAAAACTGGGGATGATGGAGTACTAACTAACTGTGTTCCAGAAACCAACACAGCTAAAAATGATTCCTCCACTAGCTTCTCGAAACGATGGTCTTTAGGGGGGTGGACCCGCTCTTTAATCTCTGGACGAAGATCCCCGGTGAAAAGAGAGGCCTTCATGAGCTCATGTGACGCCACCTCTGGAGAAAAGGAAATCAGTTCCCTGAAATGGTCAACATATGCCTTCACCGTCCATTTGCCTTGTTGAATATGCACGATCTCTCTCTTTTTCTTCAGCTCTTCACTTATTCAGGTATAAACCATTGGATGAAAACAGTTTTAAAGACATCCCACGTCATTTCAACTTGCGTTGACAGTGGGGTAATCATCTTCCACTAGTCCAGAGCTGGACCCTCAAACAATTCCATAATAACACGAACCTTAACATTTTCGAGAGTTCCCAATGTTCCAAAGACACTCTCTACTTCTTCAAGCCACTCTACTACTTCCAACAGGCCTCGATCTCCACGATGAAAAGGCAACGTCTAAGAAGGACCAAAAACTAGGCATGAATCATTAGAAACTTTAGGGATCTTTCTAGGGGGAATTCTCTGAACAACATAAAAAAAATCAAAAATCAGGATCCAATCAAACCGTAATCAAAAGGACAATCACAGACCCACAACTGGCTCGCACGCCAAAAATCCACTTTCCAAAAAAACATCATTTCATTTCAAGTATTCTTACAAACACAAAACCGACTTTCCGAAACAAAATCCAACTTCCAAAATCATTTTCCCCTTTCATAAATCATTTTAGAAAGACACGGTCAAACCATTGGTTTCAAATAAACACCCATAGCATCTCATGAATCTTCGCATGAATGTCTATCCATTCAACTCACGTCATCCACAAACAAGTGCCTCTCATGCATGTTTTGCACAAACCCGCACACATTGGATCATTCATAAGGAAAACAAAGGGCCACACTAAAAGCATTTCCCTACCAATTCCAAGCAAACACCCAATTTTGAAACCATAACACTTCAAATTTCAAAACCCCCCTTTACCAATTAAAACCCATTTTAAAGAAAACTCTTTCATTTCAAAATTCAACATTATTTTTCAAAAACATGATCACATCAACCAGAACCAAACATAGAAAAACTTACAAAGAATCACCAGAATGAAGAACTAGCAGTTAAGCTTTACCCGGCGATAATGTAGTGAGCCATGCCCCGAGATAGCATCAACAACTAAGAGGAACTTAAACTATGTAATCGGATTCCACATGGGTCACTACTCCATGTTAAATCGTTACATAACACTGGCTCACCTCCTTTTTCATTCATCAATTCAAAAGGAGGTAAAAAGACACAATTTCCGGACTACCCCTGGTAACACGAGGATCAGTGCGACCAAGAGTTTGCGACGCTCTTCCCGCACCTACCTCTCGAGTTCCGACAGTCCTAATCTCCTTATACCGGATATCCCAAATAACAAGAACCTACTCTGATACCATTTTGTCACGAACCAGCCCGGGTAGACACTGAACCAGTCACCCAAGCCGGTCTGCGGCAAGTCCTGAGGGGCGTTCCCGATCCCCCCCGGATGGAAACTAGTGTGAGACATAAAAATAAGTTTAATCATTGGGAACAATTTAAGACCAAAAAAAACCAGGATCAAAAGAAAGAATGCAAACTAAACAAAACAAAAAACATTAACAACAAAAGGAAACAAAAACTACATGATAAACATACCTCCATGTGACCTCATGCTCACCACCCAACTAAACACCAGCGTCTCTCCATCACTGAGTGACTCAAACCAGGAAAACCCGAACAGAAGGAACCTGCAACTAAAATGGTAAAATATAGGCGTGAGCACAAAAAGTACTCATTTGGTGAGCCCAACAACAAATCCCAAAGCACTGCCAGTAAATAAAGAATCTATAAATTCTAGGTTTGAACTACAATGTATAAAAGTAATCTTTCATAATGTTTCACTTGAAGGTAAAAACACGAGACATTACTCTTATTTATTTTCAAAAGTTTTATTCCTTTCATTGGTGCCAAATTTATTCTAAAAGAGAAAGAAGTGTTACATTTTCAAATTTTTCATAAAGAGAATAATGTATCTTCATTTGAAAACCATTTTTACAAGTATAACAACTTAAGATATGATGAACAACTGAATGTAAACAAGAATGGAAATTCAAGTAACCATGGGTGATCCTAAACATCCCTAGAATACCCCTGGACGTACTCGGGTTCAGACTGCATGCCGGCATGGTACTACACAGTCAATAACCAACTGGCCGCCCTAACAGCCAACCACTGGCACGCCCCATAAGGCCTACCTACCAAGGGGGGACTAACCCGTCTAATCGGGGTTAGCCAGCAACCATCACTCGATTCTCTAGAGGACGCCCTGGAACCCATGGTGGTTTTTAATTATATTGTGTAAGTGGGAGGCCCTCACACGCGTGACTCATCTCACCGCACTTTCCAACCCCATACACGGACACCGCTACACAACAACCCTCAAAGGGATGTCCCCTTGAAGAGATGCCCCATAAGTACGTTTATATATGTATAATCACTTCACATTTAATAAAGTGCCAACCGGGACGCCATATCATTTATCTTTTAAACCATTTAATGCCAAAGCATTTCCAAAATACATAACACACACCATCACATTGAAAACCAGAAACTCGCTTAGAACTTCATTTAAGAAACTCAAATCAGCATTGTAAAACTGAAACACAGTGGTATCACAAGTAAAACCATTTTCCAATATCCAAGCACACCCCACTTTTATCAAGATCCAAACAGACATTTAATCAATTTTTGAAAGGACACAATTTCTCAAATGAAATCCAAAGTTTTATTCATGCATCAAGGAAAAACATTTTTCAACAAGAAATAACCACACTTAAAGTTTACAAAATCATGTTTAAACGACAAACAAGCATTTCCTCTAAACAATCCATTTAGAAATATCACCAGGAAAACACACAATTAAAAAAAACAAAAAAAAACACATTTAGTGAAAATCTAGAAATAACAACTTTCATTTTCATGAGTTCACCACACTATAAATAAATACATAATACTACATTTAGATTTACTAAAAATTAATAAAATAACCAGGAATAAATAAATTCTAAATTTAATGGAAAACACAGTGGAAAACCTACCTTGAATTGCATGTAGTTTTCAATGACACGACACACCTCACAATTGCGCATAAGAAAACGCAAGTGGGAAACTTCGATAATGCGAAAATACCTCGCGAACATGCTGCAACAAAAGTAGAATAACTAAAACACGTAAACACAGATTAAAAAAAACCAAAATAATGAGAATGCAAAAGACAACGTGTATATATATATATGTGTAAACGTTGATATAAAATAATTTAAGTAAGAAACAAAGAAAACCTCAACTAAATTCACAAACTGAACTCGACGACGCAAAAAACATCGCGCAGGCGCATACACGCACACAAGCTGAAGACCTCAGCATTACGGAATTATTCTGCCAACACACTACAACAACAACACATAACCAAAATAACCAAACACGATAAAAAAAACACAAATAAATAAAAGGACGACACAAAACATACCTTGGCGCAGAGACGCGCTCGACACACGGGGTCGTGTGCCAGTCAAAAGAGGTGGCTCACACTTGCAAAGAGACCGTCGGGGGGGGGGGGGGTCGCACACTAATTACCAGGTGCGCCGCTGGCCGGCGCAAGGCGGAAGCGGCTAGATGGGCCACAGAAAGCCGATATGCGGCCGGACAAAGGTGTGGCAGTGCCGACCAGAGCGCTGAAAAGGGTCGGGGGACGCTGATAGGGCGGCACCGGACGAGAGCGGGGCTCTGGCAAGGATGGGGAACACCGACGGGGCGTCCAGAGGCCGCTAGCTGAAGCGGGGGCTCATTGGAGAGTGCGGCTAGCGGGCAGTGGGGTCGCCAGTGGTGTGACCGACGGCAGCGGGGTCACTGGAGGTGCAGCCGGCGGGAGCGGCGTTGCTGGAGGTGCAGCCGACGGGCACCGGAGCGGAGGGAAGCAGGGTGCCGTGCAGAGCGGGGGTGCGGGAGAACGCCGGCGCGGAATAGGGGTCGCATGGGGGAGGCGAGCCGGCGTGGAATGGGGGTCACGCGGGGGCGGCGAGCCGGCGCGGTGGGTTGGGCACTAGAGCGGAGGCCGGACGGGGGGGGGGGGGGACAGGAGGGGGGGTCGCCGGGACAGGCTAACAGACAGAGGGCGGTGCGCGTGGGGAGAGAGAAGGGAGACTGTTGTAGGTGACTGGGTAGGGGAAAATAGGGTTAGGGTTCTCAAAATAAATGGTATATATATATAAGATAATAATAATAATAATAATAATAACAATTAAAATACTATAATGATAATAATAAAATAAAAATACTATACTACTAATAATAATAATAATAATAATAATTAGTTAATTATAATAATTATTATTATAATCAAACCCTTTAAAAAAATAAAACGATTTTAAAATATAAAAAAGCACACACACAGGCACACACACACACACATATATAGGTATATATATATACGTATATAGGCATATACACCTATATCTAATCATATATAAAAATATATATATTTTCACATATAAACATATACACTTATATATAAATGAATATAAACACACATATATATATATACACATATATATATACACACATATATAAACATGTATGTAGAGATATATACAATAATAAAATAACTTCAAAAATAACAACAATAAGTAAAAATTAATAATAATAAAATATCATCATAAAAATTTAATATTTAAAACACCGAGTGAACACACGGTTACCCGGGCCGAGCACACGGTCACCGCTAATGATGCGGTGACCAGGCACTGGCGCGAAACCCGCCAACACCAGTAAACATTAACAAAATCAAACTGGGACCAAGAAAAGATAAAAAACAAGGGCACCCATGGTCGGGGTGTAACAAGAAATGCTTCGAGCAGAATATCATGGGGTTTTATTCGTTATGGAGAACCAGAATGTAAGGTGTAACAATGATTTATGAAAATAATCAATAGTTTAAAATATATGGGTGAAAAGGGTGTTGATTATGAAGCACTTGTAGACAATATTATCGATATAATTCTCAACAAAGGGGAATAAAAAAGGACAATTATTGATGAAAACAGAAAATTTACTCAAATCACTTTTGATGGGTTATTTGGAACTCTTCTACAGCACAAGGCAAGAATGAAATGAGAGGTTGATTTCAATATGTTGAAAACTAGACATGGAAGTGCAGCTTTTACTACTACATTCAAATCTATGACGCCTGAAAGGATGAACAAGAATCGGAGAAATAAAAACTTTCAATATAGATTCAAAAATAAAGATAAGAAGGATATGAAAGACTCAGAAGTAACTTGTTATGAACGCAATAAAGCAGGTCATATTAGACATGATTGTCCTTACAACACAAAGTCAAATATGTCTTGAAGGAAAATGATACTTGGAGTGCAAGTAGTGGTAATTCATCAGATGATTCTTCATAATATGAATCTTCATGATGAAAGAATATTGGACATAAAGTCATACTACCAATTAAAAATCATTGTTTCATGGATGAGATACACAATAATGAATCTCTTACTAATGATTATGTAAATTCTAATTACTCTGATGAAAAACATTGTTACTCTTCATAGGAATAATCTTCCTCAGTAGAAGACAATTTACCTTCTTTTGAATAAGTGTCCCAATTTTCCAAATTACATGAGAATGACAATTCCTAACTCAAGAAAAATCTTGATAAAGAAAATTCAAAAATAACTATTCTGATAAAAGATATATCAGATCATTTAAATGATCTTGAAAATAAAATTTTCTATTATGAAAACATTTCATACAATCTTTTGGAAGTAAATTATGAGAAGGATAAACTTTCCCACAATCTTGAAAAACATATTTTAAAGAAAAATGGTTCAGCAACAAAAAATAATTCCAAAAACATTACCTGGTAGAATAGTAACATATTCATAAGACTAAAGTCTAAAATATTTATTCTTAAGAATCTTTTATCAATATTCTCCTTGGGAGGAAAATAATTTTACCAAATGTATTCTCTAATTCATCCTATTAAAAACAGTTCTAGAATTGGTTACACTCATTCAAAACCTATTTTTAGTTATAACTATTTTATTCCACAAATTGCCCCATCCTATAATAAATGTCAATGTGGTGGAAATTGTTAAAGAAACTACTCTCTCAGCAGAACTAAATTTCTATAATTTTCTAAAGCTAATTTTTTAAAACAAATGTGGATTCTCAAAATTATTTTCTCTAACAATTCTGGATCCAAAAAATATTGGGTTATGAAAAACTAATAATTTTTTTTTTGGGTAAACAAGATGTGTACCAACAACAAGAACATTTGGTACATGTATAGTGGGTTTTCTCGACACATGAATAGAAAAAAATATTTATTTTAAAAGATTATTGAAATAAAAGTTGGAAAGGTTTCCTTCAAAGACAATACTCAAGGAAAGATTTTATTTATATGTAATATTGTTTTCCTTGGTAAAATTTTAATTTCTAATGTTTTGTTTTTCAAAGGTATTAAGAACAACCTCGTCATCATTAATCAATTCTGTGATGAAGGGTACCTTGTGAATTTTTTGGAATGATGAGTTTTTAGTTCAAAATTCCAATGATGAATTCATTCTTTTTCCCCATAGGCATGAGAATGTATACACTATTTATATAGAAGACCAAAAGATCCAAGACATACCTAGCCTAAGTGAAGTGGAAGACCAATCTTGGATATTGCATAGAAGGTTAGGAAATTATAACCTTGTAAACCATTGAAAAAATTCAATGAAAAGACTCATTAATGATCTACGAGATCTTCAGAAAGATTCTTCAAAGGGTGGTGATTCTTCTCAATATGGAAAGAAATATAAAACTAACATTAAATCAATCAATAAAGTTTCAACATCTAATGCATTATAACTTGTGAATATACATCTTTTTGCTCCAACACAAACTAGAAGAATTGGTGGAAAATAATATGTATTTTTTTTAGTTGATCACTACACTAGATTTACTTGGGTATATTTTCTAGAAAATAAATTTGAAACGTTTTTCTATTTTAAAACATTCAGAGCCCATGTTAAAAAATGAGAAACACCAACCACTGATAACTATTCATAGTGATCATGGTGGTTAATATCAAAATTCGGACTGTGAAACTTTTTATTGTATGAAATGTATTAATTACAACTTTTCATCTCTAAGAACCCCTCAGAAAAATAGTGTTGTTGAAAGAATAAATCATATTATTAAAGAAATAAGAAGAACTGTGTTGATTGAAAACTCAATTGCTAAAAAAATTTGTGATGAAGCTGTTAGTACTACATGTTGTACTATATATCGTGTTATAAACATACCATTTCTTAATAAAAAACCTTATGAATTGTGGACTATCTACAAAAATAATGTTTCATACTTCAGAGTATTTGGATGCTAAGTATTCATATTTAATACCAAGGATAATATACAAAAATTTTCACCCAAATTTGATGAAGGAATCTTTCTAGGTTATTCCACAACATCTAAGGAAAATATATTTTTTTTACAAAAACTCATATACTATTGAAGAAACGGTGCATGGTAAATTTGATTAAACTGATGCTTTTGTTTATAAACAATCTTTACCTACATCAACTGTTGTATTTTCGCAAACTATTTATCAACCTATGATTGAAATCTCTTTTGATAAGGGAAATACTCAAGAAACTATTTATTAAACATTTACCTCAGAGGAATTTTTAACTTATGTTGATGAAATGGTTTTACAAAACCCAAGAAAATTTTTTCTTAAAAAAATCCTAATGATAATATCATTGGTGTCGAAAATCAACCTATAAGGACAAGGAATTCCTTGAGAAATGAAATAGAACATTTTGATTTTCTATATCAGTTTGAACCTAAAACACAAAGTGATGCATTGGGTGATGAATATTGGATTAGAGTAATACAATATGAACTAAATTTATTTGAAAGGAATCAAGTTGGGACATTCATTGAAAGACCTAAAGAAACAGCTGTAATTGGTGTAAAAAGGGTTTTCGAAAACAAATGTGAGGAAAATGGATTCATTGTACGAAATAAAGAAAGGCTTGTTTCTAATGGATATAATCAATAAGAGGGAATGGACTGTGAAGAAACATATGCTCTGGTAGAATGACTTCAATATATTCCTATAATATTAGCCTTTAAAGCATATATTAACATTAAACTATTTCAAATGGATGTTAAATGAGCTTTTCTTAAGGTTTTTCAACAAGAATAAGTTTTTTTGGAACATCCTCATGGTTTCATAGACACAAAACATCTTCATCATGATTCGAAACATACCAATTATTTATATGGCCTTAAACAAGCCCTGAGAGTATGGTATGATCTACATACGTGATTGAATTTACAAAACAATTATGCAAAATCTATAGTGGATCCAACTCTTTTTATAAAATTAAAAAACTAAAATTCTTTTAATGTTCAAAATTATGATGATGACATTATATTTTCTTCAACTCAGCAATCTATAACTTACTCCATTGCGAATCTAAGGAAATCTGAGTTCGAAATGAGTATTATGGGTGAATAAACATTCTTTTTAGGTTTTCAAATCTCTAAAAAACATAATAAACCTATATATCTCAAAATAAATATATCAATGACTTCCAGAAAAGGTATGGATATGAAAACACTAAAATTACTAACACTCCAATATTTACCTTAAACACACTTAATCTTGAGAAATCTGGAAAACCAGTGGATCAAACAACATTTAGAGGTATTATAAGAAGTTTGTTATACATGACATCTAGTCATCCCGGCTTAATTTTTTTTGGTATAATTATGTGAATGATATCAATGAAGTAAAAAAATAATCTATTTTAGAAGCTGTGAAAAGTATTTTCTAGTTTTTAAAATCATCTTTGGATTTAGGTCTTTCCAATTCTTCTGGAAATTATTTTTTTTGAAAGGTTTTCAGATGCAGACTTTGGTGGTTGTAGAATGGATAGAATGAGTACATCTTGAACAGGTCATTTCTTAAGGGAATCATTAGTTTTTGGTTTTTCAAGAAACAACACTGACTAGTACATTCTACTACAGAAGTTGAATATGTAGCAGTCGGAAGTTTCTATGCTCAATTGTTGTGGATGAAAAAAACACTTACTGACTGTGGAATGAGATTCTCTAAAAACCAAATACTAAGTGATAATACTAGATCAATAGATCTTAGTAAAAACCCAACAAATCTCTCTCATGAAAAACACATAGAAATTAGGCATCACTTTCTTAGGGATCACACACAAAAAGGAGATATTATTTTTACAATTAATCGGAACACAAGAACAACTTGCTGACATTTTTACAAGACCATTACATTCTAATATATTTGAATTTATTATACAAAATATAGGAATTATTAAAATAAAATAACTGTTTGCATCTACTTCATGTTTTACATCTCTCCTTACATTAAATAACTCTGATTCAAAGGGGGATACAATTAGTCTTTTTTTTGTTTTACCTATTTTATTTCATAGTTTTTATTTTTATCTTAATTACATAAGGTTAGAGTTCTATTTGTTTTATTTCATTCACTTAACTTGACAATTTCTTTATCCTTTTAATATTAAATTTATTGTCTTGAATTTCTATTTATCATTTTGACTTTATGATAATCGGTTTGACAATATTTTCCTTCGACTTAAAAAACTATGGTAATGAATTTGTTTTCAATTGGCTTTCCAACCTATGGTAATGACATTGTCTTTCATCATCTTGAAAACCTCTAGTAATGCCTTTGTTTTCCGTCGTCTTGAAAACCTATTGTAATGACATTGTTTTTGATCCTCTAGACAACCTACGGTAATGACTTTGATTTCCATCGGCATAACAACAAATGGGAATGAATTTGTTTTTCATCAGCTTGAAAACCTATGGTAATAAATCATTTTTTTGACGTCTTAATAACCTATAATAATGATTTTTTTCCTTTATCATGGCAACCTATGGTAATGAATTTTTTCCCATTGTCTTGACATCCTACGGTATTGACATTGTATTCCCTCAGCTTGACAACCGATGGTAATGATTTCGTTTTCCATCGGCTTGAAAACCTATGTTAATGACTTTGTTTTCCATCAGTGTGAAACTATATGGTAATGAATTTGTTTTCAATCGGTTTTAAAACCTATGGTAATTACATTGTTTTATATTGGTATGACAACCTCTAGTAATTACTTTTTTTCCATCGACCTGATACTGATCATATTCACCTTCTTTCCATCGGTATGATGTTTGATTATGTTCTATTTTCATCATTTCAACAATATCATTTCTTTATTGTATTATATTTTTACTTTCATAATCCTATAAAACCAATAACATCCTTGAAATTTCTAAAAGGTACATTTTATTTTCTTTTTGGAATAATTTTTTTGGTTTTTTTTCTCAGTTTTTTTTAAATAAAAAATAATAATTTTTCCCACTAATGGTTTCATTATCTTCTAATCTTAACTGTAGAAGGAAAATGGTCATCAAAATTTGTCTATAAATAAAAGGCACCCCACCTCAAACCCACGAAGGTTTTTTTGATTTCATGGAGAAGCCTTTCGTCTCCATTTTTGGACTTCGTACGATCATTTCTTTTTCAACTCATCATTACGTCTCATTCCTTTTCAAACACTCCTATCAAAATTTCGTCAAAGGATTTCTAAGAGAAATATTTCTTAAGAGAAAGGATAGTCTCCTGATATTTCATTAATAGTTATGACTCAAAAATGAAGAGGATTGTCTTATTCCTAGGCTAGGGATATCATTTTGCTGAGAATCCCATATCTCAATACCCGATTCTTATTGAAGTGTGTAGACAATTCTACAATACAGTGTCTTTTGATAAAAATATGATGATTAACTTTGCTGTGTATGATAGAAAATTCTTAATGTCTGTAAAACAATTACCACATTTAATCAATGTTTATATGGAAGGTGACTATTTTTTCAATCTCATAAGCTACCTAAGGAAGTAAGTATGTCTAACAAAGAAATAGGTGAAAATTTGTTGTTTCTTATTGATGAGGTGAAAAGAAAAGTAACTAATATATTGTCTAACAATGGGTTTTTTTCCTTTAGATTCAAGGGTTTCTAATTTCATTTAATGGAGATAGGATTATGACATTTTTATGATGGATTATATTGTAAACATGAGAAATGTAAATCTCATGGGATATACTTTCAAAACCACAAATAATGTGATGTTAGGAGCGATCAGGACTCATTTGATCATGTATCAATCTATTACCACAATCCATTTTTTATTATTTTATTGAGAAACCAATTTTAGGGTAAGTGGGAATTCTAAAACAACCATTCCTTCACATCAAGTCACACCCAAATCAAAAAATTCAAAATTCAAAATAGTATAATATAACCAAGTCACTGTTTCAACAATCTTCCCACACACAGTTTCAAAATTCAAACCATCAACACTGCAAATAACGCCAATCCCATGAGCTGACCGATGTGCATCATGTGCATTGAGTAAGGACACACCTAGTATACACTTCATCACCCTCAACGCACCACCTCACCATAATCATAGTTATCCACCACCAAAATTTGCAACAAACAACCCAAATACAGTCCATCATGCTAAATAATCATCAAGGCTGGAGACAACTGATTGCCGAAATCCATCATCATTGCCAAGAAAAAACAAAATAGAACACTATGGAGAAAACCAATAAAATCTAAAGCCAACAAATCAAAGCACACCATCTATGGAAGTATCTTGAATCCATTCAAACACTAAACCACAATTCCCAAAACTACGTAGTTTCCATTGCGAAAAATCCAACTATGAGAGGTGAATAGAGACTTATGGTCAGAGGAGGTTGAGCAATCAAATAGTTTCATCACACAATCATCATCGGGCCCTATAAACCATTACTCTATACCTCACCTGAAGCTCATCCTTACATAGTGCTGGTAGATTTCACCATACAAATTTAGAATAAAACCAAAAATAAAAATTAGTCTCGAATCCCACCCATTTCATATTTTAAAACCCTCTAATGAGAAATACTAAAATCCAAATCGAAAATGTAATGTATCGGATCCGGGTTCCACTCAACAGGTTCCCCGAACACAGTTGGTCACATGACCTCAAGCACATTTCCCCAAACCCCAGATGATTCTGACTAGCAGTGAGGGCCGAGGTCTGATAGTGGGGAAACTATGCCCTCATTTGTCAAAGTGTAGTGTAGTGGATAAATACAATAATATCAATAGTAGAAGTAGTAAACAATAACAAGATGAAATGGAAAATTGTAAAGAATATAAAGATTACAATAGTCATAAATGTAATGATACAATATTCCCCTATGTATGAGAAAGAATTCAAAACAAGATACAATGAAATCTAAAATAATACAGCACAAGGTACAAGTATATTAAAGAAAAATAGAAACAGAACAGCAGGAACTCAGTAGCATCATAATACTAAGCTTGGTCTCATGCTCTCTTACTCTTCTTCAATAATCAAGTACTTGTATAGGGACTCTTTCCCTTATCAACACCTACAACAATATAATATATTTGTACCGAAGACATGTCCCAAACAGGGTGTGAGAAATAAATCCTAGAAGGAAACAACCAAAGGTTAATGTCCCACTATCAATGAGTTTGTGAAATAGTAGTGTGCAGTAATGAAATGCAGTAAAACAGGAAGTACTGAAAAGTAAACATTCCTACTAGTTATAATAATATTTAATTATTATTTAACATTTCAATTTAATTGATTTATAAGTTTCTGATACTCATCCTCTGCTGAAAATATCCTAAACAGTGTCGCGGTATAAACGATAACATGATATCTAACAAGTGGAAGGTAAAAAAATACCAAGCCTGTTATTTATATTGGCAGGTGTAACATGTTAAAATAACCACAGTGAATATGAACAGCAAACAGAGTCCTCAGACATGCAAACCTTAACCTCAGGTAAATAGAATCGAAACCCTCTTGTGATTGCCCACAGGCATAATGAATATTGCCCTCAGTCATACGAGATATTTCCCTCAGGCACGGAAGCTACTGCCCATAGGCATAAGAAATGTTCCCCTCAGGCTAAACAAACACTTTCCCTCAGGCTAAAAAAACACTACCCTTAGGATAATCAAGTAACTAGGATGAGAACAATGCATAAGAAAGAAATTTATATACATTTTCGCTCAAGACAACTCAAAGCATGCTAAAATCATGGCATACCCTCAGGTATCCTGGACAAAATGAAAAACAAGGGAACCGCACCCATGGGGTGGCTCTGGATCCATCCCAGGCAACAGTTTATAATTATCATTATATTATCTATGAAATTAAATATATCTTATTTCATCAATGCCTCAACCATATGACACCCCAAATATGGGTGTTTAGCATAATGTTACACAAAAAAACTTGAAAGATGGAAATAAACACAAGACCACCTACCTCGATCTCCTCTGATCGATATATGTGAATGAAGCCTCCTGAATCAACCAAGAATGACATTGATCTTGGATAAAATATTTCTCGTTCAAATGTAAATAGCTTATCCTCGGGGAAAGAATTCGAAGGAGAGGTTCAAGAAGGGTAAACAACCGACCTTCGTGGTTCCAAATAGATCGCTAGCGAAGGAATCAGAGCCCCGATGTTCAGATAGGAGCTCTTACAAGATCTGACCATATCTCCCACGCTCCAAATGAGTTCTATGCTTCCTCTGTTGAAATAGGAGGCTACTGCCCGTTTTGAGCGATAAAAACTACACATCATGTACTCTCAAGTACATGGTGTGTACTTTTAATTTTTTAATTGTTCCTCTGGTGGCCAGTTTCCACCGCCTCACTATTCACTTGTTGACATGATTACATGGAATGTATTTTATAATACACGGTGTGTACTATCACTCTGCAGGTGTCTACTCCCACCGCATTACTGTTCACCTGCCCACTGAATACACGACGTATAAATATCAATTACAAGGTGTGTAGTCTATTTTCACACCCTTCATCGTCCATAGGCCTACATTCCCTGTGTACTCATCCCACATGGCCAATATACATGGAGGGTGGAAAAGTACATGGTGTGTACCCTCAAATATTTGAATTTTTCCCCATTTTCCTTATTTTCTCAAAAACACTCAAGGAAAGAGTAAATGAAGAAACTTGTAGCTCAAGAATAAGAAACAGGTTCTTATAAACTTCCCCCCGTAAATCTATCCATCCCCTAATTGACCTTACAAGGGTGGTGATGATAAAGCTAAGAACAACTTTGGCCACTGAGCACGTACATCAGTCTCCCGCTCCCAGGATTCGTCCTCCACTCGTCCTCCACTCGTCCATGCTACCATAGAACTCGTACGAGAGGAAGTGACCAGCCTCGGAGAACCTTCGTGCTCCTATCAACAATATGAATCAGATGCTCCTTGAAGGATGCATTGACATGAAGTTTATCCTCCTCGGGCTGAAAAATGTGAGACGGGTCTGAGTGATAATGGCACAACTGAGATATATGGAAGACATCATGCATGTCTCAGAACCTCTGTGGTTACTTCAACCGATAGGCAACTGGTCGGACTCTCTCCATAATCTCAAATGGAACCACATTATTCTGTGAAAGTTTACCACATATCCTGATCCGCCTGAGTCCCATCCTCGGTTAAACATGCAAGAAAACCTAATACCAGACCATGAAATCCAAGGATCATTTACGACGATCATCATAAGAATTCTGACGAGACTATGCAGTAGTCATCTGCTTCTGTATCAACAAGACCTACTCTGAAGTCTCCTGTACGAGACATGGTCCCAGTAAAGCTACCTCACCTTCCTCCAACCACCACAAAGTTGATCGGCATGGTCTACCATATAAGGCCTCATAAGTTACCATCTCAATAGTTTCCTGAAAACTATTGTTGAAGGAAAACTTGACCAAGGGTATGGAATTCTCCGAATAGCCCCCAAAGTCCAGGATGCATGCACGCAGCATGTCCTCAAGAACTTGTATCATACGCTCTAACTATCCATTGGTCTGAGGGTGGTAAGATGTTGTCAGAAGAAACTGTGTACCCTGTGCCCTCTATAAGCTCTGTCAGAAATGAGACGTAAAGTAGGGATCCCTATCTGAAATGATAGAACGAGGGACCCCATGAAGTCAAACTACCTATCTAATATAAAACAATCTAAGCTCATCAACACTGAAGGTCTTCTTGATTGCAAAAAAGTGAGTTACCTTCGTAGGTCTATCCACAACAACCCACACAACATCATTGTCTCGAGGTTACCTTAGAAACCCGGTCACAAAGTCCATCGCGACATATTCTCATTTCCACTCTGTAATGGGTTACTATTGAAACAGTCCAACAGGCCTCTGATTCCCCGCATTCGCCTGGTGATATGTGGAACACCTCGTAACAAAACCAGCTATCTCTCGCTTCATACCCGACCACCAATACTGAGGTCTCAAGTCATGGTACATTTTGGTAACTCTGTGATGCACTACCCAAGCTGAAGCATGAAACTCTCACATCAACTTGTCATGTATATCCCCTGGATCTCACACTCATCTATGGATACGTTTTACATCATCATCTCTTATTTTCCAACCAGGAGGAGGGTCCTCACTTTCCACCGACTCTTGTAGAACCTATAACTGAGACTTCTTATTGAGTGCATCTTCAACCGCGTTACCCCTACCAAGTGTATAAGAAAGATTGATGTCGAAGGCTGAAGGTATTCAACCCACCTTTGCTATCTCAGATTCAAGTCACGCTGGGTAAAGATATATTTTAGACATTTTTGGTCTGTAAATACCACAAAATTCTCTCCCAAGTGATAAGGTCTCTAAGAGAATAAGACATGACCAACTGTAGGCAACTCGGGATCATACATCGAGTAATTCCTCTCATGTGGCCTCAACGGCCAAGACGCATATACAACTACTTGATCGTGGTGCATCAACACTGCTCCTAGACTAATACCTGATGAATCACAGTAAACAGTATATCTCTTACTTTATTCTGGTTGTATTAGGATTGGTGCTAATGTCAACCTTCCATTCAACTCCTGAAAGTTTTTCTCATAAGATTTTGACCAAACAACTACACACCCATCATTGGCAAACCCATCAATGGTGCTGCGAAGTGGGATAGTCCTTTATAAAATGATTGTAGTAACCAGGATGCCCCAATAAACTCTGTATACCAAACATGTTCTTATGCACCTACAAGGAAACTATATCTCTCACTTTCTCGGGTCTACTACAACTACTGCCTCTGAGATGATATGACCCAGTAAGTGTATCTAGTCTATCCAAAAGTGTCATTTTTAGACCTTATCATATAGTTGATTCTCTGATAGTGTAGTTAGTACGATATCAAGATGGTTAGGATGGTCGTGTCCAGTGTGAGAGTACACCAAGATATCGTCCCCAAAGATTACCACAAAATAATCCTGATATGGGTGGAACACACGATTCATCAGAGCCATGAAAACTGATGGTTCATTCGTGATTCCAAACTGCATGACCAATTACTTGTATAGACCATATATGCTTCAAAAGGTTGTAAGGAGTATGTCCGACGGTCTAATGTGAAACTGATGATATCTGGACTTCAAGTCAATCTTCGAGAACACTCATGCTCTTTGAAGATGATCAAATATATCATTATGTACCAATAACTAGAAGCCTAAGAATGGAACAAGGGAAAGAAAACATTCAAGTTTCAAAAACAATACTACATGGCATGTATAATAACTACATGGTGTATTCCCTTATGTATTTCACATGGGTGTATACTTCTGCCAAAAATGGTCATGGAACACCCCAAACACATGGCATGCACTTGAATTTTCTTCCAATGCCCGATTCCTTCTGCACGGATTAGCTACACAGCTCTCTTTTGAGCGAGACTAAACAGTGTTTATAAATTCTACACGGCGTGTTCTAGATGAGCTCCACCAACCCGTCTTTTCTGATACACGGACGGGTACACAGCTCACTCTAAATGGAGTCTTCCAGATAGACATGACGTGTACGGTTTAGATTCCAACTACCTATGTTGTTGGTGACACAGCCGGCTACTCAGCTGACACTACACAGTGTGTTACACCCGCACACAACGTGTAAAACACCCTGTTTTTTCAGCCACATGTCCAAGTCCAAATGGCCTCTAATCGGTCAAGACTACATGACGTGTTCATCAGGTACATGACGTGTACTAGACGAGATTCACCGACATGTGTTTTTAGTTAAACGACTGGACACACGAATCAAACTACACGACATGTTATAGATGGAGACAGTGTGTATAATAAAGGATAACACCAAACCATGTTGTTAGTTACACAACCAAATTCCCAGGTTACACTACTCGACAAGTTTGGCATTGACATAGTGTTTATAAATGACGATTCCTCGGTCTGTGGTGTTAGTTACTGGAGCGGACATAGGGTCATCACAACAAGGCGTGTACAATAGATACACATCATGTTCCCTCTATAACTTCCCCATCCCATGTTTTTTCCTACACGGTCTATGACACGGTAAGTAACTACACATCATGTACATAGGGTACACAATGTCTACTTAAAAAATTTTCATTTCATCCAGAATAGAAAAGTACATGGCATGTGTTCAAAAAACCACACACTGTGACATCTGGGATTCCTGATAGTAGCCCTCAAAAACTACTCTGGTACCCCTTTTTCTTAATTTCCATGTGTTGGTATGCCAAATTCCGATATGTGGTGGCCCATACTCCCCACGAATCAATGTTTAGCACCTGACCTTCAAAACAACAGGCTGGATAATGATCCGCTAAATTCTGGTCCACGAGAGCCCATACATCTCATGAACCAATGTTTACCGTCCAATAAACCAACCATAACATGTACCAACATCGAATCAACAGTAGTCATATCTATCAAGGTACCAATCACAACATCATGCATTTTTCAGCACATCACCTATCACAAAAAACATGTAATTTCTAATGCACCAATATGGCATGAAAACTATGCATGGAATGTGATTCTAACATGTGCGTAAATGATACATGAGATGGAATACCCTCGTCTCATCAGGTTGGAACTAAATAGAACCTAAGTATAAAAATATAAATAGCACACCACAAATGCGTCACCCAACGGTGAAAATCAAATCATCTGTAAAATTTCAAAACCAGATAAATTGTTAATAAATGAGGTAGATTGGATTTTCCATGTACTCGGGTTAGGTACTCCCCGGCACAAATTATTACCAAATAACAATTACTTACTATCCCTAACTATAGGATCCAAATAGTATGTAAAATAAAAGAAACCCCTTTGATACAACTTTGTAACGTCCCAGATCTGGGTGCCCCGAGCCTGGTTGGTCACATGACCTCAAGCGTATTACCCCAAACACCAGTGGCTACTAAATAGCAGTGAGAGCCTAGGTCTAATTGTGGGGAATCTATGCCCTCATTTTTCAATGTGTAGCATAGTGGAGAAAATAAAAACATACAAAAAGTAGAAGCCGTAAACAATACTAAGCTAAAGGGGACAACAATATAGATGTAAAAGATGACAATAGTCAAATATATAATGAATCAATATGTTCCTAAATCTGGGAAAGCAGTAAAAGAAGGATACACTACAATCTAAAATAATATCGTACAAGGTACATGTATAGTAATGAAAAACAGAAATAGCATAGCAGGAACTCAGCAGCATCACAATCCTAAGCTTGGTCCCATGCTCTCTTACTCCTCTGCAACAATCCAGTACCTATATAGAGACTCTTTCCCTTATCAACTCCTATAGAAATATAATCTGTTTGGGCGCAAGACATGTCACAAATAGGGTCTAAGAAATAAATATCAGTAGGAAACCACCAAATGCATATGACCAACTATTAGTGAGTTTGTGCAACAACAGTGTGTAGTAGTTAAATGCAGTAAACCAGGAAGTAATAAAAAGTTAACATTCTATCCAGTTATATTGTTATTTAATTATTATTTAAACATTAAATATAATTCAATTATATGTTTCAGAGACTCACCCAAGCCGACAATCTCTTAAACAGTGCCGTTGGAAAAATTACAACAGGATATCTAACAAGTATAAGGGAAAACAATACCAAACCTTTGCTTTAGCTTGGCACGTATAACATGTTAAAATCACCATAGTGAATATGCACCGTAAACAGATTCCTAATACAAGAAAACCTTAACCTCGGGTAAATAGAATCGAAACCCTCAAGTGATTTCCCATAGGCATAATGAATATTTCCATTAGGCATACAAGATATTGTCCTCAGGCATGGAAGCCACTTCCCACATGCATAAGAAAAGTCTCCCTCAGGCTTAAAAAACAATTTCCCTTAGGCTAGAAAAAACACTACCCTCTGGCTATTCATGTAACTAAGCTGAGACCAACACATAAGAAATCAATTTATATATATTTTCTCTGAAAAAAACACAATCATGCTAAAATCATGTCATACCCTCCGGTACTATGGCTAAACGGATAAACAAGGGAACCGCACCCAAGGGGTGGCCCTAGAACCAAGTAATGATCCTAGACAGCAGTTTATAATTATCATTAGATTATTTATGAAATTCTATATATCATATTTAGTCAAGGCCTCATCCATATGACACCCCAAACATGGGATCATATCACAATGGTACACACAAAAAACTTGATAGTTGGAAATAAACACCAGACAACCTACCTCGATCTCCTCTAATCAATATATGTGACCGATGCCTCCCGAATCAACTAGGAATTGCGTAGATATGGGATAAAAGATTTCCAGTTCAAATGTAAATAACTTCCCCTTAGGAAAGAATTGGAAGGAGTCATTTAAGAAGAGTGGAAAACTCACTTGTGTGGTTCAAACGAGATCATCGACGAAGGAATCAGAGTCCCGGTGTGTGGTGTAGAGCTCTTCCAAGATCTGGCCATCTCCCCTGTGCTCCAAACAATTTCTAAGCTTCCTCTGTCGAAAGAAGAGGCTACTTCCAGTTTTATGTGAAAAAGACAAACTACACGGCATGTGCTCTCAAGTACAATGCGTGTGCATTCATTTTTTAATTGTTCCTCTGGCAGCCACTTTCCACCGCCCCACTGTTCAATGGTCGACATGATTACATGAAATGTATTTTGGAATACACGGCATGTAATGTGGCTCCGCTGGCAGCTACTCCCACTGCGTTACTGTTCATCTGTCGACTGATTATACGGCGTGTAAATACCATTTACAAGGTGTGTAGAATGTTTTTAAAACCTTCATCACCGATAGGCCGACACGCCCTGTGTAGTCATTCCACCCGGCCAATGTACACGGCGTGTGGAAAAGTACACGGTGTGTACCCAAAAAATTGGGATTTCCCCCATTTTTTTATTTTCTCCAAAACACTCAAGGAAAGTGGAAAATAAGAAACTCATACCTCAAGAATAAGAACCGGGTTCTTACAAAAAAATCACCAAAAATCGATTGTGGACATGGCCATCGATCTCTGTAAGCTCAAACTCACATCCCAATGGACCATGAATCCCACTGCACTACTCCACCTTGGAGAGAATGGATGAATTCAACACATAGGGCAAAGATCATGTAAATAGAGTCAAGATAAATTGCTGGCTAGAGTGCCTATCAACAGCAGGAACCCCAACAAAATGAAGAGGGAGAGACATAAAAGGCTACAAGGACAATAAATTTGAAAGATTCACTGCTATAGATTGTAGCCAAGGTCATCCATCTAATAATCTATCCACACCAAAGACCATATGGATCAAAGGAGGGGCACGAAACCGCCACCATTTTCAACACAGAACCGAAACCCTCACAGAAAAAAAAACCCATGACCTAATCCAAATAATTTCAATCCAGATCCAAAAAAAATTGCACTAGATCTGAACCAACAATAGGGAAGAAGAATATGATAGAACTATGGTGAATAATCAAACCCACCATCACTGAAAGCTGAAATCAGAATCTAAAGTCGAAGCGCCTGGAACCCTCGACACCACTGAATGTCGAAGACCAAGTACCATCCATTATGCCACAGATAAAAGCTAAAAGATGAGTCAAGAACCTCCCTTGTCACTGCTAAGTGAAATAGTCACCCAAAGAGCCAAGCCTAGTCAAGAAACACCCACAGTCAAAGAAATCCATTGAAGCCGAATCTCTGAAACGCGCCGCCTTGGACCAACCACCATCACCGCCGAAGCCCTCTCCTCACCGAGCACCTGTGCCATCCCCCTCAACTAGCTATGCAAGATACCTAACGTTCATGATATAATCCTTAT
Source organism: Viscum album (assembly GCA_963277665.1). Classification (NCBI taxonomy): domain Eukaryota; kingdom Viridiplantae; phylum Streptophyta; class Magnoliopsida; order Santalales; family Viscaceae; genus Viscum; species Viscum album. The sequence goes on from OY728158.1 coordinate 309,632,392, forward strand.
TGGAAAAGTAAGAGTACGTTAAATAAATTGTATGTTTTTATTGACGAATATTAAAAAAAATCAAATATTTTGAAGATCAATCGGCACCAAATAAATCAGTACCAATGATAACAAAATCAGTTCAAACAGTTGTTTCTTCTCATAAGTTATATCCTCAATTCATTACTAATATGAAAAAGATAACAAAATACAGTAAAGAGGTTGTTTCCAAGTGGAGAAAGGAGAAATAATAAAGAAAATAAGGTGATCAAAATTTTTTCTTGACCCAGGTGAATCTCTAGCTAAGAAGATAAGGGTAAAGGATACTTTACAGGAAGATAAGAAAAAGAAGACTCTTTTAAAAAGAAAAGCATAAGATATTGATGTTGCTATAATCCTAAAAGGTTTTCAGTTGGGAATTGCTCACCTAACTGAAGAAGTGCAATAATAACCAATCGTACATGCTTTTCCAAAGAAATAGAAAGTGAAAAAAGCTATGTGAGATGTTTAGTAATGTGAAGAAGAGGAAGAAGACTATCATTGTGAATTTCTTCAGTGTTTTAAGAAGAGTAGAGAATAATATTCTCTTCAAAAAAACATGAAGGAATACAACCAGATCCTCACGTCGATCAAGAAGAATATCAATCTTTAGAAACCCATTCAGAAAGAATTCCATCTTTAGTCAAGCAAGGAGGTCATGGTTCTCATACCTAAAAAATAATTGTCATCATTGGGAAAGTGGAAGAATAATGAAAGGAAAAATAGAAAGGAAAATGAAAATATCATGCTGAAGACTCGAGCTAATCAAATGAACTAAAATCGTACAATGATGATACTAATTAACATCAAACAATTTCAATGAAGAAAACTGATTACATTGTTCATGTGTTGAGAAGAATTGAAAATAATGTTTCTTATTTTATATGAATTAAAGGAAATTTTTATTTTATTACAGACAATCAAAGGGATAAATTTGGTTTAGTATGAGATCTTAGAAAGATAGAATTTTCAATAGAAGATGATTTAAATGTTTTGACAGAGAGTTAGGCTACACATAATAAGTCTTCCAAAAAGATGACTAAGTGGTTGTACAAAAAATAAAGCTCAATGAATGAATATAATTAATAAATTGAAGACTTTAGGTGACTTTCAAATGTGCTGGATAATGATTTTAATATTCTTGACAATGAAACTATTGAAAGGCCGAATCAGATCTATAAAACCCATGGAGCTGATATTCCTTAAGTAAAATAGTTGCAAGAAATGATGAATGCTTTCCATCCATATTTTTCGAAGGTTTAATATTTCAGAGATAAAATAGTTTTACTGAAGAAGTAAAATACAGTGTTAACTCAAGAGAATACATATTTGTAAGATAGAATTGATACTCTTGAAGAAGTAATTGGAGTTCAAGAAGAGACTATCCAAATCCAAGATCGGACATGAGCCTCAACCTAGTTAGTGAGGTATTCTTAAGTTCATCCACAAGGCCCAGGTTCATAACTAGGTAGAGGCATATTTCAGGGGTACTAAAGACATACTATTCCAGGAACTGTAGTAGTAATATAGACTGTGTAGGTAATGTAGTAGAGTTTTACAATGTATAGGTACTATAGTAGAACTTTACACTGTGCGGGCATTGTAGTAGGCACTATAGTAGTTACTGTAGTGAGTACTGTTCGTTACTATAGCAGATAGAACTATTCACCTTGGGCCACCAGTTTCAGATTGGAGTAATTAAGGCTTTCGAACCACCCAGGAGTTCGGGACAGCAGGGCTTTCATGCCACCTCAAGGCCTTTGGGCCACATGTAGTTTTCCCAAACACACTACCAAAAAGGAGCAGCCCCGGAAGAGGATTCAGAGCAAGTGCACTCACCAGAGTAGAGCCAAATGGATTTTTCAGAATGAGATGGTATGGATATGCCATCGGGACAAGACATTACTTTCACGGGATGCCTAGCCAGACGGCAATGCGAAGGTGGAGATCTACTATAATGATGCAGATCCTGGAGAGGGGTAGTTCCTTATAGATTGTTTGGTTGAATTCCCTAATCCCTTTGGGTCATGTAATCTCTTAATCATACAGGCCATGAAATCGCTGAGCCTAAGGGCCTTGTAAGGGTTCTCCCCCATCCCATGAAATGGGGGTTATCAAAAATCAAAAAAAAATGATGGAAAAAATCCATGATCTACGTTTTGTCGACCTACAAAATCTTTTCAAATCCTAGGGTGATTCTATTTCAAAAGGAAAGAAAGAGATAAAGATGATGAATGATTTTCATCATGAGTTGATCAAGAAAGAGAATGAATGTGAAAACAAAAGAATATATTGTTGTATCTTTTTTGTCTTAATAGTTGTAAATATTTTATTATTCAACGAACTATCTGTCTAAATTTAAATTATTTTGTTTTTTTCTAACCTTTTCAGGATACTCAAGGTAATCCCATTGTTATTGTAAATTACAAAGGGGCAGAATGTTTTATAAAGAAGGGAGAAATTTTCCCAAAGAAGGAGATTTGTTAATGTCTTACTCAATTTTTATACATCTAAATCAAGGAAAATCTAAAAATTAAATCATTTTGAAATTCTATACCTAAGGGGGAGTTAGTTGTATTCAATTTCATATTTAGAAGAGTTTTCATAACTCAGTAGGGGATATGTATTTCATTCCTAGTTTTACTTTATGTTTTGTTCTTTCCAAAAGGGTGGAGATTTTTATGTAAAGTCCCTCTTTTGACTTTTATGAATTTTTATTTAGAAATCAAAAATCTCTTTATAATCATTTCTCAAATAAAGGACTTTGAATTCAGTTTCTATGTTTATCGTAGAGATTGTGTTTATCATACTAACTATGTTAATCATACTGACTATGTCAATCGTACTAACTTTTCCAATCGTACTGACTATGTCAATCATACTGAATCTGTCTATTTTACTGACTCTGTCTATCGTACTAAATCTATTTATCATAAATACTCTAACCATTGTACTCATTATGCATCATACCCAATTTTTCATCATATAAGTGTTTTACACTAAGTAATATTATTTGTACTTATGATTATCATTTTCATATATATTTAGTTGTATCCAAAATGATGCCATGTAGTTGGTTATAAACTAATAAAAATTATGTCATGTTGTATATTTTAATATGTCCATTATAATGCCAGGTGTCTAAGTCCCTCTGTGTTCTCAGGATAAATATGATCGTTGGAGTAAATATGACCGTTTTAACCTAAGGCCTCTAAATAAGAGGGCATTTGAAGTTAAGAAAATATAGAGAGACATCGATCATCCTTTGCTTCTATCATGTTATAGAGATATACATTGCAACTTCTCTATTGCATCATGCGAATGAATTTGAATTTCATAATGTGAATGGCTCGTTCCTAGCTTTTGTATTTCAATAAGTGATTGGTTTTGCTTTGTGCATCCGATCAAGTGACAACAATCGAGGGCTACTGGGGATAAGCAGACGGTGTGACCTATCTTCGTATCGAGGGATTTGATGTGTTTTAATGAAATAAGTACTGATTACCTATAAAATCAAGGGCTTCTGGGGAAAGGAGAAGGACGTATGGATCATCATATCAAGGGCTATCCAAGGTGGTGTTAAGACAAACCTTTTATCCAAGGATTATGGATACCCTTCTCTTTAGGATAAAATAATTATAATACTTTTACTTTCCACTACTATTTGTATTAGAAAAGGAATTGTATTTTCTCCACTTTCTTTTCATATTCATTTCAATTGTAATTGTTTCAATTAAAATTATTTTGAGACATATTGTATTTATAGATTCTATACTCTCTATAGTAGAATGTTTTTCATTTTTTTTATTCTGATTATTGAATTCAATTTGAATGCAATTGTTTAACATTACTTAGAGTATTACATCATATCATATCATATCTATTAGATTCAAGGCAGTTGTAGTCTTCTATATTGGTTGTGAATTATATTCGATTAAAATCTCATAATCTAAGTTCCTTATTAAGTGCTTAAATACAATGTCTTTAAACATACAATTCACCCCCTTGTATTGTTTCATCTAATCTATATATACATCTATATTACGATCCAAAAATTATAGAATTATGTGTATAATAAGATCATTCTATCTCCCTTATCCTTGTAATTTGATGTCATTGGTTATATATGAAAATAACTTGATTTAGTAAAAGCTTTTAATATTGTCTATGATTATTTATATTAAATCATCAGATCATGGGATGTGGAATTTTTTTAGACAAATTTTCAATAATCACTTTTATGGTATATTTTAACTCTTCTTATAATTCATTAACATTATTCCCCTCCTTTAATGTCTTTATGTACTTTCTTATCACATTGAGAGAGTTCCCAATATTTTTTCCATATTGTTATTGACTCTGGTAAATTCTATTCCCTTTTCTTCATGGAAATATTCTAAAGATATACTAGAGATAAACTCCATTATCAACTACTTATATCCAGTCGCATGGGATAGTTGGGAATCACTGATCATCTTCTCTACTTTGAGGTAACATCAGACTATTTCCTTGACTCTATAAATGTCTCAAATAATAAAATATTTTCTATGAATTTTTTTTAAACCACTAATGAAGTGGTGTACCTTAAATTTTTTATCCATGAAATAATGAAAGGAATATTATGCAAGAGAAGGGGTGTTTTCTTCATTATCATTAAATGATTCAACCACATTTTTCTTAATTCCATGGAACACTAAATCCATTTTAAGATGAATATTTGGGGATAATAATTAAAAAAATCGTTAATCCAACCTGCTGTAATGATTTTATTTTTTTCTTTAATTTCCTATTATTGATCAATGTCCACCACTAATATTCTTTCCTCTCTATTTGATAAATATCCTGCATGATATTTTCTTTCCTAGTGAATTTAAATAGGGTGAATAAATATCAGCATATCTAAAACAATTATTCGGTGTTAGGAGATACTATAAAATAATGGGGAAATGTTTATAAAAATGATTCAAATATAAATAATTCTATCTTTGGGAAAGGATGGAGTTCAATGTTATTCATTTTATCACTCATAACACAAGCCATATGTTCTTGTAAATCCATGATATTCCTCACACCCACTCCTATCATATTAGTCATTTCATCGGCTCAACTATCAAATTCACATCACATATATGATTGAAATTATTTATAAAAATTTTAACTATTTTGTATAATAATAGAACTTTTTGGTTGAGGATACATGATTCAATAAGAATATAAATATAAAAACTACATAACATTGAAGGAATTAAATATATACCCTAATTTATAAGTCTTTTAGATTCAATTTTCATTTTTTGTGATCTATTTCCTTTTAGGTGCTCTATCCTATCATTATATTCAAATCATTTGTACCAGTTTTCAAATAGAATAAGAATTACTAAATGTATATCCCCTTAACAGTATCAAACTATGCGTGTACTAAGGCATACTACACATTCCCAAGGTGATGATATAGTAAATAACCAACCATCCATTTTCAGTATTACTACCTCTAGGTGATTCTATACAAAAAATGCATCATCTATAAGAATCTAGTGAGGAATGTCATAGCTTGGATACCAAACAATCTATACATTAAAAAACATTAGGTGATTATCCTATATTTATACATATATGTAGTGTTTTCACTAATGTTTTCTCATCCATGATCCCCATAAATAACTATACCTTTCATTAATACAAACTATAAAACCCCACATTTATATTACATTTCATTTCTGGATATTTAAGCTGAAGTGTCTATATAAGAAAATCATTGAATTATAGAGGTCAATTTTTTTAGGGATATTAGATAAAAAAACAATTAATATAAAACAAAATAAAAAACATTATTAAAAATATATAAATGAATTCTACATTTACTTTTCACAACTAAAACTTTTTAGGATAACGTGTGGACATACATATGAAAATGGTTGTCCTATACAGCCATGTAAGGTAACAATCAATATTATCATGATTGATGGTAAAAAACATGAGTTAAGAAACATATCTTGAAAACCTGAAATTGAGGGAATCATACCCAAAAAATGAATCATGTCATAAGAATAAGATATCATAAGATAAAATCATCATAAAGATGTGGGGAGAACATAAAACATAAAAAATTTCACATATGTTGGGGCTAAACACTAGGAAATCATATCATATTTTTCATAAGCTATAGACTATACACTGTAAATTGAGTCTCATAGTATTAAAATATCACCCAATGCATTTGAGTGAAATCTATATTCACCCATTATATTTATATTCCTTATTTATTGCATATAAATCATATAAAATAAGAATATATTTCATTATTTAAATCCATTCATTAAATAATTTGGATTTCATATGTGGAATTCATTAGGAAATGGATGATATTTATATCTAGGTGAATACCATTGAATGAAAATATTGTTAGGAATTGGAGATTCAAGGGATAAATTCGGCAGTATAACTAGTGTACATAATAATATATGGAAGGAATAAATAAGGGAAAATGTTACTCTATTATAGTAGGGAATCATTTAGATGGAAATGTTTTGATTTTAAACACATAGAATAAAAATCAATTTAAAATCAAAATAATTATTATAAAGAAAGAACCATAAGAAAATGATTGATAAAGTTGGTCCCTTGCATTAATAGGATTCTTCATAATATATGGGAGGAGCTCCATAGAATCATATACCACTTTAGAATTACTTAAGATATTGAATATGAGAGTAAAATCATGATAAAATTATTTTATTGTTATAAGGATTGGTAGAATTAGTAATTATTATTATAGAAATGCAGAATTCATTAATTATTTCTAAATAGAGGTTTTCAAAATTTAGTTTTAAAAAATTAATATTCATTGGCCTCATAATGGTTTTAGCCCATGGTTTCAAAAATGGGAATGTGGAATTTAATATTTTTATATCTTAATAAAATACCACTTATAAATAATTGCATTTTAGGGGATGTAATAATTCAATTTTTAAAATAATAGTTTTTAAAATCTTTTAAATATCCATTATGTTTTGTAAGATTAAATATATATTTTAAAAAATAATAATACCATATAAAGAAACAATATATTACTGAATTATAAAAAAAATTAAATAAATACCATTATAATATATATGAAATAGTTTTTATGTAATTTTGGTCTAATAATTTGTATTTATATTTTTAATCTTTTTAATTATTTCCCAAAAAATCAACTATACCAAAAACATATGAAAACAATCACTGGGTAATTTTAATTTACTAAATTAAATGTGGGAATTAATTTTATCTGAATTTTTTTATGTGATACAAATTTAATTTCAAAATAAATATTTTTTGTTATGTTAAAATAATAGTCCAAATGACATATTCAATTTTTCGACCCTTATAAAAATTGTTTGGGACGTCATAAAAATCTTGTGTCATTTATATTTAAATAAGAATTTAATTATGAAACCATTTCATAGGAATAAAATTTATATGAACTCTAGAATTATCATTAATGTATATTATAATCAAAATCACATATTTTTTTAAAAAAATTATTTTTTTATTTTATTTTTAAGAAAAAATATATTTATCATATAAATATTTTATATAGTTTCATTTGATAATAAATAATAATAATAATAACAACATATAGAAGATCCATACTGTCTTTTATAATAAAAAATTGGCACATTAATATTACTAATTTCAATATACATGACCCCTTATTAAACATGAATACACCATAAGGGTAAAGTATGGGATTGTAAAACAATCATGGTGATGTTAAATAAATATAGTTTGAAATGTGACTTCAATAATCATGAAAATATATCATAATCAACTCTGTACAAGCCTTAGTTGTTGAATCTCATATTGGGGTTGGTCAAGGGTGAGCACTAGTGAATCAATATCTGTATAGAGAACTAATAACTGAGCCTCAAAATGTTTGAAACTATTGGATTAGGCCATATATTCGTTGTTTTGTGTCAATTTACCTTTATTTTTACCATATATATATTGTTCATAACATTTTAATTGTAATAGAACCTTACCAATTTTTTTAATGCTTAACCTTCATTTTGACCAATAATCATATAATTGTTATATTTTATGATAACAATAATGAAATATTGATTTTTATGAAATATTATTTCAATTTAATATTATGACACCTTTTTAAATATAAAATTTATTCATTAATATAGTAAATTTCATTTATAAAATTATAGGTATAACTAGTATTTGTTTGAGTACCTAAAAACATTGAATTTAGAGATATATTATATGCTAGAAATGATTAAAAAATAATCTCATTATCTTAATTGGAAGACATAATACTACTGGTTAATGATTATAATTTTTAATTGTATTGGATGTGTTTTTTTAATCAAGGATGGTTATTACTAAAGAGCATTGAGGCAATTCAATTTACTCCTCTATCCAAGAATTCATGTCTAGTAGATTGAGGGAAAACCTAACATGATTTTTAATAATATTATCTCATGGAGAAGAATCAATTTTTTTTATAAAATCCCACTTTATTTTGGTACCATGATAAGTATATATTTCATTACATCTACAGAAAACGTGTGTTTCAAACAGATATAAGGGATTAGTTCATAAGGGAATCTCACACAACTTATAGGATGTACACTGTAGTATAAAAAATATTTCACATGATATTAGGTTCAATTTCTATTGTCCTATTATAAGGAGAGACATTACATGAAATATAGATCATTATTTTACATAGTAGATGTTGAAATCCTCGCCTTAAAAATTAATAGGATTTCTTATGCCGCATCTAGTACCCACATGGAAGTTTGTTTAGGAGACCAAGGACATTTCCACCAATTTACGATGATAATAAAGGGTCATAAAGTATTATGGGATGTAGATGAATGTTTAATGAAGGTATCATTATTCTATATTATTTGGGAGTGTTAGTTAGTGGATGATATGAGAAAACATTAGGTAAAAATATTATTACTATTTAATGGGTTACCTATGACTATCATATTAGATTAGGATTCATGATTTTAATGACAACTTTGGAAAGGATTTCATAAGTATATGGGGACTTAAAAAATGTTGAGTGCACCATGTAAAAAAAAATTGAAGTATTTGGAGAGGTAAATTTTAACACTTGGGGATAATCATATGTAATGTGTTATAGATATTAGAGCAACATGGGTTAACAATCTAGATCTAAAACATTGTTCTTATATGTGAAATTAATATTATTTGATATAGATAAATTCTTATGAGGACATATATGTTTGATCAAACTATTATTCCTTATTTTTATTAGAGATAGGTGATTCAATGATTATCATATCATTCATTGAAACATAATCAACCAAGATGATTCAATTGACCAGAAGGTGTCTAATAATTTTTCATAATTGGTATCACTCATACATCTACCAATGATAATATACCATGTGGTTCATTGTGGGGACAATGTATTTTTATGGTTATCCCCTCAATTAGGCCATGGAAAATTGAGGATTCTAGATAAGATTACAAAATTATTTTTTTGACCTTGGAGATTTTTTATTAGGTCAAAAAAATAAATTTTCGAATGGAAATTTACACTATACAAATAATAATACATGATTTATATCATATCACATGACTTTGAAAGTATAAGATAGATCCTATGCACATGGTTGATAGTTTGGATATTTAAAAGTGGTAGGATTTTATTTCAATAGTGAAATTTTTGGATTTTATACTATAATAAGAATGTGTTTTGGGAAAATATAATCAATTCTATACATGTATTATGAAATCATGGTAGAATTTCAAAGGAGACTGAGGAGCATGAAAAAGTGATATCAAAATTGATGGGATTATATTAGGAATAGAATAATTTTTAATACTCGCATACTAAAATCCTGTAGTGGTTGATTGAAATTTCATATTGATTATTAGGTGTATTTTAATTTAAAATTCTATCCTGTCACATGTAATTATGTATGTTTTTGGGGATAGGGGTCTTTATGGTTATTGGGATATAAAATAAAGTTGAAAGTGAAACTAGTATAACTAGTGTGATTTAAAATAATATAATAAAAATGTTTTTCCCATATGAACTAGTTTCTGGAATGAGTAGGATCCCAAACAAACCCTTGATTGAGTTCTGAAAAAAAGAAATGGCCTAAAAACGTTTTAGGGGATCTTAAATAAATATTTTCTTTTGAAAAATTAACTCATAACATTTTAGGGGTGATAGTTTGGTAAAATGAGCCTAATATTTCAATAAAATAATTCCAACAACCTTCTCAACAAGAAAATAAGTTGATAATACTCTCCAATTCATCTCCTTCTCCATTTATGTTCTTGGATTCTAATCTATAATTTTATTGACATCTTATCTGGTGTGTTTGAACTATTGTTTTAAGTTTAAGTACATTAATGAGTTCACAATATTTTTCTTGACTTCTAACTATTGACCTATCAGAATGATAACATTGTTTAATATTTTACAATTTTTCCATCTTCATGTGGATTAAGATAGAATCATCCACTATCTTTTTGAAATTTTAATCAAATAGGATTTAGGTAATAAGCCCATATTATATATATTATCTATAGAAGGGCTATATAGAATTCTATATATTTTTGTGTGCATGGATATTATTTTGATTCAATTCCATTGTATTTTAAAGAGACAATATATGTTATTAATGGATGGAATATCTATTATGATGTAAGAATGAAATGATTCTTCATAGTTGTAACTAACATCATGTTCAGTAAGTAATATATTATGTTATTTCCCTATAAATTAATTAGACAAAAAATGTGATGTAAATATTTTATAATGCTATAAATGAGTGATTTTCATGTTGTGTGGGAATTTTATAGAAACATCATTAATTAAATATATTTCAAGGCTTGAGACATGTTCAAGATGTATTATTTGATGGATTCATGATAGGTAATTTATTCTGTAAAATGAAGTCTATTTGGATGATGAGTTGATATGATGACCCTTTTTATGAGTGACTAGGTAATACAAAACCATTTTGAGTTTGATATGATTAGTTAAATTTAGGATTCTTTTTATGTTTGGAATTAAGATTATGCCATGATTGTGAAATTAATGGACTAGATAAATGGAAAGACCTATGTCGAATACTATTTATATGATGGGATAATCCATGGGACTTTACAATGGGATATATGGTATGGTTTAGATCTAATAAATCTATATGTTAAGTTATATAACTAGGGTTAATCTATTGGACCTTACCATGGGATTGGTGCTATTTTTTAGATATATGGCGGGCATTGGATAATTTTTTGTTCTAGGGTTATTCCATGGACCCTTAACATGGTTTTTGTTTTATTTTTTTGAACTATGAAAATTGTTGGTTATATTTACTATAATCATGTACACCTATGAGACCGTACATTGAGTTAAGGGTTAGTTCAATGCATAAAATAGGTTATATATGATTTTAAATACTCTATATACATTCATTTTTATGTGTTATGATGGATTACATGTAATTATATGAATCTTTTTAATTGAATTATATAATGATAGCATGTTTGGGGTTAATGGAAGAACATATAGAATTAGATAACCCAACTAGGGGGAATGACTCTTTATTATTTATTTAACATCTAGTAAATCGACTAAAATATGTGGATCAATTGTTTCGAGGGATCATTTGTGGTTTCTAAAAATATTTTGGTATTCATATAAATTATGGGAACATTAATAAATCTTCAAACATTGTTTTTATATGTCAATTTAAGAGGAATTCCCTTATATCACGTGGTATATATTGATGATTTAGTTATTGGTATAGTGGTGATACTAGGAAATTCACTAGAATAATTTTAAAAGATACAATCAATTTTTATTTTTATCCTTTAGTATTCTATATATATTTTCCTACGGCATGTTGGAATCACTTTTTTAATGATGATATATGATCATGGGTCATTTCAATGTTACATATAATTTTTTTATATTCTTAGCCGAATGAAATGATTCCCTAAATTATTTTTATTTTTTACATTTTCTTACACACTTATTTATTATTTGATGTTGTGGTACTAAGATATAATTATTCACAAAGTTTGTAATCATATCTCACCATTAACTGGAAACCTTTTTTATACCTAGAGTATTCAATGAGGTCATATACGACTATCTCTCGGAGCCAGTGAGTCGGTTTTGGGTGTCGAAAAAAACACCAGAGTTATTTTTAAATCCAGTAAAAAAATATCTTATTAGAAGAAATTAGATATTAAAAAAAATTATTTATAATTGATAAGTGATAAAAAATATACAAGGACTATGTAACATCACTGAATTATTCAATTTAGATAGTAACAAGATTGGAGGTGTCATGTGACCTCATGCATGCCTCTTTGAATAGAAGTGGCTACTGACTGGAACCAATTGCCTAAGGAGGTACCATGGTGTCAAAATTACACCTTGTATTAGAAGAAAAAGCTATAATAAAATACCTAATCATCATAATTTAATAGTAAAAATCAAATATATAATATTGAATGAAATAAACGAAAAATAATCTTCAATAATTAAATGATATTCAAACTTACAGTCATATATCAAGGATGATTTACCACCCAGTTGAATACACATATATAGTTCTGAAATAAAATAATATATCGAGAATGAATAAATGTATAGGACTTTCATCTACAGTATATGTGACTCACCCTATCTCAAATGAAGAATCTGATATGAGTTTATCAATCTCAATCATGCAATCATGATCCTTTCATACCCTAAGCATGCATCATGTTAAGGTTTCATATAGAATCATATGTAATAGGGGATTCAGTATGGTGTGAGAATATTATTTAGTTTTGCACCACTAACAGCAACATATACTATCCTATATACATATTTCTATGTTCATGTCACAAGATATGGATAAATAAACTCTACTCAAAGAAAATCTATAAAACTATCAATAATTCCTACTTCATCCATATGATAAAAAAGTCCCTAGAAATGTCATGGGGAATGTTCCAATCCATATTCCACATACCATTCCATATTCTTTATATAGGATTATTTATAGAAAAAATGGATTGGAATAAATTGATATTACATCTTTTTAGATGAATATTTACTACATTATAAAAAATAAATGCCTGAGGACCTTAATAGATTAGTGTCTTTTGGAAACATAGATACAAAATATTCTATCATGTTGAAATATATTCCAAAACTCCAATAAATATATCCACCTTTTTTATTTCAACCTAAATGAATTCTTGGTAATATGTTGAACAGATACATAAGAAAAGGGTGAGCTCAGATGCTCAGTAAGGTTAAATAAAAGAAATGTGTATGCATAATAGAAACAAAATGGTACAGAACATGTGCATAAAACATGAGGATCATACCCTACATATTAGAGATCATAATTAATATTAGTAGATAATAAGATAGGGATCATAAGGTAATTTAAATCATAATTCATAAAATCATAACATCGGAATAAAATATGGAACTACGGTAACACATAATCATACAATAACCTAATGGAAAGGTGGCCTACCAAGGCTAATGTAACATGTTAGGCTTGGGTTAATCACTTGTGTACCTACTCCGGGATTAGGATTACATCCCATGTACCTTATTGATTTGGTCATGATAATTCTTCCAATGTACCCTCTTGTATCAGGATTGGGATGTCCAACTGTATACCCTCTTCTTCTGTGCATGGGATGTCCTTCCATTTACCCTCTTACTTCGGGAATGTGATGTCCTCACATGTACCCTCTTGTTTTGGGTTTGGTATGACCTCCTGTGTAGCTTTTGATATCGTAACAAATTTATTCTTTCATAATACATTGAAGGATTATATAGTTCCCACCCATAACATAATGAAATTATACATGATTGTGTGAAAAAACATTCTTCATATCATGACACATGAAAATATATGTATTTTATAAACCTAAAATAATAACCCATGAAATATAATATGTATCATTAACAGATCATCACATCATAACCTATGGAAAATAAATAGGTTTCATAACCATCACATCAAAGCATAACCTATGCAGAGAACAAGGTTTTAAAATCATATAACATGTGTAAGTGAAATGGGTGTCAGAAGAATTATTCTATCAAAACATAAATCATCCATGAAATAATATTAATGGATCCTTTGAATTATTTCCCATAAGGGATTTATTAACATCAAAAGAAGTCATCTTAGATTGAAAATAAATTGGAAGGATATTTTGATAAAATTTCTTAATAAAAATATCATTATTTCTTTGAGAATTACTTCTAAAATCATAAACCCGTTTTGAAATCCATTTATATTGAAAATACATTGAAATCGTCAAATTAAGTCTTGAAATAATTTTAGAAACCATTTTCCTTCAAAACATATATAAGAATACTGAAAAAAATAAAAAAATGTTTCCTCGAAAACTTATAAAAAACCATCATACCCATTTAAAAATATTTTTCATTTAAAAAACATAGATAAATTTTAAATAATGCATGAATATATTTTTAAAATATTTTTACTTGAAAACACATAGAAATATATTGAAAATGATTTGAAATAAATTTATTTTAATTTACATTAAGAAATTATAAATAAGGCTTGAGATCATTTTGAAAACATTTTTTTTGAAAACATTGAATATAAGATGAAATTTTTTTTGAAAAACCGTTGGAAAATTAATTTTTGAAATAAACCAGACTCTTGATCAAATAGAGAAATACAATTAGATTCTTGTAAAAAAATTATTAATTATCGTATGTACCAAGGAGTGTAAACATGGTACTAATTCACATATATATCTTGAATAAACATATAATAAGAAAACTCCAGAGTGTTTTTGAGAGACCGATAATAATATTTCATCCAATAATCATAATCATTAACAATATAAAATAGTGATGAGCTTGTTTCAATAAACTCTTACCACTTGGTTACATGGAATCATACTCTCCATGTAAGAAAATAATATTTCATAAATCATAAAATATAATTAGAATAATTATATAAATTATGTAACATGAATAATGGAAGTATATAAACTTCTAAAATAATTTATGTGCATACCAAACAATGCATCTCAATGAAAGTAAATTGAGACAAATCTATTTTAAAAATTTGATATCTTTTGAAACATAAAACTCATGAAATAAAGATTACATAGTTCATATAAAATACCACTAAATTATTGAATAATATTCATAGAATATATCCATGGGAATTATACACACCACACAGAAGGAAAATGTGGTGAATAAACCATGTATATCACTGAAATATAAAAGTGAGATAAAATTCCCATACCTTATGTATTGACTCTCGTTGTTCTAAATAAAAAAAGGTTTAAAAAAATATAAATTTAGTATAAATATTTTAGAGAACCATATTGTTATATCTAATACCATATAGGGTTTGATTATGACCTTATATAACCCTAATGATAACAATTCTATGTTATGGTTTCACTTTGAGTATTATTCTCTTTGTTTTTCGCATGTGTTTTAATTTGTTATATATTTAGTCCATATACTTATATCATTATTTCTATAATATACATAATGATATAAATATCATTTATATTTATAATATTTTTCTTATAGTTATTTATATAGTATATAAATATGAAATACAATACACCATTCATGAAGACGGTAAGTCATACATACACATGAATGCAATTTCAATTTTTTATCATATTGAAAGAAAGTACAAGTAATATATTTATATATTTGTATATATATAATTATTGAAAGTATTTATTATATCATATATATGTCATATATATCCACTAAACCCATCCTTAACACATTCCATTTAGTGTATAAACAAATCTCATCTCTTTGAGGGGGCGATGGTCCACACTTTCTCAAACAAAATTATCATATTAACACAAAAAATAGAAAATATAAATACATGTGTTGTAAAAAAATTATAGTATAATAAATAAATAAAAAATAAAAAATATAACATATATAAAAAAATTTCTATCATAATTTCCACCATGAGATGCAGTAAAGTCAAAATGAACAATCAGTATTTCGTGGGGTAGTAGTTCCCTGTACACATAAAAAATATTTTCATTACTCATTAGATGGAGGTGTGCATAAGTGTAGGTCCAATACATAGAATAAAACTATCATATTTTATTTAGGACAGATTATTTTTTATTAAAATCATGGAATAAATTTATTTTTGGGGGTGGATAAAGAAAATAAAATAAAGGATCTTGAGAAAAGACATTACCTCATAATCGGGGAACACCTTTTGGTTTGTTCCAAAAGGCTTCTTTAGATTTCAATCCGCCTAAATGGAGGATCCAATGAGGAAGGGAGAAATTTTTTTAAGTGTATTGGGCACATCATACCTGATCCTATGTTGTTCAATAAGAGTTCTAAATAGGATGTGATGGTGACATTTTATAGGGAAAGGAAAATACACACTTAGAATTTTTGGAAACAAGTTAGGTGTATCGATGTTTTTATATAAAAAGGTCATAACCAGAACAAAAAACTCAATAATTTAATGTTATTAGATGAATAATGGCCCTTCTGTGGGTGTTTAATAAGTATTAAGTATTTTTTGGTCTTAAATTTACAGATTAGAATTTTATTAAAATAATTTTCTCTTAATCGTTGTAATTAATTTCAATCACATTCACTAATATAATTTATAAAATATAGAATTTACCTTCTCATAGATTATAAATTATGTTCTTCCCAAATACGGAATCCATTTTCTAAATTTATAATTACATAACTGTCATAAATTAATTTAAAATTAATCTCACTAACGTGATGGCACGGTGGGTTTTTACCATAAAAATGAACAAAGGGTTGCAATGTTTTTATATCCAACTTAAATGTGAATTGGGTTACAATGACATATAATTAATTAATTGATTAAAAATAATATATTTTTAATTTTTTTAAAAAAAATTTTAATTCAATATATCCTTTTAAACAAATTTAATGAAAAAATAGTTTTCAATTAAAATCATGTATTTTTAACTATTCATTAAAATGTTGAAACCATACAGAAAAACCCAAAAGAATTTATCCTGGCAAAAATTTTATGTTTAAATTAAAAATATGAAGTTTATTTTTTCATATTAAATATATAAAATTTTAAAAAATTTATTTTTAATGTTCTCTCTATTGAATGGTGGTAAAACTATATTTATAAAAAAATAGAGGATATTTTGCATAAAATTGGGTTTTTTTCTTAACTTATGCCTACCGAATCTATTTGGAAAATATTTTATTGAACATATAACATATACATTACATTAATATCACTTAATAATTTTAATTAAGTTAATTTTTTTGTTAAAATAGCTTTGGGAGTATAATAATAATAATATTTTCCTTTCAATTTAATCAGTTTCCATTCCTTTCTAATTAAGTGGTAACCTAAGAATTCATATTATATTTGTGTAACCCATATATTTTAATATATTTTATAATAATAATAATTTATAATTTATTATCTATGTTATATCTTATTATTTTAAATGATAAAATTTTAATGATATACTATTGTTCGGTAAAATTGGTAAAGCATGTTACACAAGCCATCAAGAAAAGTGATTGTTGCATATGACGTAAAATAACATTAGTGTCCCATATAGAAAAAATTAAAATTTATTTTGTTTTTAGTGAAAAATTAACTTGGTTCTGTGTATAAATCATTCCAATCATAGTTATTTAATATAAAATGAACTATTTCAGTGTTGCATAAAATGAAAAATATCAAAAAGGTCTAATAAATTAAAAAAAATAAATCACAAAATCTCAGACTGTAATAGTCTACACTCCTCAAAATGAATTTTTACCTCAAAATAATTATATCTTATAAAAGGTTTAATAATTTAAAATTTAATTCATTGAAACCCACATTAAAAGAATGGATAATAAAATTTTCTTTAAAAAGGGAATGATGGAACGATAATAGTTCTCCAAAGATATATATAACTATGTTTCTGCATAAAAGAACATTTTATCAGAGTGAATTTTCGACATGTAGAAAATAATAAATATTTAAATGGGGTTTTTGAGGTCATTAATCACAAAAAATTAAATGATCATCATAAAGTTGACGGCCTCAAAGTCGTAAATTTGTGACTCTTTAAAAGGCCATCGGTTCAACAAAATAATAGAATTAAGATAACACATCATCTTTTTATCATTTTCCAATCATTGGGAAATATTTTTTATTAAAAATCTATGGAAATATACATGATTGTTTTAAATCTATAAAAAAATCATTCCTTAGTTTAGATTTTTTTAATTTCTAATTCTTCCATTTCATAGTGTAATGGAAGTCTAGAAATTAACTTTTTTGCCTAAGATGCAAAAAAACATTTACCAGATCATAAATCCCATAAAAAGATGAAAATACTATTTATCTATAAATGTTATTAATAATACATACTATTAATACATTATTCTCAAAAAATAAAGTGTACACTATAATTATATCATAAAAAAATTCATTGAAAATAATTATACATTCATCGAGACATCACATAGGCTAGTTGTAGATGTGAAACCCTTATCATCATTCAGTCAGGGGCTAAATACTCGTCTCCTTGCTGGAAATGATTTGTTTTCACACTATATAAATGATTTCCTTTTACAAAACCATTCTAATATAATTATATAAATATGATGGATATCCTTGAAATAATGTAATTCACTAAATAGCCTTTTAGCCAATTTTGAATATAATCTCAATGAATAAATAATCCCTCCAATGTTTAACATAAAAATTTCATGAATGGTTAATTTTATAACACTTGTTAAAGATGAAAATACAAAACATTAGAAATAAATCCACTAAATCCTCTTAACAATAGTTCCCTTCATATAGAAAAAAGTACCAACTGGTTGTCACATTCCAAAAATTTGAATATCATCATCGTATATTCCCATGAATCATGGTATTAACCTTATTTATCATAAATATTTTTCAAAAACATTAATTCTTCCTTCTGTTAATGATTTCTAGTGATATTCTTTAAATTTAAGAAGTCATAAACTTTATCCTTGATGATGTAGACCATATTGTCAATAATTAGTTCTAGGGTAATATATACCATCAAATTTACTTTTTCATATCTAACATTTCATTGTCCAAAGATCATTATCTCATTTTCAAGAATTATTTAAGGATTACCTTAACTTAATCAAAATTTTAAAATTCTATGAAATCACATTTCCATGTCTTTATCACCATTCAACATTACATTTTCAATCCTTAATGAAAACTTATACTGAAAATAATTATACATTTCATGATTGATATAACATTATATTCGAATTGAAAAACATAAATAGGTCATTAATCAAAATTTTCTCTTAACACATTACTCAAGATTCATAAAATTATTCCTTAATACCTCTTTCATAGAATATTAAATATGAATCTTGTTTTAAGCTATCTCATACTCAATCTAATTATGCTTCCAATGATAAATGTAAATGATACTTGAAGAAAATCACATACATTTCACATGTCATTTGTAGACTATTTATCTTCATAAGAATAATCTATACTAATTCCAACATCCTAATCATATTTAGGATAATTATAGTCGGTAAATATATACTCATAATTCCCATACAATCTTCATATGAAACGTTAAATTTTAACTATGCTCATTCTATTTCTCTCCATTGACTAAAACCAAAAAGTAAATGTTGAGAAACACATATCATAGAATAATTCAAAATAATCCTAAAAAATTTATTATAGGATGTCAAAATCATGACACCTACCATTCAATCGATTAATCCTTAGGATTATAATAGCTTATTTAATTTCATCTTCTATTTAAATCCTTCATAATGGTTCATAAAGAGTTTCTGAATTTCAATTTCATATCCCCTAGGAGTGTCAAACTATGTGTTTAAAAAGACCAATTTTCTAGTATCAGATTACCCTGAGTTGGGCCTAAGACATCTTGTTGGAGTTTTTAACCCTAGATACATATATTCCAGAGCAACAACCACTTGTATTATCTATATTGGTATTTATTTCAAGGACACCACTCACTTTGTCCTTTAACAAAATTAGAGAACATTTACCATAACATTGACTCAAACTTATACTTATCCATAGAGGCATCCCTATTATATCATTATAAATATACCTAGGGATCTTATTAAAGTGTTCTCATCAATGTTTCCAATGGTATACTAATCCTTTCCTTTTATACCAACTAAAGTGACCCAGTATTATGAAACATAGATATGACAAAATTTTAGGTGAATATTCCGTACAATAAATAAATACATGATAGAGGACTATAATAGTTTAGAATATTTAAAAATATTGAAGGAAATAATTATATCATAGTGAAATATCTTCAACAACTCCAATAATGATCTCCACCATAATAATGTATACCTAAAACCATTCTTCATATCATAGGAAAATGAAAAATAAGAAATGGGTGAGCTCATATCCTCGGTATGGGTAAATAAAGGAAATGTGTAAGCATAACATGAAAAAAGGGTATTGAACTTGAAAATAACAGTTAATGATCGTACCTTGTAAATGAGATATCATAATAAATATTGGAAGTTTATATGTCTTGAATCAAAAGATAATTAAGAGAATAATTCCTGAAAGTTTAATAAAGGAATAAAACATGGAATTATGAAAAATACATAAGCATATAATAACCCAATTCCAAGGCGGTCTACCAAGGCCATTGTGAATTGTTAGGTTTGGGTTAGTCATTTGTGTACCTGGTTCAGGATTGGGATGACCTCGATTATACCCTATGGCTTCGGGCTTGGGATTTCATATCAGGTACCCTCTTGTTTTGGGATGGGGATGTCCATCCATATACCCTCATGTTTTGAGATTTGGATGTCATCATGTGTACTTTTTTTCTCTGGGATTGGGATTTCCTCCCATGTAATCTTTAGTTTTGGGATTGGGATGCCCTCTCGTGTACCCATTGAGCTCATACAAATTTTATCAATACCCAATATATTGGAGATAGATATAGATCACACCCATCACATACATAAATCATATATTTTTTTTCCAAAAACTATCATCATTTCATAAACCATGAAATTAGATGGGTTTTATTAACATCAAATTATAACCCATGAAATGAAACGGTTATCATTATCATTTCATTACATCATAACCTATGAAAAATAATAAGGATTCATAGTTATGTCATCAAATCATAACCCGTGAAGAGACACATATTTTAAAAACATATTACCTGTGGAAGGGACACATGGGTAACAATAATTATTCAATAAAAACATAAAAAATTCTAGAAAGAATACGAATGGAACCTTTGGATCATTTCCCTGAAGGTATTGATTAAAATAAACAGATTTCATATTAGAGGGGAAAAACATGTAATGATATTTTCAAAACATTTATTGAGGAAAATAACTTTTAATCTTTGAAAAGGTCCCTTTAAATCATAAATCATTTATGAAATAATTTTTCGTCAATTGTTTTTGAAAATTTTGAAATAAGGCTTTAAATTATTTTGGAAAAAAATCATAATTACTTGCAAAAGATTATTGAAATCATTTTGAATACATATTTACATGAAATATTATAAAATAAGAAACAAAAAAATTTAAAAACCATTTCCATATAAAACACTTTGAAAACATATCACGAATGATTGAAAATGATTTGAAAACCTTTTTACATGTAATCTCATGAATGAAAATGAAAATATTTTAAAATTAATTTTCTTTGAAAACACAATAAAAATTTATTAGGATGGATTAGGACCATTTAAAATCATTTTTCATTAAAAAAATATAAAACAATCTTGAAAACATTTTGAAAACATTTTTGAAAATATAGGTTTTGATATAAAATAGATTTCTATCTGAAGAGAGAAATATGGCCATATTTTCTTAATAACATTTTATTAATTAACATATGTACCAAGTAGTGAGATATGGTACAAATAAATGGATATATCTTGAATGAAAATTGGATAAGGAAACTCAAGAGTTTAGTAGTGAGATATAACAAAATATTTTATCAATGAAGCATAATAATTAACATTCTCAAAAAGAGATGAGACTGTTTGAATAAACTCTAGCAATTGGTTACATAGGATCATACTCTCCATGTAGGAAAATGAATGTACATGAAGGATAAAATATCATTAAAATAAGGATATTTATGATATAACATAAAAAATTTATGTATATACACCATGAAAATAAATTAGGCGTATAAAAAAATATGAGTCTCCAAGAATGAAAATTGAGACAAAACTATTTTACCAATTAGGTATCATTTGAAACATAATACCCTTGAAATAAAAAACACAGAATATTAAAAAAATACCCATAAATTTTTGTATAATAATAATATAACACATAAATAGTTATTATACACACGACACAAAAATTTATTGGAGGTGAATAAAGTATGTATCTCACTTAAATGAAAAGGGAGATAATTTTCCCTTACCCTATGTCTGGTCTCTCATCGTTCTAATTCAAACCACCTATATAATAAATTTAAATTTATTATACATATTTTACTAAACAATATTATTATATATAATACCATATATTTTTTGATTATGACCTTGTTTTATTATTTGGTTAACAATCTAATGTTTAGGTTTCACATTGGGTAATATTCATTTTCTTTTTCGCATGTGTCTCAACTTGTTATATTTTGGGTCCTTGTAATTTTTTCATGATTCCTCGAATTCACATCATGATATTAATATCATTTATATTCTGTATATGTGTATTATAATAATATATATAATATATAATTATGAAATTCAAGACACTGTTCATAGAGATGGTAAGTCATACGTATGCATAAATGTTGTTTCAGTTTTTTATCGTATTGAAAGAGAGAAATTACTTGACATATAAATATAAATATATATATATTAATTATTATTATAGTTGATTTAATATATCATATATATATCTTACCTATTCTCTAAACCCATATTTAATACAATCTATGTAATTTATAAACGAACCACATCACTTTGAATAGGCGGTAGTCCACGTTTCTTCAAACGAAATTAATATATTAACACAAAATTGAAAATATAAAGGAAATTATTTTAAAATAATTACATAAGCATAAAAAAAATAATTATAATATATCACATATATTAATATATTTTCCATAATAATTTTCACCACATTATGTGGTAATAGAAAAATAAAACATCATTATTTTGTGAGGTGGTAGTTCACTATACACCTAAAAGTATGTTTGTTACCCATTAAATGGAGTTATGTGAAAGTGTTTTTTAAAACCATAGAATAAAAAAGACTAGAATATTTAATATAATTGTTTATTTTTACATGCATTAAAAAATAGTGCGGAGGGGTGGAGAAAAAAAATTAATTAAATGAACTTGAGATAATGCGTTACCTCTTAATCGGGTAACTCCATTAGGATTTTTCCAAAAGGATCCCATGAGTTTATTTAACCCTAAAAGTGGGATTTAGGAGGGATGGGAGTGATTTTGGGAAGTATATTTGGATGATATTGGAAGAACCTATGTTTTTCTAAAGGTTCGAATAAGAGGAAGATGTCACTGACTTTTATAGGGAAGGGAAAGGACAGACATGGCAATTTTGGAAACAAGTTCGGTGTACCCTTGTTTATAACATAAAAAAGTCATATGAAACCCAAAAACTAGATAATGTAATGTTAATGTAATAATAATGGTCATCCAATGGGTTTTGGATAAATTTCGAGGTTTTTTTACTTCTTAAATTCAAGGTTTAATACATTGTTAATAAACTTTTCCACTAAACCATTGTAATTAATTTTAATTAATTTCACTATTATTTTATTTCAAATACAATGTTTTAATTTTTATACATTATATATTGTGTTTCTTCCAAATATGGAATCCATTTAGGAAAATTATAAAAAAATAATTTGAGGAAAATAATTTAAATTTATACCACTGACGGGACGACACTGTATGTTTTAAATATAAAAATTATAAAATGTTTGCAAAGTTTTTATATCCAATTTCATTGTGAAATTGGTTCCAATTTTCAACATTTGATTAACTGATAAAATTATTATGTAATACTACTTTTAAACCTTTTAACATATAATTTATCCTTATAAAAAAATAAAATTAAAAAGATGTTTTTGAATTAAAATCCAATATTTTTAAATATTCAAGAAAATTGAAATCTTACAGAAATATACCTTGAATTTATAATAACATAATTTATATTATTATATTAAAATTATGAAATTTATTTTGATATATTAAATCATTAAAAGTGAAAAAAAGGATTTGGAATGGGTTTTCCAAAAAAAGGTAGTGAAACTATCTTTGTAAAAATATATATGCCTTTATTCCTATTTTTTCATAGCTTATGTATATTTAATATATTGGATTAATATTTAATTGATTATATTAAATATATATTACATTAATATCCCTTGATAATTATAATTATTTTAATTTATTAGGTTAAGGAATATTTTTTACTCTAAAAATAATAATATTTTCCATTATACTCAATGAATTTTCATATTAATTTCTAATAAATTGGTTACCAATTAATTCATAATATATTTTTGAAAACTATATATTTTTATACATTTATTAATACTACTAGTAAAATCCAATTTAATGGGTAGGTTATATATTATTATTTTAAATAATAACATTTTAATGATATACATTTGTAATGTTACAATTGTTCATGTGTGTTATGCAAGGCATTATGGAAAATCATTATTGCATGTAACACAAACTACCAATGGTGTTAAATGTAGAGAAATAAAAAATATATGTTTTTGTGGTGCATTATTAACTTGGTATTTCATATAACACCTTTCAAACATGATGATTTAATAAAATAACTACTTATTGTGTTTCCTAAAATGAAAAATATCAAAATGATTAGTTTAATTTGAAAAAAAATTAACCACAATATCATCAGGTGTTACATTAGGACCTATATTATATAGTGCCCCAAAACCATCCTAAGAGAGGAGGGTTGAATCAATGTGTCAACATTTTCTTTTAAAGTGGGAGATCTTATTACCAAAATGGAAGGATCTTCTTAAACATATGTAACAGAATCAAACAGTAATCAAACATTCAGATAAAAATAGAAAACACATTAGTTTAAATTGGTTCACCACTAGGATATGGTCTATGGACCATATGATGATAGTTTTTTTTGTAATATATAAACCCACTAAACATCATTAATAGTGGAATATTTAATTTCAGTAATAGTCGACCTGTTCCAGGAACACTACCATTAAAATATTTTATGGAATACAAACTACCTATCTCTAAATAATCCGATCAAATACCCCTAGATCACAACATTGGGTGATGTATTGCATTGTTTAATATCATAAAGGTATTTTCGGTAGAATTTAATTGAAAACATTTTATATAATTTTCATGAGTCATTTATGTCATTGTATTTCATAATTGATGTGTCTGAACGAACTGGTGAAACAAAACTAGATATCAAAAACCTACAAGTAATGAACCTCTTGTACTAGTATGAAACAACAATAAATTCACCCAACCGTTAAATTTTTCACATAATATAATATCTGCCAAGAATTATCTATCACATAACAGGACCTTTAGTTTCACTAGGTCTTGATAGATTGAAAGACCACTCTTTGTGAAAGTCATTATGCATTTAATTCATTTATGAAAAACTATTTAGTGTGGTAGAAACACCAGATCTTAATTGGGAAACATACTTCTAATAAAGGGGGTGGATGCATATTTATTAACAAGGACGACCCTACAAACAAGTTACTTTCAAACCTTCAATCATGCATACAACTCTGATTTTGACATCATATTTGTAGTGTAAGAGTCTTGCACTCCTCCAAAGGCATGCATCTTATTTGTGTCATGAAAACTCATCTTTCACATAATATCAGCTTTTACGCGCTCCCCATGTTGTTTCCATATTTTGATGTGACAATCTTAAAACACCACATGTATGAAAAAATTAAATTCACCTTCATCCATGTGTAAAAACTCATTTTACTAAAACAATCTTAATCACCATGTAAATTTTAGACTCAAAAATTTTACAAACACTATGGAATATTTCTAACTATTACATTGAATATATATACAACATAAAAACACGTGTATTCTAATATTCATGTTGAAAGCATGTTTTGATTGAAAATAAACACAAAATGCACTCTATTTATACTAGGTAATAAAATATTTGGTTCCATTAATCCCCCCTTAGGGTTTTTTGGAGCATTGTAATTAAATAATTAAATTACCATACTCAAACAAAAAAACAGGAAGGTGAGAAACAACTCATCCAACATTCTATATCTATTTGATAAATTCATGATGTGGAATGAAATAGGGTAAGCATGGATGGGGTTCTTGGGTTTTGGAATTCAAAAACATGTCCATGCTATGCTCAAAGAAAACTGAATTGTTACCTCATAACTGGTAATTATTATTATGTCACAGATGAATTTCATGGTTTTTCAAAATACTATAACCATCATTTCATATATGAATGGCATTGTTTGTAAACATCTTTTAACCAACATCCCTTTATAACAACCCATCAAAATTTTGAATTTCCCTATTGTCTCCCTTTGCAAATAAACAAATATAAAATATATTTATACGTGTAGTCCTCAAAAAAATCCCTCTAAATCATATATCCCCCATAAAATAGTATAAATTCTATAAAATGATTAAAATAGTTAACAAAAATGGGGATAGGGTACCATCTGTAACCTCGTCATGCACTAGGTGGTGGTTGAGCACCGAGGATAAATAAATGTTTCTCAAATATATGTGTTGACGATGACATATTTTTAATGTACACCTCTAGGATTTCAATGACAACATTATATATTTGAATCACTCCTTATTTAGATTTTTCTGCAATGAAGTGATATCTTATCCCAACCTGTTTGATGAAATAGTGCAGAATTCGATTATTCATTGGATCGATTATTCTATTATTGTCATAGTGAATCACCATTGCTTGTTTCACATTATCACCAATATTAATCAGTTCTATGGTTATCTACAATAGTATAGTGCGTGCCTACATAGCATTAATATACCCTACTTCTTCCATGCCGAGAGAAGTTCTTTCCTGTTTCATGCTCAGCTAGCCTATATATTTTTTTCCAATGAGAAATGTTCCACCACATGTGGGCTTTCTATCCACCACATATTCATATCGATCAACATTATAAAATTAAAATAATTATTTATCTCTTAAATTTTTAATGAATAAGGCATAATGGGTGTGCCTATAATATATCTCACGGTTCCTTTGAATGATGGAAGATACTCTTGCATCAGATTACATTCATACTGTGCTTATGATCGTGTTACAAACACGATATCTAGCCATGTCACAGTCAAGTATACTAATTATCCAATGACACTTTAGTATGAGGTGACATCCAAAAATATACCATCTTCATTATTTACATGACATATTCATACATAAATCATAGTCAATATTCATTTGGATTCATGCATGTTAAATTTATTTAGTGCCTCTCTTGCATATTTTTCCATAAAAAAAGAAGGTATAATTATTTATTTAATCCACCTCCTACCACAAAATATTATGTAAGTTCACCAATCATAGTAATTTCGTATTAATATTTAATGTGATTATAACATTATTCCACTGATTAATTCCTTCTTTCTCTAAATATGATATCATCCACATACACAATAACCATTAATTGATCGTTCTTTGTGTTATTTACAAAAAGAATTAGGGAAAAAATCTTATTTTCAATTAATGGTTATTTAGATAAGTATCTAGTTAATAATACCATGCATGTGGTTCCCACTGATGATTATAGTGATCCTTCTTTAATCAATAATCCTAAGTCTTATCATTGAAAATTAGAAATCCCATTATTTGTTCTTTGTTGTATTCTTCTTCAATAACTCAATTTAATAATTCCATTCGGACATCCATATAATTAAATTTGTACTCCATCTAAATTTCCATGGAATGATAAATCTTGATCAACTCCATTCTAGCTACATGAGAGAATTTTTCTTCAACATCAATGCCTTTAATTATTGATAAGATACTACACATTATTTGTTCCTTATTTTTTATCACATTTCCAAGCCCATCAATTATTTTTAAGTATCCAATTTATTTGTTCACATGGTGATATTCCATTCTCTTAATAAGAGACCATGATTGTTTCTTACCAATCTAAACAATTTATTCATTAATTCCCTTAACCCATTATTCTTCCTTTATTGCTCCATCAAATGCGGTTGGATCCAAAATTGAATGAAAGGTATAATGTGTTACATTCAAAATTCTCTTTATCTGTGTGGGTTTATTCACATCTCTAATAATTTTTGGTCGATCAAATTATTCACTTCTATTTCTACTATGAGGTTTAGATTACATTTCCACACCCATGTTTTCCTCTTCTGATTATTCTTTTTAATCATCATCACTTTGTGACTCCTCAATGATTTTCAATAAATACAATATTTGGGTATTTGAATCTATCCCATGTCCACTTAATTAATCATCTAATATCATGTCAAAATATTAATTCCTAGAGGTATGTATAGTTTTATCATAAATGATATTGAAGTCACCAGTTTCCAAAATTCTATCCAGATGATTATTGTACCATTTTAGGTTTACTTTTCATTTAATATCCAAGGGATATTCCCACATCTACTACATCACCGTATATTCTCTATTTCCTTTTTTTTTTAAATTAACAATTTACATCAAAAAACAAGATATTACTTTTGAGGGGGATATCATATAGCTACCCTAGCCTTTTCACATAACATTACATGATTTTAAGCATAATTATACATCAGAGTCCAAGCCAAGGACCATGATGTATAACGACTTTGAATACTAGGTACAAAAAACAAAAAACATGGGAGCAAAAATATTTATTTATTTAATCATCAAATTTAGATCCTAATATCCATTTTTCTCAAATATCTTCATAGGGTACCTTAGAGAACACGTGAAGAATGGGATGAGCTAAATATCCCACTATGGAAATAACCGTAAGAACAAATCATTAGCGCAAGGAATTGAAGGCATGAAATGATGACATAAAAAGTAATTTAACATACGGAATTATAATATATAAACATATAATCATATAATCATGGATCCATACAAATGTGTTAGCAATATAAATCACGAATTTTGTATGAGTCAAGGCTAATTACCCAGATCGTTTCCCATAGTATCACAAGCCAAGGCTACCTGCAAACCCTGTCGCATATAACATATCATAAGACTTAAGATTACCTTATGCATTGAGAACTGTCTGGGCACACCCATATTAACTTTTCAGGATTTTGTTTTCAACATAAATAATCATAAAAAATAAATGTAACATTAATATAAGGGTTACCCATTGAATGAATTGGTTATCATAATCATGACCCAAAGTATAAAAAATGGGTATAATACAAAAGTGTCCATGAATGAAGTGAACTAAAGTATGAATGGAAATTCATAAGGGAAGTTATATATATATATATATATATATTGGTGAGTGATTTAAATTAAAAGTGAAAACATTTAATAAAAGTATTAAATAAATTTTAGCATTAAAACTTTTGAACAATTTTATGGAAAATACTATAGAGCCTTTAAAATATACAAGGGAACAGTCATTTACACCAAACCAAAAGTGAATCTGAAAGGTTTTCATAATGAAAATACTTATTTACTAATGATAATGGAGGCTTCAAACATATGATATAGTGTTCATTAAATCGGGTAGGAATTCATGAAGTTCCCTAAAAAGGTTTGCTTATGAGAAAGTATTAAGTAGGGAATCACTTGAAAACATGTATATCACTAAAACTGAATGAAAAACATAACATGATACATGAATTTGGAACATTAAAATAGAATTTAAAAGGAAAAAATAATAATAATAGATAAACTAATTTAGGTAAAAAGAATGATAAAGAGACCTGAAGGAATAAAGGATGTCCAGGTTGAATCCCCCAAGGAATATTGACATGGTATCATGTGTACTTAAGAGGGATTAATGAGAGAGATAGGAATTTAACATCTCCTAAAAATAATTAGGACTATATGGGGGTTGTTTCTAATCATACCCCATCACTAGTAATTACACATAAATGGGCATAACAAAGAGGAAATCCTTGAATAAAAGTGGAATATAGAGGTTCCGTTACCCTAATTCTGATTGTGTCCTCCAAATCATATTAATTACATTAATATTAAAATTAAGATCATTAAATAAAAATTAAAGTACCTATTATATATTTATAAAATTTATTATAATATTTTTATGTTCATTTATAACCATTTTGATTGGTTATAAGGTTCAATTTCATTGTTTAGGTATGTTTGCTTACTTGGTTTTAATGATCAGTTTACTTATATTCATGTCTGAATAAACATGTATGATGAAGCTGGTTGTCCAGAATTGATGTTATATTTTTATATTTAAAATAAATAAGGGTAAATGGTTGAAATTTTAATTTTTTTACTAGGAGTTATGTTCAACCGTTATATAAAACATTAAGGATAAAGGCTTGTATTAATTTGGTGTTTTTTCTCATAATTAACATTCATTGAATTATTATTTTATATCAATTGTGCCAGATCACCCCATAACAAAACATAATTTTAAATAAATATTTAATAGTATTTTTAAACCATAAAAATGATTTCATGAATAGAATATATGATGGTAATTAAAATTGGAAAATAGTCATCCTTGAAAAGGATAACTTAACACATATCAGACTGTGTTTTCTTTTATTTCGTATAACAAAGGGGAAAGAAGAGACCATAATAAATTATCCCATTAGCCTAAAAAAATTCTAATACATGTATGTTACTAGATATATCCTAGAATTTGGGTGGAAGGAGGTGATTAAAGAAAAAAAATTAAAAGAAAATAACTTGAATTGAAATAAATGAATTAGAAAGAGCCATTTACCTCTTTTGTTTATCTCATTTTAGAACCTATTAATGGGATAAGTTTTATACTTTTTAGTAGAAAATGGTTTATAGATGTGGGAACGGATTTTGGGTAGTGATTTGAGAATAATTTAAGTGAGCCACATGTCTTGAGAGGAGTGAATAAAAGAGGGAAGTGTGGGAAGTTTTATAGTGGAGAGGAAGATGATTTTCTTAATATTTTAATGATTAGTTTACTATTTTCCTATAAGACAATAAATAGTGATAATTCCATGACAAATAATTGTAATAAATTCATGTGAGTTAGAACCAATAGATATTTTTGTCATCAATGAATCAAGAATAATGCAGAAATTTAGGTTTTAGAATTAATCTTGAATTATCATATTTTACTATTAATAAAAAATTCATGTATTTTAGAAAAATTCTAATAATTCACCCTAACATTTTTTAAAAATTTATAATCCAAATATGTAATCCAATTTTTAAAAATTAATTTCTAAATATTATTAAATTAATATTTATTTAAAATCATAATTTACACGAAAAATAAGGATTTCAAACTATAACTAATTTCATAATGCTTTCAAAAATTAAATAAGGTCTTATAAAATTATCTTAAAACAAGAAGTCATAAAATTATTCATTTATGAGCACCTTATTGGAAAATAAATTTTCATTAAAATTTATTAATTTTAATTAATTATATTTGTCTTTCAAAAATACCAATACTTTTATTATGGTCATATTATCACTTATAAGATGCATCAATTATATTTATCAAATCATGTGTGAGGTTAATATTATTTTGGATGATATACTATTCATAAGTGTCATATTACAATTCATATGGGTATTTTACTATTCATAAGGGTAGTTTACTATTCAAAAAATATATATTTGTTCCATTAGACTCCAAACATCTAACTTATCACAACCGTGTGTGTCCATTTTTCAAAATTCAAATCGAAGAAGTGAAAAAATTATGTTTAAAGGTCACATATTACTTTGGAGTATATTTTTTTTAAATTTCATGTGATTATATGACATAATCATAAGAATGAAATTTCCATTGAAAAAATTGGGTCGTTACATTCCATCCATACAATAACACATTTGGTGACATGGTTTCTACCTTTAAAAATCCATGCTCTATTTTGAGTATACAACACTAATTGACCAACAACAATTTACTAATGAATAATAATTAAAATCTCAGTTAGTATAAATCTAGCCATGTTTTTCTCTTGTTGATTTTTGAGTTCAACAACTCCATTTTGATGTGGGGTTCTCATTACAGCCATCACAAGCTTTATTCCTTATTCTTATGGGAAATTTTTAAATTCCATATATTTGTTTAATACCCCACTATCAGGTCATAAAATGAAGATTAAGTGGATAGTTTCATTCTCAACTATTCAATTATAACATTTCACATAATCAATCTCTTAATGATTCATCTGTATAAAAATTTTACAAACCATTCTAATAAAATCATCTATAAAAATGATTAATTACCTATCTGTATATATTCCAACCAAATTTAATAGACCTCATATGTCCGTGTGGATAAGATCAAGCATATTTGATGCCCTTTTAATTTGGAAGATATGAACTCAAGCCCATATTTCCTCAAATGATTTTATCACATGTCTTTAATTAATCACAATACATATTGGGAATTCAAATAACTATCTTATGAATACATATCTATTTTATTCATTCTTAATTAGTGTTTCCAACCCTCCAGTTCT
The DNA here is from genome assembly GCA_963277665.1 of Viscum album. Taxonomy (NCBI): domain Eukaryota; kingdom Viridiplantae; phylum Streptophyta; class Magnoliopsida; order Santalales; family Viscaceae; genus Viscum; species Viscum album. The sequence continues at coordinate 309,665,134 of OY728158.1, forward strand.
ACAAGATGTTTAATTTTCAACTGTTATGTAACATATATTCTCTTTAATATCAAATTGGTTTAAATTTAAATCCGTTATGCATCTTGTCATGAGATAATTTATTTTTTTTCTTTTTATAATGCCCCCATTTTGATTAAATGTCACTATCATTACTATGTTACAGAGTTGAATTACACTCAAGAGGTTGTGAAATAACCATTCTACAAATAGAACATTATTTTTCCATACCTCATTATTATCTAGTTCTATACCAGCACTTCCTTTGATCTTTTAAGCACCATCATTAAAAAATATCAATGGGCCACTAACATTTTCCTCATCTATTTTCAACAAATATTGATTTTTAGTTATATTAGATGAGAATCCACTATCAAGAATCCATGATCTAGTGTTCTATTTAGCTCTGAGATCTACTTATCCATGGTTGGATTTCTCAATTTTGTTATGTTTCATCCATGATATACATGATTTGGTGGAGGATAATAAAATCCTTTAAAATATCTTTTAAATTTGTATGGTTTCATCATAATTATATTCATTTTTAGAGGATATTACCTATTTAAAAATGTTACTTATCTTCATTTAAGGGTATTTAATTTTCTCTATGTTCTATAGGTAATATTTCGACCTTCCATCTACCTTTAGTGAATAATTAATTGGACATTATTAGAATTGTGAATGAAAATATATAAAGAACCTATTTATTCTATATGATTATGGATAATGTTTCAATCAAATTGGTTGGGTGACAAGTTCTTCCTCATTATGATAGTACCTTTCTACTTCCAAATATGACATGGTATGGCCCACAAATGCTGATAATTTAAATTTCATAATGGTAAATTTTGTCTCACTTCAATTCCTCCTCACATACCATTCTTTAGAAAAATGTATTTGATTGGTGGGAATATTTAGATATATGGGTATAATCTTTAATTCAATTTTTGTTTTATTTTATGATTTCATTCTTTGGACATGAGGTTCCCTTTTGATGTGTACAAAAAATTTTCTTCTTATTATTTTGTATCATCTCATTTATAGAATTTGTTGTTTTTATCATCACATCCAATTCTACATTTACCATACATTGGATCTATGATAATTCCAGGCTATCTCAACTTATACATAACCGAATTTAGCTATTTGTAATGAATATACACATTAAAATATTAAAATTATAATATCTTCTTTGTTTCCATTGATTTTTATATAGTTTCTTGTTTACTTAATTGACTAACAACTTCATCTCAATGTCCCTCAACTATCATAGCCTCCTCCTCAATTCTATTTGTAATGTAATTGTGGAAATTTCACTGATTTCCTATCATGAGTTTGTATTCCAGAACTTATTCTGAGCATTTCGGTGTTATTAAATGTTTTTATAACCCCTGTTATTGTCAATCAATTTCTATAACAATCCATTCAACATACTCTGTTCAATCATCCAAAACATCCCACATGGTTTTGATTATTTTTCATTGATTTTGAACATTATCAATAGAACTCTCACTTTCCACCTTGGGATAACCAACACTAATCAACTAATAATATATTTCTTTTGAAGGCTGTACCTTTTCAACTATAGCCATAATGGTAGCCTGGGAGTCTTATTAAAACTCAAGTTCGGTATCCTCCAAAAAATTAATCATCATATTTTCCTTCTTTACATTTGATAATCTTTCTCTATAATTTATTTAATCATTTGTAGTATTTAATTTAGGGGAAAATTTTATGAGGCTATAACATGTCCCTCTATTAACTTTATTCATCATCAAACATTCTTGAGAATTGACGGGAAATGTTCCCAACTCTACCACATCTAAAATATCTCAGAGGATTTTTCCTACAAATATACCACTTTCTCTATTGAATTTAAGAGAAAATAAGAAATACCTTAATATCACTTATTATATTAATCAATAATATCTATAGATATATCATGTTTTTATATTCCATTGAATGCCATTTCCGTAAATACAGGATTTTTTCATCTTTGGGATTGATGCTCATTTCATAAGAAAACTAACATTTTAGCAGATCATTGAATGAATTCTTAGGCAGATCCCTTTCCTCAAGGGATAACACATTTGGATTTCACATGGGTAAAATAAATCCCATTATTTTATTCATAATTCAAATATCTTAAATTTCTTCCCTATATAATTGAATTTTACAAAAAAAAATTAGTAATTCTATTAAAAAAGATATCTATATTATAGTCAGGAAGAATTTTCGGATCAACAATATTATTTCTTAAAGCATGGATTTAGTCTTCCTTTAAATTGTTGCACGATCCTATTTATTCCACACCGGCACAACGTTGGGAATGAGCCACAAACTAAAATTTATAACCTACTTTCTACTTAGGACAGTGGCAAGATTGGGTCGAACCACAGGGAGGCCTCATGTGTTGTTTGGCTATCTAAAAAAATAAACTAAACAAAAACACACATGCCAAAACAAGAAAAAAAACTTAGTGGTTGTGAAGTGGAGTGAATGACATTTAGTGTGTGAATTAGTGAGGGTAAGATAGTGAGTGAAAAGGATGTATATAGAGAAGCAAGACAAATTCTGGTGTAAACAAAAAATAAATGAGTAGGGGGAAAGTCCACTGGCTGATATGATATTTCTTAGCCTTGTTCATGCACTGATGTTAAGAAAATATGAATCTGACTAAAAGTAACTGGCCAGATTTTTCATCTTGTCAGTTTGGGATGAAATAGCTCTTGTAGTCCTTTGACTTTAAAATCCATTCCATCCGATGGTGAAAATAAGCCAGAAGTCACCGGTCTCAACTTGTCAGTTGAGTTTGGTGTGTCTCCATCATTCGTGAATGACTCACTTGTCTGTGAGTAACTCAAATTGACCTAGTTTTTATTATGATACAAACAAGATCGGTTTTCACTTGATCATGATCTCTTGAAAATAATCTTGTCTGTAAACAAATGAGAGAGTCAATCTAAAAAATGATGTAGTGCATTAATCAGACTAAACAAATCAAATCAACACGCTTATTCCCCCCGAAGGAAATTAGTTGTGCAAACAACATATATTTTCACACTCGAGCTAATTCTATTGTTTCCTCCCTATTGTTCAACACTATCTTGCCATTGTCCAAAGTGGTAAGTAGGTTATAAACGTTAGTTTGTCGCCTGTTCCCAATGATGCATGAGCATGAAAATTTTGGCACTGTGTCGGGGGTCGAGGGGTGGAGTGCGAAGAGGGTACGGGTTTAGTTGAGGTAGAAGGTGAACATCGGTGAAGAGAAGGACGACACACTGAGGGTAAAGAGATGGTTCTGTGACCTCAGATATGATGATCCAGGATTTGGTTTTCTATGAAGTTAGGTTTACTATAAAGACATGTATTCCAAAATTTATTCTTGTAAGTTGATGTGAAAATTGATTATATATTCGTTTGCTCTGATGGGATTTTATTCTACCGGTTTTGTGAATGTTTTGTGTTGTTGTGTGATTACTGTGGAGATTTTTTTTTTGTGTTTCTAGATGTGGTGGCTGCGTGATTGAGGAGGAATAAGAGTAATGGGGATGACGGGTCGCGGTGCAAAGCAAGGAGGCACCATGAAGGAAAAGCGAGAAATGAGGAGAAACAATGGTTGGGGAAAGGGTGAGATGCTCCACTGTGAAGATTGCTCACTGTCTCACCGTGAGTGGGGATACTGTGGGACAAAAAGGTGAACCAGTAAGTGAGGTGGTGTAACAGTTGCGAAACGGTGAGACTATAATTCTAGGAAGATGGTGCCACCCTGAAGAAAAATGTGAGACAATAAGTGAGGGGATCGATGACGCTGTGATGGAACCGGTGTGACGGCCCACCGTGAGTACCTGCATATTAAAAATAATGGATTAAATACATTAATAATTTAAAAAAACTAAAAAAACGATTAACAAAATAAATTGAATTACAAACTATATAAATAAAACAAAATTAAATAATAAACATAATTGTGTTTTATTAATAATATTGAATTTATTAAAATTTATAAACAAACATAATTTAAAACAAATTAAAATAGCTAACGTCACATGCTTAAATTAATCAATCAATTACGTAAAAAAATTATAAACTAAAGAATTCATTAACATAAAAAATAAAATTATTAATCTAATAAAATTTAATTGTTAAAACTAGTTAAATTATCAAAAGTCTAAAAACATAATTGAGTTATTTATTTAAAATTTAAATAATAAAGAATTAATTTATTTAATTAATGAATTAATAAATTAACTGTAATGAAAAATTATACAAATAAAGGAATAAATATGTAAAGGTTTAATACACGAGACTAAACTAATTTAAGAATTATTTAAAATGACACTAATGCACATTAAAACGTATTTTTTAAACTAAAAACTGATTATTTTACACAGTAAGTACAAAAAACGCAAAAATTAACAAATTATTTACTAAAAACAATCACTTTGGTATAAAAAAGACAATAAAAATACAAAAAGGATATGGCCAAGAGTGTTAAAACACTACCACATAATATATTTTTCAATGTTTCCCATATAGAATTAGATAAATTAAAACTCATAAGATTTAATGAAATTTTACCAGATAGTGATGTAGTATGGGCATTTTGTGTTTTGGCATCTGCATCATGCATTTTCCTAACAATTTAAGTTATAGAACGACCAGTCACATGAGTCACCTGAATCCCCAATGATAGGGATGAATGAAATTTCTTCCCTTGGGATATCATTTGAGATGTCATACTATTATTTTAAATCTTTATGTTTTATATATCAAATAGGGGTACACCCCTAACATTCACCAAATTATCCCATATAAAAATGGAGGATAGATTTATCTACAACAACTTGTACACTCTGATAACACTTCGAGGACCCTGGAACACCCTAAGTCAAGAAGGGTGAATCAGGGTGACAATTTTTTCTTTTAAAGTGAAAGATATTTTTCCCTAATTGGTAAAAACATGTTAAACCTATCAGATGGAATTTTGAAGTAATAATGCCTTCTCATGTAGAGATACATCAAAATAGATTTACATGGTTCATAACTATGTTCTTATTCAAGGTGCATACACTGATAGAGTGTCATTCATATATAAATCCAAAAATCTATAATAGTTTTGAATAAAAACATTATATGAAATGATTTTTTTTGTAACACTTCCATTACATGATTTTATGTAAAGTATGATTCCTCCCTCAGAACACTTATGTGAACAGCCTGTAGATCACTACATTGGGTGTAGTCTTACTCAGTTTTATGAGTTGAATTTTACATATTTATATTGAAATTAATGTATTTTTACTTGATTAATAGGAGACTATAACTATATTATTGATGTCAAATAATTAATTGGAAATCACTGATCAATAAAATCAGATATCCAAAACCTGCTAGTCATGAAACTCATGTGTCGGCACACAACAAAAATAGTTATGTGGCTTTTCTGGATTTTTTTGAACTAGATAAATTCCTTGAATCATTTATCTTTCACGCAAATAGACCATGAGATTCAATAGTTATTAATGAACATAAGGATATCTCCATATACAAGACATACTGTTTTTGAATCATCTGCATGAAAATCCTTCACATGGGAGAGACACCAGATCTTAATTTGAAAATTAAATTTGAATAAAGGCGGTTTCTACCTATTTTTAGACATGGACATCCCAACACACAAGTTCCCTTAGAACCATACAACATGTGTGAATATTTAATTTTGACATCATATTTGGCCAATAATATTTTTACACGCCCCCACAATGTGTAGATTCCTTGTGCAGAAGAAACTAATCATTTGTGAAATTTCATCTCCTATGTCCAGCTCATGGAATTTCCATATTTTGATGTCATGTTCTAAAAAATCACCTTCTATGCATAATTTTCATTAATCATCATATATGAACAAAACATTATTTTCCTGAAACTTCCTATGTTATCTATGAAATTTTTGTCCCAATATTTTAAAAACATAGAGAAACAATGTCACCTTCAACATGGAAGTAGTTTTCATCATAAAAACACATTCCCTAAAAATCCATGATCAACCCTTATATTTACTAAAAATAAATAAAAACCAATACATTTTCTACAGAGAAGAAAATACTTGGTTACTAAAAAATAAATATACCCTATTCGACTAGGGTCAGGGTGTCTATGAGAACATCATGATGATTTGTCATCCCTATATGAAATAAATGAGTCTCTATTGTATATATATATGTAACATTAATCTCCAAAAATAGGGTTTTATTATCCTCTAATAAGGGTCACTAAATATTATTATGCTCTTAGGAATCCCAATTTTATTATACAATACCATCTCAACAAAGAAATATATGGAAACTGTATAGATAGTAACACAATCCTCACCTTTTTTAATTTTATAATCTATTAGAATAACCATATATATCATGGAACTTTTTTATGGGAGATTTATCTTCCTAGGGAATAAGATAATAGGTATCACATACCTCCATTATTGGAGTTTGTAATCAAATATTAACATATAACAAACACCACTGTATTGTTTTTTCCACATATAATAAAAAGGACACCCTTATTATGATTTATTATTTACAATAATCCACCCCAACGGAATATTCCATGATACAAGTAAATATTAGAGGTATATTTTGTTTTCACAACACACTAACCCTCAACAGCTACAAACATCATAAACACTTGGACAATTGGCTCAACATTTAATTAGGAAACCGACTATGGTACTCAGTAATAAGATATTCTGGTGTCCCCACACATCTCTCCAAGGGAACTATATCCATTCCAATTTAATAGTAATGCATAGTATCACAAACCCTCACAATGTAAACTTCACTAGAAATGTACATGGGATATGTTTCATGCCCCTTATTAAGACTCCAGGGATTCATGCTGCTATTCTACTCATCCACACTATATCCATAATTCCTAATAGTTCCTTGGTTTCACGAGGGTCATGATATGACCAACAATGTGAAATCAAATTTCATGGATCCTATAAATGGTCCCTAATTATTATATATCCAACTTCATTTTGTTAACACACCTTAAAGACTTCAAATTTTGGGCTTTCTAATACTCCATGACTCAACTATAGGTGGTCAAGAAGTCAAGATAGTGAATTATTACCATGATTTCTTAGGCACCTTACACATTCTAATGTTATGTGGTAGTAAAAATTTAATTACTAAATTTAATTCAAAATATTCTATGTAAATAAACTAGAGTAATTATTAATATGGGATATTACACTTGTGAAATGACTGTATATAAACATATTTATAACTATCATACATGATATTAATGTTCTTGTACTAGGACTAAATACCTCATTCAATAATCATTTCTATATATTCCCAAGGGCACACAAGTACTACCAAGCCATGTCCATTCCTCAAAAATACCTCTTAATCACCTGAGTAGAAATTTGAAACCAGAACATAAAAATTCATTAATTATAATTAAAAAATATTTAAATTAATCAATTTATAATTCCATTATAGATTATACAACTATTTATAATCAATGAAACACATCACATGTGGAATCATAACACAAAACCTACACTAATCAGACATCGAAGGTCAATGGTTGGCTCTTGATACATTTCAATGAAGAAGACTATCCTCTAGAATTGATATAACACAAAATTTAATTTAAATACGTGTATAATGTCACACCCCGACCGTGCGGTTATTTTTATTTTATGATTTCTTTGACTTTAAATTATATTGCTGCGGTTCGTGTTCAGTATCGGACCGGGTTTTTGAGCTTTTGTTAAAATGTGCGCTTTTTGACGCGACGTCGTCGGGTGCGTGAGCGGAGCCTGTTCTGGAAACCCTGCGCGTCCTTGCCCGGGTATTTGCGCGTCCCGTCATCTTCGGGGTTCCGAAATAAAGAGCGTTTATTTTTTTTTAAAACGTGCGTCGATTGTTGTGCTATTTAAATTTCATTGTGTTAAGAATTTTATTTTAATTTTATAACTACTTTTATTATCTTTAGATTTTCTCTTCGTGGTGTCATTATTATCATTATGATTGTCATTCTAATTGTTATGGTTAAATTGATGTTGATTAATGAAATTACTATAAACTATTTTATTGTGGAATTATAATGATTATGATTTATTTAGGAGTTTAAAAGTATATAAATACACTTATATATAGATATATACATAATATTTTAGTTGTTTTTATGTAGTTATCTTTTTTTTGGGTATTATTATTTTTATTAGCAATTACCCCGCCCTTTTTTTTAGGGTTTTCGGAAACCCTTTTCTTCCTCCCCGCTTCTCCTTTCTTCCTAGCGCGCCGCCACCCCCTCCCTTGCTATCTGGTCCAGGCCCGACACCTCTGCTCCCGCTCACCTGTAGAGAGCCCGTAGCCCCATCTTCCTCCTTCGCATTGCGCACCCGCATGAAGGCGCCGCGATCTCCTACTCTAAGCAAGTCTTCTCACCCTAGCTCCTCCTCCCTGCGCCGTCCGACCACCGTAGCTCCATTTCTGAACCATTGTATGACCACCATCACCTTCCCACCTTCGTCTAGCCAGGACTACCTTTCCGTCGCACCACCCTCCATCCGAATGAGCCCTCACCAGCACTGTCCGATCTGCAGTGCACCATGAAGACCTTTCCGCCGCAACACCTTCCTCCCGGCCAGCCGCTGCACCCTCCTCCCTGCCTCCTTCCGCAGCTGCAGCAGCAGCGACCCGCGCCTTTCCTGCATCGCTTCGGCCTTCCCCTTCTCCTTCCCCCTCCTCTTCTTCTCTTCTTCTTCTTCCTCTTCTTCTTCTTCTTTTTCTTCCTCCTCTCCTCCCCTGTCCAGCGCGCACAGCCGGCGCCCCTGCTCTCTCCTCCTTCTTCTTTTCTTCTTCTCTTCTTCTTCTTTTCCTCTTCTCCTCCTTCTCTTCTTCTTCTTCTCCTCTTCCTCTTCTCTCCTTCTTATTTCCTTTCTTTTCCTTCTTCTTCTTCTCCGTTCCGGCGCCCTGTTCTGCCGCAGGTCTGTTTTTTTTTCTTTCTTTATTTTTTTTATTATTTATTTTAGTTTATTATTTTAAGTTATCTAATTAAATATTATGTTTTCTTTTGTTATTATTATTAATAGGTTAGTTATTATATCATTATTGTAAATATTAATATTTTGATATTGTAATAATAATAATAATAATATTATTATTATTATTATATTATTATTGTTATTATTGTTATTATTATTATATTATTATTGTTATTATTGTTATTATTATTATATTATTATTATTATTATTGTTATTATTGTTATCATTATTATATTATTATTATTATTAATACTATTATCATATTATTATTATTATTAATGTTAGTATTGCTAATATTATTATTATTATTATTGTTAATTTTATTATTACTATTATTAATATTTATTTTATTATTATTATTATTATTAATTTTATTATTATTATTGTTAATATTAATTTTGTTATTATTATTAGTATTATTATTATTATTATTAATTTTATTACTATTATTATTATTATCATCTTTATTTTTATTATTATTAGTATTATTAATTTTATCATTATTATTATTATTATCATTATATTTATTATTATCGCTTTGGCCTTTTATTTGTTGGGGGTTATCTTTTTATATTTATTTTGGTAGGATTATTATTTGAGGGCCCGCGCAGGGTGTTTCCGAGTGAGCGCCATCGTTGCGCCTTGTTTCCGGGGTTCCGTCATCGCCGCGCTTTAGTTTCAAGGTGAGCGCTTCTTCCCGCCGCTTGGTTTCGAATGCTCTGGTGAGTTTTGGATGTGTCTGAGTCCTTGGCTTTGATTATGCAGAGTGTCGGACTTTATCACGTGGCTTCGGACACGCGTTGTGTCATCGCGCCTCGGTTCCAAAGTTGTTTTGTCGTCGCGCTTGGTTTTGAGGAAGGTTCCCTTTGCACTGCTTTTAAAATTTAAGTTATATTATTTCATGCTGTTTGCGCACCCTAATTGTTCAAAATCAACATTTTATTAATTTTAATAAATATGAGATAATATACGATAATTAAATTTTAATGTAAGATGGTTAATTTTTAAATAGTTATTTAATGTCAAAAGGAGCCGTTTATTTTATACACGACACATGAAACATCCTTTTTACGAGCGGACACCCAATAATGAAAGAATGCCCGTTTGGCTTTTAAACATAATTCACGGAATGTAAAACAGAGTTCTGGTTTAATGAGAAATGATTTCTTTTGAAGCATGATCAAATACTTTGGTTCGTTTGAGAAATTGCCCGGTTGGCTCTTAAAGTTTATTTGGAAAAGAAAATGGTTTGGTTTGGTTTATAAAAATACTGGCAACCTGTGAAGTAGTGTTTTGTGGATTCTTCAAATAGTTTTAAACTGGTTTTGGTAGTAATTGTAAACTGTATTAGATGCCCATTTGGCACTTTATGGAATGCGATGGAAATGTTTTTATAAAAACCCTCTTAGGACGACTCTCATGCCTTGGTTGCGATTGATTGTTTGGGAGGCCGCGCTTAGAGGCTCTCGGGTACTTGAGTAGAAAAAGGCATGAGGTTGTCCCATGGAGTGGCTCGGGGAATGCCTGTTGTTCTTTATATATATGGATATATCTGATTGGATGCCCGGTTGGCATCGGTTGGCTCACCCCCTTTTTCTTAAACACTTGAGACATGGGAATCTGGCATATTGAGAGAATATTCTAAGAACGATTGCTGCACTAGTAGGTTATGGTACTGACCAGTGGCCCATAGTAGGTGGATATATTGGGTTTATTACTATGGGATTTTCCCTCGACCTTCCTGTGAGTGGATGGTCGAGCGTTTTGTGCGTTTTGATTTCATCGTGACATGTCAATAAGGATGATTTCTCATGTATTGGTGTCTTCTGGTTTATTCTCGATCTCCTAGGTTCACCCATGTCTATTCAGCTTTTGTAGCTTGCAGTAATGATTATGATGCTCACGTGTATACTTACATTGCCCTTGCTGTATGTTTTACTTTGTGCATTCTGGCATATTGTTTTCCTTGGAAACTGATAAATTGCTTTATAATGGGTTTCTAAAAATTGTTTTCAAATGGAAGTGTTTAATCCCTTTTGTACAAATTTGAAAATTTAAACATCACTTTCCCCTTTTCCTGAAATGTCATTGGCACTAATGAAATGAACACGAATTTTGGAAAATGGCTAAGGGCAATGGTTCGTACTTTGTTTTTAAGTAGAATATTATTAAAAAACATACTTTTATAGATTGTAGTTCAAACATGAAATGGTGTTTCTTTTATTTTAAACATAGTGCATTGGGAATAGATATCGGGCTAGCCTACTGAGTTTTAATACTCACGCCTATAGTTGTTTTCTGTTTTTAGTGTTTGTGCAGGCTATAGCTTGAGTGCGCTCGCCTAGGGAGACGCTTGATCGTTGAGTTGGAGAGCGACCCGCGAGGTCGCACGGAGTTTGTTCGCACGTCGTGTTTGGTTAGTTTGTTTCCTGTTTGTTTCTGTTTAGTCACTTTGTTTAGTTTACCTTTTTCTGCGCTGCTCTGTTTTATCTTTGCATTCTTATTTATTTATATTGGGCGAAATCGTTCCCACAGTCTCTAAATGATGCCCTGACGCTTGTCGCCAGCCCGGGATGATCGGGAACACCTCTCGGGCCATGTCGCGGACCGGCTCGGGTGATCGGATCAGGGTCGACCCGGGTTGGTTCGTGACAAAATGGTATCAGAGGAGGTTTTCTCTTAGAAGACCACACTATTCAGATCGCCCTTTGTTATTTGGGATGTCAAGGTAGATGGAGTAGGATTGTCGGGACTTGAGGGGTAGGTGCGAGAAGAGCGTCGCAAACTCTTGCCCGTACTGATCCTCAGGTTTCCATGGGAAGTCCAGTTTAATTGGTTTGTTTGGGTTTTTATGGAAATGTTTTGCGATTGGGATACGACAAAGGGAGTTGGCCCATTAGTCCTCCTAACTCGCATGGCCTGGCGAGCCATGTGGATCTAGGAGCATGGTCCAAGAAGGCTCTCTGTGTCAGTGGCGTGTTTGGCATATGGCCGCCAACCATATGGTCAAGTCACCCACTGACACTAGTCCCCTGTTTGATTTGTTTTGGGTATCCGTTGATTTCTGAAATTGGTTTGAATCAGAAAAGTTGGTTTTGAAAAAAAAAGTGTTGTTTGAAATGACATGTTAAATTTGTATATTGTTTTAAAAGAAGTGGTATGAATAAATTGTTTTTGGAAAATGAAGTTGCTTTGTTTTGGCCTTGGTGTTCCGATGAGTACTCACATGCATTTTGGTGTGTTGGAAATGTGGATGGATGTCTGGTATGGTGGATGGATGCCCTGGGTGGCATAGATACATGCATGTGAGTGAGACTCTAAGGGATATCAATGGCGAGGGTTTAAGTTACCATGATTGTTTTAAATTAAAGATGTTTTCAAAGAGAAAATTTTTGACGTTATGATAACTTGTCTTCTCGGATTTTGAGCTTGTCACCTATGTAGTGTTTGATTTTGAGGTTGTTATTCATTCGTTGAGTTGGCCTTGATTGGGTTTTTGACCTTTCCTTGTCCAGCGGTTATCCCTTTGAAGCTTCGATGGGTGATCGTAGTGCAGTTGATCAACCTAAGGATTTTATGCTTGAGTTTCGGAAGTTGGATCCACCTCTCTTCTATGGTCAAGCAGAAACTTCTGTGGCAGAGGAGTGGATGCGGATGATTGAAAGGGACTTTAGCCTCATTGAGTTGCCCGAGTCGTTGAAGGTCAAGTTTGTGACCTTCATGCTTGAAGGTTCACCGTGGGTGTGGTGGAAGTCAGTGTCTCGGGACAAGCCCCGTCAAGAGGTTACTTGGGAGTTTTTCAAGGCCTCGTTCATTCGCCAGTATTTCTCTGAGGAAGATAGGGTGAGGAAGGGGATGGAAATGTGTTGTCTGCAGTAGGGCGACGGATCCGTGTTAGAATATTTCCATCGCTTTGTGGAGATAGTACCATATGATTCAAAGTATGCCACAAATGACCTCGTGAAGGCTCGACGCTTCGAGGCGGGTCTCCGCCCTGATCTACAGTTGAAGGTTTCCGAGTCCAACCTAACTTCTATTGTCGATGTGGCGAGACTAGCTTTTCATATCGAAGCCGCGATGGCAGGAGTGCTCGAAGTAGTTCTCCCTCTTTCGATCCCTATGAGCAGTGGTGAAGATTCTGGAAAGGAAATGAGTAAGCAAATGAATGTGGATGGATCAGGTCGTCGAATCAAGAGGCCTCAAGATCTTTCATCAACCTCTTCAGAGCGAGAGATTATTGTGTGTTATTAGTGTGGCAAGCGGGGTCACAAGAAGTCATCGTGCCCAAGCGCTCCGAAGCCCTGCCAGGTGTGTGGACGTCTGGGTCACTTGCGACGATTTTGTCGGGGCATTGCAAGAAATCGTCACAGAGGGTGTTCTCAGAAGTAATGTGCTATTGGGTCTTTGTTCAGAGTTCTTGGTGTAAGTTTCCTTTCAGTTTAAGGGATCTTTTATCGTTGTAGTTATACTGGTGGTGTTTTGGGTTTGAAATGTATGGGAACTTCATGGGTCTTTTGACGAACCTCGGCTTTCAATGCTGGTGTGTTATAATTTTAAAATCTTGTCCTTTCCTTTTGTTAAATCAAAAGATGTATGTATCCCATTGGGATTATCAGAACCTGACTATGAGGCAGAAGATGCTTCATCCATCAGAGCTCCAGCCAGAAGGTCTCAGAGTGAAGCCGGCGCGTAGTCAGGAACCCCCCGGGGAAAATTTTAAAGAGTCCGGTTAAAGTCACACGTCTATCGTCTTGGTGAGATAGTTTTGGTGTTGTTGCTCTGGTTTCTTTGTCGTTGTAGTTTTCCTCTTGTCGCAAAGTGCGTGACGGACTTATCCCCCGCGTAGCGTCGGGAATTGTGCCTATTGGATGTAAGTTGATGATCAGTGACCTTGCGTGGGCCACTGATGTAAATCAGTTGCGGCCCTGGTTTGTGTCCATCCCGAAGTGATGGGTCGTGAGTAGTCATACGTCATAGTTTTAGTGATTTGATCCTTGGGCCCACCCTCCCCGCCCATGGGGTTAGGGTTTTAGTTGCGCAAAGTATACATTTAAGATTTTATCCCTTTCGGACGGGAGTAAGTGGTTTAAATGTTTTTGTTGCGCTTTTATAGCTTGAGTAAGGCCCGGTTCTGGCCTAAGTTGGATTTCTGGTTGGTCGCTAAGAGGTCAGTCCTTTTATGGTGGGGAGACCCACCATGAGTCTCGTTGGGTTTTCTCCTAAATAGTTGTTGAATTCTAGTGGAGTTCTTATGGTGGGGAGCCGTTCGGACCTCCCTCTGTTGATGAGTTATTTCGGGCTATGAGGTTTAGTCCTGTTGGTAGTCGGTATGATTTCCTTGAGATAAGAGGTTGGATCGTGTTCTGTGATATCCTTAGGTGTTGATCGATCGACTGGTTGGTGTGGTGGCTTTCCGGGGGCGGAAAGCGTTATGGTGTGGAGAATTGTCACACCCCGACCGTGCGGTTATTTTTATTTTATGATTTCTTTGACTTTAAATTATATTGCTGCGGTTCGTGTTCAGTATCGGACCGGGTTTTTGAGCTTTTGTTAAAATGTGCGCTTTTTGACGCGACGTCGTCGGGAGCGTGAGCGGAGCCTGTTCTGGAAACCCTGCGCGTCCTTGCCCGGGTATTTGCGCGTCCCGTCATCTTCGGGGTTCCGAAATAAAGAGCGTTTATTTTTTTTTTAAACGTGCGTCGATTGTTGTGCTATTTAAATTTCATTGTGTTAAGAATTTTATTTTTATTTTATAACTACTTTTATTATCTTTAGATTTTCTCTTCGTGGTGTCATTATTATCATTATGATTGTCATTCTAATTGTTATGGTTAAATTGTTGTTGATTAATGAAATTACTATAAACTATTTTATTGTGGAATTATAATGATTATGATTTATTTAGGAGTTTAAAAGTATATAAATACACTTATATATAGATATATACATAATATTTTAGTTGTTTTTATGTAGTTATCTTTTTTTGGGTATTATTATTTTTATTAGCAATTACCCCGCCCTTTTTTTTAGGGTTTTCGGAAACCCTTTTCTTCCTCCCCGCTTCTCCTTTCTTCCTAGCGCGCCGCCACCCCCTCCCTTTCTATCTGGTCCAGGCCCGACACCTCTGCTCCCGCTCACCTGTAGAGAGCCCGTAGCCCCATCTTCCTCCTTCGCATTGCGCACCCGCATGAAGGCGCCGCGATCTCCTACTCTAAGCAAGTCTTCTCACCCTTGCTCCTCCTCCCTGCGCCGTCCGACCACAGTAGCTCCATTTCTGAACCATTGTATGACCACCATCGCCTTCCCACCTTCGTCTAGCCAGGACTACCTTTCCGTCGCACCACCCTCCATCCGAATGAGCCCTCACCAGCACTGTCCGATCTGCAGTGCACCATGTAGACCTTTCCGCCGCAACACCTTCCTCCCGGCCAACCGCTGCACCCTCCTCTCTACCTCCTTCCGCAGCAGCAGCAGCAGCGACCCGCGCCTTGCCTGCATCGCCCCGGCCTTCCCCTTCTCCTTCCCCCTCCTCTTCTTCTCTTCTTCTTCTTCCTCTTCTTCTTCTTCTTTTTCTTCCTCCTCTCCTCCCCTGTCCAGCGCGCACAGCCGGCGCCCCTGCTCTCTCCTCATTCTTCTTTTCTTCTTCTCTTCTTCTTCTTTTCCTCTTCTCCTCCTTCTCATATTCTTCTTCTCCTCTTCCTCTTATCTCCTTCTTCTTTCCTTTCTTTTCCTTCTTCTTCTTCTCCGTTCCGGCGCCCTGTTCTGCCGCAGGTCTGTTTTTTTTCTTTCTTTATTTTTTTTTATTATTTATTTTAGTTTATTATTTTAAGTTATCTAATTAAATATTATGTTTTCTTTTGTTCTTATTATTAATAGGTTAGTTATTATATCATTATTGTAAATATTAATATTTTGATATTGTAATTATAATAATAATAATATTATTATTATTATTATATTATTATTGTTATTATTGTTATTATTATTATATTATTATTGTTATTATTGTTATTATTATTATATTATTATTATTATTATTGTTATTATTGTTATCAATATTATATTATTATTATTATTAATACTATTATCATATTATTATTATTATTAATGTTAGTATTGCTAATATTATTATTATTATTATTATTGTTAATTATATTATTATTATTATTATTAATATTTATTTTATTATTATTATTATTATTAATTTTATTATTATTATTGTTAATATTAATTTTGTTATTATTATTAGTATTATTATTATTATTAATTTTATTACTATTATTATTATTATCATCTTTAATTTTATTATTATTAGTATTATTAATTTTATCATTATTATTATTATCATTATATTTATTATTATCGCTTTGGCCTTTTATTTGTTGGGGGTTATTTTTTATATTTATTTTGGTAGGATTATTATTTGAGGGCCCGCGCAGGGTGTTTCCGAGTGAGCGCCATCGTTGCGCCTTGTTTCCGGGGTTCCGTCATCGCCGCGCTTTAGTTTCAAGGTGAGCGCTTCTTCCCGCCGCTTGGTTTCGAATGCTCTGGTGAGTTTTGGATGTGTCTGAGTCCTTGGCTTTGATTATGCAGAGTGTCAGACTTTATCACGTGGCTTCGGACACGCGTTGTGTCATCGCGCCTCGGTTCCAAAGTTGTTTTGTCGTCGCACTTGGTTTTGAGGTAGGTTCCCTTTGCACTGCTTTTAAAATTTAAGTTATATTATTTCATGCTGTTTGCGCACCCTAATTGTTCAAAATCAACATTTTATTAATTGTAATAAATATGAGATAATATACGATAATTAAATTTTAATGTAAGATGGTTAATTTTTAAATGGTTATTTAATGTCAAAAGGAGCCGTTTATTTTATACACGACACATGAAACATCCTTTTTATGAGCGGACACCCAATAATGAAAGAATGCCCGTTTGGCTTTTAAACATAATTCACGGAATGTAAAACAGAGTTCTGGTTTAATGAGAAATGATTTCTTTTGAAGCATGATCAAATACTTTGGTTCGTTTGAGAAATTGCCCGGTTGGCTCTTAAAGTTTATTTGGAAAAGAAAATGGTTTGGTATGGTTTATAAAAATACTGGCAACTTGTGAAGTAGTGTTTTGTGGATTCTTCAAATAGTTTTAAACTGGTTTTGGTAGTAATTGTGAACTGTATTAGATTCCCATTTGGCACTTTATGGAAAGCGATGGAAATGTTTTTATAAAAACCCTCTTAGGACGACTCTCATGCCTTGGTTGCGATTGATTGTTTGGGAGGCCGCGCTTAGAGGCTCTCGGGTACTTGAGTAGAAAAAGGCATGAGGTTGTCCCATGGAGTGGCTCGGGGAATGCTTGTTGTTCTTTATATATATGGATATATCTGATTGGATGCTCGGTTGGCATCGGTTGGCTCACCCCCTTTTTCTTAAACACTTGAGACATGGGAATCTGGCATATTGAGAGAATATTCTAAGAACGATTGTTGCACTGGTAGGTTATGGTACTGACCAGTGGCCCATAGTAGGTGGATATATTGGGTTTATTACTATGGGATTTGCCCTCGACCTGCCTGTGAGTGGATGGTCAAGCGTTTTGTGCGTTTTGATTTCATCGTGACATGTCAATAAGGATGATTTCTCATGTATTGGTGTCTTCTGGTTTATTCTCGATCTCCTAGGTTCACCCATGTCTATTCAGCTTTTGTAGCTTGCAGTAATGATTATGATGCTCACGTGTATACTTACATTGCCCTTGCTGTATGTTTTACTTTGTGCATTCTGGCATATTGTTTTCCTTGGAAACTGATAAATTGCTTTATAATGGGTTTCTAAAAAATGTTTTCAAATGGAAGTGTTTAATCCCTTTTGTACAAATTTGAAAATTTAAACATCACTTTCCCCTTTTCCTGAAATTTCATTGGCACTAATGAAATGAACACGAATTTTGGAAAATGGCTAAGGGCAATGGTTCGTACTTTGTTTTTAAGTAGAATATTATTAAAAAACATACTTTTATATATTGTAGTTAAAACTTGAAATGATGTTTCTTTTATTTTAAAGGTAGTGCATTGGGAATAGATATCGGGCTAGCCTACTGAGTTTTAATACTCACGCCTATAGTTGTTTTCTGTTTTTAGTGTTTGTGCAGGCTATAGCTTGAGTGCGCTCGCCTAGGGCGACGCTTGATCGTTGAGTTGGAGAGCGACCCGCGAGGTCGCACGGAGTTTGTTCGCATGTCGTGTTTGGTTAGTTTGTTTCCTGTTTGTTTCTGTTTAGTCACATTGTTTAGTTTACCTTTTTCTGCGCTGCTCTGTTTTATCATTGCATTCTTATTTATTTATATTGGGCGAAATCGTTCCCACAGTCTCTAAATGATGCCCTGGCGCTTGTCGCCAGCCCGGGAGGATCGGGAACGCCTCTCGGGCCATGTCGCGGACCGGCTCGGGTGATCGGATCAGGGTCGACCCGGGTTGGTTCGTGACATATAACCTTAATTAATTCATTTTCAAGAATAGGTTTTGAAAAAAAATGATTGAAGGTATGTGGAAATAATCTTCATAAACCCTTTATGAATTAAACAAGAACCCACCTTCCAAAATTACAGAGTTCAGTATTCACATTTGAAATATACACTAACAACCTAAACTAAAAATATAAGAAATTAATGTTTATGATTATGGAGGAGGAAAAGACTGAGGAGTGTACTATAAAAACTCAATTATTTTCGAAAATAAATAAGTTACCAATCCAAACTATGTGGAGGATGGGGAATAGAAGGGGTGAGACCATAATAAATTTGAAGGAAATGATAGAGTTGAGAGGGGTAGGAACCTCATAAAAATCAATAGAATAAAAATGTCAATTATGAATTAAAACACACCAGTTAACCAGTCAACACCTATAAAATCTTGGTTCCACTATCTAGGAAATGAAATGGGTGGTGGGTGATAGGTGTATTAGGTACTACTAATAGACACAATTGGCCATCATATGGATCCTATCAGCTAACATGTGGTTTACAACCATTTTGACTTCAACAACCACCTAATCCTATCTTGAGGCCCTTTTTATCCTCTAATACACCTTCTACACTCCTTTAATCGTCCATAGACATTTATTTTGGTTATTAAATCCATTTTAATTTAATTTAGAATCCAATTTCTAAAAATAAAAAACCAAATAAACCAAATAAATTCAAATTTCATCATTAATATTCCACCCATAAATGGGAAATTAGAAAATACCCACTGTTACACTTATTATACTACAATAACAGAAAATTTTATTGTGTTTATTTTTATCAAACTATCTCAATCAGAATATTTTTCCCAAAAAATCATGTTCGCCTCTCAGATATTTAGTATGATTTATATTTTTAACACTGATATGAGGTGCACAGCATGCAGAAATATTATCCCCCTATAGAATCCATCACCAAAACAACGAGTTGACACTCACCAATTTATTTCTACCCTAGAACCCCCAGGGATTATTTGACCATTCAATTGGCTGATTTCTTATGCTCTCCACTATAGGACTTTGGTTGTAAAGTTCATTTCAAATCCATGAAGATTCCCATCATTTTCATCACCTACTAAAAACTAGTTTTAGGGATCTGGTGATTTAATCAATATGGTTCTTAACACATCAAACCTTAATAATTTTAAGAACACTAGATCACTCTACAATTAATCCTTGATTCCCAAGTCTAATCTAAAATGGATGTGCTCCAGTCGTCTAACATAATATGAACTCAGCCTATTATCCTTTCAAAACCCAGTTAAAACCAAGAAAACACTTTTCACATCCAATATAATGTACATTTTGTGGGTTTTTTTCCACCACAACATATTGTTCCAAAAACAGAAGTTTTCACATCCTTCTGTTATTATATCTTAATATTACCAACATCAGCTAATGGAATGTTTATAAAACTATTGATCATGATATCATTATCGGTAATGGTTTCCCATTACTCTATTAATATCTATATTGATTCATAATCCCAAAATCCACTGAAATTCCATTATTTCTTATATAAACCCCAAAAACAATTATGTACCCTGACGCATGAACTGACCCTTATACAATCTAAGTCATCCATGGACCATATAAATTTCTTCATGATTGTGAGTCCAATTATTGGAATCATTCTGTTTTCAAATAAGATTATAATTCAATAATCCACTAAAGAATCCCAGTAAAACCACATTCATTTTCCACCAATATCAAGATTCTATAATGATTAACTAATGATCAATTCCACACTTTGATGACCCCTACAACACAAGGGTGGTTACAAAATGATTTCCATTCTACTCCCCACCATATGATCTTCCTCCTCATCACTCTATAAAAATAAAATCAAGATAATTATTGACCACACTCCATTCATTATAAAGAAATGATAAAATATGGATACAACCTCCCATATCTGAAAATCACTAATGAAACATAACATTTCATAGGAACATCCCCCACATAGACACCACCAATGTGCTCTTCCAAATTTAGTAACAAATATGTTCACTACACACATATGGATAATGGTAAAGTCCCCACCATATAGAATTCCTTGTTGATCATCAGCAATAATTCATAATGTGTCAAAAATCAAATGAGTGTATCCTCTCCCAAGTCTTTCACACCAGGTTCTTAGCATTCTTGGCCACAATGAAATTTCAAAAAAAATTGTCCCCCAACCCATATATGGTTGTCTAAAATTGAAAATTTAGTGGGAGTTACATATGACTGCAAGAACCACATTGATTTCCCTTAAACATAATAGATGTGAGAACCCATATCACTAGATAGATAAAACATGAGTCACATTGATATGAGTCACACCACATTAAAACTAGGTTGATTATTCAGACGTAGATTGTGCTACTCAGATTGTCAACCTCACTAAGATGGAAGATACTGACACAATCCTTTTCAAGACCATGAAACTCACATGTGATATGTTTAACAACATTATTAATGACCATCACTTTTCATTCCTTGAAATAAGAATTTAAAACCCCTCTTATCATTTACTAATTTGCAACAACAACATGATTATACACCCAAACAGTCAGGACATTTTAATCCCATATCAATGTCAAAATCCTAATAACCCTATGAACGTAAAATACTAAATGAATAAGGCATCCCTACTTCCATTCCGTGATGGTATCTTCAGAATATTGGACACCTTTTGACTGATCAAAATCCATTCATATGGGTCTACCCTACTTGTACCATCAATAAGAAGGAATCCCACTACCTAAACTATATCTGGTATCACCTCAAGTGTATTAATAAAAACATAAAAAACCAACCCATTATTTACATCTATAAATGTATACAACCCTGATTAACCCACCTCATGTCTTACTAACACATAGAACTAGGAAATGAATCACTCTTAATCCAGAGTAAGAAAATATCTCAATATATCCCTCCTATCTCAAAATACAGGCCTTTTATAAAACATATACCATTGATTCGAAACCATGATACCATATAAAGCATCACATGAAATCAAATGTTCCCAACCACCTACACCTGAGTATCATAAACATTAGTAATATGAAGATAATCCCATAATCTCATTGGGAATAAATATATATTAGCATTCACACATGGGATTCCTCCCCCAAGACTTAAAATCTCTTTAGTCATAGTGTGCATACCTATTGCCATCACATCCTAGATGATATAGGTTACGGGAAAATAAACGTAATCCATGTTAAGTTATAATTCTTTTACAATATATATTGAAAAATTTAATATATGGTATTAATGGAATATTAAATAATTTAACTTAATTAAAAAAACATTCAATGGAATTCCCTCCAAGGAATACGGTTTCTTACTAATATACGATGGTCATCACACCTCGTGTGCACATAGACTATTTCAACAACACAATGTTCATAACCATGAATCCACATGACCCTATATCACAAGAATATACATATCAAATTTGGACTAACCGTGTATAATTCCACAATATATAAATATAGGAAGACATCACATGAGTATTTAATGAAATTTTAAACTACTAAGCCACTCATAATTTAAAAAACCACACACTAAATGCCTTATTTTTCATGTGAATATAATGTTCCAATATTGTTGAATGTAGATTACTGATATCTCTATAGCTGAATATAAAAGTATAATAAATCAATTATTTCTAATGAGACAATATTTAGTAAAAAAGGTCACAGTTCCCAAAAATCTATATAAGTCATTCGATGTGAAATCATATAAAATGATAAAAATGGATTCAAAGAATTGAAATCCATTGACCATTGTAGCTTATGTTTATTTTAAAAAGGTTTTCATGAAGAAAAGACCTAATATTTATCAAACACTCAATGAAATTAATATCTCTTCGCTACCATATCCCAAATACTGCAACAAATAAAAATAGATATATTACCACTTTACCATTTCCCAATATGTGCCACTATGAATGGTTTTAATCCTTGATATATATGTTGGCCTCATTTCTGCCTCTCTAAACACTAGAGGATTCTGACTAGTTACATATATATGTGGAAAAAACATGGGGATTTTATATAGATGTTATCATTGTTAAAAATATTAAATAAATAACCAAACCTCATCCATCAATTATAAAAATACTCCCAATTCTGTAAAATAACTATAATAATTAATAATAAAACAATGTAGATATTTATAGTCATTTAAGAGGTATTGTAGCCCAAATGGATAATCAACCATATACAAGAAGAATATGATATATTAAGTAAATAGTTAATAAAAGTATATTATATTCCACTACTCTCTTTATGACTCACAACATACAAAACACCAAATCAAACATGATGTTCTCCAATTCGGTCATATAATATCTATCGCAACAAAATATGAACCTATAAAATGTGGTAGTTTCTTATGAAACCATGTGAGATGGATTCCAAATAAGGTTGTGATTATATAAAAAAGATGGATACCCCCATCACACTATAGTCCTATACTGGTGATGTAGTTATTTTTGTATGTGACATACTCCGGATTAATCAACCCTGCTAAAAAATGAATAAAAACCCGCTAAAAATACCTTCTTTAACTCAATGATATAAATTATATGATCTCAAAATAGAGGCCATTACAAAGAAATTAACACATACAATAGCATTATTATCCATAGGTACAAAATATTTATCGACCATACATGATTTTAGAAGGTGTGGAGGAGCCTCTAATCACATCACGATGACCGTGGCTCCTAATATAATAGACTTGAGTCTCTCTAGTAGACATGTCCCATGGACCTCCCATATTGAATTTTTCTTTGTAGGTTTATTTGACCATATGAATCAAATTCCTGCAAATTTATCCTATAAATATTCAAAATAGTATATACGATCAACACTGGCTCTATATTCCTAGAAGCCCCACCTATATTAACACACACCTCTGCAACGTGACTTTAATCGACCATTGACATAGCCCATAGGTATCATAGACTTCCCGATAAATATTTATCTCATACAATGTAAGAATCCCATATGTATCATATACATACCCTCTAAGAGTTTTATTATATAGGTATGACACAAAATAAACTCTACCCCTTCGGGTTTTTCCACAAATAATAAAAATAGTTTCCCCTATTGGTGTTTCATACATATAACAATTCCCCTTGAGGGAATATACAAAGTCCCATATAAATAAAATATGGATATAGGGTTGGTCGAATACCCAAACCCTCCACCACTTCAAACATCACAAATATTCTTTCAATAGGGTTTAAATATCACTAGGGAACTCATTGGGATCCTTGATCATGGAAAAGTATCTGGTCATCACCCATCTTTCAGTGAGAATAAAACACCTAGGAATTTTTTTAAGAACACATGGTCTCCTAAACCACACTAAGGTATACCTCACTGGAAATGGTCAAGAGATTTGGGTTGTTGACTATCCCATGTATTAGTGGTCTCACATGGTCATTCCACTCTTCCAAACAAATTCCATCCTATATATGGATTCCAGGCTATCATGGGGGTTGTGATATAAACTACTACGGATAATTTTATATAAGGGCTCCAAAAAGGGGGGCCATATGTATTATCTACCCTATATCATTTAGTTAACACCCATCAAGGTGTTTAAATATCAAGGAAAAGTTATACTCCCAGCCTTGGTCAATGATAATTGAGGCATTACACTACTGTACTCGGCTTATGATCATATAAGAACCATAATATGTCTACATATAGATGGTAATGTATGTATGATAAATAAATTTAATTTGAAATATTCATATTAAATTAACCATGTTAATTAATAAACATGGATTTCCAGTCGTTTGTAATTACTACAAAAACAAATTCGTACAAACTTAATACTAAATGGAAAATGGATAATACTAAGAGCACCAAAAAAATCCATGAAAATATTCCATTTATTCCCATGGTTCAACAATAATTATGAAGGCCTATCCATTCCTCACCAAACACTAACCATTAATAAAGCGTCGAGTAAAAGCAAAAATATCAAAAATTAATTAATTGGAACAAGAAAATAACTAATTAAAAACATATAATTTAATTATAAATTATCGAATAGAGTATAAGTGATTAAACCCATGTTTAGTGGACCTTTACCATGAAATATGGACCGCTTAAATGAATAAGGTCCACAAAATGCACTTCATACATTCTCATAAAAAATCCCTATTAAATGACATTGATACTATAAGAAAATTAAAATTAAATTTGATTCATAAAATTAAAAATTCTATTATTTAATAATTTTTAATAAATGAACATTAGATCAAAGTGGATTTTTTCATTTAATTTTCCTTATACAAAAATCCATAAAACCAATTTAAAATTAATTTATTTCAAAATTCTCTTGTGAAATTTCAATAAAATACCTATACAAAAAACTCTATAAATCATTATTAGTTTGTAAGGAGGAGGAATAGGGAATTAAAAGGACTAAAATTCCATGGATCACCACTAAATTCTATAAGAATCCACATTTAAATCATTGGGAGGAAGGATAAATGAATTAGGGGAGACCACGTTTCCATGTAAGAGAAACAAAAAGTTGAAGTGGGGTATCCCCTTCAATAAATTTTTAGTGGGAAAAAATGCTATATCCCCCATTTAAATCCCTCCATATAGCCTATTTACCCTTACATAATATACATTCAACTTTTTAAGACACCATATTAGAATGGGTTTTTAATTTTTTATCTTCTATGTCAAGACACCACCGACAAACTAGTGGGTTGCTACAGTTTTTATAGTAACAGCCATCTGTGCCTCACAAATAGCCATTCTAAGAGACCAAGACACCTTCAGAGTATCACACCTTAACCATAATAAATTATTTACGGTATCAAAACATTAAAATTTTCATTATAATTAATAGTCCACAAAATCACCTTTACACTATAATCTAAAATTAAAATTCCTTTTGGAATTTTATACCCATAAATGAACAGAAGCAAGAAAAAGTGTAATGCCCCTAGAATACTAAACTCTATTGTATGAATGTTTCTACCCATGTCAATAAGGTGAACTATTATTTTCTAGATCCTTCCAAATTTGAACACCATATTTAATCATTCTTGGACTGAAGTACTGTCAGAATGGGTGACCTTATGGTATGTTTCCCATGGTGTGGGTGAATGAGGACAAAGAACATAGAAGGATAATGTGTTGGCCAATAAGGGTAATTTTTTAGTTAGATAAGTGATCCCATAGGGTAGTATATACTGTATTGCCGTGAAAGAAAACCATGGTATTAAAATATAGTCATTCAGTATGATTACTAGGTTCGAGTCCTAGGGTAGTCAAGCTTAAAATAGTTATTAGATCCAATAACCAACCACAAGTGTAGTGTCACTACCTAGGTATAAGGTGTAGGTTCAATAATGTGGTTTTTTTTATTTAATGGGGATGATAATGTAACACCAATAGAAAAGTGAGACATAAAACACTAAATGTTACCACCTAGGATAATGTGTTAACCAATTTCATTTAGAAATTTTTTTAATTAAAACTCCTTAGTTAAGCATGTTTCGTAATATTTATTGTCAAGATAGGTGACCTCTAATTATGTTTCCTAGGGTGTGTTTGTGAGAGTAACAATAACATATAAAGAACATGTATTTTTATATAGGGATAATCATTAGTCAGATTACTACACTTAGGGGTTAATATCCATGGGAATATGTGGAAGAAATATAAGGTATTACAAGAGAACTGTTAGATCATGTGACCAAGCTCAAGTCATTGGAAGGATGGGTCATGATATTCTACCTGAAAAATGTATTCAGATTATAAATTATTTTAGATTAATCGGCCCTTGATTGTTTTTAAGCCTCAATTCCATAATAATTTTATATTAAATAAATTCTCAAAAATATACATGAAGATGATGAATAGTTTGTTTATTTTTTGAATATGGTGTTTATGTGGATACATGTTTTTTGGATTTTGTCTTATTTGATGGTTCTCTCTAGAATTAATTTTATAAAATTCAATAATTATATTGAGGATAAAAACATATATTTCAAAGAACTTATAAATTAATCACAAATACATAATTTATATGATTATGATATTATCTTCACAAAAAATGGGGAATATTTTTTAAATGGTTATTACCATCAAATGAATTATATGTTATAGATTCCGTAGTGGGGAATGAGAAGGTTCATTATTAGGGAAAACAATTTCTCATGATAATCATCCTATATTTCTATAAAAATAGAATAAATGTTTGGAATTATTATGGAAGGTTGGATTTGAGGATTTAATGTATATTTCTACCACACTATATGTGTTAACCAATATTTTGATATATGAAGATATACAATGGGTTGCTCAAAAATAGATTAGAATATTTATTGAGAGATTACTCTATTTTAAATCTCTAATACCAAATACAATCCATACTATTACCTCTTGTGTAAAGTATTAAAGTAAATTAAAAGATTCAAATTTAATTAATGTTATAGGATTCTAAGATACATTTATGAAAATATACACTATTAGATTAAATATAACCCTAAAGAAAAATTTTCCTTTATTAGATATTCATATATGGAAAGTTATAGAATGGTTGATGATATGAATTTTGTTTTATTATAGTGTTTTCCTATTAGGAAATCTATCTTAAATTCCATATGAAACAATAAAATTTAACTTCACAATGAAATATGGTGGAAGATTATATTTCATAAATTTAATTTATAAATCATTTAATATTCTCTAAGTGACAACTAAGTCATTAGAAATTTTAATTGAAGTAATATTTTATTTTGGGATACAATAATCAATGTTCAAAAATTGATTATATAAATCCAAATCCAAATTATTATGTATATAATATTTTTATCCAATACAATTTAATCAAGGAGAATGTGGATGATTGATTTTTAGTAATGGATTATTATCAAATGAGGGAATAATTGGTGGATATTTTTTATAAAATACTACATAAGTATTCCATTAAAACCTTTATATTGATTATGGGAGTTTATCTACAATATTATCAGGGATAATGTATAGTGTTCTTAATCTCCTATCTCTTATTCATTGGTCATTATTTCCTTTTGGGGATATGGTAAATTTAAATCCAATAATAAATAATTTCTTGAAGGGGGAGAAATCAATTATTTGTATAGTGTACATATTTAGATATGGGTTTTTTTAAGTAAAAATTCATGGGTTTGATCTACATATTCCATTGTTTTTGTCAAAATTTGTAATTTAGATGGGTGTGTATATATTTGTTGATTTTTCAACTATTAAGAAATTTTTTTGTCATGTGTTTGTGAAATTTATTTGACACATGTATAATAATAGTTTTCCGGAACATTAATTATGAATAAAAGTGAATTTTTTTCTTTACAATGATTAAGAGTACATCTTCAGGATATTATTGATTATATATTCATTTTTCGTGTTTCCATCAAAAAGATTTATCATATTGTCATAAAATGAATGAGTAATGATTCATTCACATTTTAATGCGTGATTGTTATACAATAAAATATAAAAAAACATAAATTGAGAGATTATTGAATGGAGGAAAATTGTTGAGAGTGTAATGGTTTCCTAAAGGATGGTTGAATGAATATTTGAGTGTCCGGAAAGATACATTTGATGTGATTTAGGATGTTGGTTTTTTATTATTCATTGAATTCAAGAATCACACTACAAATAAAATGAATTATATTATTTTTAATGAGGTGAATATGGTTTCAATTAATGGATTTTTTTTGAAGAATTTTGGATATGACCTGTGTTGGTTGAATGTGTTTGAGGGAAGTTATCCAAGATAATGTTATTGTTTTTTTTTGAAACCACATTTTGAATTCTTAAATAAACCATTATGATAATTTTTTTTTAAATAGATATTTTAGATGTTAAAATTTCAATAGAATTTTATTAAATCCTCTAGTTACATGGGGATACTGGGTTATGTATTTATTTTTGACGTCAGGTAATGGTTTTGGGAAGAAAGAAAATGGGGATCCATTATATCAGGGTCAGAAGATGATGTTTTTGTTTTTATGGATAAAATAGTGGTAGATTTGATATATGATGATGAAAATGGTTATTTAGTCATGGTAATTTTCTATGAATAAAAATTATAAATTTTGTATGCAACTTTACAACAATCATGTTCAAGGTTAGATAGTGTTGTTTTTATAGTTATTCAACCTTTTCTATAATAAACATTATTGTTTTTATTTAATGATAAAACATAGAGATCATTACATCAGGTTCTATCCAAATAAGTATTATATGTCTATCAATTTTATAATAGATCAATTTATTTATTTATATTATTCTATAATAACACATTAACTTGTTTTTTCTATGAAATAATATAGATTAAATAAATTATGATAAAACCTCTTTATGGTTTGATAATAGGATAGTACATCTTAAACCTTTATACCCATAAATAATATTAAGGGTGACAAAGTGGTGGTGATCAATCCAATATCTTATATTAATGTTTTTCCATTTTATTTTAAATATAGAATTCGATTTTAATAAGAAATTTCAAATTTACTGAATATGGAAAATATGTGCTATTATTTTCTATAATAGACGTGGAATGCCACATATAAAAAAATGTAAAGAATAAGGTATAATTGAAAACAATGTTTTCTAGTAATTGTCATAATTTTATATTAGAGGAACAATCATATTATTATAATTAAATGATTACACAAAATATGTATATATTATATTAGTTTGAGTGCTATATTTTGGGGTTTTTCTTTTGATGATAAATTTTTTTCATATACTTTTTATATCTCCCGTGGAGCAGGAATAAGAAGATTGGTGGCATTTATTAGGTGTATAATTTATTTAAATTTTAGATCTTTAGTGATTGATTTGGGTAATAAATTCTCATGTTGTGTTGATAGTGGGATTAGAGATTATTATAGACAAAAAACTTATTTGTTTCTATTTTATTGATATGTCTTCATCATTTTGTAGAAGAGAACATCATAATGGACTGAGACCCTTTCACACGTATGATTATCAAGTATAAAATAGAATAAATATAATCCAGTTGATTATTCTAGCATATCACATTGAAATTAAGGATATTAATACCAAAAAAACACATAATCATTCTTATTAAATGGTCATCCTTATACATTATGGTGTTATATATGGTTTTTTTATGTGAATAAAAATTTCAAAAATAAATTTATTAGTATTGGAATTGATTAGTGTTGAAGAATAATGATTGCAATACCTTTATTATGTTCATATCAACTGATGATAAAGTGTTGTAAATGAAGAAACCTAAAATTAAATTATTTATTAATTAAAAATAGTATTAGTGAGAACTTATGTGGGATGACATTAGTATAGGTATTAGTTTCTCTTTAAAAAGTAACTATTTTTTTAGACTTTATGAAATTTAGATAGAGTTGAATTGAATTTATTCGATCAATGAATGGGTTATCTAGTATGTATTGTTTGGTTTTAGTGAGTACAATGTTTAAAATATAGTGTTTTATTCAATTATATGTGCATGGAAGATTAGATATAAGGTTGTATTTAGATTAAAATGATATAATTTGGTTGAACCCCATATTGAAATATAAATTTAACTAAAATATAATTTTTTTATTAGTTTACTAGATTCTGTGAAATTGTTACCATATTATAGGGATATTGATGTAGTAATGGATTTTTCTTAATATTTTTTAAAATAATATAGTTATTTTTTGAAATTTGATTCTTTGAATTACTAATTTAAAAAATGAAATTTATAGAGTATACTCTGATAGATGTGATTTGAGATCAAACGGAGACGATGGTTGAATTATTAATCAGAGGAATGAAATTATTATGTGGAAATAAATATATTGTGTAATTTTTTAAAACAATGATATATATAAAGGGTATTAATTAAAAAACATTATATTCAAAATATTGTTTTATGGATCATACTATGGTGTTCTTTAGTTATTTAAGGGTTTCTGATGGATTTAAAATCAAAACATTGAAATTGGGCCATCAATATACCAACATCAAAAAAACATAATGTTTCTTGTTAATGTAAAATGGTTATTATCATGGTAATATATCAATTTATATGAAATTTTTATTATCTTGTAACCTGTAACAATATTTCCCGAGTCCATAAACCACATATATTAACATTGAAATATGTGAATGATCTCCAAAAAAGCTCATTTGATGGAAAACCCCTATCTAATGCATAATTTAGGCCAAAATGCATATATGGGGATTTTAAATTTATTGGTGAAAATTGTAATCAGTGAATGCCACAAAAATATATTTCAATAGATATTTTATCTCTTAGATATATATAATAAATATAGTTTAATTATATATTCCTATTTATAATTTCTAAACATGAATAATATTTTTTTTCAATGTCAAAGAAATATATAATACATCAAAAAATGTGTTTCTTTTTGGGGAAAGTAAATTAAAAATTGGGTATAAAATGTAAGATACTAAAAAATAGAAAATACTATTTCATAGTTTGAAAGAATAACACTTCTATCTTAACGATCCTTCCATTATAGTAATCATGGGTTGTGATATTAAAATAAATCCTCCATGATAGAGTCAAAGACTAATTATTTAATAGCCCAATCCACACACAATATAATATTTTGAACTTTGGTGATCTCCCAAATGTTTTATTTTTTTATCTATTCTTCCATACTAAGAGAACGTGTCATTTTTCTATCTCAATATAAATCATTTCTCTAAAAAATATACAATGATATTTTCCCCAACATTTCCTGGACATAACATGGTATTATCGATATAATATCCAATCTATTAGAAGGCTTACTTAACCATAAAAGCGTGTGGTATAGCTCACCCCATCCCATACTGATATTTTCTCTAGAACCCACTTCTCTCCCCAAACTATTTTTATGATCATGCTTTATCTTTTATAGGATTTGTGACGAGAGTGGTATCAATGATTTTATTGTATAACCCTTCAATATAATGTGGTATATTACAATACACTACCCGATGGACTATTATTCCCATTGAATATAAATCCTGGTATCATCTCTGAAACAATTTTTAACAACCCAAAAGACCTACAACAAAATATTGCTCACATTGGGCAATTCTCTCAATATTTTTCCTTTATTGTTGTATATACACATAGAAATGACCTCTGTGGAGTATCATAGTGTACAGATTATGTAGTATATTTGTTTTAAATTAAATAAAACTAAAAAAATTATTTAATATGATATTGTTTGATTTTTATTGATATGTTCGTCTTATAATAATAGAAAAATATAATAATTTGAATAAAAAATATTTTTGAAAGATTATTTTTATTTTGTTCTTTTAAATTATAAAATGGTTAAATGGTACTAGTTAACATTTCAGTACTGATTTTAAATATATACCTCATTATTCTTTGTAGATTTGTGTTATTTAATTATTTTAAGTAATTTAAATTAGTTTGAATGCTTGATAAAATTTTTATAATGGTTTTGTGGTCAGAATTAATTTATACTTTTTATTATTACTATAATAATAATTATATATATGATAATATAATATTACAAATAATGGTATTTTTGTAACACTCTGAGCTTCCACGATACGCTTCTCATTCAATAATGCAATAGCTTGCATTGTACGCAACTTTGAGTTCTAACACACCGCGACAAATCAAATTAGCTATTATGAATAGTAATACCCACATTTCAAAATTATAGAAATTTTATATTTCAACGTGGACTTCATTTTTGTATTCATAATATCAAAGTTATCCTATGTTTAATTTTTTGTAATTTTCTGAGAACTTCCATTTTTTTATAAATACTGAAAATACTTAAAAACAACTTTTTTAATCAAAATAATTTATAGTGATAAATTATAATATTGAGTGTTTTAAAAGTATAATTATAATATATTTTTACCATTTTATCCAATGGTGTTCATTAGAATTAATTTCACTTTGAAATTGGACATAAACAATTGTCAATATTTTGATTGATATTCTTTCTTAAAACAGGCTATGTGTTGTGACAGCGGGAATTAATTAGAAAATTAATTAATGAAACTTATAGGTTTGGAATTTTTCAAAATATACATCATTTTTGAATTCATAATATCAATTATAGCTTACGGTAAAATTTTGGCACTATTCTGAAAAACTTCAATTTTTGATGAATAGTGAAACCTCTAAGTGGTAGTTAAATAACTGATTTTTTCATTTTAATGAAATATTACCACTTCTGTGATTTTATTTTCAAAAATACGACATACATGGTTGTCATTAGGAAGTAAAATTTGGTTCAATGGGATTAAAATAATTTTTGGTGAATAGTAACTTTTAAGTTTAATTAATCGTGATTAAAGGTAATGAGTGTAATTAAAGGAAAAGATAATGTTATAGTAATATTAAATGACCTTTACACTTGTCCTACCCTTATTGGATGAGTCATGGCCGACCAAGACAATCCATGGGTCAACTTGGAGACCCCATGGAGCCACTTTGGTAGGAAAATGACATTAAAAACTTTTTATTTAATGTTAAAATAAAAATCTCACAAACATAAGTTGTTTTACTAAAACAATTTTTAAATGGGGTGATACAAGTCATATTTTTGACTATAAAAATTAATTAAAAAGATAAAAATATTTCCTACATCATGATAAATTTTTTATAATTTTTAGACATTATATAAATTAAATTATTTATGACACCATGATGATGCTGCGATTACCTCATTGATTAACGATTTAAATAAAATGAAATGATAATGTAAAATCAAAGTCTTACACTTTTACAAAGACTATTGTATGGGTATATTTCTAACCCTTATCACCTTATCCTCTAAAGATATAATTGTGTGGCCTCTAAAATCTGAAAAGTATCTCATAATAATGTAACATTTCCTTACTTTCCAAGAGTGCCCCTCCTCTCCACTTATAAAAGGCCCCCACCACTACCACCTTACCCACACATTCAAAGAATTTTGGCTCAGCCAACCTCTGACCAAATACTCTCCCAAATTCCCAATCTTACACCTAGAATCCTCACTTTGGGGATAATTCTTCCCAAGGAATCCTTTGGCTCAAATCAAAAAGAGTTACCCGATTTCAAGGTAATGTCCTCTCTAATGTTGTTTTGTTTTATTTTGCTTCTCCAAACCCCAAACCTATTTTTATTCATTTCATTTGTAACAACACCATTATCCTAAATATACTATAATGTTTTAATAAGAATTATTAGAACTACACTTACACAAACTTACATCTAATGGTTAAAGAACATACTGTTTCTATGGATGGCGAATTTTGCGACACGAAACGATGATTGTTCAATATTCTTTTAACACCTATAATGGTGGCCATTTTGATGACAATATTTTCATATATGATATATATATATATTATGTTTATGTTTTCCTTATGCTTCGGTATTTTTCATTGGTGTCATACTTTATGATTTTCATTATGGATAAACGCGATAATTTCATTTTAGGAAGTGCGGACTACCGCCCCCTCAAAGTGATTTGAATCGTTAATGCCATATGTGGGATGTATAAAGGATGGAGTAAATGGTATTATACATTATATTATACTGGAATTATATTATACCTTTATATAATTATAACTCCATTCCATTAAATACGAAATAGAAATTAAAGTAGTGTTCATGCATACGTACGGCTTATCGTCTCCATGAACGGTGCATTTCATTTCATACCTCTAAATGTTATGTAATATTATAAATGAATGTATATGCATGATATATATGATGTATTTTATATATACATCATGAATATAATTATGGATATAATGGATATATTACCACATGATCAAAGTGTGATTATAAGAAGTTTATTATTGACTCAAGTACCTAAGATCGTCAAAACGACTGTTATTAACATAAATAATTACATAATGTTCTTAACATGGTAATAAGTGATATAAAATGAATAATAAAGTTGAAAAAGTTTCTTAAGAAATTATAAACTAACTCTAGTTTATTATTGAGGAGATCAAAGAATGGTCGAGTGAATTCGGACACGAGGTAAGGGAACTTCTTAACCCAATCTCCATTCTTTGGGTTAATATCCTACTTTCAAATTATGTCATGATATTATTATGTCATATCTTGTATTTTTACTTTCTTTATGTGTACTTATAGTGAATAAAAATAATAGATCTATTTTATTTAAAAAAATGATCTTTGTAGGGACTTCGTCTCAATCTCCTTTCATTAAGGCATATTTGGTTTTATACACATCTTTCATTTATACGGTGTATAAAACCCTTTGACTTTTACGTTTATTCAAAAGGAATATTTTTATATGAAGTGTTTTACTAAACGACAAAAAGGAATGTTTTTCTTGTCGTACGTATGCGGCGACAATGACTTCTCCGCCGTCGTGACCATTATTTGAGTTTCGGCTTCCTCTACAAGCCTTAACATTTTTTAAAAATGAAAAATAAATATCAAGTTTTAATTTTCATTTATTTTGGTATTGAAAATGGTATTTAAAGTGTTTTTATTATATCAATGTGTTGTATTGATATCTTGTGATTGAAATGTGGTAATGTTATGTTTCCTTAATGCATATTTTATGTGATATGATTATGTTGTGGTTTATGATATGTTTAAACCTGTTCATATGAAGAATGAATTGGACATAACAAGGGACGGGTGGATCCCGCTATAGCTCCTCGATGCATTGGTAGGTCTCATGAGAAAAACTATTTTCTTGGCATGAGGCCTTGACAAAATCTTATTTGTAGTCTCGGCACGAGGCCTTGGCTACGTGGTTATGATAGTCTGGCATTATGCATTCCATCATTATGAATGTGGTTATTGATATTGCATGTGATTATTCGACCAGTAGAATATCAATGTGAATAAGTAAATTACATTATTTCATTTTACATTTTCCATATTATGTTGAAGTTCATGTTTAAAAGGATTTTTTTAGTTATACATTGCCTTAAATGTTTATGTTTATTTATGAAAGCTTCGGCTATATTGTTATCCTTATTGAGCATCTGAGCTCACCCCTTTCAATTTTTTTATATTTTCCAGGATGTGAAGAAGTATTTTATGAATGACCTAAAGGGATAGTCAGAAGAGGATATGAGTGTGGACTATGGAGACTTTGTTATTGTAGATTTTCACTTTATTATGTAATGTAACATTTATGAATGTATGTAGTGTTTCCAAGGCTACTAAACTAATCGGTCTTTCGAGACATGATCTTTTTTTATCATGCCAATGTTACGAAGTAAGGCACCGACTCCGGTTAACTGGGGTTTGGGCATTACAGTTGGTATTAGAGGTAGTTTAGTACTAACCTTGGAAGTTATATTTTGATAAACTCTAATTAGAGCACATAGCCCGAAGATAGATTTTAAGGATTAGTATACAAGAAATTCCTTGAATTTTGGTATTATAGAGATTTTGTGAGTTTTCCGAGTAATACATCCCTGTATGGATATGAGCAGGTAGAGGCGGCTCTGGCACAGATGTACCTAGGGGTAAAACTTGAAAACACCACTTTGATCTAGACTCGAACGGGAACTGGTGCACGACAACGGGCCTTGCTGCACTCTTGGTTACGACACTCCCAGGGGATATGCTTAGGATAAATCTCATTTTCTTTACAAACCACTTTGAAGGGTTATGAGTATATACTTCCTCAAAGAAAACTTTTTTTATGATTATGGATTGTATCCATAAATAGTTCAATTAGTGTTAAGTGTTTTAAAAGTATGGAATTATGTATTTTGATTCATAAACTAATCTAGTTTATGCCATTGTTTAGAAATGGCACCTAGTGGAAGGAATGTAAACTGTATCAATACACGCACTCCGTATAGGGATTTCCCTCCAGATCAAGATAATTATTGTGGATCTGTAGATACAACTGGAGATGATCAACTTATTACCATACTAGGACAACTCACTCAGGTTATGAATAATAACCTTACTCTTATGGAGAACCATGATCCACAACACGGAGGATCAATGTTAGACCGGTTCATGAGGCAACAACCGCAAACATTTAATGGGGGTAAAAATCCATTAGTATCTGAGCATTGGATAAACTCCTTCGAGAAAATATTCCATGCCTTGTGGAGTAGCGAAATGGAGAAGGTTATCATGGCAGTTTACCGCCTCACTGGAGATACCGATCAATGGTGGTCATTGATCCAAAATACAAAGGAAGATGAAGAAGTATCAAGTATGGAATGGAGAGAGTTGAAATATCTTTTCTTAGAAAAATACTTTCCACATGACCATCAAGCTGATATGGAAAGACAATTTCTGAGTCTGACACAAAAGGAGCATGAGAATGTCGCAAAGTATGAGGCTAACTTTACAAGGTTAGCGAGGCATGAAGTAGATTATATATGTAACCCAAGAAGTAACATTGATTGTTTCATTGATGGGTTAAAACCATTTATCCATAGAGCTTTAGTATCACAATCTTTCTCAACATACGAAGATATAGTCTCATGTGCTATCAAGACAAAAAAGGAATTCTCTAAGTCTTATGACAATAAAGTAAAGAAAGAGAAGAAGAGAACGGTGGAACAAGAGACGGATAAAGGGAAAAAGGGAAAGAAGGATTTTCCATTATGTGATAATTGTGGGAAGAATCACCCGGGTACTTGCCTAAAAGGAATGGGAGTTTGTTATAAATGTGCAGAAAAAGGTCACTAGGCTCGTGATTTCAAGGGAAAGAAAGAGGCTATCAATGTTGAATGCTACAATTCTAGAGAAATGGGGAATTATTAAAATGAATGTCCTAAGCATTCGAGAAACATACCTCAGAAAAGGCCAAGGGGTCAAGGCCAATCTTATGTTGTGACTACAGTTGAAGCGGAATAATTAATGTATTGGTTCTTTTGGACTCATGGATTATATTCTGGTTATTAGAATAATGTGATATATATATATAAGGATTGTACTGTAGTTCATGTTGATTTCATTAAGGAATTAATATGATGAAGGTAATCATATTTTTGTAATTGACAATAAGAGAAACCTTACCTTGTCTGAGGAATCTGATGATACAATTGATTTGGGAATTTAGAGACCTTTTAGAAAAATTCTGGAAAGAGGTATTTTGGATAACTATATAGGTAGGAATGGATTAAGCTGAACCTTGGATAGTATTTTTTATGGTTAAAACATTTCTAATGATTACTTTTGGAATATTATAATACTATATTTTTAGGAAAAGGACAACATGCAGGTTGGGGGATAACCCGTCGCGTCGGACAAAGCTGTAGGAATCGAACCCACAACCATAGTGCGACATGCCTTTATTACCAACCACTAGCTTACAGGAAGTCCCTGGTTATTACAAAATAGTTTTACTAATCTAAATGGTATGTTTTAATATTTGGAACCTTATACAATTAGGAGAAATAGAATATTTTTTTGTTCTATTACCTTTTATAGTGAAAGATGGGTTTGTGGTAAAAATTTATTAAAGAATGAATGTCTACATGACAAGTATGTATATTCCCTTACGTTCTTAGTAAATCTCCTAAATAAACTCCTCAACTTTATAAAAGGTAACTTAAAACAAAAACGTTGCCGATTAACTTTTCCAACTGGGGATTCAATGACCGTTTAACCAATCACAAGTTTGTGATTTTCTTATGGTTAACTTTCTCCTAATCCAGTTTTCTACAACTCTCAATCAGACCTTGATTGTTTGTTTTTCTTCCATATCCATATTTTCATAGAATCCTAGTATGGGCTATCTCATGTGACCTTTGTACTTCTATTTATTTCTTTTAATGTTATATTTTTATTAACCTTATTTCTAATGTGGGTTTTTCACAAAGGTATTTTCTATTTTCAACATTTTATTTTCAAAGAAAAATTTCAAATTTCGAGGACGCAATTTATTGAAGGAGGGGAGAATTTACCACCATGATCTTCCACGATATGCTTCTCATTCAATAATATTATAGCTTGCATTGTACGCAACTTCGAGTTCTAACACACCGCAACTAATCAAAGTAGCCGTTATGAATAGTAATACCAACTTTTTAAAATTATAGAAATTTTATATTTCAATGTGGACTTCATTTTGGTATTCGTAATATCGAAGTTATCCTAAGTTTAATTTTTTGTAATTTTTTGAGAACTTCCATTTTTTTATGAATAGTGAAAAATAATTAAAAACAACTTTTTTAATCAAAACAATTTATAGTGATAAATTATAATATTGAGTGTTTTAAAAGTATAATTAGAATATATTTTTACCATTTTATCCAATGGTGTTCATTAGAATTAATTTCAATTTGAAATTGGACATAAACAATTGTCAATCATTTGATTGATATTCTTTCTTAAAACACGCTATTTGTTGTGACAACGGGAATTAATTAGAAGATTAATTAATTCAACTTATATTTTTGGAATGTTGCAAAATAGACATCATTTTTGAATTCAGAATATCAATTATAGCTTAGGGTAATATTTTGGCACTATTCTAAAAAACTTTATTTTTTGATGAATAGTGAAACCACTAAGTGGTAGTTAAATAAATGATTTTTTCATTTAAATAAAATATTACGACATCTGTGATTTGATTTTCAAAAATCCGACATACATGGTTTTCATTAGTAAGTAAAATGTTATTCAATGGGATTAAAATATTTTTTTGGTGAATAGTAACTTTTAAGTTTAATTAATCGCGATTAAAGGTAATTAGTGTAATTTAATGTAAAGATAATGTTATAATAATATGAAATGACCTTTACACTTGTCCCAACCCTTTTGGATGAGTCATGGCCGACCAAGACTATCCATGGATCAACTTGGGGACCCCATGGAGCCACTTTGGTAGGAAAATGACCTTAAAAACTTTTTATTTAATGTTAAAATAAAAATGTCACAAACATAAGTTATTTTACTAAAACAATTTTTAAATGGGGTTATACAAGTCATATATTTGACTAAAAATATTCATTAGAAAGCTAAAAATATTTCCTATATCATGATAATTTTTTTATAATTTTTAGACATTAAATAAATTAAATTATTTATGACACCATGATGATGTCGTGATTACCTCATTAATTAACGATTTAAATAAAATGAAAAGATAATGTAAAATACTAGGCTTACACTTGTCCAAAGCCTATTGGATGGGTAGATTTCGAACCCTGATCACCGTAGCCTCTAAATATATATTTCTGGGTCCTCTAAAATACGAAAATTATCTCATAATAATGTAACATTTTTTACTTTCCAAGAGTCCCCCTCCTCTCCACTTATAAAAGGCCCCCACCACTACCACCTTACTCACACTTTCAAAGAATTTTGGCTCGGCCAACATCGGCCCAAATACTCTCCCAAAATGTCACTCTTACTCCTAGAATCCTCACTTTGGGAAGAATTCTTCCCAAGGAAGCCTTTGGCTCAAATCAAAAATAGTTACCCGATTTTAAGGTAATGTCTTCTCTTATGTTGTTTTGTTTTATTTTGCTTCTCCAGCCCCCAAAACTCTTTTTATTAATTTCTTTTGTAACAACACCAGTATCCTCAATATACTAGGATGTTGTTATAAGAATTATTCGAGCTAAAATTACACACACTTACATCTAATGGTTAATGAACATACTGTTTCTATGGATGGTGAATTTCTGCCTCACGAAACGATGATTGTTCAATATTATTTTAACAACTCTAATGGTGGACATTTTGATGACAATATTTTCATATATGATATATATATTATGTTTATGTTTTAATTATGTTTCTGTATTTCTCATTTGTGGCATACTTTATGATTCCCATTATGGGTAAACGTGATAATTTCATTTTAGGAAGAGCGGACTACTACCCCCTCAAAGTGATTTGAATTGTTAATGCCATATGTGGGATGTATAAAGGATGGAGTAAATGGTATTATACAATATATCATACTGGATTTATATTATACCTTTATATAATTATATCTTCATTCCATTAAATATGAAATAGATATGAAAGTATCGTTCATGCGTACGTACGGCTTACCGTCTTCATGAACGGTGCATTTCATTTCTTACCTCTAAATGTTATGTAATATTATAAATGAATGTATATACTGGATACATATTTTCTATATTATATATACATCATGAATATAATTATGGATATAATGGATATATTACCACATAAACAAAGTGTAATTATAATAATTTTATTTTTGACTCATGTACATAAGATCTTCAAAACGACCGTTATTAAAATAAATAATTACATAATGTTCATAACATGGTAATAAGTGATATAAAAAGAATAATAAACTTGAAAAAGGTTATTAAGAAATTATAAATTAACTCTATTTTATTATTCAGGAGATCAAAGAATGGTCGAGTGAATTCGGACACGAGGTAAGGGAACTTCTTAACCCAATTTCCATTCTTTGGGTTAATCTCCTACTTTCAAACTATGTCATGATATTATTATGTCCTATCTTGTATTTGTAATTTCCATATGTGTACTTATTGTGAATACAAATATTTGATCTATTTTATTTAAAAAAAATGATCTTTGTTGGGACTTCGTCTCAATCTCCTTTCATTGAGGCATATTTGGTTTTATACACATTTTTCATTTATACAGTGTATAAACCCCTTTGAATTTTATGTTTATTCAAAAAGAATCTTTTTTATATGATGTATTTTACTAAATGACAAAAAGTAATGTTTTTCTTTTCGTACGTATGCGGCGACAATGAATTCTCTGCCGCCATTACCATTATTTGAGTTTCGGATTCCTCCTCAAGCCTTAACATTTTTTGAAAATGAAAAATAAATATCAAGTTTTAATTTTATTTTATTTTGGTATTGAAAATGGTTTTGAAAGTGTTTTTATTATATCAATGTGTTGTATTGATATCTTGTTATCAAAATATAGAAATGTTATGTTTCCTTTATGCATATTTTATGTGATATGATTATGTTATGGTTTATGATATGTTTAAACCTGTTCATATGAAGAATGTATTGGACATAATAAGTGATGGGTGGAGCCCGCTATAGCTCCTCGATGCATCAGTAGGTCTCCTGAGAAAAAATAGTCTCTTGGCATGAGACCATGACAAAATCTTATTTGTAGTCTTGGAATGAGGCTTTGGCTACGTGGTTATGATAGTCTGGCATTATGCATTCAATCATTATTAAAGTGGTTATTGATATTTCATGTGATTATTCAACCAGTAGAATATCCTTGTGAATAAGTAAATGTAATTCTTTCATTTTACATTTTCCATATTATGTTTAAGTTCATGTTTAAAAGGATTTTGTTATATTTATACATTTCCTTAAATGTATATGTTTATTTATGAAATATTCTGTTATATTGTTATCCTTACGGAGCATCTGAGCTCACCCCTTTCAATGTTTTAATATTTTCCAGGATGTGAAGAATTATTTTATGAATGACATACATGGATAGTCAGAAGAGGATATGAATGTGGACTATGGAGACTTTGTTATTGTAGATTTTCACTTTATGATGTAATGTATCATTTATCAATGTATCTATTGTTTCCAATGCTACTAAACTAATCGGTCTTTTGAGACAAGATCTTTTGTGATCATGCCAATGTTACGAAGTGATGCACCGACTCCGGGTAACTGGGGTCAGGGCGTTACAATTTTAATGAATTTATTACCATAACCCATTGAATCTTTTCATTCCTGAGATATATGGTGCCTTTAAATAAGATTATTTTAACCATATTTCATGATATTATTCAAGAAAGGGGTATTATTCATTTAATTTGTATACCATTATTTTATTATTATATCCTTCAATAAAAATCATACTTATAAACCAATATTTTTGAAATAATTTCATCAAATTATTATTTTTTGAAACATTATTTCTAATAACAATAGATTAATTATATTATGTGAAATTAGATGTGAAAATTAAGTTGAATTGTAAAATGATGTTAGATTTTCCTAAATTATTCTAAAAAATGAATGGTCAAAATTATTAATCATGATAGATGGAATATGAAAATAATGAATACATATCTATAAATTATTTTAGTGATATACAATCTATGATTTTCTAAAATATTATTTTAGTGATATTTTAAAGGGGTGTATTGATTTTGACTTTTATAAAACTGAAAATAACTTCAACCATTTATGAATCAAATTTAAAATGATATATAAATGTTTAGATGATGAAAAAATAATCTCAGGAGGCCCACAATATGATGAAAATGATAATGGATAATATTATAGTGATGAGATAGATTATACTTATTAAATAAATTTCTTTAAATTTGTGTTCCTTGGTTTCTTTATTTCTGGATGTAAATAAACATTTTTTATCTTAGAATTTAGATAAGATTATTTTGACTATTCAGGTGTGATCTAAATGAATATTCATTTAGGTTTTCAGTCATTAATGGAAGTGTGAAATAGGAAAAGGAGTTCCCTATCTAATTTTTTTATGATCACAACAACAAAAAAATGTCCTAAATTTTATTTTGTAGTATATTTTGTACATAGTTTATATATTTATTTTGGAAAATATGGACCAAAAGAATGTATATAATATAAAACACCAAGTTACATTGAATGCCATCATTGCATAGAAGCATTAGACAACTAATAAATTTAACAATAACACTTGATATTCTGTTAAGACCACAGTCTTACTAGTAGAGAAAATCGGTCATCCAATGGAGTCTGTAGGGACAAGGATATATATATATTAATGTCACTATATTTCTTGCATCTTAATTTATGAAATGTATAATAGAATTAAATTTTTGGTCTAAATGATTTTATTCTATCCATTAGTCGACTTCTTCAAATCAAACCTCCTACAACACATATAAATGTGATAAATAGATATCATTTTAGGTGAAGATCTTATCAAAAAAACCTATACTAACCAATAGCCACTAAATGATTCATGATCAATCCATAATGATATTTTATAATAAATATTCAATAACAATTCCTTTTTTAAATTGAATTCCAACTTCAACTACTTTATTCCAATTTCAATTTCTTCTATTATTTTTTATTCTTTTTTTATTAATTCCATGTTTCAATTATTAATGTATA
Source organism: Viscum album (assembly GCA_963277665.1). Taxonomy (NCBI): domain Eukaryota; kingdom Viridiplantae; phylum Streptophyta; class Magnoliopsida; order Santalales; family Viscaceae; genus Viscum; species Viscum album. Next base: position 309,708,811 of record OY728158.1, read on the forward strand.
CACTTTTACCACTTTTTTATCAATATCTCTCCCTTATATTTAATATTACACTAAATATTTAATTTATAGTGGATTTATATTTAATGGGTTTGTAAAAAATCAATATCTTCTTCATCTTCTTATTTAGAAACTCACCAAAGTTAATGTGAGAGTTTTTGGTTCATTGTATTTGTTAAAACAATTTTTTTCTTCTCTAGTTATAAATTTATACTAAAACATAGGAATTACATTATAATTATTTCCTTCATAATTTTTGTTAAAACGAGGGTAAATAAATAAACCTCTAAAGTTTTCTTGAGAGAATAATATATACGGGACATTCTTTATCTTTTTTCGAACACCTTTATCAAAGTGTGACTTTTTAATTTTTGGACATTGTTTCATGATTAACTTTCTATATTTTTATTTATTTTTTTAATTTATTTTTTTCATAATAATTTGATTTAGTTTATTCAATCATTTTATAAACACGTTAAATTAAATTCACATATGTATTTATATTTTAATTTGAAAAATATGTTTTATCAAAGGTTGATTCTCAATTTGAAAATATTATTATAATTTTATTCAACCTATTTAAAGATAAAAAATTTTAAAAAATATTTAACACATTTCCCAGAAATAATTTTTTAAATGGATACTTTTTAAAATAGCCTTAGTGCTCCTGTGGAGAAATATATGGGTTGTATACCTTATTTTGATGGTTACAACTATATTATTTGTTAAAATCATGTCTCATCATTTCATATATCTATTATTTATCCCTTATGTGAAATTATCATGAATGGTTATATTACTATTATTGAAAAAGATGAAAAACAGACACCAAATGTTATTATTTCATTTTAATTAGATGGGTAGTCTATTAATAAAATTTATTTTGGATTAGAAAAAAATGTATTTAATCATATATCTATATGATAAAATTATCATGAAATATATAAACTTATAGAATTTATCCAAGATGTATCATGTGATGCTAATGAAACTACACCTGTAATGATTTGGAATAATTTTTAATGTTTTCTTATGCATCTAAATGAATATGTTACTTAGATGTTTATATGACTTATAGATATATTAAATATATGAAATTGTCTTGGAGATGATAATACTAAATAAACTATAATAAGATATGTACTTTGGGTACTTTATTATGTTGGTAATCATAGTTGATGTAATCCCAAGATGAGAAGAATACAAAGAATGCTCCAGCCAAGGGGCTCAAAAAAATATTTCATGATATATGATATCACAATATATAGAAAATAAAATAAAGAATAAAAATATGTAATGGAGAAAAAGTTTATTACATTTAGCTAAAATGACCATTACTCTTACGATGGTGATTAAATAGATAATCTTTCAACGATGATGGAAAAAAATTACAAAAGATTGAGATCCTTCCAATGTACTGAATGATGTATGATCTATTTCTAAAAGATATAAAATACGTCAATTCTAAAAAATGTATATATAATTTCAGAAATCCCCTTAATATAAAATTATATTTAAAATTAGAAACAAATCTTTTAAAGTTTCAAACTATAGTGGAAGAAGCGATTCCTTGTCCTCAAGTAAGTCATAAGATGAAGGATTTATGTTTTTCAAACCATAATTAATGGTAATTATTGAAAAAACTCTAACTAATTTTCTTCTTCCTCATCAATGTCCTCCTATTCATCATTCTCCACATATCACCTCATAATATAATATCATTAATATTCTCTTTGTTAACCTAAATATAGTTCATAACTTTTTTCACAAATGTAGAATAATACATTAAAAGAAGAATAATGAATCTCATAAATAAAAGGTCCAACCCACAATCTAAAAATATAAACTGAACAAGTAATTAAATGTTCAACTGAATGTTCATGAGTTACAATATTATATCCACGATCTCAAATAATCTCAAACAAAATATTTCCCAATGATAAAATAAATCTCTGTAAATTTATTAGTATATAATTCCATAAAAAATAAAAAATTATATATTGGGTTTGTAAATAATGATATTTCATAAAAAACATGACATTAGGTAAATGATATTATTAAAAAAATTAATTTTAATAATACGAGCATATAATTTTTTCTTTTATTTTAAAACAGTCTCGATATATTTGACTAATTATTATCCATTATTCATCATATATGATATCTAAAAATCACATTCAATCAAAATTTGACTTCCAAACACTCTCTTAGATAACATTTTTGGTCCAAAATTCTAAGTACCAAAAGATTACATTTATTTTTTATGGGAAACATGTAAATTAGTAAATAAGAAAAGGAATTTTGATACATAGATAGTATAGTCTCTTTACAAAATTATAGTGACTTCTCTTAATATAAGTAAATTTAAAAACATCATAGAGGACACATAATTTTAGTTATAATTCAAGTAGTAAACGTTTTTTATTTTTACAATATTTTTTTCATTTATATGCCTACAAAAATCATTATACATTGATGATATAAAAAAATTCTTATAATTATTCAATTATATGATAATGGTTTTAAAATATCTGATAAAAATGATTCTATAAGTTTTTTTAACACCAAAATGAAACTTTCATATATTATTTTATTTTAAAAATATAAATATTATCATTTCAAAATATATTTCATCACAAAAAGTTCAATGTGTTATCCATAAAGAAAATGAGTATTGGAATTGGAATATATTACACAATTAAAAATAACACTAATTAGTATCAACTTACTACATCATGTATGAGACATTCAAAAATTTCACTTCAAATAAAATGTTGTGTTTAAACTACAAAAATATATAATGGAACAACAAAAATACATCCTAAATAAGAATTATATAATAATATAGCTTTGGATCATCCTATCCTTTATCTTTTTGGGAAAAATAATGTCAAAATTAATGGAATAAAATTATATTCATTTATTAATGTTGATGATTATATGAAATTACCGTGGGTATTTTCATATAGAACAATATTTAGGCCTATAATGTATTTAAAAGATTTCCCATGATTGTGTAAAATGAAAATGGGAACAAAATAATTTCAATTTAAATGGATCATGGGAGATAGTTTAATAATAATGAGTTTCAAAAATATTGTTCATTTCAATGTTATAATGAAAAAATGTCCAATCTTAGAACACCATAAAATGGGATTATCAAAATATGGAATCATACGCTTCAACACTTATCAAGATACCTTGGGAATAATTTCAAATTCCCAAAACTAATATTGGGTTGATGAATTCAGAAACACGTTTTTATCATAAATCATGTTCTCTTTTGAGCTATCATAAAATATTCTCTTTATGAATATTGGAAAAATAAAATTCAAAAATTTGTATTTTAATAAGGGCTTAGAGGTAAATGATATATTCATAACACTGAGGAAAACTTCAGGATATATTATCCAAAATAAGACAAATGAATATATATTGGGTAGTTGAACTCATTTGAATTATACTAAGTCCTAAAATAAATAAACGAAACTACTGATGATTAATTTCATAAAAATTTTAATAAAAATATTCCATAAACATAATCCCAATTCAATGATATTTTAGATAACCTTGTTCCTTTGATTTTCATTGATCTTCCTTATCTAAAATATCAAATTGAGGGTGAATATTCTTCCAATAATGTAACTAAATATTAATGAAATTCCATTGTCCAACCATATGAAAATATTAACACTAATTTCCAAGATGGTACTCATACTAGAATATAGGTCTTAAATAAATTTTAGAATCATTATGTTTTTAATTTTCTAGATCCTCAATACCCTTATGATTTTAATTACTATGAAAATTATGTTTTTAAAAAAAATAGCTAAACCAATTCCATTATGAAAAGTTTTGGACTATTTTTGAATAACTAAATGTATAGATGTTATTTTTTAAAAATTCATTTTCATATATAATTTATATGAGAAAAGAACATCCCATGTTAAAAATATAGAACTATATCCAAAGTATATAATCAACAATGGAATTGATTTCAGTGAAACCTTTACACCGTTTTCTCAATTAGAATCTTGTAGAATATTTTCTTGATTCATCACTCTTTGAGTCCTAAACATTTTCAAAGGGTTGTTATGTTTGATTTATTTTATTTATAGGATTTTTTTGGAATAATGTAACAACCTGAGTTTTGGCTATCATATAATGATGATACTATGCATTTACTTTTGTTAAACCATTTTATCCAAAAAAAATTTAAAGGACAAACATAAGGAACTATATTTAATTTACAACACTGTAGTGTTTATAATAAACTTAGAGGAAAATAGTAAACATAGTAACAAAAAATACCTATTAAAACCCCGATTAGAGGTACTGGAAGACCCCTAATCACCACAACGAGGCCTAATAAGTAATGGAGATCCTTTGAGTCAACTAAAGAAAAACAACAACACCATAGTAATCATGAATACTCTTCTAACCATCAGTGGTATTGGGAGAACCATATTCTTCGGTTACCTTTAGTTTGAAACACCCAACCCCACTGTTTTTATAGGGGTCTTTTAGAAATTATGACTGTTATATATATATGACTGTTGGGTTTTTAAAGTTTCTCTTTTTATAAAAATATGGTTTCTATAACCTTATGGCATTTCAAGTATGTTAAAATGTTCAAATTATTTGAATTATATTTTCAAATATCATAATTTTAAAATAAAATGTTACACTTATAAAGGAACCAAATTGATTTTACATAATACAATTTGCTAAAAACCTAGTATTTTAGCACCTTATAAATGTTTTAAAAGTAATGTTTAAATAGTATCTTATAATAATATACCCTTAAATAATTATTCCAAAATATATTTTCTTAGATATTTAAAAATATGTATTTTGAATTAGGAAAAACTATTTATCTTTTAAATCAAATGGTAGAGTATGTTATAAATTGGATTTTAGATTTTAAAAGTTATAATATCTTAAAACTTATAAAATTTTATACAAATTAAATTTTTTAATATTAGTATTACATTTTTTAAATGAAACCATTCAGTGATGGGTGGTCTTGATCGCCCATTGAATATCGCAATAAATCGAAGCTATCCATGCATCCAACGTCGCACGAATGACCCCATGCAGCCCTCATCCATCTGATCATTCCAGGACCGAATCTCAGCCTTTGATTTATTTAAACTCACTCAACTCATCTCCCGCTCTCCATCCAGTCGTCTGATATCTCTTAGATATAATATTAGTCATATGTTTCATCTTTTTGTCATCATATCCCCATCATCTTCCTCATCATGATCTATTCCAGTGCACTGGTTCACTCGAGGATGCCTCGATCACCACTATTTACATTTCTCTCCTTGACTCTTGCACACCCAACCACCTAGGGTATTGTATCTTCTTCTTCCCTACACTAGCCAACCTTTTAGGTAGATTAATTTTAAATGCACCGATGCCTCTACTTAAACCCCCTGCCCATGAAACCCTACGGGTTTCTTCTCCTCTTTCTCTCCCTCGAACTCCCAGCAAATCCAACATGCTTACCCCTAGTTCGAGCTTCCTCCTCAATCCCGGTAAGGGTCCTTTCATCTTTTATGTTCATTTAGAGAAACCAATACTATTATAAACTTGGTATATAATGTTTATATATGTATATATATAACACAAAACCATTTGTCTGAAATTTTTTGAAGGGTGTTTTCCATCGTGTTATTAGAAGGGTTACATATGTAAGAATCCTTTTTAATTTTTTTAACGATTCTGTATTACAAAACCTAAAATTATATTTATGTATATTGTGTATATACAGTTTTTTATATAAAAATATATATATTTATAACTCAAACTCAGTCTTTTTTTAGGGTATCCAAGATTATTCAGTATGTTATACTAGATAATATATTTTTATAAAGGTTACTTTTGATCCAACTCTTAACATGTATATTCATTATGTAAACCTTGTATATATAACTATATATTTATATATGTTTATGTATTTCAAAACAAGACAGTTATGGTTTTAGTGGATGAATACCAATCTTTGAAAGATATTTAAGATGCAAACTAGGCCTTTGGTTTAAGTACAATTATGTTATAGTTTAAAACAAAAGTTTTAATATATTTATGTATTTATAGTTTCATGAACATTAAACCCCCATATGGTTTTTATTTTCAAATAAATAATTGATAAGTAGTTAGAGGTTTCCAGAACTCAAGAAATTTTAATTCCCTTGTTTATTTTGTGTAAAACCCATATATATTCTTGGGTTATATATGGTTATGTTAATATATTTTTATGAGAGTAATTTTGAAACCCTAATTTCAATTAATGGTTGTTAATATTTTAACACTTTTGGGATTTTTGGGTTTGTCTATGATATTTTGTATTTTCCTATACACTAATGAGATTTCATAATTTTAATATTATTATCTACATTGAACATTAAAGGGATATGCTCTGACATGCCCCAAATGTATTAGAAAATAAATGTATTTATAAATCATGTTATGCTTGCATGAAAATTTAACACATAATGAGTTTGCAACAATGTTTATTGTGGGTTAATCACATTTATGATTTAGCCTATTTGCATGTTCAGTTCCATGTTTAGCAGCATATTTAATGACAAGTATCTATGTTTTTCATTTCCAGGAAACAAGAATTTTAAAGATTATCACTTTATTATTTCAGTTGACAACACCTTTTCATCTACCATTTGATGTGGTTTAGTAATTTTCCATTGTATATATAATTTTTAGTAAACCATGCCTTATTTTGATAAATTTTTCCATGTTTGTAATGATATCTATCACATTATGTGTTTTTGGACCAATTGTATAATGGTTTTTCCTTGTCCATATCATTGATCATCCTACATGCATATGACACATCATAAGAATGAACCAGTAATCATGTTACCCAATGTGGTATGGGATACCTATGGTAATATGAAAATGAATTATTCAAGGTGGTATGTGACATCTTTAATATACAAACCCGTTGAAGTAAATTATGATCTATGTGGCTCATATGATAATAAATAAAAATGAAGGGTGCGCCCTAATAGCGCTCCAATGCATTGGGTAAAGACTTAATCTCTAGAGATGACCATTTTAATGATACCATGGTGAATAACCATTGTAATTTTTTTTATGAAACCTTGGGGATGGACCTTGGTGACACGGAAATGGTTGTCAAAGTTAAATGTTGAAGCCAAATATTCAAGTTATGTTACAATTTCTTTTCAAAATGATATGCATATTCTTTCACTACTCATGTCGTTATATTTTTTTATCAAGTTAATATTGATGTCACTAGTAAAGGTTTAGGGAATGATTTGAGTTTATCTCTTAGTAAGATATTATCCAACTAATGAAATTTAAGTTGATTCCTTTATGCACAACTCTGATTATGTGTTACTCTTAACTATTTAATTTGTGTTTAAATAATCAAATGTCATACCTGTTTATGATGACCTTTATTAGTCCTTTGAAAATTGTCATAATTGATTCATGTATTCCTGGAAAATCTTAATTGAGCACTTTCATGTTATGTTACATGTATTACAGTTTTCCTTAAGAGAATGTTCTATGGATAGTTTTAAATAATGATTTCAAAAGTTACATTGGTTTAATTTAAAACCCCTTATTGGGAATTCTTCTTCTCACTTGATGTTTTGATTAAAAAAATTTAGGTAACAACTTTTATCAGGTGAAACATCCATGAAGTTGATGGTTTCCCAAAGCCAGAACTGAACTTGATCCTCTGTAGGGGACGTGATGTGTGTTTATCAGTGCTTGTTTTTCTTTCAAAATTACACATCATATTCCTAAGGCTCTGGAGCCTAGTTTTCTGGAGTTGGGTCTTCATAGTTGCTGTCAAAGGGTTCGGTTTGGATAACTCTAGAAAACTGTAACTGAAATAAAGAAAAATATACTTCAGCATTACTAAAAATGAGTTATATTAATTTTCAAATAGAAAATGAAGGTACTAATCTTTTGTCTCTCCCCACTGTGGCCCGAGAGACCATTGTGTCTTTATCTAGCTGAGAGAATTTTATAAACTTTGACCATATCCGCATGACATGAAAACACCTATACGATGTTTCAAACTCACCATGGGTGCTTTGGCTACACCGGGGGTTAGGATTGCATTACCTCATTATGATGATATCCAAATTACCCTCCTATGTACGTCGTGGATGGTACCATGAGGGACTTTTCAAGGTATTCGCGATAGGTGAGGACTTTGGATTTATGTCCCTTGACACTTTTTGAGATTCATCTTCTTCTGGTGACCTCCGAGTGGGCTATCTTTGTCAAATCTTGAACTACGACTTTGGGGGCCAGTTTTTGGACTTCAAAATGATGGATGATGAGTCCAACCTACTGTATTGCGCAAAACAAGTGTATTATGACATCTTCCAACTTTATACCCATCATTCTATACTCAGGAGACGTCGCAGGTGCCCCCATGAGTTTAACCCTGAATGCTCAGCCTTTGTTTGGTTTGAGGAGATAGAGATTTTTGCTTCTCTGTGTGGAGTTCGTGTAGTAGGTCATTATTAGAGACTCAAGCACTGATGTTTTGTGATAAACTTATGTTTTATTGAAATATTTTCTTTTCCATACCATTCTTTACTTTGTTTTTACATTTGGCTGGATTTAAGGTGATTGAACTCCCATCATAAACTTTCAGATGGAAGGACAAAACCACATGTTATGTCTTCCTACTGAGATACTGAAGATTATTGTAATCAAAACCTGTGAAGACGAGTATTGTACACTCACAAACCTGTGCGTAACATACAAGAAATTTTTTGAGGTGACAAATGGTTCGGAGATTCTATGCACCTATCAAAGGAATGCTTCCATTTTCTACCGCATAGGCTGAGCACAATTAGCTGAGGATAAGCGGAGAGGAAAATACCACGAAGGGATCTTCATGTTTTTCACCCTAGGCCAGAACTACACAGACAGAGAAAAATTTTAAGAGGGTTCCTTAGTGGGAAACGTTTGTGAGACCTACATGTTCTAACTCCACAATGTTACCCTATATGAAAACATCAATAACATTGATATTCTCGAGTGAGACATAATTCGGAAATTTCTTTGTATGTTGGTCCATATAGACATTTCCAAACTCTGTACCATTTGATCCTCCCTCTGGAAGCCCGAGTGTTCGGTGCATGAGTTCAACCCATTCTTACCTAAGGGTATCTGGATCAGAGAACTAGAGTTGTTGAGATCCAATTTGGGGATTACACTGAGCACACATGATGATTACCCATGATGGGGTATATGGTTGGAACAACTGTGAGCTTCCTCTTAGTGAGTTTGTATGAAAGGAATTATGAGGACACAATTCTCTGAAGGGGGGAATAATATAACAACCCGAGTTGTGGGTATCTTATAATGATGATACTATGAATTTACTTTTGTTAAATCCCTTTTAACCAAAGAAAAATTTAAAGGACCAACATAACGCTCTATATTAAATTTAGAACACCTTAGTGTTTACAATACACTAATATGAAAAGGGTGAACACACTACCCAAAAATTCCTATTAAAACCCTATTAGAGCTACTGGAAGACAACCAATCACCACAACAAGGCCCAGTATGTATAGAAGATCCTTTGAGACAACTAAAGCAAAAACACATCACCACCGTAATCATGAATACTGTGCTGACCATCAGTGGGATTGGGAGCACCATCTTTTTCGGTTACCTTGAGATTGAAACACCCTACCCCATGTTCTTATAGGGGTCCTTTAGAAATTATGACCGTTATATATATATATGACTGTTGGGTTTTTAATGTTTATCTTTTTATAAAAACTTGGTTTCTATAACCTTATGGAATTTCAAGTATGTTAAAATGTTCAAATTATTTGAATTATATTTTCAAATATCATAATTTCAAAATAAAAGATTACTCTTATAAAGAAACATAATTGATTTCACAAAATCCAAATGGTTGAAATCTTAGTATTTTAGCACCATATAAATTTTTTAAAAGTCATGTTTAAATAGTATCTTATAATAATATACCTTTAAATAATTATTGAAAAATTAATTTTGTTAGAAAATTAAAACTATGTATTTTGAATTAGGAAAAACTATTTATCTTTTAAATAAAATGGTAGAGTATGTTATAAATTGGATTTTAGATTTTAAAAGATATAAGTTCTTAAAACTTATAAAAGTTTATATAAATTCAATTTTTTACAATTAGTATTAATTTTCATAAATGAAACCATTCCATGATGCATGATCCTGATCATCCATCACATATCACGATCAATCGAAGTCGTCCGCGCAACCAACGATGGGCGAACGACCCTGCACATTCCTCATCCATCTGATCATTCCAGTACCAATTCTCAGAATTTGATTTCTTTAAAGCTGCGCAACTCATCTCCCGCTCTCCCTCCAGTTGTCCGATCTTTCCTAGATATAATCTTGGTCATCCATTTCCTCTCCGCATTGTCCTATTTCCGTCATCTTCCCCGTCACGATCCGCTCCAGCGCACTAGTTCACCCGAGGACGCCTCGATCACCTCCATTTCCACTACTCCCCTTGACTCTTGCACACCCACCTCCTAGGGTACTATATCTTCGTAATCCCTGCACTGGCCTACATTTTGGGTCGAGTCATTTTAAATGCTCTGAATCCTAAACTTAAACCCCATTGCCACATGAAACCCCATGAGTTTCCTCTCCTCATTATTTCCATCGAACTACCTGCAAATCCAGCAAGCGTACCCCTAGTTCGAGATTCCCCATCATTCATGGTAAGGGTCCTTTCATGTTTTTTCTTCATTTAGAGAAACCTATACTATTATACACTCGGTATATACAGTTTATATATGTATATATATAAAACAAACCCTTCGGTCTAAAATGTTTTCAAGTGTGTTTTCCATCATGTTATCAGAAGGGTTCCATATGTAAGAATACTATTTAATTTTTTTAACGAATCTATTTTACAAAACCTTAAATTTATATTTATGTATATTGTGTATATATAGCTTTTTATATATAAATATATATATTTATAACTCAATCCCAATCAGTTTTTAGAGTATCCATGATTATTAAGTACGTTATACTATTTAATATATGTTTATAAAGGTTACTTGTAAACCTACTCTTTACATGTATATTCTTTATGTAAACCATGTATATATAACTATATATTTATATATGTTTATGTATTTCAAAACAAGACAGTTATGGTTTTAGGGGATGAATACCTATCATTGAATGATATAATAGCTTCAAACTAGGACTTTGGTTTAGGTATAATTATGTTATAATTTAATACCAAAGTTGTTATATATTTATTTATTTATAGTTTCATGAACATTAAACCCCCATAAGATTTTGTTTTTCAACTAAATAATTGATTAGTAGTTAGAAAATTTCAGAACTCAATAAATTTTAATGGCCTTGTTTATTTTGTGTAAAAACCAATATATATTATAGGTGTATATATAGTCATGTCAATATATTTTTATGAGAGTAATTTCTGAAACACTAATTTCAATTAATGGTTGTTAATATTTTAACACTCTTGGGATTTAAGGGGTTTTCTATGATATTTTGTATTTTTGTGTACACTAATGATCTTGCTTAATTTTAATAGTGTTAACCACATTGAAAGTCAAAGGGATATACCTTGACATGACCCAAATGTATTATAAAGTAAATTGATTTATAAATCATGTTATGTTCCCGTGAAATTTTAACACATAATTAATTTTCTACAATGTTTACTGTAGGTTAATCACGTTTATGATTTAGCCTATTTTCATGTTCAGTGCCATGTTTAGTAGCATATTTAATGACATGTATCAATTCATTTCATTTCCATGAAGCAAGAATTTTATAGAGTATAACTTTATCATTTCATGTGACAACCCCTTTTCATCTACCACTTGATGTGGTTTTGTAATTTTCTTTTTTACGTAGAATTTTTACTAAACCATTCCTTCTTTTGATTAATTATCCCATGTTTGTAATGTTATTTTTCACATCAGGTGTTTTTGGACCAATTGTATAATGGTTTTTACTTGTCCATATCATTGATCATCCTACAAGCATATGACACATCATAATAATGAACCAAGAATCAAGTTACACAAAGTGGTATGGGACACCTTGGGTAATATGAAAACAAATTATTCAAGGTGGTATGGGACATCTTGAATATACAGCCCCGTGGAAGTAAAGTATGATCTATGTGACTCACATGATAATAAAGACAAATTATGGGTGATCACTGATAGTGCTCCAATGCTTTGGGTAAACACTTAATATCTAGAGAAGACAATTTTAATGATACCTTGGTTAATAATCATGGTAATATTTATTAATGACTCCTTGGGGATGGACCGTGGTGATACAGAAATCATTGTCTAAGTTAAATGTCAAAGCCACATATTCAGGTTATGTTACATGTTATTTTCAAAATGATATTCCTATTCTTTCACTACTCTTGTCCTTATGTTTTTGTTAACAAGTTCATATTGATTTCACAAGTAAAGGTTTAGGGAATTATTGGTGTTTATCACTCAGTAAGATAGTAACAAACTTATGAAATTGATGTTTTTTCCTTCACGCGCAACTCTGATCATGTATTACTCTTAACTGTTTAATTTGTGCTTAAATAATCATATTTCATTCTTGTTTATGATAACATTTTTTACTCCTTTTAAAAATGTCATAATTGAATCATGTATTCCTTGAAAATCTTGATTGATCACTTTTATTCTATGTTACATGTATTACAATTTTCCTTCACAGAGTGTTCTATGGGAAGTTTTAAAGAATGCTTTCAATAGTTACATTAGTTTATTTTAAAACCCCTTATCGGGCATTCTTATGCTCACCCTACATTTTGATTTAATATTTTCAGGTAATAGTTTTTGTCAGGTGAAACATCCTTGACGTTTCCGTTTTCCAAGAGCCCAATCTGAACTCGATCCTCTATATGGGACGTGATGTGTGTTTATTAGTGCATGTTTTTATTTCAAAATGACGCATCATGTTTAGAAGGCACATAATATTAGTTTTATGGAGTTGGGTCTTCACAAATAACCATTAGATTGGAGAATTCAATGTTTCTTAATTCCATTTTCTAGTTATCTAAGAACTTTTATGGTTTAAACAAATCCCACCGTGCTTGTTTTGAATGGTGAACACAAATTATTTCATCAAATACCATTAAAATGTAAATGTAGAATTTATTATTTTTCATAAAAACATTTTAAAATGATCTATTAATTGTTTGAATCATTATGAATGATAAATGTTTTAGATCAAATAATTAATCTCTTTATTATGATTTTAATAATCGTAAAGAAAACTAAATTAGTAAGAAGTTTTATGGGAGGGTTAAATTGTATATATGGTTTAACAATAACACAAAACAGAAATGGAACTTTTCTATGAAAAATAAAAAAACACCAATTAATATGTAAATCATTTTCTCATATATATTTCTATGTAAACTAACATACCCATTGTAACAGCCCATTATTCTAAAAATGAAAACTATATTAGATAGTTTAATGGACACAAAATAATGTTATAATATTCAATTACTTGAAACACTAAGTTTGTATTTGGTTATAATAAACTGAAATTTTTTTACGTTCAACAGTGTATCCAACATGTAACACCAATCATAAACGAAGCAATCTATATGTTACCGTTATAACATAGATGTTAAATTGGTAGGTATGAATAATAAAAGATCCATTATGAGATAATATATATATATATATATATATATTACTAATTCATTATATAATATAGATAAATTTTTATTAAATAAATAATCAATTTTTAGTAAAGTAATTTCACTCTTCAAAAATATACTTTCTGTAAAAATGTATTTAATTGATTTTCTTGAAAAATATATTGTAATAAAAATTTGGAACATTAATAAAATCTATTTTAAATAAATAAATTTATTTTTTTAATTATAATATCAAAATTTCTATTAGATTCAATTTTTTAATTTTTCTGAAAATATTTACTTTTCGATGAATAGTAAAGCCGCGTTTTTTTTAAAAAGTTTTTTATTTCCAATGAATTAATTGATAAATATAATAATAATATGTTTTGAATATGTTTTAAAGAAAAATGTGTTTAATTCATATATATTTAATCCTCTTAATTAACTTTTATTCAACTTTATATTTTTTAGTATAAGTTTGTTTTAAGGGTTAAAAATGGGTTTTCTAAAATCTGTTTGAAAATGCACAATGTTTGTATTTTTTAACATATATAAAGAATCCATAATGGGAAATATTTTTAATTAATTTACTATTTAATAAATTATTAAATATTAATTTATATTTATATTATGATTATTATTAGTCATTTAGTTAATATATAATCAACTTTTTAAAAAAATACTCTACCTAAAAACCAGTTTTCTCACCGGGCCTATGAGATTAACATTAAAATAATTTTTTTTCAATTTTAATTGAATTTAAAAAAATGAATTACATATTATGAATGAGAATAATTTATAATTTATAAAAATTTAATTTTAGTTATTTATCAAAATGATTAGTGAAAATAGTTAATTTTAATTACAATGATTAATGTAAAAAACAAATTTCCTGAGGGATTGAACATTAAAAATAAGAGGATAATTTCCTAGAAACATTTTTAAAACAAATTATCTTAATATATATATAACATTAAAACCGTGTGATATATTTTTATGAGTTTTAGGGACATGAGACCATAATATTTACCCATGTAATAAGTTATGTAAAGAAAATGAAAAAATGAACCTTTTTATTTTCATTTATCGAAATCATTTTGATATAGAAAAAACACATTTTATTATTCATATATACCACTTTTAAATATAAATTTGTTTTCTTATCATGATAATTCATCTTTAATTTTTATAAATGAAATTATTTTGAAAAATACTTTAGAAATGACAACGTACAAATTATTTATTAGATAATTAAATTATATTAATGATTATAAAACTATTAATATATAAGTAAATTGAATTAATTATTTTCTAAAATATTTATTTTTAAAAGTAAATATCATTTTATATGTTTTTTAAATTAATATATTCATATTTCATCTTTTTATTGTTATTTTTTAAATTCATATTAATTAAACAGTTTAGAATTTACATTAATTCTATCTTATAACAACTATTTTATTTAATTAATTAAAAATTCTAAAATTAATATTATATTCTAATTTAATTGTTAAATGTTTATATATATAATATATGGTACATTTTGTGGCCAATTTATCTTTTAAAATGATCATATTGACCTAGTAAAAGTATTATCTTTTTTAGAAAGGTTAGGGAAAAATAATAATTTTTTTGTTTTCTATATAGATTTTGTTAAAATTATTTTATAATATACCACACATTAATTAAGCCTTTATGAATAAATTATTTTAGTTAGAAGATTATACACCTTAATGAAAAACTAAAATAAAAAAAATAAGGAGTCTTATGAGTTAAGGAATAAACTATTTTAAAATATGTTTTTATATTTTTGGTGGTTTTTATTGACTAAATAATCCTTAACCTCAACTTTATTCAACTTTTTTACCAAATGAGGTATATATAATCTCCCAATAGTTAATTAAATAGAGTATTTAGCAGAATACCTCTTCTCTTCAACTAGAGACGGACAACTACACATATCACTTATGCACACCTCTGATGCCATTTGGTTCTTCAAATATTATCAAAAAATAACTTATAAACATCAATACTCTCATAATATAATCTCCACTTTCGTATGATTTCAAATCATGTAAGGCCATTGGTTTGAAACAAATGTGAGTAACCTAAAAAAGATATAAAGTTCATCAACGATCATTTTTGTTATATTTCTCTCCGCACCAAATTAAATTATTTTCATTCCATGCCAATATAGTATCGTAAGTGTCCTAAATAAAATAATATATCATTATGATGAGTTTAATATCTAAAGTCAAAAAAACTCCATTAAATATGTTTTGAAATCACCAACCAGTTTTATGATGACTTCTACCCCGGGAAAAGATATCGTTCGTTTTTCGAGCACCACCTACCAAGGTTGAGAATAATGATGGATATGAAGTATATATAAGATATTAAAAATAATATTATACCTAAGGAGTAATTATATCATATATAAAAATTTTATATTCCCTACCATATGGGATACGATAATGTCACACATGTGTACGTTGGACTACAACCTTATGAATTGATGTGAATCGTTTTTCACTAACGTGTTCCATTAAAGGTAATAAGTGTAATGGTAGTGAATATATAAAATATATATAATTTATTAATGATTTTAATGATATAAATTACTTTCTATATATATAATATATAACATTATTTACTAAGATTTCACAGATGGAAAAAGTGATAACATCGTTCATGGATGTTTGGACACCAGCCTCCTCAATGAGAATTGATTACATTTACATATAAATAATGATATATATAGGAATATATAATTAAATTCCATTTTATTCATGATATAGTTAACATTATATAAATACAAAATATTAGAAACCTTGTTTCCATTATGACCATTGATAATTAATGTGTTACTCATGTATATGTACGACCTACCGTTTTAATGATAAGAATATTATTTTATTTTTCAAAACCATTTTCACGTTTCATTTTAAAATTAATATTTATGTGAAAATATTAAAATTATTTACTTTTTATTATTATATGATTTTTTAAATAACAACTTTTTCTATCAGAGTCGTTCTACCGATGTCATTTTTGATGCAAAAGAAGAATATTGTCAAAACAACCAACATAAACATAAATTATTAATTATGTACATGTAACATGTTTATAATTGAAATAAAAATAATAATAAACTTTTAATTTTTTAATAGGAAATAAATAATAAATTTTTTTATTAATAATTAATATAAATAAAGAGACTGATGAATCCGAATCAAGGTAAGGGTTTTCCTCATCACACTTTTATTTCAATGAGTTGTATTGAATATCCACTGCAGTTTTTCCTGTGTGGTGTATATACTACACATTAATGTGTTGTATAACTATTAAAAATATATTTATGGGCATTTACATTTCCAATTTATGATCTATATTTAGGGGGGTTACTGTATCAATGATACCAAAAATTTAAGATATTTTTGTAACAATTCGATTTCTTTGATGTTTTAGTATATTACCCACCTATATTACTTGATAAGATGAATATACTAATCCATTTACACGTTATATAATAAATATATGTATATTTAATTATATAATATTCCCCATTTAACTTAATTCTTTCATGGTGATTATGATTCATTGTTGAAATACTTATTATATACTTTTATTACAATCTCATCATTTATCAAGATTGTGTGTGATTAATTATCTGACATTGAAGTCATATATATCTCATGAATCACCATATACTCTGGTTATTCATAATATTTTAATGTAATTTTACATTTTCTACACTATTTTTTACTTAAAATTTTTGAGAAAGTGTTATGAAAATATGACTTAACAAATATATTGGATCAATGATCTTTTTATTCAAAAACATGTTCTCTAAAAATATAATTTTCTTTAAAAAAAATCAAAATTATTTATAAAATTTATTTTCACACATTTTTATGATTTATTTTATTTTTAGGTAATCTATTATAATTTCCAAAACATTTTTGTTTATTTTACTAAAAATGTGAATGGAATCATCTTTTTTTTGAACTATGAACTTTTTTTCCCATGAAAAATGAATGTTCATTAGAGGATGTATGAAATTAACCACATTCATAGTATTAGGTTCCTTGATGCTTACATTGAATTTTTACAAGGTTATTTTAAATTAATTGTTTCTTAATATTCATGAAATTATTGGTTACTAAATGTTATTTTCAATGAAGACGATTTTATAAAAATTTATGTTATTTTCAAAATAAAGAGTGTATTTTTATCAAAACAAATTATGATATTTCAATGGTATTTTTATTCATCAATTTCAAACCCCCATGTTTTTAATTATTTTTATCTATGGATAATTTGAAATGGTACCATAATCAATCATTCTTAGGAATGATTATTCTTATTTCAATGAGATAGTTTGGGATCCCATTTATTTCCCATAGGTTAATAATTTATCGAAGTGAATTTTAGGGAATGCATTTCTTTTCCATGGGTTAATCATGTTTTAAATAGATTGATATAAAATTCATTTCTTTTCCAAGGGATTAATTGGTTATAAATGATTATTAATTTTTATGGTTTTTTATGAAATATATATTTTTTTCATATTGTGGTTACTAGATGATTTATAGGATGTTTTTTCCCAGATGAAAATAGTGAGCACAGTATATCATATATTATCGGTTCCCCCAAATAGAGATTTAATGAATTAGGTAATTATAATTTTCTCTAGATAATTATAATGATAGTTCATCGTATGGTTATTACAATTTTAAGGGTTCTGTATGCTTTCTATGAGATGATTTTCAATGATACTAATAAGTTTTATCAGTGATTTATTGGGATATATGATGTATTATTTTATCAATATGAATATCAAATGGAACATAATTATCATTTATAATGATATTTGCATTGTTAATGCCTTATTCCATGTTTTCATTTTGGATAATCTTAGTATATGGGTATGAATATTTTTATGTTATACTTAAGAACTTTTATTATGTCATCATACCTTTATTCACTTCTAATACTCATTGAAATAAATTCAATTCCTAATTCTTTTGTTTACCATTAATGAGAATTTGATTTCACCCTTCAAATGATTTATTTTCCCAAGATTTTAAAGAATGATTTTGAATGAGTAATGCTTATAAGGGATTTCATAGGGATTATGATGATGTATTAATATGAAAAAGAAAAGTTGAGTTACCTGCAAAAAATTACTATTTAATGTCATATGAATTTTTAATGTCATATTTTTTCCTAATTATATGAAACACTGAACCTAAATGGTCTTCATGGTTATAAGTGATCCGATTTTTACTGTCAATTATTTTGGTTTAATGAAAAAAATTGAGTCACATATACTATAATATAAGATAGAAATGTAATATTTATGATTTTAGTATTGAATTCATGAGTGCAGGTCCATGGTCATTATAGTAGGTATCCAAAATAAATTTAGATAATGTTTAATATTTTTATTTTTTCATATGATGTTATAGGAAGAGTTATGGGTAATATTATAGGTATATAATATTAAATATGATCAAATGGTAAATGTATTAGCCACCTCATTAGAGGGTTTTGAGTTGTAACAGCTTTGAGGCTATTAATCTCTTCTAGAGTAATTTTATTGTTTTTAGCTATTTATATCCCCTATGATCAATGTAATGTTTTTTTGGGGGAATTATTTTTTAGGAGTAAAGAAAAAATGAGACAACCTATACAATGGGGGCAAATCCATAACATCACGCTTGGTGGTGGGGATAGACACCATGATCAAATGATGATAAAGGTTTCAAGCCTAAAATTGTCCTATAAGATGTCTTAGTTTGTAAGAATGTTTTATAGGTTAATATAATGTTTATTTTGGAATCATATGAGACATTAATTTAGGAATAACAGTGGATTTATCTTATTAGAATGTATTATCAAATCCATATAATAACAGTGTTTCAATCCTTGTCAAGAACTATTTTTATAATTTTAAGGATATTTATTAATGGAATAATTTAGTTTATTTTTTTGTTACTCTTTAATTTTTAGGATTAATGTATCATATGATTTTTTTTCATTATGGCAGTTATAAAAACTCATTCTAACCATTTTGATTTTGGTTGAGGTTGAAATAAATGAGGAATAGCTGGTCATCCCTTTTATTTTTATATAATATTTTATTTTTTATTTTAGTGAGTGAAGAAATTAATATCCAACCTTAATAAATTGTACTTTGAGAGATAGATTTTCATTTTGGAGGATTTTATTAATTGATGATATTTTACTTATTATTTATGTTTATATTCAAAATAACTAGTCTAGATGGAAAAATAAACCCTTAAATATTATAAATGAATTGTGAAACCAAAATTTTATATAAGTGCCCTAATTTTTAATGAACCGATGTAATTTTCAATCATCCCAAATTTTTGGTTCTTTTTCCCTTAACATTCCATTGAAAAATCAGTTGTTTTTGATGAACTTCAACAATCACTCTCTATAATTATATATAGTTTTTCTATATTCTAACTTATTGTATCCAATTTATTTCACCTAGTTATGTGTTATTAAATATGAAATTTGTACTTATATTTCTCAATTATTGAGATAATATTTTATAAACCCTTTTTACAATGTGGGTTTACAGTACAATCATTTTCAAAAGTACATCCTTTGATTACCGAGATAAATTTCAAATTTTGAGGACTCAATTTATTAAGGGGGCTGATATGACACCCTAAGATTTAATAAGAATAAAATTATATTTGATATAATAAAGTTCAAAAAACAATTATTTCTCTTGTATTATACATGTAACCGATTTTATCTTTCATTACACCCAACACCTAGTTTCTTACATTCCATAGTGTTTTCAACATGCAAAATCGAACATAAACGACCCATGAATATATATTTCCATTATTACATAGCCATTAAATTTCAGAATATGAATAATATTAAATAAATTATTCACATTATATATTTATTTACATGTCTCACGTTCTATAAATTGTTGATGATTTTTCATTAATATTCAAAAAAATAGTAATGTTATTTTATTCTTCAAAAATATGTTTTATTCAGAAATAAATATTATTTCCTTTCATTAAAAAAATATTACAATCAATTTCAAGAAAATGTATTTGGAAAAATAAACATCATATTTGGAATCATATTTCCAAAATTTATATGCAATGATATTTAGTTATTTTAATTAAAATATTGATTTTTTGGTGAATACTATAAAATAATTTTTTTTTTGAAAAAAGTATTTTCACTTGAATATATTAATTAAATTAAAAGTTATTATAAGTTTCAAATATTTTTAATTATAATTTATGAATTATTTATTTCAATTTAATCAAATTAATTAATTTTGAATCAACTTTAAATTAATGTTTAGAATAAATTTTTACTCTGTTTAAAAATGGGTTTCCTTAAAAACTATTTTACAATGCTAAAAGATTACACCTTTTAATTTATTAAATTAATACCTAAAAAATATTGTTCAAAACAAAATGTAATCATTTTATATCATTATGTATAAAGTCAGTTTCATACAAATATTATTGTTATTCATTGAGTAAATATAGAATCATATTTTTTTTAAAAAAAATACTCTTCTTAAAAACCAGTTGTCTAGCCACATATCCGAGACTAATATTAAATTCAGTTTTTCCACTTATGTGAATTAAAAATTCAAAAAATTGATTCCATATTTTAAAAAATAATAAATTATAATTTATTAAAATGGAGAGTTAATTTTTTTACCAAAGTGATTGGATAAAATAGTTAAATGTAATTATAATGTTTAAGATAAGAATGAGATTACTAAGGGATTGAACATTAAAATTAAGTTAAAAACAAACCTAGAAACATCTCCAAAAAAATTTTATAGACATATGTCAAAACATATAAAATTATAATAAATTTTCAGTAGGTTTTTTGGACACTAGTCTTTAATGGTGTCCCATATAATAAGTTATGTAATGAAAAAGACAAAAATAAACCCTTTTCTATTTTACTTTATATACCTCCTTGGGATAGAGATAAAAAAAATATGTTCGGTTATATATAAAAATTTATATATAAATTATTTTTTCATCATGATATATCATAGTTATGTTTTAGAGAATAATTAATTACAAACAATTATTAATAAATTACAATGTATTTATTATTTAGTTTATAATTAACTAAAATTAATGATACTAAAAACATTAAAACTGTACTAAATTGGATGAATTGTTGTCATCAATTAATATTTTAAAGGAATATATATTTTTAAATGTGTTTGAACTTAATATATTAAAACTATATGTTTTTATTGATATTTTTAAATTTAAATTAATTAATTAATTTGGAAATTTTTAATAATGTTTTTTTATAATAAATTACATTTCATTAAATGATATAATATTAATAAAAATACTACCTCCTATAAATTTATTCTTTAAATGATAGTTAATAAAAATATGGTACATTAGTGGTCCAATTGAACTTATATAGTGGACATATTGACCAATAAATTGTTAAAACATTGTTTGAATGGTTAGAATAAATGTCGTGTTTTTGTACGTTACAACACATATGTTAAAATTATTTTCCAAAACACATGGAATTTTTAAATTATAACTATGATTTAATCATTATAATCCTTGGGTATAAATATTCTAATAATTTTCACATTAATTTAGTCTTAATGGTTAAATTACTTAGGTTAGACAACTAGTTACCTTAATGAAATTCCAATATGGAAAAAATAAGGAAACACGAGATATATGGTACCAAAATTTTAACAAAATACGTTAAATTTTTGTGATGTATTTTTTTTATGAAGAAATATTCCATCTTGTCCATTATTATTGAATTTTTGAGGCACATGAGATAAAGGAGACAACCCAATAGTGTTTAATTTTAATTATATAAAAGAAAGCCACTCCCCCTCAACTATTCAAGTGATCTCACTGCCCTAACTTCATAACACCACTCAAGCAATTTAGATCAACCAATATATATCAAAATCACATTCCAAACTCCCTAATATCATCAAAGAAGCCTATATTTTGTTATAAATAATACCAACTGAGGCCATTGGTTAAAACCAAAAGGAGTTACTCGAAAAAGATGTAAAATTTATCAATGAGAAATTTTGTTTTGTTTAATTATCCACCCCCATATATTATTTTTATACCATTGATATATAATAAAATATATGTAATATATATATTTATATGTTTTTTTGTTAAATGTATGACCTGAAACCGCACACACATCTATCAAATTAGTTAATAAATCATCATTCGTATGGAAGGAGGACTATAGCCTTGCGATTCGATGTCATTCGTTTTTTCATTACCACCTCTCATGGTAGGGAATAATGATGTATATAATGTTTATATATGATATTTATAACAATATTATACCTATATAGTCATTATATCATTTATACCCTTTTAATATTCCATGTAGTATGAGATACGACAACATCGTTCATTTGTTTGGGCAATTACCGCCACACAAATCAATATGAAGCATTTTTCTCTAATACATTATATAGAATTTATTGATGGAAATGATAATGAATATATATGATATAAATGAAATAATTTTTAATTTCATTCCATTATTATATTTCGGAAAATATAATATATCTTTTTATTTATTGCCTTTTCCACACTGAAAAAGTGAAAATGTTGTTCATGGATGTCTTAACTATCACCTACTCATAGTGATAAGATTAATTTTACATCACTATAATGATATATATAAGTAAGTATAGTTTAATATAATTGTATTTATGAGGTAATTAAAAAATTTAATGAAAAAATATTAATTACGTACTTTCCATACTAATCACAGAAAAATGGAAAAGTTTCCCACAAAGACTTATGACCTACCATCATTATAATCATATCATTTATTTAATTATCAAAACCATAATTCCTAATTTACCATTATATAACAATTGATGTATAAATATAATAATTATTTCACTACTATTGTTGTGGATATGAATTAATAATGGGGTTTTATATATTTTCTAACTACAGATGTGATTTGGACGTATAATCCATATAAGGGAAATACATAATATTTAAACATAAATTATTATGTAATGGTACCACTATAACATTTTCTAAATTTTTATCTTCAAATTAATTTAATATTTTCGATATTTTTCATTTCACATAACAATAAATACTGTTTTTAATATGAATACACAATATTTGTCTTGAATTATATAAAACACCATGATAATCATGCACATAATGAAACACAACATTTAGATATACCAAAAAAATGAATGATATATTGTTTTACATACAACACTAACTTTACTCAATATCTTGCAAAGCATGGAAGACCAAGATTTTTTAACAATAATATATTACTAAAAATAGTATTATTTTTTATAATAATATATAACCTAAAATTTACGTTGATGGTTATGAATATGATAAACTAACTTATGAAAATATGTTATTTAATTAATTGGTTACTAATTAAAAAAAATTAATATATGAATCAACTGAATACAAAGGGATTGTTTTTATAAAAACTTCTCTTATTCACACAAAGTAATTTTATCTTAAATAATTAAATAAATTACTATTGTTGAATTTTATTAGATAAAAATATATTTTTTATATTAAATAATATATTTTTAACATTAATATAATATATTTGATTGTTATAATATAGGAACAAACCCAATATTACAAATAAAAAAACCTATTTGTTTACAAAGGGAGTTTACTACCTTTTAATGTAGAAAATATTTTAAATATAAATTTTGGAAAAATTATAATTGTTTTAGATAAGAAAATTTTTTAATGCTAAAATGTAAAAATTAGTTTTGGGTTAATTTTTTGTATTTTTCTATGAAGTTTCATTTTTTGATAAATAGTTTAAAATACTGAATTTTATTTCAAAACTTATTTTTCATCTCAATTATTTATAAGGATAAATAATATTTATAATTGAATTTAAAATTTAATTATATTAATTATACAAAAATTATTCCAATTTATTTTATATGGTTAAATTTATGTTTTATATTGTATATAAAAATTTATCAAACTTTTGATAAGTTTTTAATTTTAAAACATGCATTATCAACACGACTATAAGATTTATTTTAAATTGATTTCAACAAAATCATTAATTTGAATTTTTAAAAATGGATTATAGATTTTTAATGATAATAATTTATAATTTATAATAATATTGACTTATATTTTCACCAAAAAAATGTCACTGAAGGCAATTAGGATTAATTACAACAATTAAGAGGGAAATTAGATTAACAATGGTCAAACTTTTAAACTTAAGAGCCCAAATTACCTGGAACATATCCAAAATACATTACATGAACAATGTTAGAACCTATAATACATTTATCCTAATTGGTTCTAGTATTGAGTCCACATGATAAGGGAAATCATGGTTAGACTTCCCTTTTCACATATTTTCATGATTTCCACTCTTTCTCTACTATAAAAATACACTCACCCCTCACACATAATTACATGTCTCAATCCATTTGTATATCCCAAAACAAGATCAAATAATCTCCTAAAATTCATAACATAATCCTAGAATCCTCCCTTAATGAATAAATCCATCCAAGAATGTCCTTTGGTGAAAACTAAAAGGAGTTACCCAAAGAAGGGGCGACATCCATCCTCAATCCCCTTTGATTCATTTTCATTCTCCACCCACTGAACCATTCTTATTATATGAATATAAAATAAAATCCTTATCATAAATATTATGAGATTTTTTAATTCTATTTTTTATTAATACACTTACACACACATCCATCTAATAGATAATGAACTCACCATTCTTATGTACTGTGAACTACTACATCAGAAAATGATGTTGTTCATTTTTTGATGACCACATCCCATGGTTGGGAATTGTGATGGACAATATATTTTCAAATGTTAAGTATAGGAAATATTATTTCTTTATTATTCTATAATTATTATAAAAAACATACTTCATTCGTTCCATTTTTTGAAAAATACGATAAGTTTCCTTGTGGAAGTATAGGCTACCTTATACTCAAAACGATGGGATTTATTACCACTTTATATGGAAGTTATTAAGAATGTGTTTAGTAAAGAGAAATGAAACATATTAAATAATTACTTTTCTATAATTAATATATATATATATATTAATATATTATATTTACACTATTTCATTGAATATGAAAATAAAATGGAAACAACATTTATGCGTAGGTACGACCTACCGGAACCATGACATCTGTATTACTTTTCAGGGTTCTATATTTTATTAGATTAATATAAATAAATATATACGGAAAATATATTATATTTATATCATGTTTTAAATTTTGAAAATAATTATATTAGTATCTAATTAATACAACCAAGAATATTAAGTGAAGACATGTTTGGAGACCAAAGCTGATATTACACAAAGCGAAACCTTAACATGGAATTGTTAATAATCAGGTTGTATAAAGTCACAAATCAGACCATATATGGTAATATATATAATAATATAGTTATTTAATTGATTTATAATAACCTTATATTTATTATATAGTAGGTTTAAATGTGTTTGAAGAATGTCAATACATAAGGTAAGGGTTTCCTTGTATCACTTTTACATTCCTTGAGACACAAGTTGTGTTCACAAAATATTTCTTATATGTGGTATGTGTACTGAACATGTATGTATTTTATGAATATTATAATTAATTTTATCATCATTTAAATTTCAGTTTTTTATATTAATTTCATAGGGTTTATGTTAAAATGTTACAAAATCAGTAAAGTAATTTATTCTCAAATTTCCTTCTTTGAGACACATATAATGTTATTTAGATATATTATTTTTAAGGGAATATATAATTAAATTTTACATGTCTTTTAATGAACATAATTTATTTAATTATATTTTATGTTTCAAATAATTTCATTTTCGTACGTGTGGTGTATAATTCAATGTTAAATAGTGGTAAGAGTTGTTTAAACAATATCATCATTTATCAAGATTGTTTATGATTATTCTTCCCATGAAGTATTTGTAGGATCCATATCTCAAGATCACTCATAATTATTCTTCCCCTCTATATAATAATTATTTATTCATTTATTTGAACCATTTTCAACCTCTTTGATACTTAAAATAATTAATAATTTATTATGAATATTTGACATTATTTATACATTTGGTCATAAATATTTATTCTTTCAGAACTGTGCTTCTAAAAGACATTTCAAAAAAAATTATAATTATATAAAAATATATATGTATTTTTTACTTATGATATATATTTTTAAAATTTTTTTTAATAGGAATATTCTTTTTTCTATACAATGTACTTTTCAAAACAATTTTGTTTCAAAAGTAGTGTACATCTTGTAAAAACAAACCCACCATCATGACCATCATATCCATGAAGTTTAATTTTTATATTTACCAGGATATATTTTTAAGAAAATTATGTCTTAATATTATGGAAAATATATTTAATTTAATGTTCACTTAAATTTTTTTTGAAAAGATGATTACATATAAAATGTTTTTTAAATGTTTTTAAAAAACATTTAGAAGTTTTCAAGGAAGCAGTTTGCAAGGAAAAATGTTTTTAATACTATTTTATATGTTTTTTAGGAAAAAGGTTTTCAAAAGGTTTTCAATACTATTTTATATGTTTTCAGGGATAATTTTTTTAAAATTTCTTTCAATATACTTGTATAATTTTCAAATAAAAAGGGTTTTGAAGATGGGTTAGATATTCATTAACATGTTTTCAATGTATTTTCAAATAGAATGGGTTTCAAAAGTATTTATCTTGTTAAAATAGTTTCTCAAGAAAGAAAATATATCTTCTGAAAAAATAATTGAAATGAAATTATAAATCATTATTTATATGAAAATTATTTTTCCAATGGTTTTATAATATTGATTTTCATGAAACGGATATTTTACTTAGGAAATGTTCGACGTGATCTTTCACAACAATTCTCCATATAATAGGTTATAATTTTTTATAGTTTATGTTTTAGTAGGATATATGATCCCAAAATACCATTCATATTTTTTCCTAAATGGTTTATGTTTTGATGGAATGATGTATGTGACACCATTTTCTCTTCCACAGGTTATATTCTTTTCAAAGATACCTATTTTAATGGGTTATCCTTTGATGAAATGATTATGAGACCTATATATTTTCTATATTTAATGATATGTTGAAATGTTTATTATACCCAATTCATTAATTGGGTAAAGATATGATGTGCAAGAAATCCATCTATTTTTATGGGTCATGATAAGATTAATATATTATTATCTTGTAAAATAGGTATCTGTGATATAATTATATAATGGGTGGGAACTATATCCCCCAAAAATTAATTGGGTAATGATTAATAGTTTATGGGATAAAAGTGTTCATAGGTTGTATTCATAACCTAAAAATAATATGGTGCAGAAGTTGTAGCCCAGAACTAAAATCAATATGGTAGATGTGTTATAACAAAAGCCTAACAAATAATAAGGTACATTAGTTGTGTCACAAGCGTTAATGTAAAAGGGTACACAGGTTATAGAACAATACTAGAAATAAGAGGGTACATAGGTGTGGTTCTAGTCTCAAAGAAGTTACATGGGTGATTATTCCAAGCCTAACATGTTATGACGGTCTTGGTAGGTATCATTGAAAAAAACTTCTCTACACTTATGTGTATTCCTAAAATTCAATGTCTTATTCCAATTTAATGCTTTCATGTCTCATGATCTTTATTCCCTCATGATTCCTGAATTATGAACTACCATTCATTATTCGGTGATTTAACTATATGATCATTAATATGTAGGGTATGAACCTTTAATGTTATGATCACGTTCTCAACCACTTATTCTCATTTTTATAATTACACATCTCATTTTTTATCCCTACTAATCATAAGATCCCCGACATAATTTTTTGTTTTCATAAGTGAGTTATGAAGACATATTTTATGTATGATATTTCTAAAACAAGTTCTATTTTTATGGGACCTAGTGGGAGATAATGTATGTCCCTTATGTACTAGTTTTTTCCCATATTTATAAATGCACTAAACTAATAAGGTCTTTGGTTGTCAATTTTTGTAATGTTTTAAATATTATAAAACAAAGATCTAATATTTATGTATGTTAATACATGGCCATTATAGTTGGAATCAAAGAGTTGGTTTGGTTAAACAATACATATTAAGAATGAGAAAAAATTAGTTATATCCCCAATAATTTTTCTAGGAATTTTTCTAGAGATTCCTCTAATGATAAATATATATATAAGGATAATTACATGAAAATTCCCTATAGTATTGGTATAGGATAGAGTGAGTGGTTTATATCAGTATATCTATGTCTAGACACTACATGTGGAAGTGGTTCTAGTATAGATCAACATAGGAGTAAGATCCCTATCAAGGTGTGTTAATCCTAACTCAAGTGTAACCTGGTACATAATAATGTGCCTCACTGCACACCAAGTTTGACACTCTCAAGCGATATGCTTTGGAAATTCACAAACTCATTACAAACCTTCATAATGTATTTAAATAGAATATTATTATGAATTATATTGGAAAAACCAAAGCCTACATATTTAAAATATGTTTGTATTGTAATTTATATATCCAATAAGTATTTTTTTATGATTAGGTGGTTTTATTCTATGATTAGGGTTTCTCACCAAAGGATTTTTAATTTTATTCTATAGAAAAAACTATAAGGAACTATGATTAAATATAATGTTTCATATTTTGAAATCATGGTGATGATGAATATCAATTTATAAATTAGAAATCCCATGTATAAAATCAAGAAGGTCGAGGAGCATTTGTTATACTTATGATGATAAAGATTCTGCAAATGATGTTTGAAAGGTATGAGATTTTCCTCTAGTGTTAATTATATTAAACATAAGAATCGTTGTTTTAATGAGGTTGATGAACCTTAGGACCTAATTCAAATTTCATATTCTAGGAAATGGGATTTATGGGATAAGATGATGAAGTGTACGACATGGTTTAATGATAATGTTAGATGATTAGAGTGTATATGTTTTGGAATTCAAATATTATGTAATATGAATCATGAAATGAATAAGAATTTTCAGTGTTAGCTTTTCATTAAGTATTGAAAATGATATATTTAATGGTGATGACGACTTGGAAACGTGATTTAATAGAAATGTAGAACTTTGAGGTTAAGGAATGTAAAATTTAATGTGTTCAAGATTTTGTGGATATTTTTTCAGTCATGCATATATAAATTATTATTTTGGACAATTTAAATTAGATTGTATTTATGAACATTGAACTTGTAAGTAATTTTTTGATAATGTGGTCAATTTTTTCATGGAAGAAGTTTACATCTTCCTGGATTTATGAACTATATCCGCTAATAATTGGAATAAGTAATAATGCATGTTTTCATAAATGATTTTTGGTACTTTGTAATATTCCTATGTTTTAAGAGAATATATCATGAGGGTATTCCCATGTTGGGAATGTGAAAACCAATAGATACATTGTGATATATTGAGGTTAAGGTTAAAATAATTTCATGACATTCTCTCTAATGTTTTGTATTATCATCGTCAAGAAGGGTTATAAGGTTAACCAATTATTGAAATAGTATGTTAAACATTAGATGAATTTTGTAAGAATAAAGTATTATCTTGCTACATGAGGATTTGTGAATATTATATAACATGTTCTAAATATAACTTGTTGATAGTATCTAATGAAATGTGGGAAGACTTATCACGAATCTCCTGATTTACTAGTGCTCCAAAAATGAAAAATTCACCATACTTATGATAGATAGAGGTGACGTGGACACTGGTCAAGTCAAAAAAGGTGATATTTTAAAAATTCATGTATGTTTACTATCTCAGGAAAAAATAGGTTCGGTTTTGTTTTGGAATTTCTCTATGAAGTATCATTTTGTTATAAATAGTGAAAGATACAAAATTTTAATTTGATATAAATTTTTTATCTAATTTATTCATATTAATTTATTGTATTAATAATTAGTTATAATGTTTAATTATATCAATTATACATAAATTACTTCATTTTATGACATTGTGATCAATTTCACATAGAAATTAGTTATAAAAACCAATAAATATTTTGATCATTTTAACTATAAAAACATACATTGGCATCCCGTATGTGGGATTAATTTTAAATTAATTTTATTCAAATTATATGATTTGAATTTTGAAACATGGATTCCATATTTTTAATTACTGTAATTAATAATTTCTAATAATTTAAACTTATTTTAAAAAATATATATATATAACTAAATGTTATTAAAATTATTTATAAGTATTAAGTGTAAAATTATCATATCAGGGTACTAAACTATAAACTTATAGTCCAAAATGAACAATAAACTTCTAAAAAATCCTTTTTATTGAAATATTTCCAACATATCATAACTTGTATTGAATTATTTCAATTATTAGAGATACATGACTTGTAAAAAATGTGGTTGGAATTACTTTTTTTGAAATTTAAAAGAATGACATTCCTCGTAAAATATAAAAAGGCACTCTCACTTCCCACTTATTAACACCTCTAAAGACCTCTGTCTCTCCCAAAATCTACAAACATAAACTAAAAAATCCCTATTTTGATAATATAATCATCCCATTGGGAATAAATCCATCAATGAAATTCCCTTGGTGAATACCAAAAGTAGGTACCCACTGAAGAAGCAACATCCTTTTTCAAGCTCCTTTATTTTATTTTCATTCTCCAACCACGTAATTA
This sequence comes from Viscum album, assembly GCA_963277665.1. NCBI lineage: Eukaryota > Viridiplantae > Streptophyta > Magnoliopsida > Santalales > Viscaceae > Viscum > Viscum album. The sequence continues at coordinate 309,740,320 of OY728158.1, forward strand.
TTCTTATTACATTATTATATAATACCCTCAGTATAAATAATATTCGTTTAATTTTTTATTCTATGGTATCTACCCACACATAAATACACTACCATCTAATGTGTGACTATCTTACTATTCATGATTATGGAAACCTACCACCTCATGAAACCATGTTCTTCATTTTTCCTTTAACACCTCTCATAGATGGGAATTAAGATAGGAAAACATCTTTTTATGATATATATGATATATATGATATTTATATTATCCTGAAATTATTTTATAAAACATACCTTCATGCCTTCCATTTTGTGTGAATAAGATAACATCGTTTGTGGAAGTGTGGACTACGACCTCCTCAAAGCGATGTGATTCGTTCACAAAATACGTGAAAGGTATTAAAGATGTTATTATTTAACATATATGAAATATAAGTAATATTATTTATAATTTAATTATACAATATATATAAATATATTTCATTTAATTTTTTTTCAATAAGACAATAAAATGGAAACAATGTTCATACATACGTACGAATTGTCGTCTCCATGAATGGTGTATTACATTTAATCTTTAAATATTTTATTAATTATTATAAATAAAAATATTATGAATATATATTATATTTATATCATGTTTTAAATTATTTTAATAAGTAAATCATGATCTATATATTATGATCAATAATAATGAGTCAAAACATGTAAAAAGAACTATGAAAGTATTACCCCAAGCGAAACCATAACATGGAATTGTTAATAAGAGACTAATATAAAGTCATAATGAAACCATATGTGGTATTAGATAGACTAATATGATTTTTAATATGTATAATAAACATATAATTACTATACATGAGGGTTGGACATGAACTATGAAATTCAGGAATTAACATAAGCGTTTTCTCATCTCGTATTTAATTTTTTATGAGGCAAAAGCCATGTTCACCACCTATTTCATATATATAGTGTATTTAATTCCAATGGATATATTATAAGAATATTATACATAAATTTATGTTTATTTTTAAATCTAATTTTGGATATTTATTTCATGGGTTTTATGTTTCAAAAGATATCATATTGGTAAAATAAATTTGTCTCAATTTTCCTTCACTGAGACACAAGCCATGTTATTTGCCATGACCTGTCCCATGGGATCTGGATGTTAGTAAACCAAGACCGCATTCTATAGGCCAGGTGTTGGTGATTCTCACCTCATGGGGTTTCTCAAATAGGGAATCCAATGCCTTAGTGATCTGTACACACTCAAAAAGGTCAACTAAAGTAAACAACCAAAAAAAGTAAGGTACAACCACTAGTACAATAGTAAACTGAAAACAGTGGAATAGAATACAAACCCTAGAAATTAAAAATAATGCAAACAGTTGTCGTGTCTTCCCTGGATCTCTGCCTGTAGGGTAGTTTCTATATATCTGAAGTCAAAGAAGAGGATCATGACTTCTCTTGTCCCACCAAGATCCACCAAGTCCCAATCCTCCATTGTCCTCCATAGAACATGAGTAGTCATTACTGGACACACATGTGCGGGTAGAGCCTTTGCAGGGGTGAGTATAACAAGAAACCTTTGTGGAACCCAAGACCCCCTAATGTCTCTTAGAAATCCAAAAAGAAAAATATCACAAGAATAACCATAGTGGTAATATCACAAAGATGATTTAAATCATGAAGCACAAAGAAAAAGAGAAAGCATAATCTGATGGTATAACTTCAAGGTTACTGGAATAGGGATGACTAGTCATACAACTAGATCATCATATCCATAGTAACTATACTACTATCCTTTATAGTTCACTGTATTCTGATCTGTATTGGCCGCTAGATGCTAACCTGTATTGGTTGCTTGATGCTGACCCGTATTGGTTGCTAGTGCTGACCCATATTGGCCACTAAATGCTGACCTGTATTGGTCGCTGTTGCTGACCCATCATAGGCATTGATGTAGATATAGTGATGATTAGTAATACAACCTGATCATCCCACTCTGGTGTTTCTTTTGTTGACCCACATTGGTCGCTCTTTTCTTCAAGTCACATGCAGCCACTAGATTCCTTCTCATAGCACGCTTGATTTTGGGAGAACTGATCCTCAATTACTCAGTCTCATTTCAACCGGTAAAAAGTCATGTAAAAAATCATACCCATGGAACCGCCCCTTTATAGGGTTCCCAATGTGACATATTACACGTCTATCAGACGCCCGATCTGTGAGATATGGGAACTTTTGTAAAAAGGGCTCGATTGGATTCAAATATGATCTAACCCAGTATGTCAATAAAACTCTATCAAAACTCACATAGAGTGTCTCCAAATGACCTCCTTTCCTCATGTGTCCTTATTCCATACACGGTGCATCGATCAGACGCCTGGTCTGTTAGTTACACCCGTTTCTATGAAATTGGGGTGTTTGCACCTCGGTCTGGCATGGCTCGGTCAGGCCCACCAGAATATGCCAAATGGAATACTTTTCAAAAGGGGTCCATGTGCCACTGACGGAATGTTAATTAGACACTCTATTCATCAGTTATGATCATTTTTTTATTCCAGGGTAGATTGGGTTTGGGCCTGATAAAACAGGTCCCAGAGTCTACCCGACCCCACCAGGGATTGACCCTTTACGGTTCATCCCAATTCACTATGTTTGGCTTTTCATTGTTGTCCTGAATAGTTTGCAGGCCTGGGTTACGGTTGGCCCAGCCCGTCGGGTGGTCCTCGGTCACCCCGTGCTAACTCGCTGGGTCGCAGGTCCAGCCTAGCCCAATGGATGGGTTCGGCCCATTCAGCCGGTGCATGTCTGGCCCAGTCCGCCTGATGTAGAACCACTTCTCCTAGATGTCCCCATGGATACGGGGTAGTTTAATCCAACACAATGTGTCAAGAGGAGGGTCTCTGTCTCCCCCTCCTGTCATGACCAATTGGTCATGGCTGCTGATGCAGGCGGCACCTGCGGGCTCCGCCCATCTCCCATGAAGATAGATCGGGCCGGCTGCCTCTGGCCACTGCGGCATGTGATGGTGTAGTGCCTTCCCACCACCCATGGCGGGTTTCCGTGTGTCTCCTCGGACCATCACCAGCATGGGGATCCAGTAGTTGTTTTTGTGGGTCACCGGAATGCCGATGTTGTTTTGCGGCGCTCAAACGCCTTAATGTCGTGTTCATTGTTCCACCATGGAGAACGCACCAAAGAAAATTTTAGTGGAGGTTCTGGGCCTTGTTGGTTTCGGAACACGCCCTATGAATTAGCATTTTAAACATGACGAAAATTTCATAATATCAAAATGAAGATTAATCCCCAAGTTTAAGATCCTGCAACAACCACAGAAATGATTTGAGGGGACGCAGATCAACCCGTTTTTTCGGTTAGTCCATGTTAATTATATTTTTCAAGAACATGAAGAGAGGGAACATAAAATCCCATAAAAACCCTACCATTCATGACATTTATTATCACACTTTCTTCCTCGAGGGTTTATGGAATCAATGACACTTCCATTTTCCAACCTTCAAAAGGTGTTCTCCGTCATTCATCTTTCTTCGCTGGGGTGGAAGTGTGTCAGAGATTCGCCTAAGAATCCTCCAAAAACTTCAACCTTATTTTTCCTTAATCATTAAAGTATATATGGGACCACGCTACAATGCTTATATAATGACGTGAAGTCGTATCATTATGCTATTTCATTTATGAAACTGTGTCACTGTTTTTCACCATTAAATGCCATGTTACGTTGTGGAATACGGTTCATCAATGGGATTCATTAAAGTGCCTCGTTACTGCATCATTGCTGCCCCGCAGCGTTTTCATCCACTACACAATGAAGAGAAAAGAATAAAATAATTATTTTCAATTATTTTTTAATTTTCCTTGAAAAGTCCAAAAATTTAATTTTTCTCCTAAACCCTCTCCAGCCAAAGTTAAGTCGGTTCTAGGAAAATCCCAACATTCTAGATTCAACAGTCCCCTCTAATTTTTAGTCCGAGCACCCATTGAAAAGATAAAAAATTCTACCCGCATGTTTACTCAAAGTAAATTAAAAAAATAGAAATTCATTCTGGGCACCCCAGGACGCATGATCATTAGCAATAAACTTTCTCAGAATTGTAATAATCCTAAACAAATAAATTAAAATTACATTGAATTTCTGGGTCTTTATATTCTCCCCAGCTTGGGATTTGTGTCCCAGAAATTCAAACAAGGAAACAAAAACAATGATAGGTACTGGGAACACATATGAAACTCTTTATCCCATGTGCTCTCATGGAGACCTCATGCTCCCACATAACACACACAAGAGGAATAGACAAACCACAGTGGATCTGCAACTGTAGATCTTCTATCTCCACTTGGTACTCTACAGAAGTCTCCCCATCGTCAAACTCCAGCTCACCATGGTTGATGATGTGAGATGGGTCATGAATGTATCTCTTTAGTTGGGATACGTGGACGATGTCCTGGACCCTCTCTATCTGCGGTGACAGTTACAAGTGGTACGCCACCTTTCCAAACCTCCTAAGTATCAGGAATGGTATGATAAACCTCAGTGAGATTTTTCCATCTGATATGCTCCAATAGATATTAGTGGTGTTCCTGGGTATAAGTCGATGTGGAATTCAACCTCTCTATGAGGAGGTAGTCCTGCAAAATCTTATGGAAAGACGTCCTCTAACTCATCCATCACCACTGGAAACGGTGGAATCGCCTCATCCACCATATCGAAGGTCATACAAGCTAGCTGATATTTAATTGGTTTCACCCTCCAGAGCGCAAGTCCATCTCGCGGTTCATTGTTTTCCTTCTCCCCATGAAAGGAAAACTAGCTTCCATCACCACGTGAATATCACACTATACATCTCAAGAAGACACTATTTGTGTGAACTGTTGATAGCAAGTCCATGACTATAATGAAATTGTATGTATTCAACTCCACTACTAGAAGATCCCATCTGAAACTCTCTCCTCTGAGAGTAATATCACACTGTCACCATGAGTCTGTGACCACTAAATATCGTCCCGTAAGAGTATCCAAATGATAAGTTCAAGATAAAAGATCATTCGGAATCTCAGAGTCCTGAACTAATTCCACATCAAGTAATGAATGGATTGAGGCTGTATTGATAAGAACTATTTCTAATGAATAGAAGATATAGATGGTACCTCAAATCATCTCAGGGATGTCAAGATCATGAGCCTCTACTGCATTTTGTTGGGTCTATCCCCATCCACCTACTCCCTGAGCTCATAGTGGACCACCTGGGGGTGGTAGTGGTAGTGCTTGGTAACCCTCACCACCTCCCACTGCTCGTCTTTCTCCCACACCTTGTCTGTCGGCTAGATGATACACATGTTCCTACAGTTGTCGCTGCCTCGGTGGCCCCTCCACCATATGTTGATCATCCGCACAGTGATTTGGATAGTCATGAGCTCTGTGACCCTATCCCCCATAAGAGAAAATGATCATGCCTCACTGGTAGCTACCTTGGCCTCTCGAGCCTCACACCTCTTAACCTACATCCTCATGACATCCTCTAAAATATCTAGTGCACTTGGGATTCTGCATCATCTGTCTACTATCAACTACAAATGAATCTGTTGCCTGTCGTCCAGTATGGGATCTCACTATTGGTGCATGATCATCATGGAATCTCTCCATCAGCAATGCTCTCTCTAGCATACCAACCTTCATCAAGATGAAGAGAGAAAATGTCATAGCTATGATCTCTTTTCAGATACCATGATCAATGTTTGTGCCTTAAAGTTAGGGTCTTGAACCTTGTTCGTGAAATATTGGGAGAGGTTAGTAAATCTCATTGAGTAGTGAGCCACAGTCTGGATTCTCTACTGTAGATGAACCAGCTCCTGAATAAGCACAAAGCGTAGTGTCGCTTCCAGAATCTCAATCTGAAAAACGCTCTCAATGTCTAGTTATGTGATGGACTTCTCTTCATTCTACTGGAGTTTCAAGCTCCACCATCATCTTGTCGAGCCCTGAAAAAGTATAGCGGCCAAGATATCCATCAGTTCGGCGGGTGTCTCTACTATGCGAAAGACCCACGAACCCACCTCATGCCAGTTCTCTGATTCCTAAGGGTCCATCTCACCTTGATAAATTAGAGGAATATATCTCTGGAACTCATGAAATGCGCTTAGCCAGCATGTATAATCTACTGGTAGCATCAGCTACTCAATGCGTGGTGGTGCTGCTGGTACACAACCAAAAGGTGAAATAACTATAAGTGTTCCCTGTACTAATGCCTCATTGTTCGGTGGTCCACATGCATGATCTATAATTGGAATTTTGTATGGATTTCATTGTGGAGGCATCCTGTAAGATACAGATGTTTCTTGGCTAATAAGTTATATCTGGTGGGAAGAATAAAAAAAGACAATGAAAACTTTTCAAAAAACTAGCTTCTGGTGTTTTTATGTACCAAGTCAGAAAACAGAATTTAGGATCCTGGTATCTGGATATGCCGGTTGATGCACTGTCACTAGACTCCATGTATTTATAACCGAATTCATTATTCATTAACCCATTGGCTTATTATAATTAAACTCTTATTTCTTTGGGTATAACTGACCTCCCATTGATACCAATTTGTCCCGACCAGTCCCACGGGGTGTGGACATGACTTACCCATGACCACCTTCCATTATCTAGGGGTTGGTGACAAGAACCTAATGACTTCTCTTGAACATGGAAGGGATTGCATTCGAGATCTGTATAATCTCAAAAAGAAAAACTGAAGTAAACAACCAACAAATGTAATGTTAAAGTAAAAAATTTGTTGTGTTTTCCATAGAGCTCTACCTAGAAGGTATTAGATGTAAGTCTGATGTCGAAGAATAGGATCTCATCTTCTCCCATCGCACTTAGATCCACTATGTTCCGAACCTCCAAAGTCTGCCTCTTAGTGTTAGCAGTCTGCACCAGACACACACGTGCAGGCGGAGCCTGTGCAGGGGTGAGTATAACAATACCCCATAGGGGACACCGAGACCACCAAAGGTAGCTCAGTAATCCAAAATGGAAAAAATAACAATAAATACCACAAATGTAATATCATAGGCATGATCTAAATCCTGGATCATAACAAAAAAGAGACCGCTCAGTCTGACGGTATAAATTCATGGATACTGGGATAAGAAAGACTAGTCGTAAAATGAGATCATCCTATCTATAGTAACTATACTACTGACCTGTATAGGTTACTATATGTTGAATCATTTTGGTCTCTTGATGATGACCCGTATTGGTCACTAGAAGCTGACCCGTATTAGTCGCTGGTGCTGACCCGTATTGGTTTCTTGTTCTGACCCGTATTGGTTGCTGGTGTTGACCTGTCTTTGTCGATGATACAAAGGTAGGGATGATTAGTCTTATATTTAGATCATCCCACTCTAGAGTTTCTGATTCTGACCCGTTTTGGTCACTCATCATCTTCATGTCACAGCTAGCCACTGGATTCCCACTCACAGCACGCTTGATTTTGGTAGAACCACTCCTCAAGCTATTAGTCGTATTTAAACTTGTACTAAGGATCCTAAAATCATACCTAAGGGACCGCCACATTATAGGGACCCCACGTGATAGACAGTGCATCTATAGGACCCACGGTCTGTGAGATATGGGCACTTTTGTAAAAAGGGCCTGGTTGGATTCAAGTTTGATACAACCCAGGTCGTATATCGAACTCTGTAAAAAACTCACTTTGAATATCTCCAAAGTATTTCCTTTTCGCAAGGGTCATTTTTTACACATACAACACATAGATTGGATGCTCGTTCTGTTAGTTACACCCCTTTCCATGAGAAGGGGGTGTTCGAACCTCTATTCGGACAGGTTCGGTCGGGCCAAGCAGAATATGCTACAGGGACCGCTTCCTAAATGGGGTCCCAAATCCAATAATAGTGTGTCAATCAGACACTCATTTAGTTAGTTGTGGTAATTTATTTATTCGGGGGCTATTTGGGTATGGGCCCAGTCTGACTCAGTGAGGTTGAACAGACCCAACAGGTCCCGGGGTCGACCTGACCCCACCCGGGTCCAGCCGGTTAAGGGTCGGCCCGACTCACTAGGTGAGGCCCATCAGGGTCAGCCTGGCTGGTTCACATGCTCGGGATGAGTTTGGCCCACCCAACGGGTAGAGCTTGGTCCACCTGCATTGGCAAACTGGGCCGCAAGTCCGTCCCGACCCCCTAGGCGGGTCTGGCACAATGGGCGAGTCTGGCCAATTCTTCCAGTTTGCATCCGGCCCGGTTAGACTCAAGTCGGACTACTTCTCCCAACTGGCCCCGTCTATGTGTAGCAGTTTTTTCTGAAACGATACGGTGTAGATTGGGGTCTGCGCCACCCCTCCTTCTGTTTCCCACTGGTCGTGGATGGTGCCGCCTGCAGGCGCCGCCCATCTCATGTGCAGGCAACTCTGGCCGGCCACCTCTGGAAATAGAGGTGCACGATGGTGCACTTCCTTCCCACTACCTACTGCCTGTTACCATGGGTCTCTATTAGCCACCACTGACCACGTTTATCATAGCGTGCTAGAAGTTGTTTCCTCAGGACACTGGAATGTCATCGTCATTTGGTGGCCCTCCTAATCCTTGTCACTGTGTTCCTTGATCTTCCCCGAAGAACGCACCAAGGACAAGTTTAGCATAGGGTCTGGTCCTTGTGGGTTTCATCCCGTTCCCTCCACGTCAGCGTTTTAAACATGATGAAAAATTAATAATAATAAAAGGAAGAATAATGCCGGAGTTTAAGATCCTGTGACAACCACCTATATGATTTTACAAGTCATGAATAAAACAATTAGTTGGTTGGTCTGTGTCCGTAACATTTTCAAGAACGAGAAGAGAGGGAAAATCAAACCAAGTAAACCCCGTACCTTTTATGACTTTAATTGCTACACTTTCTTCCTTGAGGGTTTATGTCATCGGCAACACTTCCCAGTTCTAACATTTGAAAGGCGTTCTTCATCGTTTGTTGTTCTTCGCTGGGAGGGAAGTGCGTTAGTTCTTCACCCAAGAATCCTCCAAAATCCTTCATCCTTATTTTTTCTGAAACATCGAACTATTTATCAAACCACACTGTACTGTTTCTATAATGAATTTACATTGTGTCCTAGTGCTGTTACATTTATGAAACAGCTCCGCTATTTTGCACCATTAAAACCACTATTACGTTGTGGAATATGGGTCTTCCATGTGTTTCATTAATGTTCCATATCGCCGAATCATCACTTACCTATAGTGTCATCATCCGCCACACAACAGAGAGAAAAGAATAAAATAATTCTTTTAAATTATTTTATTATTTTTTCTCAAAAATTCCCAAAAAATTAACTTTTATGTTCAACCCTGATCGGCAGAAGTTAATTCATTTCTAGGTGAATCCCGATGTTCCGAATTCAACGGTGCACTTGGTTTTTTAATCCGAGCAACAGTTAAAAAGATAAAAACGGCGCTCGTGCATTTCTGAAAGTACCTTTAAAATGTTCAAAAATATATTCCTCGTACACTGGGCCTCAGAATCACACACCATAAATTTTTGCAGACTCATAACAATCCCAAATAAAAAAAATTATATAGAATATTCGCGTCTTTAATATTTTCACTTATATTACTTTAAAATATTAATATACAAACATTTTATAGGTTATATAATGAATCTACATATTTTAATGGTATTTTAAGCTTTATGTGATTTCATTATCCTACAAGGGTAGTATAATTCTATGTTACGAAGTAGTAATAATTTATAGAAACTGTGCCATATTTTATTGAGATTATTTATGATTATTCATCCATTGATGAAAAAATGACTACTATCTCAAGAATAAACATGAATTTTTTTAAACTCTTCATATAAATGAATTATTCATGTTTTAGTATTATTTAACCACTTATTTATACTTTAGGTAATTCTGAAATTGATTTTATGAAATTATAATTTTTTAACCATTTTTTACATTTTAAAATATGAATTTAACAGGAATTGTCTTTTTAATTTATGATCAAGGTACTTTTCTAATATTTTAAGGTTAAAATGAAATTTTCATGATATAGGGAATTACTTTCAGTCATGACCTCCATTTCCATGAATATTTTATTGTTTTTTACCAAGATATTTTATAACAAACATCCTCTATAATATTATGGAAAAATAATTTAATTGAAAGTGGTTTTTAATTACAATGGTTTTTAAAGGTTTTTACATTTAAAATGTTTTTAAATGTTTTAAAATATCATTTATATGTTTTCTAAGAAAACGGTTTTCAAAATTTATCAAGATTATATTAAAATATTTCAAGTAAAATGGTTTTCAAATTTTTTTTATGATTCCATTGAAAATTCCGAATGAAAAATGTATGGAAATTTTTGAAAAGATTATTTTATAAAAATTAAATGAAAATGGGTTTCACAATGTTTTCAATATTATTTTATATTTTTTTAAAGAAAAAATGTTTTCATAATGTTATCATGATTTCATTAAATGTATTTAACGTTTTTTCATAGTAAATTGAGACAAAAAGGATTTAGGTTTTCAAAATGGGTTTTCAAGGAAAAAATATATTTCCCCAAAGATGTTGTAAATGAAAATATAAAGAATTCATTAGAATAAAAATATTTGAAATGTTTTTATGAAAATTATTTTCCAAAAAATGATATTTTACTAATTAAATGTTCTCTGTGATATTTATATTTTATTCTCCATCTAATATAGAAAGAATTTTTATAGTTTATATTCTAATGGGGATATGATCTGAGAATATAATTCATAGTTTTTCTTGAATGCTTTATGTTTTAGTGTAATGATGTTTCTGAAACCCATTTCTCTTCAATGTGATAAATTATTCTGAAACACACTTCTTTTCATGGGTTATTCTTTGGTGATATTATTCTGAGACCTATATCATTCTGATAGGTCATGATATGATGAAATGATTAAGATACCCATTTCATTTCATGTGTAATGATATGAAGTTCATGAAACCCGCCTTATTTGTGGGTCATGATATGATGAATGTTTTGTTATCTTATGGAACAAATATGTGTGGTTTTATTATATGATGGGTGAGACCTATATCACACAATAATGAAATGGGTAATGATTAATATAATATGATATCAGTAGGTAAAAGGGTTGTCTGTAAAGCCCAATAACAAGAAGGTAATTGGCTTAGATCCCAAAGCGTAAAAACAACATTGCACACTAGTTCTAGTGCAATCCCAAAATTAAATGGTATATGGGTTGTCTCCCAAGCTTTAAAGAAAGAGGGTAAATGGGGTCTTTCACATTCCCCAAAATAAGAGGGTATGTGGGTTATTGACCATGTCTGATGCAATTCTAGTAGTGACTAGGACCGACCTAACTTGTTTGGATTTTATTGGTAAGTGGCATTGTCAGAATATTTTCTATTCTTTAGTGTATTCCACAAATTCGATATCATATGCCTATGTTATGCTTTAATGAATCACTCTCCCGATTCCATTATGATCCATTCCTTATGAAATTACAATCATTATTACATGATCTATTTCTATGATATTTTATATTTTTTTTCTTACCTTATAATGTTATAATAATGTTGACATACCCTTATGATCATTTGTATTATAAAATATCTCCCATGATTACCCTTACCGAGCATATGAGCTATCACACCTTTTATGTTTCCTTCCCCATGTTATGAAGATATATTTTTTGTATGTTATTTATAAGAGGGGTGATAGTCGTGGAGGGACTATTAGGGGATAATTTGGACAACTCATGTTCCAATGTTTACATTTCCATGCTTCCAAAGGCACTAAACTAATATGGTCTTTGGGAGTCTATTTATGCAATGGTTAAAGTATTCCACAACAATGATATAATGTCTATCTATGTTAAGATAGTGTTATTATAGTAATTATGTATACATATTTTGTAAATTAAATAAAATTATTAATAGTACTGAAGAATTCCCCTAATAAAGTAAATAATAAACAAAATTCGATTTTTCGGGAAGATAAAGAAAAACCATACTCAATGTAAGGTTTTTTACGACTCAGTTTTATTGCAATGAGATGTATTCCATATCCACCCTTATTTTTTGTTATGTGGTTTATATAATTAATATTAATGTATTTTATGATTATTATACCAAACAATAAGGGGATTTAAATTTCAATTTTAGGATCTATATTTCCTAGTGTTTATGGTTTCAAAGTCACAAAAGCATTAAGGGAATTATGTCACAATATTCCATTATTGAGACATTTGTATCATCATACATCTACATTATTTTATAAGGTGTGCATAAAATATGACATCGACATTTTATATCATGAATATATTTATTTTTAATGAAATTATAATTTTAATTTAATGTTATTACTTCATATTAATTACAATTCAATGTTAAAAAAGTAAAAATATTGGTTTTCTACAATATAATAATTTATATGGATTGATTATGATTATATCGTATATTTTTTAATATTATAAATCCCATGAATTCCATTATTATAGAGACCCGAAGCTTGACGTACATGTACATTACATTACTTTTGCGGAATACTTAGTACATAACAAAAACACACACACAAGGACCGTAATAGTTTAGTGTCTTTGGAAACTCGGAATATAATCTTCTAATCGTGGTGAAAGATCTTCAACATCTCACATAAAGATCTTACCTTTTTTTCTTACCTAAAACCTTTCTTTATATCTTGGGGAAAAGAAAACATAAAAGGGTGAGCTCAAATGCTCAGTAAAGGTAAACAAAAGAAATATCAATCACATCATATTCATAAGAACATAACTTTTGGAAATCTTAACCTGCAAAAGAGAGCATAATTTCATAACATGGGATAAATCATAGTAGTGAAATGTAATCACAATAATCATAACATAAAACATGAAACTTTGTGGAATACACACATAATCATAGAGAATCATTTCTTATTAGTCAAGACTCATTTCCAAGACTATCTTAGTGGACAAAGATCCTTTCTGAAACGAGTCTATTCCTCGTTTCAGTCCTGTTTCACTGAACCGGTATAACCTACCATTCCAGCGATGTCTATCTCATGAGATATAAAATCTTTAACCAATGCATTGGAGGGATATATAGGTCCCACCCATCTCATAATGATACCATTATTATGTGTGCCACAAAATCATAAACCATACATCATAGCATAACACGTGTAATAAAAATGGGATTCTTAAACATCATGACATCATAAAACAATTCACATTAGATAAAGGAATTCATAAAAACAATTCCATCACAACATAATCAAATCAATGTAATAATAGGGATAGAAACAGATCCCTATATTATCTTAGATGGAATATAATTTTGATAAAACACTTGAACTCCATTCTTGAAGAAAATATCCTTTCTACTTCAAAAAACACTTTTCCTTTCTTAACATTTCATAAAATTATAAACTAAAAGAAGTTGATTAAAAATAATCATGAAAACATGTAAAGTAATCTTCTTGGAAATAATTTTTTACAAATCCATTCATGCCGTATAATTTAAAAAAACATTCTTCTCGTACTTTTGTCGGAAAAGTCAAAAAGTACCTTGTACGAAAAACGACAATAGATTCCTTTAATATCTTTTACTAAAAACTCACCGAAGGGTAAAATTTTATTTAAAAAATTGTAGGTGGATTGAAATAATATTACATATTGAGGAAACATGGATGTGGATGATAAAATACACCCTAGTAAATTTCAAAGTATAAACAATCTCGGATAAAAAACGTGATTGTGATATTTCCCTTACCTTAGGTCCGATTTGCTTCGTAAGTGTCCAAACCTCCTGTATAATGATTTAAATAATGTCATTGACTTATTCCAGAATCATACTCATTATTATGAAATCATATATGGATCACTTATGACTTTATATTACCCGTTCATTTGTAAATTCCATGTTAAAGATAGTTTTGGGTAAAATCGTCTCATTTGTCGTTCGTGTTTAACTTGTAATTATTCATATTATTACTTAGATATTGACTACATAAATCCAGAATGTAAAACATGAATTATATATATTCAGAATATATATATACTAGATCAGTAAATGTAAATAAATACACCGTTCATGGAGACCGTTGGCCGTACGTACGCATGAACGCTGTTTTCGTTTTCTTATTGAGTTGAATGGAATTAAGTGGATGACATACATATATATATACATAAATACAGTATTATTATGTCATATATTTCATGATTACTTATTATATATACATTATAGTCATTCATGAATGGTTAACGTGGAGAATGAATCTCATCGCGTCGTGGAGACGGTAGTCCGTACGTACGCACAAGCGATGATATCGTTCACATGATCGTAGGACTGTATTGGAGTGTATGTATTCTATATCAGAATCAATATCACTTTAAAATCATCATATATAGTTATTATTTACACCATTATACCCATTCAAGTAAGGTGGTGGTGGAAAATAGATTACACCACGGCGTGGAGACGGTATTCTGTACGTGTGCACGCGCGGTGATTTCATTTTCCATAGGATGGATAGATGGTGAAACAGGGTTGTTTAATACTTATAATAACATATCAGTATATGAGTGATACTCATGTTATTACTTCATAATTAAACAACCTATGAAGAAGAAGTGGAAGAAGAAATAAAGTTGAAATAATCGGTAACGGACATTACCTCTTCTTTGAAGCGCCTCTTTGAGACCACCTTTTAGGGAACTAAAATAGGTCTTTGAAGAAGACCAAAACCTCTAGGATGTTTCTAGGAAAGTGGAGAGGAGAAATTGGCAGGGGTTGGCCGAGAATGAAGGCTCACATTGGTGTGAGGAAGAGGGGGAGGAACTGCCCTTTTATAAGGGAGGAGAGGGGCACCTTTGGAATAACTAAAAATATTATTTTATTATAAAAGCAAATTAGGTTTTTAATAGCTCCAAATTGATATATTTCTAAGATAAGGTGTGCAGGGGTCGGAATCCTCTCATCCAATATAATTTAGACAGGTTTAGGTATCAATTTTAACCTTATCATTTAGATTTAACTTTAAGTAAGATAATTTAACTTTTACCGTTTCTTCTTGTTTTCTTACACTATAAGGTTAATAAACATACTATATCAAGCCAAACGAACCCCAAGTATTATTATTATTAATATATATAACCTTATCTAAGTCATTTGTCCGAACCTTAGATTTTTGGGAATAATATAATAATTAATAATATAATATTTGTTTTAAAAACTATTTTATGTCAATTTTGACACTATTTAGTAATTGATTTTTGTGAAATTCATAACAGAATGATTAGTTCAAACCATGTTTCTTAAATCAATACTAACATGACATAGTATCCTAGAAAATTAGTTTAATTCATAAAATGTCTCAAATTACATTTATTTTGGTATTTATAACATCAATTATGTCAATATTTCATTAATAGGATAATTACAGCATCATCGTTGTGTCATAAATAAATTAAATTATTAAATGTCTATAAATTAAAAATAAAATACCATTATGTAGGAAATATTTTTATCTTTCTAATTAATATTTATAGTCGAATTTATCTTATGTATAACCCTATATTAAAAATGATTTACTTATTAAACTTTGATTTTAATTATTTTAACCCTTCATTAAATAAATTAATAATAAATGTCCTAATCTAATCCATGTGGGCTTAAATGGTCATATTTTATTACTAAGGTTGTTTTTGGTCGAATTACACTTATCCAATAGAATTAGGACATGTGTTAGGGTAATAATATTATCTTTTTTACCCTTAATTACCCTATTTACTTTTAACCGTGGAAAAAAAGTAAAAAGTTACTATTCGCCAAATATTATTTTCATCTCATTGAACCACATTTTAGTCCTTAATATAAAGCGTGTCTCTAGGATTTTAGAAATTCCACTCACAGAAGCGGTAAAATTATGTTTTATGAAAAATTCAGTTTTTTAACTACCACTTAGTGGTCTCACTATTCATCAAAAAAATGAAAGTTTCAGAAAAATACCAAAAAATTAGGCCTAAGCTATATTTGATATTATGAATTCAAAAATGATGTCTATTTTATCAAATTCAAAACATATCACTTAAATTAACTAATTTAAAAATTAAGCCCCGTCGTCAAAACAAATAGTGTGTTTTTAAGAGATAATAACTATCAAAAGATTGACACTTGTTTATAACTGGTTTAAATTTCAAATTACATCCAATGAACATAATTGTATTAAATTGTAAAATTATATTCTAAATATACTTTTAAACCACTCAAATTAATAATTTATCACTATTAATTATTTGTATTAAATATTTTTTTTAATTAAAATTTAGTAATTTTCACTATTCATCAGAATATGAAAGTTATCCGAAAAGTACCAAAATTTCACCATAAGCTAATTTCGATATTCCGAACCCAAAAATGAATTCCATTTTGAGAGATAAAATTTATAATATTTTAAAAGGTGGTTATTACTATTCATAACGGCTTGTTTTAATAATATTTTAATAGCATATCATTGTTTAGTGAAACTCGGTATTGCGTACTACACATGCTATCGAGGAAGGTCGTGATTTTGTGTAATGCAAGGCAAGGAAATGATGCATTTTGTGCAAGCTCCTTTTGGTGTAGCGTACAACACAAGACATTAATGAAATTAAAAAGAATATTTTTCATAAAATCTCGGGGTGTTACATTCTACCCCCCTTAAAATGAATTTCGCCATCGAAATTCGTCGGGGTTATAAATGGTTTACTACTCGAAAGTTTCTCTGATAGATACCCACATCATAAAAAGGAATACCAAAACCAATCTTTAAAAACAAAAGTATGAAATGTAATGGTCACCCAAATAAACTAATCACTAGGTTTCACACATAGGAGAAAATATGGATATGGAAAAGAAATCTAACCATCATGTTCTGATGGAGAGTGGTAGAGAACATGGCTATGGAAAAGCCAGCAATCAAAAAGCCATAAATTTGTGACGATCTAAGGTACCATCTGATTCATTAGATATAAGAGCACTAGGACAACATTTTTGGTTTTCAAGATTGTTTCCCTAAAGTTGATGAAATCGGAATTAGAAGAAATACATTCGCGATTTCAGTATAGTCTCACCATTGGTCGTTATTTGGACAATTTCCACTTCATCTCTTAAATAAATGAAGTTGAATTTGTCATTCTTGATATGATAGCAGATCTTGTGATAGAATGATGGGTCATTCCATCTGTCTCAAACAAAAGGTTAGAAAAGTTATCAAAAAATACATAAGTCCGTCTATAGTGAGATTAATCATATATGGTTCCTAAAATGGACTTATACTTCATATATCATACTGCTAATATAATAAAACTAGTTTCTACTAAACAGGGACTTCCTGTAGGCCAGTGGTAGGCGATAAATGCCACTCGCACTTCGGTTGTGGGTTCGATTCCCACGGCCTTGTCCGACGCGATGGGATGTCGCCCGTCCTACAGGTTTTCCTTTTTATAAAACTATATAACTATAACATCCCATCAATAATATCGAAAAAACTTTTATCCTTAAACAATACTAACATATGTCCAACATAGTCCATTCCAATCTTTAGGCTTATCCATAATACTGCAGCCCACTCTCATAGTATAATGAAAATGATTACCAGAGATTTAATACCATCGTTGATCCCCATATAACATAAGATATGTCTTGTTGGTCACATTCCAAACATTCAAAGGCCTTAATCATGTGTTCTCTTGAATACCCATTGAACCTTAGTGAAAACATGAATGCATTTAAAAGTTAACACTTTCCCCATACCAAAATCCTCAAAATTCTATATACTCAAAACATGATATCACTTAGTCCTTATATCAATCATGAGCTCATGAATACTGTCAAATATATCATTTTCTCTTTTTCCCTTCATTATGCACATATAAGTTTTTTTCCAAAAATATCTCAATAACATTTCATTGTTACCGGTACCATAAAATTATTGAAAACCACAATAGAAAAATACATAAATATTCCAATACTCAACATTATTTTGGAATCCCATTACATAAACACTTAATCATTCCACCATATCGTTGTCATATTCAACATCGCCAATGGTGTTCACATGTGACTTCCCTTTTTCCTTTACCTTAAGTGGTTTCTCATGTCGATCTTCACTAACCCTTGTATTAGGGAATTTATTGGAATAATGTCCCATATCCTTGCACTTGAAACATTGTAGTGTAGTAGGTTCATTCTGTGTATCCCTTCCTTTGTTTGCATCATTAGACATCTTCTTCCCATAATTGCAGCATTCAAATGTCGGATGACCTTCCTCTTCACATTTGAAACATTTACTTGTCCCTTTAAGACAATCTCCACCATGATTCTTTCCACACTTTGAGCAAAAGGAAACATTCATATTCTTTTCATCATTATTCTGAGATTTCTCCTTGAACTCCATCTTTCTTTTATTGTCAAAACTATGAGATGGATAAGTAACACCAACTTCCATTTCTACCTTGATAGCACAACACACAATTTCTTCATAGCTACTGAAGTCTCTTATAGCTAATGGCCTTCGAAGACTTGGTTTTAAGCCACTAAAGAATCGATCAACTTTACTTTCAGGTTGGATGATAAATCTAGATGCATACCTTGCAAGCCTTGTAAAATTCTCTTCGTATATACCAATATATTCATAATACTTTTTCTTTAGTTCAAGAAACTCCTTCTCTATCTTTGTTTGAAGAATACAATGGAAGTACTTATTGAAAAATAAGTTCTTAAACTCGTCCCATTCCATGGACTCAATTTCATCTCATTGACTCGTATTCTTGAAAATATTCCACCATTGATCAGCTTCACCTTCCAAACGATATACTACTAATATGAATTTATCATGTTCAGAACATTGATGAACTAAAAATATCATTTCAGTGGTACTGATCCATTGTTTAGCAACAAGTGGATCAGATGACCCACTGAAAGAAGGTGGACATTGCCTCATGAAGGACTCAATAGAATATTGTTCCCTTCTCTGCTCATTTGGAAGTCCAGAATGATTCATAGCTTGTGTAAGTATAGCAATAAGATTTTTCACTCCATCTCCCATAACATTTTTTTGTTCAGGAGGACAGTCATTTCATTGTCCATTTCATTGATCAACACGGTTCCTTTGGGTTCCATCCATCGTCTAAAACCCAAAAAAAATAGTGTGTGAGGCAAAAATCATGCAAGGTAAAACAACATAATAAAGGGGGAGAAACTTCAATATCTAAAATCTTAGGTTTAATTATATGATCGTTAGCATAATTCTAGGACTATAACCTATATGTATACTTAACCTTGGGGACATCCCTAGACATACCTTAGAAATATCTCTAGGGATCTCAATAAAGTTCTCCCATCCTAGTTTCCAAAGGTTGACTAAACGTTTCCTATGACACCAACTGTAGAGACCCGAAGCTTGACGTACATGGAAATTACCTTACTTTTGCGGAATACTTAGTACATAAAAAACACACACACACAAGGACTGTAATAGTTAAGTGTCTTTGGAAACTCAAAATATAATCTTCTAATCGTGGTGAAAGGTCTTCAACATCTCCCATAAAGATCATCCATTTTTTTCTTACCTAAAACCTTTCTTTATATCTTGGGGAAAAGAAAACATAAAAGGGTGAGCTCAAATGCTCAATAAGGGTAAAAAAACGAAATATCAATCACATAATATTCATAAGAACATAACTTTTGGAAATAAAAACCTGAAAAAGAGAGCATAATTTCATAACATGGGATAAATCATAGTAGTGAAATGTAATCACAATAATCAGAACATAGAACATGAATCTTTGTGGCTTACACACATAATCATAGAGAATCATTTCTTATTTGTCAAGACTCATTGCCAAGACTATCTTAGTGGACAAATTCCCTTTCTGAACCGAGTTCATTCCGCGTTTCAGTCCTGTTTCACTGAACCGGTATAACCTACCGTTCCAGCCATGTCTATCTCATGAGATATAAAACCTTTACCCAATGCATTGGAGGGATATATAGGTCCCACCCATCTCATAATGAAACCATTCTTATGTGTGCCACAAAATCATAAACCATACATCATAGCATAACCCATGTAATAAAAATGGGATTCTTAATCATCATAACATCATAAAACAATTCAAATTAGATAAAGGAATGCATAAAAAAATTTCCATCACAACATAATCAAATAAATGTAACAATAGGGATAGAATCAGATCCCTATATTATCTTAGATGGAAAATAATTTTGATAAAACACTTGAACTCCATTCTTGAAGAAAATATCATTTCTACTTCAAAAACACTTTTCCTTTCTTAACATGTCATACAATTCAAAACTAAAAGAAGTTGATTAAAAATAATCTTAAAAACATGTAAAGTAAGCTTCATGGAAATAATTTTTAAAAAATCCATTAATGCCGTATAATTTAAAAAAACATTCTTCTCGTACTTTTGTCAGAAAAGTCAAAAAGTACCTCGTACGAAAAACTACAAAATATTCATTTCATATCTTTTACTAAAAACTCACCAAAGGGTAAAATTTTATTTAAAAAATTGTAGGTGGATGGAAATAATATTACATATTGAGGAAACACGGATGTGGATGATAAAATACACCCCCAGAAAATTTCAAAGTATAAATAATCTCGGATAAAAAAGAGATTGTGATATTTCCCTTACCTTAGGTTCGATTTGCTTTGTAAGTGTCTGAAACTCTTGTATAATGATTTAAATAATGTCATTGACTTATTTAAGAATCATACTCATTTTTATGATATCATATATGGCTCACTTATGACTTTATATTACCCGTTCATTTGTAAATTCCATGTTAAAGAGAGTTTTGGTTAAAATCGTCTCATTTGTCGTTCGTGTTTTAACTTGTAATTATTCATATGATTACATAGATCATGATTACATAAATCCAGAATGTAAAATATGATTTATATATATTCAGAATATATATATACTAGATCAGTAAATGGAAAAAAAATACACCGTTCATTGAGACGGTAGGTCGTACGTACGCATGAACGCTATTTTCATTTCCTTATTGAGTTGAATGGAATTAAATGGATGACATACATATATGTATACATAAATCCAGTATTATTATGTCATATATTTCATGATTACTTATTATATATACTTTATAATCATTCATGAATGGTTAACGTGGAGAATGAATCTCATCGCGTCGTGGAGACGGTAGTCCGTACGTACGCACGAGCGGTGATATCATTCTCATGATCGTGGGACTGTGTTGGAGTGTATGTATACTATATCAGAATCAATATCACTTTAAAATCATCATATATTGTTATTATTTACACCATTATACCCATCCAAGTAAGGTGGTGGTGGAAAATAGATTACACCACGGCGTGGAGACGGTATTCCGTACGTACGCACGCGCGGTGATTTTATTTTCCGTTGGATGGATAGATGGAGAAATAGGGTTGTTTCATACTTACAATAACATATAATAATATGATTGATACTGATGTTATTACTTCATAATGAAACAACCTATGAAGAATAAGTGGAAGAAGAAATAAAGTTGAAAGAATCGGTAACGGACATTACCTCTTCTTTGAAACGCCTCTTTGGACCTACTTTTAGGGCACTAAAATAGGTCTTTGAAGAAGACCAGAACCTCTAGGATTATTTTAGGGAAGTTTAGAGGAGAAATCGGAAGGGTTTGTTCGAGCATGAAGGCTCAATGTGTTGTGAGGAAGAGTGGGAGGAAGTGCCCTTTTATAAGAGAGGAGAGGGGCACCTTTGGAATAACTAAAAATATTATTTTATTATAAAGTCAAATTCGGTTTTTAATAGCTCCAAATTGATATATTTAGAATATAAGGTGGGTAGGGGTCGGAATCCTCTCATCCAATAGAATTTAGACAAGTTAAGTATAAATTTTAACCTTATCAATTAGTTTTAACTTTAAGATAGATAATTTAACTTTTACCGTGTCTCTTTGTTTTCTTACACTATAAGGTTAATAAACTTACTATATCAAGCCAAACGAACCCCAAGTTGTTTATTATTAATATATATAACATTATATAATTCATATGTCCGAATCTTATATTTTTAGGAATAAAATAACAATTAATAATATAATATTTGTTTTAAAAACTATTTTATGTCAATTTTGACACTATTTAGTAATTGATTTTTGTGAAATTAATAACAGAATTATTAGTTAGAATCAAGTTTCTTAAATCACTACTAACATGTCATATTATCCTATTAAATTAGTGTAATTAATTAAAAGTCTCAAATTACATTTATTTGTGTATTTATAACATCAATTATGTCAATATTTCATTAGTAACATAATTACTCCATCATCGCTGTGTCATAAATATATTAAATTATTTAATGTATATAAATTACAAATAAAATACAATTATGTAGTAAATAGTTATAGCTTTCTAATGAATATTTATAGTCTAATTTATCTTATGTTTAACCCTATATTAAAAATTATTTACTTATTAAACATTGATTTTAACTATTTTAACCCTTCTTTAAATAAATTAATAATAAATGTCCTAATCTAATCCAGGTGAGCTTAAATGGTCATATTTTATTCCTAAGGTTTTTTGTGGTCTAATTACACTTATCCAATAGAATTAGGACTTGTGTTAGGGTAATAATAGTATCTTTTTTACACTTAATTACCTTATTTACTTTTAACCGTGGTAAAAAAATTAAAATGTTACTATTCCCCAAAAATTATTTTCATCTCATTGAACCACATTATAGTCCTTGATATTAACCGTGTCTCACGGATTTTCAAAATTCCACTCACAGAAGCGGAAAAATTATGTTTTATTAAAAATTCAGTTTTTTAACTACCACTTAGTGGTCTCACTATTCATCAAAAAATGAATGTTTCCAGAAAAATACCAAAAATTAGGCCTAAGCTATATTTGATATTCTGAATTCAAAAATGATGTCTATTTTATCAAATTCAAGACATATAAGTTACATTAACTAATTTAAAAATTAAATCCCGTCGTCAAAACAAATAGTGTGTTTTTAAGAGATAATAATTATCAAAAGATTGACACTTGTTTATAACTGGTTTAAATGTGAAATTACATCCAATGACCAACATTGTATTAAATTGTAAAAATATATTATAAATATAATTTAAAACCACTCAAATTAATAATTTATCACTATTAATTATTTCTATTAAAAAATTAGTTTTTAATTAAAATTTAGTAATAATCACTATTCATCAGAATATGAAAGTTATCTGAAAAGTACCAAAATTTCACCCTAAGCTAATTTCGATATTCTGAATCCAAATATGAAGTCCATTTTGAGAGATAAAATTTCTACAATTTTAAAAGGTGGTTATTACTATTCATAACGGTTAGTTTTAATAATATTTTAATAGCATATCGTTGTTTAGTGAAACTCGGTATTGCGTACTACACACGCTATCGAGGAAGGTCGCGATTGCGTGTAATGCAAGGTAAGTCAAAGATGCGTGTTGTGCAAGCTCCTTTTGGTGTATCGTACAACACAAGACATTTATGAAATTAAAAAGAATATATTTCATAAAATCTCGGGGTGTTACAATTATCCTATGCCTATTCATGAAATTTTCATGTAATTTTACCATTTTTCACTGTTAGGAACAAAAAAATTTTGATATTTTTTTTGAAAATCAAAATTAATTTCTCTATTCATTATGAAATCTATTTTCTTTCAAAAACATGAATTAAAAAAATATTTTCAAAATAATTTTTATCCATTTAAATATGATTTATGAAATTTATTTCCCCCAAATTTTAATCTTTAAAATATGTTTTCCAGGAATGTTATGTTATTTTTTAAAACAATGATCGTTTTTCGTGAATAAAAAATTTGAAATAAATGTTATTTTTGTTTTCTAAAAAAGTATAATTTATTATTCACAATTAAAATAAAATAATAATTATATAATTTAAGTAATTACTATATTAAAGGATCAATAATTATTTAATGAATCATTTAGAAGTTTACAGTTTTATTTTTAATGATTTTTTTTCATAATGTTCTTTAAATTCATTGTTTTTTAAAATGATTTTCAAAGAAAATGACTTTCAAGATGGTTTATTTTTTGAAATTTTATTTAAAAAATTAAAAGGGTTTTTTAATGTTTTTTATATTTTTTAATTGTATTTACATTAACCAGCATAAAAACAATTGTTTTTTAATTATGTTTTAATGTGGAAATTTTTTAATTATTCAATATGCATTACATCATTGAATGGATTAAGATTATTTGAAAGGGAATTTTTTGGAATCATTTTATTTTCCCTGGGTTACTCATGATTCAAACTGTTTTTTATAAAACCCATTTCTTTTCCATGAGTGAATCATATTTCAAAGAGACTGACATGAAACCAATTTTCTTCCACGGGTTGATCCAGATATAGATAATATTGACTACTTAATGGAATTTGATGATGATAGATCCATGTAATTTATCTATATTTTGGTTTTAAAGTCACTTTCATGGGTTCTTTCAAATGATATCTGATTTTTGGTTACTTAGGTGCAGTAGAGTGGCTGACCATGGTCGTCTCTCAAAGGAGGAAGTAAATTTAACAACATATGAAACGTATTTTGAAATTAAAATAAAAGGAAATAAGAACATTAATTAAAAGGATGGGTTTGTTTATAGTTTATATTTTTAGATGAAGTTTGATGGAAGAATATTGTATTTTTGTTTTGTTTGTAGTTTTGAAATGAAGATAGATTTAAATGACCCAACAAAAAGATGTTTTTAAGACAATATTTAAAAGTTGTAATCGATCTAACTATACATATTCACTCAATTATTTTTCATTATAATATAAATTAACATAAACATAAATATAATAATTTATTTTGTTAACCCTCTAACCATACATGATTCAACTTAAAAACAAATATTAAATTACTTAAACCCTAGTCTAGCTTCAGAACATGCAATCACAACACCTTGCTTTGATTGATGTTCTTAGGTTAACTTATGGTCAATGGTAAATTAGAAAAAATATACAATATGGAAATGAGTATTAATTTATTAGGAATTATATTTGAACTCTATAAATTTATATCATGTGGTCTTTTATTACCAATTAAGATCACACTCTCACAATTTACACAACATCTGACCTAGTGTGTTTTTGTGTCAATTGTTCAATTTATTTCATAGTTTCATTTAAATTAAAAAATAAATTAATAGATCCTTATAAGTGAATTAATTAAGCAGATATATTCTAAATTGATGTATGAATAAGTTTATAGGTATATATATTTATGAAAAAACTACTCTTCCATGGATGGTGTAGTCATCGTACAAACATTTTTCATGTGAAATGGTATAGAAAGGGTAGACCCCAATCAAATATCTACACTTGATTCTAGCCAAATTAGGAAGATTAATATAAGAATAAATTTGAACAAAATAGAAAAAAATGAAGAAATAATAGAAGAACAAAGATGTTTATTATGAAAACACAAACATTACAACATGAGGGGGAAGAAGAGGGCTTCAACAAAGGGATCCTTGCTTCCAGGATGACCCTTCTTGAATTTCATAGAGAATTGGACTGGAACCTCTTATCCTATTTTCTATAAATCATAATTCACGCAAAAAACCCCACAAAATGAGAAAAAACTAATTTATAAAGTGGTGGGGAGGCTAGGTTCAATGTGGTTTCATGTGTGAATGGGGAATCTCAGCCAAATATTTTATGACAACTTCCCCCACCCATTTAACCACCCAAACACATGAATCAGCTACCCTTCAAGTAATATGATTTGTGAGAAAATGAGTTATTGAGATCCTATCAAAATGTGGGCCTAATAAAAGCAAGGATGAAGAGGTTATGGCCCAAATACAAAACCCATTTTTAATATAGCGAGTATATCCCAAATTTGACTTCATGTCACATTTTCACAAACCCGAAGCATGATTTAGCTTCAATTTCCTATATTAAATTTGTATAAATTTATGTCCTGAAAAAATTTACTAAGTATTATGTTCACATAGTTCAAAAAAAATTATGTTCGAAATACTACAGAAAATTTTTAAAGGGTAAAACTTGAATCTTAATCAAATTTTCAAATGAATGATCTAATACCAAATATTCCATAAATGAACATAGTTAACACAATTTGAGTAAATTATATCAATTATTATCAATAAAATATTCAATAAATTTTCTTTCTATCAAATCCACCACACTTACAGTTACGCACTCCGGGTCAAAACCTCATATCCTGTATTCAGAAAAATCGTGACAAGTAAACATCAATATCAAATCAAAACCAAATTATAAACACATATCCTCGATATCAAATAATTCCACACCAAGAAACAAAATATATCATGCCTAATATATAAAATTATTTAAACTTATCTATATATATCATTCAATATATTTCAACTTCATTTATCCACCCATGCACACAAAACACTTGCCTCACTCGAATTTTCCCTTTCCAAACAAATGTCAATTTTTTAGCAATGACTTTCTCATCCAAACTCATACAAGGGTCACCATAGGCATGATAAATTCGTACATACCCACTAAATGTGAGTCAAGGACAAAGGTTTATCATGATGACTTTACAGGGTTGTTCTGTGGCTTTGGATTAGTAGGATTTGGATGTGAAAAGCTCTGAGGCTGAATGAGGAGGGCTTTACTCTTTTTGAAGAAAAATTGAATTATTCAAATTTTCCCTTAAATATTTTCCCCTCCTCAATCCCCATATAATCAATTAATGATCATCATCATGATAAAATAAATGATTTTGCACTTCATTCAAACTTTCAGCAGTAAAAATGCCAATCTTCTCAAGCATGATTTTCTTAAAAGCACCAGATAGGTACACCTGTGTCTCTCTATTAGAATCTCCAGAAAGGCATAACTTTAATTATCATGAAAGATCCAAAAAAGGCATAGCTTTCAAAATTATGATTTTCTTCAGCAGATAAAACAACTCTTTAGAATTTAATTTGTCACCCAAAGTATCATAGAATGTGGTAGCACAACACCAATTAGCTTCCCCCACACTTAAGTTCAACTAGATAATGCAATTTCACATCATGAGATAGTTGGATAGGAACATTAGAATGTTATTTGGAAAACCTAACATGATATGCACATATTCTAAGGTCTAAAAGGTTTAAATGTCTAATTTGGGACATTATAAAAAAGGATTGTTTGAAATAGGGGCTTTAATACCGAACAAATGCCTCCATCATTTAAACATAAGTACCTCAAATCCACATGGTTAGACAGGAATAAATCAAATTATGGTTAAATCAATCAGGATATGGTTCACTCATGAAATGAGGTAAATATAAATAATATTAAAAGAATAGTTCAGAAGCCTCATAAAAAATTGTTTTCAAATATAAAGATAGTGAGATCTGGCATGGAATTCAAAATTCAAAGTACTTTTCATGAAATTACTAACTATTTGAACTTGAAAAAAAGTTATTATCATCATTCATTTGGGAATAGTTTCATTGGATAATTTTTTTCCCTTATTGATATGAAATTTTAGATGGTGATGAGAATCATTTCAGCTCAAATGTTTCCAAAACACACAAAATAAATTTAAATATAAACACACAAAATTTGAAAAACACACAATTTTTTTCAAAAACATTGAAAAATTAGAAAACAATTGAAATTACTAATCTAAAAGGTTACCTTCCCCATCATTAAAATATTACATTATCCTCAAAGTGAACCCATGAGATGGTATATTCACAAGAAATGTATAATTTTAAATAGGACCAAGAATAAAAAAGTGAATGGTTTAGGAAGGACCTTATATGCTTATATGATGATGGGGTCAAGCAGTGTGATGAAATCCACTAAATTAGTAGGAAGTACCTCAATATATCTCTTAAAACGTTTCCCATTGACTATAAAGCTCGTTTCTGCATCCTCTTGTGTGATCTCCACTACACCATAAGGAAAAACATTAGTCACAACATAAGGACCTATACACCTGGAACGCAGCTTACCAGGAATTAACTTCAGTCGTGAACTATAGAGAGAGACTTTCACTCCAACTTGAAATTCACTTTTATTGATCATTTTTTAATGATATACTATTAATATTTCCTTGTAGAGCCTTGATTTCTCATATAACAACAATTGAATCTCCTCAATCTCTTGAATTTTTATCTTCCTTTGGATTCCATCTTGGGCCAAATCAATGTAGGATTTCTTTATACCCCAATAAGACCGATGCTCAACATCCACAAGAAGATGACATGAATTCCCAAAAAAATAAGAAATGGGGACATATCAAAGGGTGTCTTGTATTTTTTCTTATCATCCCACAATGCATCATTCAAGCCCTTGCACCAATCATTCCTATTTGGCAACATGGTTTTCTCCAAAATTTGTTTCAACTCATGATTTGAAACCTCTTCCTGGCCATTTTTTTAGGGTGGTATGGTGTTGATGTTTTGTGTGTTATCCCAAACTTCCAAAGGAGGTAAGAAATATTCCAATGGAAACATTTTGTCTCTTGGTCACTGATTATGTCCTTTGGTACTCCAAACCTGCAAAAAATTAGAGATTTGAAAAATTCCACAACAACATGAAAATCATTAGTCCTGGTGGCCTTAGCCTCCACCCATTTACTCACATAATCAATGATCACCAAAATATTAAAAAAAAGGAACTATGAAAAGGAACCAAAAAATCAATGCCTGATACATCAAAAATCTCACAAAATAATATGGGTTATGGAGGCATCTCATGTCTCCTAGAAATGTTCCTAGTGTGTTGGAAATGAGATCATGAATTACAAAACACATGCGCATCACGGAATAGGCAAGGAAAATATAATCTAGAGACTAATACATTTGGAGATGTATGATGGGGTCCAAGGAGTTCTCCACAAGAAATCGTATGACATAATTGCCGAACATAATCAAACTCATGATCAGGAACACACATCCTAAGGACATTGTCACTACACATGTGCCATGCATATGGATCATCCCAATCATAAAATCTTGACTCACTATTGAATTTATGGAGATGTTATTTCATTAATGTTTCTAGGATTTCAGAGGAAAAAATGTAGTTAACTAAATCTATATACCAAGGATGCGTACCTGAGATGGAATAATGATGCTCATTGGGGAAAGTGTCCCAATGTGGTACCAAGTCTAAGGTGTCATCCTCTTGTGTGTGATTAAACCTACTCATGTGGTTTTCCACCTAGTTTTCCAAATGCTTATTTTCTTTTATCTCAATATAAAATTCTTGAAGAAGGAGCATCCATCATATTAGCCAAGGCATTGCGTCTGGATTCTTTAAAAGGTACCTTAAAGCTACATGGTCAGAAAAAAACTACTACATTAGAGCCCAATATATATGAACAGAATTTACATAAAGAAAATATGATAGAAATAAACTCTTTATCTATGGTTGTGTAGTTTTATTGGGATGAATCCAGTGTCCTCAATACATATCCAATATCATGTGAACGTCTTTCCACCCTTTAAGATAAGACAGATCCAACTGCGAAGTTGGAGGTGTCACACATAAGCTCAAAAGGAAGATCCTGCTATGGGGGATGAATGATTAATAGAGTAGTCAAAAACATCTTTATAACATCAATGGAAGTCCTACAATAATCATCAAACACAAAATGATAATCCTTTTAATTTAATCATGATATAGGAAGAGAAATCTTACTAAAATATTTGATGAAGCATCGATAATATCCCACATGCCCTAGGAATGATCTAACATCACACACCCATGAAGGATATAGTAAGGATGAAGTGATATCTACCTTAGATCTATCGACCTCAATCCCATGTTTTGAAACTACATTCCCTTGGATAATTATATGCTCTACTATGAAATAACACTTTTCAATGTTCAGGACCAGATTCATTTCAAAAAAACAATTCAACACCTTTCCCAAAATATATAGACATTCATAAAATGAGGAACAATACACTGTAAAATCATCCATAATTACCTCCATCTAGGTCATAATAAAATTTGAAAAAAATACTCACCATGCATCTCTGGAAGGTACCTGGGGCGTTTTAAAGTCCAAATGATCTTTTGGTAGGAAAAACTACTGAATAGACAAGTGAATGTTGTCTTCTCTTGATCCTCCTGAGAAATAGGAAACTAAAAATATCCAAAAAATCCATCCAAGAAACAATAACGTGTCTTCCCAGATAGTCTCTCAAGCATTTGATCAATAAATGGGAGGGGAAAATTGTCATTTCATATGGAAAGATTTAGTTTTTTATAATCAATACACATAATCCAACTATTTTGTACCCTCATTGGAACTAAATAATCTTTCTCATTTTTGACAACTGTAACACTACTTTTCATAGGCACAACCTGAATATGACTTACCCACTCAGAATCTAAAATGGGAGAGATTATAGATGCCTCGAGCAATTTTTAACTTCTTTTTTAATAACTTTCAAAAGAGTTGGATTAATTCTCCATTGTGGCTACCTAACCGGTTTAACCCCATCATCCAAAAGAATACTATACATGAAAATGGTGGGGCGAATACCTGATATGTCATCCATGGTCCACCCAATTTCTCTAATTTTCCCTCTCAAATGATTCAAAAGTTTTTCTTCATTTACAAAAGTGATATTGTTAGTAATGATAATTGGTATTTTCTCACCACTCAAAAAGTATGAGTTTTTGAGATTTGGGGGAAATGTCTTGAGTTCCAGTGTAGGGGGTGGTGTATGGATGTAGACATTGATGTAACTATAATTTGTCAACCAATAGCATTAGTATTAGAATATAATTCATCAAAATTAGAGAATAGAACATCAAATCCATCATGATACTCAACAGCCAGGTCATAATCAAAGTTCACATGATCAAAATATGAATATGGATCCATTTCCAAATCAAATATATGAGTTAATTGTTTATTATAAATGAATGTGGGAGTGCACTTAGACATAAAGCTAGAACCAATACTCATAATCTCCCTAATAATAGGATAATAAAATTCCATGGGGTTTTTATTTGGTGGTTCAAAATGGGAGATAAGATATGATGAATGGTCCTATGAGTGGTACTTTATGGAGTCCATAACATTAAATATCAAAATTTATCCCCAATATCAATGAATAGTGTACCCTCATTGAAATTTATGATTGTTTTTTTAGTTTTTAGGAAGGTTCTAGCAAATATAATGGGAGCATGATAACCTTCCCGATCGTCCTCCATGTTATGCACGTAGAAATCTACTGGAAAGATCATGTCTCTTACCCAGACAAGTACATCCTCATGGACACCCGCTAGATATGTTGTAGCTCTATTCACTAATTTTACCACTAATCCCATTAGCTTCAACTCACCAAACTTTAAATAAGAGAATATATAGTGATGAAGCACATTTATGGAAGCTACCAAATCACAAAGAACACCACAAAAGTGAAACTCCTTTATGATGCACAGGATAGTGAATGTCCCAGGATCCTTTCACGTTGTTGGCTTTTCCGGAGTTGGTGTAATGACTGCTGACACATTCCTACCAAGATTGATACTCTAATTCCCTTTGAGTCCTCTACAATTGTTACAATGTTTATTTAGGAATTTAGCAAATCGTGATATTTGATTAATAGACTCAATAAGGGGTATGTTTATCTCCACTTGTTTAAATGTGTCCACAAAATACTTTTTCATCACCTCCTCATCTATCTTCTTGGTTTGAAAACCCCTATTTAGAATGAATAAGGGTTTAGTAGGAACATCATAAATATTTTTCTTACCTTTCTCTTTCTCCTTTGGTTTCCCTTTAACTTGTCTTGAATGGATATTATCTATGGTTGAGGTGAATCCTGGAGGAATGGTGGGTGAAGAAGTATCATTCATTGTATTCCCACTTCTCAATGTGATGGCACTGAAATTTACCTTTGGATTTCAAGTAGGTTAGGAATGTAGATTTCTATAGTTCTTACTTATATGTTCATAGAGGGAAGTGGGAATCTGGCTCAGTTGAGTCTTCATCTCCTTCAACTCCAAACCTTTACTCTTTAGCTCATTATGTTGATTAAGAAAAATATATTTCAAAATATCATCAGTATTAGAATCTAACTTTGATTGGGAATCCCCTGGTTAATGTCTTGATGATTCATAACATTCAAATCACCTTCGGAGTTGTTGGAAATTCCATTGGTATGTTGGTGGCTGTGGGATGTTTTGTTGAAAAGGGGGACATTGTTATTGTCTAGAGCCATACCTCATGTCTGATTGATCCTTCCACCCTTGATTGTATGCTGGTGCATAGCAATCAGACTAATTTTTGGAATGTGGTTGTTGTTGTTGCTGATATGGTCTCCCAAGAAACACTGTAGAAAAATAATCTATTTCATGTATTTGGGGGCACTAGTCAGTTGGGTGGCTTGTCTCTGTGAAAATTCCACAAGGCCTTGAAGTAGGGGGTTAGGATGTCTTTTTTCCAAATAAATCGACATCACTATAGTGGTAAACTCTTCCATCTATGTATCAATCAAATGATTTTAAAGAGTGGGAGGACTTACCTGATGTACTCCCATTACATGTGGTATACCTCGATCGCTAAATTGTTGGGAGTATTGTTTCATCTTGTCAATCAATGCACGTGTAGCTACCAGTTTCTTGTCTACCAATTCCCTCAAACTACAACATCCACGATTCTCCTATCCCTAGGTGTGATTCCTTTATAGAAGTATTTGATGAGAAG
This sequence comes from Viscum album, assembly GCA_963277665.1. Lineage (NCBI taxonomy): Eukaryota > Viridiplantae > Streptophyta > Magnoliopsida > Santalales > Viscaceae > Viscum > Viscum album. The sequence continues at coordinate 309,773,113 of OY728158.1, forward strand.
TTTCTCACTGATTTGGTGATGTGGGAATCTTTTACCCAACTTCATGAATCTCTCTCAGTACTCATACATTGAATCCCCTTGTGCTTTCTTAATCCCTATTATATCCTCGCGAATGGATGTTTTCCTTGATGATGGAAAAAATATCTTCAAGAAAAGACGTTTCAAATCATTCCAATAAGTTAAATCATCAGGTCGTAAATAACACATCTAGTATTTTTCATCTCCATTAATTGAAAATGGGAATGCCATTAGTTTGATTTATTCTTCAGATATATTTCTTGGTTTAAGGTTTGTTAAAACCACATTAAATTATTTAATTTTTTTTGGGATCCTCACCAGAGATGACATGAAATTATGGAAGTATGTGAATTAACCAATATTTATGTTCAAAATCTGATTCAAGATTTGGGTATGGAATTCAATTTGGTTGATAGTAAATAGCATGTTCCTCCAATTCTAGAATTGTTCTATTAAGTTAATTCCCATTATTTTCATCCATTGGTTCTTATTTTATGATGGAATTAGAAGTGTTACCAATTTCAATGCTCTTGGAGTGGAGTAATTCTCCAACTGGTTGAATTTTGAAACTTCTTGTAGACTGAGAATGTATGATTCGGTCCCTAAGGCTGTGTTCAATATCAGTCTCAATATCTAAGAGGTAATTGGGATTTGTTCAAGTCCTAAATAAAATAAAAATGAAAAGGAGATAAATTCAAAATTATAAAATAAAAGATGATATGTTTTAGTTGATGGTCCAAGAAGAAGAAGAAAAAAAATAAAATAAGAAGAAAAATTCAAACTGGGTAAAGAATAAAGAAAGAAGAGAAGAAGAGAATAAAATGTAAAACAAAATGAATACCACTAAATGGTTGACATACTTACTTTCCTCCCTGTAAACGATTCCAATTTTAATAGTGATTCCATGGTCACTTTTAAATGATATGTTATTGTTGGTTACATAGGTTCAACAGAGTGGTTGACCAAGGACGTATCCCAATTAGGAAGTAACTTTAATAACATATTAAAGGTATTTTTAAAGTAAAATAATAGTAAATGAAAACATTAATTAAAATGATGAGGTTATTTATAGATTATAAATCTAGAAGATGTTTTCTGGAAGAAAATTTTATTTTAGTTTTGTTTTAATTTTGAAAGGATGTTCTATTAAAATGTCACAATAAGAAGATGTTTTTTTGAAAATATTGAAAATGAGTAATTGATCTAACAATACCTCTTCAATAAATTATTTGAAATTATCATTTAAATTTAAATACACTTAATTATAATCCTCTAATATGTAAATCCTTGAACCCTACGGATGTTAACATAACCACAATGATGAAATTACTTAAACCCTAGGCTATCTTTGGAACATGCAATCGCAGCACCCTGCTTTGATTGATTTTTTTAGGTTAGATTATTTTCATTTATTAATTAGAGAACATATAAACATTGGAAATGAGGATTAAATAATTTTAGGGATTATATTTTAAATTTAAAAATTTATCTCATGTGGTCTTTTATTACAGATTAGGATCACACTCTCACAATTTACACATCTTCTGACTTCGCGTGTTTTTGTGTCAATTGTTCAATTGTTTTATTAGTTTCATTTAAATTAAAAAATAAATTAAAAGATCATGTTATGTGAAATAATGTATCTCATTTATTCAAAATATATTAATGAATAAGTTTTGTGTTAGATCTATTACTTAAAATAACTAATCTTCAATGGGCGTTGTAGTAATCATAGAAACGTTTTTCATGTTCAAACGTTTAGAAAAGGTAGAACCCGATCATGTTTCTACTATTGATTCCATCCCAATTATGAAGATTAATAGAAGAATAAATTTGAACAAAATAGAAGAAATAGAAGAAATAAAATAAAAACAAAGAAGATTATTATGAAAAAATAAACGTTACAATATGAGGACTAAAAAGAGGGCTTCGATGAATGGATCAGTGATTCAAGAGAAAACCTTATTAAATTGCTTTGATAATTGGAGTGTAACCTCTTCTATTCTTCCATAAACTTCTTAATTCAAGTCCCAACCCAACAAAATGTGAAAAACTCCAATTTATTTATTGGTGGGGAGGCTAGGTTCAAAGTGGTTTCAAGTGTGAATGGGGAATCTCGACCAAATATTTTATAACAACTTGCATAGCAACATTTGACCAATAAAACATGGATATCAGCTTCCTTCAAAAAGGATGATTCGTGAATAAATGATTCCTCGAGTTCCTATCAAACTATGGACCTAATAAAAGAATGGATAATGAATTTATGGCCTAAATATAGAACTCATGTCCAATCTAGCTAGTCTGGCCCAACTTTGACTTCACGGCCCATTTTCACCAACCAAATTCATATTTTAGCTCCAATTTCCTTAATGAAAGTTTTAGAAAATTATGTCAGGTACAAATTTAAAAAATATTAATTTCAAATAATTCATAAAAAATAATTTATGTTCAAAATAATATATAGAATTTTTAAATGGTAAAACTTAAATTTTCATTAAATTTTCTAATGAATGATCTAATCCTTAATATTCCATAAATGAACATATTTAACACAATGTAAGAAAAATATATCATCTATTATCAATAAAAATATTTAATAAAATTTTGTTTTATCATGTTTATTGTACATTATATATAATGGTTTCAACTAGGTAATGTTAGTTGAGCCCGTTATAGCTTTTATGATAGGTGTGTCTGAATATAACATCATTATGTTGGGAAGTGATTATGATAATAGGATAATTATATTATATGTTGGTTGTTTGATTATTCTAGTTTTAATGTTTTATATGGGCTATATGACATGATGTTCCAACATAATAATATGTTTTATCAATTTTTATATGGGTTTTTGATGTTTTATTATATAATTATTAAAATCACATGGGGAACGATTATGGATTATAATGACTTATTTTTTTATTTACCTATTACATGATTTTGAGTTTAGTGTTCCAAGTATTAAAAAGTAAGGATATTAATATTTTATACACATGCACTTTGATTATATCTTCATACCCATATGCACTTCTTATTCACCTTGATGAAATTAAATTTATAATTCTTATATTTAACCTCACTGAGAATTTAAATCACTTGTCTTATTTTTTCTTTTCTAATGTTTCAAACAGTGATGTTGAAAATTCTATGTATATAAGGGAATTCCTATGTATTATGAGGATGTATTTATGTGAAAATATAGATTATGTTGTAGAAATTCTCATTTAAATCCATTTGAGTTATTTTTTATCCAAATTCAATAAAATTATCAACCTAAAAGTAATCTAATTTTTCCATTTGATGTTATAAAGTTTAAAGGAAAAAACAATTAGGAAACAATTATTGGAATAATATAGAGAAATGTAATTATTAAAATTTTAGTACTGAAACTGGGAGTGTAGATCATGGGATTTTATATTAATAAATACAATCAGTTTGATAATATTGGATAATGATGGTAAACTACTTGGAAATAAATTATATTGAAGTTTGATTGGGAGTATACTTTACATTTCTTACACCTTACTAGATATTAGGTTTTACTTGTTAATTTTGGTCTTTGGTTTGACTGTATAAAATATCCTAGTAGAAATATCATAAAAGGATTTTTCATTATATAAAAATTTCAACAATTAATGGTTTATTTTCCAAAAAAAAATATTTTAATATTTTAATTTTAACATTAATAATTATGAGGTATTTCAACAATATATATAATTTTAATTGAGATTTATCCCCTTCTTATACATTTTTTTATCACTTAGAATATCAAAAAAATGAAATTGTATTTCTATAGAAAAAGTAGAATATATTGAAATCAATATTTCTTAATCCCAAATTATTTATATTAAAGGGAATATATTAGATTGATGGATAAAATTTAATAGTGTTCCAATTAAATGAGATAGTTCATGATCAATAATAATTCGTAATAATCTTGTTCAAAAAAATTATATTGAACATTCATATTTTGAATAACTTTTTTGAGATACTACATTCACAAATTGAGATATCTTTTTATAATATATTTTAACAAAACATAAATTACATAATATCATCACAATCCAAATGCTTTAGGAAAATTTAATTTTAATAGGGAATATAAATTTCATTGTTGTAATTATTTTTCTTCTCTATTATGGTCAATGTTTTCTCATTTCCAATATTAATTCCTTTAAAAATCATATATTTACTTTAAAAATATTTCCAAAATTTTCTAAATATTTTTTAAAAACTTTTATTATCATATTCATTCCATAACTATTATGAGTTTAACCATATTGGTTTATAAGCCTTTCTATGGATCATAAATGTGGTAAAAGTAAAATGTAAATGGCAGAAAAAATTAAATTTTCAATTAAAAAAACAATATATAATAATTAGAGTAATGATATTGATTTGGACACAAATGGATTATGATTCATCAAAAAGTTCATGTAAGTTTCATAAAAGGAAGGGGGATATCACAAAGGTGTAAGATATATTTAAAATGAAATGTTCTCAAAAGAACAGAATGATAATGATTCCCTTGAGTGACATATATATTTAAAGAAATATTATTTTTAAATATTTTATCATTTTGATTTTCTTATTTCTAGTTTTTTCATCAACAAATTTTATATTTTATCCTTTTATTTTTACATAATAAATGATTTTTATGAATCATAAAATAAGGGATACTTCTGATCATAATTTTTTTGGATCACAATAACAAAATGTGTTTCTATATTTTTTTAAATGTATTTGTTGATATAGTGTTTTGACATATTCATAGGAATAAAATGGGTAAGAATAAAGAATCCAAAGGGGGTGTTAGGTTAGTATGAAGACCCTAAATTAATAAAATCATATCGTATACAATAGGAGTGTATTAGTCCTTTGGTATAGGAGACTATAACAGCTGTAGTTTGATCAGGCTCACTAGGTAGCTGGTGGAACATAGTGATCTACTTTTGGAATATGCATATACCTTTATAGCTATATAATTGATATCAACAACCAAGTTTCATTGGGACTATAGCTAGTCAATTCATTACAGAATAGTTAAATAAAAAAAACATTTTATAATATCTTTTAATTGGACCATTAACGACCTCAATTAACCCAATCCCCATATAGAACACATGAAGCCTATAAATATACATCAAGGGTGGATAAAATCTTATCAATAATGACTATGAAAACTAATTTCACCCAAATTATTTTTTATTTATTCATGAATAATTTTGAAAACGGATCTATAATAAAACATACATTCATTATGGGAAAATGGTATCTTGCTTGAATAATCCAAATTCATTTTCATATCTTATCTATGTAATTTCTTCATCATTGTTGTAATTATTAAAGTATCTTTATCAACCATATATGGGTATCTATGACTCTCCACTAATACTTTATATTCTTATAAATTTTCAGGATATAGTTTAGTTCTTGGTAATGGGTTTGTAAAAACAAACCATTGTCTTCTTTATCTTTTTTCTTTTAGTCCTCGCCACTGTATAATTGATTGGTCATGTTGCTTATTTAAAATTAAAATAACAAGTATTCATCTTTGGTTTATAGATTCTATAAAATATAATGTATTTCATTCTTATTCTATAGTTCTTAGTTTATGGTAAAAATAAGGGAGAAATTAAACCCTTTCAAGAATTATTAGGGGAGGATATATATGGGTAATTATTGAGCTATTGTCAAACTCATTCATCAATGTGTTCTGTTTTTGTTTCCATAATGTATTCTACTATACTCATATAAATTTTTCATACATAAATTTATTTATTTCTTGATAACCATTTTTATTCCATATCATCATGTTATGGTGGTTTTTAATGTCAGTGGAACCATTACCCACCTTTTCATTTTTCCCTGACCAATAAAAGTTAGTAGTTATAAATTAATTGAAAATAAGTGGTAGTGAAACATGGTTCAAATTATGTTTCATTAAAATTTTACATGATTATTCACTTGGACTATTCCTTTTTATGGACATAATTGAAGTCATTTGAACACCATAAGGTATAATATTTTTATCATTATGATAAAATGTCTATTTTGGGACATGCGGTGGGAGCTAGGCTTGGTATATCCATGTACGTATATTACAACTAGTCAGTAGATAGTGGATATAGAATGACATTGTATAAGGTTTTGTAGATAGTGAGAAATAATAATATGTGGGATATAGCAGTGTAGGAGATTAAACATGGAAATACAAAAATGTGAAATACTAGAGTTGGAATGTGGAGATTCATATAGCCGCAAATTTTAACATTAATTTTTTTCAATGATTTAGACTAAAATATTGAACTTAATTAATGTGCTTTTAGGTATTATTGGTTATTTTTAGCTATTTAATTTGAATAACTTTCCCTAAAATAAGACTCAATCTATATTTAATAATTTTCCTCCATCAATCCTATGAAATATTATTTTCTTTGTTGATATAATACTTTTATGGTATTGATTTTCTCATTCCATTTTGTTAATGAATTTTTTATATGCTAATTTGAAATATTATTGGTGGAAAAAACTGATTCATTTGTCAAACTAGTAATTAACTAACGATTAATAATCATAGACGTTAATTGATAATGTTTCATATGTCATGGTGATTTATTAATCTATTAGTGATATGAACATAACATGAAAATTTAATAAATATTTGAGGGTGTCTTTTTTTGTAACAGAAGACATAGACTTCCAATAGACATTACAAATGTAAAAGATCATTATTATGTTTACATGGATTTAATTATTTTTTGGGATTTTATGAAGACTTTTATTTATATTGTGGAATTATTTTAGAGATTATTATGTTGATTTTTAAATATTAATATATTGTATATGTGTGATGAATTTTAGTGGATGGGGGATTTCAAGGTTTATTGTATTACATATTTTATACTCAGATACTGAAAAATTAAAATCGGGTAAAGATATTCTTAGACATATGAGTCTCTAATCACATTACCTATATCCCTTGGTTTGAGATGATTAATGGAATGCTTTAGTATTCATTATTATTCCCTCCTATATACAATGTTTTTGTATACAACGATTCATCCAAATGTATAAAACCATTCAATATTATAAATATAGCACTAATTTTGATTTTTACGCACCACATATTTTATGTTCTCAAGTATAACTGGAGATGTAAGGAAAAATATCTATAGAGGTGAAACATTAGAAAGTGAACATGGTGCATTTTGTGTTATTCATTTAACCTAGTATTTAAGATGGTTTGTGAGATACACTAAAATTAATTAATATTATATTTTTTATAGGCACGTTCTAAATTAATGGTAGATGTGTTCCAATATTAATTAAGGTTCGGTATGGTTGAGTATTTATAAGGATATCGAGTTATAATCAATACACTTATCTATGTATGTGGTCTAGAGAGAGAATAAGACAAGATCATCAGTCCTTTATTGCTTCTACTAGGATGTAGTTCATAGGGGACCTTATTATTTAAATATATTGAAATAAGTTACCATGCATATTAATATTAATACATTGTTACATAGTGAGATTATAATGGTTATGTTTATGAATAGATAGAATACAATTATGTTAGATTAAAATATTTGTATTATATTTTATCTTGGTTTCTCTTGTGTTTGATATACATGAAGAGTTATTTTTCATACATAGTCTACTCAACATGATAATAAATCTATACTTATTAGTATTACTCACCAAGTAATGTACACTTGTATTCTCATGCGTTTTATTTATAGAAATTCAGAGGTGAATATTGTAGGTATATTATGACATGACATTACTTGTGGAGGGGTAATATCATACTATGTATAATGACATATGGTGTTATTATTTTATTAATTTGTTTTATTTTTTCAGATGGGATATATTATAGTGTTATTTTATAGGTTTAGTAAAGAATACATTAATATTTACATCAATATCATTTAGTTAATTTCTTTCTATTGTTACATAATCATCTAGGATCTTATGTCTAATATGAAAAAACGATATACATTTGGGGTTATGAATATCATTGATTTATATATACCTCAACACTACTATGTATGTCATACACTATTATAAGTTGTTATAGGTATTTCACATGTTATAAACATATCATGTGAAAAAATTGGTACATAATATTAGGATGACGCTTTAATATTGAGTCTTAGTTAGGATTTGTTAATTTAATTATTAATATCCTATACTATTTATTTAACCCATATTAAGGGACTATTAATTTAAATGCTTTTCTAATATATTTATGAGTGATTCTCTCACTGAAGATAGATTTCACATGGTGCATAATGATATAAAATTTTTCTACAAAATTCCACAGAATGTGTCAAAAAGATTTAGGGTATATATAATTGTTCTTTTTTTAAAATTGTTTTCATGGCGAAAATTTCAATAAATTTATAATTACTATAGTTCAAATTATGTGAAATTATCTCTAACATATTTATTTTAGGAACTTATCCCAAATGGAGCTATTATAATTCTATGTCAAAAATAATGAAACATTTCTCGGTAGTCTATATCATACTATTTGGAATTTTTTATTGTTATAGAGATAAAGAAAATTTATTTTCAAAAGGAAACTGGCCATGCATTGAGAAATTGTGAGAAATATAGGTAATATGGTATGAAGATGGAGAACGTTTTCCTTGATTTAAAAGATATATTAGTTCAAGATCAGGTTTTTTAGTAATTGTGTAGCATACAAGTGACAAATAACCCGGAAAATTAAAGAGGATTAAAAATATGATATTTTAGAGTAAATACCACTAATTGTTTTTTGATTAGTTAGTAGAGTTTTATATCATGTTTAATATGGGGAATATTAAATAATAGTTCACATTGATCAAGGAATCGAGATTAATCAATGATGTATCCCAATAGTTATTATTACACAGATTTAGAGAATAATATTAAGCTTACAATATATAGGAGGAGTTTCATAAACATGTACATAGAGAATATCTATAAAATATACATTAATCTATGATATAATGTAATATTTTGATATCATTATTGATATATTTTACTATAAATGTTTCTTCCACTTATATCATAGGATTAGTTCATTATTATCTCAATGTGATAGAATATGAAGATCAATAAAAGTGGTATTTCAATGATTCCTTATGACTCTAGATTTAGTAGTTTTATAGTGTCATGTTATTATAAATATACACAATGGTTATATATAGTACAATTTTGGAATGGTAATTACATTAGAGTATTGGAAAGCATCACTGTATTTCACATGGGGATAAAAGTGAAAAATCATGAAATGGGTCTTTATAGACTATGCCTATATTCTATTTTTGTTAGGGTCCATATAATTTACAGATAAATGATTATTATAGTCCCATTAATGTCCCCAATTTCCAATATTTAATGCATATATATTTGGGATATCTCTTTCAATGGCAGGTTCAACACATAGGTCTAGACAACACATCACATACATCGATAATGGTCATAGACAATTTCAGTGACTTTTATATTTTATAGTTTTTGAGTTAGAAATGATGATTTCAATGTTTAATGATCATTGGAGGCATGATCTAAAATTAAAACTAAAGTTGTAGATGGTTGAGATTACTAATGTTTTTCATATCCAAGTGCATTTACTGGACATAGTTGGTAGATGAACAATTTTTAGTATTCCTCTAGCATCATTTCAACTAAGAAGTTGATGATAGGGAGGGGATGGAATAAGATATTAGAAAGGAAATAAGTAAGGTAGATTGGATAGAGGACAGTCATGCCACTACATCTATATACAATCAGGGTATCAAATGAAATGGAGGAAATTAAATTTGATACAATCAAATGCACTACTATTATATTCCATTCTCAATATTCTATTTTTATTAAATATAACGGACCCATAATATTTTAATACCATGACTGTTATTGTAGACCTTGTCCTCTCATTAATGATATGGAGACACACCAGATTTTGTCGACCCAAAGTGGGGAAAGATGTCTCTTATTATAAGTTTCCTAAAATATTATCCCATTTTAGGTACTGAAAGTATGGAGTTAGAAAAATACCATATTTGATATGCATTATACTATTTTGTTATTTTGATTAACTATTTTGAGTCATAATAAAATTTTATATATTTATTTGGATGGATAATTAAGTGGTCTAGTACTAATATAGATTTTATCATTGTTACAGGAGATATGGAACATTTATTTTAGACAAGATGTTAAGAATGATACGCAATCAAAATTTGGTTAAAGATTTTAGTATTTGGTGCTTCTTATGTCTATTATAATTTTATTCATATGTTAATGAGATTAATTTTAATTATTATAAAAATAGGTCGGAATCTTACCCTTTTAGGGATTGGTTGAGTTTAATATTTATCTTCTTGTGATGGTAACACTTATTTCATATTAAACCCTAATGGATAGAACTATTTCAATCCTGATATTATATTTTTTGGATTGATTTAATATAAAATGGATTTATATCACATTTTAATTCATCATAATGTTCCCCTATCCAATTTATGAAAAATATAATTAAGAAATTATGTATATTTAATGATTACCAATGATTATGTCGTGTGATGATAAGAAATATGTATACATTACCATGTGTTTTGTAAATTTTTGGAAGACATATAGTATATAATATATTATAATATATTTATGAAATATTTAGGTATCATAAATTATTAGTTCTTATGTTGAAAATTTAAGGAAATATTTCCAATATAGATATAAAAACATTTAATTTTTAGTTAAGAATTTTTTGGGGTTGAATTCATAATATCTACCTAAAAGATTCATGTGATGAGAGTTCAAATCTTATTTCGATTGATTTATGATACTATTAATAAATAACACTAATTACTACTCATGTAATGATGAGTATCATTCTCATCGCCTGTGTGTGGTATTAGATACATTGAGATATAATTATCTTTAAAACTTTTAATAAAAAATATAGTTCAGGATTTTGAAAGATTAAATTTTGTGATATATTACACTGATGGAGGGATAATTAGATGGTCCATAAAAAGTAAATATAGTGTTATATTTGTATTAACTAAAAATATTTATTATTTAAAATATTATATTATAATTATATATGTAAAATCATTTAATTTTCATGGATTTTCCTAAATTAGAATCTCTATTGTAAATATGCATGAAAAGGTTACACGATTTTTTTTGGAAATTGTATTGTTAGTCATCTGTTGAATTTATGAAGGTGAAGTTAACCAATAAACCTTGTAGAACATTTTATGATTAAATGATATCATAAGTTACTCGATATAACACATCACATTCATATCACAAATAGGGAATGATGTGGGATAATTCCATTGTTTTTTATGGTTTATAGTAGTTCTGTTCCCATGAATATAATTACAATGTACAAGATTTAGAGTTTCCAAAGGTTTTATTTTCATTATATTTATAAAAGAATTACATGTTTGAAGAGTGTTTTATGGTATTTATATACCAAAATATGTTTCGATATATATTTTTTCAAATGACTGGAACTTTTTTCAATGTCACTGGGCTATGTTTCTTTAGGTTAATGATTTCAATATATTCAGTACCTAAAGTAGGGATACGTAGTGTATAATAAAAAATATAGGGGGTTTTTATATAAATATTTCTAGTAAACATCAATATGAGTTCGATGATATAGAAAAATTATTTTACTTGTATCATATTATGGAGTTCAATAAATGAGTCATTTTTTTGATAACAATGACATTAAATCGTATTGAAAAGTCGTTGATGAGTTGATCGGTGTCCTAGAGTAATGGTTTGGTATGATCATATTATTCTAATATAGTTATAAATGAGTATTCCAAAAGATGAGATGAATCATATTCTATTATAGGGGATGTTATTTTTTCTCCACTCCCCAAAGAAGGATATCTTGTGATTGATTCATCATTTTAGATTGAATGTTCATACTTGAGTAGAGGATATATCTCATCACATGGATGAAATTATGATATAATATTATGATACACAATGTAATGGAGTTTTTTGTGAAATGTTTTACTCAGTATGAGAAGGATGTTAAATTCTTATTCTAGTTGGCTGGATAGAAACACTTAGTATTAAATAATGTAATTATAATGATAAATCGATTGATTGTGTTATTTTTTACCTTTTATGACCTTAGCTTGTAACATAATTTTTGTTATTATAAATTAAATAATAAATTTTAGACACTTCTTAATGATTAAATTTCATACTGGGGAAGTTTTTGAAAATAGACACTATATTAGTCAAATAGTTGTGCTTCATGGGGTAATATTAGCGATTTTGTGAAGTTAAGGTGCACACCATACATCAAGTTTGTGGTATGGATTATATTTTGTGATTAGTACACAAATAATCCTAAGAGTATATATACATCAATAGATAAATACATAATATAATATGGATATCTTCGAATAATCTGAAATTATAAGGTCATATATTATATATTTTGATGTTGAATAGTAACACCCCTATATTTTATATGTATTACAATGAAATAAATTTGAAGTATTTTATAGAATTATTTACATGCAACCCTAATCCTAAAGGTTCCATGATATATTATTACATTTAAAGACTGGATATCGGATTATCAGGTATGAATGGGACTAAAAATCATGGAATTTAAATATAAATCTGTTCTTAATTAAAATTTATTTATTAATTAATATGAATAAATAAATAAATATTTTAAAAAATAACTTTTTTATTAAAAGAAATTTTTTCCAAAGAAAATTATTTTTATATGTTTTATTAATTAATTTATAAATAATTACAATGACAAATAAATAATTTATTTCATTGAAATGTATTTTTAATTTATTAATAATCATTCATACATGAGTTATCTACTAATTATGAATAATGATAATATCATTTGAAGGTTAAATTATAAATTTTAAGAAAAACTAATTTTTTTGTGAAATGTATTTTGATGTTAATAAATTAAATAATTTAATATGAATTAATAATTTTAATTATTTTTATAGAATAAATATTCAATAAAATATTCTAATATTCAAACAATAGTATTTTAAATGAAATAAATGGATGTAAATTAAACTTTATTTTTACAAATTACTTTTTCAGAAAAATAATATTCCTTACCCTTTGTGAGTTTTTTTAATTATCATATTCAAATTATAAAAACATAATTTAATAAAATTTAATAAATATTTGGAATCATCATTTCCAAATTTGGAATAATTAAATTATAGTGTTTTCCATAATGAATTATAAGCACAGTAAAAATTGCCTACAATGGTCAGGGATAAAAATGGTTTATAAAGGGGTAAAAATAAAATACTACCTTAACAATTCATCATTGAAATTAATAATTAAAATTTATAGTAGATATTTATATTTTATATTATGTTATAATAAATCTCATGGAGAATTTTGTTAACTTTCATAAGAAAATAATTTTTTATTTCTTTAAAAATTCATGTAATAACATTTGTATAACTTCCCCCACAAATAAAAGGATCCTTATATCCCCCTATATACAAATTTTTTCCAATATATCTCATCCATGAGCCACTGAAAAAAATTATTATATTCCATCATTTTCCATTTACCTCCATTATTACCCAAAAATCATTCCAATAATGCTTTTAGCGTAATGCAAATTATGTATCTCAAAAAAGAGGTGATCCTCTATTCAGAAACATTCAATGTTTATTTTCATTATATTTCATCAAAATATATTATATACATATTAAAATAAATTCTCTATCATCATAAATATCTCTATATTTTATTACTATTATTTTAAAACGATTTCCCTCCTCCATTCTATCAATTTGAAATGAATGTATCGATCATGTGTACATGTAGACTACCACCTTCATGTAATGATATGATTCATATTCTATAACCAACTCACATTGATGTGTAGATTGATAAATTTTATTAATATATATGTTATATATTACATTATAATGACTATATATTGATAAAAAAATTATATATTTATTTGATTCGTTTTGTTGGAAAGGAAAAAATAGTAGTAATGTGTATGTATAGATTGTTGTCTTCATGAATTATGTAATTAATTTTTCTATCTCAGTAAATTATTTATTGTTATAAATTATTTATATTGAATATATGTTACATTAATATCATTATTAATGTTTCAAATATTATGGATCCAAGAAACCAATGCATGGATTCCATCAATCAAATCAAAATGTAATTGAAAAATGAAGCAGTTAACAACCATAATGATAATGATAATGATCGATTGGAAATGAATGGGTGATAATATGTCATAAGTGAACATTGTACTATATCATAGTAGTGAATATTGTTAATTTATAAAAGTATAATATATTTTAATATATTATATTTTATATTAAAATTACATACTCATCAAGTACGAACTGAGGTAAGGGTTTTATGTTACAATCTCGCTAATTTCTGAGATATTTTATTCATAAACATAAGATGATGAAATTATATAATAAATCTATAATGAATATATTTTATTTTATTTTACCCTAGTTATTTCTGGAAATTAAAACATCTCATTTAACTTTCCTCTATATATTTACTCAAATGTATTAACGAATGTTTTATGGAAAACTAGTTTCATTTCTATATTTTTCCATGAATATTTTTATTCTATACCCAAATTATCAATAAAGAGAATTCTTGAATGCATTTAATCTTCTAATATGATTTATAGACCTCATTTTTACCCATATGATACTATTTATTTAAAAATTAAAAGTAATCCCTTTTTCATTTTCCAAGCATGGTATAATTTAGCAATGGTGAAACCTAATTATTTATTTTAACATATACTACATGAAATAAATTTCCCACCATCCAGAAAAATAAATTATTTTAAGATACTCCTCTATGTTTAAATATCTTTTAATGGAATTCTTTTTCATAATATTCTATATATTTCTAGATTATTAATATGTGATTTCAATGTCAAAAGTGTATTTTTTCTAATGAAATGTGCAGTAGTATTTTAATGGTTTTCATATATGATATCATCCATTGATGTTAACTATTATTATCTATAGATATGATCCAATCATAAAATTATTAATTTCCACTTGATGTTTAATTATTTTTATGATGAAAAATTAATGAAATGTATTATTGTTCCTACAGATTTTTTATATTAACAATTGATAAATATTTTCATAATCCCATATTAGAGAGGAAAAATATTCATAATATCATTGTATATATATAAATCTATTAAGATTATGTGATTGTAGAATCTGTTATATACCCCCAATAAAGTGGGTAATGATTAATTTTTCTGAGCTTAATGGGTATATTTGATGTTTTTCCATTCCTAA
This sequence comes from Viscum album, assembly GCA_963277665.1. Lineage (NCBI taxonomy): Eukaryota > Viridiplantae > Streptophyta > Magnoliopsida > Santalales > Viscaceae > Viscum > Viscum album. The sequence goes on from OY728158.1 coordinate 309,788,481, forward strand.
AAAAGAGAACACATGTGGTTACCCCAAGGTAGAAGTATGTATATTCATGGTTAGCTCAAGTCTAATACGTGATGATTTTCTTTATGGGTAACCCTAGAAGAAGATATTTATTATTATGATTGTGTCACACGTTTGGATTCTCTCTTATGACATATTATTTTTCTTATGATAAAATCATATTTTATATTATCATTGATTCATATATGAATAACTTATTATAAACTACCAAAAACTTATATCATGATTATGATCTGTGAATTTTTTGTTTTGATTTTAAAATTTTATGCTCATATTCTCATAACCTTAAAATCATGTTAAAAAAAAATATTTTCATTGACTATGGTCAATAAAATTTTCCATTACTACGAATATAAGATTACTGTTTACTATTTTTCACTTCCCCATAATTCAATGAATACTTTTATGTTGGATAATACATAGAAATGTACTTTCTGAAATGAATAGGGTCGGAGATACTAATGATAATTTATTAAATAAAATGATTATTTACCTGGTACTAAAATACACTAATTTTTTTTTGGTTCTATGATATTAAAATATATGATGTGTATATAATATTAAAATAAAATGATGTAATGTTTTTCTATGTAATGTTTGATTATTATCAGTTGTTACTAGAGTTGGGTTTTTTTTTAATTTGTTGTAATTAGAATTAGATAAATTTTTCAAAAACCATAGAGATATATCTTTGCATAGAGTAACATCCTAAAACCTTGGGAATGTATAGATAGTGTGATTTTCCTATAAAATTTATCATTTTATGTATACTGGAATGTGGATGTGGATATAGAACAAATTCACCTAGAGGTAATGACTCTAAAAGGGGAAAATTATAAATTAATTCGATTTTCACTAATGCATGATGATTATGACAAAGTCTACACACCTAGATAAGTGCACCTTGGTGTATTATTTATTTAATTAAAATTCATATATGAACAAAGATGAGGGATTGGAATAGATAATGATAGTGAATGAACTATGTTAATCTTATGGTTTTTGGATCAAAAATAAAGTTTCAGTACTTGGAGATATAATAAATGATTTTTCCTGGCTATATGATTTAACACTATGATTATTATTCTCATACTATGTTTTTTTATTTTGTTCAATAGTTAAAACCTGATTAAGTCATATTAATATTGAATGTGATAGATAATATAATGTTTTCTCTTATGAGAAACTAAATTTTATGGGTGATGGAATGAAAAATATTTTTTTTATGATTACAAACATTATTTCAATCTATGAATCATTTTAGTATTAAAAAGGAAAAAATAAGGAAATAAAAATCTATTATGTCCATTATGATGAAACACTGATTATATTTTACCAAGCCCAAAAGTCTACTAATTAATGATAAATGGACTAATACCACTGAAAATATATTTTCTATTCTCCATTGACATGATCATGAAAAATTAATTTCAGTTATTTATCTATTAGATGGTAATGTAGAACAATAGTGGACTCGTATTTATAACATTAAGTGAAAATAATACATTTAATCTATGGATTGTGATGAGTTTATGAGTTTTTTTAATAATTATATTCCTCGTATTCATTATACTAGAATAGAGAGGGAATTTCTTGAACTAAGACATATAGATATTGAATCCATTATTATATATGGGGAAATTTTCACATGACCTAAAATGTATGATTAGTGTATTTTTAATAAAATTAAAATAAATTTTTATTGATTCATTATTTTCATAAGCCCAATAATTTTAATGGTATTATCAATAAGAGAAATTAATAACTATGATGAAATCGTTCTATGTTTTCTCAAGGTAAAAATTATGATCAAATTTATCCATTGATCTCAAGTTTTTTATAAGAAAGAAATATTGTATTTAGTGGAAATATTAATTATAAAAATCAAAAAAAGAAGAATTTGGGTCTTCCATTATTACCTAATTGAGGAAAGAAGGATCAATGGAAATTTTTTAAGAGGTCTAGTCAACTAATTATGCATGGAAATAAAGGACTTCAAGAAATCAGATTTCAATATAATGGAAAGAAATTTGATAATGATGTCAATATAGGTAAATATTTACAAAATACATCACACAATAATCGGTGTTCAAATTAAATAACTATAAGAATTATTATTATTAGTGATCAAATATGACTATTACTGATGATTACCAATATCAACAACCTCCTTAAACCATTCACAATTCAAAATATCAATGGATCATTATTATTGATGTTGGTTTCTTGGGATTATTAGGTCTTGTATTTCTCCTAGTTCCCTTTTCCTTCTTCGGTGGCATAACTACTTTTCCTCTCTATGTTCCAGTTCATGCAGAAGTTTGGTTTTGTAGGTTCCATGACTGTTGGATGCTCCCTACCACTTCCTGGCCTCTGACCGATGCTACGACCTCTTTTATCGCTAGAATCTTTTTGATAAAACCCGATATTTTTTTCTCACAATGATACTCCAGTGGTTTGGTATTTTGTTGGTAGTAGTGCCCGACTGATTCGCCTCATGGGATTGATCATCCTCATATGCTCTTGATACCCAAAATGTTGTCTTGTACCGCTTATCGGGACAATACGAAGGTGTTTTTAGTGGCTTGGGATAGTGTTGGGGGTTTCATTCGGTGTCAAGGTTTCTAGGAAGTTGGGTTTCTTCATCACCACAATTACTGGTTGAATCGAATGATATGGAGTATGTTTGGTGTTCCATATTCATCAGCATCACTATCTTCTGGTTAGTGGTCCTTTTTGGTGGTACATCATTTCATCCCCCCTATTTATTCTTTTTCTACTGTTGTTCTCTATCTTCCTATAGGTGGCACCGAAGAAACCGTTTTGTGATCCATATGATGGTCACCTTACCCTAATTAGGCTTCGCCTCTCCAAGCTTATCCATGGCCTCTATTTTCGTCTCACCAAGCCAGGTCGACATGGTGCAATGGATCTTGGTGACGTTTTGGGATTGTGCTGTTTGAGCAGTGGTTGCTAATTTAGGAGGTGTGAACTGGAAGTCAATGATTGAGTTGATACTTGTTGGGTGTATCTACAAGTTGTTGATGACGCTATCTAGAAGTGGTTCTTGAGGATTTTATATTCACAATACTTATCGTGGTTTTTCGTGGAAATGTTATTCTGACTTTATAATTCATAATAGTGATGTAGTTGATCCTTTTCCAGGTCCTCATCGACATTAGATTAGGGATCCTGATGGATGGTTTAGAGAATTTGCAGCTCGAGATGGTTTTAATTCCATGATGATATTTGATTTTTTTTTATTTTAATCGGTTGGATGTGTACTGAGTTATTGGGCACTCAATTTTATTTTTATATGAAATACGAATGATGGTATCTGTGAGGTTCCTAATCAGCCATAAAAGTGGTTTCATATTGAAAATGGAAAAGGAGATTGGTGTTGGTGATTGATGATAGCTTCACAAGTCTATGATTCTTCTCCAATTGATATCGATTAATTTAATTCATTAAAATTATCGTATTTTCTTTCTAATTGAGTTTAATTTGGATTTGGGAAATGATTTGGTCTCTCTATATAGAATCCATATCAATTTTATTGCATGGGAATTCAAATTTTATATGTCTAATAAACAAATTATCAATTATTAGTGTGAGGATGAATGTGAGATTATAAAGGAAATTACATCTAATTTATGGGTTCGTATTCCTATTCATTTGGGTATTTTCCACTAATAAATAGAGAGGGACAGAAAATTTATGATATGCCTATTATATGGGAGTTTGTTTATGTTAATCAAAAATAGTTTTAATTTACTCTTCCAAATTTCTGTCATTTATTTTAAATATATATGATACATGATGTTAAACATATTTTAAATACTCTATATAATGGCCTAGCTTGAGATCCATAAATCTAAAAACAAAAACCAGGAGAATAATGATAAGGGATAAATTTGTCTAGTTGGGTCTCTATGGGTTGACCCAATTATTTTTGTAATGAAAGAATATGGATCAATATAACTCTGTATTTATTACTAGGAACATAACATAACCATGATAAGGATTACATTTCTCCATCCATGTATTAATTATTTTCTTGATTAACTATGCACATATCAATATATTTCAAAGATAAAATTTTTTATGGATACTATAAATTAATGGTCAAAAGTTAATACACACCTAAGAAAACCTTTCTTCTGAGGCATTCATACTAATATTTTTAATTTATTCCATTTAAATATAATAATTCTCACATTATATTTATTAATTTAATTAATATATTATTTATATATTTCCTAAATAAATTTATGGTACTCTTTATAAATAATATTATTATATGCTCTAAGAGAAATGAAGAGCATTAACATTGCATTATAATTCGGATGAAGACCCTGAGGAAAGGGAAAATAGATTTCATATTTATCATGTTGGAATTTTTCTTATAGAAATTTTCATCCCTAGGGTATGTGATCACTATCGAGGGTATGACCATATATCATTCTTAAAAAATTCCTTAAACATTGGCCAATATAACAACATTATTTTATATCAATGTATGAAATATTTCATGATTATAAATTAATAATTTACCTTATTTTTATTATCTTATATGGGTTTTTATCAATAAATATTTTAGTGACTAGTGGTCTTGGAACTAAAATTGGTAGTGTTTATGAGTTCATGACCATGAGGTTGTATGAAAATAGCCACTTGTTTACCAGTGGAACCCACTGGCTAAATTATGGAGTTCTAGTGGGTCTGTATTTTATTGCAGACCCCACCAATATGTTAGTTACTATGGAAGAATTACAAAACATTTCTCATGTAGACTACATACTGGAGGTTAGGAATCAACCCATCGGTATTCTTAGTCTTGAGGTACATTAAATGAAACCCATGAGATTAAAATTCACAATATATAACCTCCATTAAATACCCGTATTCAAACCCCATGAAACCTTATATGAAAATGTTACATTACCTATTGATATTATTCCTCTCACCTTTCACCTTTTATTATTGTAATGATCCAGTGACAGTGGTTCATGATCATTTCAAGATAAATCAATGCTAATGATGTTTGATGATTGTATGTTATTTGTCTATATTTCTATAAATCTTATGGATATTTTATTAATGAATTCATGTTAATATATTAAGGAAATCTTTTTAGAGTCAGGGTCTTTTGAGGTTTCAAGGATGTCTCTTAGATTGAGAATAATTCATCATGAACTCTGATGATTCTACATTTTCTTCTTTATAATGATAAAAATGTTATCCTATTATTCTTTATTATCGCCTTGAATATCTATTATATTGATTGATTTATGATCTATTGATGATAACTAGATATACCCTAGGCTCTCATATATAATTGATAAGTAAAACAAAATTTTTTTATTCAATAGAAAACTGATTTAGTGAATTGGAATTCCATACATTGAAATACCTCAGAATTAAAATTTTCGATGGACTCCTAATGATACGTGATTCTAAACTAATATTCTTGAATTGTTTTTCTATTAATTATATATTATAAATCTCTTCCTCAGTGAACAAAAACATGATATAGGATTCCCATTTTATGTGATCTATTCTCTATGGGTGTGAGACATGTTTGGTGTTTTACCTTTTAACGACACATGGTGTTACTTTTTGATATCATTAGAGTAAGAATTTCAGTACCTTTTAATGAACTTTATCAGATTCTTTAATATAGTGTGATTCGTAAATTAGATTGTTTGTTTTCCATTGTTTATTGTGATAACTAGTGAGTGTGTGTAGACCTTGAGAGTTTTTTATGATGTTTAATTCAATGACATCACTTAAATAATTATGACCATGTATATTATGATTATGTGTGTGGTCGTTTCTAAAATATTTTTATTTTCGAAATGACATGACTTGATTTTATTTATTATCTTGTTACGTGTATACCATGAATTTCGAGGTATAGTTCTTGGTGTTTATGAAATATGTGTAGGGTCCCACTCCAAAATCCACTTAGTTTTTCCTCAAGATGGTGGCCATAACACCACATGTTCACCTCCACATATTCCATTTGGTGACAGCATGTAGTGAGGGCATACTCTATGTCTTTCGGGAGACTATTCCCTCAAAAGATCATAGTGGATCACAATGATACATAATAAATTATAAAAAGTGGAAATAATAGTAATAGATAGATAGTTTTGGGAAAATAATAAACTATACATTATAAATAAAAATTTAATGAATAATAAAAAATAGATACCAAAATGACGATCATATCGTGTCATGTAGTACTGATAAATAGAATTAATTGGATACAAGGGGAACAATAACATACCACATCATATATAGAAATACACAAAAATCCCAAAATCTGTAACTACTGGCATCCTGACCATTGCCTTTGTCCCTTTCTTCTGTACATTTTCCTAGAACATAGAATCTTGCATTAAAATCAGGATTCTTCCCCTTATATCTACTCATATCCATGATGTCTTCTTGGGATACAAAGGAGGCCCAAGAAGGGTTTGAGAAATACTATGTAGGTCCCCATTAACCATGACTATAACAATCCAATCCAAGCAATATGAAATGAATAGTGTTTCAATAATATCAAATTCAAAGCAATAAATAATTAAATCATGATATACAGGGTTCCTATGAGATACCTAACCACTACTATCTTATTCTTCCTAAACAAGATGTATCTGAACTGGGGAACCATTAAAAAATTGGTAAGGTATATACGTGGGACATTATACATACGGTTTCATGTGTGGACTGATCCCAATCTTGTGATTTGGATTTGTGGATGCATCCATATTATATAAATCATGAAATCTCATAATTTAATAATAATTTGTCACATATAAACTATGAAAAAGAAAACTATTAAATCTAGTTCGTAATTTTTGGCCCTACCAAGGCAATCCATAAAGGAATTCCATGGGACACTATTGAAGCTCGTAAAAATACCCAACACAGGAGAACATATCCAAGGAGACACATAAATTTTATCCCTCATATCACTCTCCCCATTGAATGAGATCAAACCTCATATCTTATCCAAGTTATCTCACAGAGGGGGCCACGTATTACTCGAGGCATGGAATAACCTTCTTTCCAATGAGAATATCTATGTTTCCTCACATATGGAACCAATTTCTCTCATGAGTATAAATAATACCCACTAAGATCCATGATAAGATAAACCAATTGTTGACCCTTTCACTTATAATAGATCCATGTTCAAGTAGGGTTACCCCATAAATATCATCCTTACGATGGGACATGTGTTCAGTCTCAACTAAAATGTAGGTAAGGGATATAAATCAAGATCAGATTTCATCAACTTGGAATAACATGTACAGTATGTTAAAGAAGATATCCAGTTCATTTAGTTATTCCAAACAACTATGTAATAATGTACAAGAAAATGAAAAATAAGTATATAGAACATGGTATAAGTCATAATGAAGAAATCATAAGGCCTACTCTTGGACATTTAATTATTATTTTAATTCATACTCAAAAACACAATTATCATAATTAAAACACAGTACAAAATATGTGATTTAATAATTTAAGAAATGGGTAATGAATAAAAAGGATGGTAATACCCATAGGTGTGGACCACATTAAGGAGAACAACCAATAATGTTTTTTTTCATAGAACATGGTTAGAACAAACATAGGAAACCATTTGTATTATTTAACAATACATCCTATGGGAATTGATGGAATGGTCCATAGAGAATCACAACATTTAATAGTATAAACTAAATAAAACATTAGAGAATGAATCTAGACAACCTACCTTAGGTTCATAGGGATCTCCTTCGATATTTTCGTCATTTTAATCAAACATGAATGATATATATCCTAAGAATAAATAAATTCCATGAAAATGGGGAAAATGATATCTCAAAAAAATAGCTCAACAAAGGAGTGTAGAAATTAAAATTGAGAATATGAGGATTTTGGATCTTAAAAAAATATTTCTATTTCATCTACTGTAAAAGAAATGGATGATGGAATAGGGTGATAACAATATCCCTAGGTGGAGAATAGGAGTGTATCTTACGTTGCATCTAGAAAATAAAACTGAGTGGGAATAATTGTTAGGGGTATTTAAATATTTCATGTGAAAATATTCATTTTAACATTAATTATTATGATTCATTGTTTGGATAAATATTTCTCCAACACCTATTCAAACTGTGCACTGATGTCTACATTATGGGGGACCTCACATCGGTTAGCCCTCGATTTGGCTAACGGTGCAGTTGATATGTGTGAGGACAAAATCCCAAAACCCATTAAAGTTACATGGGTCTGATCCCAATTCTATAAGGCTATAGAAAAACTATGTGGCATCCCCTAAGCATTGAGTCTTATCCATGGTTGAAGTGCATAGTTTTTACTATTCATGCGCTAACTGTCTTTCTAGTCTTGTATTCGTATTTTTCAAAACTGTAGGATCCAAACAAGTCTTAGAGTCTCACAGAACACTTTTTTGACATTAGATACCACTACTATAATAAATATTTGGGTTTTTAATATCAAAAAAAGGATCCATTCCTCTCTATGAATCTGGTACGTTACAATCTCCCCTATATAAAGAAACTCATCCCCGAGTTGGTCTTATGTGGGTAAATAGGTATCATTTTATTAGATATCCATCCATGTTATGTGTACATCATCCTCACTCTCCTAGTTCTCATATTATACACATACATACTACCATAGAACCATGACAGGTGGGACAGACCTCCCTTTGAAAGAGTTCTGGTCCATATCAAAAATATGCATCGGATGATCCTAAAAGGATTCATTATCCTCCTACTCAATATCCTTAGAGTCAATTGAATGAGATGTGTCAGCATGATAATGAATAATTTGTGATAAATTGAAGAATTTTTGTAAGGAAGGGTACATATGAGTTAACAACAATTGATAGGCTACCTAAGAGACTCTCTAAATGACCATGGAATCTTCGCCATATCGAGGTGATAACTTTCCATGTCTCCAAATTCATCTATAACCCATGCTCGGTGAAACAAACACAAAATAAATGATGCCCCACCTAAAAATAAATAGGTAAATGGTGACTACTTATATAATATATCTATATAGACTGAGCTATATCCATATTCCTATGAATCAGATGAACCTATTATAAAGTCTCTATAAAGATATGATAACCTGGTAATTCTCCCTCACCTACCTCTAACAAGAACAGAGTTAAACAACATGACCTACCATAAGGGGCCTCATATGGAGCCATCAAAATTTTTACAGGATATTTATTATTTACTAAAAATCAACAACAAGTGTACTTTTTTCCAATAATACTCTCAAATCAAGGATACATTCCTGAAGCATGTCCTCTAACACTCTTATCATCCACTCATACTTCCATCAATCTGAGGTTGATGTGTTGTACTCAAGATCACCAATAAACCCATGGCCTTCTGTAACCCTATCCATATATATGATGTAAAATTTAAATCCCATTCAAATTTCATATAACAATGAACACCGTGATGTTTCACAATATCCCAAATATAAATCCCCCCAAACTCTTCAAATGAGAAGTAATCTCAAATAGGTATGAAGTGTGAATCCATTATTTACATATCGATGATCAACAATACTTTATTTATACATCGAGGTGATCTTGTCAATCGCATCATGAAATCCTTGGTTATCTCATTCCATTACCTCTATATAATGGATAGATTCTATAAATGTCTATATGTTTGGTGGTTCTCAACCATTACCTATAGATTGGTGAAATATTGGGTGATAAAACATTCAATCTTCTTATTCATTCCATGAAACTAATACTGATGGAATACATCTCCGTACATCTTGGTATGTCTTGGTTGAACTACCAAAAAAGAATGAGATCCCCTTGTCAACTCTTCTGGTATATCATAAGGAACCCAAACATGTCCATGTTAGACTAGGGTATCATTCTCACCATAAATCCAACCATGAGGTGGGTTATCACCTTAGATGATATCTCTAAAGACCAACCCTTTAGGATCAAAAACATGTCTCATCCTTAACCACTTCATAAGAGAGTATGCCCCCACTAGAGATACTAAAATAGGATATCCATGACATTGTTGATCCTTTGGGACTATCATAGAAAACAAATCCATAAACTACCTCACATTATTGGCCTCTTGGTTGGCATGGTTCTGAGTCATTTATCAGATTGTGTCATCCATATCATTACCCTTTCTAGGTGTATATGTATGCTCTAAGTGAAACAACTGCAGTTATTCTAACCTCCGGCGCAACCTCAATTTCATGTCTTGATGTGTGGAGATATATGTGGGAATTTTTGGATTTGAGTAATAACTATTCCACTCATCCAAAAGTTAAACACTCCAAATAATTATAGAACAAACCACAACTAATAGCTTGAGGTCATGCGTATGATATTTCCATTCATAAGATCTTAGCTTGTGGGACCCACATGCTATAAACTGATCAACATATGTTAGAACTAGTCACAAAATAATCCCTAAAGCATCACAATTAACCATATATATCATTCCCATCCCCGGTAGGATCAGTATTGGTTCTAAATCAAATCACCTTTCCAATTCATGAAGGGTTATCTTAAAATATTTAGACTAAAATAACATTACTCCTTTCTTTTTCAATCCTATAAAAGGATCTTCCATGCGTAAATAGTCATGGATTACTCTCCTATAATAACCACCCATCCCCATGAAACGACCTATATGAATCCAATTTTAGGGATTTTCTAAATAAAATGTGAATCTTACTTTATATAGGTCAATATAAAAATCTAAATATTAAAAAATATGACCTATGAATTCAACCATATTGATCTATATGATTTATTTTTTGATCTTATCTTATAACTTGTTCTCTCTCCTTATGTATTCATCATGATATCAAGGTGGTTTTCAAGGTTACATTAGGTGAAAGAATACCAGAATATTTCATCTATGAAGAAATAAAAAAAATGATTCTATATATAGATGGAAAACTCAATTCATTGTAGACAGAAAATCTATTTCCATATTCATATGGGGGAATTGAATAACCAAAGACTCATACAAGTCAAATTTTCTCCAGAACACTATACATGGTTTATCTAATTGTCTCACACACACCTGATGATAGCCTAACCTCAAATACATATTTTATAAAACTATTACTCCTCAAAGATGGCCAAAGAGGTCTCCTATTCATGGTAGTCAGTATCAGTTATTCACTATAATCAAATTTAACTATATTTAATCAATGAAAAATCTAAGGGTACCTTCTTCCTTCTTATAAAAATACACAAGTGAACTCATAGGTAATTTATTGGGTTGGATAAAAACCATATCCTCTAGATCTTTTAAGTAATTATTGAGTTCCTAGAGATCTGTAGGTTCCATTCTATAAGGTGTAATTAAAACTAGTGATTCACATAGCACTATATTTATGTTGAACTCCACCTACCTCTCAGCAGGTATGCCAGAGAAATATTTATGGAAGATGTCCCTGAAATAATCCCAAAAAATAAGTAATTACACAAGTTCCATTCATGGTCTCTAATAAAGAGAATCACCATCTAGGTGCTCAGACTTCCAATCCTATGATGCCTAGGTCCATCTCAGCTAGAAAGGATATCCCATTCACCTTCACAAATATACCATATACCCTCATGTGAGGTGAACAATAACCTACTGTGATAAAAACAAACATGGACATGATAAGGCACAATCTAGTCCATGTATATAGTGATGTTGATGCCAACCATCTTGAGGGTGAAGAAATTCCATAGGAAATAGTACCCATACATCTCAAGGGGGGACATTTTTCACTAGAATATGGTCTCTGATCTGACCCTTAATGTGTATCAAGAGTCATTACCCCACTAGTGTAATATATCATTAGGAACATACATTCCATAGTTATAGCCAACAAAAAAAGAGTGTCACACACCTATATCAAAGAGAGTAGAAATTAATGTAGAAGCTACAAGAATAGTACAACATATTATAGAATTTCATGGATACATCTCCCCAAGAACAGGTTTCACAACCTATATTTGGATCGAAAAATAGCCTTGAGATGAAGCCTCAGTAACTTGGTATGGTCCACTCAACTGATAATGGACCTTTTAGGTTTGACTACCTCATGCTTGATTGACTCCTCACCTGAATTAGCTGGTAGAAGACCATATTTCTACCTAACATGGATTCATTGATCCTATACCTAAAATAGGCATCATTATAGATAGCCTATAAGTAGAAAATGAAAGAAAATATCACTATAAAAACTAATGGTGACCCATTCTATGGCAGTCATGTCAATGGATCAAGTTCCTCATGAACTACGAATTTTTATCATCTAGTCCTCTATACAGGTGACACACCACATAACTATTGGTACATTCCCCATGTATGTTGATACAACCATGTGCACCCTTAAAACGAAATTTCCTACTTCCATATGAACCACCAATTTACATCGAAACTAAACCACCCTAGATCACATTCCTAGCTTCCATGAGGACTCATTCTATAATGAGGTTGTACTTCAGTATCTCTAAATTGATATTCATCTAGAAGATGTTTATATATGATCGGATTTCAAACACAATCTCATCCTCAAATTTTCTCATAATTTTCAACTCATCACTGACAAGATACGGAAAAAAAAGTGATCCTTAGTGAGGCAAGTTGAATACACTAACACTACCATAGAACCATTATAAAGATGCATAAAATCCATGTCATTTTATTCTCTCACCATATGTTGAAATAAGTGATTATAGAAGGCCATCTAGATGGTTTACCAAAACATACCCTAATTATTATCATTATAAGAAATGACTTCCTTCCAATTCTTGGTGGAGTCACGTAACATGTGGGTAGGGAGATTGATCCTCCTCTACGAAGTTGTCTCAAGATAGACATTGATATATAGCATGGATTCCAGTCATGATTCAGTATCCTGAGGTTCTCCATCACCTAATAACATGGTGCATGATTTTGATAAATATTAGTGGTAATCTTTACCATAGTAGGGGTAGTTTTTGTATCACCCTCCACAGGATGTATAAATTGGAAGAAGTTGTCCCGGAACTAGGCATCGATGCTCAGTGGAAGATTAATAGGAGGAGTCTCATTAGGCACTATATAAGGTATCATTGGTGGATCAATAAAACCTACCTATATAGCATGATCATTTCCACACTCTTAGCATACGACATGAGGACATAGAGGTGTCATAATTCTACAACATCCAAGAACACTACTTAGATAAAAATTATTATAGATATATAAATTTATATAATTAAATGAAAGGTTCAAATAATTCTTATTTTTTAGTCCCCCATATCTACTTGATCCTAAATCTAGATCTTGGTAATAAGAAAAATTCATAGAAGGATCTACTAATACACATCCCACTATCCACTACTAAGGTCACGTCAGGGTCAAGGCCACATATAACATAGTAACGATACTAGAATATGGATTTTCATACAAATGGTATAGAAGAAAAAACCCTTTACATTGAATATGTAATAATAATATAAAAGTGACCTTTCAATTTTAAAACATTAATTTATTGAAATTCGTACTTATTTATTTAGATATTAATATTTCAATCCAGCTAATTGTGTCATTGAATCCAAATTTATAAAGGACTTTACTCTTTATAAACTGAAATTAGCTCATCAAGTAACTATGATCAGGCATGTAAATCTAGTATTATGATGGAATTGGTCTTACAATGTGATTTTATTATGTGACCTAACATTCAATGTTTTCATAATTACTCACACAATTAAACCAAATAATATTCAACCCGTGGAACTAGTGGTTCATGGCTCAAATAAGGATTAATTTGTTAATTAATGTTTCATAATCAATTATTATAGGAAAATATAGATTATATTAATATATGAACTATAATTATCCAATTATTTCATTCTTTGAAAAACACTAGAAAACTAGAGCACAAAGAAAGCAAGGCACTCATGATTAGCATATGCAATATAAAAATGAATGCAAAAATGTAAATATGGAATCATGTAATGCATGGAATTTATGTCCTAAGGAACCCAATAAGATGCATGAACTGATACAACCTCATATAAGTTTCCAAGGTTAAGCAACACAATATAATAATATCAACAATAATAATGGAACAAAACAAGGTTTCACCCAATCATAAAATTCAGAAAACTATAACTGTGAATCCAATAACAACATTTTCCCTTCCAATGTAAATTAGGTATCCCATGTATGTGGGTAAGATACTCAAAGGAACATGCTCAATACAAAATATCATTATATCAAATTCCCAATATAGTACCAAAATAATAAAAAATGTAAAAAATATTCTCTGATACCATTTTGTAGTATCCTACCCTAGAAGCCACTAAGTTGTTCCCCATGATGGTAGCCCTATGCCCTCAAAAGAGCCTCCACCTACACTAGAAGATACGAAATAACATTAAGAGACTATGGTTTGTCTATGGGGAGATGATTCTATCATAGATCAATGTTTGTCCTAGAAGTATATAGTAAATATAAAATAATAAAAGAAGTAATAACATATATGTATTTGAAGATTAATAATAAATCATCAAATATAAATAAAAAAGGGGAAGTTAAATTGTAAATGGACAAAAATTATGATGATGATCATTTCATGTATAAATGAAAGTATATGGAACATTGGATATAAGGGGAACATCATTATATCATATTCTATTGAAAAATTCAAAAACACAAAATTCTTAAACAACAAGCACCACAAGAATATGATCAATATCATTCTCTTGTACTCTATCATAGAACTCTAAATCAAGAACTAGAATGTGGATGCTTCCCATAATATATACCTGAAACCTGGAAGTCTTATTTTCTATCAAATGATTCCCATTTAGGCTATGAGATATTCTCATAATTCCTCCACAAATATTTTCTTGATCTGTCAATTCTATGAAATATAAAATGAATAATGTTCCAATAATAGTAAATGTATGGAAATAAATAAATAAAACATAACGGGATGGGTTCCACCGAGGTACTTGAAAATAAATTCCAACATCATCCGAATATGAATGTATCTAAACCATGGAACATGTTCATAAGTGATAAGGTATGTATGTCGGTCATCATATGTATAAATTCAATTGTGGAATGACCCCAATCATCTAATTTTTCTAGGAAGATGCGTCCATATGATTTAAATCAAAAAATATCAAAATTTAATAATAAGGCATCAAATGTAAATGTGGAAAATTCAACCATAAAATACATAATGGAATCTGAACCCCATCAATGATGATCCATAATGGAATGCCAAGGGTCACTGTAGAATCACTTAAAAGAGCCCACCATTGTAGAGCCCATCCATAGAGACCAATAAAAGCCATCCCTTATATCACTCCCAGCATGGTATAATAATAAACTTATAATCACATCACGGGTACATAAAATAGGGGACCAAGTATCAATTTAGTCATGGTATAACCCTATTTCTAATGAAATACTCTATGTTGCCTCCCCAAGGGATCCGATACCACTCATGGGCATAAACAATCTACCGAGAGATCCTATTGATGGAATGAAATGTTTTTCTCCTAATGAATTCATTATATCCAAGTACAACCATGGTAATAATTACCAAACCATCCACAATTTGAAAATCTTTTTTTCTCATGGGTAATTAATATGTAATGCATAGAAATTAAGGTCACATTTCATCCACCTGGAATAACATGAAAAATATATTAAAAATTATTCCAATTCACTTATTCAAGAAAAATGACTAGGGAATTAGGACTAAGGTATGAAGAAATAGAAATACGGAATTTGGTATAAGGAATTAATCATAAATCATAATACATAGTCAAAGACATTAAATTATTATTTCAATTCATACTTAGAAGTCATTTATAATCAGAAAAATAGAGACCTATAGAGGTATTTTTACAATTTATACTATTGGAAAATACTAGAAACAAATATCACAACCATAAGGGTGTCCCACATCATTTAGAACAACAAATAATATGTTTTTCCATAGAAAAAGATCACAATATAAATAAAAAACCCTTTAGACTCATTAATATTACATCTTACAGGCATTTCCCAAATTGCCTAGTGTGCGACACAATTACACATAGCATAAACACAATGAAACATGAGGGAAAGAAGCTAAACCACCTTCCATTGGTTTATAACACTCTCTTTACGAAAATTCAACAATTGAATTGAGATAGAATTCAAGATAACATAATAATTTCAAAATGACATTAAAAATGGTAAAATGAGATCGCACCAAAATATTGCAACATAAGAGATGTTAAATAAGAAAAGTAAGGATGATGATGTTTGAGCTTACCATGATCATTAAAATTAATTTGGAGGTGACAAATATAGATGACTAATGTGTGAGATTAAAAGATCCATATTTAGAGAAGAGGAGGGGATATCGTGTGATTGTTATAGGAGAAAAATGAGGGGGAATAATAATTATTTATATTAATAAATTTTAGGAGAAAATTATCATTTCCCCTTTAATTACTGGAACCTAAAATTTTTCAACCATTTTGTTCAAACCGTGCACTAAATGTGTGATCAGTTCTGCATATATAAGGAACCTGCATATGCAAGATTAACAGATTGGATATGTGTGGAAAGATTGTACAATTATACAATATCTAGAACCCTCTTCAAACAACATGGGTGTGAACGGAGTTGTGCATGGTTTCATACATACCATGCATCTTCCATTGAGCACTAGGTAGCCCACTGGGTGGAGTCATGCTGTTAGGAAAAAACATACACTAATAGTGTAACTCAAAATATCTTTCCATTTTTTAGATCTTGATGATCTGTACAAGCCTCGAACTCTACGGACAACTCCTTACACATTGGATCCCAAAAAATCATAAACCCTGATGTTCTGAATAGAATAATGAGGATATGAACCTCTTTGAAAATACTAGACATTAAAAGTGCACCCTAATTGTATGAAAACATTGTATAGTGGAAGAACACTCAATGTGTATTGATGATGGTGGTGGAAACATACCCTGGGTAGGATAACGATAGTATTGTGGGTCCGTAAGACCACAATTCTTTACATGTATCAATTATAAATATTGAAACTCAATTTATTGAGGATACCAAGTATGTTCCCACTAATAGAAATTCTATAATGACCCGAGAGTAAATACTTTGTGAAAACTGAATGAAATTTTGATATAAATGTCGGTATTTACCATTTTTCAATTATCTTAATAATCTATCAAAAATGAAGCTAAATAAGTTTTTTACAAGGCTCACAGTGGCATAGTTATTACATGGGAACTCAGAATTTGATTTTCATTCTTCCAAGTATGTAATTTACTAAAATATAATATTCTTATATACATGTTCACTTTTTTATGGATGCGTTGGAAATTTACTACTATCATTTATTAATACAACCATGAATAAGAATTAAAATGCGTTCCAAAACCTCATATATATATATCCAAGAAATGGCAGGGGGCATGGTAGACATCTAAGATAAGGAGCATGATTAGGCATCAATACTAGATAATTATCAAGAGGAATCCATATTATTATTTATATATTTCTTGAACTCTATATACTATGGTTTTTATTTCCCTAAGGGGATCCCATTTATTTAGTTTTTATGTAACATTTATTACATTATATATTATTTTCCCACTATATTTTCACATTGGGTGATTATTTATATTATTTATTACTATTTATGCCATCACATGTTATTCAGTATGTAGTCTCCCCACATATGGACAAAGAACATCATTGCTAGTCGGAAGTCATTAATATACAGGGAATCATGAATGAGTTCTTGTGGCACTCTAGCTTAGACCTAGTTGTTATGGCCAGACATTACGAAATAATATCATATAATAATTTTCTTTTTTTATTCTAATCAACCTAAGACATTCTCAAAATGTGATAGACTGTATAGATCTTAGGTATGGTAGTTTCCATGTACATGTACATCTCATGTGTAATTTACCTCTGAGTTACCATTGATGATATGTTTTTTCTTTTATGGTATTTTCAAATTATTCTTGATTTAAAACTAGGCATAATGTATGATATTTTATATATATATTATGTTTTCTTTTTATAATTATTAAATTTAATTCCCTTATTTTTGATAATTTTATAGGATATAATTTTACTCTATTGTGTGAAATATGTTTCCCCTAGTGATGTTATATATATGTTTTGGAAATAAATTATTGAACATGAGGTTTATATATATATATGATCATTTTGACTATTATTTTAGGACAATACCTTTGTTAGTGTTATGATGTATATACCCACGGTTTTGGGTAAACTCCCTGGGAAACATTTCTATCATCCCTTATATTAATTAGGATTATAATTTAATTTTCTAAATGGTTTCCCCTATATTTCAAAAAAAAATCTCCTTATAGATGCGTAAGTGTACATTATTTTGAAGTAGGATCGAACACCCATAAAAGGGATGAAATTATGATTTTATCATCAACCATATATGGAAATTATCCAATGCCATTCATAGTAGTTCATGAGGAAAGTCCACTTAATCAGAAATATTAAGCTTAGTGCATCTATTAGGCATAACAGTTTACAATTATTATCAAATATGTAATCACATTAAAACGTTGTATAATATAACCGTACACAGAACTAGAGGACCTCAGAATTATGATTAATATGAATAAATCACTTGCTAAATCATGACCTAGTTGAGACTTTTAAGAATATATAGGGTTAAATAAAGACATTCAAGCATTCATAGTATTTCATTCTCATTTTTATGCATACTTCCCTTGAACTAATTTACCGATAATGTTTAATTATGAGTTACTTTCCAATTATACACTATTGGGTGAAAATTTTTTATATCAAAAATGCTAACAAAAAAATCCTAAATTTATTTCTGGTTATAAACATCTATAAAACATCATGATTCTTTAAATGATGTTATTCGATGAATTTTTTGGTATAGATAAGTTGAACAGCTTCAAATCACACATAAATTGCAATCAAATATGGATATTTTTACTTCATTAATGGGGGAGAAGAACTTGATGACTCGAGTGTGGGAACTAGCAGAAAGTGTAGTTGGTTTATACATCAGCAAGACCATAATAATCATGGTGAAAAATGATGGCTTGGTACTATCAGTATGCTCAGTGGTACCCCTCATATTTTACTCCAATCATTGGTATCTACTAGGATTTCATCCCAAATGGCTTTTTAGGACATCCCCAAAATAGAGGAGATGACAATAAGTTAGAGCACATTAGTCATGAAAAACCCATTTTGAAATGTACTTATTATGGGGAACTTTATGTGTTTATGTGTACTGACACAAAATTTTCATTCTTACACGTTACATATTTTAAATGGAAGATAATTGCATTACAAAAACACACTCTTCAATATCAATTGGTTTAGTTCTTTTGGAGACTAGGTACACAATATTATTATCTAGTGAAATATGTTCAATTTTTTCACACATATAT
Source organism: Viscum album (assembly GCA_963277665.1). Classification (NCBI taxonomy): domain Eukaryota; kingdom Viridiplantae; phylum Streptophyta; class Magnoliopsida; order Santalales; family Viscaceae; genus Viscum; species Viscum album. The sequence continues at coordinate 309,808,021 of OY728158.1, forward strand.
CATCCCATTTAGTACATTTCAATGTCATACCCAAATTAAATACATTTTACATGACCTAGGGAAATTAAACACAAGAAATGGTAGAGTTGAATGTTGATTATGTTAAATAATTTAAATTATATAAACTTAATGTGAGGAAATGGGTATGATAACCAATGAATATCAAATTAGAAACATACACTTGATATAAAATATCAAAATGTTGATTCATGGAAATAATATTTTAAGTTAATAACACATAAATCATAAGAAAATAAAATAAAATAATCCATATAATCATAACATTAACAAGAAACAAGGATTTGTGTCATATGCATAAGAGTAAAAAATCATTTCCAAATTAGTCATGGTACACTTATATTGATATCATAGTTGAATGGTTACACTACCCAAACCATCATAGTAGTCATGGTTCACTCCAATGACCATAGTAGAAAATAAATTCCCTTGCTGATCATGGTTCACATTACATAACATTCCTTTATATCAAATGATATATAAATAATTTAACAACTAATTGTAGGGATATATAGGTCCAAAACATCATATACTGAAAATCATATATATGTGTTCAATAAGATCATAAAACATTGATCATATCAAAAACCATGAAATGAAATGGATTTTCTAAACATTTCATAATATCATAACCATTATAAAAGAGACAATTTCCATATTCATTTTAACATTTCATCATATTATAACCCACAAAATGTTGAATTTTTCATAATAATTTCAATATTTAACAACATGTGTTTGAGAAACAAGTTTCATAAACATCATTCCATCACATACATATACCATTCAAAGATAGAATAAGAATATTATCATTTGATTGTCCCCCTAGTAAGTCATTTGTAACATCAAAATATTTCATATTAGACGTAAAAGGATTATTTAAAGACAATTAAATCATTTCATGGAAAATATATCGTTCCCTTCAAAATAAATTTTTAAAAATAAAAATTCATAAAACATTATAAAACTTGTTAATTTGAAAATAATAATTGAATCTTATAACAGTAGCTTCAAAATAATTTAAATAATTTATGGATGAATACATAATTTCCCATTTGGAAACCACCCTTTAAAAAATAAAACATTTTTAAAACCATTTTCATTGAAAATAAAACTGAGAACTAATTAAGTATGATTTTACAACCATTTAAAATATTCCTTGAGAACAATATTCAACATTCACCAAAAATATTTTAAAAAAAATACATTTTGAAAATAGTTTTCATGAAAAATAATCATTGAATTTTATAAATAAATCATAAAATATAATAATGGTCATAAAGGTGGTAAATTTCATTCATCTGATATATGTTAAATCAAATATTCCTTTATCATTTTAAGTAAAATATGAATAGGTAGTCTTTGGAAAATAAAATGATGATTCCCTTAAAATATATATTTTAAAAAGTAAAAATGGGTAAAAATGCTTTCAAAAATTCATTTTAATAACCTAGAAAACATTTTTTTAATACGTTTTTAGAAAACATGGTTTTTATATGAAATGTGGTTTTTGAATCAAGAGATAAATAAAATGTATTTTTCATTAAAAAATTGTTTTGAAAACTTCAGTACATAATTAGAGGGAAATTAATGGAAAACTTTTATTCTCAAGAAATAACTATAGAATAACGAAATTTGTGGTTTTATTTATAGATTTTCCTTAATATTTCCTCATCGGAAGTTTAAACATATATAATCTTGTTAGACAATGAGATTTTACTATAAAACCCTTACCAATTTGGTAACATTGAATCGTAAGACCCAGTGAATGAATAGAATTAAATATATCATTAAATATGATGATAATAAAAAATAATTATATTACATGTAAATGTGGCTGTATATACTCAACATAACAGAATATAGGTTTCCAACATAACATTAGTATCAAATAATCCAAATTGGGAAAATAAATCCCTTATTGCTTTGTTAACTTCTAAATTATGAACACCATGAAAGGGGGATACTAATAATGATTTTTAAATACTAATAATTTTTATTTGAATCATCATAAAATACATTCATGGAATATATATATACCCCATTAATGAAATATCATGTGAATATGGAATTGGGACTCACAAAAGTAAAATGTGTCATAGAAATCCTTTACATTATGTCTCCACATCCTTCGTACTCATTTTAACATTTTTATAATAAATATAATTTTTTAAAATATATATTAGAACCATACTCATATATACCATACAAAATCTTACTTACTTACATCCTTTTGTTACCCATTTATCAACAATTCCTTATTAAAATCATGTTTTAGGTAATAACTACTTTTTTTCATGTATGTTTTGATTTGTTAATTTTTGTTCTCCTATTAATTTGATAATTGTTATAAAATATCAATAATTTTAATAATGAAATAAATTTAATATATATTTAGTATATATTTACATATCCTAATACATAAATGTGAGAGATATAAAATGTAATATGTCATTCATGCGGATGGTAAATCATTTGTAGGTGTTAACATTTTTTCAATTTTCAAGATGGAAAGAAAGAAATTAGGTAAAAGATATGTTACTATTATATAATGAAATTTATTACAAATATGTCACATATTTTATTAATAATATCCTTACAACCTTCCTTTTAATGATTACAAGAAAAATGAATCACACGGCTTCATGAGGTAGTAGTCAGTCGTACACACGAATAAGGTCATCGTATCAACATCAAAATGGAATGTGAGATTTTATATGTGATATAATAATTCAGAAGTTATAAATATATTATAAATATAATATAAATTAATTTAATCTATCTTTTTTCCATCCAATTAAGTCAATTATTTAAAACACATCAACTTGGTTCGCCAGTCTGTAGTTTGTTGTACACACAAACGACATTATTGTTTTACATAGGGTTAGAATGTATGTAGTTATATGTTGTATAATAATTTAATGGTTATAATAATATTAAAAATATAATATATAAACATTAAATATATAATTATATGCCTTTTTCAATGGTGGTTATAGAAAATTAATAAAATTGATATTCGATGGGGTAGTCTTCCACACACATGAATGATGATTTTGTTACCCATTTGTTGGAATTATTGATGGATATATTTCAAAAAATTAACATAATAACTTCATGGATTATATAAAAATCTTATTTTATTATATTATAATTATTTAAAGATAATTTAAGGAGTTGGAGGAAGAAATGTAATAAAATGCACAGTTAGGGATATCACCTCTTCTTCAAAAAACAACTTTTGGATTGTAACAAATGGATTTTTATATATGATCTCTGAAAGAATAAATTCACCTACAATAATAGTATATAATAAAATAAATAATTTAACCAGATTCTTGCTGAACTAATGGGTTTTTTAACAGATAATGTGAGAGGATATAGGGTGGCCTTTTATAAGTAAGGTGAGTGGAACACAAGTAATTTTAAAATTGAAAAAGGTGTACCATGGTTTTCCACATGAATAATCTCCCATGATGTTCCATGCTATAAAAGATAATATATAATGCTGAAATATGTCTATAAATATTTTGAGACATGTTTTGGGTCATTTTTCACCCTGTTCATTTTATTTTAACCCCGCGGTAAACCCATTTTTACCTTAACCGTGGTAAATAATATTTTTCAATTTTTAATATTAGTTATAGTAAAAAATATAATAGAATAATTATATGGAATAAAAAATTCTGAATCTAAATATGGAATATATTTTTCCAAATTCTATTAAAATAATCATAAAATTATTATTTAAAATTAATCTCACAATCACATTAAGAAAGCTATTTTCCAATGAAAAAATGTGGACAATGTTAAAAATATTTTATAAAAAAATTCAATATTAAATTGATTAATATACATAAACTGGATTAATAGAAATATAATTGAAGTAATTTCACCTTTAAATGCATATTAATACAATTCATATTTTTTTAAATGCATTAAATGGAATGATAATTCTTAATTAACACTAGTATTTTTCACTATAAATTGAAAAATTTATATTGTAGAAAATCATAAAAAATTCACCATAATTAAATTTTAACATGATGATTCCCAAAATTAAATTAATTTTATAAATTAAATTTTCTAAAATTGATGAATAAAAATTTTAATATAAGTGTATAAAATATGAAAAATATTATTTCTATGAAAAATGTTTTAAAAAAATGGATTTATTTCAATATTTTGACTGCAAAACTCATAAGATGAATGTTAATCCATCTCATTGGATATATAATATATAAATGTTAAAAAAATAATTCAAAAAAGTGATTACATTAATTTATTAACATAAAACTGGTTTTTGTGTATAGAAATTGTTTATCTGGAAATGATTTCCTTTATTTCCAAATGGTTTTTATTTTCAATGCTAATTAATTTGTCACCAAAAAAATAATCATATATTTTCTGAAATAATTTTCTCTTACAAAAAAGATCAATTCAAATGTATATGTGATACCTATCTTACTAAAGAGTAAATATTTAATAGTATATCATGTTTCATTTAAACTCATTATTGTGTGTAACATAATAAAAACTCAATGTTGTGTGTATGAATTGTTGAAATATATTTTTGTGTAACAAAAATATCAGCAATATTTAACTTAATTTATGAAATAAATTTCAAAAAATATTTCACTTTTAAATTCTACACCCCTTAAATAATTTATATCCTCATGAAAAGGGGTTTAACATTTGAAAATCCATTTTTGATAAACAAACATCATAAAAACTTTTAATAAGACACCATATTTATATGATAAATGGATGTGTGGGGGTCTTATGAAAAAAACATCTAGTTTTCTGAATTTGTGAACATATGTGTGATGTAAAAACATGTACATAGAAGAGATAACTAAAACCAAAATAATGAAAGATATCGATAAATAATATGGCTAGAAGAAAGTTAAAAACCAAAAATCCATAAATACGCAATAGGAAAAATGACCCTTCATTCATTTGAATTGAAACTAAATATTTATTATTTTTTCATGATACATTTATTAATGTTGAAGAATTATTATGGTGAGATATAATTACTTAATACCCTCCCATTTCATAAGAAGAAGCTCAACCTTCTAGTGAGCATTAGTCAATTTAAACATCATCTAATTATCTAAGAGTTGTTTTTTTCATTATTAATGAACTATTGGATAATATTATCCATTATATAATGATAAATCATTCCTGTATTCAAAATTTATTATAAAAAATATAATATTTAAGATTTTTTATTCAATAACATATAAAGTCCAACTTAATCCATTTCAATAATAGTTTACCTTATGGATCCACTATTTTTAACAAAAAATAAAATTATAAAATTTAGAAATGATGCCACTAAATATCAAAAATGAAATTTTCTTTAATACCTCAAAGAACATGATGTTTATCTTAATTTCATGTTCCAAACATGATAATACATTTATCATATATTATCTTGAGACGTGGTAGTATCATTAATTAGCATAAAAACACAATGAAATGACACCTTCTTCCAATAATTAAAACCTTAATCATTTATTAATCATAATAATATATTATTGAATATATTTCATAAATCCATAAATGTTATCAAGTCCATTAATGATAACATAAAACACTTTTTCATCAAATCCGAACTTCCTTCTAAGGTATTGAATACTATCAATCTTAATATATCCATATTCATCACCTATTTATCTAAACTAAACACCATTTATGTATCACCAAAAAAATATTAAGGGCCATATTACCTTATTTAAAATATCAAATTTCTATTTAATCACATTTATAAGCCTTTAATACCATATAAATCATTTTTGAGGCTCCTTGATGAAAATCTATTTTGGAACAATACATTGATGTTTCTTGATTATAATAACCAAAATTTCACTAATAGAAATATAGTTAATTTAATCCCCATAAAAAATACATTAATCAAGCTTTGTCTCTTTATCCATTAAAACATTCTTCCTTTCATATTTAATTTGTGGTATGTTCATCATTAGAAATATAACTATTGTTTAAACAACTTGGCTGATTCTCTTCTTGAGAATTTCCATTAGTATATCAATATTCATAATTAACATTCTTTACAAATTTGAAACATTAAACCAATGATAATATCATATGGATAAAATTATTTTACTATATTCGGATATCCAATATTATAAATTTTCCCTATAATTACATGCATTATATTCTCTTCCATACTAAAAAAATCATTCTGTTCCTATCAGAAATTCACTTGGGTGTTTCTACCAACATTTTTAACATATAAGAAACTGAATATTCATTCCTTAATGGTCTCCATCACATGAAATCTCAACAAAATCTATTCCTCTTTTATTTAGTGATTCTGAATGTTGGATAAGGAACATGTTTATAGTAATATTTTGAGATAACTAATTTGGAATAATCAAAATTCCCTTCAATAAAATCATCATACAATTTGGTTTACCTTTAGCACATTGTCTATAATGTTCAACATTAACCTAGTTTCTTATGGTTCTGTCAACTGACATAATTTAAAAGGAATAGTGTGAGCAATAATATTCCTATTTTAAATCCAAATTATCATGAAAAATAATTTGTTGGAGGATTAAATCATGAAACATTACTTATTCAGATAATACTCCTTAGGTTTATGATAGGACACCAATTGTATCCTTGTATTTAAATCATTCATGATGGTTTAAAAAGAGTTTGTGAATTTCCAATACATATCCCCCAGGAGTGTCAAACCATGTGTTTTTCAAGGCCCACTATCAAGCACCTGATGACAACTCAGTCTACTTCAGTGTACCTATTTCATAATTATTACCCCAAGGAACCTCTATACCAATAAAAATTCTACCTAAATTACATTGAATAGTATATAATTTCATAGAAACAACACACAATCCTTTACCAAAATTCTGGGACATTTTCCTATACTTTTACCCATCCATAGACATATCCTTATTCTAATCCATTGGGTTCTAAATTAAGGTATTATAATATATTTTTAAATGGTTAAATTAACCATTAAAAATATACCAATATATCACCCCAAACATCTCATCCATAGATATTGGATATTTTAAAATATTTTTCTTTATATTAATAAACAACATTCATAAGGATTTTAATGGTTTAGTGCCTCTGGTGACTAGGTACAAAATATTACTATTTAATGAAAGAGACTCAATGTTTACCACTATGAATTAATTATTTAGTACTACTCATAGATATACCCCACGTAAAACCTTTCTTCATAACTTTTGGAAAAGAAAAATGAGAAATGGTGACATCATATGCTCACTATTTTTAAAGAAGGAAAAAATACATAAACCTAAAATGATAATAAGTGTACTTCAATGTGATTATAACATATTTTAACCTTTTAATGCATATCAAATTTCTAAATAATTATTCATGGCTTAAATATTAGAAATTAATATGATGATAATCCTAAAGAAATTAAATAACACGAGCAATGAAATAATAATAATGACATAAGGGAAGGAATTATGGAATATATATAAGAATATAAAATTATTTACATAATATTCATGGACCTACTCCAATGATATCATAGTTGATGAGTTTGACCCCCTAAACCATCCTATTTTTCACAGTTCACTCCCAATTCTAGTTCAATCTCTCTCCTGAGATATAAATCATAACCCAATGCATTGAATATAGATACAGGTCCCACTAATCAAATAATAATCAAATTGTTTCATTACACATGATAACAAAACAATCATCATATCAAAACCAAAAAAATGAAACGGTTTTTATTTACATTTCATCATATCATTTCGAGTGGAAAATACATAGTCTTCATAATAATTACATCATTTAATCATATCATAACCCATGAATGAAGGTGGGTTATATATTAATTTACTCATGTTATAACCCATGGAAGAGAAATTGGATTCAAAGACATCATACAATCATAAATGTAAACCATTCAGATAGAGAATAAAAATAGATAACATAGATCATATCCCCATTTTGGAATATGTAACCTAAATTAATACCATATTAGATGGAAAATTATTTTAAATATATAAATTGAAAATTTCATGCGGAATGTAAAATTTCTTAAAATATAAATATCATGAACTTAAAATTCATAAAAAAAATTTAAATCATTTTCTATTAAAATATACATTTAAACATATAATTAAATCACTAAAAATCATTTAAAACATTTTTTGTGAAATAAAATATTTTCCCCTTTTTTAAAAAAATATTTTTAAAACATAAAACATTTTTTTAAATTAACTTCATTTACAATAACCTTGAAAACATATAAAGGAAGATAATAATATAATTTAAGAAAATGATGAGAAAATTATCCTTTCGTCTTTAAAATACCTTTTTAAAAAATGGAAAATAATAAAACAAATATCTTATATAATATATTTTAAGATATATAAATGATTATTCAAAAAAATAATTGTCTGGATGGATGAAAATTATGTTCTTCATCTACACATTAATGAAAACATTACATTCACATTTTTTGTAAAATTTAAACATGCATTGTTTGAAAAATGACATTATGATTCCATTCTAGAAAACAAACAAAAAACTAAAACATGGATAAACTTTTATTTCATAAATATTTATTATAATATAAAACACATTTTTTAAAAAAATAGATATCATGGTTTTGGATGGATAATGAATTTTCGACTGAATAGTTAAATAAAAATTATTTTCATAAAAAATAATTTTGAAATTCATGGTACATAAATAGAGGATAACGAATGGAAAACATGTAATTTAAAGAAATAATAATAGGGTTACAAAATTTCATATTTTTTTACAGTTATTTTATAATAATTTATCACTGAAACCATAAATATATATAATGTTGACAACCAAAGACATTATAATATAAAAACTATAATACTGTGGTAACATTGAATCATAATCCCCAATAAAAGAATAACAATAATTGAAACATAATTTATAATTATAATAAAAAATTAACAATATTACTTAAAAATGTGTATTTATATAGACCTCAAAATAGAAGATAGTCTCTGAACATAACACATGTCTCAAAAAAGGAAAACTGAGATAAGAATACCTTACCTCTTTGGTAACATTTTAAATATACACTCAATAAAATAGATATACTATAATGGATATATAAATCCCAATAATATTTATGTGTACCATCATGAAATACATTTATGGGTTGTGTATACACTAGAAACTGGTGGGGAATAAGACATGTAACTCAAAAAACTATAATGTTAGATAGAAATACATTATCGTAAGTCCTGACTTCCCTCATACTACTTCGAAAATCCATTAAAATAAATATTCGTTTTTGGTAAATTTATTACAGAACCATAATAAAATTTATCATATAATAAATTATTTACTTATGAAATTATATTACATATTTATCAATATTTCCATTTTAAAATCAATTTCTAGTTAATGAATACTTGATTTTTTCTTTTGTGTTTTGATCTACTAAAACTTTTGGTCCTCCTACATAGATTATGGTTAACTATTATGTAGAATTTTTAACATAATATAAATATAATATATATTAAGTATATATTTATTTATAATAACCTATAAAATATGCATATGGAAAATAAAATACCTCATTCACGAAGATTGTATGTCATACGTATGCTTGAACAATGTTTCCATTTTCATGAAGAAATCAAAGAAGAAGTTTTCATGATATATTAACATTAAAAAATTTTTATTTCATTAATATTAAATATTTTTGTTTTAACATATTTTTATTAACATCCATGAAAAGAATATGAGAAAAAATAATCACATCACTTTGTGAGGTTATAGTTCATTGTACAAATGAATGATGTTATTTTATCCTCCAAAAATGTAAATTAAGAAGGTATACATGATATATTACTTCCAGAAGTAAACAGAGGCTAAAAATATAATAATTATACATTAATTATTACCATTCCTGAATGGCCTGAATGCCTTCTTTTTATTATATCTTACCTTATTGTCATATATAAAATTAAAATCACATCACATCAGTATGCAATGTAGTAGTCATTAATATACATAACCAACGTTATTACATTCCAAGAATTTAATATTTGAGAAATTAGATGTGGTATTATAATCCAAGAGGTATAATAAAATAATTAATATCATATATAATTATTAAATTCATTATTATATACATCCCTAATAGTTGATGATGGAAAACAAAAAACATTTGTTCGTGAGCTAGTAGTCCATCGTACAAACAAATGATGATTTCATAAAAAATATAATTGAAGTGGTTATAGATATTGGTAATTTCCTATTCATAAAAATTCTTAGAATATATATTTTATAAATAAAATATTATATCATAATTATTTAAAAATTATTGAATGATGTGGAGGAATAAATGAATTAAAAATCTCATTTTCGTATATTACCTCTTCGTCAGACAATTTCGATTGGTTTCAAACAACATGCCTCATATATATAATTTCTAACCAAAATAAAAAATCTTGGATAATATGAAGGAAATAAAATAGTTATTTGGGTAGTTATTGGCTGAGTAAATGGATCTTTTAAGTATGGATAGGAGAGGATATAGATGTAATTTTATAGGCAAGGTGAGTGGAACACTGATAATTTTTTAAAATAAAAATGTTTAAACACATTTTTTACAATACAAAAGTCACCAATATGGTACATTATTTATGGAAATTAATTTAATTAATAGATTTTATAATTTTGAGAAAAAATATAGGCTCTTTTTCTTGATTTTGGTGATGTGATGAACATTTTAAACTAAAATGACTCTCATATATTGAAAAGTGACACTTAGAGTCATATCGGTACACCATGTGTTGGATTGAGGTTTTCATAATTCGGATTCCTTCAAAATGACATATGGTTAATTTTCCTAATATATTAAAATAATATGAATGCATTTTCTCAGTTTTGAGTTTGTCAGTTTCTTTTTTTACTTAAATAATGTCAATTTTACATTAAAAGTGACATGTGTAGTCATATCTGTCACATTGTGCATTGATATGAGGTTAGGATAATTCTTACACATCCCGAAAAACTTATAAATCAATTTCCTAAATTAAAAAAATATATATTATTTTTTTCAAAGATTTCAGTATGTCTCTTATATTTTTTATTAAAATTTCCTTATAAATAGGGAACACACAGTTTGATTCATACATGTCACATCATGAGTTGTTTTCCAGTGGAATAGACTCCTACACGTCAAAGATGACTTATGAATATTTCCACTTATTTATCTATACAATCTATTTGTGTTTGTTTGGTTTCTAGTGAGTGACAATTTTTGATCAAAAATTCCATTTTTAAAATGAAAACAAACAGTTTGAGTCATTAAGGGAACATAATGTACTTGATTGAGGTATGAATGAATTTTACACTTAAAAAATGATGTATTTTTCAATTTAATATTGTATCAAAACAATTTGAATTTTTCTGTGGGGGATTTAGTATGTTTGTATTCTTTTTTCTTAAAATTGTTGTTCAATTCAAATAAAAAGATGCACATGGAGTCATATGGGTCATACCTTGTGAATTGAGATATGGATAATTCCTAAAAATACCAAACAACATATTGATAGTTTTATTAAATTATCAAAACAATATTAATTCATTTACTATATTTTGAGTATACCACTTGTTTTTTACTAAAATACAAATTTTATTAGGAAACATGAACTTTGAGTCATACTGATCACATCACAGTTCAGTTCAATGTGAACATGATTCTTGTACTTCATAAATTATTTGTGAATCATTGTAATAAATTTTCTATATAATCCAAGTGTGTTTTCTTATATTTCTGTGTGTAACAATTTATGACCTAAATTTTCAATTATAAACTGATAAGCGACAAATATAGTCATATCGGGAACATCATGTATCAGATTATGGTGAGGCAGATTTGTTAACATCATTAATGACTAGTTTATTTTTTTTCCAAAATTATAAACATAATATGAATGTGTTTTCTCTATTTTTAGTATATTAGTTTCCTTGTTTGTTATAATTGATTTCAATTTTTTAAAAAAAAAGCCTCACAAAGAGTCACACCATTCACACCATTCATCGAATTCAGGTGCGACTGATATATATTTCCAAAATGATGTATGGGTCATTTTCATTTCGAAATAAATATAATTATGTTTTTTTATTGTTTCAATTTTCTTATCTCAAATGTCATTTTAAACTAGAAAATGCACTTTGAGTCATACCGGTCACATCATTTGTCAGTTTTACCCAAGAATAATTCCTATAAATCACTAATGACTTATGAATGTTTTCATAAATTATTGATGAAATATAATTACTTTTAATAGTTTTAATTGAGTAAATATTTTTGAACAAAAATTTCATTTTTAAACTGATAAGGGACACATTGAGTTATTCCCAGTACATTTCGTATCAAATTAGGGTCGGACTGATTCCAACATATCATAAATGAATTATTGATCATTTTTTATAATTTTTCATTAAATCACATGTTTTTAATGGTTTTTAATGAGTGTAACTTTTTGAATTAAAATATAAATTTTAAACTGATAACGGACACTTGGAGTCACACCGGGCATATATTGTATCAGATTGAGGTACGAATGATTAATACACATTAGGAATTAATTAATGATATCATTTCAAATGAATCAATACAATACATGTTTTTTTTAATTTGTGAGAATGTCAGTTTTGTTCACTAATATTAAATTCATTTCAAAATAAAATGACACACTGGGTGTCATAACAGTTAAACTGTGTGTTAAATTGAGGTGTAGGTAATTCCAACATGACCCAAATGACATATGGATCATTTTAATAATGTATAAAAACAACTCCAAGTCATTTTATCATTTTTTTGTATGCCACATTTTTTTTAATAGAATTTCATTTCAAACACAAAACATACAAATTGGGTCATACCGGTCACATCGTGTGACAGTTTAATGTGAGGATAATTCATAAATGTCAAAAATAAATTATGAATTTTTTTATTAAATTATCCAGATAAATTATGTATCTTTGTTATTTTTTTAGTCACCTACACTTTTAAATCTAAAATTCCAATATTAAATTTATAACATGCACTATGAGTCATACCTAGAACATCATGTATTACATTGACATTTGGCTAATTTTTTACTTGTCATAAATGAATTCAAGATTATTTTACAAAATTATGAAAATAAATAAATTTATTTTCTAGATTGGATTATTTAATGTTATTTTTTGACTAAAATGTAAATTATAAACGAGATACATATTGTTTGAGTCATACTGATCACAAAGTGTGTTAGATTTAGGTTTTTCTAATTAAGTATCTGGTGTTTGTTTTTCATTCAACCACATGCAGAAATCCAAAAAATAAATAAATGTACCATTTGGAAGAATGAAAACCCCCATACTACCCAAAATACCCCATCTAAAAAAGAGGTTCACTCTTTTCTATCTAACTATAAAAGATTGATGGAAAATTTGAAATTCCCAATTCATCGGTGAAAAAGAATAATAATTAGATAAAAATGATGAGGGAATCGACATAAAATAGTCGACATAATGGTGAAAATTTAACTAAATAGGAATTAATAATTCACTTTTTTAGGATAATTGTTTACATTATTGGACTATTTCAATGGTGTTGTTATCTAAGATACATCCTACAAGTAAAATCTCTCCAAATCATGAGTTTATTTGGAAAAAAAAAATTGAGAAAAATAATAAAATAGTATAAGAAAATAATATTCATTTTAGTAACACTATAAATAAATAAATCAAACATAAATTTTAAACTATACAATAATAAAATGACAATTTTCAACTGAAACCACCCAATTTGAGTCATACTAGTAAAACCGTAAATTTCATAGAGTTATGATTGATTCAACCATCTATTTTTATCCAATAGTTCATTAAAAAATCTTGTTCATTTAATAATATTGTATTTTTATTACTTAGAATTTTTAATGCATTCTATACTAATAATAAAATTTCTTCATAAAGAGTGAATCATCTTTGATGAGTGCATGATCATAGTACATGAGTGAATTATCCATGTTGAAAAATTCATTTATTCCAAAAATGGAAATCGTTATGTTAATGTTATTTACATTAAATGATATAACTAAAATTAATATTTAAATATTTCTTTTGGGAATATACTATAAATAATATTTCCCATTCACCATCATAGAGAGTACAAAATCAATGATAAACCATTTTCTTTTTTTATGGAAAAAACATCACTATGACCATTTATGTATCTTCAGAAGACACTAAACCCCATTATAAAATTTTTACCACTTTTTGACATTATTAAACATCATTATATCCCTTAATATCATCCTAATAACACTACAACGCAAACACATTTATTATGAATTCTTTTATTGTGTTATATATTATTATATCCTTTTAAATACTCTAGTGGATTATAGACTCTAAATGAAAGTCATCATTATTTGTTCATAAAAATAATAATATCCTTATTATAATGTGTTCTTTATAGATAATGATGATAGGTTTTTTATTAATGACCTTCTAAACATGGATCATTCTTTATAATAAATTTTCACGTTCTTAATGATTGTAACCTATATAAATTTCAAATTAATTTTTGAAGTTATATCATGGATATAATTGATGATCGATTAGCCTAAATAATTCAACCACCAAACAAAGTGAAACTACTATATTATTTTTTAAAAAAATCATGATTCAGTCAATGAAATTATATATTTATTTATTTTTATAGGTTTTGAATCAAGCTACTGGATTCTTTTTCATAGGGGACTTCATTTATATTTTTAGTTCTTCATGATTTCATTTGATGAAGCTTTTTAATTTTTAGGTTATATTCATCAAGATGAATATTTTTATTTTATACCATGTTTTTCTTAAGACCATCCCTCTATGATGACCATGATCTCTTAATACTGGTTTTCCTCTAATGATTCTCTCATACACCTTCTAAAATTGTTATTTGATTACAAATATATTTATTCAAATAGTTGGGTATTATTATATACATGTTTCATGATTGTATTGGTGATGTATGACTCTAAATTAACAATTGGTTCCACTATTAATATTTTTTTATTATATTTTATAGAATATAAAGGAAAGAAAATGCATATTTTTTCTTATTGTTAAATTTTTTCTTTGTGAGGGGATTCTTTCACACTTTAGTAACATTTTATAGTATTTATAATGTTATCATATAAATTTTACCCTATGATAATGAGTTTGAAAAAAAATTGGTGATTTTTTGTTTTTAAAAAAATATTCCACTTTTATTCGGATAAAAAATCACTTAAACAAGTGGTGAATGAAACTTTTAAATATGAAACCTAAAAAATGTATACAAATGGATCTTAACTTATGAGCCTTGTGTTGTGATAAATTTTCAAAAAATCCTATAATACAAAAATATGGTATGCTCCACATTCTACTCCATTGGCCAATAGTGTTATTTTTTTATTGTCGTTGCTTTTTCTCATCCCCTACCTTAGTCTTAACCTATTCTTCCTCCTCAACTGCAATATTCAACTTTGATTTCACTTATGACTCTACCTTCACCTCCTCCACCACCTCCCCAACATCCCAATAATTTTAATTCACGTTGAAAATATAATATTCTCTATTATATATATCCTTGATAAATAGAATAAAAATTTTATAGAACCATTCTAATACTAATTCTATAAAGTCTATATATATTTTTATGGTCATACCCCATAATAAATCACATACATAGAAAGTAATCACATAAAATTTTTAGTGTACAACATTCCCAAATCATGTATTCTTACCACTCATCTGTAAAATTATTTAAATATTCCTTTTAGTTTGACGGTTATCAACAATCTTGTTATTACTGAGAAAATATTGACAATCAAATGATTAAGAAATAATTTTAACAAAATTTTAATTACCTTACAAAAATACTTATTATAGAATGAAGTTATTTTGAAGGTTTATGATATCTCTCATATATTTTAAAATATAATATATACGACTAATATAATTATATTTCTTTGGACACTATTGAAAAATTGGCCAAAATAAATAATTTTTTAAATAATTTTTAAGAGATATATCAATCTACATATACCTTAATTATCTTCCAATTTTAGTAATGTTTTATGTTCCGAAACAGACTTTAGACCATGATTTATCATATATTTAGTGACCACCCAACCATAACAATGTTATTGTTTAAATGTAGTCAGAAAATTAAAATTCATATTTTATCTATAAAATTTTTATTGTAATTAATTAAAAATTAATAATACACATCATGTGTAGTCAATTTGAAAGATATCCATTAATTTGATCCAAAAAATTAAAAATTTGGTGTATCCACATTGACAATGATTGGCATCTAGTGCTACGTAAAAATATAAAAATAATAAAGTAATGAAAAAAACTATATTTTAAGTGTTTAGATTGTATATTTTTACCTCTACATTCTATACATCCTAATGATTATGTCCATTGTTATTTGTTTCTCAAACGAATTGATTATCTCATTTGTTTTCATCTCAATTACTTCTTTATTCAAAGTATTTTTTCAATAGAATTGATAATGGAATTAATCAATATCAATCATGAATCACATATATTTCCATTTATATAATATTAATAAAATTTTCTTGTAGAAAATATGAATATTTATTAAAATTAATAAAAATATTATCTCACTATTTGGACCAAAGTATTATGAGAATGTATTGTATCAATGTATTCACTGCTATGGCACCAAGACATTCATGATTGAGAATATGATTTGTACTCTAGAGACAAACTAACTCTATTAGGAAATTTTCATATATATATTATTAATATAGAATCTAATACATATTTTAATCAATAAATGATGTCCCTACATGATGTTTCAATGATAATAAATGTTTCTCTAGAACCTATAGGGTGATGGTACTCCCAGAAGATGCTTTTGATTTCTTAGTCGATTCACCTGATTATCTTGATCTGACATTATGTTTCCCTATTTCATTATCTATATGTAATATCAAACCACACTTCAGACCTTTTTCATCAATTGACTTTTTTCATATTAGTAAATTAGTAAAATACAAACCTCATGTATCTTAATAATATTATACAACTATGATATGAACGTTCCAAAAGAAACCTCGGTCATTATGATATCTAGATCATGTAGTAGAACAAAAATACCCAATATTTTGATAGTGAGATACCTAAATCCCAGCTCTCTTTTTATATTTTGGGAGTTCATTCTTATTTAGTTTGTCTCATAAGATACAATATAACAAACCACTCACAACAAGGTCATGTGTTGGTTTACCAGATAGAAATCTCATACAACTATACATTTGAATTTTTTATTAATATAATGTTACCAAAAAAATTCAATTCAAATTTTGGAGACTGATTTATGAAAAAAATTATTACCTAATATAACATATGAAGTATAGTGGAATGTATAGCCTCAAATCTAGTGTGTTCATCTGGCTCTTCATCTATAGAACTTCATTTCACTACTAGTTTTCTATGATCATTTCATATATTTCGGTCTACCAAACCAGACTGGACAATAATTTCATTGAAACCATGTATTTTTTCCTACAATCCTTCAAAAAAACAAATATGTATCTTCATGTTATATCATCTTCATGAAATATGTTTTAGTAGATACTTCAAATTCAAATACTCTAACAACACCATATTGTTCAGGCTGATTCAAATATACTAAAGGTATTTTTTCATCTAGTATAGTCATTGACGATTCTTATGTCTAAAATTTATAATAAATTAAAATTTTAAATAAATATATTTTTAATAAAATTATAAGTCATAAAAAATTACTATTATATCATACTTACACATTTTCCCATGCTACCCTTTTTTCTCTACTACTTGGCCACCATTATTTACGTGACCCTCCTTCCATAGAAAATTACTTGGGATGGAATAGGATTTGGGCTTTGATTTATCAGTCTACATATTAAAAATTGAACATATGTTGTTTCATATCCAAAAAATTTATTTAACATAAATACCACTTTCTTCTGTATTGAATCATAACCCTTTATTACTTTTTTATAAGGGTAAATTGGTTTTTATGCACGTTTTTTATTTTCATAACTCTTTAACATTTCCATAAATTAATAATTTTGAATCAAAATTGATAAAATATATAATTTGAAATAAAATATTATCAACATAAATTCTCTTGAAATTATTTCTCATTATGATGTGTGAGGAATCCAATCCATTCATCCTTCTTTATAATGTTTTCTGGACTAACTAGTTGGTGGGGAATCATGTTACCCATATAATCCCTATGTTGTTAGTTGGTAAAAAGAGTATGGGAGACTCTATTGACTTTTCTAACCACAATTAAGATAAATATCATAATGAAATATTCTAAAATTAATTACCTCTACCTAGAATAATGAAAAGTAAATCATCATTTTATTATATAATTTTTGGATAAAAAATTGGTAGTGTATTATAACATTACCATTATAACTTTCCAAGGGGTTTCCTTCCTTACAAGATGGATGTGGCATAACAAATCAATATCAACCAGAAACTTTATCCCCATTGTGACCCCAAAATTAATATTGAACATTGACATGTATGTGTGAAACTATATGGCCACATTGATTCAAAAAAAATCAAATTTTATACCCTTACTTAATTCTTTGATAATTTTATTCAACACTAGGATTATGCGTCATTATTGTTTTTTTCAAAAACATGTTATTGATCCCCTAAAAATTTTCTAGTTTCATCATTAACTTTTTATTATTCCTCAGGATTAGTAACATAATCATGCACAAAATACAATATCTACTTGAGTAGTTAAACATTTAATGCTTCTGAAATATCATCAATGTAAATGTGGATAATGGATTTGAGTCGGGTCCTATGCATACATTATTAAAATATTTAGGAAATTTTTCTTTCCATCTTCATTATATTTTTTAAAATGACTAAAATCCATTCTTTATAAAAGAAATGGAAAATTGAATTTAAAAAAAGAATTACTCCACTATTGTAGGTGTTATCCTTTGAATTAATCCAAAGGATAATGTTATATACAACTGTTATCCTCATCAACATTGTCTCTCAAACTATTATTATTTTATTTTGTGGATTGAGACTCATCTTGCATCTATTGTAGATTAGAACCTATATTGACTGAACTACTATGAGAAGTACTAAACTAATCTTGGGTACTAGTGATCATTTTTTATGGCTGTAGGATCGAAATAATGATGTAGATTCTCAATATACAAGAGGGGGTGAATTGTAAACTTTAAATATTTCCTTTGGAATCTTTAAAGATGATTACGAATAACTATGTTTTATTTAGATAAGGAAAGTTCTATGTTTAACAAAGTTAAACTAAGAAAATTCAAAACACCTCTAACACAAATTGAAAAAATGGAATAAGGGATGAAGTTATAAACATCAAGTTCTATGTACTTGCTTAAAAATAGAAAGAGATTTGGAAAGTAGGTTCCGGAAATATGGATCCGGAAATTGAAACATAACTAAATATTACAATATGAGATTCTACCTTAATGTGTATTGAATATTAAACTAATCAGAGTACATGTGTAATGAAATATATGAAGGTTATACTTTCCTTACAATACAATATGCAGCGGAAACAAACAAGTAGTAAAACTACAAGTAACAAGATATAAGTCTTTTAACCCAAAGAGAAGGGTATCCAAAAACGTTGGATAAAGGTCCCTTGATTTATACTCTCATGAAAGTCTATATTACCCACACGAGGGTACGCCCTCGATACAAAGATCGGAATCTCTGTCTTGCTATCCCCTCAAGCCCTCAACTTCAAGGTAGTTGGATCCTCTATCTTTCTCAGCAAAGAAGCCCTCGAACTTCAAGGTAGTCGGCACCTCTGTCTTCCTATCCCCGGAAGTCCTTGAATGTAATCCCCAAAATTCAGAGTCGCACGATTCTTGGAGAGTTAATAACAGCCTCTCTCTCTAGAAATCATTTCAAGCATGTAATCACATGAGTCGAAGATCAGTATCGAGCACTTTCAAATGAGCTTCTATTTATAGGCTCGGACGACCTCCTTTCCAACGGTAATATTTTCCTTAAAAATCGGAGGGACCTATACACGTGTCACTTAACCAATGGTTAGTTTATAACGGAATAGACGACATCGTTTTATAACAAAACAAGTGTAACAGAAAGTACGACATCGTTTTAAGTCTAACTCAAAAGTTCGGAGTGAAGGTTCGAAGTGTAAATAAAAATATTAATGAGTAGACAAATTATAAAAGTGTAAGAAAAAAGAATGTTCGGAGTATAACCAAAATTAATATTCAGAGTCTAAATAAATTCGGAGTGTATAAAGCAAAGATGATCAGATTCTGTTTGATAGGTGAATTCCGAATGGGAATTCGGAATGACAATTCGTCATCAGAATTCCTAATGAGAATTCGTAATCAGGATTTGTCATTAGATTTTGGTGTCGATCTTCATGAGAGTTCGAATCCAGAATTCAGAGCTGAACTTTATTAGAGTTTGTATCCGGAATTAAGAGTGGAACTTCTATACAGTTCTCATCCAGAATTCAAAGCCTAAAATGGAATGCTTCATATCAAAGTTTTAAACGATTCCGAGAATATTGAAATGAATCTGATTCTTATACTTAAGAAAAATATGGATATAGATAATGAAAATATGATTAGAATAATTTTCCTTATAAAATCTATTTTCCTTATAAAATCGATTTTCCATATAAAAGCAATTTTCCTTATAAAATCAATTTTCCTTATAAAAGTGATTTTCCTTATAAAATCAATTTTCCTTATAAAAGAAATTTTCCTTAAAGATAAGGTGTCTATGATTTTCAAAACAAGAAGGAATGTAAAAGTCATAAGGAAAACCTTATTGACTCAACAATCTCTCCCTTTTTGGAAAGCACAAACATCCTTACGAAAAAGAAAGACTAAGGAAATAAACATTAAGGCCTATCTCCCTTTGCTTATGGATGTTAATGAATACGAATAACTCCCCCTTAGGCTTTGAAACTCTAAGGATCATATTCTCGATTTCCAGAATGGTATTAAGAATAATAATGTATTCTTTAATGAAAAAACTCCCCCATTGATAAACTCTATTAGAGTTCTTTTTCTTTCTCAGCCATTGTTAAGTTTCTTTTTCCTTTTCCCCTTTTGATAGGGTTTTTTTCCTTCTCCCCCTTTGTGATTTTCAAAAATAATTTGAGGGAATGGAAAATATAACAAAGTACCTGAAAAATTAGTAACCAACAACAAAAGAGACAAGCAAGCAAGATTTTCATTATGTTTGAAAGATTAAAAACAAAGAGTCTAAGATACAACAAAAGATCGGATTTGTCTATTTTGGATCTTTTTCCTTCACCATGAGACCCTTTAGAATAGTCTTTATCTTCTTCATGACTTTATGGTCTTCTTGGGCTTGCTTATCTAACACAACTATTCTTGCACTTTGAGATTCAAGATTTTCTTCCTGAGCTTTCAAAACTTGTTCTTGCTTTAACAACTTCTCTTCAATCTCAATCTGACAATCCCTTTTATTCCTCCAGTTTTGAGCAACAGAATTCAGCATCCCATTCAGATCTCTGTCTACATGAATCCAGGAATTCTTCTCAGCTATTAATATTTATTCAAAGGAAGAAGTAAGATCATTTAGCTTACTGTCTTCTGTCTCAAATTCATCTTTAACATTATCTTGAAAATCATCCAGGATCCTCATCTCTTCTACAGTTTTCCTCGACCAACTAGTCATTTTATTACAAGACCTTTTGTGGGCTTCATAGCCGACAAAAAAAGTTCTGAACTGAGCCTCCATCTCAAAAAATTTATCTATAACCATGGATACAGATTATTTTTTCTGATTTAAAGTATGTTGGAGCATTTGGCATCATGAATCAATACTTGAGAAGGTTGGAATAGAACCCACCAACTTTTTTAAAGACTGAACAACAAAGTCATGCCCTAACGAAGATGATTCCGAATCCGAGACTTTGTTTGGAGAATTTTCTTCTTCAAATTTCACATCCTTCTTCTTAGAATAATCCCTAACTTCCCTTCTCTTTATAGCCACTGAGCTCGGGGTATCAACAAAATGTTTCTTTCCCTTGTCCTTTTTCAGAATGGATAGCTGTTCCGGAGTTTTCTGATCACTACCAGACACTTGAACAATATTTTCTTCATCATCAATAACTTTTTGAGCACCATCCTCTACATTCTTCATTTGAGCAATATCATGTAGAACATTTTCTTCCTCTTCACGATAATCTACTTCTTGTTCTCCTTTCTCCTCATCCTTTCCTGGAGTAACTACCTTAGAGGACTCAGATTCTGAAGTTCGGAGTGACAAATGTTCCGAAGGTGACCCCTTATAATCTTTTACTTGTTTCAATAGATCTCCGGTCTCACCACTATCTTTAGCAACTGCTTCTTCCTCATTCACTTCCTCAAACTTCTCAACTTCCTTAACATGCTTAGCAACTATCTCTTCCGGAGTGACATAGTTTCTTCCTGGAGTCTCAGGTAGAGATTCCAAAGAAAAAGATCTCGGAGAGGGAATGTTTGTGGAGACCATCTCATTAAACTTCAACAAAGTCTGAGCTACCTCGGCTTCATACATCTTGTTCTTAAGATTCTTTTGTTTCACTTGTTTTTCTAATTCATCTGTTGTTTTTTCCTTCAAGGCCTTAGCCTCCACAGGATCCAAGACAAACTGAGGCTCCCCTTGCACTCTTTTCTCTTTTATTTCCCTCCACTTAGAAACTAAATCATCAGGGTAATATTTCTTATTCTTTGGTTTTGGAGGTGCGGAATGAACTTCCTTAGATTTGGAATTCCCAGTTTCAACTTCAACTTCTTTCAACATTCTCTTCTTCACTGGCTTCGAAGATTTAGGTTCACCAACATTCGGAACCACTTCTTCATGAACTGTTAAATCAAATAACTCACCAGTCTTCTTGTGTATGGAATCATTCATCCTTTTGAGGGTACCATCACTCACCAACATAATTTTTCAAACTCTTGGCTTAGACTTCCAATCCTCCTTGAAAGACTCAAGGCACCGAACTATTAACTCTGAGATGATTGCTAGATACATTATGATCTGAGCTCTCAGATTCCCTTTCTTAACATTCTAAATGGTAATAAGAATGTGTTTCATCAGATTAAACATCCTTAGATTGATCAAATAATCTAAGAAAAAGATCTCACTCTTCTTCAAACTGTCTTTATCACCCGTTCTCGGTACGATAAATCCTTGTACCCATAATTCTAGAATCTGAAAATTCATAGATAGACTAGAAATCTTCAGAGCCTTGTCATCTGACAGTCCGAGAGTCTCCAAAGCCTTTTCCATGTTGAAACATCCTTTTGAATCCGGAAAAACATGAGTGATGAACTCAGCTTCAACTTCATTGTTCTGCCCTACCAAGCTAGTTTCCTTGGCATAAGAATACTTATAAGTCTTTCCATAAGACTTAAACGACAATTTCTCCATAGAATCTTCCTTAAAGAAGGAAACTGTCTCATAGAACTCTAAAAGAAACTCCGAATATACTTCATCTTGATTCTCGACCTTAGACACAACAACATCTTCCCATTTGTTAAGGTTTATGTTCTTGGATATAAGAGAGTCATACTTGTTGAAGAAATCAGGATGAACCAACCTTTCTCTATATTCTAACCATTGAGAAATCGGCTTAGAGGTTGACATGTCTTGAGTAGCTACTTCCACAGACATTCGGATCTGAAGACTTCTGAGAAGTTCAGAATGGAGATTGATGAAGATCGGAATGGGCTTAAATCAGAGAGGCAATGCTTTAGGATGATGGAGCTTGAAAAATCGAAGTGGGATGACCATTTGGGGTCCCCTTTAAATAGGTAATTATATGAGGGTTCTTCTTCCTCGGTTGATCAAAAGGTTGTAAAATACTGAGATCAGATCTGACGGTTGAAAACCAATTCTCAAGAAAAATTGAATCTGATCTTTTTGAGGTTTTTATAAAAACAAAGATTTAAGGAAACTAGAATACGAAAACAAGATATAATAAAATAGTAGCTAGTAAATTATGTTTACGAAAACGTGAGTAAAGAAATCGTACCTTTCAGATTGGCTTAAGAGGATTATTCGTAATGGGTAATATTGTTCTAAAAAAAATTGACTACGAAAAATATTTACTAAGAAAAGCCATAGTTTGCAAAATTATCTACGAAAAACTCAACAATGAAAATGAAAATACATTACAAGATTTTCAACATGAAAATTTCATTACAAAAGTTTGAATACAAAATTCTCATTATGAAAGTCTCGGTACGAAAATCTTGTTACGGAAACACCAGTATGAAATTTTCCATTTCAGATGTTTTCAATACAAAAATTTCCATTCTAGAAGTTTTCTATACAAAAATATCCATTCTGGAAAATTTTAGTTCCGGAAATTCCCATTCCGGAAATTTAGTTCCGAAAAGTTTGAAAAACTATCTTTGAAAAAAAAAATAACTCTAACATTTAAATGTACTCCCCCTATGAAAAGGAGTTTATTACTGTAAGGAGACTTTTTCAACATAAAGTTAATGAAGAAAGATTACCTTTCTGTTATCATTCCTAACTTCTGTTTAATGTATTCAAATCTATCATAAGGCAAAGAATTTTTGAAAATATCAGCATGTTGATCTTGCGTTCCGATAAACTGAAAAATAATATCTTCTATTTTGTGTGTGATCCCTAAGAAAGTGATTCCTGATATCTATGTGCTTTGCACGTGAGTGATGTGAAGGGTTCTTACTTAGGGCAATGGCACTTGTGTTATCACACAAAATTTGAGTTTTAGTAAAACTCAAAACATTGTCTATGAGTGTGTGTTACATCCCCAACACTTGAGCACAACAACTTCCAACTTCTACATATTCGGCTTCCGCGGTGGAAAGTGCTACAGAATGTTGCCTCTTTCAATACCAAGAAACTAGTGAATCTCCTAAGAAATGACATGTTCTGGATTTAATTTTTCTATCCATTCTACATCCACCAAAGTCAGCATCAGAAAAGCTTTTTAAAAAAATCATTTCCCGAAGAATAAAATAATCCTAGTTCCATGGTTCACTTAAGGTAGAGAAAAATTATTTTTGTTGACTTTAAGTGGGATTCCTTAGGATTAGATTGATATCTTGCACATAAGCATACTCAGAACTTTAATTCTAGTTGACTCGTTGTTACGTAATGTAAACTTCATATCATACCTCTAAAAGATGTTTGATCTACTGGTTTCCCAGCTTCATCAAGATCTATAGAGTTTGAGGTACCAATGGGAGTACTTATACTTGTATTGTTTTCATAACCATACTTTTTGAGAAGATCATTAATATAATTATATTGAGATATATAGATTCCTTCTGGTTTTTGAGAAATTTGAATACCATGGAAAAAAGTTAACTCACCCATCATACTCATTTCAAACTCATATTTCATTAGACTTGCAATAGAGTCAGTTAAGGATTTCTGAGTTGAACCAAATATGATGTCATCAACATAAATTTGAACAATGAAAATCAATTTCTTATCTTTCATTATAAAATGAGTTGGATCTGCAATTCCCTTAACATATTTATTTTGAAGAAAAAATCGAGTGAGTCTATCATACCATGCTTGTGGGGCTTCTTTAAGACCATATAGAGCATTGGTAAGTCTAAAAACATGATCAAGATGTTTTTTATCTTCAAAGACAGGAGGTTGTTCAATAAAAACTTCCTCTTGAACATAACCATTAAGAAAAGCACAATTCATATCCATTTGAAAAAGTTTAAAATTAAAGAATGCTACAATGGCATGTAGAATACAGATAGATTCAAGTCTAGCTACTGGAGCATAGGTTTCTTCATAGTCTATTCCCTCTTTCTGATTATAGCCTTTAGCAACAAATCTAGATTTATTTCTTACTATGACTCCATTTTCATCACATTTCTTCCTGACGACCCACTTTACTCCAATAACAGAAGTTTCCTTAGGTCTTTTAACTAAGATCCAGACTTTTTTCCTTTCAAATTCATTTAGTTCATCTTGCATAGCTTTAATCCAATCATCATCACCTAAAGCTTCATAATTTCTTTTTGATTCTAATTGGGAAAGAAATTCTAGATGTTCTATTTCATTTCTTAAGGAACTTATAGTTCTTACAGGTTGATTTACATCACCAATGATACTATCACTAGGATGATTCTTTAGAAACACCTGATTTTGGTTTTGAAAAGCCTGTTCATCAACATTGGGTAGAAAATCTTCTGGGTTAAATATTTCAAATGTGTCTTCTTGAACATTTTCCTTATCAGAAGGATCTTCTATCAAAGGTTGACAATCAGTTTTTGAAAACACATCCGAGGATGTAGGATGGGATAGTTTAAAAACAAAAGGATCTGACTCATCAAATTTTACGGGTAATGTTTCTTCAACAGTACAAGTATTTTTATTGAGAACTCTGTAGGCCTTAGAAGTTGTGGAATAACCTAAGAAAATTCTTTCATCAGATTTTGGTTGGAATTTATGTAGTTTATCTTTAGTATTCAAAATGAATTCTTTGCATCCAAAAACCATGAAGTAGGATAGACTTGGTTTTCTACCATTCCATAACTCATAAAGAGTTTTATTAAGAAAATGTCTAATCAAAACTAAATTTATAGTATAGCAAGAAGTACCTACAGCTTCATCCCAGAAATTTCTAGCTATACAATATTCACTCAACATGGTTCTAGTTATCTCTTTAAGAATTATATTTCTTCTCTCAACTACACCATTATCCTAAGGAGTTCTAGGTGCTGCAAAATTGTGAGTAATACCTTTTCTACAACAAAAAGTTTCAAAATCAGAATATTGAAATTCTCCTCCATGATCACTATAAATAGTTTTCAATGGATGGTTTTTCTCATTTTTAACGTGAGCTCAAAAACTTTTGAAATAAGAAAAAGCTTCAGACTTCTTAGTAGAAAATAAACCCAAGTAAATCTAGTGTAATCATCAACTAGATCAAACACATAGTATTTACCTCCAATACTTCCAGTTTTTGTTGGACCCAAATGATCCATTTGCACTAACTGTAATGCATCAGTTGTTTAGACTTCACCGATTGATTTAAAACTACATTTATGTTTCTTTCCATATTGACAAGGATCACAAACATTAGAATAATCAAATCTAACATCTAGTAGATCCTTAACTAGTTTATTCTTAGAGAGTTTTCATAAGTTCCTAAGGTTACAGTGACCTTGTCTTCTATGCCATAACCACGAATGATCTTCCAATGCACTTAGGCAAGATAATCTTGGCTCCTGAGGTCTTCTAAATTTAAGGTGTAAACATTCTCTTACCTATTGTCTGAGAGAATAAATTCTTCCTTGAAATTGTGAACTAAGCACTTATCATTCCTAAAATTCAGAAGGAATCCTTCATCAAATAACTGACTTATGCTAATGAGGTTGTTCTTAAGACCCTTAACAAAAAGAACATTTGAAATCAATGTTTTACCTAGAAGAACAATATTACCAATACCAACAATCAATCCCTTAGCATTATATCTGAAAGTTACCTTTCCTCCTTTCATTTTGATAATCTTTTCAAAATAGCTATTATTACCAGTCATGTGCCGGGAACATCCACTATCCATATACCATGTGTTGCTGCGGGTACTCTCTTTATTTTCCTGAAATCAAGAAGAAAATTAGACTTTCGGAATCCAAATATGTTTGGATCTGAGATTTCCAGATAACAAAAATTTTGGGTACCCACATCTTCTTATAGAAATAAGCTTTGTGAAATCCTAGAGATTGGGTTTTGTTTAAGGAACAATTCTTTTCCCAGAGACTACCACATTGACACTTGGTACAAAATGGGGCACTTTTTGGAACAAAGTAATTGTTACTAAAAATTGGTTTTGCATGGGTATAACCAAATCCAGATTTATTTCTTAAAGGTCGTATTTGGGAATACATTTTATCAAAATTTTCCTTACCATGTTTAACGATTGATAAACACTTATTTAAGGAAAAAATTTCAGACATGAGTTTCATAACCAAGTTTTTATCCTCAAAATCATTAGTTTTAGAACTAGAGCTATGTTCGAAAACATTTTTCTTAGAAATTATTTTTTTTAACACTTTAGAAAATTTTTTCCTCTCAGAACATACTTCCTCAAGTTTTTTTGAAATACATTCAAAGTCATCATTTTTTCTATCATGCTCATTAGAAAGATCTGATATTTCTTTTGTAATAATATTATTCCTAGAGTTTTCCTTATCACGTTTCTTATTGAGTTTGGAATTCTAAATTTCAATAAGTTCAGCAAACCTAGAAACTTCTTTATAAGTAGGTAAAGTATTTTCTTCATCAGAAGAGGATTCTTCATCTGAGGAGTTATAATACTTACTATCATTAGAATTTAAAGATACATTGTTCAATGATTCAGAATTTCATACCTTAGCCATAAAACAATGATTTTCAATAGGTAGTCTGGTTACAAGACCAAGATTCTTATGTCCTGAAGATTCATAATCAGAAGATTCATCTGAAGAGTCACCACCACTGGCACTCTAGTTGTCATTATCTTTCAAGACATTCTTAGCATTGGCTTTATAATACTTCTTTTTGTTCCTGTCGAAATGCCTTTCTTTACATTCTTTCTTTTTGAGCAAAGGGAAATCTGGTCTAATATGTCCAGCTCTCTTGCATTCATAACATGTGACTTCTCCATCTTTCCTATCTTTCTATTCCTTTTTCTTATACTTAGATTATAAATTTATTTATCCATCTATCTTGTTCATCCGTCGAGCAAGATTTTCTAACTCATTTTCAGAGACTTCAATCTCTCTAGATTCAGATTGGAAAATAACTTTCTTAGACTTGGATCTGGTTACCCTCTCAGGAGTCTTAGATTTCATTTGATTTGATATTGTTGTAAATGCAACAGTACCATTTCCATTTTTCTTCTTGATGTTATCAGCATCTCTCTTCATTCTGGTTTCATATTGGAGAGGAGTTCCAAATACCACATCAAGAGAAATTTGTGTGACCTTCATGTTCTCATCTATAGCTATTTTCTTTGATTCCCACTCATTGGGAATAATATCAATTATCTTATCCACAAGTGCTTCATCATCTAACCCTTTATCTCCCATAGACTGTAAACTGTTGACAATATTCATGAATCTCTGTTGAAATTTACAATTTGGTTCACCATAAGGAAAATTGATTCCATGGTATTCATCTCTGAGCATAGCTCTCCTAGTTTCAATCACTTTAGAAGTTACAAGGTGTGTAACCTCTAACTTCATCCAGATACAATTAGTAACATCACAAGAATAAATTTGGCTATATATATTTCTAGACATTGTAAAAATTAAGGTATTGTGTACCTTATAATTGAGTTGATACTCTTGCTTTTCCTGGTAGTGAATGTTCTAACTTCCTTATCAGGAATTTTATAATCACCAATAAGCATAACAAAATTTTCCCCTCCAGTTTTGATAACAAAAGTCTTCATTCGATCTCTCCAGTACTCATAGTAATTACCATCAATGATTGGTGGTCTTGTAGTATTTAGATTATCAATGGAGCCAACATTGATTCCTGCCATACTTAAAATAACTTGGGCAACCAAACTAGTTATTAGAAAAAGTTCGTAATCACAAAGTTCAGAATGACAATTCGGAATGATAATGTTCGGAATGAAAAAGAACTTTCTATGAATGTACAAAGAATAATGGAAAATTAGCAACAAAAACGTAAACCTGAGTATAAGTATTTCATGGACCTCATCTGATACTAATTGTAGGATCGAAATAATGATGTAGATTCTCAATATACAAGAGAGGGGGGGGGTGAATTTTACACTTTAAAAATTTCCTTTGGAATCTTTAAAGTTGATTATGAATAACTATGTTTTCCTTAGATAATGAAAGTTCTAAGTTTAACAATGTTAATCTAAGGAAATTCACAACACCTCTGACACCAAATGAAAAATCAGAATAATGGATGAAGTTATAAACTTCATGTTCTATGTACTTGCTTAAAACTAGAAAGAGATTTCGAAAGTTGGTTCTGGAAATATGGATCCATAAATTGAAACTTAATTAAAGATTACAATATTACATTCTACCTTAATGCATATAGAATCTTAAACTAATCAGAGTACAAGTGTAAGGAAATATAAGAAAGTTATACTTTCCTTACATTACAATATGCAGCGGAAACAAACAAGTAGTAAAACAGCAAGTAACAAGATATAAGACTTTTATACCAAAGAGAAGGGTATCCATCAACCTTGGATAAATGTCCCTTGATTTATACTTTCATGCAAGTCTGTATTACCCACACCAGGGTAAGCCCTCGATACGAAGATCTGAATCTCTGTCTTGCTATCCCCGCAAGCCCTCAACTTCAAGGTAGTTGGAACCTCTGTCTTCCTCAGCAAGGAAGCCCTTGAACTTCAAGGTAGTCGGTACCTCTGTCTTTCTATCCCCGGAATTCCTCGAATGTAATCACCAACATTCGGAGTCACACGAAGCTTTGAGAGTTAATAAGAGCCTCTCTCTCAAGAAATCACTTCAAACATGTAATCACATGAGTCGAAGATCAGTATCGAGATATTTCAAATGAGCTCCTATTTATAGGCTCGGTTGACCTCCTTTCCAACGGTCATATTTTCCTTAAAGATTGGAGGGACTGTACACGTGTCACTTAACCAACGGTTAGTTTATAACGGAATAGATGACATCGTTTTATAACAAAACAAGTGTAACAGAAAGTACGACATCGTTTTAAGTCTAACTCAAAAGCTCGGAGTGAAGGTTCCGAGTGTAAATAAAAATATTAAAGAGTAGAAAAATTATAGAAGTGTAAGAAAAAATAAATTTCGGAGTCTAAGAAAAAATAATATTCAGAGTCTAAATAAATTCGGAGTGTATAAAGAAAATATGATCAGATTCTGTTTAATAGGTGAATTAGGAATGACAATTCAGAATGACAATTCGGAATGACAATTCGTCATCAGAATTCATAATGAGAGTTCGTAATCAGGATTTTTCATTAGATATTGGTTTCAATCATCATGAGAGTTCGTATCCAGAATTTGGAGTGGAACATTATTAGATTTCGTATCCAGAATTCGGAGTGGAACATCATTACAGTTCTCATCCAGAATTCGGAGCCTAAAACAGAATGCTTCATATCAATGTTTTAAACGATTCTGAGAATATAGAAATGAATCAAATACTTATAATTAAGAAAAATATGGATATAGATAATGAAAATATGATAAGAATAATTTTCCTTATTAAAGCGATTTTCCTTATAGAATCGATTTTCCTTATAAAAGAAATTTTCTTTATAAAAGCGATTTTCCTTATAAAAGTGATTTTCTTTATAAAAGAGATTTCCTTATAAATGAAATTTTCCTTAAATATAAGGTGTTTGTGATTTTCAAAACAAGAAGGAATGGAAAAGTCATAAGGAAAACCTTATTGACTCAACAATGGATACTTCCTAGTGTAGTTCAGGCAACATTGAAGAGATGGGGGATGATCTTCGAGAAGAAAAACACAATAACAATTGTTCAGGATGTGGACCTAATGAAGATGAACGGAGTCTCTATAAAAATTTTCATTTACCAAATATTAATTTATAATTTAAAATTTCATCTCGAAATGATAAATTTTCCCTAACACTACCATGAGAACGTTACCTCATCTCCACTGAGATGCACCAACTCTACACTTTGTTACTAGTCATTTTTACTCAATTGTATCTAAAATATATGAGTTATATGTCTACTAAGGTTCATGTCTAGGGTGTGAGAATAAAATCCACAAGTAATTACAAACAGGGCCACTAAAATATACAACAATACAAATATCTGAGTATATAATCAATAATGTAACCCCCAAATTACAAATGTAAGTCAATTAATTGTGTACTGAATAAGACATCATGATAATAAAATATAATTAAATAATTTCATACTAATGATTTAAAATAATCATACAATAAGTATATATCATTTTTATTCCTTGAGAATCAAATAATTTCCATAATAAGATGTAACCATTTGAATCTAAAGAGGATAAAAATATATTGAACTCTTATTGGAGATTACCACATCACATGAATCAGTAGATTCAACCTCAAACCCCTAGATCCATGAATATCACTCAAGGATAACCATCATATGAACTAATTGTGTCCAAAACATAAAATGGGTATAAAATATCAATTTTTCCGAGAATGTTCATTTGAAATTCAAGCATGTCATAATATAATTGGTTCCTTTGGAAAATAACAACACAATTTTTGTCACAATACATTAGTTAAATTGAAATTCCTAAAACCCATAAAGAAGAACAAACAACCCAATAAATTTCACATCACCCTAACCTTAACCCTCGATGAATCACTAATCTTTCTATAGTAACTCACAATATATCATACCCTACCTAGCCTTCACATAATACCCATCATATTCTAATATACCATATTCAAAGATCATCAATATTAGGAATGGATAATTTTTCTCAATGATCTCTCATTAGATAATCTCATAGACTTTAGTCCATAATTCGTCACATAGATTCCTAAAATCACAATACCATGTGAGATAAATGATCCAATAGTACATAAGAACCCTTATAGGTTTCCCCACTAGGATTAAAGGGACAATATTAGACGTTATGACATATATATAATCACTACTATGGTGATTATATAATACCTCTTTCCATATCACTACCTATGAAAAAATTCATAGAGAAATTCAAACACATTTCTACCCATATGGGATTATACTATTAGCCATGATTATCCACACTTGGCCTCTCATAATAAATCCTATATATTAATAAACATTAAAGTACATAGTGATATCCCTTGTCCTATGTCCATGTCTTACTTTGTTCATGAACCATGTCCTAGAATAAAACCATTTACACCAACAAATCACACAATCCACTCTCAGTATTCTCTCTCACAGAATCATACAAGAATATATTGGGATCTCCCCCTTCATTTTATATTTTAATATCCCATTGGATTTTCCCAGCTAACCATTGTAAGAATCATAAGGTAAAGAATCCATTGAGTGAGACTATAGACATATCATTGATTAAAGGATGACTATTTTATTCTGAATCATTACTTCATATAATAAAACATGATCATAAACCTATATCATAACTCCCTATGTCCATTGTTCCCCAATTATCTATCCATACATATCAAATTTCACAATTAAACACATATAAAATCTTTCTTGATAATTTTGGTACCACACACCTTCTTTATAAATATAACTATATGGGTATCACTTTTATCATTCCATATAATCCTTCTATATAGATCCTAAATCACATGAGCCCATATATTATCTATAAAATAGTAAAATATTTAATTATAAAATATTTATAATTAATTTCCATAATCTATTTAAAAGGAAAACATATGAAAATACACCATGGAGTGGAAAAATAGTGGAACCACAACAAATATCATAGTAATGAACCAAGGAATTCACTCTATAAAATTACAAAAGAATTTACAACTGGTAAAAACCTAAATTAAATAAAATTTAAAGAAAAATATAAAATATCCCATGAAGGAATCACCATGAAATTTACCAATTCCTTAAATGAAATAACTAAATGTGGATGGAGACACCTTATTAGTATTATCTCTACTTTGAATGGTAGATCTCTCAATAGGGGAAGGGTTTTCTTTTATCTTCCTTATCATTGGATAAAGGATGAAATTTATTATACATCCTTCTAATGATTGGGATTTCAGCTAGTTTATAAATATCTATGGAATTGATTCCTAAATCTCTATCTACTAAAATGATGGTGTTTGTACCTAAACACCATCATATAAACATATCTATATGAATCATAGATATTCATTTTCACACAAACTAGAAGATCCAAAGCTTCCCATAAAGGTAAAATACCTATAACCATTTAGTGAAACGAACACTTCTTTGATCAGACAAAAAATCATAGGCACACTCAATAAAATGGCCACCACATAAATCAAAAGATCCTTACGAGGAACCCATACAACTCATCAATGAGTGAGGAGGAGGAGTAAAAAAATACCTTGGATTCATGCTTTCATTCATCAAAGAGAAAGTATAGATTTCATGTGAAAAAACTAGGATTTATTCAAGACTTGAATTTGTTCGAGATTTGAATCAATTGAGCCTTGTATTTGAGATTTGGATGCATTTGAGGCTTCACTAGATCCTTGATTCGAGCCTATATTCAACAAGTAGGATTAGAGACTATTGTTGGATTCTATAGAAAGCATTTTATATTGGGACTAAAATAGTTGTCATTGGGTTTATTTAAATAGTCCAGGAGCTTTTTATTAGTGCTTCCAAAAAAATTTATGATAAGGATGCATTTCATCAACACTAAATTTGAAATAGTTGATAAAATATGTCTTTATCAGTTCTTGTCTAGCACTGGTAAGTATAGTGTTTTATCACTGCTAAAGAAGCATTAATAAAAGATACATTTTTCATCACTAAAACATTAGCGCATATAAAAAATTTATAATTTTATTTATAAATAAAAAAAACTAGTAAATATATTTGTATAATTATATATTTATTTAATATAGGTTTATAATTATATATATATAATTATAGGATTATATAAATACTTTTTAAAAAATATTTTTTTATTTATAACTATAAATACAAAATTTTATAAATAAAGCAAGCTAAAATTTATAAATATATTTATATCAATATATATATTCATATAATAATTTATATTTAATAAAGAAATATAAATATAAATATATTAAATATATTAATTTTATAAATTTATTTATCAAAATTCCATAATTATTTAAATATATAATTATTTATTTATATTTATATAACTACTTATTTATAAAAATATTTGTATTTATATATTTAAATAATTATATATATTTAATAAATATATATACTTTTAAATATATTTAAAAATATAAATCTAAATATAAATATAAATATAGTTAATATATTCATTATTTAAATAAAATTATTACAATTTAATATATATATATATATATATATTTAATTATATAAATTATTTTTGAAAAAATAATATTTATTTATTTTTAATAATAAATATAAATATTAATAAATATAGTAAATATACATTTATAAATCAAATTATTTATAAATATTTATTTACAAATATATTTTTATCATTATTATAGATTATATAATTTTAAATGCATGTATCTTAAAAATGAGTGAAATTCAATAATTAAAATGACTACACCTTAAAAATATCTAAAATTTGGATAAATTTTATTAACGGAATATAATTTATTTTTAAAATAGATATATATTGAAATAAAGAAGAATGCATACTGAAACTATTAAAACACTGTATATATATATAGAAATAATATAAAATGACCAAATTCCCTGAAAATGAAAACTAAAAAATAAAAAATATTATAAATAAATTAATACATAACCTAAATAATATTATAAATAAATAAATAAAATTTTTGGATTAAAAAAATATGTGAAATTTATCATGTTTTAATGAAATTTTAAACTGAATACTAAAATTGAAATAATTTACATAAAAATTAAGTGTTTGTGTTCATATATATATATATATATATATATGATTTCATTAATTACATAAATAATTGTGTGTGTGTGTCATAAATAAAAATTCCCTCTGTATATGTAACACCCGAGACTTTTATGTTATATAAATCATCAAAGGAATCTTTTTCTACACAACACTTGCTTGGCTTGCTTTACACGCAATCGCGACCTTCCTCGATAGCTTGCGTCGTACGCAATACCGAGTTTCACTAAACAACAATATGCTATTAAAACTAGCCGTTATGAATAGTAATAACCACTTTTTGAAATTTTATAAATTTTATTTTTCAACATGGACTTCATTTTTGGACTCAGAATATCGAAATTAGCCTAGGGTGAAATTTTGGTATTTTTCTGAAAACTTTCAATTTTTGATGAATAGTGAAACCACTAAGTGGTAGGTTAAAAACTGAATTTTGCATAAAACTTAATTTTACCGCTTCTGTGAATGGAATTTCAAAAATCCGAGAGACACGGTTAATATCAAGGACTAAAATGTGGTTCAATGAGATGAAAATAATTTGTTGGTGAATAGTAACTTTTTACTATTTTTACCGCGGTTAATAGTAAATAGGGTAACTAAGGGTAAATATGATATTAATATTACCCTAACACATGTCCTAATTCTATTGGACAAGTGTAATTCGACCAAAAACAAACTTAGGAATAAAATATGACCATTTAGGCCCACTTGGATTAGATTAGGACATTTATTATTAATTTATTTAAAGAAGGGTTAAAATAGTTAAAATCAAAGTTTAATAAGTAAATCATTTTTAATATAGGGTTATACATAAGATAAATTCTATTGTAAATATTAATTAGAAAGCTAAAAAGATTTCCTACATGATGGTATTTTATTTGTAATTTTTAGACATCAAATAATTTAATTTATTTATGACACAAAGATGATGCAGTAATTATCTTATTAATGAAATATTGACAAAATTGATAATATAAATACCAAAATAAATGTAATTTGAGACTTTTTATGAATTCCACTAATTTTCTAGGTTACTATGATATATTAGTAATGATTTAATTAACTTGGTTCCAACATATAATTCTGTTATGACTTTCACAAAAATCATATATCAAATAGTGTCAAAATTGACACAAAATAGTTTTTAAATCAAATATTATATTATTAATTGTTATTTTATTCCTAAAAATCTAAGGTTCGGCCAAATGACTTAGATAAGGATATATATATTAATAATAAACAATTTGGGGTTCGTTTGGCATGTTATAGTAAGTGTATTAACCATATAGTGAAAGAAAACAAAAAGACACGGTAAAAGTTAAATTAATTAACTTAGAGTTAAATCTAATTGATAAGGTTAAAATAATACCCTAAACTTGTCTAAAGCCTATTGGTTGATAGGATTTCGACCCTTCCCCACTTTATCTTCGAAATAAGACCCTTTGGAACCATTATAAACCGATTTTGACTTTAATATAAAATAATATTTTGAGATATTCCTAAGGTGCCCCTCTCCTCCCTTATAAAAGGGCACCACCTCCCCCTCCTCCTCGCACCAATTTGAGCACTCAAGCTCGGCCAACCCCTGCCATTTTCTCCTCTCCACTTCCCTAGAATAATCCTAGAGGTCCTGGTCTTCTCCAAAGACCAATCTTAGTTCCTTAAGTGGAGGATTCAAAGAAGCGTTCCAAATAAGAGGTAATATCCATTACCGATCTTTTCAATTTCTTTCTTCTTCAACTTCTTCTTATTTAGTTGTTTCAAGATAAAGTAATAACATCAGTATTACTTACATACTGATATGTTATTATAAATATGAAACAACCCTAATCCACCTTCTATCCATCCTACGGAAAAAATGAAATCACCGCGCGTGCGTACGTACGGAATACCGTCTCCACGCCGTGGTGTAATCTATTTTCCACCATCACCTTACAAGGATGGGTATAATGGTGTAATCAGTAACTATATATGACTATTATTAAGTAATATTGATACTGAAATAATATATATATATACTCCAATACAATTCCACGATCATAGGAACGATATCATCACTCGTGCGTACGTACGGAATACCGTCTCCACGATGTGATGCGACTCGTTCTACATGATCTTCATTTCATAATGATTATATAAATGAATTGAATGAATAAATATGGTATATACTACACTAATACCATTCTGGAAATGAATTATCTATAACCTAAAGATAAGAATAAGAATTTATTCGACAAAACACGCATAAGAACAAAAAGTTATAAAGACCCGAGTAACAAGTAACAATGAAATATTACTAACAAGAAGCTAATAATATGACCATATATGATATCATATAAATATGTATGATTCTGGAATAAGTCAATAACATTATTTAAACCATTATACAGGAGCTTCGGACACGAACAAAGCAAATCGGACCTAAGGTAAGGGAAATATCACAATCTCATTTTTATCCGAGATTGTTTATTCGTAAGTATTTACTGGGGTGTATTTTATCATCCACATCCATGTTCCCTCAATATGTAATATTGTTTCCATCCACTTGAAATAGTTTAAATCCAATTTTACCCTTAGGTGAGTTTTTAGTAAAGAATATGAAAGGAATCTTTTGTCGTTTTTCCGTACGAGGTACTTTTTGACTTTTCCGACAAAAGTACGAAGAATGTTTTTTTTAACTTATACGGCATGAATGGATTTTTAAAACATTATTTCCAAGAAGCTTCCTTTAAAAGTTTTCAAGTTTATTTTTAATCAAATTCTTTTATTTTAAAGTTGTATGACATGTTATGAAAGGAAAAATGTTTTTGAAGAAGAAAGGATATTTTCCTCAAGAATGGAGTTCAAGTGATTTTCAAAATTATTTTCCATCTAAGATAATAAAGGGTTCTGTTTTTATCCCTATTATTACATTGATTTGATCATGTTGTGATGGAATTATTTTTATGAATTCCTTTATCTTATATGAATTCATTTATGATGTCATGATGTTTCAAGAATCCCATTTTTGTTTCATGTGTTATGCAATGATGTATGTTTTATGATTATGTGGCACACATAAGAAAGGATTCATTATAAGATGGGTGGGACCTATATCTCCCTCCAATGCATTGGGTAAAGATTTTATATCTCATGAGATAGACATGGCTGGAACGGAAGGTTATTTCGGTTCAGTGATACAGGACTGAAACGAGGAGTGAACTCGGTTCAGAAAGGGACTTTGTCCACTAAGATAGTCTTGGCGATGAGTCATGACTAACAAGAAATGATTTTCCATGATTATGTGTGCATGCCACAAAGTTTCAAGTTTTATGTTATGATTATGGGGATCTCATTTTCACTCCTATGATTTGTTCCATGTTAAGATATTATGATCTCTTTTGCAGGTTATGATTTTCAAAAAGATATGATATGATTTTTATTTCCATTATTTTCCTTGCTGAGCATTTGAGCTCACCCTTTTATGTTTTATTTTCCCCAGGTCAGGAAGATGGATATTAAGTAGAATATGCTAAAAGGGACCCTAGATATGATGAAATAAATGGGAGACACTGTAGAAGATTTATGAACCAGTTGTTTATGTTTCCCAGTTTCTAAAGACACTATACCTATACGGTCCTTTGTGGTTTTGTCATATGTTGTAATAAGTGTGCTTCAATTTTGAAGTATTAACAATGTATGTAAAGTATGGGTCGTTATAGTTGGTATTAGAGGAAAGGTATAGTCAACCTTTGGAAACTAGGATGTGAAAGCCTTAGTAAGAACCCTAAGGATAAGTCTAAGCATAGAACACAATCTTAGTGTTTTAGAAATGGCCTTGAATAACCTAGGATAAGTCCTTAAGCATGAAAATTTTATTCTTGAATTATGTGGTTTCCTATTATAATTAGTGTTGCTCACACTATTCTTCTTGGTTTTAGTCAATGGCTGGAACCTGAAGGAACCGTGTTAATGCGGAATGCGATGGGCAATGCAATGATTGTCCCCCTGAGCAACCAAACGATATGGGAGCTGGAATGCAAAATCTTGTAGCCATGCACACACAACTTTCTCAAGCTATGAATCATGCAGGATTTCCAAACGAGCAAAGGAGGGAGCAACATTCTGTTGAATCCTTCATGAGGCAGCGTCCACCTTCTTTCAGCGGGTCTACTGATCCATTAGTTTCTGAACAATGGATTAGTACTACTGAAAAGATATTTTCAGTTCTTCAATGTTCTGAGCATGATAAAGTCATCCTAGCAGTGTACCGTTTGGAAGGAGATGCGGATCAATGGTGGAATCTTGTTAAGAATACGAGGCAAAGGGATGAAATTGAGTCTATGGAATGGGACGAGTTCAAGAACTTATTTTTCAATAAGTACTTCCCTCGTATTCTCCGAACAAAGATGGAGAAAGAGTTCCTTGAACTGAAGCAAAGGGATGATGAATCTGTTAGTACCTATGAAGCAAATTTTACAAGACTTGCAAGGTACGCTTCTGGTATTATTATCCAACCTGAGAGTAAGATCGATCGATTCTTTAGTGGCCTAAAACCAAGTCTTCGAAGGGCGTTAGCCATAAGGGACTTCAATAGCTACGAAGAAATCGTTCGATGTGCTCTCAAAGTCGAGATGGAGATTGGAGTAACCCATCAATCACATGGGTTTGATAAGAAGAGGAAGATGGAATTCAAAGAAAAATCTAAAGAGCACACGGAAAAGAAGATGAACTTTCCCTTATGCTCAAAGTGTGGAAAGAAACATGGAGGGAGTTGTCTTAAAGGGACAATTAAATGTTTTAAATGTGGAAAGGAAGGCCATCGGGCATTTGAATGCCGTGATAATGGGAAGAAGATGTCTAATGATGCAAACAAAGGAAGGGATACACAGAATGAACCTACAACACTTCAATGTTTCAAGTGCAAGGAGATGGGGCATTATGCCAATCAATGCCCAAATCCAAGGGTTGATGATGATGGTCGACGTCAACAAACTCTTAAAGCTAAAGACAAAGGAAAGTCACATGCAATTTCTATCAGCGATGTGGAGTACGATAACGATGTGGTGAAAGGTACACTTACCATCCACTCTAAAGTAGCAAATGTTTTATTTGATTTTGGATCCACCCACTCTTTTATTTCTGAAAAATTTTCTAAGGGTATCACCGTATTACCTCAACAATTAGATGTTGAGTTAGCTGTGACAACACCTAATGGCACATCAATCGCATCAGAAGTTTATAATTCTTCTCCGATCGAAGTTTGTGGGAAAGTGCTTCCTGCAAATCTTGTGATCCTTCCTTTAGTGGAATTTGATGTGATTCTTGGCATGGATTGGCTTTCTCTACATGGAGCTCATATCAATTGCCAAAGAAGGGAAGTCACATTTCATATTCCAGATCAACCTACGATCGTCTATCAATGCAAGGATGAACATAACCTTCCAGTGGAAATTTCTTCCATCTTATGGGTATTGATTCCACTAAATGAAGGTTATTTATCTCAAATGGTTGGTGAGAAACTCACGATTAAGAATATGCCCATTGTACGGGAGTTTGATGATGTCTTTCCGGAGGAATTACCGGGTCTTCCACCAAATCGTGAAGTTGAGTTTTCAATAGAACTCGTACCGGGTGCTTTGCCTATTTCAAAGACACCTTATAGAATGGCCCCAATTGAGTTGCAGGAATTGAAGAAGCAACTCCAAGAGAATCTTGATAAGGGATTCATACGCCCTAGTGCGTCACCTTGGGGAGCACCTGTTCTATTTGTTAAGAAGAAAGATGGATCAATGAGACTCTGCATTGATTATCGAGAACTTAACAAGATCACTATCAAGAACAAATATCCTCTCGCACGCATTGATGACTTATTTGACCAACTACGCGGAGCTCAATACTTTTCTAAGATTGATCTTCGTTCAGGGTATCATCAATTAAGGGTCAAAAGGGAGGATATACCAAAGACGGCTTTCCGTACAAGGTATGGACACTATGAATTTATAGTGATGCCATTTGGTCTTACTAATGCCCCTGCTATCTTCATGGATCTAA
Organism: Viscum album; assembly: GCA_963277665.1. NCBI lineage: Eukaryota > Viridiplantae > Streptophyta > Magnoliopsida > Santalales > Viscaceae > Viscum > Viscum album. The sequence continues at coordinate 309,849,750 of OY728158.1, forward strand.
TGAATAGAGTCTTTAGAGACTATCTTGATCAATTTGTGGTAGTCTTTATAGACGATATTCTTGTCTATTCAAAGAGCAAGGAAGAGCATGAAGATCACTTGAGAATTATATTGAAGACCCTGAGAAAGGAGAAGCTTTATGCCAAATTTACCAAGTGTGAATTTTGGCTTCAAAAAGTTGCATTTTTGGGTCATATAATCTCAAAAGAGGGGATATCTGTGGATCCAGCAAAAACAGAGGTTATCGAAAGATGGTCAAGACCAACAACAGTAACTGAGATCCGAAGTTTTCTTGGTTTGGCTGGTTATTATCGACGTTTTGTAAAAGATTTTTCACGATTATCTAATCCACTCACCAAGTTGACTCGGAAAGGAGTTAAGTTTGTCTGGACAGAGGAATGTGAAGAGAATTTCAAGGAGTTGAAAAGAAGGTTATCCAGTGCACCTGTGCTCACACTGCCTTGTAGTGGAGAAAGGTTTGTGATCTACAGTGATGCATCCAAGAAGGGATTGGGGTGTGTTCTTATGCAAAATGATATGGTGATAGCTTATGCCTCACGACAGTTGAAAATCCATGAGCAAAATTACCCAACACATGATTTGGAGTTGGCTGCGGTAATCTTTGCATTAAAGATTTGGAGGCATTACCTTTATGGTGAAAGGTGTGATATTTATACTGATCATAAAAGTTTAAAGTATATTTTCACACAAAAGGAGTTGAATATGCGTCAAAGAAGATGGTTGGAGCTGATTAAGGATTATGACTGCTCAATCCATTACCACCCTGGGAAAGCAAACAAGGTGGCAGATGCATTAAGTCGACAAGACCATGCTAGTTTATCCATGATGAGGATCACAAAAGATCCAATATTTATGGATTTACAAAGGATGGATCTTGGAATTATAATGGAAGGGGAAAAATCTTATCTTTCTCAAATGAATGTTCAACCATCTATACATGTGAAGATTAAAGAGGCACAGAAAGAAGATGTCGAGTTACAAAAGAAGGCGAGAAATGTTCCTGAATTCAAAATTGATTGTGATGGGATAATAAAGTTCAGGAATCGGGTTTGCGTTCCTCCCATCCCCGAATTAAAGAAAGAGCTGCTGGATGAGGCTCATAGTTCATCATTTTCTATTCATCCTGGAAGCACGAAGATGTATAGGGACCTGAAAGAGTACTTCTGGTGGGATGGCATGAAAAGAGATGTTGCTGAGTATGTCTCTCGATGCTTGATTTGTCAACAAGTTAAAGCTGAGAGACAGAAGTCTAAGGGGATGTTACAACTATTACCCATACCCGAATGGAAATGGGAAAACATCACTATGGACTTTGTCACAGGACTTCCTAAAACATCCAAAGGCAATAATGCTATCTGGGTCATAGTTGATCGTCTTACAAAGTCCGCACACTTCATTGCTATTAGAGAGGATTTCTCTCTAGATCAGCTTGCCAGGATATATGTAAAGGAAGTGGTAAGATTGCATGGAGTACCACTTTCTATTATATCTGATCGAGATCCGAGATTTACCTCGAAGTTCTGGCGAAGTCTTCAGCATACTCTGGATACAGAGTTGAGTTTCAGCACTGCTTATCATCCCCAGACAGACGGTCAGTCTGAGAGAAGAATTCAAACCCTAGAAGATATGTTGAGAGCTTGCTCTATGGATTTCAAAGGAGGTTGGGATCAACACCTACCTTTGGTGGAATTTTCTTATAATAATAGCTTTCACTCCAGTATTCAGATGGCTCCTTATGAAGCTCTCTATGGAAAGAAATGCAGGACTCCAACTTGCTGGGATGAAGTTGGGGAAAGAAAGCTATTAGGACCTGATCTCGTTGATGAAATGGCAGAAAAGGTTAGATCTATTCAACAACACATAAGAGCAGCTCAGAGTCGACAGAAAAGTTATGCCGACAACCGAAGAAAAGACCTAGAGTTTGAAGTGGGCGATAAAGTGTTCTTACGAATATCTCCCTGGAAGAGGGTTATGAGATTTGGGAAGAAGGGGAAGTTGAGCCCTAGATATATCGGTCCTTTCGAAATACTGGATCGTGTTGGGAAGGTAGCTTACCGATTGGCGCTTCCACCGAATCTCTCTCAAGTTCACGATGTGTTCCACGTATCTCTCCTGAGAAAGTACATACCCGATCCTTCACATGTACTCAGCTCAGAAGTTGTACCGCTGGAGCAAGATCTTTCTTATGAAGAACAGCCGATAGAGATTCTGGATCGCAGCGAAAAAGTCCTACGAAACAAGACCACTCGCTTGGTGAAAGTTTTATGGAGAAACCACCAACTTGAAGAAGCTACATGGGAGCTTGAGGATATGATGAGGGAGAAGTATCCTCATTTGTTTGTTGCAAAGTGACGAATTTCGAGGGCGAAATTCTATTTAAGGGGGGTAGAATGTAACACCCGAGACTTTTATGTTATATAAATCATCAAAGAAATCTTTTTCTACACAACACTTGCTTGGCTTGCTTTACACGCAATCGCGACCTTCCTCGATAGCTTGCGTCGTACGCAATACCGAGTTTCACTAAACAACAATATGCTATTAAAACTAGCCGTTATGAATAGTAATAACCACTTTTTGAAATTTTATAAATTTTATTTTTCAAAATGGACTTCATTTTTGGACTCAGAATATCGAAATTAGCCTAGGGTGAAATTTTGGTATTTTTCTGAAAACTTTCAATTTTTGATGAATAGTGAAACCACTAAGTGGTAGGTTAAAAACTGAATTTTGCATAAAACTTAATTTTACCGCTTCTGTGAATGGAATTTCAAAAATCCGAGAGACACGGTTAATATCAAGGACTAAAATGTGGTTCAATGAGATGAAAATAATTTTTTGGTGAATAGTAACTTTTTACTATTTTTACCGCGGTTAATAGTAAATAGGGTAACTAAGGGTAAATATGATATTAATATTACCCTAACACATGTCCTAATTCTATTGGACAAGTGTAATTCGACCAAAAACAAACTTAGGAATAAAATATGACCATTTAGGCCCACTTGGATTAGATTAGGACATTTATTATTAATTTATTTAAAGAAGGGTTAAAATAGTTAAAATCAAAGTTTAATAAGTAAATCATTTTTAATATAGGTTTATACATAAGATAAATTCGATTGTAAATATTCATTAGAAAGATAAAAAGATTTCCTACATGATGGTATTTTATTTGTAATTTTTAGACATCAAATAATTTAATTTATTTAGGACACAAAGATGATGCAGTAATTATCTTATTAATGAAATATTGACAAAATTGATAATATAAATACCAAAATAAATGTAATTTGAGACTTTTTATGAATTCCACTAATTTTCTAGGTTACTATGATATATTAGTAATGATTTAATTAACTTGGTTCGAACATATAATTCTGTTATGACTTTCACAAAAATCATATATCAAATAGTGTCAAAATTGACACAAAATAGTTTTTAAATCAAATATTATATTATTAATTGTTATTTTATTCCTAAAAATCTAAGGTTCGGCCAAATGACTTAGATAAGGATATATATATTAATAATAAACAATTTGGGGTTCGTTTGGCATGTCATAGTAAGTGTATTAACCATATAGTGAAAGAAAACAAAAAGACACGGTAAAAGTTAAATTAATTAACTTAGAGTTAAATCTAATTGATAAGGTTAAAATAATACCCTAAACTTGTCTAAAGCCTATTGGTTGATAGGATTTCGACCCTTCCCCACTTTATCTTCGAAATAAGACCCTTTGGAACCATTATAAACCGATTTTGACTTTAATATAAAATAATATTTTGAGATATTCCTAAGGTGCCCCTCTCCTCCCTTATAAAAGGGCACCTCCTCCCCCTCCTCCTCACACCAATTTGAGCACTCAAGCTCGGCCAACCCCTGCCATTTTCTCCTCTCCACTTCCCTAGAATAATCCTAGAGGTCCTGGTCTTCTCCAAAGACCAATCTTAGTTCCTTAAGTGGAGGATTCAAAGAACCGTTCCAAATAAGAGGTAATATCCATTACCGATCTTTTCAATTTCTTTCTTCTTCAACTTCTTCTTATTTAGTTGTTTCAAGATAAAGTAATAACATCAGTATTACTTACATACTGATATGTTATTATAAATATGAAACAACCCTAATTCACCTTCTATCCATCCTACGGAAAAAATGAAATCACCGCGCGTGCGTACGTACGGAATACCGTCTCCACGCCGTGGTGTAATCTATTTTCCACCATCACCTTACAAGGATGGGTATAATGGTGTAATCAGTAACTATATATGATTAGTATTAAGTAATATTGATACTGAAATAATATATATATATACTCCAATACAATTCCACGATCATAGGAACGATATCATCACTCGTGCGTACGTACGGAATACCGTCTCCACGATGTGATGCGACTCGTTCTACATGATCTTCATTTCATAATGATTATATAAATGAATTGAATGAATGAATATGGTATATACTACACTAATACCATTCTGGAAATGAATTATCTATAACCTAAAGATAAGAATAATAATTTATTCGACAAAACACGCATAAGAACAAAAAGTTATAAAGACCCGAGTAACAAGTAACAATGAAATATTACTAACAAGAAGCTAATAATATGACCATATATGATATCATATAAATATGTATGATTCTGGAATAAGTCAATAACATTATTTAAACCATTATACAGGAGCTTCGGACACGAACAAAGCAAATCGGACCTAAGGTAAGGGAAATATCACAATCTCATTTTTATCCGAGATTGATTATTCGTAAGTATTTACTGGGGTGTATTTTATCATCAAAATCCATGTTCCCTCAATATGTAATATTGTTTCCATCCACTTGAAATAGTTTAAATCCAATTTTACCCTTAGGTGAGTTTTTAGTAAAGAATATGAAAGGAATCTTTTGTCGTTTTTCCGTACGAGGTACTTTTTGACTTTTCCGACAAAAGTACGAAGAATGTTTTTTTTAACTTATACGGCATGAATGGATTTTTAAAAAATTATTTCCAAGAAGCTTCCTTTAAAAGTTTTCAAGTTTATTTTTAATCAAATTCTTTTATTTTAAAGTTGTATGACATTTTATGAAAGGAAAAATGTTTTTGAAGAAGAAAGGATATTTTCCTCAAGAATGGAGTTCAAGTGATTTTCAAAATTATTTTCCATCTAAGATAATAAAGGGTTCTGTTTTTATCCCTATTATTACATTGATTTGATCATGTTGTGATGGAATTATTTTTATGAATTCCTTTATCTTATATGAATTGATTTATGATGTCATGATGTTTCAAGAATCCCATTTTTGTTTCATGTGTTATGCAATGATGTATGTTTTATGATTATGTGGCACACATAAGAAAGGATTCATTATAAGATGGGTGGGACCTATATCTCCCTCCAATGCATTGGGTAAAGATTTTATATCTCATGAGATAGACATGGCTGGAACGGAAGGTTATTTCGGTTCAGTGATACAGGACTGAAACGAGGAGTGAACTCGGTTCAGAAAGGGACTTTGTCCACTAAGATAGTCTTGGCGATGAGTCATGACTAACAAGAAATGATTTTCCATGATTATGTGTGCATGCCACAAAGTTTCAAGTTTTATGTTATGATTATGGGGATCTCATTTTCACTCCTATGATTTGTTCCATGTTAAGATATTATGATCTATTTTGCAGGTTATGATTTTCAAAAAGATATGATATGATTTTTATTTCCATTATTTGCCTTGCTGAGCATTTGAGCTCACCCTTTTATGTTTTCTTTTCCCCAGGTCAGGAAGATGGATATTAAGTAGAATATGCTAAAAGGGACCCTAGATATGATGAAATAAATGGGAGACACTGTAGAAGATTTATGAACCAGTTGTTTATGTTTCCCAGTTTCTAAAGACACTATACCTATACGGTCCTTTGTGGTTTTGTCATATGTTGTAATAAGTGTGCTTCAATTTTGAAGTATTAACAATGTATGTAAAGTATGGGTCGTTATAGTATATGTATGTGAAATCAATGTAACACATGTTTTATATTTGTTTAACTAAAAACCAATTCGACAATCAATTAGGTTAATTTCTCGATATAATTATTTGGTATTTTTAATTAATGTTGTCTTTAATTATAAACCATTATTCACCAAATATATCAGTTATTTAATATGTAAGAATAAATATTTTACATTATATTAAATAATATTTTAGGAAACAATATACATTCATATATATATATATATACATGAATATATTTCTATATTAAATTTATTAAAGAATAATTATGTATACAAGCACTAAAAATGAATAATAAATTAAAATTTTAATAATTATTTTATTTTATTCATATTATATATTTATATTTAATATATATATTATTCATTAATATTTATAAAATATATATACGGAACCTATTAATTTTTATTAATAATTGTTTAATTAATAAATTTTGTTAATAATTTTGTAACTTATTCAATTTAATTTTTTTTGTTTGATTATTACGATTTATAAATTTTTTATTTTATAATTATTACAATATATCCATTTGATATAAATATATATTATTTATTCATATTTATAGTCTATATATATATATATGTGTTAAATTTAATCAATTTAATTAACATATATTTAATTAATAAAATGTTTAGTATTTTTCATAATTAACACAATAGTAATTTTTATTTGTTTACTTTCTTATTTTATTTAGTTTATGTATCTATATATTTAATATATAATATTTATTAATATTTACTATTTATTTATATGTAAATTAAATTTATTCATTTTCATCATTAATTATTTAACTAATAACAGTGATAATATTGTTTTAATTTACTCTTTTTATTTTTATTTGTTTAATTTTTCCATTTTATTCGAGACCTTTAAATACACATAACATAGATGATAAAGTATACCATTTATCAGTAATAAAAATCACTGATAAAGGGTTCAATTTACCAACACTATAGAAAATAACTTTTAGGGTGATGAATTCACTAGCTCTACTCAGTTGTTTTATGAGTTGAGGGATCCAAACTTGTCTAGATTTGTTTATGGTACTAATAATCAATAACACTACAAAATAATCATGTAATGAGGAGTGAAATTCTCATTCCCTATGTGTGTTATTTGATATATTAAGAGATAATTATCTTTACATATTTTAATCAAAATCTATGTTCATAATTTCAAAATATTAACATATGAGATATATTATATTAAATAAGGGACTATTAGAAGATATGGAAAATGTAATTTTATTGGTATATTTAGATATTCATCACATTGTAATTAAATTAAACATTGTATTAGGAATAGATATCTATATTCAAATTTTTTAATAGATTTTCCAAAAATAGAAGCTTTGTTGTAAATATTCAGATAGAAGGTACAAATTTTTCTGGATATAGTATTGTTAGCCATCCTTTGAATTTAGGAAGGTGAAGTTAACCGATAGACCTCGTTCAATATTTCATGTTTAAATGAAATCATATCAGGCACATTGGGAGACTTCACAATCATAACATTCATATGTACTGATGTAGGATCATTCCATTGTATCATATGGGTTATGGTAGTTGTGTTCCCATGAATATTATTTCAATATATATTATTTAGTGTTTTTTTGTGGAAGTATTATCATTATATTCAAAAAGGCATTACATGTTGTAAGAGTGGATTGTTTTATATTTATATATATATTCAATATATATTTTCTCAACGGAATTGAAATAACTGTAATGTCATTGGGTTGTGTTTTTTTAGGTGAATGATTTCATTATATTGAACACCTCATGCAAGGGTATGTCTGTTGAATAACTTGAGTTGGATTTCTTATATACAAATGTCTTAGGAACCACAATATTAGTTCAATGTTATAGTGAAACTATTTTCGTTATATCTTTATATTATATAGGTAACTATATTAGAATTTTGTTTAAATGACTCCAACATTAGATCTTATACAACATGTCATTGATCAATAGTTGGGTGATCGTAGGTGAAAGGTTTTATTTGATCATATAAATCCCGGATAATCCCCAATTAGTTGGCCTAAATATGATAAGAATCATATTTTCTTACATGGTAGATATCTTATCTGAATTCCCCAAGGAAGGACGTGTTTGAGAGTTTCAACATTGAACATTGATAGTTAATCCTGGAGTGCAGGACATATCTCATCACATGATGGATATTCGGACATAATAGCATGATATACAATGTTGTTGAGTATGTAGGAAATGAATCACTCATTATAAGTAGAAGGTGAAATTTCTTATCTAGTTGGTTGGAAACAATAACTTAGAAATCCATTGTGTAATTATAATGATATACCAATTGGTAGTGGTATTATTCTAACTCTTAAGATAATTTCATGTAACAAGATTTTTATTATTGTAGATTAATTAATATATTTTAGTCAATTATTATTGATTAAATATCTTACTCATGTTTTTTTGAAAATAGACACTATATTTATCAAATAATGGTTGTGTGTGAGGCACTATTAATGATTCTTTCAAATCATGATGCACACCATACATCATGTTTGTGGAATGGATTAAATTAGGTGTTTGGTACACAACCATGTCTAGGAATTTATAAATATCCATCCATAGATAAATGTAAAAGATGAAAGGAATATCTAGTAATAAGAGAACATTATAAGGTCTTGTTTTGTAGATTTTTATGGTTAATCAAAATTCCCCTAGATGTTATAAGTATTTATTTGAAATAAATTTAACGTATTTAATTGCATTAATTACATGCTACTGTGAGCTGAAAAGAACCATGATATATTATAACATTTAAAATCCATGATATTGGATTGGTTGGTATGAATAGGATTAAAGAATTATGGAATTTAAATAAAATTGTATTTCATAATTCAAACATTTTTATTAATAAATATGAATGAAATCGTTAAATATTTAGTAAAAATATTTCAAGATTAAAAGATATTTTATTTCTGAATAAATGTAATTTTCAATGATTTATAACTTAATTTATAAAATAATATATTGATCGTTATGAAATATAGATTTTTGTGAAATTTATTATTAATATATTAATAATCATTCATACATTGGTTTTCAACACATTATGATTAAAGATAGTATCATTTAAAGGTAAAAAAGTGTTACTTGTTTAGAAATCGATTTATATGGGTACAATGTATTTATATTTAAATAAATTAAATATATAAAAAGTATTAAATTATTTTAAATAAATTTATATAATATATATTTAATAAAATATTTTAACATTAATATAATTTTTTTATAAATAAAATATTGTATGTAAATTTATTTGTGTCCATAAATATAAAATTTTCTAAAAAATATTATTTTTACCAATTATGATTTCTTCATAAAATTAACATATTCCACTTATAATAATTTAATTAAATAATATTTAATTCATTTTCTAAATCAACTTTTCTAAATTTTGAAATTATAGAAGTATAATTTTTTATTCATAATGAATTGAAACAATAGTAAAAATAGTTTACGATGATTAGGGATAAAATGGGTTTATCTTGGGCTAAAAATAAGAGATAAGTCTACAAATTCTGCATAAAAATCAGTAAATATTGTGGGATGAAGTTATTTAGAGCTTATATTATCATAAAATATATTCTAATTGGTTTTTACCAACATTCACAAAAAATGGAATTATATTTTTCATAACTTTTATGTAATTCCATGTGTGGCCCTTCCATAAAAAATACAATGGAAACTCTTATCCAGATTTATTTTCAATATTTAATCACTTTATGTCATCCAATACCCAATTAAAAATAATTATTTTCAACACATTTTCCATTTATCTCTGTTATTACTATAATATTATAATAAGAAGGCTTAAGTTCAAATAAACTATGTCTCTCAAAGAAGAGATCATCATCTTACCTGGCACTTCCAACATTGATTTTTTCATATATTTATTAAAAAAATATAATATAAATCTAAAAAAATACTCTAGTATGATCATAATTTTTAAACATTATTTTTATTATTATTTTACAACCATATTACTCCTACATTCAATTAAATTGGAAATGATTGCATTGCTCATGCGTACGTGTGGAATACCATCTCTATGTAGAAAAATGAATATTTTTATTTCTATAAATAATATTGATATATATATTGATATATTTATTAAATTAAAATTATTTATACTATATTAGTTTGTTTCTACAATGATAAAATTATTAATTATGTTTATTTCAATATTTTTGTTATAAAAAATCAATGACTATGTGTTTGTACTGACTGTTATATCTATGAACTATGTAATTAATACTTCTATCTAGAATATCTATGGATGTTTATTAAATTTTTATATTGAATATAGGTGTTATTTACTTCATTACTATCATTTTTAAGATGATGCATCTGTGGAAAAATTCACGGAATCCATCAATCGAATTGAAACATACAGAACAAATGATGTAATTAAGAACCAAAATAATGAATTTAATAAAGTAATTTTAAGGAATTAGTGATAATATGTTTTAAGTAAACAATATATATTATTATAAGTAATAATATTATTATTGTATTGTTTCCGACGCTTTTTTCAAGGGCGCGTGCGCACATCTGTTCCATCCGCGGAGGAGGACGCGCGGCGCTTTGTTGCCCCACATTCCCGCTTTCCAAAGTTGGGAGGCACTCGCTCCTTATTCCGGAACGTCTACTCCTTGATCGAAACGGGATGCTGGGATGTTGGTTCTTCCCCCTGTGGATTCCTCCTCAGAACTCGTCACCTAGTCCGGGTCTCCCTCATAGATTTAATACGTAGTTCGTGAAACTCTTCCCAGTTCCATGTTTCCATGGACGCCGGTTAATTACACTGCATCTGTCGGGACATTCCAAAGGGTCCAGTCAGGGAAGCAACCTTCAGTGGGTGGAGTAGTCACGTTGAGGCATCATTAGCGTGTCTGGATGCTGGGGAACCTGGCATGTCTGTCTGTTATCCCTGGTCGTAGGGCTTCTCAAGGGCGTGGAAGCCCGAGGCATCCCACATCGAGCGCGGGGAATTATATGTCATAGACACATATCTGAGTTTTTCCTCAGCTTCCCGTGTTTAACACAGGGTTTGCCACGAGTTTAACGTCTAGCGGAGATGGATCAACCCAACCAGAGCATTAGCTAGGATGGATCAGATTGAGGGATCCTCCTTGAAGGGATGTCGATGTCGGGGCTAGCCCATGGGTGGCTGTGTAGAAGAGCGTACCGACATGGTCTCACCGAGATAAGACGGTCCGGTCGAGAATTAGGATGGGATGTAGGAGGATGAATGAAGTAGGAGGGGAATGAAATGGGACTATCGTAGGGGGCGACATTGAGGTTGGGCTTGGACCTTGAAGAGGCTTCCTACTTATCCCCGTGGCAAGGAATCAAAGTCTGCGTAGTTCGGGATGGTTCCGGTAAACCGACGTGAAGGTGGACCTTGGCCCGATGAATGTCATCAGCGAACCAACGTGAGGGTGGACCTTGGTCCGATGGGCATCGTCAGCGTACCGACGTGAAGGTGGACCTTGGTCCAACGAGTGGTGGGCATGAGCCTCTGGAAGGCTTCCTACATACCATGCCTTGACATGGATCAAAGACCCCATAGTTCAAAGGGTTTCATCGGTGATCCGACGTGAAAGTAGACTCGTGGGTCCACTAATGGTGGGCTTGAACCTTGGGAAGGTTTCCTACGTACCATGGCTACACATGGATCAAAGTACTCATAGTTCAAAGGATTTATGGAATACAGTTTATCGTCATGTGGGACGATAGTGAACCCTGATGTGAATAAATGATGGGCGTTGGGTGTCGCTGAACCAACGTAAATGAGGGACCATGGTCCAATGGGAAATGGGCTTGAAAATGGGGGCCTGGCACACCGCCTAGGAGACGGTTTGGCCCAATGATTGTTGGGCTTGAACCTCAGGGAGGCTTCCTACGTACCATGCCTTGACATGGATCCAAGACCTCATAGTTCAGATTGGGGACTACAGTTTAACGTCATGTGGGACGGGGGTGAACCGACGTGAATGAGGTCAGAACGACCGGATGGTGGGTTTGAACCCCGTAGAGGCTTCCTACGTACCATGCTATGACATGGATCAAAGACCTCGTAGTTCGGGTTAGTCACAACAGCATGTCGTCGGACTGGAATTGTAGTTTAACGTCATGCTGGACGTGGGTAGAACACGATGTGAATTGGATAATGGGTGGGCTTGAACCTCGTGGAGGCTTCCTACGTACCACGCCTTGACATAGATCAAAGACCTCGTAGTTCAAATGGGGCTTTGTTGGCGGACCGACGTGAAAGTGGACCTTGGTCCAATGGGTGGTGGGCTTGAACCTTTTGAAGGTTTCCTACGTACCATGCCTTGACATGGATCAAAGACCTCATAGTTCATGTGGGAATGGGTGTGCAGTTTAATGTCATACGGGACAAAAGGAGGCATACAGTTTAACGTCATGCTGGACGAGGGCATGCAGTTTAATGTCATACGGGACGGGGGGCGAAACTCGATGTAAAGGAACGGCCTAGCAATGTGGCTTAATCCTCATGGAGGCTTCCTACGTACCATGCCTTGACATGGATCAAAGACCTGTAGTTCGCTGGATGGGTCGCAATTGGCTTGCCATAGGACCGGAATGCAGTTTAACGTCATGATGGACGGGAATGAGACCTGACATGAATGAATGACGGGTGGGCTTGAACCTCATGGAGGCTTCCTACGTACCATGCCTTGACATGGATCAATGCCCTCGTAGTTCGTTGGATGGGTTGCAATGGCTTTCCACTGGACCAGAATGCTGTCTAACGTCATGCTGGACGGGAATGAGACCCGACGTGAATAAATGACGGGTGGGCTTGAACCTCATGGAGGCTTCCAACGTACCATGCCTTGACACGGATCAAAGTCCTCGTAGTTCGTTATGGGTGGGGTCAGGGTTGGTGCTCACTCTAAGCCCACATGAGTCATTCTCGGTTTGAGAAACAAGAGGTTCCAAGGACCTGACGATCACATCGCGAAAGATGCGTTTGTGAGAAGTGAGGAGGGGCTTACATGGCCCATGGTGCTGGGACATACTCCAGGATAGAGGCCCATAGTGCAACAAAGCATGGGAAAGATGGACCTTGGTCCAATGATGGGAGGTGCCTCGTTCCCTATCACGCCCTCCACTGACCTTGGTAGTGGGGAAGTACGGAGATGCAGAGGTGCAGCCATCCGTTGGGGAACTAGGGTCGCCCTTCTCCTACGAACATACGCCAGTCCGATAAGGAAGATATCATCCCTTGTGGAAGGGTGATTCCATTCCCGTGGAGACGAGTGGTGTAAAAAATGATTGAACTGGGGGGGACCCTTTGTGAGGGAGACGAGGTTCGGTCACAGTTTAACGCCATGTGTTGAAGACGTGGTGCTTGGTAGTTTAACGTCATGTAGCTCGGACGAAGTGGGTTCACTCCACACCCCTAGGACTTACATAACCGGTACCCTCTCGTCCTTGGGGAAGGGAAGGTACCCGTAAGGCCATGGTTAAGGGGGGTTGTGAAACGAACCATCGAGGGGTCCACGTTAGTGTGGCTATGCGAAGAAGAAATAGTCGTTAGCGGTCCTATGTGAAGATGCATTAGGCGAAGCAACGCTACGGTTGGTATTGTCCATGGGACATCGAAATCACATCGTCCAAACCTGGAGGGTCGCACGGGAAGAGGAATCGCTAGGAAAAGGAGTGTGCTTCGCGAAGTGGAGTGCCTTGGCCTTAGCATGGGGCATAGGTGTGACTGGAAGGTGCTTCACGAAGTGGAACAGTGTTCGCGGAGCACTGCCTCGTGAAGAAGGGGTGCCTCGTGATGCAGGGTCCTGCGAAGCAGTGTGCTTCGCGATGTGTAGCGATCCTGCCTTAGCATAGGGATTACTAGCATGGGTTGGGTGTTTCGCGAAGCATAAACGCTCTGCGGCTTCCTGGGTTCCTTTGGGAATCCCCTTCCTTCGCGAATGCCCTTGAGCTTCGCGAAGGGCATCCCTCTCGGTAGAGGGGCTCAAAATGAGACAAGGCAGAGGCATCTCGCGAAGTAGAAGTACCTCGCGAAGCTCATGATTCCCGAGGCAAAGAGTGCTTCACGATTCGGGAGACGAGATGCCGAAAGGTCGGATTGTCTGTCCTTGGGACTCAGGGGGAGTCCAGTATTTATTGGGAAGGGGCGCCGCGAAGCAGAACTCACTCGCCGCCTCCAGTGCTTCGTGGAGTGCTCACGAATGTCAACGTCGTCCGCGGAGGGTACATACTCTGGAGCTTCGTGGCGGCTTGCGAACGTCAAATGCGTTGACGGAGGATTACCGCCTCCGGAACTTCACGGCGGCTCGCGAACGTCAAATGCGTTCACGGAGCATTACCACCTCTGGAGCTTCGTGGTGGCTCGCGAACGTCAAATGCGTTCGTGGAGCATTACCGCCTCTGGAGCTTCGCGAGGCCGCAATGGTCGGGGCGCTTCGCGGCGGGGCTTCACGTGGGCGCTTCGCGGTGGTGCTTCGCAAGGAAGCGTGTCAGCCTTCTTTTTCGTTCCTTTCTTTCGGGCCATATTTTGGCGCCAACAAATGCCCCCCCTCAGACTTGGCGTCGCGGAGGGCGAAGGGTCGAAGTCTGAGGGAAAATTTCCAAAATTGTCGGTGGTTCGCGATGCGGCTACGCGAAGGGTGCCCGCGGTGCTCACCAGGGCTACCGATCCGGACGCGCCGCGATGTGCCGCCCGTGTGAGGCGCGCCGCGATGCTCTGGGGTCGCCACCTATAAATAGGGGGGTCGACCTGTTATGTCTTCACGTGCCTTATCTTTTTGTGCTCTCGAATTCGCGAAGCTCCGCGTACTCCGCGACAGCCCTCCGCGAATCGAGCTTCGCGGCGAACAGCGGGTCTCCGACTCCGCGTCCGCGCCAAGCGAACCTCTACTTGTCGGCCTTGTCCAGATGTTGCGTCTTGGTCTCGCGACCGATCTTCGTGATCCGGCTTCGCAATTCAGCATCACGCTCGAGCTTCGCGATCCAGCTAAAAAAAATTCTTTTCTGAGGGCCAGAGTTAAAATGGACCATCAAGAGGCTGTATTGGGGGTGCTTGCAGATGATGCTCGCCGAGATGATATGTCCAACTTTCCTGGCCTGGGGGAGATGGTCCGAATAAGGGGAACGCAAAGCATGGAATATGGAGTGATGGTCTGTCCGAACAGAATACAACACATAGGTAGTTACACCACCGTGGTGGGAGTACGCCAGATGGGCGCATCGGTTTGATCATGGATCATTCCTTCTTTCAGACATGGCCTCTTTGGCGGGGGGATCTATCACTTCCCAGTGGGATCTTGGGGCATCCTGAACTTGTTCAGGGTAGAACCACAGTTTAATGTCATGCGTTGAAGACATATAGACTCATGTAGTTTAACGTCATACGATAGGACGTGGAATAAAAGGGAAGATCCCAGGAGGAAACTCTTCGGGTCGAGGGACCAAGAGTGAGGATTGGGCTGGGCCCGAAGCAGAGTGGTCGAGCGTTCCTACGTACCCCATGAGGATGGGAATCAATCCATACGTAGTTCTGGAAGCGCATTTTAACATCATGCATGACGAGGAGCAGCCTGACCGTGTTGGTACACATCCCGCCAAAACTACTAAGCCCACGTGAATCGTGCTCGGTGTGGGAAACAAGCGGTAGTGATAGGAATTTCCCGACACAGAGAGGGGCTGGTTAGGGAAAAGGGATGCTCGGTGAATACCGGCCCAGTGACACTAACACGATCATTTAGCGCACCTAGATGCGCGAAGAGAAAGAGCCGAGTATGATGGAATTCCACTTGAACATGGGGAAGTGGAAATGTGTGAATCATGGTGCTCGAGATTCGAATCACGATGATGGCGGCGTGACGACAGAGGGTAACTTCTGACCATATTCGCAACACAGTATCTTGTCGTGTTAGCCTAGAATGGGGACAGACAAAATAGGGTCGACTGTTGACCATGTTCGAAACATTGTACCATGTCAAAAATGTTGTCAAATATCTGTAGGGACGTTGGGCCGAATCTATTGAAGGGCCCTTAGGTCCAGCATTAATGGAGAGACCTTAAGCCTAGCATCCATGTCGTCTGGGGGTCCTTTTGGATGTGGAAGAGGATGAGGATCCAAATAGCAAGCTCACGAAGCTTGGTCGCGGGACGAAGGGAATGTCCGTATGAAAGTCCCACACTACGGGTTCTTTGTCGAAACACATCTAAATGCGACAAAAAATGTATTAGAGAGAGGGAGCAGATTCCTTTCCCTTGGGGAGATCTTAGTTTAGGGTCGTAGAATTCGGACCATGAAAAGTTAGACTGGGCCCGCGGGGAAGTGCCCGGACGCTCCTTCATATCTTATAGGGATGAGAATCAAGCCTTACGTAGTTCTTGAACTCCCTTAGACCATAAGTGGGTAATGGGAGAAGGGTATGCATGGCATCAAGACCCGACGTGAAGGAGGACCTAAGCCCTACTTACCATGCATTCTCTGGGAAAATGCTCGAGTCGAGGGACTGAACACAAAGGGTAGGCTGGGCCCGTGGGGAAGTGCCCGGGTGCTCCTTCGTATCTCATAAGGATGAGAATCAAGCCATACGTAGTTCTGAAAGGTGACATGGTAGGATACCAGTGTCGGGGAAAAGGGAAGTGCGGGCGTGCCCCTTGCACTAAAAGAAGCAGAATTTGATAAATCTTGTTTGTTCTTTAAGGTGAATGGTTTTTTTTTTGTGAAGCGACGGGCCTAGTATAGTAGGTTGTGATGTCGCCACAAGGATCAAGCTGTGATGGGAGTTGAAAAATGGCCTGGCACGTGGCCA
Source organism: Viscum album (assembly GCA_963277665.1). NCBI lineage: Eukaryota > Viridiplantae > Streptophyta > Magnoliopsida > Santalales > Viscaceae > Viscum > Viscum album. Next base: position 309,866,637 of record OY728158.1, read on the forward strand.
ATACCCAACATGATGTCCTCTACAACGAGGTCACAAAAATGCAGTTCCATTTTTCGTCATGCGGCCAGGACGATAATGTCACAGTTTAGGGTCGTATGATAGGACCAAGCAGGCATTTTATCATCATGCAGCGCAGACGTAGCAGAGGCGATGCTAGGTGGGGAATGTGCGCAGTGTTATAAAACACAATTAATGGAGACATGATCCCACATCAAATTGTAATCCATTCTGAGAGGGAAACCGTAGGTCCAGGGGCCTATATAGAGGTAAGAGGTGAAACCGGGGGAGAGACTGGCTCCCTAAAAGGGTTGTACCCAAAGACAGGACGTTCGGGCGGTCCCACATATCCCATGAGGATGGGAATCAAGCCACACATAGTTCTAAATGGATCTTAGTTTATGGTCTTAGAGCTCGGACCATGGGAGCCCCATAGGAAGCCATATTGCAGCTTTGTCCCCCTGACATGCAAAGGTGCACTGAGGGATAGCGCCAAAAGTGTCGAGATTCTACCTGGACATGATGGGGTGGAAAATGATGTGAATCGTGCAACCAACATTCGAGGACTGAAGGGGCTGGCGTGACGACAGAGGATTACTGCTGACCATGTTCGCAATATAGCATCATATCGCGTTAGCCTGAAATGGGGACAAACAAATGAGCATCGACCACTGACTATATTCGCAACACGGGATTTTATCGATTTGTTGTCCAAAACCCTCGTGGGCATTGGCCAGTAACGGTAGGAGAGCCCTTGGGCATTGTATCCAGGCCGTTCATGGGGGTCCCTCCAGGTGTGAAAGGTAATGGGAGCCCGAATGGAGGGGAACACGATGCGTGACAAGTGGAAGGAACTTGATCAAGATGAATCTGAAACTCTTGGTCCTAGACCAGAGTACTCTTAACACATGGGTTGGTAGCTACAAGGAGTCAAGGGACTCAACATGAGGGTAATCAAGAGATGGCGGGTTCCCAAGGAAAGCAGGCATGGTGCCCGAAACCTTGTATCATACCTACATATCCCCCTCCTGGAGAGGGACAAGCCAAGTGTCCTAGGTAACCAGGAGATCAGGAGATCACTAAGAGGTGGGTCTGGACCCGAATCCTTGAAATTCAGGTGGTCCTACGTATCCCATGAGGATGGGAATCAATCCATACGTAGTTCTGAGGGGTGCATTTTAATGTCATGCAGGAAAAGGAATGGGAGGGCTAACTCTCAGAACGGGGTGCGCGTGGTGCGGCTATCGCAAACTCGACGTGAATGAGGACGTAGTCCTACACTACACCACGTGGTCCCGTGGTCGGGGTCCCAATGGCAGGACCTGAGAGGCGAATTAGCTAAACTCAAGCTGGACCCAAAGACAAGGGGTCTTGAACGTAGTTCCAGATGAGAATCTTAGTCTATGGTCTTAGAGCTCGGACCGTGGATGGTGACAACTCCCGAGTAAGCACAGATGTCAACCCGATTCTTAAGCCCATGTGAGATAAAATCGATGTGGGAAACAAGGGGGGAAGATCCTTATCGCAATACTTGGGGCATCCATCAAAGGGGAGTCGGCAGAGAGCCCCGAAGGACACCTTCGACGCAGCTTGTTCCCCCAACGCGCGGACGTGCACGGAGGAAAAGTACCAAGATTTCCAAGACTCTACTTGGACATGATGAAGTGATGAAGGGTGTGAATCGTGTACCCAACATTTTGGGCTTAATGGGTTGGCGTGGCGATAGAGGGAAACTCTTAACCATGGTAGAAACACAGCGTCCATATTGCGTTAGCCTGAGGTGGGAACAACAAACGAGCATTGACCGCTGACCGTATTCGCAACGCGGGATTATATCGGTTTGTTGTCCGAAACTCTCGGGGGAGTTGGCTCGTATCGGTAGGAGATCCCTTGGGCGTAGTATCTAGTCCATTCTTGGGGGTCCCTCCGGGAGTGAAAGATGATGAAAGCCCTAATGCAGGGATAAACAAAGCCTGGAAAGCAGGTGCAGACGTGTCTGAGTAAAGCTTGGCATTCCAGGTAATAAACCAGAGTACTCTTAAGCGCATTGGTGAACCGCCGAAAAGGGATCGACGAAACAGCTCAGTAGGGGGAGGTACATGGCGTGGTCATTACGAGACCGATGTGAATGAGGACATAATCCCACACCACACCATATAATCCTCTCATGGAGCAAGGATAGGCCAAGGGGCCATGATCGGATGAGGATTCCCGAGAGATGGGGCTGGACCCGAATCTTGGACATTTAGGTGGTCCTATGTATCCCATGAGGATGGGAATCAAGCCACACGTAGTTTTCTAGATGTAGTTTAATGTCATACTGGACGAGAAGGGGAGTAATATACCCCTAAACAAGGGAGGTGTGTGGTATGGCGGAGAGGCCGATGTGAATGAGGACGTAGTCCCACGCCACACCGTATATTCCTATAAGAGAGGACCTGGGCCGTGGCCCGGAAAGGCCAATGGGCCTGGTGGTTAGGGATTGGTCAGGAAGGCCTGACCTGCTTGTAGTTTAACTTCTTGCAATGAGGACGAGGGTCGGGGACCTGAGGAGGCCAAGGGGCCTGAGGCTGGGCCTCGTAAGGGGAAGGCGTACGGCATGGTACATGATCCCGACGTGAATGAGGGCGTAGTCCTACACCACACCATACACTCCGGGTAAGAAGTTGGGCGGAGGTGCCCGAGAAGGCCAGGGGGGCCTAAGGTTAGGCATCGGTCAGGAAGGCCTGACGGGTCTGCAGTTTAACGTCTTACATGAGGACGGGGGTCGGGGACCCGAGGAGGCCAAGGGGCCTGAGGCTGGGCCTCGTAAGGGGAGGCGTACGTCATGGTACATGATCCCGACATGAATGAGGACGTAGTCCCACACCACACCATACGCTCTGGGTAACCGGGGCCATGGGCCCGATCGCTAGCACCACCCGGGGAGAAGTTTGTCACCTCGGGATGGGGCAGAATGAATCACTGCACTCGATGTCTGGGACATCTCAGGGTGGGCCCAAAGATCCAGGACACTGTTGACCATGTTCGAAACACATCGTTCCTATGATGACCCGTTATGGGAGCAACAAATGAGCGTCGACTGCTGACCAAATTCGCAACGCGGGACTTGTATCGGCTTGTTGCTTGGAAACCCTCGGGGTGTTGGCCTTTATCGGTAGGAGAGCCCTTGGACATTGTATCCAAGCCGTTCTTGGGGGTCCCTCCGGGAGTGAAAGATGATGAAATCCCAGTCAAGGAGTGGGTGAAGCATAGCTGTATCCATCCATGAAAGAGGTAAACATCTCTAGGGGGGATGTTCAGCCAGGTCGAGGCTTGCTCGATGTGAGTTGGGGCAAAAGTGTGCACCCTGCCATTTCTTGACCCGAGGGGAAGATTTTGGCTTTTGGGCTGGGCCAACTGACGAAATGTCCGGGCATTCCTACGTACCTCATGAGGATGTTAATCAAGCCACACGTAGTTCTTGAAGGCAATGCAGTTTAGCGTTATGCGGTGTGGATGTTGGGGGACAGAAGAACAGGAGTTGGCACAAGGTGTGACCCTTACAATCCTTGTGTGAGCGGGGTTGTATGAGTGGGGCCAAGAAAGCCTACTCCCTGCTACACAAAGATCTTCCAAGGAAACTATTCCCAGGGGGAATAGTGGAAGAGAAAAGCTTGGGGTTGGGCTCAAGATGAGGCGTCCGAGCGTTCCTACGTATCCCATGAAGATGGTAATCAAGCCACACGTAGTTCTAGAAATGCAGTTTAACGTCATGTGGGACGATGAGAAGCATCACATTTGGGGATATGTACGGTACGACAAGTAATCCGACGTGAATGAGGACGTAGTCCAACACCATACCATAAAATCCCGCAAGAGGGTAGATCGGGGGAAAACCAGGTGTCCTGAGTCCGGATCGCAGTCAGGGAGACCTGACCGACTTGCAGTTTAACGTCTCGTGGTGAAGATGGGGGGCCAGCGTCCCAAGGAGGACAAGGGTCCTGAGGCTGAGCCTCGGTCAAGAAGGCCTGACCGGCTTGCAGTTTAATGTCTTGCATGACGAAGATGCAGTTTATGGTCGTGCAGGACTTTACAGTTTAGAGTCATGTTGGACCATAATGTGCAGTTTAAGGTCATGCGGGACCATTTCATAGTTTATTGTCTTGCAGGACGAAGATGCAGTTTAAGGTCATGTGGGACCATCTTGCAGTTTAGGGTCGTGCATGACCCTTTTTTCCCTAGGCAAAGTATCGTTTGAGGAATTTGGCATTGGTGGTAGGGGTTATACGCTCTCCATCTATGGTCACCAAAGATTATTCTCCATTGGGGTAAACCTTATGGATGATATAAGGCCCTTCCCATTTGGGTTCTAATTTGGGCGGTTTCCTACCGGGAATCATTGGCGCTCGAAGGGCCAATACCTGGTCGCCCTGTAGAAAAGAGCGGAGACGAACCTTCCTGTCAAAGGCCCTCGCTATCTTGTCCTGATGCCTTTCCGGATTGTGCATGGCATGAAGCCAGTTCTCGTCCAGCGCTTCTAATTCAGCTAGATGGATCTAGGCTACCACATCTGATGTCTGGTGGTCATAAACTACAGTGCGTAATGACGGCTGCTGGATCTCAATGGGTAAGACAACCTCAGCTCCATACCCCAGGGAATATTGGGTCACCTGGGTAGAGTTGCGAGTCGTCGTCCGGTAATCCCAGAGGGCGTTGGGGATCTTTTCCGGCCAACTTTTCTTGTTCTGACCAACCATCTTCTGCAGAATGTTAGAGAGGGTCTTGTTGAATGCCTCGATCTGTCCATTCACTTGCGCATGGTAGCGGGAGGTATAGTTCAACTGGATGTCGTACTTGGCGTACAATTTCTTCAATTCAGCTGCTTGGATGTTGGTGACGTTATCGGTGAAGACGACATGAGGTACCCCAAACCAGTGGATAATGTTGGAGCTCACAAAGTAAACGATGGAACAGGCCTTGACCTCTTTGAGTGGAACTACCTCTGCCCACTTGGAGAAGAAATCTGTAGCAGTCAGGATGAACCTACAGTGGCGGGCTGTTGCCGGTGGATACGGTCCCACTACATCAAGTCCCCATACCGCAAATTTCCAAGAGTACTTGGTGGGGTTGAGGGCCTCTGGTGGCCGATGCACGAAGTTGGATTGTACTTGGCATGCGTGGAATCTCTTGGCATATCCAATACAATCGTGGATCATAGAGGGCCAAAAGTACCCTAACCTCCGGATTTGATGGGACAGCTTCAGCCCAGCTTGATGGGCGCCACAGGAACCGGTGTGAACCTCTTGCATAACATGAGCTATCTCCCCTCTTTAGATGCAACGGAGGAGGACGCCATCGAAACTCCTCTTATAAAGGATTTGTTCAAGACTGGGGCCGCTCTGGAGGGTAAATTGCAGCGCGCGATGTCGAATTCGCTCGCGCTTGGCCCGATCTTCTGGGAGCTGACCATTTTGGAGATACTCGACAAAAGGAGCTCTCCAGTTGGGGGTGGTTTCAACCACTGCGTCTGACGAACCCGGGACTCCTGACATGGAGGGTCCGGCGGTGAGATGACTTACCCGCATGCTATCATGGTCCTCTTGGGTGGCGGGGGCAATGACTCTTCGGTGGGCCACATGTATGAACAAGTCATCTTGCTCGGGTTCTGTGAGCGACGCGGCTAAGCCAGCCAGGGCGTCTGCATGGCCATTCTGCGACCATGGGACATGGGTAACCTCTAGTCAAGAAGAGAACTGGGCCATTAGGCGGAGGGTGTACTCCAGCAACGGTGCGAGCTCCGGCTTCCGGACGATGTAGTCGTCATTAACCTGTTTGATTACCAGGTCGGAATCTCCCTTCACATGTAGATGGGGCACATGGATCTCAAGGGCCAACTCGAGGCTGGTGATGAGAGCTTGTTACTCTGCCTCGTTGTTCGTACAGCCTTATGACAATAGGAACGAGTATGACAGGATGACTTGCGTCGGGGTAATGAAGACAATACCCAGGCCCACTCTGTCGAGCTTGGGATCATTGAGCCTCCTACCGGTGGGGCTCCGGGAGGCACCGTCGAAATGCATTTCCCAACATGGGACAGCATGATCGACTTAGAGGATCGTCTCATCAGGGAAATCCAAGTCCAGGGATTGATTCGCGGAGGTTGGATGGGTAGCTAAAAAGTCTGCCAACGCCTGTCCCTTAATGTCCTTCTGAGGTACAAACCTGATATCAAACTGCTGGAGAATCACATCCCACCGTGCTAGTCGGCCAGTCAGCATAGGGCGGTTCAGGATGTACTTCAGTGGGTCTACCCGGGAGACCAATTGCACCTCGTGGTGTTGTAGTTAATGTCGCAACTTCTGCACTGCGAAGACGAGTGCAAAGCAGCTCTTTTCGAAAGGGGAGTATATGACCTCCATATCGAGAAGCATGCGACTGAGATAGTAGAGACTGTTCTAAGTACCCTCGTTATTCTTCTGGGCGAGCAGTGCAGCGAGGGATCTCTCCAGGGCGGTCACATAAAGGACCAGCGGCTTTCCGGAGACGGGTGGAATCAAGACCGGAGGTTGGAGTAGATACTGCTTGATTTCCTTGAAGGCAGTCCGACACTCCTCATCCCATTCGTAGGCAGTGCCCTTCTTCATGAGCCGGGAAAAGGGCTTACACTTGCCAGCCAGATTCGCGATGAATTGGCGTATATAGGCTAAGTGGCCTTGGAGGCCTCGAAGCTCTCGAATGTTGCTTGGGGGAGGCATTTGGCTGATGGCCTTGATATTCTCCAGGTCGATCTCGATACCTCGGTACCTGACAACAAAGCCTAGAAACTACTCGGAGGTGACACTGAAGGCACACTTCAGCAGGTTCATCTTCAGGTGACGGGAACGGAGGAAGCCGAACACCTTCTAAAGGTCTTTGATATGGTCCTGGCGCTGACACGATTTGACTACGAGGTCATCCACGTAGCATTCCACCAATGTCCCGAGAATCTTCTTGAATATGCGATGCATGGCCCTCTAATAAGTGGCACCTGCATTTTTCAAACCGAATGGCATAACCTGGTAGAAAAAGGTACCTTGGGGAGCTTTGAAGGTAGTGGACTCCTCATCTTCGGGGGCCATCCGGATCTAATTATACTCGGAATAGCCATCCATGAAAGAGAGGGCTTGGAACCCGGCTGTGGCGTCAATCAAAAACTCTGTCACCGGGAGTGGGAAGTCATCCTTTGGGCAGTGGCGATTAAGATCGCGGAAGTCGATGCAGACTCTGATCTGCCCAATCTTCTTCCTGACTGGCAGAATGTTGGAAAGCCACTTGGGGTACTGGAACTCCTTGACGAAGTTGGCTTTGATTAGCTTGTCAACTTCGGCCTCAACCATAGCACCATGAGAAGGGTGCATCTTCCTGGAAGGCTGCTTAAACCCACGATGTTTTGCCGGGAGGCCCAAACGGTGAATGGCTACCTGGCGATCTAGCCCTGGCATCTCGTTGTAACTCCAAGAAAACACATCACGGTGCTCTTTGAGGAAGTCTATGTACTGTTGCCACTCCTCGGGGGACATGGCTGCACTGATCAATGTGGGCTTCAGATCTGCCTCACTACCAAGGTTCACATGTACCAGTTCATCAACCGTGGTAGAGACGCCTTCTTCAAAGGAGGGGGAGCATCCTCTAGGTCTTCCTCCCCACCCGTGGGGGGACTTCCCGCGACAGAAGATACTTCTAGGCTATCAAAATCCAAGGGGCAGCTGGTGCTGGCTTGGGCAGTAGCGGTCATCACATCGGGAGACTCGCTCTCCATTGAGACCATAACAATGAAGGCAGTGGACCCTATCCCATCTGGCCTTCGGCCTAAAGGGCCATGTTTGATGATATCAAAGCAGTGGTGACGTGTCGGCCTGAGTCGGTTAATTCCAGCCCGGTGGAAGAGACACGTATGATGCACCGCTGTTGTCATAATCGTGACGTCCTGGTACCGTACAGAGGTAGGAGGTTCCGGTATGACTTGAGCATGGTTGATGTAGGAATACGAGGTGATTTTCTGTCATCACTTGGACACGGGAACATGCCTTCCTTGCGTACCCAAAACAACAAAACATTGCCCCATGTCGGGGGTCGTGGCCTACAACCGGTGGATCGGGAGGATGTAGGCGTCATCCATGCTTGCCCAGGGATCACTTGTGACCGGGGCGGGTTCATACTCACTAACTAGGATTTGCTTATCCTTACTTTTGTAATAACCCGATTCCAGATAGAGGGCGTCACAAGAAGCGAAAGGGGACGCGTCTCCTTGGAGAATGCCTACTCGCCTGTTGAGCGAGTACTTGAGGCACTGGTGATACGACGAAGGGATCGCTGCATGAAGATGGAGCCATGGCCTACCCATCAATGCATTGTGGGAGGTGTACTGAGAGACAACCATGAACTCGGTGTTGGCAATTAAGCCACCGAACTGAGTCTTAAGGCGGATCATGCTGACTGGGGTTTGCTCTGTCCTGTCGTACCCCTGGATCCTGAGGTCAGAGGGGGTTAAATCACCTTCAGACAAACCCAGCGTTCGCAACGTCCGGGTTGGAATTAGATTGATTCCGGAACCTGTGTCAACAAGGCAGTGGCGGACTTACACACCATTGAAGTGGCCACTGATGTACAGCGGGCGAATGTGCCCCTGTATAAGAGGGTCCTCATCTTCACCGGAGAACGAGATAACCGTCTGACATTCGGCATTTTCAATCGTCTCGGTATGGGAGGCTTCTGCAGCTTCTACCTCCTTCTCAAACTGGAGGGGGCTCCTTAGGGCCTCGGCCAGTGCCTCGCTCATTTCGGATGACAGGCGGAGGGCCTCAAGGATGGAGAGCCTCGCCGTAATGCCGACCAGGTGCTTCAAGACATCATACTTTCGTCCAAATATGAACCTCTACTTACAGGAGGTCTTTCGGCATTTGGAGGAATAGCGAGTCCTGCTGGTTGAACCGACGATCGACTAGTACTGGGTATATCTTGCTGCCTACTAGTAGAAGCCTGGAGAGTAGTCGCCGGACGAGGATCGGACAGCAGAGGTTGGCCTATAGCTGGGAAAGACTGACTGTGATATGAACGGGGCAGCTCCCCCGGATCCAATAGCACGAACGACGGTGGAGGTAGAGCCGAGGGCGTTAGATGGGTTTGTGCGTGCTGAGATCTGCGCTGAGACTGCTGCCTGGTCTTAGTAGCATGCACGGCTTGGCCAAAAGTGCCTGATGACGTACCTCGATGACCGGCACGATTGCGATTCCACTGACGTTGACGCCGGCTGGAAGCATTGGGGTGATTTGCCTGGCGTTCCCCCTCGTTGGGGGTCATATAGGGCTTTACCAGCTCCATGGTGTTAACCGAAGCGTACCCCTGGCTATCGCTCGAGGAGTCATCCACCGCTGGGCAGATTCTGGGAAGAATCCCGATTTCAGGGGGCATAAAGTCGCCGAGAGTGCGGGATGATGACGGCACCGGTGGTGCACGTTGCTTCTTCATACGGCGTCGCTGCTTGCCCTTTTGGGAAGAGGCCGACTGTGAAGACGATGTGGAGGCACCAACTACTTATTCTGAAGGTTACGACTGCTTCAGGCGCGCCCGGATGATACCATGGGCACGGACGACGGTTTTTCGAGCCATCCAGTCGTCGTATTTCTGGGATCCGTGTCTAGCGACCTACTGCCACTCGTTGTCACTGTCGCTGCCGATCTCTGATCCTGCAAAGACACCTGCCACTTGAACTGGTGCTAGTCCCAACTTGACTATGTTGTTTTTTACCTGGTCTTGAAGCCAGTCTTTAAACACATAGAATTTTTTGAGGGTGTGCCCCAGGATCCGATGATAAGGGCAGTAGTTGGGGTGATCGGTGAGATTTTCCTCTAATGGCCTTCTGCACTCAGGTAGATGCACAATCCCTTTCTCTAGAGCACATCGGAAGTAGCTAGGGACCTGATTTTCATTGAACAAATAGGTCTGGTACCTTCTTTCCGGATAGGGGGCCCTGGGGGCCTGGCCCTGACGTGGGGCCAGGGGGGCCTGCCGAGGAGGCGGCGCCTGATTGTCTCGCCTAGGTGGCGGTGGCGCGTTGCGCGGGGGAACCTGTCGGTTCTGAGGCGGTCGCTGCTGGGCAGGAGCCTGTGCTTGAGGTGGAGGTCCTTTGTGGGGTTGCGGGGGTGGTGCCGCCGGTAGTAACTCTAGCTGCCTTGGGGCTTCTATTTGGGCCACCGCAGCGGGTTCAGCCATGGCGGTCCTCCTGGCTGGGATCATAGGGGGCAACAAACGTGCCTGACTGGCCTGCTGCAGGGCTTCCTCAAGGCGTTGAGCCTTATCTGAAAATCTCCAAACCCTCCAGGGTAGTTCTGGGTAATCAGGGAGGGTACCAGCTCTGTCTTGACGTTCCCCACACACATCGTCAGTATTTCCTCCTAAGTCAGTGGCATATCGAGGGAATACGTAAGTCCCTTCCACCGGGCGATGAAATCTGCAACCCGCTCATCATGCCTTTGCTTGCACTTGAGGAGGTCTGCAATGTTGGTCTTCCACGTAGTGGAGCTGAACTGGTATAAGAACTTCTGGCGAAGATCCTCCCAACCGGTCACCAATCCGATAGGGAGATGGATATACCAGACGAATGTCGGGCCTTCCAATGTCTGTAAGAAACATCGGAGCTTGGCGGCTTCATGCTGAGCCGGGGTCCCCAGCATGGGTCCACACCTGGAAGAAAAATGAGCCAAGTGCTGCGGCGGGTCCCTTGTCCCGTTAAAAGGTGTGAAAGTGGGGTTCCCAAAACCCGGAGGTGCGGGCATATCATCCACCCAGGCGGGATAAGGCTTTCCATCCGGTGGGACCGCCAACTATCTCGTTTCCAACGCTTCGAGGCGGGCTATGAGCGCCACGATAAGATCCTCCGGGTGGGGGTCCCTGTCTTGATGGGGATCCCTAACCACAAGTGCATTTCCAGGTTCTTCAACACGGTAGACGGCTTCGTCCGCTCATGGGTCAACTGGCAGGACGACCCACGGGGCGACTAGGGGATCCCGGACTGGATTCTTCAGATTTCCCCATTGCTCGGGGGGATTTGGCGAGACGTATCGCGCCCTCTTGCCATAAGTTCCGGCTTCTTACCTGCCTATTCCAATAGCATGATCAGGGTTTCCCGGAGACATCTCACTGGGGGAAATTGATCATGCCCCTGTTGCGCCGGCCTGGGATCACCATAGTCGGGTTGCCGCTCTGCGGCGCGCTTAGCCAAGAGTTCGTCAACCAGCCTCTTCTGCTCAGCAAGAAGCTGGCGTAAGGTGGCCTTCTCAGGATCTTCGTCCATTTTCTGCACAGAGGCAGATGGGTCGGAGTGCTTGACTGTTCCGATGTGCTCCTTACACCTTCCAGTGTTTCGACCAAGTACCAGCGACTCGGTGGGTACGGGGAGGCTTAGTAGGTTCCTCTGCTGATGGGTAACTCTCCCTGATGGGTCCAGTAGTGGCGGTACACCCTCAGGGGGTAAGTCTCCATCAAGGAATTCAAGCTCATATTCTTTGTCCACGACGTCAGCCATGTGGACCGCGACCCCTCTCGAGGGCATGTCCTCGATGTCGCATAGCGAATCAGGCTTCCGTCGGATAGGGTCGAAGAGGAGAGCGGCATATTGTCCCCAACAACGAACTTTCACATGGGGGGTGGCTTCCCTGACGATTCTGCAGAGTGCTTTAAGACTCTGAATGCATTTTCATTCAAGGGCGCTCTGGCGGCCTGGCGACTCAGGGTGTTGTGCCACAAGAAGTGTGGCTGCATCGACCAAGCGGCACTGCTCGCTGATTTCATCGAAGTGCTCCTGACTTCTGGGGTCCACCACCCAATCGTAACGAAGGCGGATGTGTGTTGCCCATAGGGTTCGACAAAAGCACCCCACTTCTTCAGGGGCAAGAGACTCTGGTACGCGAAAATTCAGCACCGCCGTCAGCCAGAACTTTTCCGGAAAGTAATCCGCTGCGAGAATACTCCAGAAGCTCCTGGGCTTGGACTCAGGGTCTGGCCCTGTGTTGCCCCACTCGTCAACCAGGGGCGGCTGAGGGACCGGTAGCAGTACCAAGTCGGACCTCTGGGATAGTAAGCTCGACAGTGGAGAATACGATGAACGAGCTGACTGGTCGCTGAATTCCGGGCCATCCTCCGAAGAGTGAGGTGACCTGGCCACGATGTCACGATATGACGGGCTGATAACCATAGCTTCCGGAACCGGAGTCGCGGCTACCGGCGATAGGTCGTGTCGTCGCTCTACCGTCGTTGGCCCTCAAAATAACTCCTCGTGATCTCTGGTAGAGGTAGAGGGCGCTTCTGGTGACAAAGGCGGTGATTGAGCGGTCGAGACCTGCGGAATTCCCAAGATTTCTTCCTCTTTGATGTACCTGCGAAGGGAGATGGGGATCTGGTGGACCTCAAATTCCAGGAGAACGAGGCTAACGCATCTGGTTCCTGCCCCAGTCCTTGATACGGAGGATCAGGGAGAAAGTTCCATGCCTGAATCGCATTCCGCTTCCAAGTCGGAGAAGAGGGCATGTTTGATCTCCACCTGGGCCTTCCCGGGGTTCTTCTTGTGGCGGCGACGACTCGCTCTCCTGCCTCGGGGTAGTTCTTTGGGACAGGGTTGACCCCTATCAGGCAGCCTCGGGGTGGTGCTGGCGCCGTGGTGGAGAGGGCCCCCACTCGAGATAGCCGGGGTGCGAGGGGAACTGGGGAAATTGTCGAAGGGTACATGGGGAGGACCTCCATGAACAGCACCCATATAGGCGGGGCCTCTGTTGGAACCGGCAGGAGCATGGGGAGGACCTCCACGGTCGATGTGAGTGAAGCAAGGCTGACCTTCACTCCTCGAGTTTCTAGGGCGAGGAGGAACTTCTCCAGTTGCAGAGAGAACACATGGAGGGCCCCCACGTTGGAGAAGGACCGGATGGACGGTGCCTTCAGGTTGGCGGTCGGGGCAGGAGGATGGACTCCATACCCTGTATAGTGGGCGCGGGAAAGGTTTCCGCGCTGAGCATCACTGCCGCGGGGCAGGTCTTCCTTCGGGATGGGGGTAGCACGAGGCATGCCTCCATGATGAACTTTGGAGCGGGGAAGGCCCACGCTCTGTGGAGTACTGGTACGGGGAGGACCTCCATATAGGGTGACATTACTGTGGGTTAGTTCGCGGTGATCACCACTTGGGCCTGCAACCCGGAGAGTTAACCTAGCCTGCCCGTGGGGTTGTTGGGGTCTCGATCCTGGTTTGGTGAACGAGTGTCCATGCTCAGTGTATGCAGGGGCTTCACGATGCACGTCGGCGGTGGCTCGGGGCACTGTAGCTGTCGACGTTGACGCGCCTGGGTGAGCGTCCTTAGCCCGGGCCCAGCGCTGACGTCGGGTCAGGCGAGCTGGTGCAGGTGGTGCAGGGACGTAGCCTGCCTGCTCTTCCTGTGGGGCCGGATGGCGGCGCTGACGCGGCTGGGCGGGAGCTCTCACCTGGATATCTCGGGTCGAGACCCTGAGCGGGCTGAGCCGGATGCCGCCCGCCTCTTCAGCGTAAGGCGAGGAGACGTCAAGTCATTCCAGAGACAGGCTCCCGAAATGGTTGAATGTTGGGGTGGGGAGCAGGGGCTCCCTGCACGGCCAATTAGGGCAGCGTCGACGGTGGGGCCTGGAGGCCTCCAAGTCCAGGCGGGCCATATCCCGAGTTGGGATGACCCCTTCTTCCTCATACCTGCGCACGAGGTTGTTGATCACCCTTCACTGGATGACCTCTGATGGGGAAAGGGTACGTGGGCGCCCCGTATTCCGTGATTTGGTGGGCGTCATTGCGGTAGCGGCGCTACATGGGGTAGCCGTGGCGGTGTTTCCCCTGCCCTTGCGTGGGCGAGGAGCGGACGATGATCACATATCTGTAACAGCAACCTGGTTCCTGAGAAACAAAGGGATCAACTCATCAGTACTGAGAGGAAAATGATTGACAGCCAGTGCCCCAGCGTCCTCCCATTCTCCACGTCTGTAAGAAGGATCCACGCCAACACGCTGCAGAACGGAGTGCCCCACGTTCTACCGCCCTGACTTCCGGTGAGTTTCACGACAGGCCCGCTATTTGCTCGGCGGGACCAGGCGTTGGATATCTGGATCCGGTGACACGTCAATCTACTGGTGTCTCTAACGCTACTACTCTCCATATTTAGGAGAAGAAATTCACGTCGTGTTCACCATTTTTGTTTCCGAAGCTTTTTGTCGGGGCGCGCGCGCACATCCGTTTCGTCCGCGGAGGAGGACGTGCGACGCTTTGTTTCCCCGCATTCCCACTTTCCAAAGGCGGGCGGCATTCGCTCCTTATTCAGGGATGTCTGCTCCTTGATCAAAACGGGATGATGGGATGTCGATTCTTCCTCCTGTGGATTCGTCATTAGAACTCGTCACCTAGTCCGGGTCTCCCTCATAGATTTAATACGTAGTTCGTGAAACTCTTCACAGTGCCATGTTTTCATGGACGCAGGTTAATTACACTGCTTCTGTCGGGACATTCCAAAGGGTCCAGTCAGGGCAGCAACCTTCAGTCATGGGAGTAGTCACGTTGAGGCATCAGTAGCGTGTCTGGATGCTGGGGAACCTGGCATGTCTGTTTGTTATCCCTGGTCGCAGGGCTTCTCAAGGGCGTGGAAGCCCGAGGCATCCCACATCGAGAGTGGGGAATTATATGTCATAGACACATATCTGAGGTTTTCCTCAGCTTCCCGTGTTTAACACAGGGTATGCCGCGAGTTTAACGTCTAATGGAGACAGATCAACCCATCCAGAGAATTAGCTAGGATAGATCGGATTGAGGGATCCTCCTTGATGGGATGTCGATGCCGGGGCCAGCCCATGGGCGGCTGTGAAGAAGAGCGTTCCGACGTGGTCTCACCGGGATATGACGGTCCGGGCGAGAATTAGGATGGGTTGTAGGTGGATGAATGAAGTAGAAGGGGAATGAAATGGGACCATCGTAGGGGGCGACAATGAGGTTGGTCTTGAACCTTAAAGAGGCTTCCTACGTATCCCCGTGGCAGGGAATCAAAGTCCGCGTAGTTCGGGATGGTGCTGGTAAACCAACGTGAAGGTGGAGCATGGCCCGATGAATGTCTTCAGCAAACCAACGTGAGGGTGGACCTTGGTCTGATGGGCATCGTCAGCGTACCGACGTGAAGGTAGACCTTGGTCCAACGAGTGGTGGGCTTGAGCCTCTGGAAGGCTTCCTACATACCATGCCTTGACATGGATCAAAGACCCCGTAGTTCAAAGGGTTTCATCGGTGATCCGACGTGAAAGTAGGCTCGTGGGTCCACTAATGGTGGGCTTGAACCTTGGGAAGGTTTCCTACGTACCATGCCTTGACATGGATCAAAGTCCTCATAGTACAAAGGATTGATGGAATACAGTTTAACGTCATGCGGGACGATAGTGAACCCTGACGTGAATAAACGATGGGTGTTGGGTGTCGGTGAACCAACGTAAATGAGGGGCCTTGGTCCAATGGGAAATGGGCTTGAAAATGGGGGCCTGGCACACCGCCTAGGAGACGGGTTGGGCCAATGATTGTTGGGCTTGAACCTCAGGGAGGCTTCCTACGTACCACGCCTTGACATGGATCTAATACCTCGTAGTTCAGATTGGGGAATATAGTTTAACGTCATGCGGGACGGGGTGAACCGACGTGAATGAGGTCGGAACGACCGAATGGTGGGTTTGAACCTCGTAGAGGCTTCCTACGTACCATGCCATGACAAGGATCAAAGACCTCGTAGTTCGGGTTAGTCACAATAGCTTGCCGTCGGACTGGAATTGTAGTTTAACGTTGTGCTGGACGTGGGTAGAACACGACATGAATTGGATAATGGGTGGGCTTGAACCTCGTGGAGGCTTCCTACGTACCACTCCTTGACATGGATCAAAGACCTCGTAGTTCAAATGGGGCTTTGTCGGCGGACCGACGTGAAAGTGGACCTTGGTCCAATGGGTGGTGGGCTTGAACCTTTGGAAGGTTTCCTACGTACCAGGCCTTGACATGGATCAAAGACCTCGTAGTTCAGGTGGGAATGGGTGTGCAGTTTAATGTCATACGGGACAAAAGGAGGCAAACATTTTAATGTCATGCTGGACGAGGGCATGCAGTTTAATGTCATACGGGACGGGGGCGAAACTCGACGTGAAGGAACGACCGAGAAATGTGGCTTGAACCTCATGGAGGCTTCCTACGTACCATGCCTTGACATGGATCAAAGTCCTCATAGTTCGTTGGATGGGTCGCAATTGGCTTGCCATAGGACCAGAATGCAGTTTAACGTTATGCTGGAAGGGAATGAGATCCGACGTGAATGAATGATGGGTGGGCTTGAACCTCATGGAGGCTTCCTATGTACCATGACTTGACATGGATCAAAGTCCCCGTAGTTCATTGGATGGGTCGTAATGGCTTGCCACTGGACCGGAATGCAGTTTAACGTCATGCTGGACAGGAATGAGACCCGACGTGAATAAATGACGGGTGGGCTTGAACCTCATGGAGGCTTCCTACATACCATGCCTTGACTTGGATCAAAGTCCTCGTAGTTCGTTATGGGTGGGGTCAGGATCGGTGCTCACTCTAAGCCCACGTGAGTCATGCTCGGTGTGAGAAACAAGAGGTTGCAAGGACCTGACGATCACGTCGCGAATGATGCGTCCGTGAGAAGCGAAGAGGGGATTGCGTGGCCCATGGTGATGGGAATTACTCCATGATAGAGTCCCATAGTGCGACAAAGCGCGGGAAAGATGGACCTTGGTCCAATGATGGGAGGTGCCTCGTTCCCTATCACGCCCTCCACTGACCCTGCTAGTGGGGAAGTACGGAGATGCAGAGGTGCAGCCATCCGTTGGGGAACTAGGGTCGCCCTTCTCCTACGAACATACGCCACTCCGATAAGGATGATATCATCCCTTATGGATGGGTGATTCCATTCTCGTGGAGACGAGTGGTGTAAAAAATGTTCGACCTGGGGGGACCCTTCATGAGGGAGACAAGTTTGGGTCACAGTTTAACATCATGTGTTGAGGACGTGGTGCTTTGCAGTTTAACGTCCTGCTGCTCGGATGAAGTGGGTTCACTCCACATCCCTAGGACTTACATAACCGGTACCCTCTAGTCCTTGGGGAATGGAAGGTACCAGTAAGGCCATGGTTAAGGGGGGTTGTGAAACGAACCATCTAGGGGTCCACGATAGTGTGGCTATGAGAAGAAGGAATAGCCGTTAGCGTGGCTATACGAAGAAGCATTAGGCGAAGCAATGCTACGGGTGGTATTGTCCATGGGACTTTGAAATCACATCGTGAAAACCTAGAGGGTCGCACGAGAATAGGAATCACTAGGCAAAGGAGTGTGCTTCGCGAAGTGGAGTTACTTGGCCTTAGCATGGGGAATAGGTGTGAGAGGAAGGTGCTTCGCGAAGTGGAACAGTGTTCGCGGAGCACTGCCTCGCGAAGAAGGGGTGCCTCGGGAAGCAGGGTCCTACGAAGCAGTGTGCTTCGCGATGTGTAGCGATCTTGCCTTAGCATAGGGATTACTAGCATGGGTTGGGTGTTTCGCGCAGCATAAATGCTCCACGGCTGCCCGGGTTCCCTTGGGAATCCCCTTCCTTCGCGAATTCCCTTGAGCTTTGCGAAGGGCATCCCTCTCGGAAGAGGGGCGCAAAACGATACAAGGTAGAGGCGTCTCGCGAGGTAGAAGTACCTCGCGGAGCACATGATTCCCAGGGCAAAGAGTGCTTCGCGATTCGGGAGACGAGATGCCGAAAGGTCGGATCGTCCATCCTTGGGACTCAGGGGGAGTCCAGTATTTATAGGGAAGGGGCACCGGGAAGCAGAACTCACGTGCCGCCTCCGGTGCTTCGCGGCGTGCTCGCGAACGTCAACGTCATCCGCAGAGGGTACCGACTCTGGAGCTTCGCGGTGGGTCGCGAACTTCAAATGCGTTCGCGGAGGATTACCGCCTCCGGAGCTTCGCGGCGGCTCGCGAACGTCAAATGCATTCGTGGATCATTACCGCCTCTGGAGCTTCGCGGCGGCTCGCGAACGTCAAATGCGTTCGCGGAGCATTACCGCCTCCGGAGCTTCGCGAGTCCGCAATGGTCGGGGCGCATCGCGGCGGGGCTTCACGTGGGTGCTTCGCGGCGGTGCTTCGTGAGGCAGCGCACCAGCCTTCTTTTTCTTTCCTTTCTTTCGGGCCATGTTTTGGCGCCAACATGTATATAAATATAATAAGTTTTATTTAATTAAATATGAGTTTATATTCACATAATAATAATGATGGACCTGAGGGAAGGGATATATGTTACAATCTCACTATTTTCATGGATGTTTAGGAATAATTTTTTTATGATAAATTTATATGCTAAATACTTAATGAATATAATTTATTTTCTTATCCTCTAGTTATTTATATAAATAATAAAATTCACTTTGATTCTATTTTATCTATGTACTGAAATGAATGAAAGAATTTTTTTTGGAAAACTATGTTTGTATCTATATTCAGTCAATAATATTTTTCTTATATTTACAAATTATAATTAAAATATTTTCATGAAATAAATTACTATCCCAAATTTTATTTTCAGTGATATTTTTACCCATTTTTGACATTCAATAAAAAATAATTTAATTTAATTCTCATGTCATTTTCCAAATGAGGTATATTTTGTCAAAGTAGTAAACTAAATATTTATTTTAACATATTAAACATGAAATAAATTTCCAACCGTAATAAATAATATTTTATCTAAAAATAACTCTACCTTGTTTTATTCTTTTTTTTCAAGGGATGTTTTGAATTAATACTCTATAAATTACAATGTTTTAAATATGTGATTTAAAAATAAAAAGGTTATTTTTCTTAAGGAATGCCCAATGTTATTTTAATGGGTTTTTCATCTATTAAAATATCCATTTATGTTACTTCTTTTTTTTCCATTGATATGATCCTGTATTAAAATAATTTTTTTCCCAAAGGATGCTTAAGTATATTTTGTTATTAAAAAATAATGAAACCTATTTTATGTCCAAGGGATAAAGATACGAAGAAATGAAAAAACAATCATCATAATGTACAATTTATATGAATGGATTAAGATTTAGAGTTCAATGCATCTATTATATCCCACCAATACACTGGGTAATGATTAATGTTTATGAAATAAAAGGGTACATTTGACATTTTCTTAAGATAGAAAAAGGGTACACATGTGGATATCCAAATCCGGAAGCTGGTATATGAGTGGTTATAACAAGGATAAAATGTGATGATTTTCTTAGTCAGTAACCTTGATAGAAGATATATTTAAAAATAAATATTCCACACTTTTTTATTCTCTATTATGAAATATTATTTTTCTTATAATATAATAAAATTCCTTGTGATCGTTGATTCATCTATGATTTAATTCTTATCAACATCACAATTCTAATACCATGCTTATGATCTATATATTGTTTCATTTTCAAATGATAACCTAATATTCTCATAAACTTATCATAACGTTAGGATTGAAAATTTTCATTGAATATTATCTCTAAAATTTTGTCTCACTAAGCATCTGATTTTACTATTTCCTATGTTACCTTACACCGAGTTATTGAGAATAATTTTTTAGGTTGTTTCAAAAAAATATTCATTTTGGAAATGATCATTGTTTGGGATATTAAATATCATTCATGAAATGAGATGATTATTTATCTCATATTAAAATAAAAAGAACATTTCTAGTTCTAGGGATTATTTTTCTATGATATTTATTTAATACTAATCTAAAATGATGTACTATTTTTTTGTGTGGAGTTTGGGTCTCATCCACTATTATCTGAGTAGCATTTTGTTATTTTTAGAGATTACAAATGGAGGATTTTTCAAAAACCACTAGAGATAAGTCTATGTATATTAAAACATATAAAAACATTGGTTAATTATAGATATTATTGTTTTTATAGAAAATACATCCCTCTCTAGATACTTTAATGTGGAATAGGATATTGAAAAAACGTGCCTAGGGGTAAAAACTCCATATTTGTAAAACTATATATTGACTCGATTTTCACTATTGCATGATTAGTTGTCCAAATACATTAAACCTATGTGGATAAACCTTGGGGATTTTATTTTTTGTAATTCAAATTTCCATTAGGAACTATTATGAAGGACTGGAATAGATAATTACTTTTGATAAACAAGGTCAGACCTAAGCATTCATGGGTCAAAAAGATATTGCCTTGATGTAGAGGTCCTATAAATGATTTTTAGGGATGTATTTGTATCATCTTGATTATTATTACTCATAATACATTTTTTAGTTTTATTCAATAGTGAAAACATTGTGTATTTATTTTAATATTTAATGTGATAGGCAATACATTGATTATCCTTATGAGAAACTAATTGTTGTAGGAGATGGAATGAAATTTTTTATGATTGAATAACTTTCTAAATCTATGAAACATTTTGGGATTAAAATTGGGTAATTTATGGAATAACAAGATATTCATTCCTTCATGAGGAAATATTCACCTTAATTTATTGGTCCCATTAGTCCACTAATTGATGATAAATTGACCTAGAAAACTGAAAATATATTTTACAGTCTCCATTGATTTGATAATAAAAATTTAATTTTGGATTTTTATTATTCGTATAGTGAAGTAGTTCAATAGTGGACTATAATTAAAATCATGATTTTATAATAATAAATTTAATCAATGGAGTGGGATGAGTTTGGTATATAATTTATAATATGTATATTCTTAAAATTCTTAATACGAGAATGGAGAATGAATTTTTGAACTAAAGAATAGGGATTTTGAATCCATCCATATATGTGAGGAAACTTTACATGACCTAAAATGATTGATTATAGTATTATCATCTGAAGATATATAAATTTGGATTGATTCTTCAATACCTTAAGATCAATTTTTTTAAGTGTAACATCTATAAGAGACTTCATTGGATATGAATATACAATTCAATTTTTATCTCAACGTAGAAATGTAGATCAGAGTCACCCATAAATATCATGGATTCTATTTCAAAATAAAAATCGGATTCATTAGAAATTTTAATAATAAAAATCATATAAGTATGAATGCGAGTCTTCCTTTATTTTAGTAGTGACTAAATAAACATTCAATTTTTTTCTTAAGGGTCTAGTTATTTCATTATGTGTGGAAAAATATGTCATGAGGAAATTAGATGTTGAATTTATTGGAAGAAGTTATCTAATGATGTGAATAGAGGTGATTTTAAATAGAATAGGTCACATAAACACCAATGTATCAAATGAAAATAATATAAATATTATGTTGACTAGTTCTCAAATATGAGTGTTAATGATGTCAAACCATGTTAGTAACCCCATAATCCTAGAGATATAGGGAAATATCATCTAATAATAATTATTGATGTTGGTTTCAACAATTATGTGGTGAAATATAAATATACCATAAAACATATAACTAAAATTTTATTATTTTATTCAATTTCATCCCAATATACTAAATGTAAATTTTTTTAAGTGAATTACATTAGATATTGAACTAATATTTCCTAGATTTTTGGGTGCACACATATAATGGTTAGATGACCACTTCACAAGTCTATTATTCTATTCCAATTGATGGTTTTTGAATCATTTTTCCTGAAAAACATGAAATTATCCCTCAAGTTTAATTTTATGTGATTTTGGAAAATGAGTTCATCTCTTAATATAAAATTCATTTCAATCGTCAAGTAAACGATATAAAATTTTGTTTTCCAAATAAGAATGTGATCATTTATTTTTGTGATGATGAATATTATATTCTAATGTAAATTACATACAATTTATGTGTTTGGATTACTACTCATTATGTGTATTTATCTCAAATAATTTGAGAGTAACTCAACATTGAATATTTTCCTATTTTAAGGGAGTTTATTAATGTCATTCTAAATGAGAATCTATGTATTCCATAAAATATTGATACTATGTTTTAAATATAACTAGTGCAAGGTGATTTACATATTTGAAAGACTCTATAATTTCTCTGATTATGTTCTATAAATTGAAAAATAAACACTTGTATAATCATAATAAGGTGTTAATTCATCCAAGTGAGTATATATGGGTTCGACATATTGTTTTTGTTCACAAGGATGAAGGATCAATGCACCTCTTCAATTATTTCTATGAATATAATATTATCATGATGAGGATGTTTTTTCCTCTACCATATATTGATTACTTTCATGATCCACTATAAGAAGTTCAATATATTTAAATAATTTTACTTTTTTATGGATTCTATCAACTGAGGTTAAATAGTTAAGAAATTCCTATGAAAACAATTTATTTTATCTATGAAAAATATAAATTTTTATTAATTCATTTGAATAAACTAATTCTCCCACTATATTAATGTATTTAATTAATACAGTTCTTATAGAATATCTAAATCAATTTATGGTAGTATTTAAAAATGATATTATTATATACTCTAAGTGAAATTAAGATAATTAAGAAGAATGGATAATTATGTTGATGACCTTAAATAAAGAGGTGGTATATTTAAAATTCATCATGTATGAGTTTTTTTATAGAATGTATCATTAATAGGGAATATGACAAATATTAAGTGTATATCCATATATACTTTTAAAAAATTAAATTGAATATTATCTCATGTAAAATCCTATTTTTATTTCAATATATAAAATATTCTAGGATTATGAATTTCTTATTTATATTCTTGTTATTCATATATATGGTTTAAGGTAACAACAATAATCATTATATAATGTTGAGTTAATTTATGAATTATCATTGATGTTCGTTTAAGTTTTATATCTTTAGAAAAATAGACCATAACTATTGCATAAACAAACCACATAAATACAAAGTCGAAACATCTAAAAGTATCCCATTTATCTATACCATAAATTTTTCTTAAATAATTGGTTTCATTTCATATTTAATCATCATAACTTTTCTATGATTCTGTTGTTGAATATATTCTCCCATAAATCCTATGAAAAAATTTAAAAAATTGGGATAAGAACAAAAAGATCAGTAAGGGACATAAAGAGAAAGTAAATCCTTAGTCTATTTAAAACATGGTAACCCATTGAATTTTCATTGAGCAGATGAATCATACAAATTTCACATGAATAACACGCATCTCTTTTGCTCATAGAAAAACACTAAAACCAAAAAGAAAGTAATTAAAACTCCATTACATGACGTAGATAATCATATACAAAAAACCCTTTCAAGATCATTTTAAATTTGAATAACTCTATAGAGACTTCCAATATCAATAGCACCCAATTATTTGGAGATCTATAATGGTATCACCAATCATACAATCTATATCGGGCTCACCTGTTAGCTATAATGGGGCTCATCCCTTCATATAAGATATAAAAGGCTCACTCGTGAGTTTAATATGGTTCATAACGTAATATAATATATAACGGGCTCACCCATTATTTATAACAGGGTTAACCCTTCATATATTCTATGTCAGGCTCACTCGTTTCATATAATGCTCAAGTCAATTTCATGAATAAAATATGTTCATCACAAAACAATTGTCAAAACATATTCTAATCCCAATTGAACAACATTATCATATAAAAATAAAATTTTCGTTTTTGAACCCTTTTTCAATACCAATATACCGAAAAAATGGAATATGGGATTTATTTTCCTTTTAAAAATATTACGTCATATAGAGAAAGTCGTGTGTGAAATAATGGTTATTTTGGTGGAGAAGTTGTTGTCATCGTGTATGAGAAAGACATTCATTTTTTCATTTTGTAAAGAAAGTAAAACTCTTTTTATTAAAATATTATATTTCAAAAACCTTGAATGAAATTTTAGATATGCATAAAATGTCCTGAATAATCCTTGTATATCTATATAAATAAATATGTAAATTAATGTCTTGAATAAAATATTGGATAATTAAATCTTTAGACATTCAAGGTGTCTCAAACTACATTGAGGTTTTAAATAATATTATCTAGGAATTAATACATTTACTAAAACAATAAATAATATTAATATATGTAAAATATATATATTAAATTCCATAGTGGCTATATATACACCATATAAAAGAATAAAGGTGTATATTATCTTGATATTACTCAATGAATGGAGATTTAGACAAAACACCTTACCTCAAGTTTGAAACATCGTGTATATTCTTTACCTTGCTAAATCATAAACTGAAGATAATATATACATTCCTGATAACCTTTTTCATTTTAGTTTTTAATTTTATATCACTTATTATCATGTTATAACAATTACATAATTATTTAGGGTCAAATTAGATGTTTTATCGTTATTAAGTACTTGATTTTAAAATGAAGTTGTTTATAACATAAATTATCCCTATTTTCATGAGTCCAACAACTAAAAAATATATAAAATTTTATAAATATCATATATATTAATTATATATGTATTTATAATAATCTTTGAAGTCAAACTAAAACACTGTTCATGGAGACATTAGGCCAAACATATGCATGAATGCAATTTTCGTGTTTTCCTATCGTATAGGAAGAGTGAGAATAAATGATGTTGGATCGTAATATAGATGTAAAATTATATGAGATAGAACGATACAACAGAGGTAAATTTTAGGTTTGAAAATTTGTAATTAAACTATTATGAAGAATCATAGTTTAATATTTCTTAAACTAATACAATTCAAATCCAAAAGAAATGATCGAACTAGTCATGGATCTGATGGACATAATATGATATGATACACAAATTAATTAAAAATTATTGTATAAGAATTGAATAAAATGATCAAATAGAAACAAATGAAAATTATTCAACCATACAACATATATATTCATTTAATATATTATGAAATGAATGTATCATAATTAAAACAATTATAATTGAAATGATTATAAATATAAAGATGAAACAAAACTGTTCCATTTTTATTTCAAAAGGCGGTGGAAAACAAAATGTATTAAAATTATTTTATCACAAAGATTAGTTTATCCATTCACATAGGATAACAAGGTCAATCTTACGATCACCCAGGTAATACCTTGATAGAATGAACGGTATGTTTGTCTTCCTATCCCCTGATTCCTTCAATTAAGGTAATTGGATCCTCTGTCTTTCAAAAACATGAAATCCCTCGATTCAATGATTTGTGGATCCATCTTCCTATATGTGGATGAACTCGATCGTTATCATAATTATCAGTCTAACAATGAAAAACAAATCACATATTGAAATACAAGAACTATGAACAACTCGTTCACC
The DNA here is from genome assembly GCA_963277665.1 of Viscum album. Lineage (NCBI taxonomy): Eukaryota > Viridiplantae > Streptophyta > Magnoliopsida > Santalales > Viscaceae > Viscum > Viscum album. Next base: position 309,891,977 of record OY728158.1, read on the forward strand.
TCTAGTATCTTCAAGGATTTCGCACAAAGTAAGAGTGATGTCACATAGTCTCTCCCTAGAACATAGGGGATTCAAAAGTTGTATTATATGGTTCAAATGACCTCCTATTTATATGCCTCAGGTTCAAAAGGCCACATTTCCTCCAACAGAAATATTTATCTAGAAAATTCAGAGGGACTTAGACACCAAGCATTATAAGAGTCAAAACAAAAATAAGACACGACATTATTTTGATTTGTATATAACTAACATCATGAAAACATTTTTCTTACAAAACAGTGAATACAAAAGTATGAAACATTGAGTATGAGAAACATGTATACAGTATTAGAGTAAGACATGAGTACAAATAATTACATGAGTATGATCCATAACATGGTTACGATGCATATCATGATTGTAATGCATATCATGATTGTGATGCATATCATGGTTACAATATATTATATGGTTACGAAGTATTATATGGTTATGAGTCATATCATGGTTATGATACATAACACAATTACAATTCTTAACATTTTTATGATTCATATCACGGTTAGGATTCATATCGTAGTTACAATGCGTATCTTCGTTATGATTCATAACACTATTACGATATATCATGGTTACGATGCATATCGTAGTTACAATGCATATCATAGTTATGATGCATATCATAGTTAAGATTCATATCATGGTTACGAAGCATATCGTTGCTATGATTCATAACACGGTTATGAATCATAACATGTTTACGAGGCATAACATGTATACGATTGAAAAACATCATATCTAGTTTTGATATAGAATAAACAATATACTATTTCAATATAAAACAACCAATATTATTATGATATATGTGACTATGATGAGAAAATAACATATATAATAAATAAGAAATAAATTGTGATTTCCAAAACAATAGGATCAATGGGAAAGTAAAAAATATATTTTGAATCAACAATCTCCACCTTTTTGGAAAGAACAAAACAAAATAAACAATAAATACTTTTCATTCCATGAGTTTTGTAACACTTCTGAATGTAATACTGAATTGCACTAATTCCACCCTATGATAAAATTGTCACTAATGATCATATTCTCTTTAACATTACTTGTGAGTTATTCCCCTTTATAAGGTATTCACCCTATTTTCCGTTTTATGAAATCAATTTTTTTCCAAACTATTCTTCCCCTTTTTGATTTCCAAAAATAAAAATGGAAAGCATTCATGTCCTACAATGGGTTTGAGAAAATAATTTTCTAAACAATAGAACTTACTTGGAATGAAATAATATTTTATTAATACAAGAGTTAAAAAGGTCATTATTTTTTCCTTTTGTTATACCAAGAGGTTTAATAAATAAAGCTTCATCTTCTTTAACTCTTTTCTATCCTCTATAAATTTTTATGGTCTTATTATTGAGCCTCCAGCATCAAATACTATTCTGTAATAATACTTCCTTCCAAAACCTATCTTCATAAAGACGATTGATTTCATCCTATGCTTTGAGCCTAAACTCCTGTGTATTAAAATCATACACTCTGAGTCTATAGGCCATCTAAAGGATTAAAAACATATTTGATATAAAAGCAACCTCACTAAATTCATTCTCTAATTTTTTCCTTTAGTTGATCAAGCTCTTTTGAGGCTATTCATTTGGTTGTACCCGGTCATTGAAAGACATCATGTTCTTAATTAAAATAACCAACAAACATTTTTTAGACTGAATTGAGATCATTTACCCACTTCACTAATTCATTGAACATATCCACATGATACTTGAGATTGTTATCAATTTTGTACAACCACTTGAAAACATTTTACAAGACTTATTGTACTCAGCATCACGTTCTTTGAACATTTTCAAATTGTCTTCAAGATTCATAAACATTTCTTTCATAGCCTTGATATAATCCATTCATTCATTATGACTCTTTGAAATGATATCAATCCACGATTCGGTTTTTGGAATGAATGGTATAATCATTTCCAATATTTTCAAATATTGTTCAATGTACTGAATTCTCTTCACTTTGATTGTTCTTTCTGAATCTGTATCTTCATTGTATTTTAAAATATCTCCAAATTGAGTTTCATTATTGATTAATTGAAATAGATGATTTTCATTCTTGTTGAATTCCATGTCTTCTTATTTGTTAGATATTTGAATGAATTTATTAAAAGTAATCATTTGATAAAGTTCTTTGGATGTCTGATAATCCAGAGATGGAAACAAAAAAGATGTAACTTATGATAATTCTACATAGTTATTTATCATGTTTTTAGTTTCAATCTCTTCCACTTATTCTTATTCTTGACCCAATTATTCTACACATTATCCTTATTCTCATTTTTCTTCTTCTTCTTCTTCTTCTTCTTCTGTTTATTGATTGAGAAATTGTGTAGCTGATTTTTCATATGAAAGTTTCTCCTTTCCTTTCTCTACTAGATCCAATTGAGTTTGAATAGGTGGTTCCCATAGGAAAATATCAGTTCTGGATTCCATTTATATTTTAAGAGTACAATCAATATCAATAGCTAGGGACTTTCCCCTCATCATTCTCATATTCTTTCCTTCTTCATTTAATGTTCCCTCAGTTATTATTTTCACTATCTGGGCTTTAGCTGGATCCAAACTGAATTAAGGATCCCCTTCTTTCCATTCTTCCTTATTCTATCTCCACTCTACTGGAATCTCATGAGATATAGATTTTTTGTTTCATAGATTTCATGGGGGTTTTAGCCTTATATACCTTTCTTTTACATTAAGTCGATTTGTAGGGTTTTGAAGGTTTTTAGTCCCATCAACTACATCCTTTCCTTTCTCAGCTTCGAGATATTTCCCAGAATTTTTGGATTCAGGATAGAATTATAACTTGAGTCTCCTGATTGAATCCTTCCTGATGAGGGGATCCTTGATGGTTGTCGGATATAACATTATTGAGTCATTGCACAAACATGGACACTCTCTAAAAAACTAGCTCTGGAATATGGGAAACATGATCAGCTGAGACAATATAGACCCAGATGTTTATTAGTTTTTCAGAAAATGAAACCCATAAGATTGAACTTCCTCATATTCATTAAATAATCAAGAATATAAACATCATAAACATCCATGTTTTCCTTATCACCCTTTCTCGGTAATAGAAAACCTTACATTCAGAGGGAAGTGAGATGATTGTTAGCTAATAAATGATTGACCTTCCACTTATCATCATGAATTTCAAAAAGATAATCCTCGGCATTCTTTTTATCAAAATTCCCATCATGTTTCTGTATTTTTTGTGAAGGAGAAAGGGAATATCCATTAGAATGAACTGTTAAATAAGAGGCTGATTATTTTTTTGATGTTTTGTATTTATTATCTTACCTAAAAAATGATATCTTGAGACCATTTTCTATCTCCATTGATCTTTATAATTGTAAATCTACCTCATAAAAAACAAAATCCTGAACTAAATCCAGTATTTCATCATAAAGGTATTCCCACCCTTGGAATCTTTTTATCCTTTTCAAGGAAGAATCCAAAGACTCATAAAATTATCTAAAGACTAACCATTCAACTAAAAAGATCATATAATATGATTCTTTTAGAGGAATTTTCATTGGAGATGAAGCATTTGAATCAAACATGAAAGACTATCTCTAATCAGGATGGGTTTCCAAGATATGAAAGTTGATTTCTTCCTTGGTTATGGAAACTGAGATAAATTTTATTATGAACCATTCTAGATATTTATAGATCATCACAAATTTAGATAAATCCAAACTAATTCTATGTAGGATGATAATGGAGGGGTTCTTTTAAAAAAATTGACAGGCGAGTTTGGATCTAAAAGATCAAATTCTTGAGAAATATTTTGAACTCTTCAGTTTTTTTTAAAATAAAATTATATTCAAAATGAATCTAATTATCAATTAAAGGAATGAATTTAAATATCAACAATTTGAAATATAAAGTAAAAAATATGGTATTAGAGGTTGTACCTATTGGAGTATTAGGGTAGATAAATTGGTTTCATTATATTGTTCCAATAAAATTGTATTTCTGAAAAAATATAAAAATGATAAAAATTATATAATCAAAAAATATCTAATACCAATAAGATATTTTAATACTATTAAAAAATGAAACCAATAACCCTGAAATAGATATACATGAAATTGATAATTATGAACTAGAAAATCATGAAACCGATAAACATGAAACTGATAAGATATGAAACCGATAAAATATGAATCCGATTAAATATGAAACCCATAAAATATGAAACTGATAAAATATTATAAAATCTGAAACTGATAAAATGAAAAACCAATTGAAATGATAAACTGATTGAAATGTAAAACCAATTAAAATGTAAAACCAATTGAAATGATAGCCCGATTAAAATGTATAACTGATAAAATCATGAATACTACTCCTTTGAAAGGGAGTAACATAATGTAAAAAGATGGTTTAAACATGAAGTATAATTCAATGGTTACTTTACCATGATTATTCATAGCTTTGGTTTAATTTATTGAAATCCATTAAAAGATAATGGTTTTGTGAAAATATCGTCATGTTGTTCTGGTGTTCTGATGAATTGTAAAATAATACCTCTTTTTTATGTGTGATATCTATGAACATGATTCCAAATATCTATGTGTTTTTCATTTGATTAATTAACAGGGTTTTAATAATATCAATGGGACTAGTATTTTCACATAGTATTTGAGTTTTGGAAAAACACATGCCATTTTTATTAAGTGTGTGTTTCATCCACAACACTTGATCACAATAGATTCCGGTTGTTACATATTCAACATTAGTATTGGAAAGTGTAATTGAATTATGTTTTTTTTCTGGCCATGAAACTAATGAATCTTTTAAGAAATGAAATGTTTGAGATGTACCTTTTCTATCCATTCTACAACCACACAATACAACTTCTGAAAAACTATTTAAAAAATTATTTCTAGAAGAATAAAATAGTCCTAAATCAATGGTTCCCTTTATGTAGAAAAAAAATTATTTTCACTTATTTTAATTGATATTCCATTCGATTAGATTGATATCATAAACATAAGAATACTGAAAACATTATGTTTGTATGATTAGTTGTTATGTATAACACCCTTCCTATCATACCTCTATTCTATTTTTGATCTAATGGTTTTCCAGCTTCATAATGATCAAGTGTATTTGAGGTATCAATTGGAGTACTTATACTTTTAGTGTTTTCATATCCATACATTTTATGTAAATATTTGATATAATTATGTTGGAATATATAAGTGTTTATTATGGTTTATGAGTGATTTTAAAACCAAAAAATAATTTTAAATCACCCATCATACTCCTTTCAAACTCATATTTTATGAGATTTTCAAAAGAATTAGTTATGGATGGAAGAGTTGATCTGAATATAATGTCCACAACATAGATTTAAACAATCGAAATATTTTTTTTTTAATTTTATGAAATGTTTTGGATCTATAGTACCATTAGCATAATTTTTTGTAAAATAAATCTTGTTACTCTATCATACCAAGCTCTAGGGGATTGATTATGTCCATACAATGATTTAGTATCTTTAAAAAATGTTCATGATGTTTTGAGTCTATAAAACCTGGAGGTTGCTATACAAAAACATATTCTTGTACAAAACCATTAAAAAATCTTAATTTACATCCATTTGAAAAAGTATGAAGTTGAAAAATACTTCAAAGGATAATAGAATATGAACATATTCAATTCTAACTACTATAGAATAGGTTTCTTCGTAATATATTTTCTATTATTTATTATAGCCCTTAGCAACAAGTCTTTATTTATTTCTTATGATGTCTCCATTTTCATCACATTTGTTTCTGAAAACTCATTTTAAACAAATTATAGTTTTTTAGGTCTTTCAACCATGGTCCATACATTATTCCTTTCAAATTCATTTATTTCATCTTTCATTTCTTTAATCCAATACTCATAACCTAAGGACTTGTTAGAAGTTTTAAGTTCCAATTAGGATTGAAATGAATGATTTTCAATTACATTACTCATGGAATTTCATGTCCTTAAAGGCTGTTAAATATCACCAATGATATTATCACTGGGATGATTCCTAAGAAACAATTTATTTGGGTTTTGTAGTACTTTTTCATCAACATAATGTAAAAGTATTCTAGGGTAAATATTTCAGAAACATTTTCTTGTGTATTTCCTTTTTTAGAAGAATATTAAATAAAGTGTTGATAATCATTTTCTGGAAACACATATATTGATGTGGATAAGGGTTGTTTAAAAACAAAATGATCAGTTTCATCAACACTAACTTTAACTATTTCTTCAATAGTAAAAGAAATTTAAACTCTATAAGCCATAGATGTAGTGGAATAAACTAGAATTATTCCTTTAGTAGATTTGGGTGAAAATTTATGTTGGTTATATATAGTATTCAATATGAATAATTTGCAGCCAAATACTCTGAATTATGAAACATTAGATTTTTGGCTAGTACACAATTCATAAGGGGTATTATTTGAAAAGTTAAAGTTAAAACTAGATTTATTATATAAATGACATACTTACAGCTTCATCCCCAAAATGCTTATAAATTGAGTATTCACTCAACATGTTTCTTGTCATTCCATAAGGAATACAATTTCTTCATTTAACAACACCATTTTTATGAGGGGTTCTTGGAGATGAAATGTTAGGAGTAATATCTATCTTACTACAAAAACTTTTAAAATATGAATTTTGAAATTATCATACATGATCACTTCGAATAGTTATCAGTAGAAAGTATTTATCATTTTAAATTGGGCTCTAAATGTTTAAAAATATAAAAAGGCATATGATTTCTTTTTTAGAAAATATACCCATGTAAAATTGGTATATCCATAAACTTAAATAAATACATAGTATTTGATTCTAATGCTTCTAGTTTTTGAAAGACCAAAAACATACATGTGAACTAACTGTAATACATTAGTATTTGAAACTTCATTAATTGGTTTAAATATGGTCTTATGTTGCTTTCCATATTGAAAATGGTCATAGACTTTTTAAGTATCAATTATATTATCTATTAAACCCTTAAAATGTCTTTTTTATGAGAGTTTACAACGTTTCCTAAGGTTATAGAGTCCGAACCATATATTCCTTAACAAAAATTGGTCTTCTGCTCACTTAAACAAGGTATGTCTTTGATTCTAAGGACTTCTATGTTTAGTGTATAAACATCCCCATCCCTATGGGTAGAGGGAATGAATTCATCTTTGGAATTGTGAACAAAACACTTATCATTCCTAAAATTCACATGGTAACCTTCATCACATTATTGACATTTTCTTATCAATATGTTCTTATGACCATTGACAAACAAGACATTAGAAATTAAGACATTTCCTTAAAGAACAATATTACATATACCAATGATCGTTCTTTGAGCATTAAATCTGAAGGTCACTCTTCTACCTTTCATTTCAATGATCATTTCAAAGAAAAATTTATTTCCAATCATATGTCGAGAACATCCACTATCCATATTCCAAATATTCTTATTGTCGGTACACTTTTTTTTCCTGAAAAATGCATCATTTAGATTTTCAGAACCCAAATTTGTTTGGATCTAGAAATATTAGATAAAAGAACCATAGGAATACAATTTTTTTTTCAAAGTGTGCATTATGAAATCCGAATGATAGAGTTTTATTAAGTGAATGACTCCACTCCCAATATCCACCACATTGACATATGTTACAAAAAAAGCACACATTGGGGAACAGAAAAATTATGACTAAAAATAGGTTTTCAATGATTATAACAAAATTTTAACAATTCCTTAGAGGAATATTTTGGGAATATCTTTTATCATATTCATTACTTATAGAAGTGAAATTTGAAAGAAGTTTCTTAAGAGAAAAAATATCATATTTTTTTTCTAAGGACTAAATTTTTAATCTCAGAAGAATTTATTTTTGATTTTTTTTCATAAACATTTTCCTCTAAGACATGTTTTTCAAAGTCTATAGAAATTTTAACCTTTTCAAAATATACTTCAATTGGGTTTTTTGAAATATTTTCTAAATCAAGAATTTTATGATCATGATCTTTTGAATGATATTATACATCCTTTGTAATTATAGAAATTCTATAATTTTCTTATCATAGTTTTTCTTGAGTTTGAATTTTTCATTTTCTAGTAGTTTTGAAAATATTATTACTTCTTCAAAAGAAGGTATATTATCCTCTACTGAGGAAGATTATTCATCATAAGAGTGAGAATAATTTTCATCATGATAATTTAAATTTAATTATATATTTTTATTAGATTCTGCATTGTGTACCTCAGCAATGAGACAATGATTTTGAATAGGCAGCCTGGAAATATGTCTTATATTCTTCTGACCAGTAGATTCATATTTTGAAGATTCATCTAATAAATTTCCACAACTTGCACTCAAAGTAAAATTTTCATTCAATAAATTATTAGTCTTTGAATTGTAATAATTTCTATTTTTTATTTTTGAATTTTTATCCTTCCTGTATTTCCTTTTATTAAAAATGAAAGATTTTTTGATATGAACTACTCTTTTGCATTAATAAAAAGTTACTTCTGTGTCCTTCTTTTCCTTTCTATATTTATTTTTTAAATCTTTTTAGAAAATTTTTATTTCCATCAATTTTGTACAATCTTCTAGAAAGATTGGATAGTCCATTCTCTGAATGATCACATTCACTAGATTTTGAAATAACAACAACATTCATAGCTTTGGAACTTGATACCCTTTCTGGTGTCTTTGATTTAGATGTAGTAGTAAAAGATACACATACATTACCATCCTTCTTCTTATTAAAATCTAAATCCATTTTCAGTATTATCTCATGTGGTAAGAGAGTACAAAATAATTTATCAGGTGTTGTTTGAGTAACTTTATTGTTCTCATCAATAGTTGTACTTTGTGATTCCCACTCATTGGCCATTATATCAATTACCTTTTTTCCATATACATCAAAATCAAGTCCTTTTTCTCCCATTGATTGAAAATTGTTGATGATTTTCATAAATATTTATTGAATTTGTTTTACTAGTTAGCCATAGGGAGAAACCATGATATTCAGCTCAGAGCATAGCTCATCTTATTTCTATAACTTTAGATGCACCAAAATATGTGACATAAAATTTCTTCCTGATACATTTGTCTACTTCACAGAAAGATATTTTACTATATATATTCATGATCAAAGAACAAAACAAAGTATTTTGTACCTTGTAATTTAGTTAATATTCTAGTTTCTCTTTGTTGGCGAAGGTTCTAAATTCATTGTGTGGAATTTTATACTCTCCAATGAGCATCACAAAATTATGTACTCTAGAATTAATAAAAAAGTCTTCATTCGATATCTCCAATACTCATTATCATTCCCATAAAAAATAGGTGTTCTAGTTGGTTTTAGATTTTCAATTGATCCAATAATCATTCCTACCATCTTATAAAACAAAACTTTTCCACTCCACATGTTACTGTAGTAAGTAAATATAAACAATGGCATTATATTGAAAATATATTTATCTTTTATAGTGAAATAAATCTGGTGAAACATGTTAGTGAAAACATTACTCTAATGCCAATTTTTTGATCGTAATATTGATTTAAATGTATTTGAGATGACACAATACAAGAGGGAGTGAATTATATGTTAAAAATTGGTATTTAAACTCTTATGAAGAGACATAGTTTATGTTTCCCTAAACTAATACAATTCAAAACCAATAAAAATGGTAGAACTGCTCTTGGATCTGATAGATATGATAGGATACAATACTAAAATTAATTAAAATCAATTTTATTTTAATTAAATTCAATGATTAGAGTAAAAAAATGTAAATGATTATACCATATATCGTATAGTATCTTTTATTATAATATGTAATGAATTTATTGCAATTAAAACAATTACAATAGAAATGAATATAAATAGAAAGATGATGAAAAATAGTTCTCTTATTATTATTAAATGTAGTATAAAATAAAATTTATTACAATTCTTTTATCCCAAAGAGTAGGGTATCATTTCACATAGGATAAAGGTATGTCTTACCACCACCCTGGTAAGCCACCAATTTGATGATCGGTATATCTTTCTTCCTATCTATGAAAGGCCTCGATTATGATGGTGATTGGAACCTCAATATTTAAAATACTTTAAATCCCTCGATACAGTGATCAGAATTGCCAGCTTCCTAACCTCAAAATATCTTGATCGTTATCACAATGATCGGTAAAAGAAAGAAAAATAAAGAACATATTGAAATACAAGAAATAGGATCAAGTCGTTCACAACTTTTATCATCAAGGATTTTGAATGAAGCAAGTGATATGTCACACAATCTCTCTCTAGAACCTTTAAGATTCAAAATTTGTATTATCTGGTTTGAATGACCTCTTATTTATAGGCCTTAGGATCCAGTGGTCACATTATCTCCAATATTCATATTTCTCTAGTAAATTCTCAAGGACTTGGACACCTAGAATTATAACAGTAAAAACAAACAGAATACATGACATCATTTTTATTGGAATATAATTAACTTTATGACATTGTTTTTGTTAAAAAATTAGTGAATACCCTAGTATGAAACAATGAGTATGAGAAACATGTATATAGTATTAGGTTAAAGCATGAGTACAAAGCATTAAATGTTTATGATAGATAATTTTTTTACGATTCTAAACATGGTTATGGTGCATATCATGATTAAGATTCATATTGGATTACAATATATAATATGGTTTCAATGCTTTATATTGTTATTATTCATATCATGGTTACGATACATAACACAATTATGATTCTTAACATGGTTATGATTAATATTGTGGATACGATGCATATCGTCATTACGATGCATGTCGTAGTTATAATGAATATCGCGGTTATGATTCATATCATATTTCTGATTCTTAACATGGTTATGATTCATATCATGGTTATGATTCATATCATAGTTATACTGAAAATCATTGTTATGATTCGTATCATGGTTACGATTCTTAACATGATTACGATGCATAAAATGTATATGATTGTAAAAAAACATATCTTCTTATGATATATAACAAACAGTATATGATTACATTGTAAAACAACATACACTATTATGATATATTTGATTACGTTGAGATAAAATCATTTATGATAAGTAAGAAATATTTGATTTCTAAAACAAAAAGATCACAAGGAAAGTTGAAACATGTTATGACTCAATAAATGAAACGGTTATATTTTTTTTAATATAATATTATTATAGTAGAATTAATATTTCATTTTTATCATATATGTTTACTAAAAGAACCTTAAGAAAATTCATGTTATTTGTGAACAAATCCCATCATTTATGGGAGGTGATATTCAATAGGTCCCCAAACAAAGTTATTGGATAACAAAAATTCAGAAATCATGAATGTATGTTTATAATAACATATGTGGAATATGAAATATTTTATAATATACATATTAAAATTATATTTTACTAGAATATTGATTTTAAGACCATTCATGAAGGTGGTAATGTAAAAAATAAGGGAAAAATTATTTATGGAGGTGATTATCTTGTATAACTTGGACATCAAGTTTGATTATATTAATAAGAGGTAGTGAGAAATGGAAGGGATATTAGATATTCCATTAGAAACATGAAACTAAAGTGTATACATGATTTTGTTGTAATAATGAATTTATGGATAAAGGAGGTGAGTATAAAGTAGGCAAAAATTAAGAGAGGTACTTTGGGAAAATTTCCTCTTGAATATTCCCTCCCTGAATGACCCATGAAAACCGTAGATTTAGACTTTTGGGGAGAATAGAATCAGGTAGAATTGGGGAGAGTGGGGAGGATATTTTTGGGTAGAAATTCCAGGAGATAGAAGTATTTTTGGGTCAAAATAGGATGGTGGAGTAGTGGTATTTATACTTGAGGAGTGGTGGGTTCAAGTGATTACATTGTTGATTATTTTATATTTAAAGAAAACAATAAAGATATGGAATTAAATTCAATGAAATTGTATTTGAATTACTATTTTATATGATGTTTGGGGTCAATCCCTGACTCAACTAACCATTAAATGTATCTATTTTTAGGAATGTTATGATTTTAACTTTTACCTTCAACCCTTGTCAGTCTTTTACATTTACTACGGTACATGATTTTTTAACCGTGGTAAATGTTTTATACCAAACAATTAAATTGACCTCAAAACCTAATTTGGATATTTAGATTACAAAAAGGGAATCCATTTTATAAAATTCAAATCACATAATAGGGAAATTTTGTTTTAAAATTAATTGTGCATACAAAACTAAAAAATTGTTTTTAAAGTGAAATGTTCAAAAGTTTGAAATGTTTTCATATCTAATTTTAATGTGAAATTACATCCAATGAACTAAATTTTATTAATTGATAAAAATTTAATCTAATTATATTTTAAAACCAATTAAAAAGATAATCTGACAATATAAAAAAATTTAGAATAAAAACAAGTTTTAATTAAAAATTCAGGGGTCTATATAGAAAAACATAGACATGAATGATAAAAATAACTCTCAAAGACTAATAAAGAGGGATAGATAACATAGTTACATGAAATATATTCATCAAAAAACCATAAATATGTTATAGGTAATTATACCATTGAGAAAACTAAATGAATAACGTTTTTTTAATATCCATATGATAGAGTTGTGGAATTAATTTAGTTTATAAAATAATAATATAAAGAAACATTCTTCTTGAAGTATTTCTATTTTATAATAACAATTTATCCTAATAAGATTCCATGAATTATGGTGTACATCCTTAATAATAACCTTAAGCATAAAAAATCACACAAACCATAATGGATTTCTATATCAATATATTGAGTACAAAAGTAAAGGCATATATCCACATCAAACAAAATCCTTTCATAAACATAACCCCACAACACATCTCCCAAAAAGGTCCTTAATTACTTATTATCACATCACATAAAACATCTGATGGTGTGTCTAGAACCATGAACATTTGGTTATCCTTCTAAAATATTAGGCTCTTAGGAACTTCCATCACTTCACCAGATGTCTCAACATCAACTATTGTAACAGGGAAAAAATTTCATGAACCTTTTTGTATCTGATCATAATGATTTTCTCCGTGTATAGTTAACTTCATACAATTATTCGCATAATTTACCAAATCATTATAGCTAAAGCAGCTTACTATATACATCATATCTATTATCTCATTGTTGGACTGTTCAAGGCCCTTTTCCTTACAGTTATGAACCTTGTGTCCAAACTTACTACACTGGAAATAATTTCCAAATACTAGCATACATTCTAAAAAATGTTTTTTTACCACACATGGAAGGTGTTTTAGGATTACCCATAGATTTGTTAGTTGGTTTCTTATTCATTTCCTTCCACCTTGAATATTTATTACTCTTATCATCTAATGTCATGTAATTATTAGGAATCTATATTTCATCTTTCTCATCACAATAAACCACTTTTTTTATAACTTTAAAATTCTTAGGAGTCTAGATCTTTTCATAGCCCTGATTTCAATCCATAGTAAAATCTATTTATTTTAATATCAATGTATTGAACAAAATCTAGAACATACAAAGCCAATACTATTAATTTCACTTCATATGTTACAATTGAATCATTATATATATTAATTAATTCCATGAATTATTTCTCCATCCTATTATGAACTGCCTTAGGGAAAGGTTTCTCAAAGAAAATATCCTTAAATTATTCCCATTCCAAGAAATAAAGATCATTTTATCTCTATTATTCTTAACCAATGACCAACATCGATCAACTTCATCTTTATAATAATATAAGTAAAGAGTTTACTATTGATGTTTGGAACAACCCATGACATCAAATATATTTTCTAGATAATTTATACATCATTCATCAACCACTGGGTTAGAAGATAAATTGAATGATGGGGTATGTTGCCTCATAAAATGTTTCACTACTAAAATATTATTTTGTGGTTGATCTGAATGATCATGAGATTGGATACCACCACCATTCATAGCCTGATTCATCTACACTATCACTACAACAAACTGTTCAGTTTCGATTTCTCCCACCTTATGATGTTGGTCAGAAATGTTGTTTTCCTCCAGATGTCGTACCACTAAAGATTTCCTATTTAATTTAAAACACCATTCTGAATAGACATAGTCTAGATGATGCTACAAGGTAATCATAAAAAAATTCCATTCATCTTAACAATAAAGTAAAATACACTAATGGAAATAATTTGACACCACGATGACCTCTAAATTTATATAAACCAACACTTCATACCAATTATAAGTCGTAGCCTTAAAAATCCATAATCTGGAGTTATGTCAAGTATTTACATTGGGGACCATTTCAGGTTTAGAGCTTTGAATAATTATACCATAACTATTACCTAACAAAAACCATTGAACAAATTTGACACATAAAATAATATCTATTTCTCCTATAACATAAAAAATGTTATAATAAACATCGTTTCTTTTCATGTTTAATCATTATAATTTTTCCTTGATTCCATACTTGATTTTATTCTCCTTTAAATCCTATGAAAACAATTAAATATTGGGGATGAGAACAAAAATTTCAGTAAGGGACATTTAAATAATGAAAATCCTTAGTCTAGTTAAAACATATAAACACATTTAATATTCTTTGAGTGGATTGAAAAAAAATACTCACATCAATAACACTCATAATTTTATCTCAAATAGAGACACTAAAACCAAAAATCATGCAATTAAAACTTCTTTAGGTTACGTGGAGAATTATATACATAAAACCATTTCAAACCCATTTTCATTTGAAATAACCATATGGATAACTTCCAATAATATTACTACATAATTAATTGAAATCTATAATGGGGATCATCCTTCGTATAAGCTATATCGGGCTCACCTGTGATCTATAACATGGATCATTTCTTTAAATAAGTTGTAACTGGCTCACATGTGAATTATTATGGAGATCACCCCTTCATATAAGCAATAAAAGGCTAAACTATGAGTTATAATGGGGTTCAACCCTTAATATATGATGTGGAAGTCTCAACCATTTCATATAATAATATAATACAATTTCGTGAATAAAATATGTTCATCGTAATACCTTTTTCAAAAAATCTTCTAATCCCAGGTGGAAAACAATTTCGAATAAAATTACCATTATTATTTAAGAACACATTTCCAATATCATTCTAGATAAATAATGAATAATGTATTTCTTTTCCTTTTAAAAATTCTATGTCTTATATACGAATCCAAGTATCGAATTACAGTTATAGTAGTGGAGAAGTCATTGTCACCATAGACAAGAAAAAAATTCCTTCTGTTATTTTTTTAATGAAAGTAAAATGCATTGTGAAAAATATCATCATGAAAACATTCAATAAAAGTTAGTATAGACATAAAATTTATTTTATAATCCTTTTATATCCATAAAACAATTAGGTAAATTAATATCATGAAGAAAATATTTGACAATTATGTCTTTAAATATTCAAGGTGTCACATACCACATTGAACTTTTAAATCTTAATCTCCATGAATTAATAAAATTACCAAAACAATAAATAACATTATTTTAGATCAAATATGTATAGTAAATGTCATCTATGTTTTGTATACACCATATAGAATTATAAAGGTGTATATTATAAAGAAATGCCTCAATAAAGGTAGATTGAGATGAAATCCCTTACCTCAAGTCTGAAACATCTCATATGTTATTTATCATCCTAAATAAAAAAAATTGGATAACATATACTTACATGATTAAATTTTTTGTTTTCATTATTCATTTGGTATCATTTATCATCATGTTATTAAAATTACACAATTATTTATTTTCATATTGGATGATTTAATGATATTCAGTAATTGAGTCGAAAATGAACTTGTATATGATTAAAATTATCTATGTGTTTAAAAGTACATCATCTATAAAAGTTAAAACATTTTATAAATATATTATATATTCATTATATAATTATTTATAATAATATTTGAAAAGAAACTAAAACATATTTCATGGAGACGGTTGGTCATACATACTCTTGAATGCTATTTTCATTTTTTCCTCTCGTATTGAAAGAGTGAAATGAAATGAAATATAAATAAATATATAGAAACATATTATATTATTAAATTATATAATTATTTAATTTATATAATATATTTTTACTAAAACAATCCTTAAAACATTTCATGTGATGTTTGAACGAATCACATCATATTGAGGCAGCGGTAGTCCACACATCCCCAAACGAAGTTATCGTATAACAACAATATGAAAAACATTAATGTTTCATTAATATAACAAAAAATAAATATGAAATAAGTTATAATATACATATTAAATTTTTTTGTTATTGTAATAATGATTATAAGAACATAAACTAAGGCGTTAATGGAAAAATACCAAATGATTATTCTTGGGGCCAATTGATAGGCATAACTTTGACAACAATTTCTCTTATTTTAATAATAGAATATGAGAAATGAAATTTATAGGAGATTTTAAATTAGAAACATAAAACTAAATTATATACATGATTCTATATTAATGATTATTGTATTGATGAATGAGTTTAGGAGAAAGTTGAAAAAGAAAAGTAATTAAGAGATGTAATTTGAGAAAATCACCTCTTGAATATCCTCTCCTTGAAAGACCCTTGAGGACCACGGATTTGGACTTTTGGTGAGACAAGAAGCACTAGGACCTGTTTAGAGTGAAGAGGATAGTTTTGGGAAGATATTTCAGTATCGAAAAGGATTTTTGGGTCAAAAAACGGTGGTAGAGAGGTGGTAATTATACATGAGGATAGGAGGGTTCAAGAGAGTAATTTATTGATTTTTTTAATTAAAATCCAACCATATAGAGGTGTAATTAAATCCCATGAATTTATATTGTAATTAATATTTTATATTCTGTTTAGGGTTGAGAAACACCTCAACCAATGGTTAAATTTTTTAGTTTTTAGGCGTGTTAAGAATTTAACTTTTAACATTAACCCTTTAAAAAAATTTACTTTTACAATGGCAAATAATTTTTTAACCGTGGTAAATTTTTATTACATAAAAATTGAAATTGAAAATACATCCTTATTTAGACTATATGATTCGAAATATGGAATTAATTTTTTCCAATTCAATTCACATAATTGGGAAATTTTTATATAAATTTATTTCCGCAAACAAAACTAAAAATTGTGTTTTCAAAAGGAATCATTCAAAAGATTGAAATGTTTTCATATATAATTTCATTTTGAAATAAATTTCAATGAATTGTTTTTTATTAAATTAGGAAAACATAATCTAATTATAATATAATACTAATTAAAAAAATATCTTACAATATAAATTAATTAGATGAAAATGAAGTTTGAATTAAATATGTAGTAGTTTTAACTATTCATTAAAATATGAATTTATTAATAAAAATACCAAAAAATAAGCCAAATTACATTTTTAGGTCTCTTATTTAAATAAGATGTCTATTTTGGAAAATATAAAATTTAAATGTGACAAACAACATAATTAAAGGTGGTTCTCCATCAAAAGGCGGTAAAACATCATTTTTTAAAAATACATCTTCTATCCAGAAAATTGAATTTGTTATTTTATCATTTCTAAAAAACATATAAGATGAATTTAAAACTATAAATTTAATATATTACCTTTATATTACCTTAATAAAATCCATTATGAATGCTTTTATTAAATTATGAACTTACTTATTTTCATTTAAAATGTTTTTTCATAAAAATACATCTATTATATTTTATTTGTTTTTTATTTTAATTTCTATTTAATGTTCCAACCAATGAATCATTATATGAACATGTGTAAACCTTATTTTTATAATTTTTTTAATATAGTTTGTTCCCACCATTCTAATGGCTACACAATAACAAAAACCTATAAGAATTATATTAATAAAATATTATTTTTTGATATATCTCAGTGTTGTGTGGAATGTAATACTTCAGAGAAACTCAATGTTGTGTGTCAGGTATGAAATCGAATAAAGAGTCCATTTATGGAAAAATCTAATTCATAAATATAAACAAATATGAAAAATTATTTTTTTTTAATTACATGGGATGTCAAATATGGGTAGTGATGATGATGGTTTTTAGTGACTATGGGTCCATGAACTGAAATTGGAAGAGTTGAGAAGGGAATGTCCTTGAGTTTGTTGGACATTAGCTGCTATATAACCAATGGAATACATCAGATAGCTAATGGAGTTCCATTGGGTCAGTCTTTTTTTAAGACCCCATCAGTTAGTCAGTAACAAATGAAAAAATTCCCAATTTTTTTTGTGAAAAATGGCATTCTAGAGTCCATGCATTTACCCATCGATGTTTTTAGTCTTGGGATGAATTAAATGAAACCAAAGAGATTTAACTATAGATTATTTGATCTCCCTTGAATAAACCAATTCAAACCCCATGGATCCTTACATTAATATGATACAATTCCTCTAAAGTCTATTTATCTCCCCTTTCACTTTTATTTTTGTAATGATCCAGGGAATTTAGAATTTTAAGATATTTTTTGATATACAAAAACTCATTCTCATATAATAGATGTGTATAAATCTATATTGAATAAATGTTTTACTTTAATACCCAATTATTTGTTCTCTCTTATTTCATATATTTATCGCACATCTATAATAATGATAATGGTTCTTGATCGGATATAGATATATCTCAACAATGATAGATTTTTTATTATTATATGTTATTAACCCATAACTAAATAACTATTATTTATAGTGGGCTGATGACATAATGTTTATTTTTTAATGATCTCTTGGTATACTAGGGGAGATTTTGATGTGTTAATGTCCTCTCATTTACTAGATCATAATTTATCATGAATGGTAATGTTTCTAAATTTTAATATTCAGAATGACAATAAAGAGGTCCAATTATATTCTATTATCTCCTTGAATCTTTATGCTACAAATGGATAAAGGGTTGATTATTTATCATTGTATATATGCTATTCCCTCTTCTAGAATCGATTAAATTCCCAAATGTTTATCCCATAGACCACATATTCAAGAAATTTTAATTCCATCCTTTAACATACCTCATAATTAACAATGTTGGTGGAATTTTAAGGTAATGATATTCTAATATAAAAATCAAGATATGTTTTAATATTTATAATCTATTTTAAAACTATTCTTTTATGAACCATTTCCCATGATAAGATTCCCTTTACATGTGACCCATTATCTATGGGTCTGTGACAGGTTTGGTATTTGAACATTCGACAAAACATGGATCTCATTGTTGACAATGCAGAGACCCGTACTTGACGTACATGGACATTACATTACTTTTGAGGAATATCTAATACATAAAAAAAACAGACACCAAAGGAACGTAATAGTTTAGTGTCTTTGAAAAACTCGGAACATAAAGTTCTAATCATGTTGAAAGATCTTCAAAATCTCCTATAAAGATCTTCACCTTTTCTTTTCTTACCAAAAACCTTTATTTATATCCTGGGGGATAGAAAAAATATAAAGGGTGAGCTCAAATGCTCAGTAAGGGTAATCATGGAGAAAATAAAACAAACCATATACATTTGAACTTAAAAACATGAACATAATGTTTAAACATCAAAATCATGAGCAATGACATAAAACATGGCAGTACGTAAGGAATAGATCATAATGGAACGTAAATAATCATAAAATAGCATGGGAATAAATCATATAATTGTGGAAAACCATTAATCACATGATATTATTTCCATAGTATCCAAGGCATTGCTTCTAATATCATCTTAGTGGACAAAGTCCCTTTATGAATCGAGTTCACTCCTCGCTCTAGTCCTGTAACGCTGAACTGGATTAACTTACCATTCCAATCAGGTCTATCTCATGAGATATAAATCATTACCCAATGCATTGTATGGAGATATATTTCCCACCCATCTCATAATTAAATCATTCTTAAATGTGCCACAACAAAAACATAAATCATTCATCATAAGCCAAGAATAAAATGGGTTTCATAAACAACATCTCATCATAACATAATCCATATAAATCAATGGGATATCATTTCATCATAAGAAAAGTGAAACCATGTAAATCATAGAGAAATTAACTTGAAACATACATATATGAAATAATTTCACCATATATAGAAAATGGTTTTGATAAAACACTTGAAATGAATTCTTGAGGAAAATATCCTTTCTTTTTCAAAATCATTTTCATTTCACAAAATTCTATGAAAATTTAAAATAAAAGGATTTTGTTGAAAATATTCATGAAATATTGTTGAGTAATCTTCATGAAAATAACGCATTCTTAAACTGTAAAAATCTATTCATGCAGTATAAGTTAAAAAACATTCTTCTCGTACTTTTGTTGAAAAAGTCAAAAAGTACCTTGTATGGTAAACAAAAAAATATTCCTTGCATACGATGTGGTAAAAGTAGAAAAGGGTTAATATGAATTTAAACATACATGGAAGAAAAGTGAAAATTTTATGATAACATTTTGAGAACATATGGACATGGATGATAAATATGCCCCCAGTAAATACTTACGAATAAACAATCTCGGATAAGAATGAGATTGGAATAATTATCCCTTAACTTATATCCAATTTATTCCATATTTGTCCGAGACTCTTGTATATTGATTTAAATAATTTCATTGATTTATTATAGAATCATAATCATTGTTATGATATCATGTATGGTTCACTTATTACTTTATATTACCCATTCTTTTGTAAATTCCATGTCAAAGCAGTGTTTTGGGTAAAATCGTTTTATTTATCGTACGTGTTTGGACTTATTGTTATTGATATTATTATTACTTATATCATGATTTAATTACTTCCATAATGAAAATAAGGATTAATATATCATAAATATTCAGTATATATATATAACAGATGGATAAATGAAATGAAATACACAGTTCATTGAGAAGGTAGGTCGTACGTATGCATGAACGTTGTTTTCCTTTCCTTATTTACTTGAATGGAAGTAAGTAGATAATAAATTCAAATATATACATAAATATAGTAGCCATATCATTTAATATATTATATTATTATTCATTATATATTCATTATAATCATTTTTGAATGGTTAACATGGAGAATGAATCTCATCGCGTCGTGGAGACGGTAATCCGTACGTACGCACGAGCGATGATATCATTCCCATAATTATTGAATTGAATTGGAGTTGATGATATAATAACTCAGAATAAGGATGATGTTATAATAACCATATATAGTTATTCATTACAACATTATACCCATCCATGTAAGGTGCTGGTGGAAAAACCGATCACACCACGGCGTGGAGATGGTATTCCGTACGTACGAACGCGCGGTGATTACGTTTTCCGTAGGATGGATAGAATGTAGAATAAGGTTGTTTCTTATTTATAATAACATATCAGTATATAATTAATTCTTATGTAATTACTTTATCATGATAAAACTAAAGAAGAGGATGTTGAAGAAGAAAGAATCTTGAAAGAATCGGTAGAAAAGATTACCTCTTCTTCAACACACCTCTTTTAAGCTTCTTATTAAGGCACTAGATTTTGTATTTTGAGGAGACCAGAACGTCTATAATATTTCTTGTGAAGTTTAGAAGGGAAATCGGAAGGGTTTTTCCAAGCTTAAAAGCTCAAAATTGTGTAAAGAGAAGAGGGAGGAGGTTCCCTTTTATAACAGAGGAGAGGGGCACCTTTGAAAAAACGTAAAAGATTGTTTTATAATAAAGTCATATTCGATTTATAGTAGATCCAAATTGATTTATTTAGAAGCTAAAGTGGTGATGGGATGAAATACTCTCAACCAATAGGTTTTAGACACTTTTAGGTTAATATTTTAACCTTATATTTTATATTTAACTCTAAGTTAAATAATTTATCTTTTACCATGTCTTCTTGTTTTATTACACTATATGGTTAATTAACATACTATAACAATACAAAAGAACCCCAAGTGGTTAATTATTAATATATATAACCTTATCTAAGTCATTTGGCCGATCCTTAGATTTTTAGGAATATAATAACATTTAATAATATAATATTTGTTTTAAAAACTATTTTATGTCAATTTTGACACTATTTGGTAATTGAAAATCATAAAAGAATAATTAGTTCAAAAAAAGAAATTTAAATAAATAATAACATGTCATGTTAACCTATAAAATTAGTTAAATTCATAAAACTTCTCAAAATACATTTATTTGGGTATTTATAATATCAATTATTTTAATATTTCATTTTTTTGGGTAATTACTGCATCACCATTGTGTCATAAATAAATTAAATTATTTAATGTCTAAAAATTATAAATAAAATACCATTAGGTAGGAAATTATTCTAGATTTCTAATGAATATTTATAGTTGAAATGATCTTATGTACAACCCTATATTAAAAATGATTTAGTTATTAAACATTGATTTTAGCTATTTTAACTCTTTTTTAAATAACATAATGATAAATGTCCTAATCTAATCCAAGTGGACCTAAAGGGTAATATTTTACTCCTAATATTTTTTTGGTCAATGTATACTTATCCAATAGAATTAAAAAATGTGTTAGGGTAAAAATAATATCATTTTTACCTTGAATTACCCTATTTACTTTTAACCGTGGTAAATAAAAGTAAAAAGTCACTATTCACCAAAAAAATATTTTTATTTTATTGAACCACATTTTAATCCATGATATTAACTGTGTCCCTCGGATTTTTGAAAATCCACTCACAAAAGTGGAAAAATTATGTTTTATTTAAATTTTCAAATTCTCCTAGGAGCTGTGTAAAAGACGATGAAAAGTTCAATAAAAAATTTATATATCTAAAATTATTATAAAATGACTCTAATGAATTACATTGAACTTATATAGGTATTATTTATCAATTTTGACCTAAAATAAATTTAAATAAAATAAATAATTATTTAAATAAAAAGTCGGTTTTTAAATAGTTACCCAGTGATTTCACTATTCATCAAAAATTGAAATTTACAGAAAAATACCAAAAATTCACCCTAGGCTAATTTCAATATTCCGAATCCAAAAAAAAGTCCATTTTGAAAAATAAAATTTATAGAATTTCAGAAAGTGGGTATTACTATTCATACTGTCTAGTTTATATTATATTTTAATAACATATGGTTGTTTAGTGAAACTCGGTATTGCGTACAACACGCGCTATCGTGGAAGGTCGTGATTGCGTGTAATGAAAGCCAAGTCAGGGTTGTGTGTAGTGCAAGATTTATTTTTTGTTGCGTATAATAGAATCCAACAATATTTCATTTATACATTGAATATATATATATATACACTCAATGATGCGTAAAATAAATTCTACGAAACGAACTTGAAATTGTGTGTAACAAGATCCAATATTAGTGTTGTGAATACTTAAAGCTAATACGGTGTTGCGTATAGCACAAGATAATCTTGGTGTAGCATACAACCGAAGATATGGAAGAAATTAAAAAAAACATATCTTATAAAATATCAAGGTGTTACATTCTACCCCCTTTAAAATGAATTTCTCCCTCGAAATTCATCGGGGTTATAAATCGTTTACTACATGAAAGATTCTTTAATAAAAACCCACATCATAAAAAGGAATACTAAATCTTAATTTTAAAAAATAATGTATGAAAATTAACAGTTACCCAAATTAACTTATCCCTGGGTTTCCACATAGGAGAACATAGGTGAAAATATGGATATATAAGAGAAATATAACCGTCATGTTCTGATGGAGAGTGGTCGAGGACATGGCTATGAAAAAATTCAAGAATCACAAAACCAATAAATTTGTGATGATCTAAGGTATCATCTGATTCATCAGATATGAGGGCACTAGGAAAACATTTTTGGTTTTTAAGATCATTTCCCAAATGTTGAATAATTTTTGAATTAAAAGAAATACTTACTTGATTTTGGTACAATCTTACCGTTGCTCGTTCCTTGAACAATTTCCAATTCACCTATTAAAGAAATGAAGTTGAATTTGTCTTCTTCAAAGTGTTATCATATCATGTGATAGAATGATAGGTCATTCCATATGACTCAAACAAAAGGTTAGCGAAAGTTATCAAATATACATAAGTCCATCTACGGTGAGGTTAATCGTATATGATTCTGAAAATGGACTTATACTTCATCTATCATACCGCTTAATAATATAAAACTATTTTCTACCTACCAGGGACTTACTGTAGGCTAGAGGTAGGCGATAAAGGCCTCTCGCACATCAGTTGTGGGTTTGATTCCTACAACCTTGTCCGATGTGACGGGTTGTTTCCCATCCTACGGGTTGACTTTTTTCTAAAAATATACTATTATAACATTCTAAAAATAATATAAAATAGTTCTAGCCTTAAATAATACTATCTGATGCCTAACATAATCTATTCCAATCTTTAGGCTTACCCAAACTCATAGTATAATGAAAAATATTGATAGTGAGGTCATCTACCAAGCATGTAAATACCATCATTTATCCCCATATATCATAAGATATGTCTTGTTGGTCGCATTCCAAACATTTGAATGCCTTAATCATGTATTCTATTAAAAAATGAATACCCATTGAACCTTAGTGAAAACATGAATGCAGTTAAAGGTTAACTCTTTCCACATACCAAAATACCAAAAATTATATATACTCAACCCATGATATCACTTATTCCTCATATCAATCATGAGCTCATGAATACTATTAAACATTTCATTTTCTCCTAATACCTTCATTATTCACATATCATCTACTTTCCAAAAATATTTCAATCACTTTTCATGGTTACCTATACAATATAATTATTGAAAACCACAATAAACCATTACATAGATATTCCAATGTTCCACAATAATATAAATAAGATCCCTTTACATAAACACATAATTATTCCACCACATCATTATCATAATCAACATTTCTAATAGTGATTGCATGTAAATTCCCATTGTCTTTTTCATTAAGAGGTTGGTGATGTCGATCATCATTAACCCTTAGATAGGTCATTGATTAGTATAATTTCCCATTTCCTTGCACTTGAAGCATTGAAGTGTTGGTGGAGCATTATCTATAGTCTTTTCTCTATTCATGTCATTAGAAACCTTTTAATCATTACTTTGGAACTTAGCTACTTGATAACCTTCTTTTCCACACTTAAAACATTTTCTAGTAACATTTAGACAATCTTTACCATGCTTCTTTCCACACATTGAGCATAAAGAAACATTCACCTTTTTTCACTATCTTTCTGAGGTTTTTCCTTGAACTCCATCTTTCGTTTCTTGTCAAAACCATGAGATGGGCAGGTTACACCAACTTCCAGTTCTACGTTGATAGCACAATGGAAAATTTCATCATATCTATTGAACTCTCTTAGAGCTAATGTCCTTCAAAGACTTGGTTTTAATCCACTGAAGAATCGATCAACTTTATTTTCAGGTTGGATGATAAAGCCAGATGCATACCTTGCAAGTCTTGTAAAATTCACTTCATATATATTGATAGATTCATAATCCTTTTGCATAAGCTCAAGGAACTTGTTTTCCATTTTTTTTTTCAAAGAATACTAGAGAAGTACTTATTAAAAAAAATAATTCCTTGAACTCATCTCATTCCATGGATTTAATTTCATCATGGGGCCTTGTATTCTTAATTAGAGTCCACCACCAGTCTACTTCACCTTCAAACTGGTAAATATCCAGAACGTCTTTTTCATTTTCTGAATAGTGAAGTATGGAAAATTTCATTTCAATGGTACTGATCCATTGTTCAGAAACAAGTGGATCAGAAGACCCATTGATAAAAGGTGGACGTTGCCTCATGAAGGACTCAATAGAATATTGTTCCCTTCTCTGATCATTTGGAAATTCAGAATGATTCATAACTTTTGTAAGTATAGAAATAAGATTTTGTACTCCATATCCCATCACATTTGGTTTCCTGGGTGGGAAATCATTGCATTTTCTATTTCATTGATCAACATGGTTCCTTCGGGTTCCAGTCATCGTCTAAAACCCAAAACGAATAGTGTGAGAGGAAAAAATCATGCTAGGAAAACAACATAATAAAGGGGGTACCTTAAATATCTAACATCTTAGGTTTATTTCGAATATTGTTATCATAATTCTAGTACTATAACCAATACATATACTTATCCTTAGGTACATCCCTAGAAATACCATAGAAATATCACTAGGGATCAAACTAAAGTTCTCGCATCCTAGTTTAAAATGGATAACTAAACCTTTCCACTAATACCAACTGTAGATACCCGTACTTGATGTACATGGAAATTAAATTGATTTTGCAGAATATCTAATACATAACAAAAACAAACACCAAAGGACCATAACATTTTAGTGTTTTCGGAAACTCGGAACATAATCTTATATTCATGGTGAAATATCTTCAACATCTCCCATAAAGATCTTCCCCTTTTATTTTCTTACCTAAAACCTTTATTTATATCCTGGGGAAAAGAAAATATATAAAGGGTGAGCTCAAATTCTCAGTAAGGGTAATCATGTAGAAAATAAAACAAACCATATACATTTAAACTTAAAAACATGAACATAATGATTAAACATCAAAATCTTGAGCAATGACATAATACATGGCAGTACGTAAGGAATAGATCATAATGGAACATAAATAATCATAAAATTGCATGGGAATAAATCATGTAATTGGGGAAAACCATTAAGCACATGATATTATTTCCATAGTAGCCGCTACCAATACCATCATAGTGGACCAAGTCCCTTTCTGAATTGAGTTCACTCCTCGTTCTAGACCTGTAACACTGAACCAGATTAACTTACACTTCTATCCATGTCTGTCTCATTAGATATAAATCTTTACCCAATGAATTGGAGGGAGATTTAGGTCCCACCCATCTCATAATGAAACAATTTTTAAGTGTTCCACAACATAAAAATAAATCATTCATCATAACCCATGAATAAAATGGGTTTCAAAAACATCATCCCATCATAACATAATCCATATAAAACAAATGGATATCATTTCATCATAAGAAAAGTGAAACCATGTAAATAATAGAGAAATTATACTTGAAACATACACATATGAAATAATGTCATGTTAGATGGAAAATGGTTTTGATAAAACACATGAAATGAATTCATGAGGAAAATATCCTTTCTTTTTCAAAATCATCTTCTTTTCACAAAATGCCCTAAAAATTTAATAGAAAAGGTTTTTTATGAAAATATTCATGAAATCTTGTAGAGTAAGCTTCATGAAACGAAGGTGTTATGAAATCTTAAAAATCCATTCATTCCATATAAGTTAAAAAAACCTTCTTCTCATACTTTTGTCGGAAAAGTCAAAAAGTACATTATATGGTAAACAGAAGAAAGTTTTCTTCCATACGATGTGGTAAAAGTAAAAAAGAGTTAAAATGAATTTAAACATACATGGAAGAAAAGTAAACATTTTATGAAAAAAATTTGAGAACATATGGAAATGTATGATAAACATAACCCCAGTAAATACTTACGAATAAACAATCTCGTATTAGAATGAGATTTGAATAATTGTCCCTTATCTTATGTCCAATTTATTCCGTATGTGTCTGACACTCATGTATAATGATTTAAATAATTTCATTTACTTATTACGGAATCATATTCATTGATATGATATCATATATGGTTCACTTATGACTTTATATTACCCGTTCTTTTGTAAATTCCATGTTAAAGCAGTGTTTTGGGTAAAATCGTTTTATTTATCGTACGTGTTTGGACTTGTTGTTCATGATATTATTATTACATAAATAACGATTTAATTACTTACAGAATTTAAATCATGATTTATATATCATATATATTCATTATATATATAACAGATAGATAAATGAAATGAAATACACCGTTCATTGAGACGGTAGGCCGTACGTACGCATGAATGTTGTTTTCCATTCCTTATTGAGTTGAATGGAAGTAATTAGATGACACATATATATATACACAAAAATACAGTAGCTTTTTCATGTCATATATTTCATTATTATTCATTATATATACTTTATAATCATTCTTGAATGGTTAACATGTAGAATGAATCTCATCGCGTCGTGGAGACGGTAATCCGTACGTACGCACGAGCGATGATATCATTCCCATAATTATAGAATTGAATTTGAGTGGATGATATAATAACTAAGAATAAGTATGATGTTATAATAACCATATATATTTATTCTTTACACCATTATACCCACCAAGTAAGGTGGTGGTGGAAAAACTGATTACACCACGGTGTGGAGACGGTATTCCGTACGTACGCACGCACGGTGATTTCATTTTCCATAGGATGGATAGAAGGTGAAATAAGGTTGTTTCATATTTATAATAACATATTAGTATATAAGTAATATTTATTTTATTACATTATAATGAAACAACTAAATAAGAGGAAGTTGTTGAAGATAGAAACTTGAAAGAATCGGTAGAAGAGATTACCTCTTCTTCGGCGCACCTCTTCTAATATTCCTATTAAGGCACTAGATTTGGTCTTTTGAGGAGACCAGAACCTCTATAATTTTCTTAGGGAGGTTGAGAAGGGAAATGGACAGTGTTTGGATGAGATTTAATGTAACAACCTGATATTTTATGATAAGTATTATTTTTAATTTATTTGATGTCATGTGTTTTATGCTACAACAAGATTATCTTGCGCTTTTCGCAACACCGTATTAGCTTGCAGTATACGGAACACCATTCTTAGATTGTGTTACAAACAATTTCAAGTTTGTTTTATAATAGTTATTCTACGCAAAATTGAGTGTATATATATATATATATTAAATGTATAAATGAAATATGGTTGGATTCTGTTATAAGAAACAATGAAGGATTCTTGCACAACACGAAACCCTGACTTGGCTTGCATTACACACAATCACAACTTTCCTCGATAGCATGTGTTGTACGCAATATCAGGTTTCACTAAACAATGATATATGGTTTTAATATTATTATGAACTATCCATTATGAATATTATTAACTACATTTTTAATTTTATAACCTTATTATTCATCTTACACATTTTCTAGAACATTGTATAACAACAAAATAATTTTTTTCGGGTAAAATAAGTATTTTTTAAAAAATGCAGTTTTGCCCCCTTTTGATGGCGCACCAACATTAAATATAGTTTTTGACATGTTTATAAGTTCAATTTTACAAATTAAATTATAATATTGAATCAAGATATAAAAATTTACATTGGATAAAGTTTTGATATTTTTCTGATAACTATCATATTTTAATGAATTGTAAAAACACGCTATATTTTAATTAAAAAAACTTTTTCATCGTAATAATTTATATAGTTAAATTATTATATTGAATGGTTTTAAAGTATAAATAGAATATATTTTTACCATTTAATATAATTTATTTCAATATAATTTATTTTACCTTAAATTCGTAGGTTAAATCAATTCAATCTTTTGAAATGTTTTAAAGAAAAACCCGTTTTCTTTCGACAACAGGATTAATTTTAATTTAATTTATGAAAATTTTGTGTGTTGAATTTGGAAAAATATATTCCATATTTGGAATCAGTGGGTCGAAATTATGTTAATAAGCTAATTTTTATTTTTGGGCATTATGAATAGTAACTACGGTAAATTTTATTAACCATAGTTAAAGGTAAATCGGGTAATTAAGGGTAAATATAAGATTATAAAATTATCATAACACCTGAAAAAATTATATTGTATGGATAAAATTATACCTATATCACCTAAGGGTCAGAATAGATTCATTTTATGGACTTGTTTCCTTGAAAATAATTTAATAATTATTAAAACCAAAGAATGTGACAACCTGTCACTCTCTTAAATCTTATAAGTATATTAATTTTAATTTAGTGATAAACATCATGAAACATAGAAAATGAATAGTCTCTCGAAATATAATAAAATTATCTACAACGTATGAATTTAATTATAATTTTTAGGGATTAAATAATTATTATTAATTGTGACACAATAGTGATGCAGAATTTGTTTATCTAGTGAAAAATCAAGAATATAGTTTTTATTAAACTAATAGTCACAATAAAAGGCACCAAACCCTGACCAAAACTTATTTTTCATGTAAAGGTAAACCATAATCATCCAATGGTCTAATAGTTGACCATTTTTAGCCTTATAAAAGCGATTATGACACTTACATTATTTTATTGTAAATGATCTCAAAGTTGTCACCTTCATAATTTAAAAAATATAATAATTTAAATATTGTGATTTTAAGATGATAAATTCGAGTAAATGTTTTATTTTGAATGTTAATAGCTTTATCTTTATCATAGAATTTTATTTTTAATTTTTATGAAATAAATAAGTATATTAAATAATTATACAATAATGTTGTAGTAATTATTTTATTAAGAGATAAACCAAATATATGGTTTTAAAAATAATAAAATAAATATTATATGAACTATTTAATGTTCTCCACTAATTTTCTATATACATATGACATTTTAAAAATCTATTAATTCTTTTAGTTAGAACATATCTTCTGTATATATTTTATTTAAATTCAAATAAATAAATAGTGTCAGAATTGACACTATTGTTATTTTATAAAAATAACCTATTATAAAATTGTTTAAAAATCACTATAATCTTTAAAGATTTTAAATTTAAATTTATATGGTATAAAATGTTATAATTTATCCAATTATGGAAAATTAACAATAAATAATTAATTATTTGTTATAATTTAAAATTTAGAATTTTATTAGCACAAATAAAATTAAATTGATTAAATAAGGATAAATCAAGTTGATAATGTTTAAAATAAATTCCTAAGACGTATAAATTTCATTGGTTGATGATATTACAACCCTATTTCATCTATTCTTCGTATATGTGTCATTTTGGATGTTTTTATGTGGGGTTGTGATTTAATATAAACTAATATTTCTTATATTTCCAAAGGTGCCCCTCTCCTCCCTTATAAAAGGGAACCTCCTCCCTCTCTTCCTCACACCACTTTGAGCATTAAAGCTTGGAGTAACCCTGCCAAATTATCTTCTCCACTTCACTAGAAACATCATAGAGGTCCTGGTCTACTTCAAAGACCAATATTAGTGCCATAAGAGGAGGTTTCAAAGAGGCGTATCGAAGAAGAGGTAAGATCTATTACCGATTCTTTCAAATTTATTTCTTCTTCTACCTCCTCTTATTTAGTTGTTTCATTATATTGTAATAACAACAGTATCACTAATATAATGATATGTTATTATAAATATGAAACAACCCTATTTCACCATCTATCCATCCTACGGAAAATGAAATCACCACACGTGCGTACGTACGGAATACCGTCTCCACGCCGTGGTGTAATCTGTTTTTACACCACCACCTTACTTGGATGGGTATAATGGTTTAAAGAAGAAATAAATATAATTATCATAACATCATACTGATTCTATGATATTAGATCATTCACTCCAAATCTATTCAATAAATATGGGTACGATATCATCGCTCGTGTGTACATACGGATTACCGTCTCCACGACGCGATGAGATTCATTTTCCATGATAACAATTCAAGAATGGTTATAAATTATATATAATAAATAATCATGAAATATATGATATAATAATTCTGTTTTATTTATGTATATATATATGTATGTCATATACTTAATTCCATTCAATTCAATAAGGAAACGAAAACAGTGTTCATGTGTACGTACGGCCTACCGTCTCTATGAACGGTGTATTTCTTTCCATTTATCGATCTATTATATATATGAATATTCTAAATATATATTATATATAAATCATGTTTTATATTTTGGAATTAATTAATCGTGATCTATGTAATCATATGAATAATTACAAGTCAAAACACGGACGACAAATGAAACGATTTTACCCAAAACGTTCTTTAACATGGAATTTACAAATGAACGGGTAATATAAAGTCATAAGTGAACCATATATGATATCATAACAATGAATATGATTCTGTTATAAGTCAATGACATTATTTAAATCATTATACATGAGGTTAGGATCCATACGAAGCATACCAGACCTAAGGTAAGGGAAAAAATTTCAATCTCATTTTTTTATTCGTGATTGCTTATACGTAAGTATTTACTGGGGCTACGTTTATCATCCATGACCATGTTTACTTAAAATTTTTTCATAAAATGTTTACTAATCTTCCATGAATTTTTAAAGTTTTTTACCCTTTATTGAATTTTTACAACATTGTATGAATGGAATCTTTCTATTGGTTATCATATAAGGTACTTTTTTACTTTTCCGGCAAAAGTACGAGGAGAATGTTATTTTTAACTTATACGGTGTGAACGGATTTTTACGGTTTCATAATGCCTCATTTTTAAGAAGCTAACTCTACAATATTTCATGATTATTTTCAATTAAACTCTTTTCTTCTAAAATTGCATTGCATTTTGTGAAAATAAAATGATTTTGAAGAAGAAAGGATATTTTCCTAAAGAATTCATTTCAAGTGTTTTATCAAAACCATTTTCATCTAAGATGACATTATTTAATATGTGTATGTTTCAAGTATAAAGTCTATATGATATACATGGTTTCACTTCTCTTATGATGAAATGAACTCTATTTATTTTATATGGATTATGAGATGATTGGATGATGTTTATGAAACCCATTTTATCCGTTGGGTTATTATGAATGATGTATGTTTATTTTGTGGCACATGTAAGAATGATTTCATTATGAGATGGGTGGGACCTATATCTCCCTCCAATGCATTGGGTAAAGATTTTTATCTCATGAGATAGACATGGCTGGAATGGTAAGTTAATCCAGTTCAGTGTTACAGGACTGAAATGAGGAGTGAACTCGATTCAGAAAGGGACTTTGTACACTAAGATGGTCTTGGCAGTAATCCCTTGGCTACTATGGAAATCATAACATGTGTTGAATGGTTTCCAAAATTACATTTTTTATTCGCATTATATTTTATCATGGTTTATGTTCCATTATGATATATTCCTTACATACTTCCACGATTTATGTCTTTGCTCATGATTTTGATGTTTAAATTTAATGTTCATCTTTTTGTTTTCAAATGTTTATGGATTTTTTTATGTTCTCTATATTTTCCCTTACTGAGCATTTGAGCTCACCCTTTTTATGTTTTATTTTCCCCAGGAAATAAAGAAATGTTTTAGGTAATGAAACCAAAAGGGGAAGATCATTATGGGAGTTGTTGAAGATCATTCAACATGATTAGAAGTTTATATTCCAAGTTTCCAAAGACACTAAAATATTACGATACTTGTGTGTCTGTTTTTGTTATGTATAAATTATTCCCTAAAAGTAATGTAATTTCCATGTAGATCAAGCTTTGAGTCTCTATAGATGGTATCAGAGGAAAGGTTTAGTTATCCTTTGGAAACTAGTATGCAAAAACATTAGTGAGATCCCTAAAAATATTTCTAAGGTATGTCTAGGGATGTCCCTAAGGATAAGTATACGTATAAGATATAGTCCTAAAACAATGGTAACGATCTTAGAATTTAATCTAAGATGTTATATATTGAGGGTAAACTTCCTTTACTATGTTGATTTCCTTAGCATGATTTTTTCCTCTCACACTATTCTTTTTTGGTTTTAGAAAATGGCTGGAAACAGGAAGATTCACGATAATGGAGGATATGACGGACAATGGAATGATATTCTTCTTGGGAAACCAAATGAAATGGGATTTGGAAGTCCAAACATCATTATTATGCTGAATCAACAATCTCATAATATGATCAATAAACTCAAATTTGGTAAGTTTCCTGACTTGGCTAATAAGAGAAAGATGGAGTTTAATGATGATCATAGAGGAAAGAAAGTTCAATTTATCCTATGTAAATCATGTGGGAAGAGGCATCAAGGAGAATGTTTCAAAGGAACTGGATGATTCTTTGGGTGTGGAAATTAAGGACACAAAGCCAGTAAGTGCAAAGGAAAAGTTTCAGTTAACACCATGGACAAGGATAATGGTATTTCTATGACAACAAAAATGGTTAAATGTTTTAAATTTGGAACGTACGGGAATTATGCAAACCAATGCCCTAAGGGAATGTCTTGTGAAGAGAATCAGTATGGTCTTATGAGTAGTATTTATGTTGATGATAATGAAGACACTACAAATGATTTGTGAGATGAGAGAATTATTGATGCTCGGTCAATGGTTTAAGAAGGTAGTGGAATGATTACATCTTTATCAAGTGTAATGTTGTATAAGTAATCTCATGGTACTATGGAATAAAGAGACATCTAAGGATTGTTACATTGTTTTCTTTCCTTATGTTTTGAAAGTATATGATGAATGGTACCAGTGACCATGAAAGGTTATTCAGATATTTTTGGAAAGTTTGTGGTATGCGCATAATGAAGGGATAAAGAGAAAAATAAATGTTTGATATTATTCATGAGCTCATGAGTGATGTAAGGAGAAGGTCATATCATGATTTGAGTATATATAATTTTTGTGATTTTGAAATGTTTAAAGAGTTAACTTTTGACAACATTCATGTTTTCACTAAGGTTCAATGGGTATTCATTTTTCAAGAGAATACATGATTAAGGTATTCACATGATTGGAATGTGACCAACAAGATATATGGCAGATAAATGATAGTATTCAAATGCTTGGTTGATGACATTTCAAGTGATCGTTTTCTTTATACTATGAGATTGGACATATGTATTTTGGATAAGCCTAAATATTGGAATGAATTATGTTGGACATAATTTAGTATTTTTTAAGGCTATATTTTTTTCCGATATTATTTATAATGTAGTTTTAGAAAAAGTACAACCCACAGGACGTGCGACATCCCATCGCGTCGGACAAGGCTATGGGAATCGAACCCACAACCGAAGTGTGACTGGCCTTTATCGCCTTCCACTGGCCTACAAGAAGTCCATGGTTAGTTGAAACTAGTTTTATTTTATGAAGTGGTATGATATATGAATTATAAGTTCATTTTTGGAACCATATACGATTAATCTTACCATAAGATGGACTTATAACTTTTGATAACCTTTTTTATGAAACAGATGGAATGAACCATCATTCTATCACATGACTTCCTAAAACATCATGAATAACAAATTAGACTTAATTTCTTTGAGGGATGAATCGGAAATTGTTCAAAGCACGAACAAAAGTGAGATTTTACCAAAATCAAGCAAGTATTTCTTCTAATTCAAAATTTTCATCTTTAGGGAAATGATATTGAAAAACAAAAATGTTGTCCTAGTGCTCTTATATCCAATAAATCAGATGGTACCTTAGATCATCACAAATTTATGGCTTTGTGATTGATGGATTTTTCATAGCAATGTTCTCTACCACTCTCCATCGTAACTTCATGGTTAGATTTTTCTTCCATATCCATATTTTCACCTATATTCTCCTACGAGGAAACCCAGTGATGAGTTAATTTGGGTAACCGTTACATTTCATACTTTAGTTATTAAAGAAATGTTTTGGTATTCCTTTTTATGATGTGGGTTTCTATTAAAGAAAATTTCAAGTAGTAAACCATTTATAACCCCGACGAATTTCGAGGGCGAAATTCATTTTAAGTGGGGTAGAATGTAACAACCTGATATTTTATGATATGTATTATTTTTAATTTATTTGATTTCATGTGTTTTATACTACAACAATATTATCTTGAACTTTACGCAACACCATATTAGCTTGCAGTATATGCAACACCATTCTTAGATTGTGTTACAAACAATTTCATGTTTGTTTTATAATAGTCATTCTATGCAACATTGAGTGTATATATATATATATATTAAATGTATAAATGAAATATAGTTGGATTCTGTTATATGAAACAACGAAGTATTCTTTCACAACATGCAACCCTAACTTGGCTTGCATTACACGCAATCACGACTTTCCTCGATAGCGTGTGTTGTACACAATATCAGATTTCACTAAACAATGATATATGGTTATAATATTATAATGAACTAGCCATTATAAATAGTATTAACTAATTTTTGAATTTTAGAACTTTATTATTCATCTTAAACATTTTCTAGAACATGTTATAAGAACTAAATAAATTTTTTCGGGTAAAATATTTATTTTTCAAAAAATGCAGTTTTGCCGCCTTTTGATTGCGCACCCAAATTAAATATAGTTTTTGACATGTTTATAAGTTCAATTTTACAAAATAAAATTATAATTTTGAATCAGGATATAAAAATTTACATTGGATAATGTTTTGATATTTTTCTGATAACATTCATATTTTAATGAATAGTAAAAACACGCTATATTTTAATTAAAAACTACTTTTTTCATCATAATAATTTATATAGTGAAATTATAATATTGTATGGTTTTAAAGTATAAGTAGAATATATTTTTACCATTTAATATAATGTATGTCAGTAGCATTGATTTTACCTTGAATTCGTAGGTTAAATCAATTCAATCTTTTGCAATGTTTTAAAGAAAACCTGTTTACTTTCGACAATGGAATTAATTTTAATTTACTTTCTGCAACTGTTGTGTATTGAATTTGGAAAAATATAATCCATATTTGGAATCATTGCATCCAAATTATTTTAATAAGTTACTTTTTATTTTTGGGCATTATGAATAGTAACGACGGTAACTTTTATATACCGTAGTTAAAGATAAATCGGGTAATTAAGGGTAAATATAACATTATAAAATTACCCCAACACCTTTCGAAATTATATGGGATGGCTAAAAGTCTACCCATATCACCTAAGTGTCGGAATAGATTCATTTTACGGACATGTTTTCTTGAAAATAATTTAATTATTATTAAAACCAAAGAAAGTGACAACATGTCACTCTCTTAAATCTTTTAAGTATATTAATTTTACTTTAGTGATAAACATAATGAAACTTCGAAAATGAATAGTATCCAGAAAGCTAATAAAATTATCTACATCATATGAATTTAATTATACTTTTTAGGGAATAAATAATTATCATTAATTGTGACATAATAGTGATGCAGAAATTCTTTATCTAGTGAAAAATCAAGAATAGAGTTTTTATTAAACTAATAGTGACCATAAAAGGCACAAAACCCTGATCAAAACTTATTGTTCATGTACCTATAAACCATAATTATCTAATGGTCGAATAGTTGACCATTTGGAGCCTTATAAAAGTGATTATGGCACTTATATTATTTTATTTATAATGATGCCAAAGTTGTCACCTTCATAATTTAATAAATATAACAATTTAAATATTGTGATTTTACGATGATAAATTCAAGAAAAGGTATTATTGTGAACTTTAATGGATTTATGTTCATCATAGAATTTTATTTGTAATTTTTATGCAACAAATAAGTATATTAAATAATTATACAAAAATGTTGTAGTAATTATTTTATTAAGAGATAAACCAAATAAATGGTTTTAAAAATAATAAAATAAATATTATATGAACTATTTAATGTGATCCACTAATTTTCTAGATACATATGACCTTTTATTAATCTATTAAAGCTTTCATTTAGAACATATATTCTGTATATATTTTATTTAAATTCAAATAAATAAATAGTATCAAAATTGACACTATTGTTATTTTATAAAAATATCATATTATAAAATTGTTTAAAAATCACAAAAATATTTAAAAATTATAAATATAAATTTATATGGTCTTAAATGTTATAAAGTATCCAATTATTGAAAATTCACAACAAATAAGTAATTATTTGTTATAATTTAAAATTTAGAATGTTATCACCGCAAATAAAATTAAATTGATTAAATAAGGATAAATGAAGTTGATAATGTTTAAAATAAATTTCTATCATGTATAAATTTTATTGGTTGATGATATTACAACACTATCTCATCTAATATTAGGATATGAGTCATTGTGAAGTTTTTATGTGGGTTTGGGATTTTATATAAATTAATATTTCTTATATTTCTAAAGGTGCCCCTCTCCTCCCTTATAAAAGGGCACCACCTCCGTCTCTTCCTCACACCACATTGAGCATTCAACCTCGGCCAAACCCTGAAAAATTCTCTTCTCCACTTTCCTAGAAACATCCTAGAGGACCTGGACTACTTCAAAGACCAATCTTAGTGCCATAAGAGGAGGTTTCAAGAGGCGTATCGAAGAAGAGGTAATATCCGTTACCGATTCTTTCAAATTTATTTCTTCTTCTACCTCATTTTCTTTAGTTGTTTCATTATATTGTAATAACATAAGTATCACTAATATACTGATATGTTATTATAAATATGAAACAACCCTATCTCATCATCTATCTATCCTACGGAAAACAAAATCACCACGTGTGCGTACGTACAGAATACCGTCTCCACGCCGTGGTGTAATCTGTTTTTCCACCACCAGCTTACATAGATGGGTATAATGGTGTAAAGAATAAATAAATATTATTATTATATCATAATACTGATTATATGATATTAGGTCATTCACTCCAATTTTATTCAATAAATATGGGAACGATATCATCGCTCGTGCGTACGTACGGATTACCGTCTCCACGACACGATGAGATTCATTTTGCATGTTTACAATTCAAGAATGATTATAAAGTATATATAATCAATAATCATGAAATATTTGACATAATAATTCTGCTCTATTTATGTATATATATGTATGTCATATACTTAATTCCATTAAATTCAATAACGAAACGAAAATAGTGTTCATGCGTACGTACGGCCTACCGTCTCCAGAAACGGTGTATTTCATTCCATTTATCGATCTATTATATATATATGTATATTCTAAATATATATTATATATAAATATTTTTTTATATTTTGGAATTAATTAATCATGATCTATGTAATCATATGAATAATTACAAGTCAAAACACGGACAATAAATGAAATGATTTTACCCAAAACACTATTTAACATTGAATTTACAAAAGAACAGGTAATATAAAGTCATAAGTAAACCATATATGATATCATAACAATAAATATGATTCTTTTATAAGTCAATGACATTATTTAAATCATTATACAGGAGGTTCGGATCCATGCGAAGCATATCGGACCTAAGGTAAGGGAAAAATTTCAATCTCATATTTTATCCGAGATTGCTTATACGTAAGTATTTACTGGGGCTACGTTTATCTTCCATGACCATGTTTACTAAAAATGTTTTCATAAAATGCTTACTAGTCTTCCATTAATTTTTAAAGTTATTTTTACCCTTTATTTAATTTTTACCACATTGTACGAATAGAATCATTCAATTGGTTATCATATAAGGTACTTGTTGACTTTTCCGAAAAAAGTATGGGGAGAATGTTATTTTTAACTTATACGGTGTGAACGGATTTTTACAGTTTCATAACACCTAATTTTTAAGAAGCTTACTATGAAATATTTCATTATTATTTTCAACAAAACCCTTTTATTCTAAAATTTCTTGGCATTTTGTGAAAATAAAATGCTTTTGAAGAAGAAAGGATATTTTTCTAATGAATTCATTTCAAGTGTTTTATCAAAACCATTTTCATCTAAGATAACATTATTTCATATGTGTATGTTTCAAGTATCATGTCTCTATGATTTACATGGCATAACTTTTATTATTATGAAATGATATCCATTTCTTTTATATAGGTTATGTGATGATGGGATGATGTTTATGAAACCCATTTTATTCGTTGGGTTATTATGAATGATGTATGTTTATTTTTTGGCACAATTACGAATGATTTCATTATGAGATGGGTGATACCTATATCTCCCTCCAATGCATTGGGTAAATATTTATATCTCATGAGATATACATTACTGGAACGGTAACTTAATCCGGTTCAATGTTATTGGACTGAAACTAGGAGTGAACTCGATTCAGAAAGGGACTTTGTCCAATAAGATGGTCTTAGCAGTAATGCCTTGGCTACTATGGAAATCATAACATGTGCTGAATGGTTTCCACAATTACATGTTTTATTCCCATTATAGTTAATCATGGTTGATGTCCCATTATGATATATGCCTTACAAACTTCCACGATTTATGCCTTCGCACAAGATTTTGATGTTTAAATTTCATGTTCATGTTTTTGTTTTCAAATGTTTATGGATTGTTTTATGTTCTCTATTTTTTCCCTTAATGAGAATTTGAGCTCAAACTTTTTATGTTTTATT
The DNA here is from genome assembly GCA_963277665.1 of Viscum album. Lineage (NCBI taxonomy): Eukaryota > Viridiplantae > Streptophyta > Magnoliopsida > Santalales > Viscaceae > Viscum > Viscum album. Next base: position 309,932,327 of record OY728158.1, read on the forward strand.
TTCCCCATGAAATAAATAAAGGTTTTAGGTAAGGAAACAAAAAGGGGAAGATCATTATGGGAGTTGTTCATTATCTTTCAACATGATTAGAAGTTTATATTCCAAGTTTCCAAAGACACTAAAATATTACGATCCTTGTGTGTCTGTTTTTGTTGTATATTAATTATTCATAAAAATTACTGTAATTTCCATGTATGTCAAGCTTCGAGTCTCTACATATAAGGCTCAAAATTGTGTAAAGAGAAGAGGGAGGAGGTTCCCTTTTATAAGGGAGGGGCACCTTATAAAAAACGTAAAATATTATTTTATAGTAAAGTCATATTCCATTTATAATAGCTCCAAATTGATTTTTCTAGAATCTAAAGTGGGGATGGATCGAAATAATCTCAACCAATAGGTTTTAGACAAGTTTAGGTTACTATTTTAACCTTATCTTTTAGATTTAACTCTAAGTTAAATAATTTAACTTTTACAATGTCTTCTTGTTTTCTTATACTATATGGTTAATAAACATACTATAACAAGACAAACGAACCCCAAATGGTTATTTATTAATATATATAACCATATCTATGTCATTTTTCCAAACCTTAGATTTTTAGGCATATAATGACAATTAATAATATAATATTTGTTTTATAAACTATTTTATGTCAATTTTGACACTATTTCGCAATTGAAAATCATAAAAACATGATTAGTTCGAAAAAAGTTAATTATATAAATACTAACATGTCATATTTACCTATAAAATTAGTGGAATTCATAAAAAGTCCCAAATTACATTTATTTAGATATTTATAATATCAATTATTTTAATATTTCATTATTTAGGTAATTACTGCATCACCATTGTGTCATAAATAAATTAAATTATTTAATGTTCTAAAATTATAAATAAAATACCATTATGTAGGAAATCTTTTTATATTTCTAATGAATATTTATAGTCTAATTTATATCATGTATAACACTATATTAAAAAAAATTTAGTTATTAAACATTGATTTTTACTATTTTAACTCATTTTTAAATAAAATAATAATAAATGTCCTAATATAATCAATATAAACCTAAAGGGTAATATTTTATTCCTAATATTTTTATTGGTTGAAATAAACTTATCCAATAGAATTAGGACATCTGTTACGGTAAAAATAATATCATTTTTACCCTTAATTACACTATTTACTTTTAACCGTGGTAAATAAATGTAAAAAGTTACTATTCACTAAAAATTATTTTTATCTTATTGAACCACTTTTTAATCCTTGATATTAACCATGTCTCTCGAACTTTCTAAATTCCAGTCATAGAAGTGGAAAAGTTATGTTTTATGTAAATTTTCAAATTCTCTTTGGAGGTGGGTAAAAGACGGTGAAAAGTTCAATAAAAAATTTTATATATCTAAAATTATTATAAAATGACTCAAATGAATTACATTGAACTTATATAGGTATTATGTATCAATTTTTACCTAAAATAAATTTAAATAAAATAAATAATTATTTAAATAAAATTCGGTTTTTAAATAGTAACCTAGTGTTTTCACTATTCATAAAAAATTGAAATTTTTCAGAAAAATATCAAAAATTCACCCTAGGATAATTTTTATATTCCGAATCCAAAAAAGTAGTCCATTTTGCAAGATAAAATATATAAATTTCAAAAATTGTGTATTACTACTCATAATGGCTAGTTTATATAATATTTTTATAACATGTCATTGTTTAGTGAAACTCGGTATTGCGTACAACTCATGCTATCATGGAAGGTCACGATTATGTATAATGAAAGCCATATCAGGGTTGTGTGTAGTGAAAGATTCATTCGTTGTTTCGTATAATATAATCCAACCATATTTCATTTATACATTGAATATATATATATATACATACACTCAATGTTGCATAAAATAACATCTATCATACGAACTTGAAATTGTGTGTAACACGATCCAAGATTAGTGTTGTGTATACTGCAAGCTAATACGGTGTTGCGTATAGTGCAAGATAATCTTGGTGTAGAATACAACAAAATATATGAATGATAGTAAATAAAATATATCTTATAAAATCTCGGGGTGTTACAAACAACCTTGTGGTAATAATTTCATTACCTTTTAGGGATATTTTTCACCATTTTTATTATGTTTTTATTCTTTGAATGTTTTTTTTATGGATGATTGTGATCTATTGTGAGTGTGTGTATAGACTATGAGACTTTTTTTAGTGTTTGAGTCCATAAGTTATCCAGTATCTTGTTGACCATGTAGATTATGGTTACATGTGTTGTTTTTTATAACAAATTCCCATTGATGAAGTGTTATGCATTTATTTTATGATTTTTTATGTTACGTGTATACCATTAATTTTGTTTTATTTTTCTTGTTGTTATCAGTATGTGTGTATCATCCAACCTCAAAATCCACATAGAGATCCTTGAAATGGTGTCCATAAGACATCAAGCATGTCTCCCCATATTCCAGAGGCTACCAAATATATTTATAGATTACATAGGAGAACATGGGTATATAATAAATAATAAAATACATGTAGTAATAACAAATAGACGATTACAGGATAATAATAAACCATGCCATATAAATATACAAGACTAAGATGAATCGTAAATAGATTCAAAAATTATGATGACGTTAATTTCATGCAGTAATGAATAATAGGTACCTTGGATCCAAGGGGAAAAACCTTATACAAAATTTCATACAGAAATAATCAAAAAGACCAAAAGCTGTAACTACTTGTGTTGAGAGAAAAGGTGCAATCCTTTACTCATATTCCACATCCTAGAACTAAAAATTGCCCTTTAGAAATTGGATGTTTCCCCTTATATTTACTTACAACCATGAATTGTGCTTGGATACTAAAGGTGACCCATGGAGTGTGTGAGTTATACCCATTATGTCACCATAACCCATGTCTAGATCAAACCATTATGTGCAATAGAAAATGGGTAGTGTGACAATAATATTAAATAGATGTTAATAATAAACAATTATGAACTAGCTTCCACCTAGATTCTTAGTCTCCACTACCTGCTTTGGCCTAATCCATATTTATAAGCTTTAGGGAACCTTTATCAGAGTAACAACTTATGTATAATGGACATTATACCTAAATAGTCACATGTATAAAGACCCTAAGATTGTGATTTTTCTTTGCCGACACATCCCTATGATATAAATCAAGAAATGTTATAATTTAATTATTTGTCATCAAATGAATACTAGAAAAAAGAAAATGTCAAATCTAGCACTGCATCTAAAGTTCATAAAATAAACACATAAAATGAATACCATGTATCACTCTTGACATTGTTTAAGCATGAACCTATGAGCATGTCCCAAGAATCACACCTAGGGGACCGAGTCTCACTCTAGGAATGGTATAACCATCATCCCAATGATCTCATCTATCATGCCTCCAATAGGGTACTAGTGTCACAAATGATTATAAATATTCCACCATGAGAACCCATATAAGACAAGAGGAGTGTCTCTCCTAGTGCATCCAATGGATCCATGTACCATCACAGTGATCCCATCAATAATTTCTTTATGTTGGAACTTGTATTCATGACCAAATCACAAGCAGTTAGGGAATCGAAATGAACATTACATGTCATCAACAAGGAATAACATGTATAAAAAATTATAAATGATATCTAATTCATTTATTCAATTCCAACAAAAATGGAATAAGGTATAATACAATTTTAAATAAGCATATGGAATGAGGTATAAGGAAAAAATCATAAAGCCTAAGTCATACTCATATCTATTTAATTATTATTTAAATTCATAATTCAACAACATTTTCACAAGGGAAACTCAAACCTCAATAGCTATTTTATAAATTAGAGAAATCATAAAAGACTAACAAGGAAGGTCACAACCATAGGGGTGGCTCAAATCAATGTGAACAACCTAGAATGAGTTTTTTTGGTAGGCTATGGTCACAATAAACATAAGAATTCCATTATATTAATGGAATTAAAATCCTATATGCATCACCATAAAGGAATGGAGAGCTTAAAAATGTTTCCCAATGTTAATGAAATGAAACATTATGGAATGGAGATAGAACCCATATATTAGGTTTGTGTGCTCTCCTCATCCAAAGTCGACAATTGAAACAATCTGAAAGAGATATATCATAAGAATAATTAAATTCCCCAAATATAGGGAAAAATATCTCACAAAGAAATATCTAAATAAATGGAAGTTAATATTTAAATAGTAGTATGAGGAGTATATAGCTTACCCAATGATTTCCAATCCATATGGTGGTGAATAAAATAGATGAAGGAAGAGGGAGATAACAAGATCTCTTGGAGGACAAGAGGAGCAGAACTCATGTTACTCATAGAGAAGGAAAAAAAGTTGGGAAGAGAAATTAGGGGTAGTATAAAATTTCATTTGAAGATATTTAAATCCATTTTAATTACTGTTATGCACAGTTTGACTACATCGTTATCCAAAATGTCTGTCATCCATGTACCAGTTCTACTTAAGAAGGGACCCTACACATGAATGTCACTCTATTTGGATAACCGTGAATAGGCCATGCATGAATACACATTACCAACCCTTATTCTACCTACCTAATAACATTACCTGTTACCGAGGGATTCAAAAAAAAAACCATGCATCTTCTCTGGAGAAATCGATAGCCCACATGGTTGAGTCACACAGTTAGCTCTAATGGAACGGTAACTGTGAATCTTAGATCTTCTTCCCATTTTTATTGAACTCCACTATCTGACTGAGCCCCAGACTAACCTATACCACTCTATATCCATTTGATCCCATTAAAATTTGAGATTTTAAGGTTTTTAATTGTAACACAAGGATCCATACCTCGAAAAAAATCTAAGAAATTATAACCTCCCCTCTTTAAAGAAACACACCCTTGGGTTGGACTTATATGGGTAAAGAGGCATTGAGTGAGAATATGTCCATACACTATGCACATACATCAACCTACCACTCCCTTTTAACTTCATTTTCAAATCCATGTTATAATATCCCCTCGTCCAGTAGGGCATACATACCTTAGATATACTTCATGCTCGGATCAATGATGCGTGTCGGATGATCCTTAGTGGATGCATTGTCTTCAATATCAATATCCTTGGGGTCAAACTAAGGATATGGGTTGTAATGATAGTGATTAAGAAATGATATATCAAAGACATCATTCATTTAATCGTACCTATATGGTAACTGTAATCGATGGGCTACCTGCATGACTCTCTCCATGATCTTGAAAGTCCTAATATATCGAGGAAATTACATTATTTGTATTTGAATTCGTTTATGACCAAACCTATGATAAAATGAATGGAATACATTATGTAAAACCTAAAACTGAAGGCGTCAATGTAAAAGATCAGTATATTACTTCTACTCTAACTGATCTATTGACATACACTTATAAATCAGCTAAACCTTCTATGAAATTAATGAAACAAGACGATGAACCAGTAGTGTTGCCTCACCAGCCTCTAACTTGCATAGTGTTGGACAAAAAATCCTATCATAAAGGTGATAATATCAATCCATATTAATTTTATCGAGAAATATATTATTGTCGGAAAACTCAAAAGGATGTATATGATTCTCCCCTAATCCTTTAATGTCAAGGATACAAGCCCGAAAATATTCCCTTAACCCTATATCATCTGCTCGAGATGGCCTTTGGTTTGAGGGTGATATGTTGAACTCAAGATCACGTGTGAACTACTAACTTTTGAAACCTTCAACAAAACTGTGATTTAAAATGAGCAACTAGGCCTGATATGATATAACATGGAACACTATGATGGTCCATATCTCTCAAATATATATCCTTTTAAACTCATCAACTAACAAGGTATCTTGGATAGGTAAGAAGTGTTAAACCTTACTCAACCTATGGATGATCACCCATACTACATCACTAACTTGAGGGGATATCAGAAAAACCATCATGATGGAAATGGTGATGAATTTACATTTTAACTGTGGAATGGATATAATCTATAAAATTTTATCTAGTTGTTAGTGCTCAACATTCACCTATAGAGAGGTGTAATAGTGAGTGATAAAACCTCTGATCTTCCTCTTCATACCCAACTGAAAATGCAGATAGCATACATATCATTACATCTTGTTAATCTTGAACTGAAGTTCCCAAAAATAAAAATGAGATTCTCTCACTAAATCTTCTCATATATCATAAGGCACCCGGAGACACCCACATTAGACTATAGTCTAATTCTCATCAACAAAACGACAATGATATGAGTTCTCACATGATGTGATCTCTCTTAGGAATAATCCATCAAGAACAGAATGTTTTCTCTTATACACCTGCTCTTGAAGAGAATATATCACTTCTATAGCTACAATAATAGGTCAGTCCTAAAATTCCTAAACCTCTATGTGTGTCTTAAATAACAAATCCAACAAAAACCATACATTTTTTTCTATTTGGAAGGCATGTGTGCATGTCTTTTAGCTTAGGGTGTCAGCCACATCATTACCCTCTTTGGGTATATAAGCAAGATCAAAGTTGAATGAATGTGTGTATTCTACCACTATTATGCCTTAGATTCATGTCTTTCTCTGTGGTGATATATTTCATACATTGTGATCCTTGTAATCCAAAAAAACTCTTCCAAATGATAAATACAGTGACTGTATAGAGATAAAACCATAGCTAATAGAATAAGTTCATACATAGGTTAGTTCCACTCACTATGTCATAGCTACCAGGACTCATCTGATACAAAAATATCTCCCAACATCAAAACCTCTCCCAACCTAATCATTGAAGCCTCAAGATAGACTTTATAGCTCTTTCCATGCTCTGGTAGGATTAGTATTGGTACTGAATTTAGTTTCCCTTTAAATTCATGAAATTTTACCTCAAATACTTTATTAAAGAATAACATAAACTCCTTTCATTATCTATCCTATAAGAGTCCCTTGGAAGCGTGAAGTGACCTAGATGAATTTTTATAATAGCCATCCATCCACGATAAATTGATTATATCAAAATAATTATTTGGATTCTCTTAAAAGACCATGGTTCTCACTTTATATGGGTCAATAGATAGTCTTACCTCTGAAATAATATGTCCCATGAAGTGAACTGTATTGATCCAGAAGTGGCATTTATTAATCTTATCATATAACTAGTTATCTTTCAGTGTATCTAAAATGACCTTAAGGTGGTTGGAATTGTTTTGTCTCATTAAATAATACATGAAGATGTAATCTATGAAAACCAACTTAAATGAATCATTTTATGTATGAAAAACATGATTTATTAGAGCCATAAAAACTGTTGACATGTTTCTAAGGTCAAACAAAATAACCAAATACATTTCCAATTTGTACATACTCTGGAACACTATATGTGGTATGTCCAATGGTCTCATAGACACTTGATGGTAGCTTGACCGTAAAATGAGATTGTATAGGGATTTTTTCCCATAGATCTAGTTGATGTGTTTATTTATTCACGGTAATGGATATTGGAGATTCACTATAAGCTGGTTTAACTATCTATAATCCTCGCACAACATGATAGTATTATCTTCCTTCTAGGAAAAAAGGATAGGTGAACGACATGTTAATGTCATGGTTTACATAACACCCTTTGATTCTATACCTTATAACATCTTATTGAGTTCATGGAGATCAATAGGTGTTATCCTATAGGGAGGAGTATAAACTACTTCCACACCTAACACTATCTTGATGGTCATCCCCACCTCCCTCTATGAAGGTATATGAGAAAAATCATATGGGAAGCCATCCCTGAAATGATCCAAAATAGTAGTTAATTCCACAATGTATATTCCATAGTCCCAAATTAAGAGACACACACCCTGGGTTTTCACTGTACCTATTCCATGATGCCCATGTCCATATCTTCTTACTAAGATATCACATTCACCCTTAAAAATATACTCAATACCCACAGGAGTGGTGATCGATATGATTTGGAAATAAAAGTCAACATGGGAATTATAAGGAACTAATCAGTCCATGCTGAGAATGTTGTTGAATCACTTCATATTGAGGATGAAAAAATTCCATAGGAAAATTTATGCACCAATCTCTATGGTGTACACTTTTCAGTTATGTATTTCCCATGATCTGACCCAGAATATTGTATCAAGAGTCATTAAATATTCCAATAGATTATTCTATCACTAGGACCATCCATTCCATAGTTACAACCAATATAAAAGAGTGTGAAGAACCTATATCTTGTAGGGAAGAAAATAAACTAAAGCCTACTAGAATAGTACCTTGTAAAGTAGAGGACCCAATAATTTTCTCCTCGGGCATAGGTTGAACTGCATAGATATAGCCCAAACTAAGGCTCTGATATGCAGCCTCATTAACTAGGGATGGTATAATCTAGTGATGTTGAACCATTGTGGCCTAAAAAACTCATCCATAATCACCTATTAAGCTGGATCAGTAGGTAGAAGACAAACTTTAAGCCTATCATGGATTTACTGATCCTATACCAAAATGAGGCATTGGCATGAATCCCCTCTCACAAACCACTATAGGAAAATATTAGTCAAATAACTCTAGGTGAACCATTCAACTACAAGCTTAGTACATGATCTGGTTCCTATTGTACTAGGTATTATTATAGATTGTATTGATACATTAGTTACACACCACATAGCTATTGGTTTGGGTCACCTGGATGGCACTACCCCCATGTTCTCCTTTGAAATGATGTTTCATGCTTCCAGATGAACCAACTCCAGGCCTCAGAATTCAACTTCCTTAGATCACATTCCTAGCTTACCTCAGGTTAAATTATAAAATGTGGTCTTTGTTCACTATTAATAAAATGATATCCAACTAATTTATTTTTATGTATGATCGGATGATGTACACAAGCCCATCCTCAAATCATCATGTAGTCATCAAATCTTTATTAGCCAGAGTCAGAGAAAAACACTCAATCTACGTTAAGTGAGTAAAACACACTAACACAACCAAAATAACTTTAGTAATATGCATAAACATCGTAGAATGGAATCCTCTCTATTTATTTAGAACGATATAATTATAGAAATCTATCTATAATTCTTCCACGACCATACACTGATGCAGATTATCCTGAGAAATTACATCCCAACTATTACTGGTTGAGTCACATTGCATGTAGGTTGTGAACATGACTCACCACTTTGTGGTGTCTCAATATGCATATAGATAGAAATAATAGCCTCCGTCCATGACTCAGAAACCTGATGTTCTATGTCCCCTAAAAAGGTAGGATGATGTTGTTGTCATTCCTCTAGGGCCATACCTACAATTGTCGAGGCAGTTTGTGGAGTACCATGTACAAACTGCAAAATATGGAAGAATATTTCATAGAATAGGGCATAAGATCCCAATGGACGATCAATATATGTTTCCACGAGGTGTACTTTCGGAGGTATCACTAGTAGATCAGGTCCCACCACCTTTGAGGAATGTCCATCGCCGCCCTCATTGTGTATGACATGAGGACATGTGGTGGAAAATAACTACTATTTCCAAAGCCACTATTCAGATATGACTTAAAATAGAAAGGTAAAGTGATAATAACAAATTATAGTTACAAATTTTCCATATAAGTGAGTTACATCAATCATCTTAATTTTAATTCTAGATTTATTGGATAAGAATGGTTCAGAGAAGGCTTATAAGATATAGATCATACTTCCCATTACTATGTTCTTGTTAGATTCAAGGCCTCATATAATGAAGTAGAGGTTCCTGTATATGGACTGTCAAATGAAAGATATAGATAAAAAAGGAATATTCATATTTAACTAACCCTTCCATTTTAAAACATTAATTTATTGATATTAATTCTTATTTATTCAGATATAAATATCACTATCTAGTTAATTATGTCACAAATTTTGAATTTATAAAATATCACACTCTTTATAAACTGAAATTGGAACATTAGGTAACTGTTTTTTCATATGTACATCTAATATCGGGGTTTAACAAGTCATACATAGTGATTTGATTTATTGAAATACCATTCTCAGTTTTTATAATTACTCACTAAGTGATACAAACTAATATTCAACCTGTAGAGACTGTTGTTCATGATACAAATATGGAATAAATTTATAAATAATCTAACACATTAAATCTATGTGGTAAAAAATAATTTACAGTTATGTATTAAATTTAATAATAAAATTATGTTATTCTTACAATAACAATATAACACTACAACACATTGAAAATAAGGCACTCAAAACAATAACATGAAATATAGGAAATACATGAAGAAACATAAATATAGAATGATATAATGAAGGGGATTTAAGTCACAGGCTGCATAATAATATTTATTAACTGTTGAATCCTCATATCATCATAAAATGTTATGAAACCCATTATAATAATTTTAACAATATTAGTAGAACATAACAAATGTTTCTCCTAATAGAGGAATCCAGAAAACTAAAAGAGTACATCCAATAAGAGCATTTACCCAGACCAAGAAATTTATGTTTCCCCTATACAAGGGATAACTACTTCCATGAATAGGAACATTACTAAATTCCATTATATCCTATCCTCCTATCTAATACACATATATTAAGAAAAAATGAAAAAAAACATTGACACCATTTTATTGTGTCTCACCCTAGAAGACACATAATGGTTCCCCATGATGAAGGCCACCAGTCCTCAAGAACACATCCTCGTACCCCAGAGGCTTCTCACAAGTATTGAAGGTATATGGATGTGTATGTGAGTGTACTATATCCCCATTAGTTATAGTGGATCTCTTTGGTATGTAAAAAATAATAAAATTACGAAACTGCAATAATAGGTGTACAATAGTGGGAAAATAATAAACAATGGAATATAAATAAATAAGGGGAATCTAAATCATAAATGGATAAAAAATGCTGATCATGATCATATCATTTAGAAAATATAAAATAGGGTATATTAGAAACAAGTGGAACATGAATATTCCACATGCTACGCTAAAATAAAAAAAAATCCAAAATATGTAACTATTAGAGTCACAATTATAGGATTTATCCCATGATCTTGTACTCTATCCAGTAATTAAATATCAAGCATCAAAATATGGTTGTTTCCCTTTATCTATACCTGTAACCATGAATTCTTAATGGGTACCAAATATGTCCTGAGATTTCTATGATATATACAAAGTAGGCCACCACTAATAGTGTCTTTATAAATCCATTGTGTGAAATATAAAATGAATAGTGTTATAATAATAGTAAATTAAATAAAATAAATGAATAAAATATGATGGACTGACCTAAATATTATGCTTTGGCTTGGAGGACACATTCATATGATATAAATCATGAAATATCATAATTTAATTGTAATGCATGCCATGTAAACTCGGAAAAGTAAACCATTAAATCTAGTATGGAATCCTGAACCAAACCATTGTGATCCATAAATAAATCCCAATAGTCACAGTATTAGCTCCAAAAAATACCCAATACAATTGATCCAATCCAAGGAAACCCATAAAAAGGCATCCATTGTATCACTCTCATAATGGTGTAAGCATGAACCTTTGAACCCATCCCAGGTATCTCACATAGCGGACTATGTATCACATGAGGCATGGTGTAACCATATTTCTTATGATCTTAACCACAGTGCCTACCTTAGGGAAGCAGTTCCACTCATTGGTATAAATAATAATCCTATAGGGCCCATACAGGGCATGCAATGTGTCACACCCAGAACATCCAAAAGATCTCAACAAAAGAATGATGAGCCCATCCATGACTTCTTTAAGTCGGGACTCATGTTATCTTATGGATCATAAGTAGATAAATCCATTCAATTAATATCTCAAGTAATCACCCCAGAATAGAATATTCCATATAATAAACACACTAGAAAATTGTTAATTCAAGATAAAAAATTATGGCATAAGGGATCAATCCATATGGAATAAGAACAAGGTATATCATATAGGGAATAAAGAAAAAACATGACACCTACTCATATCTATTTAAATATTATTTAAATCCATACTTCAAAAATGTTAATCATCAGGGAAACACACACCTCAATAGGTGTTTTAACAATTTAAGTAGTGGGAATGACTACCGTGGAATGGAATAACCATTGGGGTGGGCCAAATCATGGTGAAAACCAGAGAATGTGTTTCTCCATAGGATAAGGTCAAAGTAGACTAAATAATCCCATTATATTAATTATCATAAAATCCTATAGCCATCTCTTGTAAGGTCCATCCCAAGACATAGTGTTGCAGAACACCAAAACAAAAAACCATGAGGTAAATACTCTATACCACCTTCCTTTCATTGTAGAACCGTACTCATTAACTATAGGAATATGAATTGATCTAGAATGGTAGATATCACAATAATTGTAAAAGACCCTAGAAATCAGGGAAATTATCACACACTAAAATAACACAACAAAGAATAGAATCTCTAAAAGGAAATATAAGCGGTGTATTCCCTACAACGATCTTTCCAATGAATTTGAAGATGAATAAATAATCTTACAATAGAGAGAGGTAGAAAGATCCCTATATGGAGGAGAAGATTTAATATCATGTGGTTTATGGAGGAAAAAATGCGGCGGAAGAAGAAGCATGGTTATTAAAACATTTCTATGGGAAAAGATTCATTTCCCCATTATTTATGGGGCCACACGGTTTGTCCACACGGTTTCCAAAAACATGCGTCAGCTGGGTGCCTGATCCTGCTTATGGAGGGACCCTAAACGGTCTGGGGGAATGATTTTCCTAACCATGTAAAAGCTATTTGTGAATCCACTATCACATACCCTCATTATAAAACATGAGAATGTGCCACATTTCACATAGTTGCAGACAAACCATTCATATTTCCATGAGCACAGGGTAGCCCACATATTTGAGGAACAAAGTAATCTCTAAATTTGTGCTAGACATGTGTCTCATCCTGTCTTCCCATTTTTTGGAACTTTATTATCTGAATGAGTCTTAAACTCTCCCAGAGATGTCCTTAGACATTAGGTCCCATGACTATAATAAACCCATACATTATTAATTGTAATAGGGGGATCTATTCTTATGGAAATACGGGATGTTAGAAAATTTATAGTCATGGTATAACTACACCTTAGAGTGGGATAATTCTCGAAATGTGGTGATGGTGGTGGTGGACTCGTATCCAAGGTATGAGAATGATATCCCTGTGGCCCTTTCAAAACTCAATTACTTGTGAGTATTCTTTAGACATGTTGGAAGTTGATTTCTTAAGGATACCAAGTAGGCTCTCACTAGCCATCATTGTGGCCCAACCTATGAATATATACATTTTTTACACTATGTTACATTCCAATATCAATTTTGGTATTTCATGTTATTTTTTTATGTTGGTCGTCCATCAAAATGGAGGTAAATCAGGAATGGTCGGAGCTCATAGTGTCTTTGTTAGCACATGGGTACATGCAATATGATTTTTTTATTTCTCGTGGGTTATTTATTAACATGGAATATTCAACTCAAACATGTGCATATGTTTTGAAGGATGCATTAGAGGTTTCCAACTAGGTTTTTTACTCAAATCCTGAATGAGTATTCCAGTGCTTTTCCACACCACATTTATTAGAATCTAAGAAAGGGAAAGGGGCCCAATGTTGAAATCTAAACTAAGGAGCATGGAGTGTGAATCAATACAATAAAATTCTCTAGAGAGTACCATAGTTTTATTTATATATTTCATTAAATCTATATACACTGGTTTTCTTTTCCACCAGGTGAATCTATTAATTTATTTTTTATACATCATTTATTATATTAAATATTATTTTGTAATTGAATTATTACTCTGGGTTATTTTTTATAATATTTATTAATGTTTGTTCTATGATTTCATAATGAGGATGTAGTCTCCCCATAGATATGCATAGTCTGCTGCTTCTAGTCATAAGTCTGTTGCATATGAGGAATCATACATAAGTTCACATGACACTCCAGCTCGCAATTAGTTATTTGGGTTATAGCATTTTAAAATGGAATCAGAAAAAAAATTTATATTTTCTTTTGGAAAAATCTAAGATATTCTCAAAAGGAGATAATATATTGTGGGCTCGGGTATGGTAGTATCCATGTTCATTCCATGATCACGTGTAATGGGCCTCAGAGTTACAATTGATGATAGTTTTAGGTTGTTTTAGGGGATTTGGGTGTATTCTCACATCATGAGTATGCATGAAGGATCAGATGTCTTATGTATACATGTTATTTGGATTAATATACTACTTAAATTCAATTCCTGGATTTTTGATATTTATTGAAGAAATAATTATACACTATTGTGTGAAATATGTTTTCCCTAGTGATATGATATATCTTTTCTGGCATTAAATATTTGAAACTATGTTTCTAATAATATATATATATATATAATCATTTTGAATAAATTATTTGGGGAATACCTTGGTTAGTGTTATGATATATATACCATGGGATATGTGTAAACACTTAGGGAATCATTTGTGTGATCCATTAGACTAATTATGAATTTTCATTAGTGTTCTAATTTTTTTCCTCTGTATTAGAAAATATCTTCCATGAATTTAGATGAATGAACATATTATAGAGTACGACAGAGCACCCCTATAAAGGATGACATTATGATCTTAATACCATTCATGCAAGGAAATTATTCCACACCATCCATTGTAGTTAATGAGGAAGGAAAAATTCATCCAAAAATCATTATCTTAGATTATATGTTTGGCATAAATGCTCAAAATTATTGTAAAATGTTGCATGACATTTAAAACCAGTTTTCTACAACCTTCCATCGAATCGGAGGAACATAGGATGACATCTAATAAGAGAAAATCCATGTGGAAAATGTGACTTAGTAGATAAATTTAATGGTCAATAGGTTACAATAAAGTAATTCAAGATTCTACAGTTTCCTAATATATATTTTTTAAATTTTCAAATGACACTTTTTATGGATAGGTTTGAACCATATCAATTCCACCTAATTAAAATCATAAAATAATTAATCCCAGATCAATACTGCTAGGAACCGCCCCTCTATAGTGACTGCAATGATTTTTCATGACTCCACCATCACATGACCACTCAGTTAGTTTCCCCATGTAGGGTTTCATGGGACTTGTACCAATTTGAAATCCATAAAATCTATTTATTTCAAATATAAATAGAAATGATGTTGTGATTGCTTCAGGATCTTCATCCTTATCTAGAGCTATCCTGGTAATGTGCTAGTTTTTTCACAATCAAAATTCCAAATATAACCAAATTACAATATACTACCTCAAATCCCACCCATTTTTCATATCAAAAACTACCCATGAAAATTTTCAAATTTGAAATCCAATAAGTCGCCAAAAAACCATCCAACTGATATCAAGCCATATGTCATACTTTTTTCGAGACACCAACCATCAAGGACCTTTCACTTCACTTCCATCATCAAATCACCAGCAGATTACTATCAACATAAACTTTTTAACACATCACAAACGTCTTAATCCTATAAAAATAGTCACCTATTGAATCTTCTTTTATTTCTACCACATTCACAAAATGTTGATGTTGCCTAAACCAAAAACCTTCTTCACTAAAATACATTTAAATCACAATCAATATCCTTTAAATGGACCCCCGGATTCTTGTCTCCAAGGGCCAAGAATTCTACTCCTCTGCTCCTCCATGGAGAGAATGGTGAAATCCTAGAAACCAATAATAGAACCCAACTAACTGAGGTAGGAAAAATCACTGGAGATACCTCAGTTCAGGACTATCTTTTAACCTTCTATATCATCACATCATCTCAAACATCACCATTTTGGAGTCATCATCAGCAGCCGATATACCTTTACTCACCATCTTTGTCTACAACAACACCGACTCCAATCCACCATCAACACCATTTTCAGTATTCATTCATCCAATCAGAATGTCAAAGCCCATTAACATAATCCAAAATCACCACTTCTTTCCACAATAATCCAACATCATAAAATGAGACCACTGTTGAAAATAAATACCACCATCAATAATGAATACAACAAATGATAACATGAAACTAGGGAAAACCCTAAATAAGGACAGGTAAGAAATCCAAAAGAAGGATAGGGATGGAACCCTAAAAGGAACACTGATGATCAAAATCAATATTTCCTAAAACCCTTTGTACCCATCTCTCCAACTCCAACCTAGAGGGGAGTGGTGGAACCCTTTGCGAGAGTTGGTTTGGGAGGCCAAGGATGAATGACCGAATTCGGTAGTAGTTGGAAACCCGGTGTCCACCAAGATTAAATCCAAAAGTCTATAGGCTAACTCCATACCATCCCCGACATAGAGAAACATGAAGGAACTTGAGTCCAGATTAGGATAAGGTGAAAAAGGGTGTCCAAATCTCATACCTTTAATGGAAAAACAAGGGAACAGTTGTAGAAATCCAACATCATCAAGAACCAGAAGAGAGGACATGCCAAGAGCGGAGGGGAGAGGCTGAGAGCTGAGGGAAAGGGTTGAGAGTAAAGGGGAGAAAATGAAGAAAAATTCAGAATCCCTAGAGGAAAAATGAAGATGAGATCAAAGAGCACTCAATACAAAGAGTGCAGAGAGCACCCCTTCCATAGATTCCCATTAATTCTTATCTGTGAAATTTGATGTCATAAATGATTTACTGATCTTGTTTAATTCTGGGAAACTATAATATGATATGCTATTCGGCAAAAAATTGTTCCATCATGAACGATGTCTATATTTTTCAATATTCACTTCATGTTATAAAAATCAGTGGGACTTATGGTTTTAATATATGATGCGCATCGAAGAAATTATCTATAGAGTTGGGTCGGAAAATTTTAATATGTCATTACCGCCTCCCAGCAATGATGCCCCTCCTGAGCTGGAAATGGTGAAAGGGAGATAATGACCCCCGATTCCCGCCTCCAGTAGGTCCCGAGATGGCGACTAGAACCAAGGGTAAGAGTTTTCACAAATTTGGGAGGCATTACCCTTTTTATTATCTATGATCGGGAAATAGGACAAGTCAACCACCAAAAAAAGAACAAGTGTATAGAAATAACCCCAAACCAATCCCACATGAATGTTTAAATAGTTCTGAAAACAAGCTATATGTACAAGAATGCTCAAAAGTACAATACCAAAATAAACAAGTACAGAAAACTAAAGAAACTCTAACTGTCCCAACTAGAAGGGTCTCGCACGGCCCTTGTAGTCCTCCTAGAAACCTGAAAGTAAACGTAGGGTGAGTGTTTCCGATGCTTTTGTCGGGGCGTGCGCATCCGTCTGTGGAGGACACACTGTTGTTTCCCCGAATTCCCTCTTTCCAAAGGTGGGCGACATTCGTTCGTTGTTCAGGTACGTCTGCTCCTTGATCGAAACAGGATGATGGGATGTCGGTTCTTCCTTCCATGGATTCCTCCTCAGAACTCATCACCTAGTCCGGGTCTCCCTCATAGATTTAATACGTTGTTCACGAATCTCATTCTCGGTGCTATATCTTCATGGACGCTGGTTAATTACACTACTTCTATCAAGACATTCCATACGGTCTTGACATGGTAGCAACCTTCGGTCGGAGTAGACGGCAACATCAGGCATGTCAGGGCATCTCTGGGTGCATGGACATTGGGGAACATGTATTCTTCCACATGAGAGGGCATCTCATGGGTGCATAACCTGAGGCATCCCGTGTCGAGTGCGAGGAATCATATGCCATAGGCATGTACCTGAGGTTTTCCTCACCTTCCCATGTTTAACACAGGGTATGCAGCATGTTTAACGTCTTGCGAAGACGGTTACGCCAAAGGCATGTCATCCGAGGTTTTCCTCAGGCATCTCATGTTTATCACGAAGTATGCCGGGAGTTTAACGTCTTATAGAGACGGAATGAGGGGGATCAGAACGTCCCATAAAGATGGATCAGATTTGTATATCCCTAGGAGGGAACACCTAGAAGGTTTACCAAGGGGATGGATCAGAACGCCCGATGAGGACGGATCCAAGGTGGTGCACTCCCTAGAGGGGAGATGTCACACCGTAATGGCTGATTTGAACACCACTGAGGGAGGATCAGGGGAAGTGAACCCCAGGATGGGGGACACCATGGATTACCATTGGTTGGGATTGAACCTCTTGGAGGTTTCCTACGTACCCTGTGTAGAGGACAGGGATTAAAACCCACGTAGTTCGAAAGGGTGATGAATCGGGGTGTACACAGAGGACAACAACCCGGAGATATGTTGGTGCTTACACATGGAAAGTGGCCCATGCACCACTAGGAGCAGCGAGGAGGTGGATGGCATGATCCCACCTGGATGTGGTGGCCCGGGTGAGAAACAGGATGGGTGATGGATGGATGAATGAAGTGGAGGGGGAATCAAATGGGACCAATGAAGGGGAGAAAGTGAAGTTGGGCTTGAGTCTCAATGAGCCCTCCTATGTATCCCCGTTGTAGTGAATGAATGTCCGTGTAGTTAGGGAGGGGATGGTCCGGGGTGTACACAAGGGACAATGACCCGGAGACATGATGGGGCTTACGTGTGGATAGCTGCACGGGTGTCACTAGGAAGTGGTCCAGGGTGGAGGGGACTTACGCTCTGAGGCGGCCCACAGTGGATGGTGAACCGACATGGAGAGGTCGGAACAATTGGGTGGTGGTCTTGAACCTCTTGGATGCAACCTACGTATCCCTGTGGTAGGGAATAAAAGTCCACGTAGTTCGGGAAGGATTGGGGCTTACGCAACTGTGCTGCCCAGGTGCCACTAGCGAGCGGCAAAGGTAGATGGGGCTTATGCTCTAAGGAGGCCCATAGTTTATGGGGCTTACGCTCTGAGGCGGACCATAGTGTATGGGGATTACGCTCTGAGTCGGCCCACAGTGTCTTCCTCATGACTGGCCGTGAGGGCATCCCAACTCACTAGCGGGTCGAGGTAATCACATATGCACTAGTGCACAAGCGGGATGACGCCATGGGAATTGGAATCTATCCGAACAAAGGGAGATGAAAAGTGTAAATCACATGACCAATATTCATAACTTCATGAGAGTGGCGTGGTGATGGAGGGTAACTCTTGACCGTGGCAGAAACGTAGCATCCATATCACGTTACCCAGAAATGAGGACAAACAAATGAGGGTCGACTGCTGACCGTGTTCGAAACACAGGACATGACTCAAAGTGTCACCCAATGTCTTCCGGGGCATTGGCCCAGGATAGCAGGCGGACCATAGGTCGAGCATCCATACTGTTAGGGGGTCCCTCCAGACTTGGAAGTGAGTGACGATCCGAATGAAGGACACGCAAAGCGTGAGGTGGAGTGATGGAATTTTTGAATGGATTCCAACGATATTGATATTATGCCACTGTGATCATGGAATAATGCATCTTATGCATAGAGCATAAGGAATCTCTTATTTGGAACAAGAGGCATCCTACGTTTGGTGCATAGGGATTACTACAGTTTATATTTATGTAGATAGGACTACTGGCATCTCATGCTAGGAGCATAAGGCATCTATCGTATAGGGAAATAGGCATCCTATGTTTGGAACATAGGAATTAATACAGTTTAGAGTTGTGTAGAAAGGACTATTAGGCAGAAGGTGCCTAGAAATGGTTGGCGTTGGGACTTACGCAAGGGCGGCCCTTTCTGGTTCAACCTGGCATAGGAGCCAAGTGATTGGGTTTGGAGGAGTTGCCTGAGGAATGATTCGACTCAAGGTACTCAGGGAATTGATGATGAGAACCTCAACTCACGACATAGGAAACAAACCAAGAGGAATACATCAACTCAAGGTGTTTCATGGTGTGTGGAGGAGTGCCTCAAATCATGGTGTTCCATAGGTGGAAGGTGGGTGCACATAAGGGAGCAATGGAAAATCCCAGCATCCCGGCCCGAAAAGTTCGTGGTGAGATTCTCCATTTGTGATGGGGGTCTGTGACGGTAGTGAAGGGACCGGTGCGGAGGGTCGGGACTACAGCCTGACACTGACCCGGAGCGGGGGTGCGGGGGCACAGTCCCCGCGGTATGGACCGGCGGGTGCGAAGGTGGGATCTTCGCAAAGGATAGGTCTTCGCGAAGTAGCTTCGTGGAGCAATGGTCTCGCGAAGTAGCTTCGCGGAGTAAAGGTCTCACGAAGTAGCTTCACGAAGCAAAGGTCTCACGAAGTAAAGGACTCTCGTGGAGAAAAGGACTCTCGCGGATCTTGGTCTCGTGGAGCAGCATCGCGGAGCATAGGCTCGCGGAGCATGGACTCACGGAGCCGCATCGCAGACATGGACTCACAGAGCCTCGTCTCGTGGAGAAGCATTGTATAGCATGGGCCACCTGCAAAGCAAGGGCGGCTCGAGGAGTGCTTTCGGAGCAGAAACGCGAAGGAAGCTGCTCGCAGAGCAAGGCCTCGCGGAGCCGCAACGCGGAGCTCTGCTCGGCCGCCCAAGGGGCAAAGTGGTCGCGGCCATCCGTCTGTAGAAGGGGGGTGAGCTGGGTATTTATAGGCAAGGGGCGCCGTGAAGCATAACTCCCATGCCGCCTCAGGTGCTTCGCGGCGCGCTCGCAAACGTCAAATTCGTTCGTGGAGTGGTACCACATCCGGAGCTTCGCGGCGGGCTCGCGAACGTCAAATTCGTTCACGGAGAGTTACCGCCTCCGGAGCTTCGTGGGACCGCGATGCTCGGGTGATTCACATCAGTGATTCGTGAGGGGTCTTCGCGGCCCATCGCGAACGCAGAATGGGTTCGCGGAGCCTCTCACCTCATTACTTCGCGGTGATGCTCCAAGATCACGGAGGGGGCTTCGCGAATGGGCTTCGTGAACCAGATTTCCAACCCAACATCAAATATACATAACTCCTATTCTGTAGCTCCGTTCGGGCCCAACGACCTACCAAATCGAAGCTTGCAAAATGGACTACGATCTCGGTTAATGTATGGAAGCATTTGGAAAAGTTTGGGGACGCGTTTTCTGGGGTCTACAAAAGCCACCCCCTAAGAACGGGGTCCCACGAGGACGAGAAGGGAGAGGCGGACCGTGTTCTGAGGAAACGACTGAGGAAAACGTTTGCATTGGGTTCCATTGTACCTTGATCGCATTGAGGATAAGATCCACAAAATCTCTAAGCCTGTGTGAGCTATGCTCGGTGCAGGAAACAAGAGATAATATGAGCTCATGTACGAGAGTGTAAAACAACAGAAGGTGTGAGGGGATCGACATGGGACATCAATCACCATTTGGGGGAATCCGAAGAGAGAGAGGGGTCATGGCTGGAGAGAATGGCTCTCTGAACAACCAAAATGCTTTTCCCACCCTTCTCTAGTTCACAAGCGGGGTGATGCCAGGGGCGTTAGAATCTATCCAAACAGAGGGAAGTGGGATGTGTGAATCACGATACCCAAAATCCGAAACACTATGGAGACGGCGTGACAAAAAAGGACAACCGTTAACCGTGGCGGAGAAACGTTATCCTTACTGGGTTAGCCTGAAATGGGGACAAAAAATGAGGGTGGACCGTTGACCATGTTCGAAACACGGGACCATGTCAAAAATTTTGTCGGTAAATCTTTCAGGACGTTGGCCCAGGACAGTGGGTGGACCCTAGGTCGAGCATCCATACTGTTAGGGGTTCCTTCCAAACAAGACCAGTCTTCCAGGACATTGGCCCAGGACGGTAGGTGAGCAGATGCGGCATGAGACCAGGCCGTTAGGGGGTTCCTTTAGACATGAAAGGGGATGAGGGTCCGAATAAGGGGCATGCAAAGCATGGAATATGGAGTGGTGGTTTGTCTGAACAGAATCCAACACTCATGTAATTACACCACCGTGGTGGGAGTATGCCATATGGCCACATTGGTTTGATCATGGATCATTCCTTCTTTAGGACAGGGCCTCTCTGTCAAGGGGGTCTTTCGCTTCCAAATAGGATCTTGGAGCATCCTGAACTTGTTCGAGGTAGAGCCATAGTTTAGTGTCATGCGTTGAGGACACATGGACTCACGTATTTTAATGTCATACGATAGGACGTAGAATAAAAGAGAAGATCCCAGGGAGCGTGTGGTGCGGTAGATATGAAACCGACATGAATGAGGACTTGGAGTCCAAATCACACCACATACCCTCGGAGGAAACTCTTTTGGTCGAGGGACCAAGAGTTAGGATTAGGCTGGGCCCAGAGCAGAGTGGTTGGGTGTTCCTACGTACCCCATGAAGATGGGAATCAAGCCACACGTAGTTCTTGAAGCGCAGTTTAACGTCATGCGGGATGATGAGAAGACTGACCGTGTTGGTACACATCCCTCCAAAACTACTAAGCCCACGTGAGTCGTGATCGGTGTGGGAAACAAGCAGTAGTGGTGGGAATTTCCCGACACAAAAAGGGGCAGGTTAGGGCAATGGGACTCTCGGTGAATACCATCCCAATGACACTAACACGATCATTTAGCGCACCTAGATGCGTGAAGAGAAAGAGCCGAGTATGATGGAATTCCACTTGAACATGAGGAAGTGGAAATGTGTGAATCATGGTGCTCGAGATTCAGATCACGATGATGGTGGTGTGACGATGGAGGATAACTGCTGACCGTGTTCGCAACACAACATCCTGTCGCGTTAGCCTAGAATGTGGATAGAAAAATGAGGGTCGACCGTTGACCATGTTCGAAACACGGGACCATGTCACAAATGTTTTCAGATATCCGTAGGGACGTTGGCCCAAAACGATTGGAGGGCCCTTAGATCCAGCATTCATGGAGATCCCTTAAGCCTAGTATCCATGTCGTCTGAGGTTATTTTTGGATGTGGAAGAGGATGAGGATCCAAATAGCGAGCTCACGAAGCTTGGTCATGGGACGAGGGGAATGCCCCCATGAAAATCCCACACATTGGGCTCTTTGTCAAAACACATCTGAATATGAAAACGAGACATATTAGAGAGAGGGAGCAGATTCCTTTCCCTTGGGGAGATCTTAGTTTATGGTCGTAGAATTAGGACCATGATGGGAGGAGACATAAGAGGCACATGGTTGAGTAACTCAAACACCTGGCGTGAATGGGAATAGGGGGTGTGTATGGTGCGATGAACAACCTGAAGCGAATGAGGACGTAATCCCATATCATGCCACCCGACCCCCTTAGGAGATGTTTTTGGTCAAAGGACCGAAATAGAAAGTTAGGCTGGGCCCGGGGGGAAGTGCTCGGGCGCTCCTACGTATCTCATAAGGATGAGAATCAAGCCTCACGTAGTTATTGATGGACCTTATAACATAAATGGGTAAAGGGAGCAGGGGACGCATGGCAACAAAACCCGACGTAAAGGAGGGCCTAAGCTCAACTTTCCATGCGTTCTCTGGGGAAATGCTCGAGACGAGGGACCGAACTCAAAGGTCAGGCTGGGCCTGCGGGGAAGTGCCTGGGCGCTACTACGTATCTCATTAGGATGAGAATCAAGCCATACGTAGTTCTGAAGGGTGGACCGGTAAGGTACCAGTGCCAGGGGAAAAGTGGAGTGCGGCTGTGACCCTTGCACTAAAAGAAGCTGAATTTGATAAATCTTGTTTGTTTTTTAAGGTGAGTGGTTTTTTTGTGAAGCGACTGGCCTACAGTAGTAGGTCGTGGTCTCCCCACAAGGATCAAGCCATGATATGTGTTGACAAATGGCATGGCACGTGAGCAATAACCAACGTGATGTCCTCTACAACGAGGTCACCACAATGCAGTTCCGTTTTTTCGTCGTGCGGCCAGGATGATAATGTCACAGTTTAAGGTCGTATGATAGGACCAATCATGCATTTTATCTTCATGCAGCGCAGAAGTAGCAGAGACGATGCTAGGCGGGGAAAGTGCATAGTGTTATAAAACACAATTGATGGAGACATGATCCCACATCACATTGTATGCCATTCGGAGAGGGAGACCTTAGGCCGAGGGGCCTATATAGAGGTAAGATGTGAAACAGGGGGAGAGACTGGCTCCCTAAATGGGTTGTACCAGAAGACAGGGCGTCCGAGCGGTCCTACGTATCCCATGAGGATATGAATCAAGTTGAACGTAGTCCTGGATGGATCTTAGTTTATGGTCTTAGAGCTCGACCATGGGAGCCCTGAAGGACACCATATTGCAGCTTTTCCCCCCTGACATGCAAAGGTGCACATAGGGATAGCGCCAAAAGTGTCGAGATTCCACCTGGAAATGATGGGGTGGAAAATGATGTGAATCATGAAACCAACATTCGAGGACTGAAGGGGATGGCGTGATGACAGAGGATTACTGCTGACCATGTTCGCAGCACAACATCCTGTCGCGTTAGCCTGAAATGGGGAAAAACAAATGATCATCGACCACTGACCGTATTCTCAACGGTGTATTTTATCGATTTGTTGTCCAAAACCCTCTGGGGTGTTGGCTCGTAAAGGTAGGATAGCCCTTGGGCATTTTATCCAGGCCGTTAGTGGGGGTCCCTCCAGGTGTGAAAGGTAATTGAAGCTCGAATGGATGGGAACACAAAGCATGACAATTGGAAGGAACTTGATCAAGTTGATTCTGACACTCTTGGTCCTAGACCAGAGTACACTTAACACATGGGAGAACCACTGCAAGGGGTCAAGAGACTCAAATTGAGGGTATCCAAGAGATGGCAGGTTCCAGGGAGAAGGGGGCATGGTGCCCAAAACCTTGTATCATACCTACATATCCCCCTCTTGGAGAGGGATAGACCAACTGGCCTAGGTGACCGGGAGATCAGGAGATCTCTAAGAGGTGGGGCTAGACCCGAATCCTAGACATTCAGGTGGTCCTACGTATCCCATGAAGATGGGAATCAAGCCATACGTAGTTCTGGAGGGTGCCTTTTAATGTCATGTGGGACAAGGAATAGGAGGGTGAACCCTCAGAACGGGGGTGCGTGTGGTGCAGCTATTGCAAACCCGACGTGAATGAGGACATAATCGCGCACTCTGCCACGCAGTTCTATAGTCGGGGTCCTGATGGCAGGACCAGAGAGGTGAATTTGCTGAACTCAAGCTGGTCCAAAAGACAAGGGGTCTGGGCATTCCTATGTATCCCATTATGATGGGAATCAAGCTGAACATAGTTCCAGATGAGAATCTTAGTTTATGGTCTTAGATCTCGGACCGTGGATGGTGACAACTTCCCAAGTAATCACAGATTTCAACCCGATCCCTTAGCCCACGTGAGTTAAACTCGGTGTGGGAAACAAGGGGGGGAATCCTTATCGCAATACTAGGGGCGTCCATCAAAGGGGAGTTGGTAGAGAGCCCCAAAGGACTCCATTGATGCAGCTTGTTTCCTCAACGCGTAGGAGTGCACAGAGGAAAAGTACCAAGAGTTCCGAAACTCTACCTGGACACGATGAAGTGATGAAGGGTGTAAATTTTGTACCCGACATTTTGGGCTTAATGGATTGGAATAGCGATAGAGGTAAACTTTTAACCATGGTGGAAACGTAGTGTCCATATCGTGTTAGACTGAGGTGGGAACAACAAACAAGCATCGACCGCTGACCATATTCACAACGTGGTATTTTATCTATTTGTTGTCCGAAACCCTCAGGGGCGTTTGCCCGTAACGGTAGGAGAGCCCTTGGGCATAGTATCCAGGCCTTTCTTGGAGGTCCCTACGAGTTTGAAAGATGATGGAAGTCCTGATGCAGGGATACACAAAGCCTAGAAAGCAGGTGCGGACGTGTCTGAGTAAATCATGGCATTCCGGGTAATAAACCAGAGTACTCTTAGGCACATTGGTGAGCCGCCGAAAAGGGATCGACGAAACAGCTTAGTAGGGAGAGTTACATGGCGTGGTCATTACAAGACCAACGTGAATGAGGACAAAATCCCACACCATTCCATATAATCCTCTCATGGAGGAAGGGTAGGCCAAGGGGCCAATATGGGATGAAGATTCCTGAGATATGGGGCTGGACATGAATCCTAGACATTCAGGTGGTCCTACGTATCCCATGAGGATGGGAATCAAGCACGCCACACCATACACTCCTATAAGAGGGGACCTGGGCCGGGGCCTGGAAAGGCCAAGGGGCCAGATGGTTAGGCATTGGTCCGGAAGGCCTGACTTGCTCGCAGTTTATCGTCTTGCAGTGGGGACGAGGGTCAGGGACACGAGGAGGCCAAGGGGCCTAAGGTCAGGCATCAGACCGGAAGGCCTGACTGATCTTCAGTTTAACTTCTTACATGAGGACGGGGGTCGGGGACCCGAGGAGGCCAAGGGGCCTGAGGCTAGTCCTCGTAAGGGGAGGCATACGACATGGTACATTATCCCTATGTGAATGAGGACGTAGTCCCACACCACACCGTACACCCCTATGGGGAATCGGGGCCGTGGGCCCGATCGCTAGCACCACCCAGGAAGAAGTTTGTCACTTTGGGATGGGGTAGAATGAATCACTGCACTCGATGTCTGGGATATCTCGGGGTGGACCCAAAGATCCGGGATGATTTTAACCATGTTCGAAACACAGCATCCCCATGGTGACTCGATACGGGAGCAACAAATGAGCATCAACCGCTGACCAAATTCGCAACGCGGGACTTGTATCGGCTTGTTGCTTGAAAACCCTCAGGGGCGTTGGCTCGTAATAGTAGGAGAGCCCTTGGGCGTAGTATCCAGGCCGTTCTTGGGGGTTCCTTCGGGTGTGATAAATTATGGAATCCTAGTCAAGGAGTTGGTGAAGCATAGTTGTATCCATCCACGAAAGAGGCAAACATCTCCAGGGGGATGTGCAGCCGGGTCGAGGCTTGCTCAATTTGAGTTGGTGCAAAAGTGTGCACCCTGCCATGTCTTGACCCGAGGGGAAGATTTTGTCTTTTGGGCTGGGCCAATGGATGAAATGACTGGGCGTTCATACATATCCCCTCAGGATGGGAATCAAGCCATACGTAGTTCATGAAGGCCATGCAGTTTAGCGTCATGCGGTGAGTACGTGGGAGGATAGAAGAAAGGGAGTGGGCACATGGTGTGACCCTTATGATCCTCGTGTGAGCAGGGTTGTATGAGCGGGACTAAGAACGCCTACCCCCCCACTACACAAATATCCTCAAAGGAAACTATTCCGAGGGGGGAGAGTGGAAGAGAAAAGCTTGGGGATGGGCTCAAGATGAGACGTCTGAGCGTTCCTACGTATCCCATTGATATGGGAATCATGCCATACGTAGTTCTTGAGATGTAGTTTAACGTCATGCGGGACAAGAATACATCTCATTTGGGGATATGTAAGGTATAGCATGTAATCCGACGTGAATGAGGAAATAACCTCACCCTATACCGTACAATCCCGCAAGAGGGCAAGTTGAGGAAAACCAAGGGGCCTGAGGCTGGTCTGCGGTCAGGGAGACCTGACCATCTTGTGTTTTAACATCTCGCAGTGAAGATGGGGGACTGGGGCCCAAGGAGGCTAAGGGGCCTGAGGCTGAGCCTTGGTCAGGAAGGCCTGACTGGCTTGCAGTTTAACATTATGCAGTAAGGACGGGGGGAGATCTTAGTTTAAAGTCATAGAGCTCATACCATTTTGCTGTTTATCGTCTTGCAGGACGAAGATGCAGTTTAAGGTTGTGCAGGACTTTACAGTTTAAGGTCGTGTTGGACCATAACATGCAGTTTAAGGTCATGCAGGATCATTTCACAGTTTATCATCTTGCAGGACAAAGATGCAATACATGGTCGTGCAGGACATTACATTTTAAGGTAGTGTTGGACCAAAACATGCAGTTTAATGTCATGCGGGACCATTTCACAGTTTATCGTCTTGCAGGACGAAGATGCAGTTTAAGGTCGTGCAGGACGAAGATGAACAGTTTTACGTCATGCAGGACGATTGTGCAGTTTAATGTCGTGGAGGACGATAATGATCAGTTTAACGTCATTACGGACAACGATGAACAGTTTTACGTCATACAGGATGATTGTGCAGCTTAATGCCGTGCAGGACGATAATGATCAGTTTATCGTCATGACGGACCAAGATGAACAGTTTAACGTCATGCAGGACGATTGTGCAGTTTAATGTCATGCAGGACGATAATGATCAGTTTTACGTCATGACGGACGTAGATGAACAGTTTTACGTCATGCAGGACGATTGACCAGTTTAATGTCATGCAGGACGATAATGATCAGTTTTACGTCATGACGGACGAAGATGAGCAGTTTTATGTCATGCAGGATGATTGTGCAGTTTAATGTCGTGTTGGACGATAATGATCAGTTTTATGTCATGACGGATGAAGATGAACAGTTTAACGTCATGCAGGACGATTGTGCAGTTTAATGTCGTGCAGGACGATAATGATCAGTTTAACTTCTTGACGGACGAAGATGAACAATTTAATGTCATGCAGGACGAGTGTGCAGTTTAATGTCGTGCAGGATGATAATGATCAGTTTAACGTCATGACAGACGAAGATGAGCAGTTTTACGCCATGCAGGACGATTGTGCAGTTTAATGTCATGCATGACGATAATGATCAGTTTTACGTCATGACAGATGAAGATGAATAGTTTTACGTCATGCAGGACAATTGTGAAGTTTAATGTCGTGCAGGACGATAATGATCATTTTTACGTCATGACGGATGAAGATGAACAGTTTAACGTCATGCAGGACGATTCTGAAGTTTAATGTCGTGAAGGACGATAATGATCAGTTTTACGTCATGATGGACGAAGATGAACAGTTTTACGTTATTCAGGACGATTGTGCAGTTTAATGTCGTGCAGGACAATAATGATCAGTTTTACGTCATGACGGACGAAGATGAATAGTTTTACGTCATGCAGGACGATTGTGTAGTTTAATATCATGCAGGACGATAATAATCAGTTTAACGTCATGAAGGACGATGATGAACTATTTAACATCATGCAGGACGATTGTGCAGTTTAGTGTCGTGCAGGACGATAATGATCAGCTTAATGTCATGACGGATGAAGATTAGCAGTTTTACGTCATGCAGGATGATTGTGTAGTTTAATGTCATGCAGGATGATAATGATCAGTTTAACATCATGAAGGTTAAGATGAGCAGTTTTACATCATGCAGGACGATTGTGCAGTTTAATGTCATGCAGGATGATAAGGATCAGTTTAACATCATGACGGATGAAGATGAGTAGTTTATCGTCATGCAGGATGATGCTGTAGTTTAATGTCGTGTAGGACGAAGGTTGTTACGCAGTTTAACGTCATGCAACTGGGACGTTAAAACACACAAATTGTGTCAGTAGGTGAATGGTCATCTCTACCCCATTCTAGTGGTTTGGGATGAGGGGGGATCTATATGAGGGGAATTCCTTTAAATCCCCTGATCATGAAGATCATTCCACATGCTGGTTTCAAGGCCACAGGGAGGACATCTATGATTGATGCAACGTGGTAGTTGGGATGACACCGAGTGTCGCAAAGGTAGTAGGGATGACTACATTACCTCGACCTGTAGGGGCAAAGAAGCCAGGAGCATCGGTACGACGGGCAAATGGAGCCCGCAAGGCATGGAAGCCTAGATCGCCGGTATGATGGGGCGATGGAGCCCGCAAGGCGTGGAAGCATGGAGCGTCGGTACGACATGGCGAGGGTGCCTGGAAGGCGTGGAATCCTAGACACCCGCACAATGGGGAGAAAAATCCCGAAAGGTGTGGAAGCCTGGACGTCGGTACGATGGGGAGAAAAAGCCCGAAAGGCGTGGAAGCCTGGATGTCGGCACAACGGGGCGAAAAATCCTGGAATCCTGGAAGGCATGGAAGCCTCGATGTTGGCACGACGGGGCGATGGGGCCCGGAAGGAATTGAAGCCTTCGTACCGAATGGTGGTAGTATGGGGAGCACCTCCATAATGGCTGGTGATAAAGGTGTAGGGTTGAAAAAGCGCCGATGGAGTTGGGGAAGGATTTCTCCTACGTGGCCTCTTGAGGCGGCGGACTCGGCGAGTAGCTGATGGAGTGGGGTGGAGGAGTCACCTTCGCGGCCTCTTGAGGCGGCAGAGTCGGCGAGGAGCCGATGGAGTGGGGTGGCAGAGCCACCTGCGCGGCCTCTTGAGTCGGCAGATTCGGTGAGGAGCTGATGGAATCGGGTGGCGGAGCCACCTGCACGGCCTCTTGAGGCGGCGTAGTCAGTGAGGAGCCGAGGGAGTCGGGTGGAGGAGCCACCTGCGCGGCCTCTTGAGGCGGCGGAGTTGGCTAGGAGCCGATGGAGTCGGGTGGTGGAGCCACCTACGCGGCCTCTTGAGGTGGCGGATTCGGTGAGGAGCCGATGGAGTTGGGTGGCTGAGCCACCTACGCGACCTGTTGAGGCGGAAGAGTCTACGAGGAGAAGATGGATTTGGGGGGCGGAGCCACCTGTGCGGCCTCTTGAGTCGGCGGGAGTCAGTGAGGAGCCGATGGAGTGGGGTGGCGGAGCCACCTTCGCGGCCTCTTGAGCCGGCGGGAGTCGGCGAGGAGTCGATGGAGTGGGTTGGCGGAGCCACCTTCGCGGCCTCTTGAGGCGGCGGAGTCGGCGAGGAGCCGATGGATTTGGGTGGTGGAGCCACCTGTGCTACCTCTTGAGCCGGAGAGAGTCGGCGAGGTGCCGATGGAGTGAGGTGGCGGAGCCACCTACGCGGCCTGTTGAGGCGGCAGAGTCGGTGAGGAGCCGATGGAGTCGGGTGGCGGAGCCACCGGCATGGCCTCTTGAGTCGGCGGAGTCGGCTAGGAGCTGATGGAGTTGGGTGGCGGAGCCACCTACGCGGCCTCTTGAGGCGGAGGAGTCGGCGAGGAGCTGATAGAGTCGGGTGGCGGAGCCACCTACGTGGCCTCTTTATGCGGCCGAGTCGACTAGGAGCCGATGGAGTCGGGTGGCAGAGCCACCTACGCGCCCTCTTGAGGCGGCGGAGT
Organism: Viscum album; assembly: GCA_963277665.1. Classification (NCBI taxonomy): domain Eukaryota; kingdom Viridiplantae; phylum Streptophyta; class Magnoliopsida; order Santalales; family Viscaceae; genus Viscum; species Viscum album. Next base: position 309,963,318 of record OY728158.1, read on the forward strand.
CGGCGAGGAGCCGGTGGAGATGGGTGACAGATACCACCTGCGTGGCCTCTTGAGCTGGCGGAGTCGGCGTGGAGCCAATGGAGTCAGGTGGCAGAGCCACCTATGTGGCCTCTTGAGGCGGCGGATTCGGCTAGGAGCCGATGGAGTCGGGTGGCGGAGCCACCTACGCGGCCTCTTGAGGCTGCTGACTCGGCGAGGAGCCCATGGAGATGGGTGGCAGATGCCACCTGCGCGGCCTCTTGATCCGGTGGAGTCGTCGAGGAGTCGATGGGGATGGGTGGCTGAGCCACCTGCGCGTCCTCTTCAGGCGACGGAGTCGGCAAAGAGTCGATGGAGAGGGGTGGTGGATGCCACCAGCGCGGCCTCTTGAGGCGGCGGGGTCGGCGAGGAGCCAATGCCGATGCCGCCAGCGCGGCCTCCTGATGCAGTGGATTCGGCGAGGAGCCGATGGAGTCGGGTGGCGGAGCCACCTGCGCGGACTCTTGAGGCGGCGGAATCGGCAAGGAGCTGATGGAGATGCGTGTCGTAGCCACCCGCGCGCCCTCTTGAGGCGGCGGAGTCGGCGAGGAGCCTATGGAGTTGGGTGGCGGAGCCACCTGCACGGCCTCTTGAAGCAGCGGAGTCAGCGAGGAGCCGATGGAGTTGGGTGGCGGAGCCACCTGCGCGGCCTCTTGAGGCGGCGGGGTCGGCGAAGAGCTGATGGAGATGGGTGGTGGAGCCACCTGTTCACCCTCTTGAGGCGGCGGAGTCGGCGAGGAGACGATAGAGATGGGTGGCAGATGCCACCAGAGCGGACTCTTGAGGCGGAGGAGTCGGCAAGGAGCCAATGGAGTTGGGATGCGGAGCCACCTGTGCGGCCTCTTGAGGCGGCGGGGTCGGCGAGGAGCCGATGGAGATGGGTGGCGGAGCCACCTGCGCGCCCTCTTGAGGCGGCGGAGTCGGCGAGGAGCCGATGGAGTGGGGTGGTGGAGCCACCTCCGCGGCCTCTTGAGGCGGCGGAGTCGGCGAGGAGCCGATGGATTAGGGTGGCAGAGCCACCTGCGTGGCCTCTTGAGGCGGCGGAATCGGCGAGGAGCCGATGGAGATGGGTGGCGGAGCCACCCGCGCGCCCTCTTGAGGCGGCGGGGTCGGCGAGGAGCCGATGGAGTTGGGTGGAAGAGCCACCTGCATGGCCTCTTGAGGCAGCGGAGTCGGCGAGGAGCCTATGGATTTGGGTGGTGGAGCCACCTGCACGGCCTCTTGAGGCAGCCGGGTCGGCGAGGAGCCGATGGAGATGGGTGGCGGAGCCACCTGCGCGCCCTCTTGAGGTGGCGGAGTGGGCGAGGAGCTGATGGAGTGGGGTGACGGAGCCACCTACGTGCCCTCTTGAGGTGGCAGAGTCGGCAAGGAGCCAATGTATTCGGGTGGCGGAGCCACCTGCGCGGCCTCTTGAGGTGGCAGAATCGGCGGGGAGCCGATGGAGATGGGTGACGGAGCCACCCGCGCGCCCTCTTGAGGCGGCGGAGTCGGCGAGGAGCCAATGGAGTTGGGTGGTGGAGCCACCTACGTGGCCTCTTGAGGCGGCGGAGTTGGCGAGGAGCCGATAGAGTTGGGTGGCAAAGCCACCTGTGCAGCCTCTTGAGGCGGCGGAATCGGCGAGGAGCTGATGGACCATAGTCTTCAAACACCTAATGTTACTCATCCTCCCACATATAATGGAGAGGGGATTCACATGGGTGATGCCTCAAGGTTCCCGACACATTCGGTCTACTCACTATTGAAGGAGAAGAGCTTCACGTCGGGATCACCATTTCTGTTTCTGACGCTTTCGTCGGGGCGCACGCATCCATCCGTGGAGGACGCGCTGCTGTTGCCCCGCATTCCCGCTTTGCAAAGGCGGGCAGCATTCATTCCTTGTTCTGGTACGTCTTCTCCTTGATCAAAATGGGATGATGGGATGTCGGTTCTTCCTTCCGTGGATTCCTCCTCTGAACTCATCACCTAGTCCGGGTCTCCCTCATAGATTTAATACGTTGTTCGTGAATCTCATTCCTGGTGCCATATCTTCATGGACGCCGGATAATTATACTACTTCCATCAAGACATTCCATAGGGTCTTGACATGGTAGCGACCTTCGGTCAGAGTAGACGGCAACATCAGGCATGTCAGGGCATCACTGGGTGCATGGACATTGGGGAACCTGTATTCTTCCTCATGAGAGGGCATCTCAAGGGTGCATAACCCGAGGCATCCCACGTCGAGTGCGGTGAATCATATGCCATAGGCATGTACCTGAGGTTTTCCTCATCTTCCCATGTTTAACACAGGGAATGCAGCATGTTTAACGTCTTGCGAATACGGTTATGCCAAAGGCATGTCATCCAAGGTTTTCCCCAGGCATCTCATGTTTATCACAAGGTATGATGGGAGTTAAACATCTTACGGAGACGGAATGAGGGTGATCAGAACGTCCCATAGAGACGGATCAGATTGGTCTATCCCTAGGAGGGAACACCTGGAAGGTCTACCAAGGGGATGGATCAGAACGCCCAATGAGGACGGATCCGAGGTGGTGCACTCCCTAGAGGGGAGATGTCACACCGTAATGGCTGATCTGAACAACAATGAGGGCGGATCAGGGGAAGGGAACCCCAGGATGGGGGACACCATGGATTACCATTGGTTGGGATTGAACCTCTTGGAGGTTTCATACATACCCTGTGTAGAGGACAGGGATCAAAACCCACGTAGTTCAAAAGGATAATGAATCAGGGTGTATAGAGAGGACAACAACCCGGAGATATACTGGGGCTTACACGTGGAAAGTGTCCCATGCACCGCTATGAGTAGCTAGGTGGTGGATGGCATGATCCCAACGGGATGTGGCGGCCCAGGTGAGAATCGGGATGGGTGATGGATGGATGAATGAAGTGGAGGGGTAATCAAATGGGACCATCGTCGGGGTGACAGTGAAGTTGGGATTGAGTCTCGATGAGACCTCCTATGTATCCCCGTGGCAGGGAATCAAAGTCCGCGTAGTTCGGGAGGGGATGGTCCGGGGTGTACACAAGGGACAACGACCCGAAGACATGATGGGTCTTACGCGTGGATAGCTGCACGGGTGCCGCTAAGAAGCGGCCCAGGGTGGATGGGGCTTACGCTCTAAGGCAGCCCACAGTAGATGGTGAACCGACGTGGAGAGGTCGGAACAACTAGGTGGTGGGATTGAACCTCTTGGAGGCGTCCTAAGTATCCCTGTGGCAGGGAATCAAAGTCCATATAGTTCGGGAAGGATTAGGGCTTATGCAAAAGTGCTGCCCAGGTGCCGCTAGCGAGCGGCAAAGGTGGATGGGGCTTAGGCTCTGAGGCGGCCCATAGTGTATGGGGCTTATGCTCTAAGGCGGCCCACAGTGTATGGGGCTTACGCTCTAAGGCGGCCCACAGTTTCTTCTTCATGTCTGTCCATGAGGGCATCCCAACTTACTAGCGGGTCGAGGTAATCACCTATGCACTAGTGCATAAGCGGGATGACGCGAAGGGCATAGGAATCTATCCGAACAATGGGAGATGAAAAGTGTGAATCACATGAACAATATTCAGAACATCATGAGAGTGGCATGGTGATGTAGGATAACTGTTGACCGTGGCGGAAACGCAGCATCCATATCACGCTAGCCAGAAATGAGGACAAACAAATGAGGGTCGACTGATGACCATGTTCGAAAAACAGGACCTGACTCAAAGTGTCGCCCAAAGTCTTCTAGGGTGTTGGCCCAGGACAGCAGGCGGACAATAGGTCGAGCATCCATACTGTTAGGGGGTCCCTCCAGATTTGGAAGTGAGTGACGATCCGAATTAAGGACACGCAAAGCGTGAGGTGGAGTGAAGGAATGTTTGAATGGATTCCAATGCTCCTGATATTACGCCACTGTGATCATGGATTAATGAATCTTATGCATAGAGCATACGACACCTCTTATTTGGAACAAGAGGCATCCTATGTTTGGCACATAGGGATTACTACAGTTTATAGTCATGTAGATTGGACTACTGGCATCTCATGCTAGGAGCATAAGGCATCTCTCGTATAGGGAAAGAGGCATCCTATGTTTGGCACATAGGGAATAATACAGTTTAGAGTCGTGTATAAAGGACTATTAAGCATAAGGTGCCTAGAAATGGTTGGTGTTGGGACTTATGCAAGGGCGGCCCATTCGGGTTCAACCTGGCATAGGATCCAAGTGATTGGGTTTGGAGGAGTTGCCTGAGGAATGATTCGACTCAAGGTACATGGGGAATTGATGATGAGAACCTCAACTCACGACATAGGATACAAACCAAGAGGAATACATCAACTCAAGGTGTTTCATGGTGTGTGGAGGAGTGCCTCAAATCATGGTGTTCTATAGGTGGAAGGTGGGTGCTGATAAGGGCGCAATGGAAAATCCCGGCATCCCGGCCCGAAAAGTTCGTGATGCGACTCTCCATTTTTCATGGGGTTCTATGACAGTAGTGAAGGGACCAGCGCGGAGGGCCGGGACTGCAGCCCGACACTGACCCCGAGTGGGGGTGCGGTGGCGCAGCCCCCGACGGTATGGAGTGGCGAGCGCGAAGGTGGGATCCTCGCAAAGGATAGGTCTTCGCGAAGTATCTTAGTGGAGAAAAGGTCTCACGAAGTAGCTTCGCGGAGCAATGGTCTCGCAAATTAGCTTCGCGGAGCAAATGTCTCACATAGTAAAGGACTCTCGCGGAGAAAAGGACTCTCGTGGAGCTTGGTCTCGCGGAGTAGCATCGCGGAGCATAGGCTCATAGAGCATGGACTCACGGAGCTGCATAGCGGAGCATGGACTCACAGAGCCTCGTCTTGTGGAGAAGTATCGCCGAGCATGGGCTTCTTGCGGAGCAAGGGCGGATCTCCGAGTGCTCGCGGAGCAGCAACGCGAAGGAAGCTACTCGGGGAGCATTGCCTCGCGGAGCCGTAATGCGGAGCTCCGCTCGGCCGCCCAAGGTTCCAAGTGGCCATGGTCTCCCGTCTGGAGAAGGGGGGTGAGCTGGGTATTTATAGGCAAGGGGAACCGCGAAGCAGAACTCCCGTGCTGCCTCAGGTGCTTCGCGGCGCGCTCGCGAACATCAAATTCTTTCGTGGGGAGGTACCGCCTCCGGAGATTCACGGTGGGCTCGCGAATGTCAAATTCGTTCGCGGAGAGTTACCGTCTCCGGAGCTTCGCGGGCCCGCGATGCTTGGGTGCTTCGCATCGGTGCTTCGTGAGGGGTATTTGTGGCGCATCGCAAATTCCAAACGGGTTCGCGGAGCCTCTCGCCTCATTACTTCACGACGGCACTCCAAGATCACGGAGGGGGCTTCGCGAATGGGCTTCACAAACCAGATTTCCAGCCCAACTTCAAATGTCCATAACTCATATTTCGTAGCTTCGTTTGGGCCCTACGACCAACCAAATCGAAGCTTGAGAAATGGAATACGATCTCAGATCATGTGTGGAAGCGTTTGGAAAATTTTGGGGACGCATTTTCTGTGGTCTATAGTGAGCATACAAGTATACTCAGTAGGGAAACCTAAAGCTCTCGTGCACAAGTGGGGAGACATCCTAATGTGTCGTGAGAACAATAGAAGAAACCTATCAAGGAATTCTACCCACCAAATCGCACCATCCATCACCAAATACAATCACAATAGGTAGTAGTATATAAGAACAAGATTTTTCGGTACCCTGCACCTTTTTCCCCCACTAGCTAGCTGTTGTTCCTAACGGCGAACGTCCTGACGCTACCACACTCTTCCCGCCCGCACACACCTGGGTCTCACAACCACATATCCCGCCTGCACACACCTGGGCCTCACAACCACGTATCCCTTGCACACACACCTGGGCCTCACAACCACCTATCCCGCCCGCACACACCTGGGCCTCACAACCACGTATCTCGCCCGCACGCACCTCAACCTCACAACCACGTATCCCACCCGCACACAACTGGGCGTCATCCCGAAGGTTCTTGGGAAATAGTAAAACCACCCTGAAGAGTCTTGGGCTAAACCACCCCAATCCAAACCTACTCAAATATTCTTGGGTGTAAGGTCTCCTCAAGCCATCACAGCATAGGGAAGAAGGATCACAAAGGAGCTAGTAACTAAGGGGAAAACACCCTCTCCCATGAAATGGGGGTGTTCGGCACTAAGTCCTCAACATGGGTGAGGTGCGAAAAAACACAAAGATATAGTTATATATATATATATCAAACACTCAGCCCAACCTATGGCTTCTAATCAGAGAACTGAGCACGTGCCTCGGCACTGCTACTATGAAGCATGCATATAAAAAACAACCCAAACCCCAGTTAGTTTTTCATGTTTCAACCGAATCAGCTTATTAGTTCCTTAACTACTGGGAAACTATCCACAACCAACCATATAAATCGTTCATAAAGAATATCCATTCCATCCACAATCATGTTAGGAAAACACAAGCAACACTACCAAGTCCCTCTTATTATCCAACAAAGCCCATTGATTATTATTTCTGTTCCACAATCATGCCCTACCATTTATTAACCTTTCCACTTTTATTTATTAATCACAACCCATAGTTCGTTCACATTCAAACCCAACCCTGCAGCCCCATTTCCAACCACCATAACTATAACCACACCATACATCATCATCCCTTGATACCGTTTATCGCAGCCCCGCTGCCCATCACCAACATAGCATTCACACCAACCCACAACCAAGACAACCGCAACCCTGCTGCTTACTCGATCCAAAACAACCCACAATAACACCCCCCCCCTTCACATAAATTAACCCCAACAACACCCACATGTTTATTATTTCATTTTGGTTCAACCGGGGTGATCACAAAAGGGTGCCGGATTTTCATTTAATCAGCCAACTTTACGTGATTAACCAGTTTACACATTCGACAAATCTCCATTAAAAAAATGGTCTAGAAAGATAGGGAAACATTTAATTGTGCAAGAAAAGTCCCCCAACGACCGTGATTTTCAGTAGGCATAACCCTATTTAATTCACAACATAACAATTGGATAAACAAAGATAAACATAACAACTTCCCCATCCCCGTTCTTTAACCAGTTTTTATCATCGTTTAAAGATTCATCCATTTCTCATGAAAACAAGAGGATACCCACCCAGAATGATGCACAATTTGATGATATGAAGATAATATCCCTACATCAATAGGTTCTGGTCACAACGCTCCCCCTGATCAACTTTAGAAGACGTCCGTCGGCATCCGTCACTTATGTAAAATCCCGGCATAAACTCCTCAGGTGGAAGTTGTAAAGGAAAGGCCCAAGGAAATACAACAGATGCAAGCTCAGAAGTTCCGCCTCGTCGTTACGATCCTGTAGCAACTGACGGATCGTAAATCGGAGCTCGGACGAAGAAGTTATGAAAGGAAAAGTGTCTTCGACTCTCTTTGGAGAGCTCTGCTCAGAGGAAAGGGGAGGAGAGGGGTGTATTGAAAAGGGGGAGGGGACCCCTCCTTTTATAGGCATGAAAAACAAAAGTACACAGCATGTAATTTATGGTACATGGCGTGTACTTGGCCATTTCACATGGCCACCATGCGGCTTCCAACACGGCCTTCAACATGGTACGCGGCCGTTGACTGGTCAACACACGGTTTCAGGGTAACGCGTACGCGGGGAGGGACTAAACGGCGTGTGGTATTGGCTACACAGCGTGTACTCATTTATTTCACATAGTAAGCACACAGATCCCACATGTCACATGGCCGTTGACTGTTCAACATACGGTTTGAGGGTAATGCGTACGCGGGGATGGACTACACGGCGTTTAGTATTGGGTACACAGCGTGTACCCATTTATTTCACACGGCAAGGACGCGACCTTAAACATGGGGTGTACCTGGAGAGGGGGGTACAAGGCGTGTATTCACACTACACGGCGTGTACTTACAAAATTCTGAAAAGTGTGGGAAAAGTCCATTTTACCCTCCTGAACACTTCAAGACCCTCTTTTTGACAAAGGAATGGTTCGGAGAGGTCCCGGCCATTACATCAAATACCTCTTAAAACATTCTTGTCCCCGAGAATTCAAAAGCCAACCCAGAGGAACCCAACAAGATACCTCTTAGGTCCCTCGTTATAACATGAACCCAACCAATAACCCTAATCATAGGTGTTAGGAATTCCCTCTCTATATTGAGATATTATCCGCTTTAGGCGGCACTGACTCGCCTCCACGGGATTAATCGCATCCGCATTAATGCGTCTTGATTAAGGATTGGGCCTTACCACTTCCATATATTAGGATTTTCCAAATTACACTGCCCCCAACACCGTACAACCCACACACTACCCGAACACCTAGTTTGGGGAAAATTCCTTTTCCTATGTCGAGATATTATCCACTTTACAAGGCACTGACTCGCTGGCACGGGTTCAATCGCATTCGCATTAATGCGTCTCGATTAAGGATCAGGTTTTTTTCCTTCCCCACACGCACGGACATGTTACACACTCCCAGATTACAAGGAAACAAATGGTCTCATAACCGACAAGCCAAGCATTCCATTTATAAAGGGTACAAAGTATAACATCAAAACAAAGCTCAGAAGATCAATGAAAACACAAGTCAAGACAACTCCGGGTACTGAGCGCGCATCTTATCCTCCCTCTTCCAAGTGCTCTCCTTGAGGCCACCATGCCTCCACAACACACGAACCAAGGTAATAGTTCATCCACAGAGCACCTTCTCTTTACGATCCTCGATTCTGACTGGTCGTTCCTCGATGGTTGTGTCGTCTCCCATATCTAACTCTCCCCAGTCGATAATTTGAGAGTAGTCGTGTAAGTACCAATGAAGCTGGGAGACGTGGAAGACGTCATGAACCTTCTCCAACTAAGGTGGTAGGGGTAGATGATATGCCACCTCTCCGACTCTCCTCAGCACCTCAAAAGGTCTGATGAACCTAGGTGAGAGCTTTCTCCCTTTCCCAAACCTCTGCTACCCCCGTCGAGGAGAAACCATTAGGAACACATGATCTCCCACCTCAAACTGCAAGGGCATCCTCCAATGATCAGCATAAGACTTCTGTCGGTCCTAAGCCTCTTTCATCCTATCACATACAAGATGGACTTCCTCTATGGTTCTCCGTACTACCTCTAGCCCAAGAGAACCTACCTCACCAACCTCTTCCCAGCAAATGGGTGAACGACATTGACTTCCAAACAGAGCCTCAAACTGTGCCATGCCAAAAGTAGAGTGGAAGTTCTTGTTGTAGGCAAACTCTAATAAAGGCATGTGTCGTACCCATGACCCTCCGAAATCCAGAACACATACATGTAGCATGTCCTCCAACGTCTGGATAGTACGCTCTGTCTGCTCGTCGGTCTGGGGGTGGAAAGCAGGGCTAAGGTGTAGCTGGGTTCCAAAAGCATGTTGTAACCCCCTCCATACTCGTGAGGTAAACCGAGTATCCCGATATGAGATGATAGTATTCGGAACTCCATGCAAACACACCACCTCGTCTACGTACCTCTGTGATAAGGTACTCACCGGGCCCGACTCCTTAATTTCTAAGAAGTGATCTGATTTAGTCAGACGATCCACCACTACCCAGATAGAATCACAACCACCATGAGCTCTGGGTAGCCCTGTCAGGAAGTCCATTGAGATGTCATCCCACTTCTACTCGGGGACATCTAATGGACAAAATAAACCACTGGGAACACGGTTTTCAGCCTTCACTTGCTGACACACTAGGCATTTAGCCACAAACTCTGCCACTGCCCGTTTCACCCCGTGTCACCAAAACTATTCCCTCAGGCCTCGATACATTTTTGAAACTCCTGGATGTACTGCCAAGGCTGAGCTATGGAACTCATGGAGAGCTCCCTCAAGCATCGCCTCCAGAACAAACAACCTTCCATGGAAAAGCATATGATGTCTGTTGTCCTCTGACCATCCATCTGGAGCGTTTCCCTGATCGACACGATCTTGCATTACTTCTGCCTCAGAGTCCCCCCACTGAGACTCTTCCACCTGCTGCAACAAGGAGGACTACACCGTCATCTGAAACAAACAGCCTCTAACACCTTCTTTCCTTGAATCCAAGTGCAAGGAGGCCAACTCTCCCATCACTTTCCAAGTATCTGTGGATTCCTGAACCACTTCCTTATGCAACTTTCTGCTCAGGGCATCAGCCACAACATTGCCATTACCATTAGTGTAAGAGATTTCGAAGTCATTGTCTTGGAGGAACTCGATCCATCTCTACTGCTACAGGTTCATGTCACATTGGGAGAAGATATAATGTAAGATCCTGTGATCTGAGAAGACCACAAAGCACTCCCCAAAGAGGTAATGTCGCCAAAAATTCAGTGCGAACACTACTGATGCAAGCTCTAGGTCATGGGTGGCATAGTTACACTCGTGAGGGAAAAACTGTATAGACCCATAATAGATCACTCCATTCTTCTGCATCATCACGCACCCCAGACCAAGGCCAGAAGCATCACAAAACACCTCATACAACAACCCTTCCTCTGGAAACCTGAGTACGGGAGCACTAACCAACTTCTCATTCAGGTAGGCGAAAACCTTATGGCGCTTCTCGTTCCATAGGAAGACCTAATTCTTCCAAGTCAAAGATGTCAATGGAGAAACAACTCAAGAGAAGTCCAAAACGAACCTCCGATAGTAATTTGCTAGCCCCAAGAAACTAAAAACTTCTACCATGCTCATGGGTGCTGCCCGAGAAATAACTGCCTCCACCTTCTATGGGTCCATTGACACTCCATGATGAGACACCACATGCCCAAGGAAGTATACTTATTGTGTCATGAACTTACACTTCGACAATTTCCCATAAAGCTGGTGGTGTCGAAGGACTTCCAAGACAACACTGAGATGCTCAACGTTCCCCTCCTATGATCTTGAGTAGATCAGGATGTCATCGATAAACACAACGACGAACCGGTCCAAAAACTCTCGGAAGACAATGTTCATAAGTCTCATGAACACAGCCGATGCATTCATAACTCCAAACGGCATCACTACAAACTCAAAGTGCCCATTCCTGCACCTGAAATCCGTTTTCGAGATGTCACTGTCCTTCACCCTCAGATGATGATATCCCAATCATATATCAATCTTAGAAAACCATCATGCTCCCCTCAACTAGTCGAAGAGATCATCTATCCTTGGAAGTGGGTAACGGTTCATTACCATTACCTAGTTCAACCTTCGGTAGTCTATGCATAACCTGAGACCACCAGCTTCCCTCTTTACAAACAAAACTGAAGCAACCCACGGTGACACGCTGGGTCGAACAAAACCCTTCTCCATCAGATCGTCAATCTGAATCCTCAACTCCCACAACTCCGAAGGTGCAATCCGATAAGGGGACATCGAAATCGGACGGGCACCAGGATGTAAGTCTATCACGAACTCAACATCACGTCGAGGGGGTAGAGTCACAACCTCCTTGGTAAAAACATCGAGGAACTCCCTAACAACCTCTGGGACATCCATCATCTCTGTATCAGTTGGAACCACTGATAACCCACCTAACAAGGAAAGGAGAGGCTCCACACACCGGCTTCCCACCTGATAGCTCCTATCACAAACGAAAGCTACATGATGCCCATCTATGTTAGAGAACACGACTCTTCTCCGGAAGCATTTGATAACGGCACTAACAAAAAACAACTAGTTGATGCCCATCTGATGCGTGCAACTATCCATGCCCTGCTCCTCTGCCTCTCTGATGTCATCCACCTCCCCGACCATGCCCTAGTCGAGGTACCTGAGGAGAACCCTGAGGTTGGCCTCCTCCTGCAAAGTCTGCTCTCAGGGGAACATGGTCCTGATGTTTTTTGGAAGGGCCTCTCTGGCAACTGGTGTTGTTGAGGTGGGCGCTAAACCAGCCCACCTCCACCGTACTGATCTTGGGTCCGGAACCGACTCTGAATGTTCCTGAAACCTCCACAAGAAAACCACTTCAGTACTGGTCTTGTGGAAAAGTGACAAGGACCTGAAGATCTGAAATGGAACTACTGGGGCCTACTCCCCACTAGCCTGGACCTGGAAGGTCCTGTCATAGGAGACCTGCTACTGAATGCCTTCCCCTTCGACAAACCTGGCTGGATTCCCTATCGTGGTGCACCTCCCAGTGAGTGCACCCTCTCTACAAGCTCTGCCTTCTTCTATACCGCCATGTACGTTGGAAGGTTGAAGGGGGTGACAACATACTAGAGCGAAGGACAATGTGCCTCCTCTAAATGTCTCGCCCGAGACTCCTCATCCGGAAAGAGATTCGGAGCAAAGCGCAGAAGATCCTTGAGCTTGATCCTCATCTCTCGTATTGACATACTCTCCATCTAAAGGGAGATTAACTCCTACCACTTCTACTCCTTGATCATATAATAAAGTAATTCCTCTCGGAATTCCTTCTCAAAGTCATACCACGGAACCTCTGCCTCTATCCTCCCTTTGAGGTAGAGCATCCACCAATGTCGCGTCGCACCTCTTAGTTGACTGACTACTAGGGGAACCCAGTACTCCCTCGGAGCATAGATCAAGGTAAAAGTGATCCCTAGCTCCTCAAGACACCCCTTCGTCTCCATATCCAAAGTACTACCCTTGTACTTCTTGAGGGACTACCGCTGGAAAGACCGGAGAGTCTTCTTCCACATGGCTATCTTCCTCCTCTCGGTCAATCCTCAACTGATCGACCGCCTGGATCTGATGGGCCTCGGCCGTCTGAGTCACCCGGGGATGACGTTCAGGTGCCATAGTTGTACGGTAAACAAGATCACCTAATCCCAAGTATTAAGGAAATTTCGCAATGATTTATTTTATCATATTATTTCAATTTCTTTCCCAGAACACATAAATGAAGTAAAACATAATCATGATGATGCATGTAACATCCCTAGGTTCTCTACCCTGCAATCAATATAGTCTCACTTGGTCGTTCGGTAGGCTTAGAGTCCTTGCATTGGATCACGGGGGGCCCTAAAATCTCATGTCCTAGCCGGTCTTCCCTGGCCTATGTCACGCACCAAGATTAACCAACACTATTGCCCTACCATCCCATGCAATTCTCATTGTGCCTAACGCCATACTCCATCCTATCTCTCAACCATCAGCTCTGATACCATTCAGTCACAACCCCCTCCCACCAAAGATGCCCCTCTTGAGCTGGCAATGGTGAAAGGGAAATAATGACCCCCAAGTCCCGCCTCCAGTAGGCCCTAGGGTGGCGACTAGCACCAAGGGTATGATTTTTCACAAATATGGGAGGCATTACCTTTTTTATTATTTATAATTGGGAAATAGGAAAATTCAACCACAAAAAAAAGAACAAGTGTATAGAAATAAACCCAAACCAATCCCACATGCATGTTTAAATAGTTCTAAAAACAAGGTACAAGTACAAGAAAGCTCAAAAGTACAATACCAAAAGAATCAAGTACAACAAACTGCAACATCTCCAACTATCCCGACTAGTAGGGTCCCACACAGCCCTGGTAGTCCTCCTGGAAACCTGAAAGTAAACATAGGGTGAGCATACAAGTATACTCAGTAGGGAAACCTAAAGCTCTCATGCACAAGTGGGGAGACATCATAATGTCCCATGAGAACAATAGAAGAAACCTAGAAAGGAATTCTATCCACCCAGCCTCCCAATCCACAATAACCACATGTAGTAGTATATATGAAAAAGAGTATTGGGTACCCCACACCTTTTTCCCCCACTGGCTAGCTGCTATTCCTAACGGTGAACGTCCTGACGCACCCAAACTCTTCCCGCCCACACACACATGGGCCTCACAACCACGTATCCGGACCGTACACCCCTAGGCCTCACAACCATGTATCGTGCCCACACACATCTGGGCCTCACAACCACGTATCCCTCCCGCACACACCTGGGCCTCACAACCTCATATCCCGCCCGCACACACCTGGGCCTCACAACCACGTATCCCACCCGCACACACCTGGGCCTCACAACCACGTATCCCGCCCACACACTCTTGGGCCTCATCCTGAAGGTTCTTGGGAAATAGTAAAACCTACCCAAAGAGTCTTGGGCTAAACCATCCCAATCGAAACCTAACAGAAGAGTCTTGGGTGCAAGTTCGCCTCAAGCCATCACAGCCTAGGGAAGAAGGAGCAGGAAGGAGCTAGTAACTAAGGGGAAATCACCCTCTCCCATGAAATGGGAGTGTTCGACACTAAGTGCTCAACAAGGGTGAGGTGCGACAAAACACAAAGATATAGTTATATATATCTACCAAACACTCAGCCCAACCTATGAATTCTAATCAAAGAACCAAAAATGTGCCTCGGCACTGCTACTATGAAGCATGAATATAACAAACAACCCCAACCCCATTTAGGTTTTCATGTTTCAACAGGATCAGCTTATTAGTTCCTTAACTACTGGGAAACTATCCACAACCAACCATATCAATCGTTCGTAAATTATATCCCTGACATCCACAATCAAGTTAGGAAAAAACAAGCAACACAACGAAGTCCCTCTTATTAACCAACCAACCCCATTGATTATTATTTACGTTCCACAATCATGCCCCACCATTCATTAACTTTTCCACTTTTATTTATTAATCACAACCCATAGTTCATTCACATTCAAACCCAACCCTGCATACCCGCTACCAACCACCATAACCACAACCACACCATATATCATCATCCCTTGATACCATTTATCGCATCCCCACTGCCCATCACCAACATAGAATTCACACCGAACCACAGCCAAGCCAACCGCAGCCCCGCTGCTTACTCGATCCACAAAAACCCACAATAACACCACCCCTTCACATAAATTAACCCCAACAGCACCCACATGTTTATTATTTCATTTTGGTTCAACTGGGGTGATCACACAGGGGTTCCAAATTTTCATTTAATCAGCCAACTTTATGTGATTAACCAATTTACACATTCAAAAAAGCTTCATTCACAAAAATGGTCTAGAATGATAGGACAACATTTAATTGCACAAGGAAAGGCCCCCACCGACCATGATTTTAAGTAGGCATAAGCATATTCAATTCACAACATAACAATCGGATAAACAATGTTTATCATAACAACTTCTCCATCCCCATTCTTTAACCAGTTATTATCTTCGTTTAAAGGTTCAGCTGTTTCTCATGAAAACAAGGGGATACCCACCCCGCATGATGCAAAATTTAGAGAGATGAGGGTATGATCCCTACCTCAATAGGTTATGGTCACAACGCTCCCCTGGATCAACTTTAGAAGACGTCCGTCGGCGTTCGTCACTTCTGTCAAATCTCAGAAAAACCTCCTCGGTGGATGTTGGAATGGAAAGGCCGAAGGAAATACAACAGATCTAAGATTTGATGTTCTACCTCGTTGTTACGATCCCATGGCTGCTGATGGATCGTAAATCAAAGCTTGGATGAAGAAGTTGTGGAAGAAAAAGATCCTTCGAGTCACTTTGGAGAGCTCTGCTCAGAGGAAAGGGGAGGAGAGGGGTGTGTTGAAAAGGAGGAGGGAACCACTCCATTTTTAGGAGTGAAAAACAAAATTACATGCCGTGTACTTTATGGTACATGGCGTGTACATGGCCATTTAACGCGGCCAACACGCAGCTTCCAACATGTCATTCAACGTGGTATGCAACCATTGACTGGTCAACACACGGTTTGAGGATAATGCTTACGCGGGGAGGGACTACACGACATATAGTATTGGATACATGGCATGTACTCATTTATTTCACATGATAAGGACACGGCTCCCACATGGCGCATGGGCATTGACTGGTCAACACACGGTTTGAGGGTAACACGTATGTAGGGAAGGACTACATTATGTGTAGTATTGGGTACACGGCGTGTACCCATTTATTTCACACGGCAAGGACACGGCCATCAGCACAGGGTATACCCGGCGAGGGGGGTACACGTCGTGTAGTCACACTACACGGCGTGTACTTAAAAAATTCTGAAAAGTGTGGGAAAAGTTCATTTTACCCTCCAGAACATTTCAAGACACTCTTTTTGACAATGTAATGGGCCGGAGAGGTGCGGGCCATTACATAATATCACATAGATTTATATCAGAGGTGGGTGTCATTACATCACCAAAGGGGGATAATTACACGATAAATTGAGGGTGGGATCTAGGAGGAGGTATAGTTAGTCCAGTCTTCATATAGATTAGGATAATCAAGGTATATATTTATGGATTTTCTCTTTTCGTATACTCAGCGGTTTCCACCTCATATTTTCCTCCAGTCATGGATCTCTTATATGATTTCTTCCTAAATAACCTATCATGAATAAACCTTGTCATAAGAGGTGAATTTTAGATATATCTCATGTCTAGTGCACCCATTTCAATATTCCCTTATTATATGGAACTGGCCATGTTGAAGTGTAATGAATCAAACCTTTCATACATGATTGATACATTGTTATTAGTAAATTTTCATTACATTACCCATATACACTCACGTAGATCATAATTGTTTAGTTCATTCAGAGACTAGGTACATAATATTTTTATTATGTGAAATATCTTAATTTTTTCCATAAATATAATCTCACTTACTATTCTTTATAGAAATATCAAACATACGAAAATTCTTCATAACATCAAGAAATGAAACAAAAGAAATGGTGGGCTCAAATTCTCATTATGGGTAAATAATTGAAATTAAATAAACATATTATGAGCCCAAGTGTATGAGAACATGACAATAACATATGAAGACCATATCTTTTATATTAATTCTCAATATCTCAAGTCATGGAATAAATATTGGTTGTCCATAACACATAAATCATAATGGAATCAATGAAAATGGTCCATGGGAGTATAAAATTAACACAATACATGGAATTTGGGCACACATATAATATTATAAAATCATTTCCATATTAGGCATGGTTCACTTACTAGTCTCTGGTGGTGCAATGGGTTCACTCCCCAAACCATCATTGTAGTCGCGGTTCACTACAAAGTCTATCATTATGTAAAAATTACCTTACTAAACGTTTCTAACTCCACATAACATTCCATTCAATGTCAATAGATATAAATCATTAAAAAATGCATTAGAGGGAGATATAGGTCCCATACATCACATAATAAAAATCATACGTATGTGTTCCATATGATCACAGAACATTGATCATATCATTACCCATGAAATTAAATGGATTTCATAAACATTTCATCATTTCATAACATTTAGAAAAGTGAAAAGATCCATAATCATTTATTAATTTCATATTAGTATAACCCATGAATCTAATAAGGGTTTCATAATCATTTTTAAATGGTATAACCCATCGAAGAGAAATATTTTTCCTGAGCATCATTCCATAAAAAATATAAAGAATTAAATTAAATAATAAGAATGGAGTCCTTCTATAATATGCCCAGTAAAGTAATAAGTAACATCAAATAATTTCATATTAAATAGATGATGGTTTTGAAAAGGAACATTGAAATGTTTTTGCGGAAAATATATTTTCTTTTAAAATATTTTTTTAAAAAAAATAAGCGTAACATATTTTGAAAATAATAAAATTTGAAACTAAATGATTAAAAATATAATTGAATATTTAGCATAATTTAATTCATTTCATGATAAATACATCCTTTTTGTACTGAATAAACAATTTTAAAACCTAATACATTTTCAAAATCAATTTATTTGAAAGTATCATTAAAAACATATAATTTATTTTTTAATAGTCATTAAAACATTCCTAGAGAAAAATATACATTATTATTTGAAAAATGCATTCTCAAACATAAAACATTTAGAAAATTATTATATTTTTAAATCACCTTGAATACCTATAAAGAAATGTTCAATGGAAATAATATTCATGAATGTGGGAAATTCTATACATAATATATATGTAAACAAATATTCTAATAAATTTTCTATAAAAGAAAAAAAAGTATTATCTGATAAAATGTGTGAAAATTACTTCCAAAATATTTTTGAACAAGTATAAAATTGTTAAAATTTTATTTAATAAATCATTTTATGAATTTTGGAAGCATTTTTTAAAACATTTTTAGTGAATATGGGAGTTTAGGAAAAAGTTATATTTAGCCGAAGAGGGAAATAAAGGTAATTTTCATAAAATAATTATTTTCACCTCGTGGGTACATAATGTGAGGAAAATTAATAGAAAACACATATTCTAAAGAAATATGTTGAGGAGAATAGTATTAATGACTTTCATGAGATATATATTATAATATTTCATCGTCAGAAACATAAACATAAATAATATCAATAAAAAAATATTTTAATATAAATATTGTGTCTCATTTGCTTGTCTATCCTCTTTTCTTTCATAAGATTCTTCTTTCCTCTTTGGGATATCGAGTCTCTCCTCACATTTATGGGTCTCCCCTATTCTAATTATTATCCATCTTTCCATAAAAAAGATTCTCTAATTTTTTTCTATGTTCCAATTCATAGTGTCATGGGTCTCCTCCACTGCACGTTTGGTTAACAACATAATGGTTGACAACATTCATGTTCAAGAATGTTGTTGAGAAGGTAGAATTGGAATGTATTACTGGTATATCCCAATTTAAAAACATTATTCCAATTCTTCCCTTCTTCTTACTTTTTTTATTCATTCCCTTCGATGTTTCCCCTGTTTAAACTCTTTCAACCATGCTCTACTAGCCCTGGCCGATAAAATGACCCCATATTGGTTGGGTGAGTTGGTTTTTTCAGAATGGTTTGGAATGTGGTGGTGAGAGTAGTGGTGTTATGGGCCTCTTCATGACTTGGATTCTATCCTTTCATTACCATTTTCCCTTTGATTCACTTCATTATTTTTTGTGTTTTGTCCTTGTTTCATTTTGGATATTCCAATTCAAACCCATATCATGTTTATGAATATTTCAATTGATTTATTTTTCTGGTTTTTTTGGTTTATTCGGTTTATGTTTTGAACTAGCTAGGTGGATGGATTTTTTAGTGTTTATTCCATGATTATGATATTGGTTCCTTGCTTAATTTACCTGATGGTGGGTTTTAGTGAAAGCTTTGGGGTCATGTTGATGATCATGCTCACTGTTGAGGCCCAATCCCACTCCATATTATGCTCTTGATCCTAGATTCCACTATACTTCTCAAAATTGGTCTAATTAAATGGATTTCAAGGTGTTTTGGTATGAGATTTTTAAGCGGTATAGGGTGTTATCAATGACGTCCCTCATGGTGGCTTATTTCCATTGTTTGGATTGTGGAGGGATTATTTTTCCTGGAAACTTTTATGGGTCATTGACTTGAGGTTCATATGATTTATTGTGATATATTTTGATGTTTAATGGTTGTGATTATGGAATATAGTGGTCGGATACTCTAGTGACTGATGTGGTGAATGGTTGGAAATGAAAAATGTGGTGGCATGATGGCAATGATGATAGTGGGTCTCATGATAATGATTGTAGGCGACATGCTGTGACTTTGGCTAATATGGGTACGCATGCATCAATGTATCCTTATATTTTTTTTAATTTGAAAATTATTTTCTAAAAGTTAAATTTTTATCCCATGAAAGGTGTTTCGGTTACCGTTTAACCATAGAGAGGATAGTTTGAAAATAAAAAAATAGAATTTTCAGTCAGGGAGATTGTACTATAAAACACTTACCACATTAGAAATAATGAATCATTATCCCCACAAAAGAATAAATTTAAATGAAACAAAAAATATAATGAGAATAAATAAATTTAGTATATTACAAGTCAATGGGGATTTATATAATCATCATAAAAGAAGATTGGTGATCAACATATCATCTGTCTCAAATAAAAAAAATTGAGAAAGAGTTCCCATAAAATGGTGTTAACTTCTGAGAAGTAATCCCCATGAAATAGATATACTAAAATGGATATTTATATACCAATAATTTTTAGATGTATCATCAAAATGGATATTCATGGGTATTATATACACTACATAAATGAATAAGGTGGTGAATACAGAATGGGACTCACCAAAGTAAAAAAGATAGATGAAAATATCTTACCATAAGTCTCGACATTCGTCGTACTCATTTGAACCTCCAATTTAATTAATATATATATATTATATATATAATAATATAAATAATACCATATATTATTTACTTATCGCCATTTATTACCCACTTGTCAATAATTCCTTTTTTAATTTAATTTTCATCTAATAATAGCATAATTTTTTAGTTATGTTTTTATTTGTTAATTTTTTATTGTCCTTCAAATTTGATCATGGTATTTTCATATCCAAAATTTTATTCATGATGTAAATATAATTTATATTAAATATATATTTTTTAATATCATAATCCATATATTTTAGAGATAGAAAATGAAATACCCCTTTCATGGAGAAGAAAAATCGTACGTATGGATGAACATTGATTCCATTTTCATGACAGAATGGAGGAAGTAATGGAAATGATATATTACCATTATAGAATAATATATTTTTCATATATGACACATATTTTTATTTAAACATATTCATATTAAATTCCATGTGATCTGTTCTTGAAAAATGAGTCACACCACTTCATGAGATAATAGTCCACCGTACACATAAATGACGTTATCGTATCCCCCTTAGAATGGAATGTAAGATGTTATATGTGATGTAATAGTTTAAAAAGAATAATAATAATTAAAATATCATATATATTCATTTAATCATTCCTTATTAAAATCCATGGGATGAAGTAATTAAAAACTCATCACATCAATTCCTGAGGTGGTAGTCCGCTACGCACGGGGACAATGTTATTGGTTTCTGATGGGTAGGATGGTAAGATGTTATATGAGGTATTATAATTAAATTTTTATAATAATATAATATACATAATATGTATAAATTAAATCCATAGTTATATTCATTTATGATTATTAGTGATGGAAAATGAATAACATCTATCTCTTAGAGGTAGTATGATGTACACATGAATCATGATTTCAAAACCCATTTGATGGAAGTGTAGACGAATATAAAAAAATTACTTAACATATAAACATATTTTTTAGGAATATAAATAATTATTATATTATCATTATATAATTATAATTTAATGTGGTGGAGGAATAAATTTAAAAAACTCTCAATTAGGGATGTTATAACTTCATCAGAGAGTTTCTTTTAGTTTTCACCACAGGATTTGTAGATCATATTTTTTAAAGAACTATAACAAAAATATAATTAGTTTAAATAATTAAGGAATTGTATTTTTTAATTATTAGCTAAAATATTTTTTATAATGTAATAAAAAGAGAGGATATATGGTATCCTTTTATAAGTGATGTGAGTGGAGCACAAGTATGTTTTTAAATGAAAAATAAATACCCCCATCTTCCAAATGAAAAGTTACCCCAAAATGATCCATAGTAGAACAAATAAGATATGGGTTATAAATATTTCAATGAAGTTGGTTTTGAATTTTTTTTTGGACATTTGAAACCCTTATCATTTTATATTTAACCCGCGAAAAACTAGCTTTTTCCTAAAACAACAGTCACCACTATTTTTGAAATTTACTATAATAAAAAATTATGTTTAAATTATTAGAGAAAATAAATAATTATAAATAAAAATTTGAACTCCCTTTTTCAAATTCTATTCAAATAATTGGTTTTTTTATTTAATTTTAATCCCATAGTGACGTCGATAAAGCTGTTTTACAATGAAAAATGTCAAAAAATTTTGTAAAACATTTATAACAAATATCAATATGTCATTGATTCAAACGAACTAAATTGGATTAATAGATATATAATCGAACCAATTTTACCTCTAAATCGATATTAAAAAAATTGGATGTTTTAAAAATAATTAAAAGAAATGAAAATTATCAATAAAACTATCATTATCAATATTCAGCAAAACATTTACCTCCTTGTATATTCAAAACAATTCAACCTGAGATAATTGTGGCATGATGATTTCAAAAACTAACTTAATCTTAAAAAAATTAAAATTCAAAAAAAAAATTAAAACAATTGTGAAATATATGAAAAAGTGCTCTCTAGAAAAAAAAACAAATAACTGAAAAACTCTACTTCTTCATATCATTTATCTACAAAACTCAAAAAGTAATTTTTAAATCATTTTTTAGAAATTAAAAAATATGAATTTAATTAAAAAAATTCAAAACATTAATTTAATTAATTTATTTACATAAAACCTATTTCAGTGTATAAAAATTCTTTTTCTAAAAATATTTTTCATTGTTTTCAGATGGTTTTTCATTTAATTTATAATTAATTGGTCACAAAAAATTTAATCATATATTTTCAACATTTATTTTATCCAACTCATAACATTCATTCTAATGTCTATGGGGTAACAATCACAATCAATAATTAAATTTCAATTTTATAATACATGATTTTTAAAATCGGTGTTCTTTTTAAGGTAAGATAAACTCAATATTGTGTGTAGAGAAAGATAAAATAGATGTTTCAGGTAACACAAAATATCAAAGATGTTATATTTTTATGAAAAATAATATTCTCGAAAATCTTGTGGTTTTAAATTGTAACCTAATTAAATAAATTTCATCTTAAAAATAAGAACATTTGTTTTGTAAAAAATGGTTTAACATTTTAAAATAACTTTTTTTTGGAAACCCACATCATAAAAAGGGTTAATAAAACATACTATTTAAAACATATAAATAGATGTGTGAGGACCAACTGGGAAAATAAATTCTTGGTTTCCAAATATGAGAACGTATGTGGGAAGTGAAAACATGGACATAGAAGGGAAAACTAACCACTAAATACTAAGGTAAAATGGTAGATAATATGTCTTGGAGAATGTTAATGACCAAAAATACATAAACACATGAAAGATAAAAGACCCTTAATTCATTATAAATTAATGTAAATAATTTATAATATATTTCATGATCCTTTTTAAATTTGAGTAATATTTTTTGGATTATTTAATTACATAATTTCATTCCATTTCATTTGAAAAATCGCATCATTTGATTGTTCCATGATAAATTTATGCCTCATCTCTTACTCTAATAGATTATTGTTTATTCCAAATGAACTAGTGGATCATAATATACATAATATAATGATAAATCATTCATTATTTCAATAGTTATTATTATAAGTATAATACTTAGAACATGTTATCAAATAATTTTTAATGTATAACTTAATCCATTTCATTTACAGTAACCCTTAATGATCATCCATATTAGAACAAAATTAAAATTTAAAAAATTATAATTAAGGTCATTAAATTTCAAAGATAAAGTTATCATCAATCCCCCAAACAACAAGATATATATCATAATGTCACATACCAAATCTGATAATACATTTATCATATATTATCCTGAAACATGGTAATGTCATTAATTACAATGAAACTGTAATGAAAACATTAGTTATTTCAAAATTTATCTCTTTCTTCAATCCATAAATAAAATCATATATCATTGAATTTATTCAATAAATCCAGAATTTTTGAAAAGTCCAATAATGATATCATGAAACACTTTTTCAGAAAATCATTAATCCATTCAAAGTGAATCAATACTATCAAATTTAATTTATCTATATTATTCACCTCTTTAACTAAACTAATCACAATTTCCATAACATCAATAGAATATTAAGGGACATATTCCCATAATGAAAATGTTTTCCCATTGAATCCAATTTCTAGTACATTAATTCCATTTAACATATTTTTACAACTCCTTAATGAAAAGAAAATATTGAAAATAAAATATATGTATCATGATTATAATATACAAAATACCACATATAAAAATATAATTATTTGAATCCCAATAAAAAAATACATCAATCGTTCCACTTTTGTTTTACACTATCAATCAAGATTCATCTCCTTATTCATTAAAACTTCATTCCTTTTATATTTAATTTCTATATATTCATCATTATAAATATAACATTTTTCGAAAAACTAAGATGATTATCTTCAGGAGCATTCCCTTTAGGATATCGATTTGGATAATGTACATTATTTCCACGTTTGAAACATTAAACAATTTTTTATATCTTATTGATATCATTATTGTCATCCAACATGTAAACTAAAATATTCTTTTTTTCTTCTATAATTAAATTCTTTAGGTCCTTTTCCACACCAAAGACATCTTCATGTTCATCTGATACACTCTCTTGGGTGATAAAAATGAAATTTATGATATATATAAACCTTAACATTCTTTCATGTGTGGCCCCCACCACCTGAACTCTAAAAAATTTCATACTTACCTTACTTGGTGAGTCGGATAGTAGGTTTTAGTGCAAGTTGTTAGTCATATATCATGATACATAATTATGAATAATCATGATATCCTTAACTCTAGTCATTATAACTTTTTTCTCTCATTAAAATTAAATCCATCACATTCAACACTAATCAAGTTCCATCTAGTTTCTACCATTTAAAAAATCTAAAAATCATAATGTGAGAAATAATATTCATAGGTGGAAATGAAATAATCATGAAAAATCATGTATTTGATGTCTGAATCATGACATGTTCGTTTTTGACCAATGAAATGCTTGTTTTATCCTAGGTAACTAATATTTACCATCTTTTTAAATCAATTATGATGGTTTGTAAAGAATTTTTTAATTTATCAATCAGATTGACCAAGACTATGAATCCATGTGTTCATCAAGTCTAATGGGTGTGTACTACGTAATGATCAAGTTGATCTAAATGTTCCCTTTTTCTATTATTACAACTTGGTACATCTATACCAAAGCCACATCATGTTATAGTATATTCACATAGATGAATTTTAATTAAAAACAATCACTCTGTCATCTTCCAAATTTATTTGACATTTTTCTATACCATTACATATACATAGAATTATTAATACTCAAATCCTTATAGTTTTCATATATGGTGTCATATCATAGTTTCAATTGGTTAACTAAACCTTTCCACTCATACCAACTATAGCCACAAAATCTTATCATACATATAAATTACATCCTTTTTGAATAATATTCTATACATTACATAACAAAATTACTAAGGATTGAAATATTATAGTTCCATTGGATAATATTTACACAATATTGTTATTTATTGCAATATATTTTTTATTTCCCCTAAATAAATTCCTATTCAGTACTCCTCCAAGAAATACCCCACTTAAAACATTTCTTCATAACCAAGGGAAGTGAAACATGAGAAAGGAAAATATCATATGATAAGTAGGAAAAAATAGTAAAATGACATAATCATTGTATGAGAATAATAGAATGACAACATGATTATAACATATGGAAACTATATCATGAAAATAAAACATAAACAAATTTATTCATGGCATAAATATTGGACGTTTTTAAGACATGATTAATAAGGAAATCAACTAAATTTATCCATGAGGGGATAATAATTACTTATGACATATAATCATGGAATAAACATAATAATATAAAATCATTTACATAATAGTCATGGATCACAATAAAGGCAATCATAGTGGAATGTTTTCAACCCCTAATTTTAACTTCCAATACCATTATATAAGACAAAATCTCATACTGAACAAGGGTACCACCCATCTAGTCTAGTATATATCATGATATATAAATTAATAACCAATGCATTGGAGAGAGAGATATAGGTCCCACCCAACACAAAATAAAAATCACATGTATGTGTTCCATAATATCATAAAACATTCATGATATCGTAACCACTAAAATGAAATGGGTTTTATAACAATTTTATAATATAATTAACAATACAAAATATATAGGTTTTATAATAATTTAATCATTTCATTATATCATATCCCATGAAAGGATGCCCTATTGATAAGAAAAGGATCATGGTATAACCCATTGAAGGCAAGTATAATTCTATCATAAAAACACTTGGAATGTTCCAACATTCCCCTAATTGTTTCTTTAATTTGATTTTGGCTTTGTGGTTTTTGTATTTAATGTTTCAAAATTGGGTCTTTGTGTTGGTTCCCACATAATCGAATAATTTATCCTCTATAAAATACCAAATAGGGGATTTCAATGTTGACATATAATGAATAATTAAATCCAATAAGTTTAGAAATATGATAATCTGATGAACATAATAAATTTTTTTTATAAAGGATGTTTTCTTTACTTCCTAATTCTCTTTAACTTTTATTTCCATTGATATTTGATTCTAGAAAAATAACGTATATTTTTATAAATTTTAAATGTGGAAAACATAGAGTAAAAATTTAGTTTCTATTTAAGACATTTCCTCATTAATTTGTTGTCCAATTGTTGTTGAGGATGAAAAATTTAATGTATATGTCTCTGACACTCTATACATCATTTTTTCACAAGCACTATCACCCCAATGGGAACTCACCATTCCTTAGATTCTATGGACTATAACCTTGGGACCAAAAGTTCAAATGAGTAATGATTTAGCCACATTATTATAAAAATATTCCATGGTCGGTCCCTATTAGAAATTTAGAATGACTTATCCATATGTAGTATGTTTCATAAATAACTATGAAATGTATAAAAAGCTTAATGGGGTTGAACATGATGAAGAGTAAATTAATTTGATGTATAAAACTCTATATAGATTCATTCAAACTAAATCCCCTTAAAATTTTCTCAACCAAACCAACATTGGGTAAATGAATATTTCTAACAATGCCTAAGGAATAATTCACCCATTAGAATACAATGGGTGATCCAAAAAATGATTCAAGTGATCAAAATTATATTTTTTTAGTTATTTAGAAACCACTCCCACGTAGAAGAACACAAGATAATATAACCCAAATAATTTTGATAGCTAATTATGTACCTTTCAGAACCTAAAACATAAAAATAATGCTCCATGTCTACTAAGGTGTAACTATATGTAGTGATCATAAAATACTCTATATAAGACCACTAACATTTTATCGATTGAGTATTTATATAACAGGTGTATTCTTAAACATGTTTTATTCATTTACATATATATATACAGTAAAACAAGTTAATCAATCAACATCATGGAATAATGAAAAAATTGAAATATTGTTACTCCAAAATTCATAATAATTTACAACCAATAACTCCCTATACTAAAATAATTTACTTATGAACAGACTTGTTTTTACCTACTTTGGGAGAGCTCGATATCAATTTTTTCTTCAGGTTAGGAAATCTCCTTTCCCATCTAATCTTTAATGATGGTCGGGATATCTAGAAACTTATACCATGTAGGTTCACATATAGGTTTAGGGGTTAGGACAAGAACATTGAAGAGGAAGGGTTTATAAAAATATAGATCCCCATTCCTTCCCATTGAATAAAGGATGTACTATGTCTAGGCACAAAACCTCACCCCATACATATACATATACATCAATGGTTGATGGACCTTCTCAATACAACTATAACTATGATGTACAATATCCATGATATGTTATATTTCTGAAAATAAATGTAACTGACATGTTAAGATCATGTTACAAACATACTACCAATATGATTCTGGTTTTGTAATAATAATAAAACACCACTTCAAACATTTATAGTAATTCTAGTTAATAACATTCTTATTATAGGTAAAACAATACTCATTATAGTCATTCTTAATGATAATATAAGAAAATATCAATCAACCAACATAAATTTATTCATGGGTAAAATATAATCAATTTTTTCCATAATTCTTATTTTAAATTAATTTAGTTAAATGTGAAAGTCATTGACTTACTATAACACATAGGTAAAGGATATATGACCTTCATGATATAATGTGGGGAGAAAATAGGTTCTATATAATTTTTTATATGTTCACTAATGAGATACATATGAATTAATAATAACTTATAAATAAATCACAATAGTGGTGGTTCTTTATTTGAAAAAATTATAAAAGAATAATACCTAGGGGTTTATTCATATAACAAAATTTAAAATAAAAACTATATAGGTCAGAATTTATATCTGAACCCACCCTAAAATATTTTAAACCCACACTTGATATAATATGAGTATATGTAAATTAAATTTTTGAAGAGAAAAAATAAATGTTCTATAGAATTTTTTTAATAAAACATGTTATCAAATAAGTGGAGGAGGAAATTATGGAATTTAGTTAAAATGTGACATGATGAAACCACTTCTAAAACATAGTTTTTAATAAAACCTCCCTCACTATGAAACTATTTCTTAAGAAATGTGTATAATATCATTTGATAATGTCATGTAACTATTGTTCCATATGGACTTTTATGGGAATTCACTAAATTATACATTTAAACTTATTCCCCACATCACCAAAACAAAATCTATAAAAAATGTGAATTTTCATTCATTAACATATAGCACATTCATATTTAAATGTGAATAGGTTACTTCAATAGTATATTTTGGTATGCACACATGGGAATTCACTTTTATTATAAATTGACAATATATGATATTTACAAAATGAATGACTCATAGATAATAAGATGTACTTATATTTTTCAATGTTCAAAAATACAATGAAAGTACTCATTTTAGACTATATTTAATTAGATTGGAAAATAAAAACACCTTGTGGTAATAGGTTCTAGTGATAATGTTGAATCGTGTTTTCATGTATAGTAAAATAAAATGACTTACATTAAGACTTGTACAAAATCTGTAAAGAATAATTAAAAAAAACACTTTTTAGATTATATGCTAATATTTTTTCATTGAAAGTAGAAAATAATTCCACTTAGGAATATTATACCCTTTTATATATCTATTATCATGATGGGAACTCATTGAAATAAAAAAATGATTTCAATATTAATTTTAGATAACAGATTGTCTATGTGTTCTAGTAATAACCCAAAAATCAACCTTTGTTTCATAATAACCTTCCAATATTATTTAAAAATCTTCAAATAAACTAGATAATAACCAATATCCCCTAAAACCATTGAAACATAATTCCATAAATAGAGTAAATCAAAAATAAAACTATTATACACCTATACTCACCAAAAATGAAATAATACATAGATATTGAAGCTCAAATATTCATATAAAAATATAACTATACAAATCCACAAACAAACTCCAAATAATCAATATTAAATTTTAAATATTAATGTGAAATATATTGGAAATCTATACTTTAATGACCACCTACAAAAATGGTGATGAATGGAATGAATCAATTTTTTAGATTCTTAATTGATGTAAGATTCTACAAATCAAGATGGTTGATATTTAATTCAACCAAGTTTCATTAGAATTTAACACAAAATACCTAACCAAAAAAGATAAATTAAAAGGGAATTGGAGGAGAAAATAATAGTGGTGGGAGACAATCACTAAATTTTGGAATGACAAAAACCAATGATTCTCCATAAATAAATGGGTTATGTGGTATAGAGGAAGAAGAAGAATATAAAAATTAAGTGTGATTTATCATGGGATAGAGTGATTGGGTTTATAATGAAAATATAAATGGAATATTGGAATTGAGAGATAATTGAAATAAATTTCCCACTAAAAAGTTGTTGGGTAGTCCACCAGGATCCTAGTATGGCGATTCTATTTACATAGTGGAATGAAAAACTATTATGAATTTCTCCCTACCCTCCTTTTTCGATGTGAGACTACATAGGGTACCCATAGCCGTAATAATGTCAAAATTAATGTGGTACTAGCTATAAACCTTACCCAATCTCCGAACATCTTATTGAAACTCAAACCACAGCTAGAAACACAAAAAAATTCATCCAAATATTCAAGTAGCCAAATCTAGATCCATGATTGAATTGTTATGTATTGGATAGAATAAAAAATTAAACCAATAAAATTATTCAATCATCGAATAATAACACTATTGTAGATTGGACCCTATAGAAAACCATTATATTCATGAATAAATATAACATATTATTATATGAATATTAAGTATATATTATTATCATCCATGATAAAATAATATAGGTTAAGTGTGTTTAGAAAAATGAATAGTTAAAAAACGTCCACATAATATGTCTATATCATCTCCAACTTAATTCTTCTTAACATGCCACCTTCATAGACACATCAAACATAAAATCATTACTCATATCTTGGGAAAAGGAATCATAAGAAATAGTGAGACAAAATGACCAGAAGGGGTAAACAAGGGTATTTCAAAGATAAAATAACATGAGAATAAGGGTATAAAAACATGATATTAATATTAAAAATAAATATCAAACATATCAGAGACAATATTGTGTATCATTTCACAAATCATGTATGTTAATAAAGAATGAATCGTAATGTTACAAAATATCCTGAAATATAAGGGTATAAAATTTGAAAAAGACATAAATTTGTGGTATAAACATAATCATAAAAATTAAATTCTTTTTTTAAGGATCACTGAAAATAATATCTTATTTCATTTAGATCTCCCTCCATTACAACATATCCTTTTTCAAGGTTCAATCAAAATACTATATGAGTGGAAAAAGTTACAAAAAAAACACAGTTTAATCTCTATTCTAATCCTTATTATCTCATGAGTTAACAATCATTATCGAATACATTGTAGGGATATATATTTATGCTCCCACATATCAAATAATTTTAATCCACTCATATTTCTTCAAAAAAACCTAATTTATGTTAATTAAATATATTTAATTAAAATTTCAACATTTAATCATAGCATAACCCCAACAAAATATATTTTTTAAAAAAATATCATTAAAACCTAATAACAGAACATAATGTTAATGAATAATGATGGTATCCTTAGATCACATCCCTAGTAAGTCATAAGTATCATAAAATTCTATTGTCAAAAATGATAATTCCTCTAAAAGATATATGGAAAATTTCTTTACAAAAATACTCATTTCTTTTTCAAATTACATCTTCTAAATAAAAAATATTCCCAATTTATTATAGATAAATTTACTTCAAAATAAACATTTAATATTGTTTATGAATTATAAAAACACTAGGTGGTCCTGATGGAGGGAAATTTAGGTCATTGTAATAATGTTGAAACAAATATTTCAATCCCATTTTCAATAAAAATTATAAAGCTCATTTTTTGGAGCACAAGAAAAAAATTAGATTTAAAAAAATAAAGTTAAAATATGGATAAAAATGACTTCAAATGTCATAGTTCAGTACTAAAAACCTTTTTAAATCATTTTTAGAACATATGGAAATAAAATAAAAAAGAATTTTGACCGAAAACATAAATAAAATTAGGTTTCCTTAAAATTATTCATTCGTTCTCTTCGCTCATTAAATAGAGAAACATTAAATGAAAAAAAGGTGTATCAAATAAATAGATAACAAGGGAGTTCATAATAATTATTGTGTGGTAGATCAAGAAATTTTACCATTACAATCTTATTATAAAGAATCGTTGTAAATAATGACATCATAACTAAAATCCATTAATAATGTTTACCTTTCTTCAAAAGCACTCCAACATCGGGAATACTAAATTTAAACATATTATACACATATAAAAGAATAATTTATATAATTATAATATCATGTACATTCAAATTTTTATATTTTAACTCCCATATATTAATAACTCATTATTAATATTATCGTTTTTGGGTGTTAATTGTTTCAATTTTTCATGAGTGCTTAAGTTCTTCAGTTATGGTCCTTATAGATTGATCTTGGATTCATTATCTCAAGAACTATAATCATTTTATATGTATAATATATATTTATTAAATATATATTTATATATATATATATATAAATTCATACATAACATTTAGACGTATTAAAATGGATTACACCATTCATGGAGATAGTGTGCTAAAAATATGCATGAACTCTATTTTCATTTTTCAATAGATATAATGAATGAAATGTAAATAACTATTAAATTTCCCATTATTAATTTTGTATTAAATATATCTTATAAGTTCATTAAATATATCCAGATTTGCAACCATGAAAATATTATAGAAAAATTAATGGCACTGCTTTAGGGAGGTGGTATCCTACACGTTTTCCTGCACTATGTGATCATTCTTTAATAGATGAGATGGTGGTGGATTATGGTTGTTACATCATAAAAACTAAAAAAAATAATATTGAATATACTAAATAAATTATTTTTTAATTTATAACATGGATTTATATAATTTAGAATATTAAATAAAATTGAAAACACTAGGTTATGATTTATATAGGTTCATTGAGAAACCACTTTTCTCATACACCTGAAGCCTCAAAGGGATGTTCTTTCAAAAAAACAAAAACATTAAGATTTTATCAATAATAATGGAAGTTATTATGGTTATAATTTTCAAAATATCTTAACCTTTATTCATGTACTTGTTATCACTTTTTTAAATTCCCTTTTATTTGGACGTATTTCAGGCCTTTTAAGAATGAAGATCATTTGTTAAGGAAAATGAAATAATGTTTAGGGATATGTGTTTTATTGATTTAATGGTGTTTTTTATAAATGATTCATATTATTTACAGAGGTTAATTTTTTTCTATGTTTATAGTCATGATTTATGTGTGGTTCTAAAGCGGGTTTCTATTAAGCACTATTTTCATAAGGAGGTTTTTTTGGGAATTTTTTGATTAGGATGTGAATTTATTTCTAGAAAAAAGCCATGAGAATGGATTATGACCTAAAATCATTTAAAATTTAGAAGATGAAAATATTATTTATAGTTTACTAAAAATATAAAAATCATGAAAAACATCATAAATTCATATCATGATGTATTTTTAACCTTATGTGACCCATTGTTTGATGTATGCTCAACATGATGCATTTTACCCATTAACCAGGGATTTAAAACAAAAATGACTCTTTTATATTGATCTTATTTTTTACTATACATTGAATTTAATATTTAATTATATGTTTGCTCTTCATTTATTCCCTAATATTTCTCTCATACATTGTGATAAAGTTTATCCCTTTGAGACCATTCGGTTTGGCATTTGATTCCCAAAGAGTTTTAATGCTCTATTTTTATCCTTCTCCTAACAATCCTTCATTTATAGTCTTCTGATTTTTTGATTTGTTATTGAATCAATGTTTTATCTTGATTAATCATGAAATTATAAATCCTTGATGATATCAATCACCTTTTTAGTCATTGGTATTTCCTTGGGGAAGGTGTTGATTTGATCGTTGATTAAATGTTGGTAATTAAAAGTGATTATACCATATAATTGAAACATAAGACTAATTTATTCACTTGAATTAGGTTTTTATTTTATGTTGAATCATATATTTAATATAAAAAATGTTATATTTCTATAATATAAGGAATTTATAAAAATTATTTTTTAAATTGAATAAAAATAGTTGGGTGGACATGAGAAAATTTATTGATTAATTTGGAAATTTTTTTAATGAAATGTTTTTATGTTAAACCATAGGATAAATGGAATAAATTTTAATATGATTTGGAAATTATCTAATTGAAGAAAAATGATTATATTCTTTTTAAATGATAATTGAATATTAGAAACTAAAATTTTAGAAACTGTATTTTGAATAGATTTAATATTTTTAACTTCCCTATGATTGATTTATTGATTTTCTGAGAAAATTTAATCCAATGTATATAGTGTCTAAATAATACAGCCTTTCTAGACATTTATACCAAGAAATAGATTAACGATGAAGAAACTTATATAACTATACTATGGTATGATTTTCCTAGATGGGTAGTTGAGTCCTGAGAGAAAGTGTCGAGTGGAGTGTGCATAAATTGAGTCAAGATCAAAGATCATGTAGCATGATGATAATATTTATATAAACTAATGTAAATTTGGTCTTATTATTTGGAGATATGACATGATTGAATTCATAATTAAAAACCATTTATTTGTGAACTCTTTTCTTCCTACCAACTTTTTTATATTAATGTTTGTATCAATCTTTCATTTCATCCTACTTTGAAATATGTTCCCTATTTATTACAAATTCATGTTTTCTTTGAGAATATATAAATTCAATTCCATGTTCTGTTTTATTGGAAATGAAATCACAATTATTTTATTTGTTATTAAATATAATACAGAACAACTGGTGAGACACAACTATCCTTGTTAGCTGACACCCTACCTTTGTCGCCAGGTGTCTATAGATTATCTTATTACATTTCCAAGAAAATGAAAATGAACACTTAGGGTGGTGGTTTTACTTGATCCTTATGGTACATAGTGTTAGAGGTGACTTGTGGAGATTTGATCCACCTGTTATATGGGATATGTTTAACCTTTTAACATGGTAGATTTTGTGTTTCATGGTGATTCTCTATTTATGTATTCTTTTACCCATGTGATTCTAGTACATCCTCCCTTTGTAGTGTAGATCATACTTTTTTTCTATTATACTTTTTGGAAAAAAATTCACTTGTTCTTTTTATGGATTCTAGGTGCTATCCAAAAATATTTGAGGATTGGGAATGTGAATTACTTTATGTCATAACTGGCTTTTGTATCACTATAACATGTTATCTGAGCTGGTTTATGACAATTTGGTATCAAATGTGGTATATTATGTTTTTCTTTCTTACTTAATTTAATTATGATGTCTGGGTTTCCTAGTAAATAGGATGTAGGATTTATGGGACTTAAGTGGTAGTTGTGAGGTAGTTTCTATCCATCTCTAATCACAATAAGACTAAATCCACCATGGGTGCTTGAGAAAACCATCTCTAAGGAATAATTTTATCTATTTTCAAGACATTACCCTAATTTATATCTGAGTATATTAAAATCCCAATATTTAATTTTTCTTGGTGGAATTTATAATTTTATATCTTTTTTGAGTTGTTTATTTGTGTTCCCATGTTGATGTTTTTATTGTTTTATGATGATGTTGTATTGATACATGCTTCCAAGAAGTCAATTGAATAGGTCGTAGAAGTAATCACCTGGTAAACCAAAGTAATAGAATCCTCTATTTTACCATAATATTTTGGAAATAGTTTTGTATGTTTTCTATTCTCTGGGACATGTACCTACACCTTTTCTAATTTAGGCTCTGCTGTTGTAACTTTAGTGTGATGACTCCAGATATAATTGATAAGAGTTTATTCATTAACCCCAACAAGCATTCATAAGAACTAATGGTCCTCAAAATACTGTGTATTGGTTGAATAAAATTGACATTTATTTTGAATTCTAAACAATATAATATTTGATAAAAGTGTAATGTGAAAACATAAATATTTAAGGTACTCAATGTATTTGGTATGATTTGTTGGTCACGTTGAAGGATCATAAGGTATTTTATTAATAGAAAATTAGTGTTCATTCTATTAACATTTTTTATCGCAAATATATTGATTTTTTAATTAAATGGAGTTTATGATCCTCCAATAGGGTATCATGGGTGTGACACATTATCAGAATAATTTTTAGAGATTTTTTCATTTTCAAAAAAGGTTTAATATATTTAAAATAAGTGGCATCAATTATTCAATATGAGTCATAAAAATGATATTTGATCATATTTTATCTTATTTAAGGTCACATCGTTTGATTATGTTCTAGATAGAGAATTAATGGTATGGATTATCCTATCTAGAATTTATGGATTTACGGGACTTCCTTACTCATCTAGTGGAAATTTCTTTAGTTCATTTAATGTAAAGATAAACACTAATAAGGCTTATGGTAGTTCTAGACAACATGCATCATCAAGAGTTCCTATGGTGCCCAATAAAAGGCCTCGTGGCATGATTTTTGTGTGGTGTGGTTGAAAATTCATGATGGGTTTGTAATGAAGAACACAATACATGTGGTTATTCTGGTTACTAATGAAACCTATAGAATTTATTCCATATAACTTATCCTCCACATATTGGCATTGGATTATCAACACCAAAATGTATTGTAGTTACATCAGATGATTCAACAACTAAGGGGCTCCAGCCATAGACTTCTAGAACAAAGCTTTATCACAAGGTGGAAGATTCTCTATATGAAGCTAATTGAGGTTCAATTACTATGAGATATACCATGACTAAAAAATCTTGTTTAGTGACTTCTTTGTTTAACACTCATTCGCCTCACACATTTATATAGACTTGAGTTTTAAATTTTAGGAATCAACATTCAGAGATGTTGTCTTACATGATTGATATTAATATGCCTCTTAGAATAAAGAGGGATAAGTGTATTCAATGTTCTTATAGTGTTTTTGTTTTATTAGAGATTTATCTTTCCTAGAATTTTAGGATTCTCAACATGAAATCTCTTGATGTCATTTTGTATGGATTAGATAATTTCTCAAATATCCCAGAATGATTGTTATCTTTAGTGGGTCTCTATTACCGTGCCCCATGGGTTGCGATGTATCTATCAAGGAGAATGGGACCTATGTTAGATTTGAGTAAGGCCATATTATATAGTGTTTTGAATGGTAATATATAGGATTGATTTCAATATAGAGCAGAAATCATTTAATGGTGATATCCCTCTAGTTTTCTATGTGTGTCCAAATATTTTTCCATCATATTTCTCCAGAATTCCACTAGTAATAGATGTTTATTTTTTCTATATATTTAATACATAGTACTCAAATAGTGTATTTTCCTTCTTAGAATATAGAACCAGTTGAATATAAATAGTTTGTGACATGTTTTTTATGTTTTTCTAAAAATATTTTTATACTCTCATGTGTGTCTTATTGGTTGGAACCTATTCTCTTTGCAAATAAAGATAACTAGAATATTTTACTATTTTTGATTACTACAAACCCAATCGAGTCACACTAAACAAAAAATATCTATTTCTGTGAATAGAGGATCTATTTGAATAGCTAAAGGGGTAAAATTTTCATTAAAGATTGATATACCATTAACTTATCCCCATTTTAAAATTAATGAATTTTATATTTTTATAACCAACTCTGTGTGTTTCCATGGACATTATAAGAATATATTTACTCAATTTGTTCTAAACAATGGTCATGTAATTTTTATCGATTTGATGAACATGATATTTCATGACTACCTTGACATGTTCATGGTGGTATTTTATGATGATATCCTATTTTAATATATATTTTAGGAGGACCATATGGATCACATGAGTGAAGTATAGTATATATTGAAAAATAATTTAGATTAGATTATGATTTCATAATGAAATTTATAGATTTGTGACGTTATGTTCCTAGTACATGTGGTCATAGAAAATTTTATTTTAGATGATCTTAATATTGTGAAAGCTATTATGACATGGGAGAATCCACATAATGTTTTCGAGATTCAGATCTTCTTGTGTTTGGTGGGATATTACTGCAAATTTAATAGTTATTTCTTGAATCTATATTATCCGATGACCATTGTAAACTTAGAAAAGATGTTATGTTCATTTGGTATGAGAAATGTTTGATTTATTTTGTTGAGCTAAAATGTATTAATACTTTTACACTAGTTTTGACTTATATAAAAGTTAGGTATTTATATGTGGTATTTGGTGACACATTACCTTCGGGTTTAGATTGTGTCCATATGATAGGTGATCACATAGTAGAATATGTTTCCAAAAACATATGACACATGTGAAGAATTATCTAACCCATGATCTTAAGTTGAAATCAAGGATGCACTCTCTTAAGTGTT
Source organism: Viscum album (assembly GCA_963277665.1). Taxonomy (NCBI): domain Eukaryota; kingdom Viridiplantae; phylum Streptophyta; class Magnoliopsida; order Santalales; family Viscaceae; genus Viscum; species Viscum album. The sequence continues at coordinate 310,000,972 of OY728158.1, forward strand.
TCCAACGTTACAATTTCTGAGAAATTTTTATCTCTTATTTTAATTGTAAATCCCTTCTCGGTCAATTAAATTGTCGTTATTTTGTCTCAATGGTTCATGGATAAGGATTTGATTGGGCCAATAACTGGTTTAATGTTAATTTCTTTAGGTCGCATTAATACACAATGTGTGAATCTTACACATCATGTAAATATGGTTCATATCTTCTGAATTTAGTTTCATGGGGTTACACACAACATGTAGGGTTTCATGGTTAATTAATAAATTGATGATGCATTCTTGGGAAGAATCCAAACCCTAACATTTTTAAAATGTTTATGTTAACATCACTCCATGTAATTACACAATGTTTCACCTTTTAAAGGTCGAATCACTTGAGTTTTTTTGAAACCCTATTCTCTCTCCCTATCATTTTTGGTGTCCAGTGGCTCCCCCTTTCTATCATTTTGATATTCCTTTCAACGTGCATTTTTTTCCGGCTTCTCATCTTGGATCTACGTTACCCCCCTCTCGTTCTCATCTGTTTCGTTCTTTTATTCATGGATGTTTTTCTTTGGGGGTGCGTTTTGGTTTGTGTTGTGTGTTTTGGATGTGTTTTAATTATCTGTGGGCGTCGGGTTGGATGATATGTAGTTTCCCATGTGTGGTTGTAGTTTTTGTGAGATTCTTTTTCTCATTTTATTGCTCATCTAGTCGACAAACCTTATTTACTGTAGGGAATCCATCATTTTTATTTATTTTTTATCATTTGGGAGGGGTTTTCCATTTTTTTCATATGGGTTATTATTTTTATGTGTTAATTAAAGATAAATAATTGGTTAAATGAAATGGGAATTTTTAATCAGGTTTTTTTCACATTTTCTTTATTGATTTGTTATTATTGGGATATTATAAATTTCACGGCTTTGATTCCCCAATACAAATATTGTTAATTAAGTAATTTTTTCACTATACATATGTGTTGTTACTTTTTTTCTTCTTCTATGTTAGTTTTTTATATCATACAAAAAATGGATATTCTATAACCACTTATATTTGGTTACTAAAATGGTACTATACTAATATGATATGCGTGATAGCACCACTAAAATAAACTGTAATAGGATAAAACCCCATATTTTAATTTATAAAATGGTCTTAATTTTAAGTTATGTGTGTTCATTCTTGTCAGAAGGTGCGGAGATTTAATGTTAGGATTGATGTGCATCATGTGATGAGTGGTTGGGTCAAGTTGGGATGATGGTTTTATTCTCAATTCATTTTGGGTGGAAAGGCTGTTTCATTAGACAATTTTTGGGTGGAAATGTGGTGTTTTGGTCATGATTTTTTTATAGAGGTGTATTTATTTCCACGATTGTGGGTTGGATGGTTCATGGTATGATGGGAATGTTATGTTGCTTGTGATGTGTGGTTCATTTGTGTTAGAAGCCTAGTTAGTGATGGAGTACATGACATGTTTAATAATGGGTGAAATAGCATTGGTTAGTTTGGTTTATGGGATGATAATGGTTAATAATTAATTAAATGATGGGTTTTTTTGTTTATATTTTTTTGATACTAAATAGAGAAATTAATGGAATTATTAAATTAAATTTGTTTGATGTGTGAAATGGGGCATCAATGTAGTTATGTGGTGCATGTATTTAGGGGTGACAACAAAAAATATGATGTTGTTAGTTGGTTTTTGTAATGTTTAAAACTATTATGTTGAGTTTTTCTGTGGATATATTAATATACATTTATATTATTTATTATTTCCATACACACCCCACCCTCATCGATCGTGATGATTAGAAATCCGCATAGTCACGAATGGGGTGCTTTTCCGGACATCTGGGTAGGAGGAATAATGGATGGGTACCTACTATTTCCCACTCTCTCTTCTATATGAGGTATGTATTACTCCTGATATGATGGACATAGTTCTATTAGTTCAATATATAGTGGATTTATATCCATGGTATCTTCAGGTGATATGTGATGTGTTCATACTAATGTGGTGGAAAGTATAGGTCTATTCATGTGAGGTGTGTTGTGATAGTTCTTGTGGGGTGGTGTGGTATGAAACGGAGATTGTAGCACCATAACATATGATTTTTGGGTTTGGTAGTGAAAAACTAGTGGGAACAGAGAGCAAGGTACCCTTTAATAATATTCTTCTTTTTAAATTATATTGCTTTTATAGTATTATTTCATGAGTACGCCTAGGTGATGTTTTGATGGATAGTTGTCATGTTTAGGTTTTGTTGGTTCTTATTTATTATAACAAGTAAAATATTATTCTTATTTCACATTTCAATGAGGGAAATTGGTTTTCCTACCGTGTATATTTGTATTCTCACCCTACATATAAATTTTTTCATGTTTAAAGGATGATTACATGGACCTTGATGGATATTATTATCTCCTACCATGGAAATTTCTTGGGATTCTACATTAGATTGGTATTTGGGTTTTTACTTTTATAAAATTTAATTTTTATAAATTTTATTTATCCATGCTTATGAGATAGTTTTTCCTTTCTATTATACTATTTCATGGAGTTTATAGTGGAGGATTCATCTTATATCTAGATTCTATTTCTATATAGGTTAATCCCCCCAATACATGAGAAGTTTATATAATTTGTTCTAGATTCCAACCTAGGTTCTACTAGAGGTGATACTCAAGGGTCATTATCTTTCTCCACTCATTATGACATATTTGGAGAGTGTTATTCATGACAAATTTGTATCTAAGGAGATGGTGGACATATGGGATTGACTTTGGAGTTAGGAACATAGAGGGTTGAATGGGTTGGTATGGAAATAATGAAAATTGAACTTTGTATGTGACATAAGATAGAGAGATCATCAAAGACCTGTGATTTTATGTAACTCTATGAGATGGTGAAAATAATATGAGCTTATTGAATGACCATGTGAGGTAGACCTATTTCTAATGTAGAGACCTAGGAGAGATTCATACATCTTGATGACTTATATTATGGATTAAATTTGTATTTTTTGGGAAGGATTAAGATAATTAAATGAATTAAATTGAATATATATAAAATTATATACTTCTTAGTGTCAGGAAATCATTGTTTATTATTTTAGCTATGACTCCTTTTGATAGTCATTATGTTGATTAAGAAGTTTATGTTCTGTAGGTTGTACAAATTTTCATTTTATGGTTGACTCGATTGAAGATGATGATGCATGAATGATGATATTGTGTTCTTTCAAGTGGTAGGCTTTGGGGAAGTATTATGAATGTGTTTTAAAATTGTAGATAGAGATAAGGATGGAGTGCATCAAGATCAATTACTGTTTGATCCGAGTCCCAATTGGATAATGGGTCCCGTAGAAGTTTAATTATATGTGGGGAGTTTTCTGTCGGTTTTGGATGTTTTATTTGGGTTAGTAGAAGGTGAAATATGTCTTATTGGTCAACTTATACAGTAATTTTTGGGAATAGTTCCTTTCATAAATAATTTAGGATGTGATGTGGAAGGATCATATGTTTCATATGGAACAGAGTACTACAGTGAAATGGTTAGGAATTAAGTTTAGGAATCTTCAACATTTTTTTCCCATACCTATTTCTATATTATGACCCTTGTGTGAGACATCTTGATGAGGCACTCCATCCTTCTACCCAATATACAGTCACACCCTTTACATTCCTAACATATCTGTAGGTACAAAATAAGGAGCATGTGATTGGGAATATTCACTTGCGAGGAAGAATTCCACTAGATTGGAACCCTTAGGGTTAATCATGGGGAATAGTTGTCAGTTGAAGGTCTCAAGTTCTCAATCCTTTTAGGTTTCAACCGTTATGGAGTTGTCCACAACAATTTCCTATCTAAACATAAAGTTCCAATGGTTTCCATTATATTCATGGGAGATTTGTGTCATTGTTTTTTGGTTGTGGGGTTTGTGGTGATTTCTAGAATCAATTATTAATGGTTAATTGAGATTAGTTTGGAAGTGATGGGTAGGTTTATCGTTAGACATAGAAAAATTTATAGTGAGTCAATTTTCATTAGTAAGGCTAGTAGGAATATGTTATGCTGAGTTGATATTGACCAGGTAGAGTTAAACCATAGGATGATCCTAGTATTCGGAGTCATCATCCCAATCATGGTTATTGAGGTGGTCTTTAGCAATGAGGTAGAGAAGTTGGATGGGGTCAGTTGCTCACAGTGGAGGTGGCAGTTCTAGAGTGACCAGAGGACATCATAGTTATGATCAATTTGTTTTGAAACCTTTTTTTTACTCATCTAATTGAGGAACTTCTTACCTTTTTGTTTCACCCACTCTATCCCATTATCTAGGACTAGGAATGGATTGGATTTTTATGCCCTTGGTGTTGACGGTGCTAGCTAGAGGCCAAACTAGCTTGTTTGATTTCTATCAGTGATGTAGACTGATTATGCAGCCACATTAGTCTCATGGTGACGTTTTCATTCAAGATATGATTTCATATGATTGTATCCTCATCATCAACTAGTTTTATTTTTCATTTTCTTTATCGGCTTCTTTAGAGGGAGGGTTGAGTTCTTAGATATGAATGGCTATCGTGTCATTTTCATTACAGAAAGGGGTTTTCATGTAGGGAATAAACATGTGGATCCCCTTATTTATTTAATGGTTGGGTTTTCAATTAAATCAGAGGATGATAGTATGGAGTAGGTTCCCATGGTCATTGGGGTGTTTGTAGTAGTTTTCTAGAGGTGTTAGTGACACTACCCCCTCAACATGATGTTGAGTTTAGGTTTGACATGTAACCCGGTGATTTATTAATTTTAACGGATCCCTATCTTATGACACATTCCGAGTTTCAATAAAAGTGTATTTAGATATATGATCTGATATAGAAGGGTTTTATCAATCCCAATTTTTCATCATGTGGTGCTCTAGTATTCTTCACATTGAATGTGTTTGGTAGTCTATGGTTGTGCATATATTACTAGATGTTGAATCATGTGATATTCATGATCCTTTACCCTCTCCCATGGACAGATTATTTTTTTGATTAGATGAGATGGTTGAGAAAGTTTTCTAAAATCTATTTTTATTCAAGACATCACTAAATGATGGAGAATGATTGTGAAATCATAAATAAATTCTTCAAATATAGGTATTGTCACCTTAAACTTGTAGACATGATTTTAGGTGTTATGAACTCACATCCACTTTTCATGCGGCTTATTAACATCATGTTTAGTTATAAAATAGACTATTTATACTTTTTATTCATCAATGATATCATGATCTACTCAAAGTCGGAGGAGGAGCATGTATATCATCTTAGAAAAGGCATTAATGTCCCTCTACACCACTGGCTCTGTATAGTTTTTCCAACTATAGGTTTTACACTTGATAGGTGAATTTCACGAGCCAAGTGGTGTATCGATGGGATGTGGTCGGGGACCCATCAAAAGTTTTGTTTGGTGCTTCATGGACATCGAAGAAGAACATGGTATAGGTTCATAGTTTTCTTGGTCTTGTAGGATCTTATCAGAGGTTTATACGTGAGTTGCCTCGAGTTTCAAGAACATTAAAAAATATGAAAAGGAGGAACCATGATTTTTTTTAGTCTGATCAGGGTCTGGAATTGTTTGGTTACCTGAAGGTATAGTTGTTCAGTCATCTAGTGCTTTATTTTCCAAATGAGGGTGAGGTGTTTGAAGGGTTTTTCGATGATTCCCTTATAGGTTTGAGGTGTTTGATTACGTAAAAGAGGTAAATGACCTATTATGGGTCTAGGAGGTTACATAACCATTATCATGACTACCACGAATGATCTTGAGTTAGAAGTGGTTGTTTTTTCACTGATGGTTTGCTGAAATTACCTCATTGGGGAGTTTTTTTGGTATTTGTGGATCACAAGATCTTGACATATACCTATTCTTAGTGTGAACTGGATTTGTGGTAGAAGAGTTGGATGTAGATTCTTTAGAATTATGATTTCTTGATCTACTGCACCTTAGGAAAGAAAAATGTTGTAACTGATTCTTGAGTAATAATTCATGGGAGGGTGCTGATCAGTAGTCTGGTAATACTTGGAGAGCAATGGGGGTGTTTGAATCCATGAACATTGATGAATTTGTGGATGGTGGGAGAGTATATTTGTTTTAGATGAAGGTGTACTCTTCTCCAATGTAGAGGGTGGAGGAGTCATAGTGGGGAGAGTAAGTGGTAGAGGTGATATGTTATCATGTTCTCAATGTTTGATATTCGGGCAGATGGTTGGAGGATTTTTGGGACCTGCTATTAATTCCAGGGAGATTCTTTTTCTGATAGTGATTCATGATGGATTCCATTTATGAGTTTCATATATCTCCTATTTAGGAACACCAAGGAGATTCTATGATGGTTCTATATCCTTTGGATGTTCCCAAGTGGAAATTGTATTAAATATCAACATATTTTGTTATCAGGTTTCCCCAATCATTGGGTGGTTGTGATACTATCTGGGTATAATTGGATTGTTTTTAAAAATCCACCAACTACTATGTGATTTTGGGGTAAGGAAAAATATATTCTTTGGATAAGAGGAATTTTGATGATGTGGTGTGTTTGTATGGATTTTATAGTCCCATTATGTCATATTATAAAACATTTTTAACTTCAAATGTCTAGATAGGATTACAATTTGCTTATGGAACTCAGTTACGCCTTATAACTACATTCCACCGTTAGAAATTTGGGCAGACCAAGTAGACTATCCAAGAATCAGAGGATATGTTACAAACATGTGTCTTGTAATTTGGTGGATATTTGTTATGACCAAATAACATCACGACCCACCTTACAAATGAACCAATTTCTAGACCAGTTTCCACATAACCTCATGTGTGCCTCCTCGTATGCCTGAGGTTGCTGACTAGCAGTGAGGGTGTAATGATAGTCAGGGCAGACTATACCCTATATCATAATTTCTACATCTGTATGAAAATATATAAATATTAAAAAATATTAGAAGAAGTATAAAGTAATAGCTAATGGAGACAAAGTCAATTTTAATATCAAATTAATAATGAAAATGGTAAACACCAATATATATAGCGTATGCATGTCACAGTGGTTCATATCTGAAATCAGTAAACAAATCTGCATTCTTTACAACTCAGTACCCAAAAAAATGAAAAGTCCCAAATCCCCAAGGGTAATCTCCACAAGGATTGTGAGCTCCAACATGGTCCTTTGCTCCTAACTCCCATGTACAAGAAAACAACCACATGAAATGTCCAAGCTCCTGTAAACAATTAGTCTACTCAGGTACCCCATTGAAATGGTAGCCTGAATAGGCTGTGAGATACAAATCTCAGTAGGCCAGGACCACTGGTGTTGAGTTAAATCTAAACAATTCATTAAAATTAATCATTGTGCATGTATATCAACGTAATAAGAGAATTGAATAAATAACCAACAACCCATCCAGGTTCCCAAGGGACATCTAACGAAAATACCTGCTTTGGCATGTAGCCGGATTAAGAGCCTATATAAGAACAATATATATAAAAATAATTTATAATGAAATATATATCACATTATTTAATATTCTATGTTTAACCACACACAAAATTTAGAATGTTATCATTCTTATATTTCATCCATTTGAATAATGTAATCATTCAAAAACTCTCATAATCTTTAATTTCCAAGTTATCATTCCATACTCATGCACCCAGAATGTCCATGTTACCATTCCATACTCACGCCCCCATGAAGGTCCATGTTCCCATTCCAGACTCATGGACCTAAAATTTCCAATTTATCATTCCATACTCATGTACCCATGAATGTCCATGTTACCATTCTATACTCCAAACTAAATAATTTCCATGTTACCATTCCATACGCACGCACCATGAATGTCCAAGTTACCATTCCATACTCACAAAACAATGAATGTCCATGTTACTATTCCATATTCATGAACCACGAATGTCCATTTTACCATTCAATACTCATGCACCCATGAACATTCATGTTACAATTCTATACTCTCACACCCATGATTGTCTATGTTACCATTCCATACTCACTCACCATTAATTTCCATGTTAACTTTCTATACTCAAGCACCCATGAATTTCCATGTTACCATTCCATACTCACACACCCATTAATGTCCATGTTACCATTCCCCACTTCATAATATAATTAATTATTCAATTAATTTTCATCATCAGTATCATTACTAATTTAATAATTAGTTAAACATAACAATCCCTTTAGTTAACTCAATAATTACTCTGGTAAGCTTAACAATTAACTAGTTATAAGGCAACCATTTAAATACCACATAATTAATTCTTAAGTTAATTACCTTTAGGAAACCATCTCTAAATCACATTATTAATTCAAAAATTAATTATCTCAGCTTAGCCCCAAATAAAAATATGATAATTAATCCTCATATTAATTATATATATTTTAATCTCATAACACACAATTAATTAATAATTAATTATCTCAATATAACAAATTAAATAACTCATAATTAATCCTCAAATCAATTATCATCTCAAAGAATATAATAATTTCATAATTAATTACCTCAACTTATCCAATTTTATATGTCCTAATAAATCTTCTGATAATTATTATCTCAAAACACATAATTAATTATCTCATCTTATCAAATTTAATGTTTCCCAACTAATTAACCATTAAATATTATATCAAAGGACATAACTAATTCAACATTAATTAACTCATCGTAACAAATTTAATATCTCCTAATTAATCCCTCGACTAATTATCTCAATTTCAAACTCAATGAATATAATTAATTCACAGTTTATTATCTTATCCCATAAATAAAAAATTTATTCAAATATTGTAGTTAACTTTATCAAAAGAAGTAAATAAAAAAACTTCATTTTATTAATTAGGCATTGTTGAGAACCATGCCTCATAGAATTACCCAACCATGTTTTTTAACTCTAAGTTGCTACCTGCTTGCACACATGCACTTCAACATAAAAGGCCGGTCACATGATAATGGATGGCAACAACCTAACCACAATACCAGAACACAAAATTGGTGTGGCATGGACAAACACACACCCAATTTATTAACCACACCCCAAATAAACAATAATCACCTAATTCAAGGGTCCTGAAAACAATTATTTGTTATATTGCCTTACCCAAAAATGACATCGAGGAATAGAATCAAGCTAAACTGCTTCTCTTTCGTTGATGGTCATCGGAATATGGACCAATGGGTCTCGATACATCTTCTACACCAAATAGAACTGAAATAAAAGAATAAACTGAATTAAACATGAATATATAGTTTCTTCCTAATGAAGCTTGAGTTTCAGAGATCCAAAAAACAGATGTGAACAACAAAATACAAGGAGAGTGGATCACCTCATCGATATAGAAAACTTTCATAAAGGGACCAGAAATAGATAGTCGCACGAAGAGGATTTGGGTGGAGGGGTGGTCCATCACCCATGGGTACTGCACAATGGGTATGTCGTCAGCGACAGAGAGCTGAAACAACTTATGCGAATAAAAAAATGAAAGGAGAAGGACTCACCTCGCAGAGACGGACAAGTTCATGAAGGAACCACCATTATCTGATGTACTGAGATGAATATGGGGTATTGGTGTAGCATTCCACTATGGGATATCCAAGAGGAGTAATGCCTCATGTATGGGAGAAAAGGGGGTGCACCTCCATCCTTCATTCCCCTCTTATATAAATTAAAAATCATAATAAAATAAAAGGATTAATATAATATCATTATTAATAATAACAATAATCATATTACTATTATTACCATTTAATTTTAGAAATATTTGATAAACCCCAACATCCCTATGTAAAAACATCATTTATTACAACACTTTAAAAAACCCCAACTCCCCATTTAAACACCTCAATTATTACACCTCTTTAAAAACCACAAATCCCCATTTAAACATGTCATTTAACTAAAATCATTTCAAGAATATTTTATTTAATAATTTATCCTATTCATATTCATTTAATTAAATGCTAAAAAACTAAAATTTAATTAAATGAAACCCCTATTTCAGACAAATTAATTAAATTATTTTTAATCATGAATATAATTAAATAAAACTCTTATTTCACAACATTTTATTAAATCCAATTTTTACATGTAATTTAATTAAATAATTTAACCCGAAACTCAAAACTGGGTAAACCGCATGGTTTTGCTCGCATGGTCTATCAGATAGTGCGCATACGATGTATTTACTACTAGACAATTGTGTTATCACACATGGAAGAAAAACACTGTTTGAGTAACTATGTACACCCCGTACGAACATCAAGGCCTGTTCCAGTGCTCCTGAATTCCATCCTTCCATCCAAAAACAAATCCAACCTTTAACATAGCCCAATATAGACACCTTTAAATGATTTTAACTCCTGAAAATTTACCCCAAATATTTGTTTTAAAAAATTACTCGTCGTTACTACCAAAAGGTTCAAAAACTTTCGTGTTTTAACATTGTTCTAAAACATGGGAATTTACAATATACCAACCTTAACTACATATTGTAACCAATTTTTCATCGGATACTACTACAATATCAACCAACCCACCATGAATATGATGTCTCACATTAATAGTCACATTGTTTTCCAAATTCCAAACTCACCTTTACCCATTTAACATGCCCATCGGCTTAAGCATTTAAAAAACCAATCCAAGGCTCCAAATCCATCCCAAACATTGAAGTGACATGTTACCTGGACCACAATACTAGAGACATGATCCTTTTATTGTACCTTTAAACATCTACTCATTGTTTCTATCCACCAATAATCTTAGAATTTAACTATCAAACTCCCAAACCATGAATCATTCAATGAAAGACATTGCCAACCCATAAAAAATGCACTCTCCTTTAAACTGGTGAAATTCCTATAAAACTATTCGATCACCAACTTCATATATTTCAAAGCCCTCAGCCAACTTCTGGTGACCTTCCAAATCCAAACCATCGCCTGAATATTTCAAAACTGGAATTCCTCTTCACGAATAAAGGTGTATCGCAAAGAACCATGCATCCCACATAAAACCCGAATAAAAACCATTATATGAAGCCCAATGAATTTTAAAAAACTATCACTGTGTAAGACCGACATTATATCGGTATCTCTAAGATGAGGCCAAGAGTGTGTATATGCTCGTCTTATTCAGAATAGAACACTAAGAGTAAACATAGGTCACAAAAAATCAGTCGAGCTGCTAATGATTGACTCGTTACCAAAAGGTATGGCTTCACCTATTGAGATGTAATTGAACAAAACCTATTGCCTATTCCACCAAAGGTATCCTTGTTCTTTGAAAGCAAACTGTAAGAACTCAGATCTTCCTTTTAGATATGTTTTCCCTTTTCTGGTCATTTTTTAGGAAAAAAGGAAATTCTGGAAATTTTCTAAGTACACTACATGTACTTTATGAGTACACATTGTGAACTTCTTTGTCACAGGAGGTTGTGTGCTGGTCGTGTAGTATCCACACACAGGTCCATGTGGGAGTGACTTGGAGGCTTCTTAAAGCAGAGTACGGAAAAGGAGAGTACTCTACGTGTACTTCAAACGTACACGTCGTGTACGTTCTTTTTTTTCATTAAACGTATCGGGGTCCCATCTAATCACCAGAATGCTCATTTTTTAGGTCTCATTCAACCAAGAGCTCTATATGGCCACAGATCTTTGATGAACCCCCGTACCTCCATCCTTTATCTGAATTGAACTCCATGGGTTGCGTTGGAATCGCATCGGTGAGTTCTCCCTTCTGCTTGAGCCTCGTTTCATGATTTCTCTTCTCTCGTCAGATATCGTAGGTTGAAATGTTTAGAAATTTTTGTAGATATTTGAAAATATAGGGTTATTCAAGCATTGAGGTTCACGTCTACCATTCCTACAACCCTGAGGTATGTTTTTTTGTCCCTTTCAGTTCAAAATCATTGAGTATCATGTGAAAATTCCACCAATACCCTAGAACGGGGTATTGTGTGTTTACTGTTTTACCCCTGTTGATTGTCTGCCATGCCTTTATGATTTTGTAGAGGTAATTTGGATATGACTAAGGTTGATTTCTTTGCTTTGGATGTTTTCCCATGCATGTTTTGTTTATGACCGTTTGGTCCTATACAGCCAGTTGGCCGCTTTGCCTGTTTTCCATGCCTGTTGCTATAGGATGGAGTGTTTGTATTCTGACATTCTTGATATATTGTAGACTATATATAAAAGTAATTATGTAGGGTTAAATTTTCCATATTGTTCTAATATGAGCGTTGACTTACATAGGTCCATGAGAACCTGATGTAGTGGACTATAAGAGGAATTGACCAAGTGAGCTTCCTCAGAGAGTTTTTGAGCACATTAGGCTAGAAGGGGGATTGACCAAGTGGGCATCCTTAGAGAGCCTAGAACCACTTGGAGATATAATGGGATTGATCAAATGTGCTTCCTTAGAGATTATTTGATTGCTTTAGAATATAAGGGGAATTGACCATGTGATCTTCCTCAGAGAGTCTTTGTTTTAATTGATTAACTTTGGATATAAGGGGAATTGACTGAGTGAGCTTCCTCAGAGAGTCCTAGACCGTGGGGCTATAAGGGGAATCGACCATGTGAGCTTCCTCAGAGAGTCCTTGACTACCTTCGACTATATGAGTGAATTGACTATATGAGCATTATCAGAGAGTCTTGCTTTACCATTGACTATAGGGGGGATTTACTGCGAGCGCTTCCATAGAGATTCTTTATAAATATAGCTAAACTAGAGGGGATAGGTTGTGTGCCCTTCCTCAAGGGTTATTGTGTTTGATTAGCTTATTTGAAACTGTGGATTGTTACTACTGATCACTTTCCTTTTTACTATTTTTTGTACTTTTACCTGCCAAATATTCATTGATTGTTAGGCACCGATCTTTGGGTGGTTTCCTACTGGGGTTTAGTCTCACACACTGTTTGGGCCATACTTTTGGTCCCAGACAGATTATATTGTTTCAGGTATAGATAAGGGCTAGCACTCTTCTACTTCAGGTACTTGATTTGGTGTGGAGATGGAGAGCATGGGACCAAGCTATGACATGTGATGCTGAAGAGTTTATCTACTTTATTTTATACTTTGGTTTAGCACTATCATATTCCATCATTGTGACTTGTTTGGCTGTTTTCCTAGAAATATGTATCATGCATCATTTCATATATGTTCTCTATTTTATACTTTCAGTTTTCTGATGTTACTAGTGTATGTCATTATTACTACTTCCTCTCTCTTATGTATTTGTTTACTTCTACTGTGTACTCTGCCAATGAGGGCATAGTTTCCCCACTATCACACCCAAGGCCTTCACTACTAGTCGGAAGCCTCTGGAATTCGGGTAAATGTGCTTGAGGACATGTGATGAACCGGGTACGGGGTGCCTCTTGGTGGCTTCTAGAACTGGGACGTTACAAAGTGGTATCATAGGAATTATTTTCTATTGATTTACTGTTTGGAGACTTTATCCATGGATAGGATGGAATAGGTACTTGGTAATATGTTGTCCCTGGGAGTAGCTAACCAATGTACGGGGAAAAACCAATCTACCACGTTAATTGCAATTTTCTAGTTTAGAAATAAATAAAGTTGATTTTATTTAACCTTGAGTGATTCATATGGTTTTTGTTGTTGTGTATGACATTATTGAGGTTCAATTTCTCTTGCAACCCGACGGGATGAGGGTAAGGCATCTCATAAATCATATAGGCACTTTCTAGAAATCACATGTCATGAATTTTTTCCATGTCGTCTATGATTTATTAGTTATTTCATATTGTTGTGATAGATGTTATGTAAAATATGCATATAGTTGTGATAGTTTCTTTAATAATAATACCTACTGATTGATAGGGTATTTATTGTTGTATAGATTTTCTTGATTGGATGACAAAACATGGTTCTTGAGGTGTTATGGGCCCTCATGGACCGTAATTTGGTGTATCATTTCCTTGTTTTCCATATTATAATGTGTAAAAGATGCCAAACATTGATTCAGCGGGAGTATGGTCCCTCACGGATATAAATTTGGCACTTTCAATGCTCATTTCAGTTTTTGTTTGGGTTCCAGAATAGTTTTCGAGGCTTACGGTCTGGAAAAACCAAGAATACATGTCGTGTAGTGTTATGTACACACCAAGTGTTCTTATGTTCTGGAAGAAATTGTTTTTCTTAAGTGCATTCCATGTACATTATCTACACGCTGTGTAGTCTCTAACTGTGTCATAGGCCGTGTGGGAAGAGACATGGGATGTGGAAATTCGGGTGGGAACACATGTGTACCAGTCGAACATGTCGTGCAGTGTTGACCCAGTGTCTACCTGTGTAACTAACAAAACTGACCGATAAAACAAAAGCTATACATGCCATGTCAGTATTGAACATGCCGTGTAGTCTGACCCAGGTACCCGGCCATGTCACAAACAAAATAGGTCGGTGTTATCCTTTCACATACACATTGTGTCCACCTTGAACATGCTCTGTAGTGTGAGTCGTGTGTCGGGTCGTGTCACTAACAACACGGGTCAGGTGAAGCTTGTCAAGTACACGTCGTGTCTATCTTGAATATGTCATGTATTATTGTCTTAGGAGATCCATGTTTCTTAACCATGTAAAAGTACTTGGGCAGGGGAAGAGGATTCATGTACATGTTGTGTGTTAGGACAACATGCCATGTGTTTGTGGTGTTACCCGACCAGTTTATGAAGGAGTACACGCCCATGTGAATGACATAAGAGAACACGTCGTGTAGGGTTTATAAACGCTGTGTAGTGATGTTTTGTCAAACTTGAGTGCTTTATTTCTCCTGTTCCCTTCTTACACTTCTATGTTTTAGTCCCTATTAATTCTGAACTAAGGTGTGTGCTTGACCATGCAGGGTTATGCCACCAAGACATCCTCTGGTTGTGTGTCAGTTTCTAAGCGGTAATTAGACACCAAAAATGGCTGATTTGGGACTACCTACAGATCCTCCAGTTGTGACAGCCTTGGCACCAACCGTTATACCTGTCATAGGTGTTTATGCAT
Organism: Viscum album; assembly: GCA_963277665.1. Taxonomy (NCBI): domain Eukaryota; kingdom Viridiplantae; phylum Streptophyta; class Magnoliopsida; order Santalales; family Viscaceae; genus Viscum; species Viscum album. The sequence continues at coordinate 310,016,042 of OY728158.1, forward strand.
GGTTCAGGGCGGGCTTTTTGAGGATGATGCATACCTTTCAGGGAGCACCACCTCCTACCCTTTCGATGGCTGATTTGATGAGGTTATTTTAGCATTATTACTCTCCCACTTCCTCAGGAGAAGGAGGACCCCAGGCTGCATAGCCATGGCTAGAAGCCACACTGATTATTTTCGAGCATCTGGAGATAACTCTAGAGAAGAGGGTTATTCTTGCTACGTACATGCTCCGAGACTCCCCCAATAGGTGGTGGGATGTGATCTCACTGGATGGCCACCCGCAGAATATTGCTTGGGATGAGATTTGGTGCATCCACTATGATTACATCTATCCAGAGACCTTGAGGGACGACCGAGCCAGAGAGTTCATGAGTCTGGAGTAGGATACTCTTTCTGTTATGGAGTATTCCTCATGCTTCATAGAGCTACAAAGCTTCATGCCTATCCCAAGAGGTGATGAGTTGTTCCTTGAATGGAAGTTTGAGGATGGTCTGAGGCACAACATCCGATCTGAGGTAAACATCTTCAGGTTGACTTCGATATCCTCTATCATCAACCAGGCGCTGATCATATAGCTCAATCTGAGCGATTATAGAGCTGTGATCCAGGGAGATTCAGCATCCATAGTTAGTGATCCTCCAGCTAATAGCAAGAGCCGCCGCAGGGAGACTGCACGATGAGATCAGAGTAGGCGGGATGCATCTTCCAGTAGCCAGGTGGTGTGCTACCAGTGTGGGAGAAGTGGACATACAGGTCCACATTTCCTGAGAGACCCATGGGAGTGCCAATATTGCGGCAAGATGGGTCACCTTCAATTATTTTTTAGTTCTTCTCACCAGCAGCTAGTGATAGGGGTTCTTCTATGACTCCTCGTTCCGGATCAGCACCACTAGTTTCTCACCAGTCTGGGTACTGGAGTTCTTCCGGCCATACGGGCTGAGGTGGAGGTCGTGGTAATGGTAGTAGGTCACCAGTTCTTCAGTGACAGTAGTGTGGATCAGCGCAGAGTGGTTAGGTAGGGTAACAGGGCCGCAACATAGTCCAAACTTTTTCAGTGGAGCAAACCCATTAGGAGTAGGATCCCAGTCCCTCTAAATTTCGAGGTATGATCTTAGTATCCTCATTTTTAGATTCATCTCTTTTCGAAACATGGCCATCCTATATATTTATATCTACTGTTGTCATGTAGATCCTTGGTCTCTTCACCTTTTCTTCTGTTGATATTTTAACTCTAGACACTCCGTTGGGGACTAGAACAGCTAGTGTATATTAGTGCAAGGAGTGACCTCTAGAGGTTGTTGGTTCTCACTTTTTATGGGACCTATCTATCCTAGAGATGACAACCTATGATGTCATTCTCGAAATGGACTGGCTAGTTTCCTTCCAGGCAGTCATCAACTTTTATCGTCACAGGGTGAGTTTCATATCACCATAGGGTGGATCCTTTTTTCATAGGGGCGAGTGGGATGTCCTGGAGAGAAGAGTGGGTCGAAGCATCATGATTTGGGGGAGTTACATCCATGACTGCTAGACTATATTTGAATAACCATGGAACTTCATAGTTAGACTTTCCTCTAGTGGTTGATCGTTTTAGAGATGTCTTTCAAGTGGAATTTTCAGGTTTTCCTCCAGAGCATGTGGTAGACTTCTCGATTGAGATTGTGTCAGGACCAGCACTAGTGTCCATTCCTCCTTATAGGGTAGATACCCCATAGTTGAAGGTGCTCAAGAAATAGTTGGAGAAGTTGTAGGAAAAGGGTTTCATCCGACCTAGTACTTCTCTTTGGGGTTCGCATGTCCTGTTTGAAAAGAAGGAAGACAACACCCTCAGGATTTGTGTGGATTATCGGAAGCTGAACTAGTTGAAGTTAAAGAACCGGTATCCCTTACCAAGGATTGATGATCTCTTTGTTCAGTTTCTAGTTTCTCGGGATTTCTCGAAGATTTCATTGAGGTTCGGTAATCATTAGTTTCATGTTAGACCATAAGATATACCACTTACAACCTTCTGGAATAGTAATGGTTTATACGAGTATATGGTCATACCGTTCGGTCTCACGAATGTGCCTGAAGTTTTCATGGCACTGATGAACATATTGTTCCATCCATACATGGATTCCTTCATGGTAGTTTTCATGGACGATATCTTGGTGTACTCTCACACTCGACATGACCATGCTACCCATATTGAGATCTTTTTGAGAACAATGAGGGAGAGTCAGTTATATGCTAAGATCTCAAAGTTCCACTTTTGGATGGATTAGATTCACTTCCTATGTCATATTATCTCAGAGGCAGGAGTATCAGTATACCCAGAGAAAGTGAGATTTGTAGTTTCATGGGAGTATCTAAAGAACATATTTGAGGTGAGGAGTATTCTAGGGCTGGCTAGATACTACAGACATTTTATATAGGACTTTTCATGCTTATCAGCACCGCTGATGGGTCTGACCAAAAAGTGTGTGATGTTCCTATGGTCAGATTCATATGAGTCAGCCTTTCAGGAGCAGAAAGGGATGTTGACTTCAGCACCTATACTAGTCTTTCTAGAGCCGAGAAATAGCTATACTATTTACTGTGATGTGTAATGTATTGGGTTGGGAGCTATGCTTATGCATGGAGATGGAGTCGTTGCATACGGGTCTCTGCAGTTGAGGCTACATGAGAGGAATTACCCGACGCACAATATGGAGTTGGTAGATGTTCTTCATGCTCTACGATGTTGGAGGAATTTTCTTCTGTGAGAGAATTTTGTGGTTTTTACCAAACACAAGAGTCTCAAGTACATCTTCACTCAGTGTGATCTGAATTTATGTTAGTGGAGGTGGGTCAAGTACCTACAGTCCTTTGACATTGAACTTGCCTATATTCCTGGGAAGGGCAATGCAGTGGCTGATGCGTTGAGTATGAGGACTCAAATACAAGTAGTTCAGGAGGCTAGATGTGAGTGGCAGGTTATGCCTCTGTTCTCTGAGATGCATTTGGAGGTTCACGACAGATAGGGGAAAACCTTTATATCTTCTGTAGCTGTTAACTCTGCTCTTCTTGATCATGTTCAGATTAGGCAACTATCAAATTCTGAAGGTCTAGTCCTAAGGGAGAGTGTGTCAAGAGAGTAACCTATTCCAAGATGGACCATAGGCTAGGATGAGATCTTTTCTTTCCATGGACACATATGGGTGCCAACAGACATACGAGAGGTGATGATGCAGGAATTTCATTCCTTAGTTTGGGCAGTTCATCTGGGCATCACCAATATGTATTGTGGTCTACACCATCAGTATTGGTGGCCAGAAATGTTATTGTTTTTTCCATGAGCTGTTCCACTTGTCAGAAGGTGAATATGGAACATCAGCGTCCAGTAGGGCTTTTACAGTAGTTACCCATTCCCGAGTGGAAGTGGAATGATGTCGTGATGGATTTCATGACCGGTTTGCTGAGGTTGGCTTGAGGGAATGATGCTATTGGGGTTGTCATTGACAGACTCACGCATGTTTCCCACTTCTTATCTATCAATGATACTTTCAGTGTTGATGAGCTAGGACGGTTGTACATCCATGATATTGTACATCTACATGGATTTCCACACTCCATTGTTTCAGATAGGGATTCACGTTTTACTTCTTGGGTCTGGCAGGGGCTTCAGAAGGCTTTGGGTCCCCAGGAACTTTTGGGTACAGCTTACATTCCCCAAAGAGATGGCTAGTCTGAGTGTACGATTTAGGTGCTTGAGGATATTATTCAAGCATGCATTCTAGATTTTAGAGGTTTTTGGGAGAAGAATATACCTCTTGTGGAGTTTTCCTACAATAATAGTTTTCAAGAAACTATTTAGACGGAACGTTATGAGGCTTTGTACGGTAGGCCATGCTGATGAACCTTATATTGGTTGGAGGAAGGAGAGGCAGCTTTCCTGGGACCTCGTCATGTTCAGGAGACCACAGAGTAGATAGAGTTGATTCATAAGAGGATGGTGACTATGCAGTCTCGACATAAGTCTTATGCTGATCAGTGGAGTTGACCTCTAATGTTTGAGGTCAGGGATTAGGTTTTCCTACGTTTCACACTATGGTTGGGACATAAGAGGATTATGAGATAGGGTAAGCTTTCACTGAGGTACGTTGGGCCGTTTGATCTGTTGGAGAGAGTTGGGTCAATTGCCTATCGGTTGCAGTTGCCTCAGAGGTACTGGGCTATGCAAGACGTCTTCCACGATTCTCATCTTCGACGCTACTTTTCAGACCCGTCTCATGTCTTTCAACCCGAGGAGGTTGAGCAAGAAGTGGATGAATTGTTTGAGGAGCATCCTATCCAGATTGTGGAACTTAGTACAAAGGTTTCTATGGCCGGTATGTTCCTCTTGTACGAATGCTATGGCAGCATGGGCGGGTGCAAGACAATACTTGGGAGAGGGAGGCCAATGTACGAGCTCAGTGGCTGGATCTGTTCGAGGATTCTTCTTCTACGCCACGCTAGGTAAATTCAGGGAAAAATTTCGTTAACGAGGGAATATTTTAAGAACCTGGATCTTTCTTTCAGGTATGTTCTCCCTTTTCTGGTCATTTTTTAGGAAAAAGGAAATTCTGGAAACATTCTAAGTACACATCGCGTACATTATGAGTACACGTTGTGTACTTCCTTTCTGCAAGAGGTCGTGTGTTGGCTATGTTGTACCCACACACACGGCCATCTGGGAGTGACATAGAGGCCTCTTAAAGAAGAGTATTGAAAAGGTGAGTACACACTGTGTACTTCAAAATTACACGTTGTGTACTTTTTTTTCATAAAATGCATCGGTGTCGCCTCTAATCCCCAGAATGCTCTTACTTTAGGTCTCGTTCAATCGAGATCTCCAAACGACCAAGGATCTTCGATGAATACCCGAGCCTTTGTCCGTTCTCTGAATCGAACACCGTTGTTTTCATTGGAATCGCACTGGTGAGTTCTCTCTTCTGCTTGATCCTCATTTCGTGATTTCTCTTCTCTTGTGAGATATCATATGTTGAATGTTTTCAATTTTTTGTTAGATCGTCAATGTTATAGGGTGATTCAAGCTTCTCGGTTCACGTATATCATTCCTATGACGCCGAGGTAGGTGGTTTGTGCCTTTCTGTTCAATGTATTTGAGCTTCATGTGCAAATTCCACCAGTACCCTTGAACGGGGTATTGTGTGTTTACCGTTTTACATATGTTAATTTCTTTACATGCTTGTATGCTTGTGTAGATGTAATTTGGATATGACTAAGGATTATTGTTATGCTATGGATGTCTTTCTCATGCATGTTCTGTTTACACCGATTGGTCGCGTTTAGTTAGTTGGTCGCTTTTCCTATTTTCCATGCCTATTGTTGTAGGATGGAGAGTTTGTATTCTGACATGCTTGATATGTTGTAGACTATTTAGCCATGTATTTCTGTAGGGTTACTTTGGCCATATTGTACTGCTATGCTCATTGACCTATACAGGGTCGTGAGAACCTGGTGTAGTAGAATATAAGGGAAATTGACCGAGTGAGATTCCTCAGAGAGTTTTTGAGCACTTTAGGCTATAAGGGGGGTTGACCGAGTGGGCATCCTTAGAGAGCCTAAAACCACTTGGGGCTATAAGGGGATTTAATGAGTGATCATCCTTAGAGAGTCCTTGATTAATTTAGACTGTAAGGGGAATTGACAGTGAGAGATTCCTCAAAGAGTCTTTGTTTTAATTGAATGACTTGGGCTATAAGGGGAATTGACCAAGTGAGCTTCCTTAGAGAGTCCTAGACCTTGGGGATATAAGGGTAATTGACCATGTGAGCTTCCTTATAGATTCCATGACTACCTTAGACTATACAGGGAATTGACTCTGTGAACTTCCGCAGATAGTCTTTCTTTACCTTTGACTATAAGGGTAATTGACTGTGAGCGCTTCCTTAGAGAGTCATTATAAATATAACTGAACTAGAGGGGATAGGCAGTGTGAAGTTACTAGAGGGTTACTGTGTTTGATTAGCTACATTGAAACTATGTATTGCTACTGTTGAGAACATTCTTGTTTACTTCTTTCTGTACATTTCCTACCATATACTCACTAACTATTAGGCACATGTCTTTGGGTAGATTCCTATAGGGATTTAGTCTCACACCCTATTTGGTCCATGCTTCTGGGCCCAAAAAGATTATATTTTCTTAGGTATAGATAATGGAAAGTGACTTTCTACTTCAAGTACATGATTTGCAGTAGAGCTGCAGGGCATGGGACCAAGCTATGGATTGAAATGTTGAGGAGTTTATCTACTTTATTTTGCACTTTGGTTTAGAAATATTGTATTCTAGCATTGTTTCATGTTTATCTATTTTTCTAGAAATATTTATCATGCATCATTTCATATATTTTCTCGGGTTTATACTTTCAGTTTTTTGTTGTTACTACATTATGTCATTATTACTACTTCCTCTCTTGTATGTATTTGTTTACTTACATTGTGTACTCTGTCAATGAGGGAATAGTTTCCCCACTATCACACCCAAGGCCCTCGCTGCTAGTCGGCAGCCTCTAGCATCTTGGAAATGCACTTGAGGACATATGACCAACCGGGTATGGGGAAACTCTGGGTGGCTTCCAGAACTGGGATGTTACAAAGGGTTCTAGAAATCCCACATCGAATGAGGAGGAGCACAAAACACACCTTTATAAGGTGTTGTGGATACCTCTATCAGCATGAGGCCTTTTTTTAGGGGATTCCTGATGGGCAGAGCCCAGGTAAAATAAATCTTTGCGGGCTAGGCCTAAAGCGTACAATATCATGATCATGGGCTTGACTGGGACGTTACAAATGGTATCTGAGCCGGTGTCTATTTGATGTGCCAGCGAGGATGATGGGAATTTCTAGGGGGTGGGTTATGTAAATCCCACATTGAAGGAGGAGGATCACGAAGCACCCCTTTATAAGGTGGTGTGGATACCTCTTCCATCATGAGGCCTTTTCCTGGGGGTTTCTTGATGGGCAGAGCCCATGGAAATCAAATCAGTGTGGGCTATGCCAAAAGGGGACAATATCATTATCATGGGATGGACTAGGCCGTTACACATACCAGTGAAATTCATCAAAAACTAATAGATAATCAAAATGATTTCACACACTTACAAAATCATCCATGTCATGATGCCATGAAAGAACCAACACATACAAAAAAACTGATGTGACACTACCAACCTTAAGAGTGTCCATGTTATAAAAATAAAAGGCCAGTCGATCACAACCATCGTAGTTTAGAGACACCTTAAATTCATATGTGACATTTAACGAACCACACTCACCCTATCAACATCTCACATGAAAGCTAAAAATTTAAAACCTATTAGCGTGTCAAAAACCCAAGTCCCAAAATGACCTCTCGAGCTGTGGGATGAACTTACCTTAGCACCCCAAACAATCTACTAAAATTTTACCCAAGGACATATTTAATGGTTGACTATGCTCGAGGCATGTCTAACCTACTAAACCAATAATTTCATACGGTTTATTCCCATATTTAGTGTCAAGATATAGTGGCCTCACCTCAATACAAGGGTTTAATTTTTTTAAACACAAACGTTCTACCAAGGAAAACAGTACGTTAACATTACTAAAATAAAAAATCTCACAATGGAAACAAAGAATCTAAATCTATAAGGGTTCTACCCACCACAAGATAGGTCCTTATAATGCATACGCATCGACCCTATCTCTTGGTCACACAAAATTGAAATCACTAGGCTCAAAATACCATATTTAGTATTGTCATTTCATTAATTCATTTAAACCTCAAAACAAATGAAAGGATTTTAATGATCCCACTAGTACTATTCCATAATAAGGAACATGGTTTTTAAAAAACCCATAGGTAAAACAGGAAATCCATAATAATATCCTTCTTTAACAATTATCATTCAAGGTGAATTCATTTTAAAAATTAAATATAACATCTAAATTCCTTTTAAAAATTTGGTGTCCTATGAGGGTCCCATTTATTCAATACATGTTCTTCAAAAAGAATCCCCACAATAGTTAATTTCACCAAACCTAATAGTTTTACATTTAAAACCATTTCCAACACTCTATGGTTATAAAAATCTTATTTTCATAGGTGGCCCTCTAATAATCGATAAAGCACAAACACACCTTACTGCTGGCATTTGGATCCCATTTATATCATACAATGTTCTATTAGAAATTTTATTCTTTAGTATCCCTTTTTCAATTGTTTAGATACATGGGTTACACTTTTTCCAATTATACAGTTACCGTACACCATAAAACTGAAACGGTCTCCCTTCATAAATGAAACCAATCAATTTTCTACTTATGTATAAATTTACTCTTGAAAACATCTCTAGCATGTTGTCATAAGTAGAAACACAACATTATTATATAACATAGAGGAACAACACAATAACCCATCATGATAATAATAGTGGTAACATTGCATATAATCATCTTAACATGTTACACAAGAAGACATGCTTATGAAATTCAAAACAAGGCATTCCACCAAAGTTATACAATCTAAATTAGTAGAAATCCTACTAATGAAACTCCATGGAAAGTTATATGCATTAAATGTTAATCTCTAAGTTCCTAATATAATGAATGTAATTAAAATTCCATTCCAAATTATTCCAAGGAAAAATTTCAAAATTCTAGAAATCAATAAATAATGGAAAAACACACCAGTTACTCAAGGTGAAGTCATATCAACTTTAAACTTGAACGGTACAAATATAAATTCTAATCCCTAGACACTTGGTCATTCCCCATACATGGGGTGATCCTTCCCAAACCCGGTAATTAATCGAGAACCGACACTTTCCTAGTATTCTGTCTACCAACCCAAAATATAATGACAAAGGAAAAAAGTAAAGATCAACCTTCCATTGATACCACTTTGTAACATCCTGACCCATCTTACCATCAAAATTGAATATGGATCGGTCAACACATGACCTCAAGCGTGTCTCCCCATATGATAGAGTCTTCCAAATAGTTGTGATGGTGTAGTGATAGTTAGTGGGGAGAGTATACCCTATATCAATATTTTCACAGTTGTATACTAATATATAAATAAATGACCACAGCATAAGCAGTATAAAGAAATAACTAATTCAGAAAAAGTTAATTCTAATATCAAATCAATAAAGAAAATGCTCAATGAATGTTTATACAATGTATTCATGTCATGGTGGTACATATCTAGAATATACAAACAACTCTGCAAGTTTTATATCTCAGTACAGATAAAAATGAAAAGGCCCAAATCACCAAGTGTGATCTCCATGAGCATCCTGAGCTCCTACTCGGTCCTTTGCTCTTAAATCGTTTGTACAAGTAAACAGTAACAAGAAATATCCAATGTCCAGTAAACAAGTAGAGTCTACTCAAGTAGATCAATGCAATGGTGTCCCAAATAAGGTGTGAGATATAAATCTCTATAGGATGGGACCACCATTGTCTAGCTCACACTAAATAATGAAAATAATATTAAACAGTGTGGAAGTATATTGGAGAAATAATAGAATTGAATAAATAACCAACAACCAATCTTGGTTCCAATGGGACACCAGATGGTGATACCTACATCGACTGGTTACTGGAATAAGAGGATAAATAAGAACAATATATATATATATATAATTTATAATGAACTATTTATCACATTATTTGATATTATTCTTTTTATCCACAAAAGGCTGATCATGTTACCATTCATATATTTCACCCATTTGAATGATATTGTCATTCCACAACTCACAGACACATGAATGACCAAGTTATTATTTCATACACACACACCACAAATGTCCATGTTATCATTCCATACTCATGCACCCATGAATGTACATGTTACCATTCCGTACTCACAAATAACGAATGACCATGTTTCCCTTACATACTCATGCACCCATGAATGTCCATGTTACCATTCTATACTCACACACCCATGAATGTCCATGTTACCATTCCATACTCACGCACTACAAATGTCCATGTTACCATTCAATAGTCATGCCCAAAAGAATATCTATGTTACTATTCTATACAAACCCCCCACGAATGTCCGTGTTACCATTCCATAATCACGCACCGATGAATATCCATGTAACCATTCCACTCTCACGCACCTAAAAATAACCTTGCTACCATTCCATATGCATTCACCATGAATGCACATGATACCTTTCCATACTCCAAAACCCATGAATTTCCATGTTACCATTCCATACTCATGCAGCCATAAATGTCCATGTTACCATTCATTACTTCATAATATAATTAATTCATAAATTAATTATCATCATCAATCTCATCAACAATTCAACAATTAGTTAAACACAACTAGTCATTTTCAAAACTCAATAATTATCTTATAACAACAATTACACCAATTAATTTAACAATTAACTAGTCACAAGTTTACAATGTCAATATCACATAATTAATACATAAATTAATTATCTTTAGGAAACATCTTATATATCATGTAATTAATTCTAAAATTAATTATCTCAGCTTTTCCACAAATAAAAATATCATAATTAATCCCCCTATTAATTATATATATTACAATCTCATAACACGTAATTAATTCATAATATTTTATCTCAACTTAACGAATTTAATCCCTCATAATTAATCTTTTAATTAATTACCATATTAAAAAACATAATTAATTCAAAATTAATTATCTCAACATAACCAATTTAATATCTCATAATTATTCTGCCAATTCTTATTTTCCCAAATGACATAAATAAATTATAATTAACTATCTCCCCTTAATAAATTAAATATATCTTAATTAACACCCTAATAATTTTTATCTCAAAGCACATAATCAATTGATAATTAATTTTCTCATATTAAGAAATTTAATGTCTCATAATTAATCACCCAATTAATTATCTCAATTATAATCTCAAAGCATATAATTAATTAATAATTAATTATCTCATCCCTCCAATAAAAAATTTATTCAATCATTATAGTCATCTTTATAAAAAGGACTAAATCAACAAAACTACATTTTATTAACTAGGAAAATATAAGAACCCTACGTCAAATAATGTATAAATCATGCTTTCTAACTCAAAGTATATGCTCGATCACACACACAAACTTCAATATAAAAGGTCACTCAAATGAAAATGGATCTCATCACCTTGACAATAATACCTGCACCGAAAATTAGTGCGATGGGGAAAAACGCACACCCAATTAATTAACCACAACTCAAATATCCCAAAGCACCTAATTCAAGGGGTTTGATGAAAATTATCATGTATATAGCCTCACCAAAAAATGGTGTCGGTGAACTGAATTGAGCCCAAATACTTCACCATTAGTGGAAATCATCGAAATATGGACAAACTAGTACTCAGAAATCTTCTTCACCACCTAGATAAAAAAGAAAATAAGAAACTGAATTAAACATGAATATATGTTTTCTACCTAATGGAGACTAGGAAATGGAGAGACAAAATAGTTGATGCCAAAAACACAAGGAATTGAGAAGGAATCACCTCTCCAAGAAAAACACTTTTATAAAGGAATGGGAATGAGATAGTTATGCGAAGAGGGTCCGGGAGGAGGGGTGGTGCACCACTCATTGATGTTGCACCATGGGTGCATCGCGGGAGACCGAGATCAAAAAACAACCAATGTAGACAATGAAATTTCTAAAGAAGGAATCACCTCCCCGAGATGGAAAAACATCATAATGGAACAACCATGATCTGATGTATAGAGAGGAATTTGGATTGCGGGGGTAGTACACCACCATGGGAGAGTAGAGAGGAGTTGCGCCTCACATATGGGAGAAAAGGGGGTGCATATCCATCCTTATTTCACCTTTAAAATAAATTAAAATCCCGAATAAACAAAAAGGATTAATATAATATCAATAATAATAATAACCATCATATTATTATTATTATTACCATTTAATTTTACATATCTTTGATAATCCCTAACTCCACATTTAAAAGCATCATTTATTACATCTCTTTGATAAACCCCAACTCCCCATATAAGAACCCCATTTATTACTCCTATTTAATAAACCTAGAATCCCCCTTTAATCACATTATTTAACAAAAATCATTTAAAGTGAATTTAATAAAATACATCATCCAATTCATCTTGATTTAATTAAATTATATCAGACTCAAATTTAAATAAATGAAAACCTTATTTTGCATCAATTAATTAAATTCCTCTTAACCTTGAATACAATTAAATAAAACCCAAATTTCACAATATTTAATTTAACCACTTTTGAACCTTGAATTAAATTAAATAATTAAACCTGAAACTCAAAACAGGGTAAACCACATTGTTTGACTTGCATAGTCTGATAGACCATGCACATACCATGAATCTTCTACTGGACACATGTTTTATCATGAATAGCTAACCTGAATGGTTTGTCTAACCATGTTCATCCCATGAAAACGTCAATGCCTATTCCAGTGCCCTCAAAACCCATCCATCCATCTAGAAACTCATCAATCCTTTACCCAAGCTTGATATAAACACATTTAAAAGATCCCAACTCACAGAACATCACCCCGATGCAGGGTTTTAAAAATTGATCTGTCATTACAACAGAAAAGTTCAAAAAAATTAATTTATTAAACCTATTCAAAAACAAGATACTTTATAAACACATTACATTAGTTGAGTTTTCTTATAATAATATCTATCACTCTTCATTGACATGGATTCATTTGAGGCTTTGTATAAAAGATCATTTCATTCTATGTCATACTAGATGGTAGTAGGGGAGGCATTAGTTCTTGATCCTAATTTAGTGGATATCGTCATAGGGATGTTTTATCTTTTTTTGTGAGAGGATGAAAGTAGAACAAGATTGAGATTTGTATTATGTCAATTATTTGAGGAGGACCTTTGAGTTTGTGGTGGGATGCCATGTTTTCTTGAAGGTTTCCCATTAATGTAGGAAATGGAGGTTTGACCAATGGAGTAAAATATATTCCATGTATTGTGGGAACATTTATGTGTTGCGTTGAGTTGTTGAGGTGGAGTATTGATAAATGTTTTCATACTATTTGGATATGATTCATGATGTCTTCTATATCTCTTAGATTCAGTGGTATCTTCACAATGAATACCATTTCATTGACTGGAGATAGTTAGATTTGAGGATGATTTGACATTCATGAAGCATCCAGTGGAGAATTAATATATCCAATAAAAGTCACTAAGTTGAGGTATCATTCCTTTGGTTCATATTTGATTTAGTCTTGGTGTCCTGGAAAAGAGTACATAAGAGCGATATTGAGAGAAGTAAATTGGTAACTAGTACCTAGATTTGATTTTAGTTTTTTCTTTTTATTTTTATTCTTGTTATGTGATTCTTGGACTTTATTTTATTTTAGGAGTTGTTTTTTAAATTTTTTTATATAAAATTTGTTATAAAAACCTAAAATATGAAATGTCTGGGCCATGATTCTTAATAAATATTCATTAGAAAATATGTTATTAAACTTTTATAGGTGAGTTAGTGCTGCCCAGAGTGAATTGTATATTGACATGGAATATGGAATACCCTTGGTAATGTTTTTAGGTAATATAGTTAATTAGTTGTAGTGGTTTTTGGTTTTGGCTATGTGAATGATGATATGGTTTTGTTGTTGTGTTGTTGTGTTGATGAGGTTTTTTGGTATATTTGTGTTCATTTGGTTTGGCATGTTTCTCAAGTGGTTGTTTTTAAGGTATGATAATATCCTTGAAAGGTTTCTCCCTAGGACGTTTTCAAAACCCCATTCCTTATGGTCTTGAATTTTTATTCTCAAGGATGAAGATCGTTTGAGTAGTATCTGATGTAATTTCACATGTCTTTTTGATTCATTACATTGATGTTTTATAGTATTGTATGTTCTTAGATGTGTTGTAGAGTGTCAATGGAGGATTTTGGTTATTGAATGATATAATAAAGGTTATAAGATGGTGTTTAAAGATTACATGTCATGTATGTTTTTATCATGTCTTTTAAAGTTAGTTTTAATGGTTGTAATACAATGTGTAGATTTTTGAAGTCAAATAATAAAATAGATATTTTTTTTCAAAGAAACTAATCCTCAACATCTATATGATATGTAAATGGATTACAGACTCTGTAATTCCCCTATGTGGGAACATTTTAATGTATTTTAGTGCTCAGTTATTTTTCAACCCTATACTCTCTCTTATTCTGGGTAGCTAGTGGCTCCACATTTCATGGGTTTTGATATTTTTATCGATGGGGATTGGTTCTCAACATCATATATTCAATCAATAAATAGTTATCCTCTCCTAATTATATATTTACATCAACTATTATTTGGTGTTTTTCTACAGTACTATGGTTTGATTTGGGTTTTATTCTTGGGATATTTTTTGATGATCTTTTGGTGCATTGTAGTCTGATCATTGGTTTCCCATGTAATGTTTTGGTTTTCATGAATTTTTTCTTCTACCATCATCGCAAAGTGAGTCAACAAACCTTCTTTGAGGTTTGGAATCACTCATTTCCAAATATTTTGTATCATGTGAGAGGGGTTTTTTCTATTTATCTATGAGTTCTAGTTTTTAAGGATTAATTAAGGATAAATAATTTGTAAATTGAAATTAAATGGTATAAAGTGGTAGGTTTAATTTTATTTATAGATTTTTAATATTTAGGATATTGAGTATTATATGTGATTGATTCCCTAATTGAAATTATGGTTGTTGTGTGATTTTTTTACTCTATATATATGTGACGTTACTATTTTGATTTTCATAATGGTTATGATATTACCCTAAAATGGAAATTGGAAAACCACATAAATTTGGTGAAGAAAATGGTTTCCCTAGGATTATGGATTGTGTGATAACTCCCTTAATATAATTTGGAATGTGATAAAATCCCATTTCTAATTCTATAAAATGAACTTGTTGTGTTGTGATGTGTGGTTATGCATTTAGGGTGCGCAGAAATGGTATGATGGTAATGGTGTTGTACATGTTGGGTGTGGTTGGGGCATGTGTAGGTGATAGTTTGTTTGGTCATGTTTTTTGGGTAATGAGGTTATTTTATTTCGTGCTTTTTGGGAGGTGAGTTTGTTCTCTTAGCTTCACTTTTGGGTCTATGAGGTGGTTTTTCGGCAATCATTGTGGGGGAAAGGGATTTGGTGCAATGGGAATGTTGATTTGTTCTGAATGTGTGGTTGTTTTGTTCTAGATACCCAAGTAGTGATGGAATAAATTATATGTTTAATAATGTATATAGTGTCATGGGTTGGATTGGTTAATGGGATAAGAATTTTTAATAAATAATTGAACCATAGTATGTGTGTTTTAAATCTGTTTGATGCTAAATAATGAAAATAATAGGATGATTAAATTAAATTTGATGGAAATTTGAATTGGGTATTATGACTTGTTGTGTGGTGTTATGCATTTTTGGGTGGTTGAAAAAGTGACAGTGTTGTGAGTTGGTTAGTATTTGGTTGTGAAACTGTATGTTGTTGGTTTGTGTTTATATATATACCTATATATTCCTTATGATTTATTTACACACCCAACCCATGTCATGCAATATGTACAAACCCCTTTATAGTCAAATGAAGCTGTTTTCCCAACATCTATGGATGTGTATGGATGGTTGGGTACCTACTCCGTCCCACTAAATCATCATCATTAGGTAGATATTGCATTGGATGTGATGGATGAAGTCCTTTTAGTTCATTAGATAGTGGTTTTGATTGAACTTGTGTCTTTGATTGAGATATGATTTCTATGTTCTTAGGGGGTAGTGACCCTAGGTATCTTCATGAAAGGTGTGTTGCAACCATGCTTGTGGGGTAGAATGATATAGGGATGAGATGGTAGCACCAGGACATATGGTGTCGGTGTGTAAGAGTGTCAAACTAGCGAGAAAGAAATATGGAATACCCTTATTTATTATGCTTTTATTTGTATTATATTATATGGATATTGTAATCATTTTATCATTTCATGGTGAGGTTGGGTGGATAGTTTACATGTTTAGGTGTTATTGGTTCTTCTATTTTCTCAATGGTGAATAATGATTCTTATTTCACTTGTGCGCAAGATACATTTTTTCTTAATAAGTATACTTGTGTACTCACCCTATGTATATAAACTATTTTTTATTCTGGGATGTTTATAATGAGCATGTTAAAAAATACTAGCTCAAACCATGGATATTTTTTGTTTCATTAATTTAGATTTTCTTTTTGAAATTTACTTTTGGAGACTTTATTAGTATTATATTTATTTATACAGGAATGTGGGATGGTTTTGGATTTCTTTTATATTATTTCATGGTGTTTACTAAGGATGATTCATCTTATATCTAGATTCTATTTATATTATAGAAAGAAATTCCTCCAGTACATGATATTTTTTACCCTTAGTGCTAGTCAACAACCAAGAGCCTACTTGAGGCAAGACATGGGGGTTATTTTCTCTGCCCCTTCAATGTTGTATCATAACAGTGAGGGTTTCATGGCATTTATTATGGATATAAAATCATGAGTAATATCTTCTCTTTAAAATATTTAAATCTACAATAGAGGCATTAGGGGGATTACTTATAGACCTATAATTTCAACATTCCCTATTTGAGTAGAAAAATTTCAACCATGGCCATGAAATAATCATCAGAAGAGTGGAATCAGATGGCCCTCTTTGACATGATTATTACATTCCATTTAATAATGAACTATTTTATTCATTCCAAATGAATTATATAAAAATTATATATATATTATTCAATTAAGCATGTTTCAAAATATCATAACATTTTATAATTAAATCATTCTTTTGTGGGAATATTTAAATTACATTTCATAACTTGTATTATTTCGGTTTAATGAATAATTTATTTAAAAATTATGGAATTGACTATGGAACACATGGTGAGACTGTAATGTGATGTTTAGCTTACAACCTACATTTTCCATTATGCATCTATTGATTATCCTATTCTAGTGCTATGAAAATGGAATGTTCTAGTTGTATGTTGTTTATGTTCTTATTCTTTGGGAAAATGAGGGGTAGAGGTGACTGTTGAAGATTTTATCCACATTTTACTTGTGATAATTTTAACAATTTACCTTTGGAAGATATTTTGTCTCGTGGTGTTGTACTATTTTGCTATTATTTTTCACATCTTAATTTGGTACTTTCTCCCATTTGAGCATTAATCATATGAACTTATAACTATTTTCATATACTATTCTTTGTAAATGTCGTACCTTTTTTAATGATTCCAGGTGATGGTTTTAAACCCATTGGGATCAAGAAATCCCTTCGGGTCATGTCAGAGGTGACATAGGTATCAGAATACTAGGGTATCCATGATAGTGTAGGATCATCTTGTTTGAGATATATGTCCCAAAATGTATCAGTGAGAGAGGAGAAGCAACTCACTTTTATAATCATGGGAAGTATAATTCTTGGAATAGCATTAATTGATAAATTAATTTCTATCAATTTATTTGATTAATGGATCTAAATTGTTATATTTAAAATAATTTAGGATAATTCTTAGAAAACCTATCATAAAATAATATTTGGATCAGTTTAGGTAAAATTTTCACCCCTATCACTTCATTTTAACCTCTTCTAAATATCTTGATAATTACAAATAAATAAGAATTTTATACACTTTAGGTGTTTATAATGTTATAATAAAATGAAAAATTACTGATAAATTGACCATTATTTAAATTTCCAAACAAATTCAATTTGATTGTCCTAATATAGGATTTTTATGAAATTCAAATCAATAAAAATATTATTTATTATGAAATGTTATTATAATATTTTTTGAAACTATTAATTAAATATTTAATTGAATGAATTATGATATCAAATGAGTTCAGATATAATCATTTATCACACCCAGAATATGTTATATTTATCAAAAAAAATTATGGAACATGATAATTAAGAAAAAAAAATTTACATTAACTATTTTTAAAATATAATATTTTATTCATCTATTAAATGAATAAATATTATATGGATGTTGTGTATGTATTTAATGTAATTATTAAAATAGTTAAATTTTAAAATAAATTACTATGATAAAAATTAATATATTATTCAAATAATAATTTATAGTAAATATTAACAACATTTATCCACATGATAAAATATTAAAGATATTAAAGAAAAGGGAGGAACATTTTTTAGTTAACTGTTTTTGTAAAATAATATAAAGGTCATAATCAATGCGAAAATTTCACCAAGTTTCTATATATTAGACACTATCTTGAAAGTCATCAAAATGAACACATTAAATATGATACAAATAATTATTTGATAAATTTAAATGTCTCATCCCAATGTTTATGCCTTTTCACCCATTCTACCATTGCCAATGGGGGAAAATTACAAAGGTTACTTTTCATATTTTGAAAAAGTGAAAAGGACCTATTTCTAAGATTTGAGTCTTATGATTTGAAATATGGAATCCATTTTTCAAGATTCAATTCATATACATTTTATAAATTCATTTTAAAATATTTAGGAAAAAGTGATGAAAATTGATATTTTGAAAAAATATATTTTTCTGTATAAAACTATATTTATTTCTTCTCATGTCTATAGAAAATATTAGATGAATGTTAAAAACATTTATTGAACATACAATATAAATATTATATTAAAATCATTCAATAATATTAATTAATATAATTTAATATGATAAAACACTATATGTGCATAAAATAATTTTTTCAGAAAAACAAATCATCTATAGTAAAATTATTTTTGTTTTAGTTGTTAATTAATTGATAACTAATGAATTAATTCCATACATGTGTATATCACAATTTTTTTATAACTAAAATATTTATATTCTCACCCATAAAACTAATATATATGATATAACTATAACATTACATAATATTGCATCACTTATCATTTAAACATATTATTGAATGTAAAGTTAGCTATCAAATAAAATAAATTATTTATAGACCACTTTATTGTAAAATATCTAGGATTTAAATTCTACCACCCTTGAAGATGAATTATTCTCCAAAAATTATTTCATTCTAATAAAATTAAATGAGGATGGATTTTTTTCATCAAATCCCTAGGTACCCATATAGCCTCATTGAATTTCTAATTCCTCCAAGGAACATAAAATAGATGAGTAATTTCCTTCTGTGACACATTATCTCTACTACCCATGATTATTTATAGTTTTTTATTATTATGATAGATCATGCTCTAAAAATTTATCCTATGATCTTAGTATATGTTAATGATCTTTTTTTACTTCCTCAAGATAGATACATAGAATACAATATTAACTAGTGAGAGATTTGGTGAAAGTTCCAGATGATAACCAACTAGTACCACATGACCAGGAATATGGAAGGGTCCAATATAGCTAGGAATCTAATTTAACTTATTTAAGAATCTCATTTTCATTTATAGGGATACATTAAATGTAATATGTTCTTATTAAAATTGAATTTTAAATTTCAACAATGATTGTTATTATAAATTTTCTATAAACTGTAATTACCCATGATGTGCTACTGAATGGATCTAGATTTCTATATAATTTCATAAAATAGATTAGGTCCAAATAATATTATTTCTTGAAATTCATATTAATACATTAGATTCATGGAGTTACTTCAATATAGGGACTCAAAAAGACCCATCTGAATGATTGTGTGAAATCCATTATTATAAGAAATCTATACTAGAAAAATGCATAGACCCCAACAACCATTGAAATCTATGATACAAAACACATTATATCGTCATGTTTTTGAATGGTTATCTCTTACTAGCCATCTATCAACATATGATATGTAATAGTAAAAATCGACTCTGTATATAGATCGTAATTAATACTTTAGTATAAAATAAGTATAACTCTTTGATCGCAATAAGATATAATAGAATGTGGTACTCCAACAAAAATCACTACTTCCTTAATCTATATCATTAAATGTTAAACAATAGATAAATCATTTTTTATTTAAACTAATTGTAATGTATTTTAAAGGTTATTAACTACATCCCAATTAAAATTATGTAATTTAGATATTTTTTTGAATTATAATGAAAATATCCTTGGTGGTGTTTTTCTATTTCTATTCTGGAATATTTTATAGTTGTATCATCACCTTATACATCATTCTCTCCTCCATAACTTATTCATATAACAATGAATGAGATATGTACTATGAAATATAACTTTTTATATTTCTCCATTAGAAATAAGACATTAAATGTCTATAAAGTTTCATACATTTAGGATAAATTAACAATTGTGAACTAGGAGCCTCATCTGACATCTCCTTCTTTAGATATGGTGTGGAAAAGACGCAATCATGGTACCAAAAACTTATTATTATATCACAATAAATGTTTAATTGGAAAACATTTGTTGCCCTATTTTATAGTTTTCCATCTTCCTTTTTTGTTGATTTAAGTTTTACATGTAAATATTTTTGACAACTAATTTGATTAGATAATATTGTTTCTGGTCATTTATTATTTCCAAATACAAACATTAGAATTTTAAATATATATAATATTCTATTACCCTAATCATACATAAGTTATCATCATACTTTATAAATATAGAATCTTCCACCTTGTTCTCTTTCTGATGGTCGTAATGAATTGAGAAATCATAATCATTAATAAACTCCACCATCTTCTTTGGCTCATATTCAACTCATTCTAGGTTAATATATACTTTAAACGTTTATTATAAGTATATATATCTCACTATTATATGTAAAAATATTTCCAATTTATCTATAATGTAATAAGTATCATATTTAACCTTGAATCATTATTTGGGTAATTTTCTCATTAAATACAACATTCATTCAGCAATACGAATATCCATATCATTCTTCATCATGACACAAATTAGTCCCTTATTTGATGCATCTCTATAGATTACATACCATTTTACACAAAATTTTAATGTAATCACAACTATTCTGACTCAATATCAATTGAGTTCCTTAAAATTTTCCTCATATTCATATTTCCAAATAAATATAGATCCCTTTCTTTTAAAGTTACTCATTTGACTAAACATTCATGGGATATTATACAAATATTTTTTATAATATTCACCCTAACTAATAATAAAATATGTCTTAGTCAAAATAATTGCTTTAGGGAGTCATTTCATAACCTCTAACATTAATGCATTGATAGATATAACCTCTATTTAGACTATATGACCAAAAAATGAATTTGTTTATAGCCAAAATTTATACATGTTAACTTTTTCATATATATTCTTCTTCCTTAGGGTCTTTATTATAATCCGTAAGTAATATTCATAATATTCTAATATCATTAACTATATGAGATTATCATCTATGAAGATTACCAATAAAAAATCAAGGTAGTCTATAAATAATATATTAATTAAATTTGATAGCATAGATGGGGGATTACAACAAAAAAATTGATTAACGATAAATGAACAGTTTATTACCTTTTACATATTGTTTCTTGGACACATATCCTCTTTCATGACCCTAAATAGTTGATATCTAGAGTGAAATTCAATATTGGAAAAGTATTGATATTCACATAGTTGAGAAAACAAGTCATCAATATGGGGTATAGGGTATATTTTATTGATTATAATCTTGTTCAATTATTGATAATAAAAACAGAGTCACATCTTTAATTATTTTTTCATAAAAAAGAATAGGTTCATCCAATAGTGAACCCACTGGTAGCATTAATCACATAAAAAGTTTTTCCAGGAGTGTCTTCTTCAAATCCTATAACTCAATATGGGATATTTTGTTAATATTATTAGAAACATGTGTAGAACTAGGTATGATTTCAATTAAAAAACAATCTTCATAATTCGATGTAAGACTAGGAAATTTCTGCAGAAAATTATCTACAGACCCCTGTACAATAGTAATATCATTAATATTTTTTTTCTCCTGAATAATCATAGTTAAAAACCACTCATAAAAATTTATAAGGACCTACATATTGGATATAAATTCCATTGAAAGTTCATATTTATCATTACACTAATAGATGATCACAGGTTTATTCATAGTAACAAATGAGACTTCACTTCCTCAAAAAATCATTGGGGACATTTTTAATGAATGTAATCCCATAATCATGGTATCATCAAATTAAATAAGAGGGAGAATAACCATAATTTCATGATTCAGATTCCCATAATCATAAATGATAGAAGAATCATTGGCATTACATATGATTAACATAATATTATTATTTTTAATGTTATTTATGAAACAAATCAATGAAGTTTTATTATGATACCCTTAGATAATTCAAAAGATATAAATGAGTGGAGATATCAATAATAAAGTAATAAATTAGAAAATTTAGAGTGGATGGTAAGTATACCTTTCACCACATCATTATCATACCCAAAATTGATAGTAGTGATTGAATTAGACTTCCTTTTGGATCCGGGATTTAGATATTGTTGTCATTGATAATCATTATTGACCATACAATTTGATCACTTGTTATAATTATTACAATACTTCATTATTTTTAAACACATAAGAGTTAGTAGTTCATTATGTGTTCCTTCATCACCATAATTTTATATCATTTCTTCCCATTTCATTAGAATTGATTTTCCCAATTACTTTAATTTAAACACATAAAACACTTACCCGTTCCCTTTAGACAATCTCCTCCAATATTACATCCTCACATCAAGTATAATTGAATGCATATAGACTTATTTTGAGGGTTTTCAGAATTTAAATTGAATTACATCAATGTTTTCTTATCAGAAAAAGAATATTGATAGGAAAATCTTATATCTAATTCAATATTTATAATAAATAATATGATATATTCCTAGCTTCTAGAATCACTTATTTTTTATTCTCATCAAAGGATTGGTTATAAGTCACTGACTAATCAATAAAACAAACTTTTAGGTTGGATGATAATACCATAATAAGAACTCATATGTCTATTATAATTTTCCCCATATGTTCTAATGGATTCATCATCCTTCTGTTTTTTCTCAAGTAATTACATATTAATTTTTCAAGAATATTATTAAAAATGTTATTATTAAAAAAAACAACCACTTATAATCATTTTATTCCATGGAGTAAATTTATTCTCATTTCTTCATATTATTGATAAGAGTCCAGCATTGATCTACATCAACTTATAGAGTACAATAATAAAAAATAAATTTTTTCATCTATTGATCATTGCATAATGAAAAATATATTTTTTAGTGGTATAGATCATTTTATCAAGAATCATTTGATCAGCATATCCATTAATAGAATGCGGATTGTCCATTATGAATGACTCAATAACATATTTTCCCCCAATATGTCTCATTTGGAAGCTTATCATGATTCATAGCTTGATAATGTTGTGTAGTCACTGAAACTTGTTTCTTCATTCTAGATTCCATTAGATATGGTTACCCAGGAGTATTATTATTTCATTATTAGACACATATATCTTTATAAAGGTTTATTTAGGTTACATATGATCACTAAAACCAAAAATAATATTTTCATAAGAAATAAATATTGTTTTAAATCACATTATCATTAAAAATAATCTATAGGATTTCAAAATCATGACACCATATATTCAATCTATGACACCCAAAGTTTAGCCATGGTCAATTGCAGTCATCATATATTGAAATCATTTATAATGGTTTGTAAAGAAAATGTCAATTATCATAATAATATACCCTATGAGTTTCAAAATTGGGGACTAGTGAGGGGACACTCATGGTGCCCGAAAATTATGGTTGAGATATACTCAACCAACAATCTTGATTGTTATTATATCTAGATAAAACTTAGGAAAAATGACTGCCAGTTATATTATATTAATAAGGATTATTTTCTAGTAAAACCACACTCCTTTATCTTCTATATCTATAACATCTTAAGATTTTCAAAACCCACACCACATAGTCATGGTGTGTGGAAAAAGATATTTGTTTCCCCCTAAGGGTGTATTCATAGGTATAACCTATGTCTTATTCCAAATGGGTGTTTTGAATCAAGATTTCATGATTGAGAAGGTAAATTACAGTATAATAATTTGAATAACTATGTAGTAAGGGACATTATTTATGAAGACCAGTCTTGTAAATGTGAATGTGTTTTAGGCTGAGATCCCTAATTTTAATTTTGTCATGGAACTATTGAAATTTTATCATTCGTTTCAATAATTATTTTAATGAATGTATTAATAATTGTCAATCCTTTACAACCATTGATTAAAAACATTTTTATGGTGATAATAAATTGCCAAATTTCATTGGTTGGGAAATTCTGCATCTGATTGTGAAAGGAATAGTGGATCTTACATGTATCACCTACATAATCACAAATCAATAATTGAGTACACTAATTTTCCTAATTGGACTATTAGGTCTTACCTAGGAGATTAAAAATCCCTAAGAACATCTCACCCAGACACTGGATCACCCAATCAGTGTGCTCCAATACCATGAAGAGTAACAAAAAAATGTTTCAATCATTTCAATTTAATAATTTTCATATTTTCAATAAAACAAAATATCATTCAATTAAAAATCTTAATTTATAAATTGAAATAAATTTAACAAATCAAAATATACAACATAATTTTATAAAACAAAGATTTCATCATTAGAACAAGTCTCCTACCCTATACCCAATCAGAGAAAGGGTCTACCAATGTATTACAAAGAAGAAATTCAAGGTAGACTCTGTAAAAATATAGTGAATGAATAATGGAAATAAATAAGTGAAAATTGATCATCCAAAATAAGTAGGTTTTTTTTCTTAACCTAAACTACCCCTCATTAGTGGGCTTCCTCTTCCTTTTAGAGGAAGTGTGGAATGGATTTATTTTTCTTCAAATCTCCCCTAGATCATTCTCTCTGTAAGAATATCATTATTTAAATTTTAATATGTTGAATTTTTGAGATTTATGGTGTCAAGTTTGAAACACAAAAACTGAATGGATGTTTTAAAATCTCTTAGATAATGTGAGATTTGGTATGACCCCCCCCCACCGAGAGCATGTATAAAAACCCTATCATTTTACATATATCATTCCATGATATTAAATATAGAAAATTATCACATTTATATACAAGGGTCATAAAGTCTAGTGTCTTGGAAGAATAGGTACATAAAACATAAAACATGGAACTTAATGTACCATTTCATTCTATAGTCTTCATAATGAGATCCAAACTTACATTGTTCTCACACATCTTCATAGTATAAACTGGGGACAACATGAATAAATGGATGGGCTAAATATCCCAGTAATGGAATAAACATAGGAATGAATCTTCAGAACATGGGTTAGAAATAATGACATAATGATATAAAAAGGCATAGAACATATGGAATCATAACATATAAACATGGGATCATAAGAAGATGGATTCATAGTAATGTGGAAGCAACATATAACATGAAATTATAAATTGTTGTGCCTCATTGCACATATGGGATCACAATTCAATGTTACCCACCAAGTCTTTCGCACATGGTAGCACGAGTTAAGGCTAACTACCAAAAGAATTGCACATAACGTCTCATGAGACTATACATTACCTAATTAATTAGTTCTCTAACAAGGTTCACCTATCATAACATTTTTATTAATATTCATTCAACTTAAATAAATATACATAATTATTCGTACATAATCGTAAGGGTACCCATGGAAAGAAATAGGTATCATAATGTTGTCATAAAGCATAACTAATGGTTGTATCATACAAGTGTACCTAAGAAATTGTATTAGAACATACATTGAAATTAATAAGGTGAAATACAAATATATCAATGTAGTTTATGTCAAAGATATTCAATAATATGTAAAAAAAATATTTACTAAATTTTAGCATTAAAGCATTTTAGTGCGGTTTTACGGAAAATACTAAAGAGATTTTAAAATAAAAATGGGAATAATAATTTATATAATGAGATAAGTAGACCAATAATTTTTTCATAATAAAAATAATTATTTTATTAAATCAATAGTGTCTTAAAATAGATTATGAAGTGTACTTGAAAATGGGTAAAAATTTGGGACGTTCCCTTATACGGGTTTTCCTATCGGGGAGTATTTAAGATGGAACCACATAAAAACATGTAAATACATGAAATATAATGATGAATAGACCTATATAAATATTTCTTTTATTATGTAAAAATTATTTATAATTTCTAAATAAAAATAATAGATAGCTTTATTTGGTTAAAAAGAATGAGAGAGTATCCCAAAGGAATAATAGAGTTTTTGGTAGAATCTCTTACCTTAAGTCTGATGGTGTCCTTCACAAGATCATAATGTCTAATATAAAAAAATTAAATACATTAATTAATATTTACATAAACACTTTTTTATTTAATTGTTTTATTATAACTGTATTAATTTCATTTATGACCTTTTTATGGGTTAATAGGTTCAATTCCATTGATTGTTTAAATGTTTTTGCTGATTGGTTTACTTATATACATGTAAGGATAAACATAAAAGATGATAATGGTTTCCCAAATTGGATTTATATGTTATTAGTGGTCATAAAGTACATTACTTGGTTATCAAATTCATTTGGTTATTTGGATACAAGATGAATCATTTTATAAAACATTAAGGATAACCATTTGGGTTAATTGGATATTGTTTTATCACATGGAACACATTTTTATCTATAAATTAATATACTGAGTAGAAAAGATTATAGAAATTTCAATTAGAAATAAAAAATTTTATTATAGTCTATTTCAACCATAAAAATGTGTTCATGACCAAAATTGAATATGGTAAAAGAAATTGAAAACCCATCGTCCCTGAATGTGATATATTAACACATCTCGGATGGTGTTTCATTTATTGTATAAAAGGACTGCAAAGGAGAGATGATGATAAATTATTAAATTATCATAACAAAATTCCTATAAATATATGGTACTATAGTTATCATAATATTTGGATGAAATGGGGTGATGAAGGGAAAATAAATGAGTGGAACATGAAATAAAATAAACGATATGAAAAGGGGAATTTACCTCTTGAATATATCTTCCTTGAGAACATATTTAAGGGAGAGGATTTAATATTTTAAAGAGATAAATGTATGATAAAATGGAAATATGGAATTATGGATGTATTCCAACCGAATTTGGACTAGGAAAAAGGCTTTATATGAGTGAAGATAAGAGGGGGTTTGAGGGTGGTTTTTAAAGTCGAAGAGATGAGGGTTTTGTCAAAACGTTATTCATTATTTGGTTATTATTCTCAATAGAAACATTAGTATTGATTATTGTGACAAGAAATATTAATATATGAATTTTATTTTTAACCCAATATTCTTACATCATCCATGACCCAGTAAATAGTGTATTTAACAAATAATGTATATGTTCAGAAAATTATAGTATATTATTATTCAGTAAAATCGATGTATTTTAGAAAAATCCCAAAAATTAACCCCAACAATTTTTTTATTTGTATAATAAAAAATGAATTACATTTTATGAGAGTAATTTTATACATATAGAGAATTTAATTTTTCATTTAAATCAAAATTTACATGAGAAATAGAATTTTTATAATTATAACTTCTTTTCGAACACTTTGAAAAATTACATAGTGTCTCCTAAAATTATCATAATTAATCAAAATACTTATTTATGAAAAAAATTATGAAATTTTATTTTATTTTAATTTATTAAAATAATCATAAAATTGTAATTAAATGTACATGACTCATAAAAATAAAAACACTATGTTGTAATTACATCATATTGTCACTTATAAGATAGATAAATTTTATTTATACTTTAATTAGTAATGTTACTTACTCACATTCACTACTTATTATTCATAAGAGTCATATTAAAATTAATTAGGGTAACAATACTATTCATAAGGGCCAATTTCAATTTAAAAAAATTATTTTTTTCTAATCGGACATAAAAAATCTTACTGATTTCAATCGTGCATGTAAGATTTTCAATATTCAAATCACATAAGTGAAAAATTAAATTAAAAGGCCCCATAGTATATAATAGTTTATTGTGTTGTGATTTCCAGTTATTATAAAATTAAATAATAGAATTTGCATTAATAAAAAATTGGGTCATTATGACATGCAAGGCATGCTTGGGTGGAATTAATTCCATGGTAGTGGTGTTCGGGTCATGGAAATGTGGTGGAGACAAGGTGTGGGTTCTTGATGGAAGTGGTAGCAATCATCAGACATCATTCTTCATTCATTGTTTCTAGATGAGTCGAGAAATACTTCATGGTGAATCAATAGTGGGAACATGGGGGAACAACAATGCAGAGAATATACAAATTTTAGTAAACCTCATATGGCCTTCATAATGGCTAGATAAGTCTATATTCTCAATTATGATTTAAGGTCATCAGATTAGATGACATATGTTTCAGTAATAGGTAGCATATTTTTCCCAATTGTGGAAATTTAGCTTAAGTTAAGTGCCTATGGTGGCTCCAACACTGATTTTCTAGTGGTTTGTAGGAAGTTGAGGCATATGATGGTAGCTAGAGATGGAAAAGATTACATGGTAAACCATGAGTCACTATTAGCTCAAATTCATCCCATGAGTCACTATTGGATCCATAAGTTTCTCATGATGCACCATCAGCTCCTATGATGGATAATGAGGCATTGTCATCTCAATAGTGGCTCACATGTCACTGTTAGCTCAATAGTGGATTAGGAGGAACAATTGGATTCAATAGGGGCTCGTGAGGAACAGTCGTCTCAATGGTGACTCATGAGATACTGTTTCTTTAATTTTGGCTCAATAGTTACTAATTTCATCAATGGTGGATCATGATTCAATATTGGTGTGGCTTTCAAAAGTGGATCTGCTGGAATAAGTGGGGTCAAGAAATGGCACACTTCTTGATGGTGTGGTTGTAAAAGTGCATCAGTGTGGAATGGGAGGCTCATCCTTCTCATCTAGTCGTAAAAATGGACAAATGTTCTTGGAAATAAAACATATAGTTCTTTGAGGGTATAAGAGATGTTCCATGACATATAGGTTCTCAGATAGTGGCATATGTCTATAACTCGAGCTTCATAGTGTTATCAATGAAAATCTCTGATGATATCAGAGGTGGATGATCGTGGAAAATGGTAGAAGTGGAGGACAATCATGATGTTATGATGTTTCTATTATAGGGCTGAGCAGTAATGAGAAGGATAATGTCAGCTCAATTAAATTATTAATAGCTAAAAATTTACCCATGTATAAAAAGTGATCAGGGATAAGCTCATTTATAGGAAAATTCATGGGAGTTTCACCAAAATGAAGTCATGTGGGATGTGGAGTAATTCTACGAGCCCCCATGCACAACCCCATGATGGTTAGTATCTCCTCCCATTGCTCTGTAAGATTCATAACCTTGGTATGACACTCAAGGGCATCGTCTCAACTATGATTTCCCACATATTTCATCACTATTGGCCCTACATGGGTCTCATACGGCTATGTAGTCTGTAACTAAATCTAGCCCTCCCGTGGCCTATATGGCCGGGTTCCCCTTATTGGCCTTCAAATGTGGCTTATGGGCCTTCAAATTATAACTCCAAATTAATACATTCTCTTTAGACTATTTTTATATCACAATTCAAATTAACCATAATGTATTAAATCATTAAAATTCAGGGGTTTTAAATCAAAAACCCATTAAAAATCATTGAAAACTCATTAATAATATGCATCAAATCTTTATGTGTCAAATAAAACCATAGATAAAGAATTATTTTCCTCATGCATAAAATCTAATCATTAATAATTAGATTACACCAATGTTATCAATAACATTATTTCAATTTTCAATAAATGATTTCAAATATCCAAAATAAAAATCAATTTAATTATCCTATTTCATAGAAATAATAATCTAATGTTTTTTTAACATTTCCACTTTTGAAACATATGTTACATTTCTTCTCATTCATTCATGTTCCTTAATTAATTGATTTTAATTATTTCAAATCATGATCTGAAACTCTTTTGAATATTTCAAGTTCAATTAATTTTTTTGTTATATAATATTGTTTCTGATGCTTTCATCGGGGCACCCGCATCTATCTCATTGGGGTATGGCGACACTGTTTGTTGCCCGGATATCCCACTTTCCAAAGGTGGGCATCATCTGTTCCTAGTGTAGGGACATTTTCTCCTTGATCGAAATGGGATGATGGGATGTCGGTTCTTCCTTCCATGGATTCCTCCTCAGAACTCATCACCTAGTCCCAGGTCTCCCATATAGATTTAATACGTTGATTGTGAAACTCATCATAGTGCCATATCTTCATAGACACCAGTTAATTACACTGCATCTCTCAGAACATTCCATAGGTTCTGGTCAGGGCAGCAACCTTTAGTCAGGGGAGTAGTCATGTTGGACATCACTGGCTTGTCTAGACATTGGGACACAGACGTATCTGGGTTTCTTCCCCTTATTATAGGGATTATTGAAGGCATAGTATCTTGAGTCATCCAACATCAAATGCAAGGAATCATATGTCATAGGCATGTATCTAAGGTTTTCCTCAGCTTCCCATGTTTTACAAACGGTGTGCTGCAGGTTTTACATCCAGTGGAGATGGATCGGGCTAATCAGAACACTGATTAAAGTGGATCAGATAGGTGCAACCTTTGGAGGGAACACTAATATTGGCTCCAACGTGTGGTTAGATTAACGATTGTTGTGGATGATAATGGGGAATGAGGTGGCATGATTTCATTGGGACATGGTGGCCCTGGTAAGAATCGGGATGGATGATGGAGGGTGGAATGAAGTGGATGGAGAATGGGATGGAACCTCCATGAGGATGATGATGAATTCAGGCTTGAGCATCAAAGAGGCTTCATACGTATCCCTGTGGTAGGGAATCAAAGTTTTCATAGTTCATCTGATGGTGGCTTACCACTGATTGGGGATTTCAATGGATTACTGCTGGATGGGGATGTCCATGGCTTACCGCTGGATAGGGTCGTGATGCCTTACTGCTGAATGGGGTCACAATGGATTATCGATGGATGGATTTGACAACAACATAAATCTGAATGGCGTTGCAACGGCTTACCTCTGGATGTGGTCAAACCTCAGGGAGGCTTCCAACGTACCTTATATAGGAGGCATGGATCTAACCCACATAGTTCATGTGGGATGGGGTTCAGTGAACCGATGTGGAGGTGGACCTAGGGTCTAATGGTTGTTGGGGTCAAGCCTCAGGGAGGTGTTCTACGTACCTTGCCTTGGAAAGGGTCAAAGGACATGTAGTTAGGGTGGGTGTCATGGCTTACCTCTGACTAGGGAAACAACGGCTTACCGCTGATCGAGGGAGATAAAGTCTTACCACTGATTGAGGTTCACAGTTTAACGTCATGTAGGATAGGAGTGAACCAACGTTAAGGAGGACTTGGGGCCCAGATAGATGGTGGGATTGAACCTCGTGGAGGCTTCCAATGTACCTTGCCTTGGAAAAGATCAAAGACCATGTTGTTGAGGTGGGGTGATGGTGGACAGACATGAGGATGGTTAGGACCAATGGATGGTGGGCTTAAACCTCGGGAGGCTTCCTACGTACCCCACCATGGAAAGGATCAAAGACCTCATAGTTCAGGTTGGAGTTTGGTCAACCATCGCGAAGGGGGTCGGAACGACCATGTATTGGGGTTGATCCTCAGGGTGGCTTCCTATGTACCTTGTATTGGAAGGATCAAAGATGACATTGTTCAGGTTGGTGTGGGAACCAATGTGAAGGGGTGTGGGATGACTGGGTGTTGGGCTTTGACCTCAGGGATGCTTCCTACATACCTTTCCTTGGCAAAGATCAAAGTCCGTGTAGTTCAGCTGGTGTGGGAATTGACGTGAAGGGGGTCAGAACAACCAGGTGTTGGGCTTGAACCTCAGGGAGGCTTCCTATGTACCCTGCCTTGGCAGGGATCAAAAAAACGTAGTTCAGGTGTGGTTTACGGCACACACTCTAGTCTTCCCGGGTTGGATGTCATGGTTGATTTCTTCTCTAAGCCCACGTGAGTCTGGCTCGGTGTGAGAAACAAGAGATAGCAAAGACCTGCCGATCACATCGTGAAAGGTGCATCCATGGGAAGTGGAATCGGGCACATGAGTGGTTAGAAATCCAAATAGGAAACAGGGGCTTATGCGCAGTTCGCAGCCCGGGTGATAGAGATTGGGACTTACTCTTGGAGGGAGGCTCGGGTGGTAACAAAGCCCAGCGGGAGATGGATTTGTCACCAAAGAAGAGAGGGGGAGTAGGGTTTTTTCCTCCTGCAAGGAAAGATAGGGGCTTACACCAGGGTGGTTTCCCTATCATCGCAGATTAGAGCCGCTAAGATAAAGAGGATGTCATTCCATGTGAGGAAGGATTTCACTCTTTTAGATATATATGTGGGTGTAGAGAATGTCCAAGATGGGTCACCCCGCATGCGAGGTATGGGGAGAGGACACAGTTAACATCATGTGCTAGGGGAAGAAGGTTTGTGGAAGTTTAACGTCCTTTACATGGATGGGGTAGGAGCGCTCCTCACCCCTAGGACATGCATAACGGATACCCTCCCACCCTTGGGGGAAGGAAGGCATCAGCAATTCCGTGGTGAGGGGGTGTTATGGAGAGACCCATTGGGGGGTCCATGTTATCATGGATATGCGAAGAAGAAATAACATTTAGCGTTCCTATGTGAAGAAGCATGAGGTGAAGCAACATAATGGTAAGTATCATCCAAGGTAAATTGAAATTTCTTCATGCAAACCTGAAGGGCTGCAAGGGAAAAGGAGTTGCAGAGCAGAGGGGTTCATATGTATAAGCCTTGTGAAACTCTGGCGCTCCATGAAGTGGAAGGGCATCAAAAAGGGATGTTATTCGCGATTTGATGTCTCACTGCCTAGTCATATGGAATAGGAGCATATGAGAGGAGATTCGTGAAGTGAAAAGGAATTCATGAAGCAATGCCTCAGAAAGCAAGGTTTCCTCGTGAGGTAAGGTTTTGTGATGTAATATGCTTCGCGAAGCACAGTGACCCTGCCATGTCATGTGGGTCATGTGTGTGTGGAGGGTGTTTCGTGAAGCATAAATGCTTTAAGCTGACCTTAGTCCCCATGGGGATCTCCTTCCTTCACGAAGGCCCATGCGCTTCGTGAAAGGAATCCCTCTCAAAAGAGGGGTTCGATTAAAGTAAAGGGGGAGGCACTTTGCAAAGAAAAAGTACCATGAGGGGTTCAAGGTTCATCGAGGAAGAAGTGTTTCATTATTTGAGAGCATATAAGGTGATTGTTTGGATGATCCGTCTTTTGGGCTTGAGGGGAGACTTGTATTTATAGGCAAGAGGTGCCCCGAAGTAGTGGTCGCTTGGAACGAAGACAGAGGTCGCTCCATGGCGGGTTTGCAGACCTCAAAGGGGTTTGCAGGACATACCGCCTCCTTGATCTGGGGCGGGCTCTCAAACATCAACTACGCTCGTGGAGGTTCCCACATCCTTGCTCCACATCGGGCTAATGAACGTTAAATTTGTTTGTAGATCCTCCTGCCTCTTTGCTCCACGACGGGCGTGGGGCCATGGGGCTC
This sequence comes from Viscum album, assembly GCA_963277665.1. NCBI lineage: Eukaryota > Viridiplantae > Streptophyta > Magnoliopsida > Santalales > Viscaceae > Viscum > Viscum album. The sequence goes on from OY728158.1 coordinate 310,049,714, forward strand.
TGTGAAAGGTCTTCTTGAGGTAGCCCGAGTGACTTCCATCCCATTCATCTTCTTCCCAACTTCTGGCATCAAAAAATCCCCCCCACCCCTTCGACTTACAGCCGAGGAAAATCAAGGTTCAGAGTTTGAGGTTCAATTGCTAAAATCCCCTGGCCATCCACGAAGCTGTTTTTCGAAGAGCGTTCGCGAGGCGGATAGGCGACGTGTTGGCTGAGCGAGCTACAAAACTCGGTATGAAATGGGCGTTCCGTGAAGCTCCAATGGACATCACACATAAATAGGTAATCTTTCCTACATTTATTCCTTTCTTTACTCTGTTACTTTTTCTTGTAGCACTATTGATTCGCGAAGCTCCACGTACTCCTCACTTGCTCTCGGTGAATCGAGGCCTCTACTTCTTAGTGCACAGCGAGTCTTTGACTTTGCGATAGTTTTTAGAGAATTTCTTTTGAAGGTCGGGGTAGGGCTCCACGAACATTTTTTTGCGAATGGGCTCCTCGACATTGCTCTGCGGAAGGGCTTCGCAAACCAAACACAAGAAACACCAAAAATATAAAACTGAATGGCACATCTGGAGGCTACCAGGGGGTCCTCGTGGACACTGCTTGAAGGGATGGGATGGAAAACATCTTGGGCCTAGGGGAGATAATACGAATCTATTCTGACCAATGTTCCTTGGTGAAGCTGCTATTGGAGATCCAGAGGAAATATCCACTATGAAATAGGTTGTATTTGTATGACTTCTGGCTGAGGTATGAAGTCTTCATTCCTAAAACTAGTAGGAATGATCCAACTTACTGGTTCAAGAGTACGTCGTGTTAGTGCTAGTGGTTCAGGGCAGCTGACAGCCAGCCCCAAGAAGACTCCACACCCATCAATGTTGACATCTTGTATAACCCCCTAATCAACGTGGAAGGGAAGTCATTGCAACTAGAGATGTCCCCCCTCTGTAGCAGACAATAAAGTAGCCTTCAGGAACCCAGGGAAGGGATGGTCTGAGGAGTGGGACCCACAATAGGGTGTCAACTTCACAAATTATTGGGCCTGGGCCTAATGGGTAGGTGCCTCATGTGGAGAGTCTGGTGCTGAGCTAAGGAGAGTGGGTCTATATGAGGTGGTTTGGGCCTCCCAATTTCATATCTACCAGCTGAAGTAGCTGATGCCAGAGTTGCTGGGTAGGTGGTCATCAAGGACCAATACCTTCCACCTATACCATGGGGAGGTTGATATTAGCTTGTGGGACGTGCACCATATCTCAGGGGTCCAAATATTGGGGTGATGTATGAGGAATTCCTCCCCATCAGGGATGCGCGGGAGGATCCAGAGAAAATGACGCAGCTGGTGATGGCACTTATGGAGCTGGTGTCGGGATAGGACAACAAAGCAGTATGGGATGTCTATTTTATGCGATGGTTCATGCAGTTTTTGAACTTCCTAGAAGATAGGAAGTTTCTGTTGAGGCCTCAGACATACCTGAAGGGGGATCAACGAGGAAAGGATCACTCGTAATGGTAGCTCTTGTAAGGCAGCCAGTGGAAAATGTGCATATTTACTATCAACTCTGAGCAGCAAATGATATTCATGCTAGTGTAATTCATCATTGCTCTCATCTGCGGTTGGATCCTACCGGTGAAGGATACAAACATGGGCGTGCAACCCATAACATTTATCATTGTGTCCATGTTGGCGACATGAAGGCGAGTCAACCTTGGGATCCCAATTATTGCTAATCTATACAATATGTTGTGGAACATCATTGAGGGGAAGATTCCATAGAAGATATGTGTTCCATTACACCTCTTGTATGGGTGGATAGTGTTGCATGTTAGGGGGGTTATGAGTACCTGAATCCCATCTCGCCTCTAGGGTCAAACTTCTACCCCTCTATTCGGAATGTCGTCGGAAGCATTCTGGCCAAGCTGACCACACCGCTGGTACTGAACCGGGTGTTGAAGGTGGAGGAATTCAACTTTCACCCATTTCTGTTTCCATTGGGTGATTTGACTGACACCGTCTAAGGAACAAAAGAGAATTGGTCCTAACTCCTGGCCTTTCGAGGTGGAGTCCTGGTGGAAAGGGTGGACCATGAGCCCCTCTTTGAGCCGTACACCCAACACCGATTATCCCAACAATTTCGGTGTATGTAGCGACAACCCCCTCGGGTCTATCTAGAGGTGCGACATGAGGAACTCCTGTATGTGATGAGGTAGACATGGTTCATGTTCACATGGGAAGATGGGAAGATGCGGAATGAGCTGCATAAGCCTACTTTAGTCTTTGGGTTCGTAAAGAATTATTCCTAAATCTAGGAGGCGGCCTACCCTTGAGAGATGCTGAAGAAGCCAACCATTCAGGTCGATGATATTGAGCCTCCCCAATCTCGAGGTCCAAGGTGGAAGCCAGTAAGGGAATATCGTGATGGTGGGGCAGCTATGGCGGTGAGACCCTCACTAGTTGACGGTGAGGCAGTTGAGATAGATCAAATAGCAGTAGTGGACCCGGTGGTTCTATAATAGAAGAGTCATCCAAATTGGATGCCACTAAGAGAATTCTGTAGGATACCCACCCAGGATCTGGTGATTCTGCTGAACCATATTGAAATGTCGGATAATGATGTCTTTTGGAGTCCTAGGACATCTAGGAAGTCATCTGGAAATTACTCATCCTGTCTGAGATGTGGAAACACTTGAACCATCTCAGGATGGATTTTCTGAGGATATGCCCTATCTGGGATGGATGTGGGGTGTCCCAAGAGAAGGAAAAGAAATACCTAGAAGAGCTAGAAGAGTTTGTGCATTCTCAGGGTGCTCTTAGTCCAATGATTAATCGTGTCATGGTGTTGTTGGATTGTACTTTTCCACCTCAGTTTTAAGACACTGAACTGACATATCTCTTCCCTCCACTGGAAGAATCGGATGAGTCCTCCGGGGGGGACGAGGCCGGTAGAGGGAGCCCGTTGGAGGAGGAAGAATTTGGAGATCAGGACCTGGACCTTGAAGAATTCGCAGAGGCCCTTGAGGTAAAATCCCAATACCCTTACTCAGGGTATGCTCCCATGTCGTTCTGGACTACTAGCTAAAACTAGAAGTGTGCAGGAGAGTCCCATACACAGAACCCATTCTCGTCCCTATGTGGATGTAGATTCGGGGCCTTAGAGATCCACACATGTGGCTGCATCAATTGCTACGTCCATTGGGACCAAAACACATGAGGTGACCCATCCAGATCTTTCAGACCATGTGACAATATATGGGGGGCAACGCCTCAAGGTCCCACATCATCAACCCAAGAACAAGACCAAGAATTCAATCTCTGTAAGTCTCCTTTACCAAATTCATGATGTTCACCCACTGACCTTGTCAACTGACATCCAAGCCCTATTTTGTACGCACAGTTCTTCAAATGGTATGGGCCGCATTGGCGAGGTTCATCGGGGCTTCTAGTGGCGGCTTTCCCATAGGAATGTCGGTGATTGTGGAGGAGGATATCAATAGAGAACTAACTGTTGTGCTCTCGGTCGCTGGTGGGACCACCAATGGGACTGTGGCCGAGATTATTGAGGTGGGATCTGATGATGAGGATTGATCAGATAGCCCAGGTCCCGTCGTGCCTAATCATACACCAGATACGGACCCTGCTGACGAGTTACGTAGGGCATTCCATGCATATTAGCCTTCTAACTGCGTTGAATTGGACGAGACGACCTCTGGTGAAGAGGACAAGAAAACAATCTATCACCGATCGTGGAAGTGGATCAAGTGCTTCATTGATGACACTCCCCAGGCACTATGTCTAGATGAGATGGACAGACTTTGATCACGACTACATGAACTATGTGCTAGGGGAGTGGATGCCCAATGTCCTCACATGCTCATCCGAGATCTTATGGTGGAGAAGATTTGGGAGTATGACTGGGGCCTTGGTGTGGGCTGATAGTTGAGGAAAGCAGTGAACATCCTAAAATTCCGGGGGATGATAACGATGTTCAGCGACGGCAGATCCTGGTGGATGAGAACTTAGTCACCCTTACCACTCAATATAGGATGATATTGTGATTGAAGGCCTAGCTGGCAGATGCCAAAGTGGTCCTGAAGCGAGCATCTGAGAAGATGACCGTTATTCGGAGTGACGTAGAGCGGGCCCAAATTATAGCCGATGAATTGTGCCCTATCGCTGCCATGGAGGAGAGAGAACTAAACAGGTGGCAGCAAATCCTAGATTCCACAAGCTAGAGTGTAACACCCCAAGCTTCCACAGTACGCTTCTCTTTAAATACTACAATAGCGTGTCTTGTATACAACTTCAAGTTCTAACACACCATAATGAATCAAACTAGCCGTTATGAATAGTAATACCCACTTTTTGAAATTTTATAAAATTTATCATTCAAAATGGACTTTATTTTTGGATTTATAATATTGAAATTAGATTAGGGTGAATTTTTGGTATATTTCTGAAAATTTCAATTTTTGATGAATAGTGAAAAATGCTCACTTATAATTTAAATTCAAATTTTTATTTAAATAATTTTTTATTTTATTTAAATTTATTTTAGGTAAATATACATTCATTACACCTATATAAGTGCAATGGAATTCATTGGAGTCAGTTTATATAAATTTTAGATATATAAAAATTTTATTGACCATTTTACCATCTTTTACCCACCTCTTAGGAAAATTTGTAAATTTACATAAAACTTAATTTTACCGCTTCTGTGTGTTGAATTTCAAAAATACAAGGGACACTGTTGATATCAATAAGTAAAATTTGGTTCAATAAGATGAAAATAATTTTGTGTGAATAGTAACATTTTACTTTTATTTACCACAGTTAAAAGTAAATAGGGTAATTAAGGGTAAAAATGATATTATTATTACCCTAACACATGTCCTAATTCTATTGTATAGGTATAATTCGACCAAAAACAACCTTAGTAATAAAATATGATCCTTTATGTCCACATGGATTATATTTGGACATTTATTATTATTTAATTCAAAGAAGAGTTAAAAGTGTTAAATTCAATGTTTTATAACTAAAACATTATTAATATAGGGCTAAAATACGATAAATTTGATTATAAATATTAATTAGTAATATAAAAATATTTCCTAAATAATGGTATTATATATATATTTTTTAGACATTAAATAATTTAATTTATTTATGACACAATGATGATGCAGTAATTACCTAAGTAATGAAATATTAAAATAATTGATATTATAAATATCAAAATAATTGTAATTTGAGACTTTTTATGAATTGAACTAATTTTATAGTTTAATATGACATGTTAGGTCTGGTTAGATAATTTTTTTCGACATAATAATGTTGTTATGAATTTAGCAAAAACAAAATACTTAATAGTGTCAAAATTGACATAAAAGAGTTTTTAAAACAAATATTATATTATTAATTGATATTATTTTCCTAAAAAACTACGGTTAGGACAAAAATTTTAAATAATTATAGTTGTATCATTAATAAACCACTTGGGGTTCTCTTGTTTGTTTATAGTAAGTTTATTAACCATATAATATAAAAATACAAAGAGACATGGTAAATGTCAAACTATTTAACTATGACTTAAATCTAAATGATAAAGTTAATATAGTGTCCCAGACTTGCCTCAAACTTATTGTTTGAGCATTTTACGACCCATCCCCAACATATCCTTTAAATTATTCATTTTTGAGCCATTATAAACCGAAAACTTCTTTATTATAAAATAATATTTATAGCTTTTCATAAGGTGCCCATTACCCCTCTTATAAAAGGGCACTCCCCCTTCTCTCTAATTCACACCTTCAGAGCCATTTGGATCGGAAAAACCATCCCAAATACCCTCTCAACTATCCTCCCTTCATTTTAGAGGCCTTAAAATAGTCATAAAGCCAACCTAAGGAACTCTTTTCATCAAATCAAAAGGAAGAACCTGAAGAAGAGGTAAATATTTCATCACCTCTTTCAAGTTCTTTTCATCTTCCACTTCCTCTTTCTTTGTTGTATCAATTATAAAACAAAAAGTAAAGTATATTATATATACTTTGATGTTATTATAAATATGGTACAACCATATTCATTATTCTATCCATCATTTTAATGACATGTCACCATACGTGCGTTCGTAGGGCTTACTGTCTCTACATCGTGGTGTAATTATTATTCAACACATTATTTATTTGTATGGGTATAATAATGATGTGTAATTGATGAAAATAATATATATAAATATATAATTATTATGTATATATGATATACCATCCAATTATATATTATTATAATATCAAAAGAATGATATTTTCGCTCGTACGTATGTACGGATTACCTTCTCCACGAACACGATGAGATCCATTCCTCATTGTATCCATTCAAGACTAATTTTCATTAGATGATTAAGAATAATGTTTAAAGCCATAATATCATTATTAATATTAATAAGATACATCCTATACATAAAATAACATTACTTACTTAACAAAGCATATAAAGGAAAACGAATGAGTTAACACCCGAAATGACGATAATGCTAAGATATTATTAACAAAGCAATGTTAAAAGATCATATATGATATCATATTAATGTATATGATTCTTGTATAATTTATTAACTATTATTTAACCATTATACAAGAGGTTATCCTGCAATAGAACAAGGAAAAGTACACTGTAAGGGTTAATTGCACAATCTCTTTTTTATCCGAGGTTGTTTTTACTTAAGTATCTACTGGGATATCATTATCATCAACATCCATGTTTCATAAAAATGTATTTCAGAACATTCTTACAATTTAATAGACTATGCGATAAAGTCATTTATATCCTTTTTTGAATTTTATAAAATCTTTATAATTGAATATTTCAATCTTTTTCCCAAAAAAGTACTTTATGACCTTTTCAAAAAAAGTAATGTAAGAATGTTTTTTTACTTATACTACAGGTGCTACTATTTTCTACCATTGTAACATCATCGAAGCTTCCCTTACAAGCCTAAATTAATATTTTAAAATATAAAAGTTTTATTTTATAATTATGTGACTTTTAAATGATTTCAAAATAGAAAGAGATATTTCTCTAAAAAGGTATTGATTTCATCTTTGTCAACATACTTTGATGGATTTTAAGTTTGTTTTAAGTTGATTTATTATGATAAAAAACTTCCATATTGTATTTAAGGTTTTGTGATATGTTTGACTATGGATGTGTTATTTCACACCCTTCATTGTTTATGGATAATGTATTGGAATTTAGTATGCCATTTTTAATACGAATGTTTATGTTATGTTTAAACCTTTTCATATGAGGGCTTAATTAGACTTAGTAAGTGATGGGTGGAGCCCGCTATAGCTCCTCGATGCATCGGTAGGTGTCATGAGACAAGCTAGTGTCTTGGAATAAGGCCTTGACAAAATCTTATTTTTAGTCTTGGCACAAGGCCTTGACAATGTGGTTATGAAAGTCTGGAATTATGCATTCCATCACTATGAAAGTGGCTATTGATATTACATGTGATTATTCGACCTGTAGAAAATCCATGTGAGTAAGTAAATGGAATTATTTTTATTTATATTTTCCATATTTTGATAAATTTTATGTTGAAAAGGCTTTTTATTTAGTTCTATACATTGCCTAAATTTTTTATGCTTATTTATGAATGTTTTCACTATATTGTTATCCTTACTGAGCATCTGAGCTCACCCCTTTCTATGTTTTATTTTTCCCAGGAAGCAAACATGTATATTATGACTGACCTATAGAGATATTCTATGTGATCTCAGTGTTCTCTATGGAAACATTTTTTTTGTAGTTTTCCATTTTATGATGTAATGTAAACCTTATGAATGTATCTAGTACTTCCAAGGATACTAAACTAATCAGTCCTTCGAGACACGATCTTTTTTGATCATGCCAATGATACAAATTAATGCACCAAATATGTGCTTCTAGGGTCGGGGAATTATAGATGGTATCAAAGGTATTTTAGTACAATCATTGGAAAATATATTTAGATAAACTTTGATTAGATCACACTACCCTAAGATAGACATTGAGGATTAGTATCAAAGAACTTCCTAGAATTTTTTTATTGTAGAGATTTGGTGAGTTTTCCAAGAAATACATCCCTTTCTGGATACGATTAGGTAGAGGTGGCTCTGGAACAGATGTACCTAGGGGTAAAACCTAAAAACAATGCTTTAAGCTAAACTCAAATGAGAACTGGTGCATGACAATGGGCCTTCCTACACTCTTGGTTATGACACTCCCAGGGGATATGATTAGGATAATTCTCATTTTCTTTAAAAACCATTTTGAAGGGATTATGTTTATATACTTCTTCGAAGAAAACATTTTTTATGATTATGTATTATATCCATAAACTATTTACTTTATGTTATGTGTTTACAAGTTTGGTATTATGTATTTTGATTCATAAACTAATCTAGTTTATGCTATTGTTTAGAAATCGTGTCTAGTGGAAGGAATGGAAACAATATCAATGCACACATTCCCTGAAGGGTTTTCCCTCCTACTCAAGATAATTATAGTGGAGCTGGTGATGCAACTGGTGATGATCAGCTAATCACCATACTGGGAGAACTCACTCAGGTTATGAATAACAACCTTACTCGTATGGAGCACCCTGATCCACAACGCAGAGGATCAATGTTAGACCTCTTCATGAGGCAACAACCACCAACATTAAACAGTTGTACAAATCCATTATTGTATGAGCAATGGATAAATTCCTTAGATAAAATATTCCAAGCTTTGGGGAGTAGTGAAAGTGAAAAAGTTTTCATGGTAGTTTATCGCCTCACTGGAGATGCTGATCAATGGTGGTCATTGATTAAAAAAAGGAATATGATGAAGTATCAAAAATAAAATGGAGGGAGTTTAAAAATATTTTATTAGAAAAATACTTTCCTTGTGACCATCGAGCAGATATGGTAAGGCAATTGATGAGTTTGAGGAAAAAGGAGGATGAGAATGTCTCAAAGTATGAGTCTAACTTTACAATGTTAGCGAGGCTTGTTGAAGATTATATATGTATCCCATGAATTAAGATTTATCATTTCTTTTATTGGTTAAAACCATTTCTACATCGAGCATTAGTCTCACAATCCTTCTCATCGTATGAAGATATTGTCTCATGTGCTATCAAGATAGAAAAAGAATTCTCTAAGTCTTACGACTTTAATGCAAAACAAGAGAAGAATAGATCTACTGAACACTCTGGAAATATAAATAAGGGGAAGAAGGGAAAAGTTGAATATCCATCCTAATCTAACTTTGGGAAGAAGCACCCTGGTACTTTCCTGAAGGTAATGGGAGTCTGTTACAAGTGTGGTGAAAAATGGCACCAAGCTCATGATTGCAAGGGGAAGAAAGAGGTTGTCACCGTTGAATGATACAATTTTAGAGAAAGGGGGAATTATATAAATGAATGTCCTAATCATTAGAGGATCAATCCTCCGAAAATGATAATGGATCAAGGCATGGAATATGCTATCACTACTGCTGAGTTTGAAGCTCCAAAAGACATGGTGGAAGGTAATGTAATGGTTTCCTCAAATTTATAAAATGTTTTATTTTATTCTGGATGATAACATTATTTCATATTTTCCCTGTTTGCTATGAAAATTAGATATTTCAAATTTGATTTATCAAGGGTGTTTTCAGTCAAAACTCCTAAGGGAATTATCATCACTACAATGTTTTTTGAATCAGTTCCCATTAGGGAATATAAATGCTATTTATCTGATGATCTCATCATCATACCCATAATTTAATTTCATATAATCCTCGGTATAGATTGAATTTTGGACCATGATGCGAGATTTTATTGTAAGAAGAAGGAGGATACGATTTTTGAGGACGATGATAAAGAACACCTTATCATTAGAGCAGAATCGTCACCACCTGATTCTTATCTAGATCCTCCCCCAGTATCTCAACTAAATTTAATTATGGGGGAGGAAGAGAATAAAATAACTTTGGGTGATGAAAAGAAGTTCAAATAGTGGATTTAATAATTTTGAAAGAATATGTTGATGTGTTTCCAGAAGATTTAGCTGGTAATCCTCTAGAATGAGAAATTTAGTTTTCCATTGATTTAATTCTTGGATCATGGCCCATATCGAAGACACTTAATAGAATGGACACTGTGAAATTATTGGAACTAAAGAAACAAATAGATGAATTGAGTAATAAAAAATTTATTCTCCCAAGTGTTTCTCCATGGGGAGCCCCTGTCCTTTTTGTTAGGAAAAAATATGGGTCTATGTGGTTGTGCATTTACTACAGGGAGATTAATGCTATAATAATAAAGAACAAGTATTCCCTACCTCACATTGATGATTTATTTGACCAACTTTATGGAGATCAATACTTTTCAAAGATTGACATTAGATCTAGATATCATCAGTTGTGTCTGAAGAAGGAAGAAATTCCAAAAAATCATTTCAAACCAGGTACGGACATTACGAGTTTACAATAATGCCTTTTGGATTTACTAATTCACCCTCTGTCTTCATGATCTATTGAATAGTGTTTTCAAGGAATATCTGGATGACTTTGTGGTGGTTTATATTGATGATATATTGGTATTCTCCAAAAGCTGAAAATATCATGAAAATCACTTGCGTATTATTCTAAAGACTCTTAGAAGTCATGAATTATATGGGAAGTTTAACAAGTGTGAATTATGGATTTAATAGATTTCATTTCTTGGCCATATTGTCTCTTAGGATAGAATCTATTTTGATCCTTCTAAGACCAAGGCATTCCAAGAATGGCCAAAACTGATGAGTATAATTGAGGTATGCAGTTTTATTGGTTTAGAAAGTTATTATCGGAATTTCATCCATAATTGTTCCCCATTGGATAACCCATTAACCAAGCTCACTTATAAAGGGGTTTAATTGGTTTGGAAAAAAGAGTGTGTATAATGTTTTAAAGAATTGAAGGGAATATTAGTCAGTGATCCTATCATGACTCTACCATCGAGGAATGATGGGTTTATTATTTATAGTGATGCATTGAAGAAAGGACATGGTTGTGTCGTTATGCATAATGATATGGTTTTTGCCTATGCATCACGATAACTAAAAATTCATGAGAAAAACTACCCTACTCATGATCTTGAGTTAGAAACTGTAATATTTTCTTTGGTGATTTGGATACACTATCTCTATAATGAAAAATGTGAGATATATACCGATCACAAGAGTTTGAATTATATTTTCTCACAGAAAGAACTCAACATGAGGCAGAGGAGATGGCTTGAACTACTCAAGGACAATGATTTCACTATACACTACCACCCGGGGAAGGCAAATAAGGTGGAAGATGCTTTGAGTAGAAAGGATAATGGAGTTTTGAATAATATGAGAGTTGAAAAGGATCCTATATATGTGGATATAGTGAAGATGGATATGGGAATAACCATGGAAGGTGAAACATCAATACTTTTTCTAATGGTTTCCAAACCTTCTTTACTATACAGGATAAAGACTTATCAGACATGTGATGTTGAGTTTCAAAAGAAGATTAAAGATGTGAATGATGGGAGATTAAGTGACTTTGTGTATGAATATGGAATTTTGAAATTTGGGAAGAGAATTTGTGTTCTCGATATACCTGATCTAAAAAGGGAATTTTTGGATGATTCTCATAGTTCCAATTTCTCTATACACCAAGGGAGCACCAAAATGTATAGAGATTTAAAGGAACATTTTTGTGGGACAACATGAAAAGGGAGATTATTGATTTTGTGTCAAGTTGTATGGTTTGTTAACAAGTGAAATATAGAAGACAACAGCCTGGACGAGTCATGCAACCTCTTCCCGTACCTGAATGGAAATGGGATGATATCACAATGGACTTTTTCATGGGTCTACAAAATACTCTTAGAAGGAACGATGCAGTATGGGTCATTGTTGATCGTCTTACCAAGTTAGCACATTTTCTTTCTATAAGGGAAGATTTACCACATGTACGTTTAGAAGGACTATATATTAATGAAGTTGTAAGACATCATGGAGTACCACTATCGATTGATTCTGATCATGATCCCCGTTTTACATCACGATTTTGGAAAATTCTTCAAGAATCCCTGGATATTGTACTTTGTTTGAGCACTGCCTACCACCTGCAAAATGATGGACAATCAGAATGGACTATTCAAACCTTATAAGACATGTTGAGATCATTCTAACATGGCTTTCAGGGTTTGTGGGATCAATATTTACCTATGGTAGAATTTTCCTATAACAATAGCTTCCATTCAAGTATTATGATGGTAGAATATGAAGTGTTATACAAAAAGAGATGTCTCACACCAACCTGTTGGGATGACAACTCGTAGGCCCAGAACCTGTGGAGGAAACGATGGAAAATGTGAAGGTAATCCATACCCACATCAAAGAAAATCAATGTAGGTTGAAGTGTTATGCCGATAAATGAAGGAAGGATTTGTAATTTCATGTTGGAGATCATGTTTTCATGAAGGTATCTCCATGGAAGGGTGTTATACGTTTTAGAAAGAAGGGAAAATTAAGTCACAGGTACATCAGACCATTAAAATTCTAGAACGAATTGCAGCTCTAGCTTACCGTTTGGAAATGCCGCCAAGTCTTTCCAAAGATCACGATGTGTTCCACGTATCACTGTTGAGAAAACACATTCCTACCCCAACGCATGTACTCACGTATGAGGAATTAGAATTGGAACTCGATCTTTCTTATTGTGAAGAGCCTTTCAAGGTTCTTGATAAAAGAGAACAACTGTTGAGAAACTAGACGACTCTTTTGGTAAATGTTCTATGAAGAAACCATAAGATGGAAGAGGCAATGTGGGAACCCGAGGAACATTTGATGAAGAACCACCTGAGTCCTTTTATGAAGTAAGATTATAGAAATTTTGAGGAAGAAATTATTTAAAGGAGGGGAGAATGTAACACCCCAAGCTTCCATGGTATGCTTCTCTTTGAATAATATAATAGTGTGTGTTGTACGCAACTTTGAGTTCTAACACACCACAACCAATCAAACTAGCCGTTATGAATATTAATACCCTCTTTTTAATATTTTATAAATTTTATCTTTCAAAATGGGCTTCATTTTTGGATTCAAAATATCGAAATTATTTTGGGGTGAATTTTTTGAATTTTTCTGAAAACATTCAATTTATGATGAAAAGTGAAAAACACTGAGTTATAGTTTAAAACTAAATTTTTATTTAAATAATTATTTATTTTATTTAAATTTATTTTAAGTCAAAATAGATACATACTACCTATATAAGTTCAATTTAATTCATTGGAGTCAGTTTATAATAATTTTAGATATATAAAAATTTTATTGAACTTTTTACCGTCTCTTACCCTCCTCCTAGGAGCATTTGCAAATTCACATAAAACTAAATTTTACCACCTTTGTTAGTTGAATTTAAAAAATATGAGAGACACGGTTGATAACAGTAAGTAAAATTCTATTCAATAAGACGAAAATAATTTTTGGTGAATAGTAACATTTAACTTTTTTTTACCACAGTTAAAATTAAATAGGGTAATTAAGGGTAAAAATGATATTATTATTACCATAACACATGTAATAATTACATTGGATAGGTATAATTCCACCAAAAAACCTTATGAATAAAATATGACCCTTTAGGTCCACTTGGATTAGATTAGGACATTTATTATTATTTAATTCAAAGAAGAGTTAAAAGTGTTAAATTCAATGTTTAATAACTAATATATTTTTAATATAGTTCTACACATAAGATAAATTAATTTATAAATATTAAATAGAAATATGAAAATATTTCCTACATAATGGTATTTTATTTATATTTTTTAGACATTAAATAATTGGATTTTTCTATTACACAATGATGATGCAGTAATTACCTAATTAATGAAATATTAAAATAATTGAAATTATAAATATAAAAATAAATGTAATTGGATGCTTTTTTTGAATTACACTAATTTTATTGGTTAATATGACATTTTAGGTTTGGTTTTTAAAATTTATTCGAATTAATAATGCCATTATGAATTTAGGAAAAACAAAATACCAAATAGTGTCAAAATTGTCATAAAAGAATTTTTAAAACAAATATTATATTATTAATTGATATTTTATTCCTAAAAATATAAGTTTCAACCAAAAGATTTATATAATGATAGGTTTATCATAAATTAACCACTTGGGGTTCTCTTGGAAGTTTATAGTAAGTTTATTAACCATATAACATAAAAATACTAAGAGATATGGAAAATGTCAAACTATTTAACTAAGAGTTAAATTTAGAAGATAAAATTAATATAGTGACCCAAACCCTTATAAAAACTTTTTGTTGAGGGTATTTGTACCAATACCCACCTTAGACTCTAAATAATTCATTTTAGAGCCATTATAAACTGAAATCGACATTATTATAAAATAATATTTCTAGCTTTTCCTAAGGTGCCCTCACCCATCTTAAAAAAGGGCACTCCACCTTGTCTCTAATTCACACCTTAAAAGCTATTTTTATCATCCAACCCATTACAAAATACCCTATTAACTATCCTAACTTCATCCTAGAGGCCTTTTGTTTAGTCATAAATCCATCCTAAATAGCCCTTTGGATCAAATTAAAAGAAAGAACCCGTAGAAGAGGTAAATATTTCATCACCTCTTTCAAGTTTCTTTCTTCTTCCACTTCCCCTTTATTTGTTGTTTCTATTCCAAAATAATAAATATTGTATGTTTTATATACTTTTATGTTATTATAAATATTTTATAACCATATTCCTTATTCTATCCATCCTTTTAATGACATGTCACTATACGTGAGTCCATAGGGCTTACCGTCACCACGTCGTGGTGTAATTTTTATTCAATACATTATTATTTGGATGGGTATAATAATGATGTGTAAGTGAGGTAAATAATAAATATAACTTGATAATTATTCTACATATATGATATACTATCCAATTATATATTGTCATAATATCAAATGAATGATATTGTCACTCGTGCGTACATACGGATTACCGTCTCCATGAACGCGACGAGATTCATTCCCCATCGTATCCATTTGAGAATAATTTTCATTATATCATTAAAAATAATGTTTAAATACTTATTATAATTATGAATATGAATAAGATACATAATATCTATAACAAACATTACTTACATAAAAAAGCATATAAAGGGAAACGAATCAGTTAACACCTGAACCGATGATAATACTAAGATGTTATTAACAAAGCAATGTTAAAAGATCATATATAATATCATATTAAATTATATTATTCTTTTATAATTTAATAACAATTATATAATCATTATACAGAAGTTTAACCTACCCTCGACCATGAAAAATTACTAGGTAAGGGTTAATTTCACAATCTCTTTATTTTCCGAGGTTCTTTTTATGTAAGTATCTACTGAGACGTCTTTATTATCCACATACATGTTTCTTAAAAATTTATTTCAAAACATTCTTAGTATTTTATAGACTATGGGTTAAAGTCATTTAAACCCTTGTTTGACTTTAATAATATTTTTATAAGGGAATCTTTCGGTCATTTTCCCAACAAGGTACTTTATGACCTTTCCGACAAAATTAAGGTAATAATGTGTTTTTTAACTTATATGGAAGGTGCAGATATTTTATGCCGTTATAACATTGTCGAAGATTTCCTTACAATCCTCTTAGAATATTTTCAAATATAAATGTTTTCTTTTATAATTATGTGAGTTTTAAATGATTTCAAAATAGAAAGAGATATTTCTCTAAAAAGGTTTTGATTTCATCTATGTCAACATCCTTTGATGGATTTTAAGTTTGTTTGAAGTTGATTTATTATGATAAAAAACATCCATATTGTATTTATTTTTTTGTGATATATTTGATTTTGGATGTGTTATTTCATACCATTCATGGTTTAGGGATAATGCATTGAAATTTTGTATGCCAGTTTTAATACGAATTTTTATGTTATGTTTAATTCTTTTCATATGAGGAATGCATTGGACATAGTAGGTGATGGGTGGAGACCACTATAGATCGTCGATGAATTGGTAGGTCTCAGTAGACAGACTAGTGTCTTGGCACAAGTCTTTGAATAAAATCTTTTTTGTTGTCTTGACACAAGGCCTTGACTCTAAGGTTATGAAAGTATGGCATTATGCATTCCATCACTATGAAAGTGGCTATTGATATTTCATGTGATTATTTGACTACTAGAATATCCATTGAGTATGTAAATAACATTATTTTGATTTATATTTTCCATATTATGATGATGTTTATGTTAAAAAGGCTTCTGTTTTAATTCAATACATTTCCCTAAATGTTTATGCTTATTTATGAAATATTCGCTATATTGTTATCCTTACTGAGCATATGAGCTCACCCCTTTCTATGTATTATTTTTTCCAGGACGCGAAGAAGTATATTATGACTGACCTACAGGGATAGTATATGGGATCTCAGTGTTGTCTATAGAAACAATATTGTTTTAGTTTTCCGTTTTATGATGTAATGTAAACCTTATGAATGTATATAGTACATCCAAGGATAGTAAACTAATATTTCCATCGATACATGATCTTTTTTTATCATGCCAATGATACTTAATAATTCACCAACTCTGGGATTCTGGGGTCGGGGAATTACATAGAGGGTGGTGGAGCTGATGCTTTCTTTTGATGATATCAACCCGTCCATGGGAGGGATAGACCTTCAAGTGCTATAGAGGACACAAACCCTCTAACGTACTTTCATGGTTTGATTATTTGATGCAATATCATGCACTATTACAATTATTAGAGTTTGTTTTACATTAATCTATTATATTAGTGAAACGCCTAGTGATCAATCGCTAATCTCACTTGGGTCTTGCCCAATGTGAGAAACAAGGGATGATCATCGTGCTATTCCATCTGAACATAAGGTTCCCAACCAAGCATCGGGCATCCTGGCTTTGAACAACCAATCAAAATTTCTAAGAAGAAGTGGGAGAGGCCCGATTGGAGGAAGAGGACCTCAGGACAATCGACATTCCCTCCTTCCAAATGTGATCTAATCCACGAGTGGTGTGACGCCAGGGGCATTTGAATTAATCCAAACATAGGGGAGTGTAATGTGTGAATCATGATACCAAAAATTCAAAATACTATAGGGGTGGCGTGAAAATGAAGGATAAATTTTCACCATATTTGAAACACAGTATCCTAATTGTGTTAGCCAAAAATGGCGAAAACAAATGACGGCCTCCCACTGACCATGTTCGAAACATAGGGCCTGACTCGAAATGTTATCCATTAGTCTTACGGAACATTATCCCAAGATATTAGGCGTGTAACACCCCAAAAGTTTATGAAAATATTAATTTAATTTTATTAATGTCTTGTGCTACCTCAAGATTATCTTGCGCTATACGCAACACCGTTTTAGCTTGCAGTATACGCAACACTTTTCTTGGCTCTTGTTACACACAATTTAAAGTTCGTTTGATCGAAGTTATTCTACGCAACATTGAGTGTGTATATATATATATATTCAATGTATAAATAAAATATGGTTGGATTATGTTATACGCAACAACAAAGGAGTTGTGCACTACACGAAACCCTGACTTGGCTTGCATTACATGCAATCACGACCTTCCTCGATAGCGTGTGTTGTACGCAATACCGGGTTTTACTAAACAACGATATATTAGTATAATACTATTATGAACTAGCCGTTATGAATAGTGTTAACTAAATTTTAAATTTTATAACATTATTATTCATCTTACACATTTCTAGAACATGGTATAAGAACAAAATAAATTTTTCGGGTAAAATAAGTATTTTTAAAAAAATGCAGTTTTGCCGCATTTTGATGGCGCACCCACATTAAATCTAGTTTTTGACATGTTTATAAGTTCAATTTGACAAAATAAAATTCTTCTTCTGAATCAAGATATAAAAATTTACATTAGATAAAGTTTTGATATTTTTCCGATAACTTTCAAATTTTAATGAATAGTAAAAACACGCTATATTTTAATTAAAAACAACTTTTTTCATCGTAATATATTATGTGGTTAAATTATAATATTGAATGGTTTTAAAGTATAAATAGAATATATTTTTACCATTTAATATAATTTATGTCATTATCATTGATTTTACCTTGAATTCATAGGTTAAATCAATTCAATCTTTTGCAATGTTTTAAAGAAAAACCTGTTTTCTTTCGACAATGGGATTAATTTTAATTTAATTTCTGCAACTTTTGTGTATTGAATTTAGAAAAATGGATTCCATATTTGGAATCAGTGGGTCCAAATTATTTTAATAAGCTACTTTTTATTTTTGGGAATTATGAATAGTAACTACGGTAAATTTTATTTACCATAGTTAAAGGTAAATCAGGTAATTAAGGTTAAATATAATATTATAAAATTATTCTAACACATGCCAAAATTCTATTGGATGGATAAAAGTAAACTCATATCAACTAAGTGTCGGATTAGATTCATTTTATGGACTTTTGACCATGAAAATAATTTAATTATTATTAAAACCAATGAAAGTGACAACATGTCACTCTCTTAAATCTTATAAGTATAATAATTTTAAGTTAGTGTTAATATTCATGAAACTTCGAAAATTAATAGTCTACATAAATCTAACAAAATTATCTACATCATGAGAATTTATTTAGAATTTTTTGGGATTAAATAATTATCATTAATTGTGACACAATAGTGATGCAGCAATTATTTACCTAGTGAAAAATCAAGAATATTGTTTTTATTAAACTAATAGTGGCCATAAAAGGCACAAAACCCTGACCAAAACTTATTGGTCATGTACATTTAAACTATAATCATACAATGGTCGAATATATTACCATTTTGAGTCTTATAAAATCAATTATGACACTTATATTATTTTATTTTAAATGATGCCAAAGTTGTCACCTTCATAATTTAATAAATATAACAATTTACATATTGTGATTTTAAGATGATAAATTCGAGTAAAAATATTATTGTGAAAGGTAATATATTTATATTCATCATAGGATTTTATTTTTAATTTTTATGCAACAAATAAGTCTATTAAATAATTATACAAACTTGTTGTAGTAATTATTTTATTAAGAGATAAATCAAATAAATGGTTTTAAAAATAATAAAATAAATATTATATGAAATATTTAATGTGATACACTAATTTTATAGATACTTATGACCTTTTATGAAACTATTAAAGCTTTTAGTTTGATCATATCTTATGTATATATTTTATTTAAATTCAAATAAATGAATAGTGTCAAAATTGACAGTATTGTTATTTTATAAAAATAACATATTATAAAATTGTTTAAAAATCACAAAAATATTTAAAAATTATAAATTTAAATTTATATGGTCTATAATTTTATAAAGTAAAATATTATTGAAAATTCACAACTAATAAGTAATTATTTGTTATAATTTAAAATTATAGAATTTTATTACCACAAATAAAGTTAATTAGATTAAATAAGGATAAATCAAAATGATAAGGTTTAAAATAAGATCCAAACCTGTCTAAATTTGATTGGTTGATGAGATTACAACCCTAGATCATCTAATATTCAAATATGAGTAATTTTTGAGGGTTTTTATGTGGGGTAATATTTATTATAAATTAATATTTTTAAGAATTCCAAAGGTGCCCCTCTCCTCCCTTATAAAAGGGCACCTCCTCCCTCTCCTCCTCACAAATATTTGAGCCTTCATGCTCGGCCAACCCCTGCCAAATTCTCTTCTCCACTTCCCTAGAAACATCCTAGAGGTTCTGGTCTTCCTCAAAGAGCAATTTTAGTGCCTTAAAAGGAGATCTCAAAGAGGCGCTTCAAAGAAGAGATAATTTCCGTTACCGATTCTTTCAACATTATTTCTTCTTCCACTTCTTCTTCTAAGGTTGTTTTATTATGAATTAATAACATCAGTATCACTCATATACTGATATGTTATTATAATTAGGTAACAACCCTATTACAACATCTATCCACCCTACGGAAAATGAAATCATCGCGCGTGCGTACGTACGGAATACCGTCTCCACACCGTGGTGTAATCTGTTTTTCCACCAACACCTTACATGGATGGGTATTATGGTGTAAAGAATAACAATACATAGTTATTATAAAATCATAATGATTCTGATATATTGTATCATCCACTCCAATTTAATTCAATAATTATGGAAATGATATCATCGCTCGTGCATACGGACGGATTGCCGTCTCCACGAAGCGATGAGATTCATTCTCCATGTTAACCATTTAAGAATGATTATAAAGTATATAAAAGCAATAATAATGAAATATATGAAATTATAAATATCGTTTATTTATGTGTATATATATGTATTTCATCTACTTAATTCCACTCAATTCAATAAGGAAACGAAAACAGCATTCATGTGTACGTACAACCTACCGTCTCCATGAACGGTGTATTTCTTTCCATTTATCAATCCATTATATATATTTATATTCTGAATATATATTATATATAAATCATGTTTTATATTCTATAATTGAGTAATAATGATATAAGTAATCATATGAATAATTACAAGTTAAAACACGAACGACAAATGAGACGATTTTACCCAAAACGCTACTTTAACATGAATTTAAAAAAGATCGGGTAATATAAAGTCATAAGTGAACCATATATAATATAAAAACAATGAATATGATTCTTTAATAAGTCAATGACATTATTTAAATCATTATACAGGAGGTTCGGACACTTACGAAGAAAATCGGACCTATGGTAAGGGAAAATATCACAATCTCATTTTTATCTGAGATTGTTTATATTTTGGTATTTACTGGGGTGTATTTTATCATCCACATACATGTTCCCTCAATATGTAATATTGTTTACATCCACTTACAATAGTTTAAATCCAATTTTACCCTTCGATGAGTTTTTAGTAAAAGATATGAAAGGAATCTTTTGTCATTTTTCGTACGATGTACTTTTTTGACTTTTCCGAAAAAAGTACAAGTAGAATGTTTTTTTATACGACATGAGTGGATTTTTAAATAATTATTTTCAACAAGCTTCCTTTACAAGTTTTCAAGTTTATTTTTAATCAAGTTATTTTATTTTAAAATTGTAAGACATGATAAGGAAGGAAAATGTTCTTGAAGCAGAAAGGTTATTTTCCTCAAGAATGGAGTTCAAGTGTTTTATCAAAATTATTTTCCCATATAAGATAATAAAGGGTTCTGTTTATATCCCTATTATTACATTTATTTTATTATGATGTGATGGAATTATATTTTTATGAATTCCTTTATCTTATATGAATTGTTTTATGATGTAATGATGTTTAAGATTCCCATTTTTATTACATGGGTTATGCTATGATGTATGGTTTATGATTTTGTGGCACACATAAGAATGGTATCATTATGAGATGGGTGGGACCTATATCTCCCTCCAATGCATTGGGTAAAGATTTTATATCTCATGAGATAGACATGGCTGGAATGGTAGGTTATACCGGTTTAGTGAAACAGGACTGAAATGAGGGTGACTCGGTTCAGAAATGGACTTTGTCCACTAACATTGTCTTGGAAATGAGTCTTGACTAATAAGAAATGATTCTCTATGATTATGTGTGTATGACACAAAGTTTCATGTTTTAGGTTATGATTATTGGGATTACATTTCACTGCTATGATTTATCACATGTTATGAAATTATGATCTCTTTTGCAGGTTAAGATTTCCAAAAGATATGTGATTATGTATATGATGTGATTGATATTTCTGTTGTTTACCCTTACTAAGCATTTGAGCTCACCCTTTTATGTTTTCTTTTCCCCAGGATATAAAGAAAGGTTTTAGGTATATAAAAAAGGAAGATCTTTATGGGAGATGTTGAAGATCTTTCACCATGATTAGAAGATTATATTCTGAGTTTCCAAAGACACTAAACTATTACGGTCCTTGTGTGTGTGTTTTTGTTATGTACTAAGTATTCTGCAAAAGTAATGTAATTTCCATGTACGTCAAGCTTCAGGTCTCTAAAGTTGGTATCAGAGGAAAGGTTTAGTTAACCTTTGTAAACTAGGATGCGAAAATGTTGGTGAGATCCCTAGAGATATTTCTATGGTATGTCTAGGGATTCCCCTAAGGATAAGTATACGTATAGGATATAGTCCTAGAACTATGGTAACGATCTTAGAATTTAACCTAAGATGTTAGATATTGAAGTTACTCCCCATTTATTATGATTTTTACCTCTAACACTATTCTTTTTGGCTTTTAGAAAATGGCTGGAAACAAGATGATTCATGATAATGGAGGATATTATGGACAACTGAATGATATTCTTCATTAGAAACCAAATGAAATGGGATTTTGAAGTCCAACCATCATTATTATGCCGAATCAGCAATCTCATAATATGATCAATAAACTCAAATTTGGTATGTTACCTAACTTGGATAATAAGAGAAAGATGGAGTTTCATGATGATCACAGAGGAAAGAAAGTTCAATTTCCCCTATGTAAATCATGTGGGAAGAGGAATCAAGGAGAATGTTTCAAAGGAACTGGAAGATGCTTGGGGTGTGGAAAAGAAGGACACAAAGCCAATAAGTGCAAAGGAAAAGGTTCAGTTAACACCAGGGATGAGGATAATGGTATTTCTATGACATCAAAAATGGTTAAATGTTTTAAATGTGGAATGTATGGGAATTATGCAAACCCATTCCCTAAGGGAATGTCTCATGAAGAGAATCAGTATGGTCGTATGGGTAGTTTTTATGTTGATGATGATGAAGAGACTACAAATGATATGTGAGATGAAAGAATTGTTCAAGCTCGGTCAATGGTTTAAGAATGTAGTGGAATGATTACATGTTTATCATGTGTAATGTTGTATAAGTAATCTCATGGTACTATGGAATAAAGAGACATATAAGTATTGTTACACTGTTGTCTTTCCTTGAGTTTTGAATGTGTATGATTAATGGTACCAGTATCCATGAAAGATTATTTAGATATTTTTGGAATGTAGATGATATGCGCATAAAGAAGGGATAAGGAGAAAATTAAATGTTCGATAGTATTCATGAGCTCATGACTGATATAAGGAAATAGTTATATCATGGTTTGAGTATATAGAATTTTGGGTTTTTGGTATGTGGAATGCGTTAACTTTTGACAGCACTCATGTTTTTACTAAGATTCAGCGGGTATTCATTTTTCAAGAGATTACATGATTATGGTATTCACATGACTGGAATGTGACGAACAAGATATATGAGGGGTAAATGATGGAATTCACGTGATCATTTTCTCTATACTATGTGCTTGGACCGATGTATTTTGGATAAGCCTAAATATTGGAATAGATTATGTTGGACATAAGTTAGTCTTGTTTAAGGATAGAACCTTTTTCGATATTTTTGGTGGGATGATATAGTAATGTAGTTTTAGAAAAAGGACAACTTGCAGGACGGGCGACAGCCCATCGCGTCGGACAAGGCTGTGGGAATCGAACCCACAACCGAAGTGCGACTGGCCTTCATCGCCTACCACTGGCCTATAGAAAGTCCCTGGTTAGTATAAACTAGTTTTATTTTAATATGCGATATGATATATGAAGTATAAGTTCATTTTTGGAACCATATACGATTAATATAACCATAAGATGGACTTATAACTTTTTCTAACCTTGTGTTTGAATGAGATGGAATGACCCATCATTCTATCACATGGACTGCTAACACATCACGAATAAAAAATTCAACTTCATTTCTTTTAGGGATGAAGTGGAAATTGTTCAATTCACAAACAACAGTGAGATTGTACCAAAATCATGCAAGTAGTTCTTTTAATTCATCAACTTTAGGGAAATGATATTGAAAACCAAAAATATTTTCCTAGTGATCTTATATCTGATGAATCATATGGTACCTTATATCATCACAAATTTATGGCGTTGTGATTTCTGGCTTTTCCATAGCCATGTTCTCTACCACTCTATCAGAACATGATGGTTAGATTTCTCTTCCAAATCCATATTTTCACCTATATGGAAACCCAGTGATTAGTTTATTTGGGTAACCATTACGTTTCATACTTTGTTTTTAAAGATTGGTTTTGGTATTCCTTTTTACGATGTGGGATTCTATCAATGAAACTTTCGAATAGTAAACCATTTATAACCCCGACAAATTTCGAGGGCGAAATTCATTTTAAGGGGGGTAGAATGTAACACCCCGAAATTTTATGAAAAATATTCATTTAATTTTATTAATGTCTTGTGCTACACCAATATTATCTTGCGCTATACGCAACACTGTATTAGCTTGCAGTATACGCAACACTTTTCTTGGCTCTTGTTACACACAATTTAAAGTTCGTTTGATAGAAGTTATTCTACGCAAAATTGAGTGTATATATATATATATTCAATGTTTAAATAAAATATGGTTGTATTCTGTTATACTCAACAACAAAGGAGTTGTGCACTACACGCAACCCTGACATTGCTTGCATTACACGCAATCACGACCTTCCTCGATAGCGTGTGTTGTACGCAATACCGGGTTTTACTAAACAACGATATATTAGTATAATACTATTATGAACTAGCCGTTATGAATAGTGTTAACTAAAATTTAAATTTTATAACATTATTATTCATCTTACACATTTCTAGAACATGGTATAAGAACAAAATAAATTTTTCGGGTAAAATAAGTATTTTTCAAAAAATGCAGTTTTGCCGCCTTTTGATGGCGAACCCACCTTAAATATATTTTTTGACATGTTTATAAGTTCAATTTGACAAAATATAATTCTTCTTTTGAATTAGGATATAAGAATTTACATTAGATAAAGTTTTGATATTTTTCCGATAACTTTCATATTTTAATGAATAGTAAAAACACGCTATATTTTAATTAAAAACAACTTTTTTCATCGTAATATATTATGTGGTTAAATTATAATATTTAATGGTTTTAAAGTATAAATAGAATATATTTTTACCATTTAATATAATGTATGTCATTAGAATTTATTTTACCTTGAATTTGTAGGTTAAATCAATTCAATCTTTTGCAATGTTTTAAAGAAAAACCCGTTTTCTTTCGACAATGGGATTAATTTTAATTTAATTTTGGCAACTTTTGTGTATTGAATTTGGAAAAATGGATTCCATATTTTGGAATCAGTGGGTACAAATTATTTTAATAAGCTTCTTTTTAATTTTGGGAATTATGAATAGTAACTACGGTAAATTTTATTTACCATAGTTAAAGGTAAATCGGGTAATTAAGGGTAAATATAATATTATAAAATTATCCTAACTAATGCCAAAATTATATTGGATGGCTAAAAGTAAACCCATATCAACTAAGGGTCGGATTAGATTCATTTTATGGACTTTTGACCATGAAAATAATTTAATTATTATTAAAACCAAAGAAAGTGACAACATGTCACTCTCTTAAATCTTATAAGTATAATAATTTTACGTTAGTGATAATCTTCATAAAACTACGAAAATTAATAGTCTACATAAAGATAAAAAAATTATCTACATCATGAGAATTTATTTAGAATTTTTTGGGATTAAATAATTATCATTAATTGTGACACAATAGTGGTGCAGAAATTATTTATCTAGTGAAACATCAAGAATATTGTTTTTATTAAAATAATAGTGACCATAAAAGGCACAAAACCCTGACCAAAACTTATTGGTCATGTAAATTTAAACTATAATCATCCAATGGTCGAATATTTTATCATTTGGAGTCTTATACAAGCAATTATGACACTTATATTATTTTATTATAAATGATGCCAAAGTTGTCACCTTCATAATTTAATAAATAAAACAATTTAAATATTGTTATTTTATGATGATAAATTCTAGTAAAAATATTATTCTGAAAGGTAATAGATTTATATTCATCATAGGATTTTATTTTAAATTTTTATGCAAAAATAAGTATATTAATTAATTATACAAACATGTTGCAGTAATTATTTTATTAAGAGATAAATAAAATAAATGGTTTTAAAAATAGTAAAATAAATATTATATGAACTATTTAATGTGATACACTAATTTTATAGATACTTATGACCTTTTATGAAACTATAAAAGCTTTTACTTCGAACATTTCTTCTGTATATATTTTATTTAAATTCAAATAAATGAATAGTGTCAAAATTGACACTATTGTTATTTTATAAACATAACATATTATAAAATTGTTTAAAAATCCCAAAAATATTTAAAAATTATAAATATAAATTTATATGGTCTATAATGTTATAAATTAAAAAATTATGGAAAAGTCACAACTAATAAGTAATTATTCGTTATAATTTAAAATTTAGAATTTTATGACCACAAATAAACTTAAATAGATTAAATAAGGATAAATCAAAATGATAAGGTTTAAAATAAGATCCAAACCTGTCTAAATTTGATTGGTTGATGCGATTACAACCCTATAGCATCTAATATTCGAATATGAGTCATTTTTGGAGGTTTTTAAGTGGGGTAAGATTTATTATAAATTAATATTTTTATGAATTCCAAAGGTGCCCCTCTCCTCCCTTATAAAAGGGCACCTCCTCCCTCTCCTCCTCACAACAATTTGAGCCTTCAATCTCAGCCAAGCCCTGACAAATTCTCTTCTTCACTTCCCTAGAAACATCCTAGAGGTTATGGTCTTCCTCAAAGACCAATTTTAGTGCCCTAAAAGAAGGTCTCAAAGAGGCGCTTCAAAGAAGAGGTAATTTCCATTACCAATTCTTTCAACTTTATTTCTTCTTCCACTTCTTCTTATTAGGTTGTTTCATTATGATGTAATGACATAAGTATCACTCATATACTGATATGTTATTATAAGTATGAAACAACACTATTACACCACCTATCCATCCTATGGAAAACGAAATCACCGTGCGTGCGTACGTACGTAATACCGTCTCCACGCCGTGGTGTAATCTATTTTTCCACCAACACCTTACATGGATGGGTATTATGGTGTAAAGAATAACTATAAGTAGTAATTATAACATCATAATGATTCTGATATATTGTATCATCCACTCCAATTCAATTCAATAATTATGGAAATGATATCCTCGCTCGTGCATACGGACGGACTACCGTCTCCACGACGCGATGAGATTCATTCTCCATGTTAACCATTTAAGAATGATTATAAAGTTTTTATAAGCAATAATAATTAAATATATGACATTATAAATATACTGATTTTATGTGTATATATATGTATGTCATATACTTAATTCCACTCAATTCAATAAGGAAACGAAAACAGCGTTCATGCATACGTACGGCCTACCGTCTCCATGAACGGTGTATTTCCCTCCATTTATCGATCCATTATATATATATGTATATTATGAATATATATTATATATAAATCATGTTTTATATTCTATAATTAATTAATAATGATCTAAGTAATCATATGAATAATTACAAGTTAAAACAAGAATGACAAATGAGACGATTTTACCCAAAACTCTACTTTAACATGAATTTACAAAAGAACGGGTAATATAAAGTCATAAGTGAACCATATAAAACATAATAACAATGAATATGATTCTGTAATAAGTCAATTACATTATTTAAATCATTATACAGGAGGTTCGGACACTTACGAAGCAAATCGGACCTAAGATAAGGGAAAATATCACAATCTCATTTTTATTCGAGATTGTTTATACATTGGTATTTATTGGGGTGTATTTTTCATCCACATCTAAGTTCCCTCAATATTTAATATTGTTTCCATCCACTTACAATATTTTAAATCCAATTTTACCCTTCGGTGAGTATTTAGTAAAAGATATGAAAGGAATCTTTTGTGGTTTTTCGTACGAGGTACTTTTTTGACTTTTCCGAAAAAAGTATGAGAAGAATGTTTTTTTATACGGCATGAATGGATTTTTAAAACATTATTTTCAACAAGATTCCTTTAAAAGTTTTCAAATTTATTTTTAATCAACATATTTTAGTTTAAAATTGTAAGACATGTTAAGGAAGGAAAATGTTTTTGAAGTAGAAAGAATATTTTCCTCAAGAATGGAGTTCAAGTGTTTTATCAAAATTATTTTTCCCTCTAAGATAATAAAGGGTTCAGTTTCTATCCCTATTATTACATTGATTTTATTATTTTGTGATGGAATTATATTTTTATGAATTCCTTTATCTTATATGAATTGTTTTATGGTGTCATGATGTTTAAGATTTCCATTTTTATTACAAGGGTTGTGCTATGATGTATGGTTTATGATTTTGTGGCACACATAATAATGGTATCATTATGAGATGGGTGGGACCTATATCTCCCTCCAATGCCTTGGGTAAAGATTTTATATCTCATTAGATAGACATGGCTGGAATGGTAGGTTATACAGGTTCAGTGGAATAGGACTGAAACGAGGGTGACTAGGTTCAGAAATGGTCTTTGCCCACTAAGATAGTCTTGGAAATGAGTCTTGACTAATAAGAAATGATTCTCTATGATTATGTGTGTATGACACAATGTTTCATGTTTTAATTTATGATTATTGGGATTACATTTCACTTCTATGATTTATCTCATGTTATGAAATTATGATCTCTTTTGCAGGTTAAGATTTCCAAAAGTTATGTGCTTATGTATATGATGTGATTTATATATCTTTTGTTTACCCTTACTGAGCATTTGATCTCACCCTTTTATGTTTTATTTTCCCCAGGATATAAAGAAAGGTTTTAGGTATATAAAAAAAGGAAGGATTTTATGGGAGATGTTGAAGATCTTTCACCATGATTAGAAAAATATATTCCGAGTTTCCAAAGACACTAAACTATTACGGTCCTTGTGTGTGTGTTTTTGTTATGTACTAAGTATTCCGCAAAAGTAATGTAATGTCCATGTACTTCAAGCTTCGGGTCGTTACAAGGAGACCCTTAGGCTGAGAATCTATACTATTAGGGGGTTCCTTTAGATGTGAAAGGGGATGAGGGTCTGAATAAGGGGCACACAAAGCATGTGGGGTGGAGTGATTTGTAGTTCGAATGGAGTCAAGCCCTCCTAAAATTATGCCACCATGGTGGAAACACATTATGTGGGAATATATGTATGATCAAGGAATAAACATTCTTCCGAACATGACTTCTTTGGTAAGGACCTGGAAGGACTTTTAGTTTTACGTCATACAGTAAAGACTGTGCATATAGTTTAAAGGTCATACTGCATAGACCAAGATTGGACCCAAGGGACCAGGAGGGTTAATGACCTAGAGGCTGGGCACAAGGCGAGATGCCTGGACACCGCTATGTATCCCATAAGTATGAGAATCATTCCAAACGCAATTCTGTGGGAATAGTGTGATCAGAGACCAACACCGGTATAAAGAATCTTCTATGGAGAGGAAACTGCCACATCCCATGATTAACAAAGGGCATCATGAACTTGTTCATGGTAGAACCACAGTTTAGTGTCATGCATTGAGGAAATATGGATTCATGTAGTTTAATGTTATACGATAGGACGTGGTGTGAAAGGGAAGATCCCAGGAAGGGAGTATGTGGTGCGGTATCTACAAACCCGACGTGAATGAGGAGTTGGGGTCTGGATCACACCATGTATCCCCGTAGGAAGATCTTTAGGTAAAGTGACCAAAAGTGAAAATTAGGCTGGGCCCAAAGCAAATTGGTCGGGCATTCCATAGTACCCCATGAGGATGGGAATCAAGCCATACATAGTTCTGAGAGCACAGTTTAACATCAATTGGGACAATAAAAGGAACACATGGCATGGCTACGTCATTACACATCGTACCAGAACTAGTAATCCCACGTGAGTCGTGCTCGATGTGGGAAACAATAAGTAGTGATGGGACTTTCCTATCACAATAAGGCACATGTTAGGGGCAATGAGACACTAGGTGAATGACATCCCAATGATGCTAACATGCTTATATAATTCATCTAGATGTGCTAAAGAGTAAATACGAGTATGTTGGAATTACACTTGAATGTAAGATAGTGGAAATACGTGAATCATGCTGTTTGGGATCAGGACCACAATGATGGTGGCATGAAAATAGAGGATATCTGTTGACCTTGTTTGAAACGCAGCATCCATATCGTGTAAGCCTGGAGTGAGGACATACAAATGAGGGTCGACCGCTGACCACGTTCAAAACACGGGACCTGTCACAAATGTCGTCTGGGGTTTTTAGGGATGTTGGCCCATGATAGTAGGTGAGTTAATATAGCATTAAACCAGGTCGTTAATGGGGTCCCCTCAAACATGGAAGAGGATGAGGATCCAAATGATGGGATCACGAAACATGGGCTTGGACTGAGGGGAATGTCCCCGTGAAAACCCCACACTTTGGGTTCTTTGTCAAAACGCATCTGAATACGAATATAAGATGTATCAGAGAGAGGGATTAGAGTCCCTTCCTAAGGATAATGGTCCTGGGGTTGCACGCTTTCAACTAAAGGTCCTAGGGTGGAAAATTAATGGAGGCTTGATTTAATGTACTATGCACAGGGTGGAGAAATAGCCAAAAATGATGTGTCATTTCCATTTGGAGATCGTAGATTTGGGTCATAGAGCTCAGACCAAGCTAAAAAGGACATGGGAGGCTCATGGAATGACCATTGGAAAACCTGATGTGAATGAGAACAGATGGGGTACTCGCAACACCACATGTTCGCAGAAGAGTTCGGACCGAGGGGCCGAAAGAGAGGGGACATGATTTAAGATTCCTAGGGCTGGAACCAGAGACAAGATGTTTGGGTGTTCCAACATATCCCATGAAGATGGGAATCAAGCCATATGTAGTTTTGTAAAATGTCGTACAATTTAACATCTTGAAGCAAGGATGAAGGTGATCTTAGTTTAGGGTTGTAGAGCTCGGACCATAGATGGTAGGGAACGTGGGAGACACATGGTGAGGTAATCATAAAACCCGACGTGAATGGGGACCTAGAATTTGGATCGCCATGTTTTTCTTGGGATGGTTTTAGGTCGAGGGTCCGAAAATTTAAGTTAGGCTAGGCCTGAGGCAAAGTACATGGGCGTTCATACATACCCCATAAGGATGGATATCAATCTATACGTAGTTCTAAGAGGTCATGCAGGTCTGGCCCTTCCACTAAAAGAAACGGTATATGATAGATCATGTTTTTCCTTTTGGATGAATAAGTGTTCTTTTTTGTGTAGCGATGGACCTAGGATAGAATTTCCAGGCATCGTTACAAGAATCATGTTGTGTGCAGGTGTTGAAAAATGGTATGGTGTATGACTGATACCAAACATGATGCCGGTTCAAGTGAGGATATCACAATGCAGTTCCATTTTTTATTCGTGCATCCAGGAAAATAATGTCACAATTTAGGGTCATTTACTAGATCCAACCATTCATTTTTAATGTCGTTCAGGATAGATACAATAGTTTAAATTCATGTTGGACTAAGTAACATAGTCTGGAGTCATATGGATTAGTCATATACAATTATTATGAGGTTCGAAAGGCAATGTGAAATGGGTGATAAAGCATACCTGACATGAATGAGGAAGAGGTCCACGTCATAACGTGCATGATTCTGTAAAAGAAACCTCAGGCCGAGGGGCCAGGAAAGACGAGATGATAAGGTGCATGAGAAACTAGCTCCCAATTGAACTCGACCCAAAGACGCGATGTCCGGGTGTTCAAAGGTATCCCATGAAAATGGGAATCAATCCAGACGTAGTTCTTGAATGTTCCTTCTAACGTCGTGCGGGAAAACATACAGTTTAATGTCATTTGAGACTTGAAGTTGGGGCTAGCTATAAGAAAGGGGTGTACATGGTGTGTCTAATGAAAACCCAACTTGAATGAGGACATAATCCCACACAACACCAAACAGTCTCGTAAGAGTTAAATCCCTAAAGGCAGAATTGAAGAAATAAGTTACTGGAACTCAAGCTGGACCCAAATACAAGATGTCTAGGTGTTCCTACATATCCCATGGGAATGGTAATCATGTTGTACATAGTTCTAAATGAGATCTTATTTTACGGTCTTAGAGCTGGGACCATAGAAGATTGAAATCCTTCCAAGTCAGTGCAGACCTTAACACAATCCCTAAGCCCACGTGAGTCAAACTCATTGTAGGAAACATGTGTGGAAGAGGGTTTTGCAATTCCTAGAATGCACACCAATAAGATGTGGGTGCGGAACTTCGAAGGACGGATTTATCGCGGCTTTTTTCCTCCTAACATGTAAATGCACACTGATGGATAGTTCTAGGTGTGTCGAAATTCCATTTGGACATGATGGGGTGGAAAATAATGTGAACCATGTAACCAACATTCAAGCCGTAAAGGGGCCGGCATGACGGTGGAGGATAACTGTTGACCATGTCAGAAACACATCATCTATATCAAATTATCCGGAAATGGGGACAAAAAATTGAGCGTCGACCACTGACCATATTCACAATGTGGGACTTGTATCAATTTGTTGTCTGAAACCCTCAATGACGTTATCCAATAATGGTAGGAGAGCCCTTAGGCCTATATTCCATGCCATTTGGAGGGTCCCTCTGGGTGAGAAAGTTTATGGAAGCCCAAATTAAGGGGAACAGGAAGCCTGGAAGGTGGGTGGGAACATGTCCAGGTAAAATCTGATACTCGAGACGTCAAACCAGAGTACTCTTGGGCTCATTGGTGAATCATCGAAGAGGGTCGAGGGGATCAACTTGAGAGTGGCCAATTTTAAAAGATGAGTATAGAACAGGGGTACGGGGAAATATTAGGATAAATACGTACATGGTGTGGTTTTTACCAACCCTACATGAATGACGACATAATATTGAACCACACCATATACCCCTCTCCCAGGGAAAGTGATGGCCAAGGGGCCAGGGTGAAGGGGAGATTTCTAAGAGATAGGGATGGACCTAAAATCTAGATATTTGGGTGGTCCTACGTATCCCATGAGGATGGTAATCAAGACACATGTAGTTCTAGAAAAGTGTAATGTGCAATTTACCGTTATGCAGTAAGGACACAAATGGGTAAGATACCCCCAAACAAGGGAGGGGTGTGGCGTGGAGAGTAACCTGAAGTGAATGAGGACATAATCCCATACCACACCATACAATACTATGTGAAGACGTGGGATGGGGGCCCAAAAAGGCCAAGGGGTTGGAGGTTGGGCCTCGGACGGAAAGTCCTGGCCAGTTTTTAGTTTAACGTCTCGTAGTGAGGACGAAGGTAGGGGTAAAGTATCTTGTCCAAGGAAGTGTACGGCATAGCGAGTAACCCGACATGAATGAGGACATAATCCCACACCACACCGTACAAACCTGAGTGAGAACATGGGTCTGGGGCCTGAAATGGACAAGGGGCCTGATGCTGGGCCTCATATGGAAATTCCCGTCCAGTTTTTAGTTTAACGTCATGTAGTGAGGACGAAGGTGATCTTAGTTTAGTGTCATAGAGCTCTTACCATATATTCCTAGTTTAATGGCATATGTTTGGGACAAAAAGGGCGAATCATTGTGCCTATGGAAGACAACAAATAAACAATGATGATTCAAGAAAACTATTGACCAGGTTTGCAACACAATATCAACCCTTATGTGACCCAAAGGGGGGAGAACAATTGAGTGTCGACCATTGACCATATTTGCAACACGAGACTTGCATCAACTTATCACTCAAAATCCTAAAGGGTGTTAGACTGTAACAGTAGGAGGGCCCTTGGGCCGAGCATCCAAGCCATTCTGGGCCCATTCTGGATATAGAGGGTGACGGAAACCCAAATGATGGGTCATGTCAAGCATGGAAGGGCATGTGCTCATGGAATGGATGATAAATTAAGGAAGGGATATCTCAACGGGATATGTGTGGCATGGAGAAATAGCCTGTTGTGAATGAGGACATGAGTCTGTACCACACCACACAATTCTAAATGTGAACATGGGACAAGGGCACAAAGGGGTTGAAGGACATGAGGTTGAGAGTCCCAGCCAACTATAGCCATATGACCTCTTGTGCGGTTATCTCCTCATCACAGCTTCTAAGACCAAATTAGCAGTGCACGGTGTGGGAAACTTGGAGTCGAATTGGATTTCCCAATCATATAAGGATCTAGTAGCTGGCACCACCCGAAGGGAGTCGCAACTCGAAGATACAACATACAGGATGAACCACCGCACTCAATGTTTCGGATCTATGGGGGTGGTGAAAATGGAAAAGGATAGCCACTGACCATGTTCAAAACACATCTTCTTAATAGTGTGACCTGAAATGGGTAGAACAAAAGAGCATCATACACTGACCATATTCATAATGCGGGACTCATATCATTTTTTTGCTCAACATCCTCGACGGTGTTGGACCGAATTGGTAGTAGAGCCCGTGAGATGAGCATCCATGCTAGTTGGCGGTCCTTTTAGATGTGAAAGATGATGGAGTCCCAATCAAAGGACTGGGTGAATCATAGACATACCCATGCATTTTATTGTCAAGTAGGGCAGTGAGAGTGATGGACATCTTGGGGGAGTGGGATGTATGGAGGTATCAAGATGAGCTCGATGTGAATTGGGGAAAAATCCTGTACCACCATGTGTCCCGACCCAAGGGAAAATTATGAAGTTTGGGCTAGGAAAATAGAAAAAATTCATGGGTGTTCCTACATATCCCAAGAGGATGGGAATAAATCCTTACGTAGTTCTATAAGATCCATATAGTTTAAGTTATTGCAGTACGATGAATAGTTTAACATCTTGCAGGACAAAGTAGTTTAGGGTCATGTAGGAACCGATAGTTTAGAGTCATGCAGGACCAGATAGTTTAGGTTCATGCTAGACCAGACAGTTTAGTGTCATGCTCGAACAGACATTTTAGGGCCATGCCAGACTAGCTGGCTCAGGAAATATATTTATTGAGAAACTTCACATTAGTGGGAGGAGTTATACACTCACCATCTGTGGTCACCAATGAGTATGCACCATTGGGGTAAAACTTGTGAATTAAGTAAGGCCTTTACCATTTGGGATCCAACTGGAGTGGTTTCCTGCAAGGTATATTTGGTGTATGGAGGGATAATACCATGTCACCTTGAAAGAAAGAGAGGAGGTGAACATTCTTATTGAAAACTATGGATATCTAATTTTGATGACTTTCTATATTGTGCAAGGCATGAATCCTATTCTCGTCAAGTGCTTCCAATTCATCCTGGCATATTTTAGCTACCTTATCTAGTGCCTACCTGTCATAGACCGCTGTTCGTAATGAAGGAAATTCAATCTCAATGGGTAGGATGACCTCAGTTTCATACACCAGGGAATATGGGGTCACCTAAGTGGAATAACGAGTCATTTTATGATAAGCCTAGAGGGCGTTGGGGAGACTGTTTGGCCAACTCTTATTATTCATACAAATCATTTTCTGAAAAAATGTCTGAGATTGGGTTTTTTAATGCCTCGATCTATCCATTTGCATGCGCATGATAGTGGTAGGTGTGGTTAGAATGGATGTTGTACTTGGCATACAACTTCTTCAACTTAGCTTCTTGGAAGTTGGTACAATTATCAGTGAGGAGGGTGTGAGGGAATCCAAACCGGTACATTTTATTAGAGCTCACTAATTCAATGATAGAATGGGCCTTGACCTCCTGGAGCGGAACTCCCTCTGCCCACTTGGAAAAGAAATTTGTAGCAGTCAGGATGAACCATCATTGGTGAATTGTCACCGGTGGATATGGTCCCACGACATCCAGTCCCCAGACTAAAGAGGGCCAAGTGTACTTGGTAGTGTCGAGAGGATCCAGTGGTTGATGCATAAAGTTAGTATGAATTTGGCATGCATGACATTTCTTGGTGAACTCGATGCAATCATGGATCATGGAAGGCCAAAAGTACCACAGTCTCTGGATCTGGTGAGATAGCTTCGGCCTAGTCTGGTGGGCACTGCAGGAACCGGCATGAACCTCCAACATGACCTAAGAAATATTGAATCCATGGATGCAACGAAGGATAATACCATAAAACCCATGCTTGTATTGGATTTGATCACGACTGGTACCATCCTGTAGGGTAAACTGTAACGTGGGACGTCAGATTCACTCGCGCTCGGCCCGATCAACTGGGAGGTAAAAATTTTGGAGATACTCGACAAAGGGGGCCCTCTAGTAGTGAGTAACTTCAACCAATACATCTGGGGTCCTAACTTGAAGGCTATGGTAGTAAGATGGCTCGCATGTTGGTCGTTATCATCAACTGGGAATATAGGAGCAATGAATCTTCAATTCGCCACATGGATAATCAGAACATCCTCCCTGGGCTCTGCAAGTGATGCAGCCAGGCTGGCCAGGGCGTGATCTCGACCGTTCTAATATCGAGGGACATAAGTAACTTCTGGTTTAGATGAGGACTGGTCCATTAGCTAGAGAGTGCGCTCCAACAATGGTGTGAGCTCTGTAATTCTGATGACGTAGTCACCGTTGATATTCTTGATGACTAGATTAGAATCCTCTTTCACATACAAATGTAGCACATAAATCTAGAGGGATATCTTGAGGCAAGTGATAAGAGCCTGATATACTGCCTCATTGTTGGTGCAGCCTTCTGACATTAAGAATGGGTATAATAGAATGGTTTTTGTCGAGGTAATAAACATGATACCCATGCCTACCCTGTGGAGCTTGGGATCATTGAGGCTCCTACCGGTGGGACTCTGGGAAGTACCATCAAAGTGAATCTGCCCACACGACATGGATGGGTCTAATGAGAGGATCGCTGAATCGGGGAAATTGAGATTGAAGGACTAGTCAGTAGGAGCTGGATGGGCAGCAAGGAAATCTTCCAATGCTTTCCACTTAATAGGTTTCTGAGGAACAAACCTGATATCAAACTGCTGGAAAATCACTTCCCACTGAGTGAGACGGATTGTCAGCTTGGGGTAGTTCAAAATATACTTCTGTGGGTCTACCTAAGACTACATCTATACCTCGTGGTACTGCAAGTAATGTCAAAATTTCTATACTATGAATACCAATGCATGGAAGCTCTTTTCAATGGGGGAGTATCTAGTCTCCGTATCGAGGATCATGCGGCTGAGGTAGTAAAGGTTGTTCTCCATACCATCATTGTTTTTATGGGAGAGAAGGGCACTAAGAGATCTTTCTAGGGTAGTCACATAAAAGACTATTGATTTTCCGGAGATGGGTGGCATCATGATCGGAGGCTGGAGTAGATACTGCTTGATTTCCTTAAATTCAGTCTAGCACTGTCCTTTCCATTCATATGCGGTGCCTTTCACCATGAGCTAAGAAAAGGGATTACACATGTCAGATATATTCTCAATGAATTAGAATATGTAGGCTATGTGGCTACGAAAACCTCAAATATCCCGAATATTTCTCTAAAGAGGCATCTGGATGATGGCTTGGATCTTCTCTGGATCGATCATGATGCCCCTATATCTGAAAACGAAGCCATGAAATTTGACAGAGGTGACCC
Organism: Viscum album; assembly: GCA_963277665.1. Taxonomy (NCBI): domain Eukaryota; kingdom Viridiplantae; phylum Streptophyta; class Magnoliopsida; order Santalales; family Viscaceae; genus Viscum; species Viscum album. The sequence continues at coordinate 310,087,326 of OY728158.1, forward strand.
TAAAGGCACATTTTAATGGGTTAATCATCAAGTTTCGAGAATGGAGGAAGCTGAACACTTTCATAAGGTCTTTGAGATGGTCCTAGTTCCGATGAGATTTGATCACCAAATCATCCACATAGAATTCCACCAATGTCTCAATGATTGGCTTGAATATGCGATGTCGGGACGACTGATAGGTGGCACCGTCATTTTTAAGGCTGAAGGGAATGACTTGGTAAGAAAATGTACCTTATAGTTCCTTAAAGGATATAGACTCCTCGTCCTCAGGGACCATCCAGATCTGATTGTATCCAGAGTTACCATCCACGAAAGAGAGGTCTTGGAACCCATCTGTAGCATCGATAAACAATTCCGTCACTGTAAGGGGAAATCATCCTTTGGATAGTGATGGTTATGATCTCGAAAGTCGATTCAGACTCTGATCTACCGATTCTTTTTCCTAAATGATATGATCTAGGCCAGCTATTGGGGGTAGTAGACCTCCTTAATGAAATTGGCTCTGATGATCTTATTAGCATCTGCCTCTACCGTGGAGCCATGAGAGGGGAGCATCTTCCTAGGAGGCTGTTTTAAACTGTGATGATTTTTAGGGAGACCAAGGCGGTGGATACCTGAGTATCTAGTCCTGGAATCTCATCGTAGCTATAGGAGAATACATCATGATGTTGTTTCGGGAAGACTATGTACCACTACTGCTCCTCAAGGGACATGGTGGTATTGATGAATGTAGGTCTTAGATCTACGTTGCAACCGAGGTTTACCTATACCAACTCATCGACCGTGGTGGAAATTGCCACTTTAAAAGTAGGGGGAGCATCCACTAAATCCTTTTCTTCACTTGCGGAGGAGGGATCCCCTGTGGGAGGATCTTCCTTTGGGTCGACAGATCTAGAGGAGAGACTAGTACCAACCTAAGTGGTAGTGGTCTCTGCATCGGGGGATTTCGGAGCTGCTGAAACCATAGAAATGAAGGTTTTCGATCCGATCCCATCTGGTCTTTGGCCGAAGGGGACATGATTTTCAATATTAAAGTAATAGTGGCATGTTGACTTGAGCAGGTTAATTCCATCCTAGAAAAACAGGCATGTATGATGTATTGTCGTCTCCATGGGGTTGACATCCCGATACCTTATGGGGGTAGGTGGCTCCGAGATCAGCTGTGCCTGATTTGTAATGTATAAAAAAGTGAACCGCAGATGTCACATGGACATGAGGATATAATTTCTCCTTGTACCAGATACAACAAAACATCTTCCCATATCAGGGGTCGTGGCCTCCAATCAATTGATCGGGAAGATGTAGGCGTTATCCAGTCATACCCAGTGGTCAGTTTCAATAGCGACAGGTTCATCCTCATTGTCTAGGATCTACTTTTCCTTACTCTTGTAATAGTCAACATCCAGGTAGCAGGCTTCACAAGAGGCAAAAGAAGACGTGTCAGCTTCGATCATGCCCACTCGACCATTGATGTAGTACTTAAGGAACTGGTGATACGATGAGGTAACCGCCGTCTATAGGTGGAGCCATGGTCTTCCCACAAATTAATTGTATGTGGTGTCATGGGAGACAACCATAAACTCAGTACTAGAAACTAGGATACCGAACTTGGTCTTCAAATGAATCTTTCCGACAGAGATCTACTTTGTCTTGTCATATCCCTGGATTTTCAGGTCGAAGGGAGTCAAGTCATCTTCGGATAACCCCACCTTCCATAGTGTCCTTGTCAAGATAAGGTAAATCCCAGAGCCTATGTCAACAAGAAAATAGTGAACCTCAATGCCATTGAATTGGCTGGTGATGTACAGTGGGCGAATGTTCCCCTTTAAGAGAGAACCATCATCTTCTCAAGAGAATGAGATAATGTCCTGGAATTCAAAATTCTCTGTCACTTCCATATGAAAGGCCTATGGAGCATCTACCTCTGTCTAAAATTGGGGGGGGGGACTTCTTAAAGCCTCAGCGAGGGACTCACGAATATCTATTGATAGAAGAAAGGGCTCGAGGATGGAAACCATTGCTGGGATGCTGTAAAGGTGATTTAGAACATCATACTTCCACGCCAGGCATGAAATTCTACTTGTAGGAGGTCGTTCGGTGACAGGAGGTATGGTGGCCCCTGTCATCTAGACCGGTGGCTGACTAGTGCTTCGTATATCCCACTGCTCACTAGTCAAAACCTACCGAGTGGCTACCGGATGAAAGTCAGATTACTAAGATCATCCTGTAGTAGGGTGTGGATGGTCGCGACATGGTCGAGGTGGCTTTTCTGGATCCTGTAGCGCAAACAGCGGTAGAGCAAGGCCTGATTACACCGTATCAGGAGTTTGTGCGTGCTGAGATCTGTGATGGGCATGTTGTCTGGTCTCAGTGGTGTGCACATCCTGGCTGGAAGTGCCAACTTATGTTCCTCGACAACCTATATGGTCACGACTCCACTGATTTTGGCATCGGCTGGGGATGTTTGGGAGATCATTCTGGTTCTCTCCATCCTTGGGAGTCATCTATCTGTGTACTAACTCCACGGTGTTAACAAAAGCGTACCCTTGACTATCACTTGAAGATTCATCCACAACTGGGTGGATTCAATGAGGAATATCCTTCTCCAGGGGCATGAAGTCACCAAGAGTACGAGATGATGATGGAATCAATGGAGGAATTTTCTTTCCCTTACGTCATCAGTGTTTTCTCTTCTTGGAAGAGGCCGACTGAGAGGATGACACAAAAGTGGTGGTCGCAGCTCATGAAGGCTCTGGATGATTTAGGCATGCCCGGATGACACCATGGGATGGATGACTATTTTTTGATCCATATAGTCATCATACTTATGGGACACGTTTCTTGAAACCTGCTGCCACTCACCTCCATCGTCGTTGTTGCTATCCGGCCTTAAAAAAACACCTTCCACATGTGCTGGGGATGGGCCCAACCTGACTATGTTGTTATCGACATGGTATTAAAGTTAGTCTTTGAACACATAGCACTGCATGAGGGTGTGCCCCAAGATTCGGTGGTAGGGGTAGTCATTGGGGCGATCAATGAGTTTTTCCTCTACTGTCCTACTACACTGAGGAAAACACACAATCCCTTATTCCAAGGCACTTCAGAAATAGTCGGGGACCTGATTCTCGTTGAACGAGTAGGTTTGGTTTCTTCTGTTTGGAAAGGGGTCCCTTGGAGCATGACCCTGACGGGGGGATGTAGGATCCTATTGAATAAGTGGGACCTGATTGTCCTGCCTAGGCTGTGGTAGCACATTGTGTGGGGCACCAACCGATTTGGAGGGGGCCGCTGCTAAGATGGAGGCTGTAGTTGTGGTGGCGGGACTCTGCAAGGTTGCGGATGCGGACCCACTGGTAAAAATTCCAGCTGTCTGGGGGCCTCTATTTGGGCCACCGCGATGGGCTCGGTTCTGAAATCCCTCCTTGTAGGAATTGCATGAGGCAACGGACGTGCCTGGCCAGCCTGTTGCATGTCTTCTTTCAGGCACGAGGCCTTATAAGAGATGTCTCGGAATCCTCCAGTATAGTTCTTGGTGATCAAAGAGGGAACCAGTTCCTTCTTAACATTTCCCACACACATCATCAGTAATTTCCCTTGGGTCAGTGGCATGTCAAGGGAGTAGGTGAGTCCTTTCCACTGGGTGAAAAACTTGATGACATGCTCATCAGGCCTCTTCTCGCACTTAAAGAGGTCTTTGATACTCGTTTTCGACATCATAGAGCTGAATTGGTATAGGAATTGCATACAGAGGTCCTCCCAACTGGTTACTAATCCAATCGAGGGATGACTATATCAGACAAATACATGACCCTCTAATTTCTGCATAGAACATCGGAGTATGGAGGCCTCCTACAACACTGGAGTCCCTAACATAGGCCCACACCTATAGGTGAAGTGGTCCAGATGCTGTGGTGGGACCCCTATCCCATTGAAGGGGGGAAAATGTGGGATTCCTGAAACCTGGAGGTGCTGACATATCATCCACCCATGCTTGATATGGATTTAAATCTGGTGGGATTTCCACCTATCGTGTTTCCAACACCTCGTGATGGGCAATGAGTGCCGCCATTGGATCATCTAGGAAGGGATCTCTATATTGATCGAGATCCCTAACCACAAGTGTGTTGGAGGGTTATTCCACATGGTAAGAAGGCCCAGCGGCGCGTAGAGTGGCTAGTGGCATGACCCTCGGGGATGCTGGGGGAACCCAAGTTGGATCCCTTGGATTTTTTCATCGTTTCGGAGGGTTTGGAGATACATACCATGCCCTCTTGCCGTATGTTCCAACTTCAAACTTGTCTATGAGAGTGGGATGGCTAGGGTCTTCTGGAGGCAGATCGTCGAGGGGAAGTTGTTCTTTCCCCTGCTGTACTGGTCGCAGATCCCTATAATATTGATGTCATTCCGTAACACATTCATCTAGGAGTTTTCCAGCCAATATTTTTTTATTTGTAAAGTTGATGGCGCAACACGGCCTTCTCAGAGTCCTCCTCTGTCTTCTGCACTGAGGGGGATGGGTCAGAGGGTTTAGCGGCTCTGATATGCTCTTTACCCTTACTATGATTTCGGCTAAGGACTAATGCCTCGGTGGGCGCAAGGAGACCCAACAGGCTCCTCTATTGATGATTAACCCTTCCCAAGGGGTCTAGTAACTGTGGAATGTCTTCATGGGGAAGGTACCCATCCAGGAGCTCCACCTCTTTTTCCTCTTCTGATAGGGTGTCCATGTTTACTGAGACTCTACCTGGGGGCATGTCCTCGATATTTCCTAGCGAGTCGGGCTACCATCGGGTAGGACTAAAGAGGAGGGTAGCATACTACCCCCAACCATGGATTTTCACATGGGGGGAAGCCTCCTTGTTAATCTTGTAGAGTACCTTGAAACTCTGAAAGCATTGTTGTTGGAGGGCCTTATGGCGGCCTGGTGACTCCAGGATCTGGGACACAGGGAGTGCGGCCAAATCCACTAGACGGCATTGCTCGCCAATGTTCTCAAAATGCGCTTGGCTCCATGGATAAACCACTCACTGATTACGAATACGAAAGTGTGTCACATAGTGGGTTTGACGAAAACACTCAACTTATTTTGGGGTGAGAGATTCTGGTGTCTAGAAATTCGGTGCTGCCACAGGCCAAATCATCCCAGGGAAGTGGTCCTCTGTGAGGATATTCCATAATCTCCTCATCTCAGATTTATGGTCTATCCCTTCATTGCCCCACTTGTCAACTAGAGCCGGCTGAAGAACTGGTAGAGGTACTAAGGTAGACCTCTGGGGCGGCAGGCTGGCCGATGGGGAATACTGTGAACGGGCTGACTGGTTACAGAATCTCAGGTTGTCCTCTGAAGAGTGAAGCGACTTAGCCACCAAATTGCGGTAGGATGGTCTCACAACTTCAGTTCCTAGCGTAGGGTATAGGGCTACTGGGGATAAGCCACACTGCTGCTTTCCATCCATTAGTCCCCGGAATATATCTATGTGATCTCTAGTTGAGGTAGAGAGTGCTTTTGGTGGCAGCGGTGGTGATTGAACAACCGTAACCTGCGAGGTTGCCAAATTTTTATCCTCCTGAATATATATATGGAGGGAGGTGGGAATCTGATGGAATTCACATTATGAGAGTACTAGGTTGATGTGCCTTGTTCCTACCCTATCCCTTGACTCGGATGAGTGAAGGGAGGGTTCCCGTGCTGAAACGTATTCCACTTCGGAGTCTGAAAAGTGGACTAGTTTGTTCTCTTTTCAGACCATCCCTGAATTCTTCTTATGGAGGCAACGACCCCCCCTTCCGGCCCCTGGATGGCTCTTCGAGATAGGTCAGATTTCTAACATGAGGAGGTCTATCGACCATAATGGTGTTGGGGAAGAGAGGGTTTTTACCTGAGTAAGCCGGGGTGCGAGGAGCAATGGGACAGGGGGAGGACCTCTGTGGGAAGTGCTGGAGTGGGTAAGACCTCTGCTGGAATCGGTATGAGCAATGGGGGGACTATATGCCTGTTTCCCATGGTGACATTAGTATGAGGAGGGGCCTAATGCTGGTCGATCTGAATATGGGTAGGACCTCTGTGTTGGGCACTGGTGAGGCGAAACCGACCATCACTCCCATGATTTCTGGGGTGAGGGGGACCTTCTCCAGCTACTACGAGGACACGGGGAGGGTGACCACGTTGAAGAGTGACCGGATGTGAAATGTTCCCATACCAATAGTCTTTGGCAGGAGGGAAGACACCATATCTTGTGTAGTGGTCATGGGTGAGACTTCTATATTGATGGTCATCGTGCGGGGAGGACCCTCATTTGGACTGAAGGTGCCATGGGTCAGACCTCCCTTTCGAGCTTGGAAGAGGGGAAGATATGCATTCTCCATGGTAGTGATATGGGGGGGACCTCCGTACTGGGTTGAATCACTACGAGTTAGTCTGAGGTGGCCACTACCTGTGTCGGTGATAGAGAGAGTCGACCCAGCCTGCCCATGGGGCAGTTGGGGCCTCGATCTAGGTTGGGCATATAAATTCCCCTACTCAGCATATAGATAGAGATGATGATATGTGTCAGTGGTGGCTTCGGCCACAGTAGCCGCTGATGTTGATGCCCCTTGGCAGGCGTCCTCTTCATCTTGCGCCTGACACTGGCATCGGGTTATATGGACCAGAGCCGGTGGTACAGGTACATGTCTTACCTGCTCCTCGGCTAGTAAGACTAGGAGGCGGTGCTGACGCGACCTGGTGGGAGCCATTTCAATGATCCCCTGGAAAGGGATTCGGGTTGGGTTCACCTTTATATCCCCTACCTCATTGGCGTAGGGTAGGGAGTCGTCGAAGCATTCTAGGGATAGGCACCCGAAAGAGTTATATGTTGGAGTGGAAAGCAATGGCTACATGTGTGGCCCTCAGGGGCGGCGTTGATGATGAGGCACAGATACCTCTAAATCCATGCGGGCCATATCATGAGTCGGGATAATACCCTACTCCTAGTACCGACATATGAGGTCATTAATCACCCTCCGATGAACAACCTCAGATGGAGAGATGGGGTGTGGTCGCCCCATGGTCAAGGGTGTTGAGGCCATTGTGGAATAGGCGGAACTGTGTGGGACTGTCCCGCTGGTACTACCCCTACCCCTGTGTCGGTGGGCAGGCGGTGACCGAGTTCTGGGTGAAACAGCTTGGTTTCTGAAAATAGGGAGATTTACTCATCAGTACTGAAAGAAAAAGGAATTTATGACCAGTTCCCCATTGGCATACCATCTTCCATGACCAGTAAGAGGGGTCCACACTGGCAACATTGCAGACCGGGATGTCCAATGTTTTGACTACCCCAACTTCTGGTGAGTTTCACCCCAGGCCCACAATTTTATTGGCAGGACCTAGCACGAGATAGTTGTATCTAGGTGACACACTAATCCACTGATGTCTCGAATGCTATAAATCTCCATGTTGACGATAATACTTCTATTTTGGGTTCACCATTTTTATTTCTGACTCTTTCGCTGGGGCGAACACGTCCTTCTCATTGGGGGACAATGGTGCTATTTGTTGCCCAGCATTCCTGCTTTCCAAAGGTGGGCCACATCAACTCCTTGTTCAGGGAAATCTCCTCCTTGGTCAAATTGGGATGATGGGATGTTGGTTCTTCCATTCGTGGATTCCTCCTCAGAAAATTTTACCTAGTCCGGGTCTCCCTTATAGATTTAAAACATTGTTTGTGAAACTCGTCCTAGTGCCATATCTTCATGGACACCAGCTCAATACACTTCTTCTGTTGGGAAATTCCAAAGGGTTCAGTCAGGGTAGCAACCTTTAGTCAAGGGAGTAGTGAAGTTGGACATCACAGGCGTGTCTGGACACTAGGACACTATCGTGTCTGGGTTTCCTCCCCTTATTATAGGGATTCTCGAGGGCGCATAAGCCCGAGGTTTCCCAGGTCGAATGAGAGGAATCATCTTCCATAGGCATGTATCAAAGGTTTTCCTCATCTACTCATGTTTAACACAGGTTATGTTCTACGTTTAATGTCTAGCGGAGATAGATCGGACTGATCATAACACTAATTAATGTGGATCCGAGGGGAGAAACATCTAGAGGGCACACTGATGTTGGGTCCAACGTGTGGTTAGATTCCCAATTGTTGTTGAGGGGAATAGGGAATGAGGTGGCATGATTGCATCAGGATGTGGCAGCCCAGGTAAGAATCAGGATAGATGATGGATTGTTGAATGAAGTAGATGGTGAATGGGATGGACCGCCATGAGGATGGTGATGAATTTTGTCTTGAGCCTCAAAGAGGATTCTTATTTATCCCCATGGTAGGGAATCAAAGTCCTCATAATTCATCTAATGACAGCTTACCGCTAATTGAGGATTTATATGGCTCACAGCTGGATGGGGATGTCGACGTCTTACCACTGGACAGGGTCGTAACGGCTTATCTTTGAATGGGGTCACAATGGCTTACCACTGGATGGAGTTGACAATGGATTACAGTATAATGGCATCTCAACAGCTTACTGCCGGATTGGGTTGAACCTCATGGAGGATTCCTACCAACATTATCTAGGAGGAAAGGATTGAACCCACGTAGTTCATATGGGATGGGGGTCAGTAAACTGACGTGGATGATGACCTGGGGTCCAATGGTTGTTGGGATCGATCCTCAGGGAGGTTTTCTATGTACCATGTCTTGGCAAGGATCAAATGCCACATATTTTGGGTGGGTTAATGACTTACCGCTGACTAGGGAACCAACAACTTACCGTTGATCGAGGGAGATAAAAACATACAGTAGATTTAGGATCACAGTTTAATGTCATGTAGGACGGCGGTGAACCAACATTATAGAGGACCTAGGGCCCAGATAGATGATGGGCTTGAACCTCATGGAGGCTTCCTACATACCTTGCCTTGAAATGGATCAAAGACCACATAGTTCAGGTGGGGCGATGGTGAACCGACGTGAGGATGGTTGGGACCAATGGATGGTGGGCTTGAAACTCAGGGATTCTTCCTACATAGCACGCTATGGAAAGGATCAAAGACCTCGTAGTTTGGGTTGGAGTTTGGTGAACCAACGTGAAGGGGTTCGGAAGGATTGGGTATTGGGCTTGATCCTCAGAGAGGCTTCCTATGTACCATGGCTTGGAAAGGATCAAAGACCACGTAGTTCAGGTTGGTGTGGGAACCAACGTGAAGGGGGTCAAACTGATCGGATGTTGGTCTTGAACCTCATGGAGGCTTCCTACATACCTTTCCCTGGCAAGGATCAAATTCCACATAGTTCAGGTGACGTGGGAACTGACGTGAAGGGGTTCGGAATGACTGGGTGTTGGGATTGAACCTCAGGGAGGCCTCCTACATACCCTTCCTTGGTAGGGATCAAATACCTCATAGTTTAGGTGTGGTTTAGGGATTATACTCTAGGTTTTCTGACTAGGATGTCAGGATTGATACTTTCTCTAATCCCACATAAGTTATGCTCGGTGTTAGAAACAAGAGACATCGAAGACCTGAAAATCGCATCACGAAAGGTGTGTTCGTGGGAAGTGGAGTGGGGATCATGTTTGGTTAGCAGCCCAAAGAGGAAACAAGGGTCTTATGCATGGTTCGCAGCACGGGAGATGGAGATTGGGAATTACTCAAGGAGGGAGTCCTGGGAGGTGACAAAGCCCAGTGGGAAAGGGATTTGTCACCCAAGAGAAGAGGAGGAGCAGGGGTGCTTCCTCCATCAAGGAAATCCATGGGATTACACCAGGGTGGTTTCCCATTCCCCGTGGAAAAATTCCACTCTGATAAAGTGGATGTCATTCCATGTGAGGAATGATTTAACTCGTGTGGAGATTAGTGGATGTAGAGAATGTCTGAGATGAGGCACCCCACATGCGAGGCATGGGGCGAGGTCACAATTTAACCTCGTGTGGTGAGGAAGAAGGTGCTTGGAATATTACCATCCTGCAGATCAGACAGGGTGGGTGCACTCTGCACCACTAGGACTTACATAACTGATACCCTCCCACCCTTGGGGGATGGAAGGCATCAGCTATGCCGTAGTGAGGGGGTGTTATGGAGCGACCCATTGGGGGCTCCATGTTACTATGGCTATGCGAAGAAGCAATAACCGTTAACATGCATATGAGAAGAAGCATGAGGCGAAGCAATGCAGTGGGCATTATCATCCAAGGGGCTTTCAAACTGCTTCATTCAAACCTGAAGGGATGCATGGGAAAAATAGTTGCAAGAAGAGGGGTTCATATGTAGAATCCTTGTGAAGCTCTGGCACTCCATGAAGTGAAAGGGCTTCATAAAGGGTTGTTCTTCACGAAGTGAAGTCTCCTAGCCTAGGAATACGGCCTAGGTGCGTATGGTAGGAGCTTTGAAAAGTAGAAAGACATTCACGAAGCAATTCCTTGTAAAGAAAGGGGTGCCTGGTGAGGTAAGGTGTTGTTAAGATATATGCTTCATGAAGTACAGTGACCCTACCTTAGCAAGTGGGTCATGTGTGTGTGGAGGGTGTTTCACGAAGCATAAACGCTACACAATGAACCGAGGCCCCGTGGGGATCTCCTCTTTTCGTGATGGCCCATGGGCTTCGTGAAAGGAATCCCTCTCGGAAGAGGGGTTTGGTTAAAGGAATGGGGACGCACTTCACAAAGAAAAAGTACCTAGAGGAGCTCATGGTTTGCAAAGCAAGAAGTGCTTCACGATTTGAGAGCTCTAAAGGAGAATGGTCAGATGATCTCTCTGTTGGGATCAAATGGAGACCTGTATTTTTAGGCAAGAGGCGCAGTGAAGCAGAGGTTGCTCGACGCGAAGATAGAGGTTGCTCCACTGCGGGTTTGCGAACGTCAAATGGGTTCGCGGGGCATCCGACCTCCTTACTATGTGGCGGACTCACAAATTATAACTCTGATCATGAAGGATCTTGAATCCTTGCTCTATGGCAGGCTCGCGAACGTCAAATACATTCATGGAGCCTCCCGCCTCCTTGCTCCATGGTAGGCACAAGGCCAAGGGGATCCACAAAAGGTCGTCATGAGGTAGCCCAGAGACTAACCTGGTGTTCTTCTTCTTCCCAACTTTTGTTATCAACACATATATATGTTATCCATATCTATAGACGTGTAAATTAATTAGTTTCATAAATATTTCAAGAAAAAAGACACATAAAACCATTGGGAATTCAAGTTAAGGTTCAATTATATCTGAGGAAATAAGGTTGGTAGGAATTTATGTTTAAAATTAACATTCAAAGAGGAGTCTAATCTCAAAATATATAAATGATGACATAAAATGTTAAGGTGTAATGAAATTATCCACTTATGAGTGTAATAACACTCACTTTACCTAAACTAAAATTTAGATTTTTGTCAATTTAATGTGTAATGAATGATTTGTGCACCTAGATGAACCATTTAAACATGTTTTTTTTTCAAAGTACATCTATTTTTTTATTTGTCAACATTTTTTAGTATAACAAAACCCACGTCCACCATCTAACCAGATATGATAAAATTCAACAACCTATTAATAGTGGTTTATGGTTTTTCCAAGTCACAACAATTTTTTTTTTATTTTTTTGGTTGTTTTTGTCATTTCATTTTTTAATTAAAAAGAGAAAAAATTAAAGGGTAGAATTATTGAATCATAATAATTCTTTAATACCCAAAAATATCAGACACACATTTTCTTTACAATGTGTTTCATCACTTTCTTGATGACTCCTTTCACCCCCACACCTCAACATTAAAAAATCATTAAATTTGTAAGAGTACGGAAGGAATTAATAAAAATGTTCTAAAACATGGATTTTTACTAATATGGGAAATCATGGTTTCTAGGGGATAAATAAGGATTAATGTAAATGTTTATTTCAAGGAATAGGGACTTTCAAACGATTCCCTAAACATTTTAAATATGTTTTTGTACATTCAATGTATTTACATGTTCAATTGAATGTACTGGTAGGTGAAATTCCCCTCAACATCACTGAAGAAACATGATCCAAAATAAATTAGAAATTATTGGGTTAGAAATCATATCAAGAATGGAATATATTATTTTGAACATTCACTCAATTAAAAGTATAATAATAAAAAAAAATTCATATGAATTTGAGAAATTCAGAGAATGATTAATGTTAGGGAAATTTCATTTACATGAATCAACTATTTCCCTCAAATCATGAGTCCACATTTTAATATATATGCTTTAATTTAATCATTTAGTTCTACATTTTTCTCATTTAATTTCCTAAAAATCGAAATTTAAACCTGGAATCATAGGATTTCAATGAAAATCATTTCTACTAGATATTTCTTGTAATGTATAAATTCATGTGTGGTCATAAGATTTTTTGTTTTACTCTTCTACTAGAATTTCTAGTTTGTAATAAATTTTCAAAAACATAAAGGAATTTGTAAACATAAATAATGGCCGAATAAAATACCTCATCCCGTGCAACATTTTCTATACCTCATTATGAATTAATTGGGTGGTTTTTTAACTTCATTCACGATGATCCTACAAAATAACGCACACATGTATAGGGATCATTTCACTAAATATTTTGTGGAGATGAGAAGAGGTGACCAAATCCTAAATACTAGGAAAATAGTAAAATATAATTACCTCCTATAAGAACACTTATTTTATTTTTCTAGCTTGACCTAACCTCAAGGATAGAAATAATTAAATGGTATAGTGTAGTTTGACCACATCTACTGGTTCTTGAGGTATATTCCCCATGAAATGTTTCATCCTATGCCCATTAATAATGAATGTATTTCCTTTCACCTCTATATTAATCTGAATTGCACCAAATGGAATGAAAACAGTAACTATAAAAGCCAATACAAACCTAAAAAAATATTACCTATAATAAACGTCATTTTATAATTTTATTGTAATATTTTTTCTATAAGTTTAACTGTATTTTTTAGGAACAGTTATTCATGTGCCACTTTGGTTCCATCATTTCAAAATCATTAGTTTTCAATAGCCCCTATTTTGATTTCCACCAGTTCATGTAGCTTGATATTTACCACTTTCCCACTATATCAAAATTAATCTGTTTTACAAAACAATAGTCTTGCTTATCTAATTATTTTGGTAGATGATAATTCATCCCATAAACCATCATAGTGCGTCTCATACCAATGTTTGTATTGTGAACTCTCTGGTATACCCAGAAGATGTCTTCCAGCATTTTCCACTAATTATTTTTGTTATTTTTAAATGTTTTATCTAAAATACATGTGATCACGATATTGGATACTTCAGCTTGGACATTTTTTGTTGATGGTAAGGATTAGTTTTATTGTGTTGTACCCTATACTATTTAATCATAACCTCCATTTGTTTTACAAAATGAGTCCCTTGGTCATTGATGATGTCCCATGGATCTTCAAACACAATAATGATTATAGTTCTGAAAAAATCATATTCAAAATTGGCATCATCAGTCTTGGTGGCCTTAGTATCCACCCACATGGTGACATAATTCCAAACAATAAAAATGTAATAATTCCCAAAAGACAAGGAAAATATTCACTAAATTCAAATTCTACATAATTTATTTTTTTTCATAAAACTAATTTTCTTTTGAGTCATCACCTATATTTTATATATATATCCAGATTAGTAACACTTCTCGTATTTTTTATATAATTCATGAGAATATTTATACAAATAATTCAAATAAATTATAGAAAATAACACCTTTCTTTCCATTCACATAGGTCCAAAGAGGAATTTAAAATAATGTTTATAAAAAATTTAGAACATAGATTTTATTTCACTTACAAATAAGAACCACTTCATGACATGATACTTATATATTTTCTGTAAGAAGGAATCTTCTAAAATATTAAATATTCCTTTAGCCTTATGATTATTCTTTTAATGATATTTAAGGTGAGAAGTAACTTGAAAGTTGACCAAATAATTGACTAAATTAATATACCATTTCACCACACCGTAAAATTTCTAGAATTTATCTCCTTGTATGTTATCATTGAGTTGGTTCAATTATGGAATTTCTGTTTTATATGTTTTTGGGAATCTACTGAGGTGATATAATAATTGGTTTTCATCTCCCAACTTATCCCTGATCTCTAGGTTGAATTATTTTAAGAGTAGTATCGATCACACCATCATTTATTTAGAATTATACTTCTTAAGAAATTACCCAAGTGTTGCATGATCATTAAATATAATCTATTTAGTCCCAAAAAATATGATATATTTCATTTAATACCTCCCGGGATTTATTCTTGATATCTAAGAAAATATTTACCATTCATTATTAGAATGTAGTTGGAGAATTGCATAATTAGAAAGGAATTCTATTGAGTGAAATGTTCCCAAAAGGGATGATGATTGTTATCTTATCTTGGTCTTTTTGGAAAATGGGTACCTAAAAATAATCCAAGAATCCATCCAGGAAATAATAATGCATCCAGCCTTCCAACCATTCTAGAATTTGACCAATAAATGAGATGGGGAATGATATTTTGGGGTGACCTAATTCAGTTTTCTATAGTAAATTTTAAACCTCCAGCTGTTTTGGACACTCATAGAGATTAATTAATTTTTCTCATTTGTTACTATAGTCAAAACAGTTTTATTGGGAATCACATAAATGGGGCTAATCCATTTTGTGTCATAAATTGGGTATATTATATAGTCTACCAACAAATTGTCAATGTTTTTAATAGATTCAATAATGGTTGATTTTAGTCTCCTCTCGGGCATCCTAATAGGTCTAGGGTCCCCCTCATGAATAATTTAATTGGAAATATCATTGTTGTTAATTATTGGTATGTCTCCATGGCTCCACTATATGATTTGAATGTTTCATTTCAAAAGGTCGGTAAAACTTTTCCCTTGGTATTGGGATTTATTATTAGCTATGACCACTAGAAATTAAAATCCTTCTATAATATATACACATTTTTATTCACAATGGAGATGTTTTAATTATATTATTGGGGTATTTTCCAAGGATGATATTGAATTCAAATTTCAAACATCAAAATTTTTAATTTTCTTATCAAATGGTATCATATTATTTTCCTCTATGAAATTATCAAAAAATTCTGGTAATATTTCTTATTGAAAAGAACTAGTATATTTTTTACTATTAACATATTCCTTTGCATTTTCATCCAAAATTTTATCTCATAATGAGAAACATTATCTCAACATACAAGAGTCTTTTAGGGACTTAATTTCATCATTGTGGCCATAGGTAATGAGTGATTAATTGTTTGAAGAGTTCCTACTATAATCAAGAACATTAAAGTACACATTATTATTTCATAAGTCCATTTGGGGAACTACCCCTTATACATTAATTATTTTCTTAGACATCATTAGGAATTTTCATCCCAAAATGAGGGGTGAATTAACTTGTTCTTTATCTACCTCTATTGACAGTACATTGAAATCTGCTGAAAAAACCAGTACTTCCAATCACAATAACACATCCTAAAAAACACCAATTGGGAAGATCGTGGATATGCTTTCTAGTTGAAAAAACACACTTATACAAATCAGTTTACATATTTTCAAGGATTAAATGATAGAGTTAGACATGAAATAAATAGAAGTACCATGATCACAAAAAGAAACAACTAATTTTAAAGAACCATTGTTAGAAGGAATAGAGAAAGTCCCTATATCTTGAAATGTTTTGGGTGTAATTTTGGGGTAATCATGGTTGAAAAACTTCTCCTATGGATTATTCAATCATTTCTATCCATCCTTTTCCACTTGGTGAAAATATCCAATATGAATTTTGAATATATGGAAATTTTCCTTATAGATTTAAAAAAGGGTATATTATTTTCATCCTTTTGAAATGTCTCCTAGATTTATTTTCAATGTATCACTTACTCAATCTTGTTGGATTATATAAATTTTTATGGGAATGAAAGGGGTATTATTTTCTCCCTATTATATTTTCATAATGGACTTTCTTTTCATTCATTCATTAATTTATTTTCAGGTTCTTCCTCTTTAATTACATCCTCTTATGCTGGTGGAGTGGCTTCCATATTAAGAATCTATCTATAAAATCTAGATTTAAAATATTCTAGATCATCTTGGGGTAACTTATGTTCTTGTTCATGGATCTATTTAACAGACCTTGTGACTATCCTAGTCGTACATTCCTTTCGGTTCAAAATTGTACGCTCTATGAGTATTCTTACGTATTTAGATAGCATGTACATGGGGTTTTCAAATTTATTTTACCAATACCATACTATATTTTATAGGTCCTCCATCTCAATTACATTCCCAAGTTTCATTATTGGTGATCTAGAAAATGTTTTTCAATAATATTTCTATTTTTAAGGTCGGGGTTGTTAGGCTTTTTTTGGTATTTTTGCTTGTATGGGTGAGGGAAATGGGGTGGATTATGGAATTGTTATTGGAATGTGGCTCTAGAATAATTTTTGATCTCTATGTCCCTAATTCGATTTCCCATTACTCTAATGTGGGTTCTATTGAAATTTACTTTGTAGGAATTTTGTTTCATAGGTCTTCATACCCTGTACCTCTGGACACTAATCAGTGAAGTGATGGCATGAAGAACATAACCCACATAACAAAGGTGGTGTAGGTTTTTCATTCAAATTTTTCACCACCTCATACCATACAAGGATTATTAATTATTGTAGGTTTTTTTTTCATGAATTGATGATTATTCCTAATCTTTTGCCTCATAACATCCTTAGGTTCTTAAATATCTTGTAAAAAATTGTTGGGAATTTTGAAGAATACTATCAATTATAATTCCATCATCCATTAATCATATATCAATAATGGAACCTCTAAGTGATTTATCAAATGTGTTTCTTTCATTATCTAGCACACCTTGGTAGAATAAGACTAATAATTGATGATCTTTGAAAGAATGGTGAGGAAAATGACCACAAAATTTTTAAAATCAATCCCAATATTCATAGAGGGTTTTTATAGTAACTTATCTGATGGCATATATACCCTTAATTATTTTAGTGATTATAAAGGCTATGAATATTCATAGAATTAAACTTTTTTAGAGATCATCCTTATCATGGAACTCTTCCAATTTTAGATTTTACTACCATTATTTAGTATCTCCTTCTTGATAAAATTGGAATTCCCGCCACTTGACATGTTCATCCACCACTCCACTTGGATTAATTCATGAGAAAACATTTTTGAAATCATGGATGTACATGTTTGGGTCCTCCTCCCAAAGGCCATGAAATTGGTAAATAAAAGAATCATATTGAAAAGAAATTCAAAACAAAAATCCAATAAACATTCTCTAAACTAATCTTCAAAAATAATGTCCCTTACTACCTAGTCATTCAAATTCTTATTTATTTACTTTCATATTCATGATATCTGGACTCAAAACACAACTATTTGGAAAATAAATTGGTTAAACCTAATTCTAACCTCTTAAGAGGAAGAAATATCTTTTTACACCACCCTATATTAGGGTGTGGGAAAAGATATTTGTTTCCCCATAATGGTGGTAGTGGTATGAAGGACCTTAGTTATCATCCAAGAGTGGTGTTTTGTGTCAATATATCATGAGTGAAAAAATAAATTAATAATATATGTTTTAAAGACCAGGTTTCAAGGGACATGGTTTTTTAATTTCATTTTATAGAAATGTTTGTGGATTTTCGGTTTGAAACCCTAATTGTAATGCTATAATAACCCTCCGGAAATTATATATTTTGTTTTGATAAATTAGTTTAATGAAAGGATTACAATTCATTTACCCTTATCAACCATTGATTAAAAATTTATTGATATTCAAAAAAATCATCTCAACTTCCTTGATTGGACTATTCTCCTTTCGATTGTGAATGGAATAGTGGATCTCCCCTAAATCACCTAATTGATTCCCAATCAAAAATTGTGTGCCTTAAAGGATAATATTATCCCACTATGTCTTCCCCAAGTGTCTATAAATCACTAAGAACTTATCTCCATAACATTTAATCAGTCAATTAATCTGATACAATACCCAGATCTGGAGGAATAAAATTCATTATTCAAGGGAATTAATGAATGTCTAGATATGAAACAAAATAGATGTATATCCCATTAAAATGTAAAATTCATAAATTGATTGTTTTAATAAATTAAATGATAAAGAAGAATTTTACCAAAATAAAAATCCAATATTATAGCAGGTCACCTCCCCTTTACCCATTCACAAAAACGGTTTACCCCTCCATTAAAATAGAGACAATGGATGTAGAATAGTTAGAAGGCATACTAGAAGAATATGGAAACTAAAGTCGTGAAAATAAAGTCCATAGTAATAGCGAGTGTTTTATTATTCATAGTCTGAATTCCTTCTCATCAGTGGGTTTTATCCTCCATTTATAAGCAGTGAGGACATCCTTTAATTTTCTACATATATCCCCTCATATCATCGACCTAGTAAATATATCTTATTTTTAATTTAAAATTTTAGGGTCAAAGAGACTCATGGTGTAAATTTAGAAACACCTAAATTGCATGGATATTTTAAAATCCCACAATAGACATGGGATTTTAATTCCAGTCCCGTCATCACATTCATAGTATTCATGGTGGGAATTAATTAGATATAAGTGCTATGTGGGTAATAGAGATGTGGTAATGGAAAGTTGGGAGAACATGATGATGCTAATGGGTCTATCAGATCTCATCTGGAATTTATATTTTTAGGATGTGCTAAATGATACTTCCTAATGAAATTATTCTGGGATATTTGGGTCTCTTCAATTGCGATAATTTTTGGATTTTACCAATCCACATTTGGCCATCATAGTTGTCGAATGAGTAGAGAAGCATCACAAGGGAAAACGTGAATTGGGGAAGGTGATCACATGTTCAATAATAGGTGGAATATAGCACTCAAGAATTCGAAAGTGAACTCAATCTGAACTTCTCTTGTTAATTCCATTTTGGTTGTCTATTGGTTTTCTAGCATAATAGGAAAATGGAGGTGGCCAAATATGAAAAACAATTCATGAGGCCTCATGAGTCAGCTGTCTGTACTATAGTGTATTATTGTTTATTAATTTTTTTAAAATTGATGATATATGAGAAAAGGTGGTTTTTTAGTTTCCAGAATGATAATACAAATATGTCAGATATAAGGAATCAGATGCATAAATTGATTGAAACACGGTTCTAGAGACTTTTGAATCCAGTAAATTAAAAAGAACATTTGGTCCTAGATGATTGGATATAGTTTCTAGAAAAATAAAAATGATAATGATTTTATGATCATAGTTTTCTCCAAAATCATGGGAACGACTCATGATACTTCCTGTATATTTTTTACTATGTATATAAATTATAGATTAATCAACATGAAATTGAAATCGGTCCATCATACCATCAGTGCTAACAATTCCTCTATGGTAGTGAAGATGATATAGGTGGTTGACACCAAAAAATCAGATGCACCAAATTACTAATTCATCGAAGGCATTATCTTTTATAATGCCTAAGATCTCTACAAAATAATAATGATTGAATATTTACAATATAGTCAACCATTTTAATTTTAAAATAAGTTTTAGTTTTCTAATAATGGGTCAAGAGAAAAAGAACTCTGAATTTTTTTTCCAAGTAAATCGAGATTCATTAAACCAGACATGATACCTATCAATAAATACGAGGAAGATACTAATTCATCAAATATATTCAAAAAACTGAGAAATCATCAAACATAGAATTATCTGCATTAATAAGTGTTGATAAACTAATGAAAATAAGATTTGTCTTGATGATAATAATGTATTCTAAAAAAATCCTTCAAAGGCGTCAATTTTTTCAATGTTGTTTATTGAATAAGTTTTTCTAAATTTTAGTTGTTGAATTTTAGTAGATACAGATATCCAGATTGAAAATTCAATTATCTCATAATTGGTATGGAGCAATAGAATGGGTGGTTTGTTTTCAGCTGGTATAGAGCATCGTAATGAGGAGTCTTCTATTATCATATGTTTTCATCAAACGAAATACAACATCAAAACATCAAATTGTATTGTAATGAAGAATGGTTATGATTTTCCAAAACAAGATAAATAATTTAGAATATTTGAGAATATTAAAGTTGAATTTTGAAGAGTTGATAATAAATGAAGATTTCAAATATGTATTTGAAATGAAAGATAAATATCAATTTTGTGAAATTTGGTTATGTGGGAAAAAATATAGATTACAACATATACAACCTGTGGTGAAACTATACATGGATGGAAAAGTAAATTCATACTTTCCACTTTTTTGGTGCAGATATCTGATACTCTGACATAAGTTTGATATGTATTTAGATGCCAACCCATTTTTTTATATTGAAACTATGGAAGTTCCATCATAATGAGTACAATAGAGATAGTTCATCTGGGAATGTTCCAAAAAAATGAGTCCACTAGAGCAAGTTCCATCAGATCATGTCCCATCAGAATAAGAAACACCAATGAAAGTTCCATTGTATGGAGTTTCATCAAATGGGGTTCCATAGTATGAAGAAGATGAGGTTTTTTACTTGAGTTTTTATTCAATTAATTAAGAAGTAGATAAAATAAAATTTGTTGGAATCTGGTTGGATAAGGACCTTTAGATTGAGGTCATCAGACTAAGGATGATCAGACTAACCTTTCAAAAGAATCTTGTATAGCCATAATTTATTAAAGATTAATCACATTCAGGTTTTTTGAAGATTTGGAGGGAGATTCCAGACCAACATGTTCATAAGATAATTGTTGAAGATCATGGAGATGGTACACAAGTGATGTTGATCCAGCTTACTTGTGGTGTAAGTGAAATAATTTCTGATGTTGGTAATAAAGAATGTTAAGCCTCTAACTATGGATCCATACCTATTTGAAAAATTCTTTGTTATTTTGGGGGGTATATAATTAGCTATTGTGAATAGGGATAAAAAAAGGATAGTTTCGGATTATAACCATATATAGAAGATAGGTTTTCTAATGGGTTGTAGTAATTATTTTCTTCTTGTGACTATATATTCCAAAAAGAAGATAACTAAAAAATATATTTTTTTGGGACTATCCAACATGTAAAAGAGTAGTAATTTTTACAAAATGATTCAAATATCATCTACTTCTCTTTATTTATAGTTTTTTCATATGAATGGTGTGTCTTTATGATGCTTTCACCGGGTCACGTTCATCTGTCACACAGAGGACGCATTGATGTTACCCCACATTCCCACTTTCCAAAGGCGGGCAACAACTGCTCCTTATTGAGGGACGTATGCTCCTTGATCGAAACAGGATGATGGGATGTCGTTTCTTCCTTCCATGGATTCCTCCTCAGAGCTCGTCACCTAGTCCAGGTCTCCCACATAGATTTAAAATGTGGTTTGTGAAGCTCTTCTCGGCACCATATCTTCATGGACACCAGTTAATTATGCCTCTTATGTCAGGACCTTCCAAGGGATCCAGTCACGACAAAAACTTTTGGTTAGAAGAGTAGTCACGTTCGAGCATCATTGGAATTTATTGATGGTGGGGATTGGCATATTTGTCTTCTATCCCTTATGATAGGGCTTCTCGAGGGTGTGGAAGCCCGAAGAATCCCATATCGAATGCGGGGAATTGTATACCATAGGCATGTATTTGAGGTTTTCCTTAGCCTCCCATGTATAACAGAGGGTATGTCGCAAGTTTAATGTCTAGCGGAGACGGATCGGACTGATTGTAACACTAGCTTGAGTGGATTGGATTGAAGAACCACCTGGAGGGAACACTGATGTTGGGGCCAGCGCGTGGGCGGCTTCCTGAATACTGTGGAGGGGAATGAAATGGCAAGATCCCACCGGGATATGGAGACCCGGGTCAGAATTAAGATGAATGATGGCTTTGGGCTTGATCCATGAGGAAACATCCTACGTATCCCTATGAAAAGGAATCAAAGTCCGCGTAGTTCTATGATATGGTGGGACACCTGAAGTGGGGACCCGTGAGAATGGATGCATGGATGGGTCCCTGAGGATGTAGAACCTTCGAGTTATGGCGTGTGATTACCAAGACACATGGTCTTGTGGGAGAGATCCGGATGAGACATTGGCATTAGGATTTAACCTCATAGAGGTTTCCTATGTATCTATGTGGTGGGGAATCAACGTCTTCATAGTTCAAGTGGCAGATACAGTTTAACGTCATGTGGGATGAGAACGGGGATTACACTCTGAGGTGGCCCGTGGTGGCGGCGAACCGGTGTGACAGGGGAACTGAGGTCTAGATTGATTGGGTCTTACACTATAAGGCGACCCAAGGTGGAAATGGGTGCTTAGAACACCATCACAGAGGTAGTTTGGGCCTATAGATTGTCGGGCTTAAACCTCATAGAGGCTTCCTACATACCATGCCTTAGCACGGATCAATGTCCCTGTAGTTCGGGATGGATGGGCCTACGCTTTGATATATCCCATGATGATGGGGCTTGAACCTCGTAGAGGCTTCCTATGTACGCTGCCTTAGCACATATCCAAGTCCCTAGAGTTTGGGATGGACGGGGCTTATGCTCTGAGGCGACCCAATGTAGAAATAGGGGCTTGCCACGCCGTCACGGAGATGGTTGGGGATGATGGTTTTTCAGGCTTTATCCTCATGGAGGCTTCCTACGTACCATGCCATAGCATGTATCAAATTCCCCGTAGTTTGGGATGGATGGAGATTACGCTATGAGACGGCCCATGATGGTGTGTCTCGAACCTCATGGAGGCTTCCTACGTACCATAACTTAGCATGGCTCAAACTCCCCGTAGTTCGGGATGGATGGGGATTACACTCTGAGACAACCCATGATGGTGGGGCTTGAACCTTGTGGTGGATTCCTACGTACCATACCATAGTACAGATCAAAGTCCCCGTTGTTTCGGATGGATGGGGCTTACACTCTAAGACGGCCCATGGTGTGTCATGGTCGGTGCTCACTCTAAGCTCACGAGAGTCTTGCTCAGTGTGAGAAACCAGAGGCTGTAGGGACCTGACGATCACGTCGTGAAGGGTGCATCCATGGAAAGAGAAAAGGGGCTTACACGTTGAGCATCCCATGGGGATGGGACTTACTCCAGGATGGAGGCCTGAGGGCGACAAAGTGTAGTGGGAGAGGGACTTGGGATCGAATAAAGGAGGAGCCCCATTCCCTATCACTTCCTCCGCTTTCCTTGGGGACTAATGATGAAAGGAGGGAGCATCATTCCCCACCACGCCCTTGGATGGCTTTGGTGCCGAGCGAGTGAGGAGGAATAGGGGCACTGACTCCTGGAAAGAAGTCTTGGAGCTTACACCAAGGTGTCTGCCCTTCCCCGCGAACAAGTGCCACTCTAATAAGTCTCCCCCTGTGAGGAATGACCCCACCATCCCTGTGGATACGAGCGGGCATGGAGAATGTCTGAGGCGGGGGGACCCTGCGTGCGAGGCACGAGGCCAAGTCATAGTTTAACATCATGTGTTGAGGACGATGTGCTTGGTAGTTTATCTTCCTGCAGCTCGGACAAGGTGGGTTGGATCCACACCCCTACGACTTACATAACAGGTGTCCTCTGCCCCTTGTGGAAGGGAAGGCATTGGTAAGGCCATACAGAGGGGTTGTTGCGGATCGAACCATAGAGGGGTCCACGTTAACGTGGCTATGTGAAAAATAAATAGCTGTTAGCATGCCTATGCGAAGCAGCATGAGGCGAAGCAACACTACAGGTATAATTGTCCAAGGGACATTAAAGTTACTTCATACAAGCCTCGAAGGCCATATGGAAAATTGT
Source organism: Viscum album (assembly GCA_963277665.1). Classification (NCBI taxonomy): domain Eukaryota; kingdom Viridiplantae; phylum Streptophyta; class Magnoliopsida; order Santalales; family Viscaceae; genus Viscum; species Viscum album. The sequence continues at coordinate 310,111,124 of OY728158.1, forward strand.
GTATGATACTAATGCCATGGGCGAACAAGACACCTGCAAATAGAACCTGGAAGAAGGGAATCAGGTACTTGCATACAGGGGGTGCCCGTGGAGCACATAGGTGAAGGGCGCCCAAGGATTGCGCGCAGCCCATGGGGCTGCGCGGAATAAGGGGAGCCTAATGCGGAAATCCCCTGGTTGGCATTAAATAGGTGTTGTTTGTGCGAAACAGGGGGCTGAGACTTGCACGACTTGAATGGATTGTGCACAATGGGGCATACTAATGCGCATGTGGCGAGGGTCGCGTGTAAGGAGAGGGGGCATGCAAATATTGCATGAAACTAACAGTCCTATGTGCAATGGAAGGAATTGCACGCAAGGGGAAGACCCCGAAGGGGTTAGGGTTCAGTCTATGCTAGGGGGACCTCACGCATAGGTGGATCCCTGAGTGACTTTGCGCAAAAAATAACTTTACATGAATGCCATAGTACGTGCACGCGCAGAAAACCAATTATGTGCACGAGAGGCGGTTCGAATTTTTCAGCCCTAAAATGGAAGGGGTCGCCTTCTATTTATAGGCAACCGACAGAGCAGAATTCCAGGTTTTCCCAAAATAATAGCATGATTGATGCAGCGGCGTGAAATGTCAACCGCGTAGGGCACCGGCGCGAAATTCTTTTGCACCGGCACAGGTGCTTTTCACGAATCCTGGTACCTTTCACGTGGGACATATTTGTTCACGCACTTCTCCCTTTTTTCATGCAACAGCTCCGGGACCTCCAGACCAGGCCTCTAGGTCTGAAAATGACATCACTTTTTTGTTTCGGAACATTCTCCGGAACTTACACACTTTTAGACATCTAAAAATCCCCCCCCCCCCTCAGAATTGGATTGGCGAGGGGTTGCAAGAATCAGGTTCCGAGGGAAAAGTAGATATGCAGGGCCAGTGGGCTGCTGGTGCGCAAAAACTAGAGCAGCAAAAAAAACCCCACTCAGGTGCGGAAACCTCTTTTCACGCAGCACAGAATCTCATCTTAGCCTATAATAACTCATGTGGGCCCCATGATCCATACGGAGTTTCTTGCGTGATAAGCTTAGAGTTCTAGTGCGCAAAATTGCTTCCGTTCTGGCGTGAAAACAGCTTGGTTGCTCGTAATACCACCGATATTTAGCAGATTTTTACGTGCAAACCCAAGATTTTCCTTTCCACACTCTGAGATTTCGCGCAAGCTGCTGATTTTGCGTGCCTGACTCCCAGACTCCACGCCAACCTTCTAGATTTCACACAGCACTTCCGAACACTTAGTTGAATGAATATGGCCACAAACTGGGTTAATGAGTGGGAGGCCGCTGTGGGAAAGAGCTGAGATGGCTGCGAACCCAGAGGTTTATGGTGTAGAGAGGGTGGTTTCCAATAACCACACCCTCTTCAACATGCTAACTCCTGACCAGAAGGAGTACGCCTTATCTGATAATCTTCTGTTGTGGGACTTCGGCATTCTGGAGGAGGTTCCCCTATTGGGATTCGAGGTTGATACCCCGCGGTCATGGGTGACCCGCGAAGAAGACCTTCCTCGATACAACATCACCAAAAACGGTCATCCTTCCAGAGAAACCTGACACATGGATGTATATGTCCTGAATCCCAGGACCAGGACCATTGTTGGGGGTGATCCTATCTTGGAGAACTTACCAGCCCTCTACATGAGAACATTCCATCAGAGCATCACCGATGAGACCAAAGGCTAGTTGTAGGATTGGGATCTGTGGTTTGGAGGCAGCTTCACCAGTGAGTGGTCTAGGGCATAATGGGTTCGCCACACATGTTTACAATTTGGGGCCAAGATGTGGCACATCTGTCTATTCGAGGTAGTGTGGACATCATAGTTCCACTTCTACTGGCAGCCTGAGCTTGGACCGGAGCTATTCACTCAGTGGTCCCCTGGCACCAACACGTTCCATCTTCACCATGGGGAAGTCAACTTCACTCTCTGGACACCCACTGTATCAAGGGAATCCCTTTGGAGGGACATAAATACAACGAGTTCCTCCCGCCGATGAATATCTGGGTGACAGGTCTCGAACCCCCATACTGATGTGGCACCTAATGGAGTTAGCCAAAGAGTGGCTAAAGGTCAAGGAATTCCTGAAATACATTTCCTACAAGGACTGGTTCAGCCTATTCTTGGAGAAGGAACCAGTGGTCAAGATGCCAGGGTGGGGAAAGCGGTGTCCAACCGCGGTTCAGAGGAGCAAGATCGAATCCTACTGGAGGATCTTGGAGGCAGGGAAATACCAATCATGGGGATACAGCATTAACGAATCCCAGGACCCGAATGTCCGGTACGTCAGATTCCTCACCATGTTCCTATGTGGGTGGCTCTTGCCGGTATAGGATGCAAGTTTGGGCGTCCGCCCCGCGACCCTAGTGATGGAGGGCATCATGGCTACCAACAAGAGGTTCAACCTTGGGGTCCCCATGCTAGCTCGGCTGTATGCCATCTTAGGGATCATCTTGAGAAGGGATCACCTAGGAGAGTATGTGGCCCCTTCCAGATCTTCCAGGGATGGGATGTGGCTCACTGTAGTGGCTACACCTTCCCAAATGCCATTCGTCACCCGGGTAACGACCTGTGACCCTCTCTGCTTAAAATTGACAGGGTCATGCCAATCATGCTCAACGAGGAGGGAATACAGATCCGGATTGGTAACCACGCAAACTTCACCTTTATCCCATTACCTACCCCAATTGGTCAGCTGGTAGATGACAGTCAAGGCTTTCTAGAGCATAAGGAAAACTTCCAAAGCATAAGAGGTGGGATATTCGTGGCCCGGATTGATGGGAAGATTTTTTATGATCCTTATTTGTCATCCCGGTTCGCTAGGCAGTTTGGATGCCTCCAGTGAATTCCGTAGAGGGTATACACAGATGACAGATAGGAGGGGCATCTCTGTGTTCTTCATCAGCTGTGGCTGATGTTCACAACCTACGTCTCTGGAGACATCATCACTTTTCCTCCAATTGGATCTGACGTGGGCCTCTCAACTGAGTATGCTGAACATTGGACCGTAGCACACCCTGAGGGGCTTCTGCGGAAGCGAGTCTGGCAGCTCAATGTTGTCAGTGAGGAACCTCAGCGGTCATAGAGCAGGCGGGGTGCCACTAGGAGAGGAGGACCAGAAGCCCCTCATGAAACGAGGCCCACATAGGCTGGGACCTCAGTAGCGGGGGTGTCACATGGCATGGCCTCACCCTCATTTCATGGAGGAGGAGGGCCCCCCTGGGTGGCCAGAGAACTTCCTGGGAAGAAAATAAGATATTTTCATCAACCATCCCAGGATGCGATCTTCCTTGTGTCGTCGTCCGTTTGGATAACCTTGCAGTAGTCAATGAGTACTGAATCCCACTGGCAGAAGATAGTGCGGGACGAGATCCAGATGCTGGATGTAGGGACAGTCTGGGTCATCGATAGAGTGGACTTCCACCGACATCATGCGTACCTGACAGCCATGGACACATACGCGTGACAACGATGTCGACGTGTGGAGCCACCTCTCTTGGAAAAGGTGCTGCTCAGCCCGGAGCATGATCCGAAGAAGATTCCGCTAGGGGAAGATGATTGTGATGAATTGGAGGGCAACGAAACAAGAGAGTGGGCCGAAGGAGAAGGGGTAGGTGAAGGAGAGGGAGAAGGAGATGGATAAGGGGAGTCCAAAGGTGAAGGGTCAGAAGGGGTGTCCCACCAAGCGAGTCTCTGGGAAAGCGGAGAGATCGTCAGCTTCGACATGGATGTGACCGAACAACTCGAGTTAAGCTATGTCCCTTATATTCTCCTATGTTATCTTTCATTTGAAATCCTTTAATACACCTTTTCTCTCTTACGTAGGAGCATATCGGCGCTGACAAAGCTTATGTAGTTGAAAGAGGGGAGGAAGCATCAATAGGGAAAGGCAGGGCACCGACGCTCGTTATCGAGCTGACAAGTGCTGAGGGATCCCCTGCCATGACATCTCCTGTTGTGGCTAGAGAAATAGAGGTTGATTCCTTGGGTTCCTGTAATTTCCTTTATTCGACACCGGTACTCACTATTAGAGGACTCAACTGATTAGGATGCTCCTTATCTGTACAGTGATCACAGCATTGGAGGCTCGTCGGGCTGCAGAGCCCGAGCCATCTGTTAGCATGCAGATGGAAAATGTGCCACCCCTTCTAGAATATGCCTCCCAAACCGAGTTTACTCCCAAAACTAGTGAACAGGGAGCGGCAGACACTGGTGGTGCTGCCAGCGGGGCAAGGTCGAAAATAGACGTGAGCACTACCAGGACTGAGGGGAGAGAGGAGGGTCACCATGAGGCTGAGGAGCCTATTCTCCTAGGACGAATCACTAAGGAAGACCCTACTGCTGACCTTTTGGCTATCTTCCCATACTATCGACCTACTGATCCTGAGGAAATCGACGATTCAGATTCAGAAGTGGTTAAGGAGAGCCGGATGACATGACACAAGGGATGGAAGTGCATCCGGCGCTTTCTCAATCAACCCTAGGGGGAATGGCTGAAGCGGATGGGGTCCCTACACACCTGGATGTGCTTCTTGTGTGATGGAGGGGCAGATGCCCAACGTCTTCATCTGACGGTCCATGAGTACATGTCCGAGAAGATGCGTGAGAGCAGCCAGCTCACCAACATCATCCGGTGCCATGAGGAGTCGGGGAGTACCCGAGCATTTCTAAGGGCAGAGCAGGAGGTTAGACACCTTGAGGAACAGGAGAAGGAGCAGGAGGTGTTCATTGAAACCTGCTCTATGCTTGTAGAGCATTTTAGGTCCCAGATGAAAGATTCTCAAGATCAACTCATAGAAGTGTGTCGTCATGTAATCGAGCTCCAAGCTGAACAGGCGCAGGTATAGGCCAGGTCCAACGAACTGCACTTCACATCTACTAATGTAGAAAGAGTTCTCAGGGGACAAGAGGAAGTCTTGGAGGCCACCAGACAAAAGGTGGTGGCATTGGAGAGGTCTATCCTGGAAGCCGGCCCTTAGGGGCCATGTTTTGGCCACACCCATACACATGTCCCACCTTACTACTTTCTATTCTTCTGAACTGTATTTATAGACAAATTTACATACTTTCCCCTTTTCTTAACATACTTGTCCCTCTAGATTAACATTCTCAACCATAATCCCAAAATAAATAGCAATCCATCCCTAAGATCACATGGGTTGTGAGAAACAAATGAGGCTCGTACTATCAATTTGTTCTATTGTGGGAGTGTCAACCAGGCTTCGAGAATTTTAAATTAGAACTCGAGTTCCCGAGGAGATGAGGGAGGCCCAACCAAAGGCATAGGGCCTTAGACCAATCGATGTATCATCCTCCCAACATGCTCTAGTGCATGAGCGAGGCAATTCTAGAGGCATTGGAATCAATCCAAACATAGGGACATGAAAAAGGTGATTCTGATTCCCCAAATTTGGAACACTATGGGAGGGGCACGACGATAGAGGATAGCTATTGACCGTGGTGGAAACACAACATCCATATCGCATTATCCTGAAATGGGGACAAAAAATGAGGGCTGACCGCTGACCATGTTCGCAACATAGGGCCTAACTCAAATATCGTCGATCAGTCTTCTGGAACGTTGGCCGAGGATAGTAGGCATACCATAGGTCAAGCATCCAAATTTTTAGGGGGTCCCTTCAAACGTGATCAGTCTTCTAGAACATGGACCCCAGATAGAAGGCGGACCATAAGTCAAGCATCCATACTATTAGTGGGTCCCTCCAAACATTATCAGTCTTCCAGAATGTTGGTCCAAGACAGGAGGCAAACCACAGGTCAAGCATCCATACTGTTAGGGGGTCCCTTCAAACGTGAAATAGGATGGAGATCCGAATAAATGGTCATGCGAAGCGTGGAAAGCGGAGTGATGTTTTGTTCACATGGAATCCAACACTCCCAAGATTACGCCACCGTGGTGGGGGCACATTAGGCGGACACATTATTCTGGTCATGGATCATCCATACTTTTAGACATTACATCTCTAGTGAGGGAACAGTCGCTTCCCAATGTCATTATGGGGAATCCTGAACATATTGGGGAAGATTTTGCAGTTACACAACTCCCCGAGAAGTCAGGACAAATGGCCGACAGTGAGGGGGGGATAGAATTGTGACTCTTGGGGCTGGACCTGAGACAAAATGTCTGGGCGTTCCTATGTATCCCATAAGGATATGAATCAAGCGGCAAGTAGTTATAGAAATTTTCTCAGTTTAAGGTCATAGAAATTAGACTAGGGATGGGTAAGGAGAGAAGGAGACACATGATAAGGTGGTTACGAAGACTGACATGAATGATGACATAAGCCCTACAAACCATGTGTTCCCTGGGGAAGTGTTACAGTCAATGGATCGAACACGAAAGTTAGGCTGTAACCATGGGGAAGTTCCCAGGCGCTCCTATGTATCTCATGGAAATTAGAATCAAGCCATACATAGTTATTGGAGGGTGGCACGGTACGGTATGGTACCTTTGCACTGGATGAAAGGGGCAAGCGAGTCAGGCCATCACATCAAAATAAGCGGCATTTTATGTATCTTGTTTATCCTTTAAGGTGAATGGTTTTTATTTTATGGACTGACTGACCTAGGATAGAAATTCCTGGCATTTCCACAATAATCAAGTCATATACTGGCATGGAAAAATGGTATGGTAACTGACAGGTACCCAACGTGATGTCCTCTATGGAGAGGTCATCACAATGCAGTGCCATTTTTCGTCGTGCATCTGGGAAGATATCATCACAGTTTATGGTCATGTGGTAGGACCAACCAGCACAATTTAAGGTCATATGGCTTGGACCTGTCAGAATGCGCACGATGTGATAAAGCATACCCGACGTGAATGAGGACATAATCTCACACCATCACCTTGCGCGATTCTGGGAGAGGAGCCTCAGGTCAAGAGGCCGACGAGAGCCAGAGGATAAGGGGAATGAGACACTAACCTCTAGCTGAGCTGGGCCCGAAATTCAATGATTGGGTGACCCCACATATCCCCTGGGAATGAGGGTCAAGCTGTGTATGGCTCTTAGAGAAGATCCCAACCTATAGTCTTAGCGCTCGTATCACAGGTGCCACGAGAGACGTTGTATTGCAGCTTTGTCTACCTGACATGTGGAGGTGCACTGAGGATTAGTTCATATAGTGTCGAGATTACACCTAGAAACAATGGGGTGGAACATAATGTGAAACACACAACCAACATTCAGGGCATGAAGGGGCTAGCGTGACGATAGAAGATTACTCCTGACCATGTTCACAACACAGCATCCTGTCGTGTTAGCCTGAAATGAGGACAAAAAAATGATCATCGACCGATGACCATGTTCACAACATAGGATTTGTATCGATTTTTTTTGTCTAAAACCCTCGGGGGCATTGGCCCATAATGGTAGGAGATCCCTTGGGCGTTGTATCCAAGATGATTTTTTGGGTCCCTGTGGGTGTGAAAGATAACGGGGGCCTGAATGAGGGGGAACACAAAACATGAAATGTGGACAGAACCTGCATAAGTTGAATCTGACACTCCATGTCCATGACTAGGGTACTCTAAACACATTGGAAGACCACTAAAAAGGGTCTAGGGGCTCAATTAGAGAGCGGCCAAAAGATAGAAGATTTCGAGGAGAAGGGGGGCATGACACCAAAAACCCCAGACCACACCTATATATCCCCCTCGAGTAGAGGGGCATGCCAAGATGCTGAGGTGACTAGGAGATCGTGGGATATCTTAAGAGATGGGGATGAACTTAAAATCTAGGTGTTCAGGCAATCCTACATATCCCATAAGGATGGGAATCAAGCCACACGTAGTTATAAAAGCACAGTTTAACGTCATATAAGATGATGAGACGCATCTCATCCAGGGATGTGTATGGCATAGAGAGCAATCCAACATGAATGAGGAAATAATCACACACCACACCATACAATCCCACAAGAGGGAACCTGGGTCGGGGGCCCCATAAGGCCAAGGGGCCTAAGGCTGGGCCTCAGTCAGGAGTGTTTGACCAGCTTGCAGTTTAATGTCATGTAGGACGAGTGTGGAGTTTAAGGTCATGTTGGACCGTAGGGGCCCAAATGTTGGACCAAAATCAGTTTAAGGTCATGTAGGACCAAATGCAATTTATAGTCGTGCAGGACACGATGCAGTTTACGATCTTGCGGGACCAAATGCTCATGCAAAGTACTGGTTGAGGAACTTGGTATTGGTGGGATAAGTTATATGCTGACCATCCATGGTCACCAGGGAGTATGCACCATTGGGATAAACTTTATGAACAATGAAAGGACCTTCCCATTTGGGCTCCAACTTGGGTGGTTTCCTGCCGGGGATCATTGGTGCACTGAGGGCCAATACCAAGTCAGATTGCCAGAAATAGCGGAGGCAAACTGTCTTGTTAAAAGCTCGAGCCATCCTGCTTTGGTGCCTCTCTAGGTTGTGCAAGGCGTTAAGCCTATTCTCGTCCAGTCCTTCCAATTTTTCTAGATGGATTTCAGCCACCCTATTCGGCACTTTCGGGTCATAGACCGATGTGCACAATGAGGGAAATTTATCCTCAATGGGCAGGACGACCTCTGTTTCGTATACTAAGGAATATGGGATCACCTGGGAGGAATTACGGGTCGTCATCCGATAAGACCAGAGGGCATTGGGGAGCTTATCTGGCCAACATTTCTTGTTCTAACCAACTATTTTCTGCAAAATGTTAGAGATGGTTTTATTGAACGCCTCAATCTGGACATTTGCTTGCATGTGACAGTGGGAGGTATAGTTTGAGAAAATGTTGTATGTGGCATACAATTTCTTCAGCTCAGATGCTCAGAAGTTGGTGTCGTTATCGGTGAGGAGACTGTGAGGTACCCCAAATCGATAGATGATATTGGAACTCACTAAGTCGACGATAGAACGTGCCTTGACTTCCTTGAGCGGAATTTCCTCTGCCCACTTGAAATAGAAATCTATCGTGGTCATGATACATTGGCATTGGTGAGCCGTTGCCGATGGGTATGAACCCACAACATCTAGCCCCCAGACTGAAAAGGGGCCAGAGTACTTGGTAGTATGGAGAGGCTCTGGTGGCTGATGCACAAAGTTAGCATGAACTTGGCATGCATGACACCTTTTCGTGAACTCGATGCAGTCATGGATCATGGAGGGCCAAAAATACCCTAGTCTCTGAATCTAGTGAGACAGTTTTGTCCCAGCCTAATGGGAACCATAGGAATAGGAATGAACATCTTGCATGACCTGTGGAATCTCGACTCCTTGAAAGAAACAGAGGAGACCACCATCAAATCCTCATTTATAGAGGACCTGTTAAAGGCTGGGACCACTCTGAAGGGTAAACTATAGCGTTTGGCATTAGATTCATTCACGCTCAGCCAAGTCTGACGGGAGATTACTATGTTGGAGGTACTCAACCAAGGGTTTCCTCTAATCAACAACTACTTCAATCACCACATTGGAAGAACCCAGGGTTCATGACATAGAGGCACAGATGGTAAGATGGTTTACTCATCGGCCGTCATCATCTTCAGGGGTAACAGGAGTAATTACTCTTCGGTGCACCAAGTGGATAATCAGATCATCCTGTTAGGGCTCTACAAGTGACGTGGCCATGCTGGCCAAAGCATCTTCTCGACCGTTCTGTGACCGAGGGACATGGATAACCTCTGGCCGAGAAGGGAACTGGGCCATCAGCCGGAGAGTGCTCTCTAACAATGGTACAAGCTCTGGATTCTAGAAAACATAGTCTCCATTGATCATCTTGATGACCAGCTCAGAATCCCCTTTCACATGAAAATGGGGCACGTCGATCTCAAGGGCCATCTCAAGACCAGTAATGAAGGCCTGATACTCTGCCTCGTTGTTAGTTCAACCTTCAGACAATAGGAATGAGTATGGAAGGATGAATTGTGCCAGGGTGATAAAGATGATAACCAGGCCTACTTTTTTGATCCTAGGATCATTGAGCCTCCTTCCGGTGGGGCTCCGGGAGGCACCATCAAAGTTCATATTCCAACATGGGATGGATTAATCGACTAAGAGGACTGCCTCGTCTGGAAAATCCAGGTCCAGTGACTGGTTCGCAGAAGTTGGATGGGCAGCTAGAAAGTCTTCCAATTCCTTCCCCTTGATAACCTTCTGGGACACAAACCTAATGTCAAACTACCGGAGGATCCCTGCCCACCGCGCTAGTCAGTCAGTCAACATGGGGTAATTCAGAATATACTTTTGCGGGTCTAATCAAGAGACCAACTGTACCTCGTGGTGCTGCAGGTAATGTCACAACTTTTGCACATCAAATACAAGTTCGAGACATCTTTTCTCAATGGGGGAGTATCGGGTCTTCGTATTGAGGAGCATGAGACTGAGGTGGTAGAGGCTGTTCTCCGTACCCTCATTGTTCATCTGAGAGATTCGGGTGCTAAGGGATCATTCTAGGGTGATGGCATAAAGAATCAGTGGCTTCCCGGAGATGAGTGGAATCAAGACTGGAGGTTGGAGCAAATATTTCTTGATTTCCTCAAAGTCGGTATGACACTCCCCATCCCACTCATAAGAAGTGACCTTCTTCATGAGCTAAGAAAAGGGCTTACACTTGCCATCCATATTTGCAATGAATCGACATATGTAGGCTGAGTGGCATTAAAGTCCTCGAAGGTCCCAAATATTTCATGGGGGAGGAATCTGGCTGATTGCCTTTATCTTCACTAGGTCGATCTCAATGTCCCATTATCAGACAAAAAATCCAAGAAACTTCCTGAAGGTGACCTCAAAGGCACACTCCAACAAGTTTATCTTCAGGTAGAGGGAACGAAGGAAACTGAATACTTTCTCCAAGTCCTTGAGATGGTCTGCGCGCTGGAGAGATTTGACCACCAGGTCATCCATATAGCATTCCACCAAATTTCCTAGGATTGGCTTGAATATGCGATGCAAGGCCCGCTGATAGGTGGAACCTACATTCTTCATGCCGAATGGCATAACCTTGTAATAGAAAGTACCTTGGGGTGCCCTGAAAGCAGTTGATTCCTCATTTTAGGGGGACATCAAAATATGATTATATACATAGTATCCATCCATGAAAAATAGGGCTTGGAATACTATTGTAGCATCGATCAACAATTTTGACACTGGAAAGGGAAAATCATCCTTCGGATAGTGGCGGTTGAGATCACGGAAGTCGATACAGACTCTAATCTGCCCGTTCTTCTTCCTGACTGGTACGATTTTCGATATCCACTTGGGTTACTAAACCTCCTTGGCGAAGATTTCTTTGATAAGATTGTCAACCTTGTCCTTGACCATGGCACTATGAGAAGGGTTCATCATTCTAGGAGGCTGCTTGAACCCGCGATGGATTTCCGAGAGACCGAGGCACTGGACGGCTACCTAAGGATCTAGTTATGGCATCTCTTCATAACTCTAGGAAAACACATCATGGTGTTGTTTGAGGAATTCCATGTACCACTACTTCTCCTCAAGGGATATAGTAGTGCTAATCAACATGGGTCTCAGATCAGCCTCACCTCCGAGGTTCACCTATACCAACTCATTAAACATGGCGGAGATGCCTTCCTCCAAGGCAGGGGGAGTGTCCTCTATATCTTCAACTTCACATATAGAGGGATCATCCACATGGGGAGCTGCTTCTGAGCTATCAAACCCTGATGGACGGCTGCTACCCACTTTTGTAGCCGTGGTCATTACATCGAGGAACTCTGGCACCGCTGAGACCATGACTATAAAGGTTATCAACCCAATCCCATCTGGTGTTCGGCACAAGGGACCACGCTTGATAATATCAAAGAAGTAGTGGTGTGTCGGCCGAGGCCGACTTATCCCATCCTGACGAAATAGACAAGTATGACAGAAAATCTTTTCTATGAGTCGTACGTCTCGATACCTGACAAGTGTGGGAGGCTTCGGGATCGCTGGAGCCTGGTTCATATAAGAATACAAAGTGATCCAATGATGCTTCCTAGATTTGGGATCATGATTCCCCCTTGTCCTAGAAATGTCAAAACACTACCCCATATTGGGGGTTGTGGCCACCAACCGATGTATTGGGAAGACGTAGGCGTCATTCAGGCGTTTCCAAGGGTCATTCGTAGCGGCAACGATCTCAACTTCACTTGTCGGGACTTGCTTATCACTGCTCTTGTAATAATCGGCATCCAAGTAATGGGATTCACAAGAGGCGAAAGGAGATGCATCACCTTGGAGTACGCCTACATGACCACTAAGGGATTACTTGAGGAATTGGTGATACAACGAGGGGACAGCCGCATGCAGGTGGAGACATGTCCTACCAATCAATGCATTGTATGCGGTGTCCTGGGAGACAACCATGTATTCCGTGCTAGCAACTAGGCCACCAAACTGGGTCTTCAGGTGGATCTTGCCGACTGGGGTTTGTTCTGTCCTGTCATATCCCTAAAGAATTAAATAAAATGGAGTCAGATCATCCTCAGATAACCCTAGATTCTGCAGTTCCGTTGAAGGATAAGGTTGATCCCGGATCCGGTGTCAACAAGATTGTGATGAACTTCCACGCCATTGAATTGGCTAGTGACATACAACGGGCAGATGCGCCCCTGTATGGGGGAGCCTTCATCCTCTCACGAGAACGAGATGATGGCCTGACATTATTCATTCTCAACTTCTTGAGCATGGAAGGCTTCTGTAGCTGTTACCTCCATCTCAAACTGGAGGGGGCTTCTTAAAGCCTCAGTGAGTGCATCACGAATGTTTGGCGACAGGCGAAGGGCTTCAAGGATGGAGAGCCTTGATGGGATACTAGAGAGGAGCTTCAGAACATCATACATCCATGCCAGGTGAAAACCTTTTCCTACACGAGGCCGCTCTATGACTGGAGGCATAGCGGACCCTGCCGGCTAGACCGGCGGCTGACTGGTACTAGGGACGTCTCGCTACTCACTAGTCTAAGATCGGAGGGTAGTTGCCAGATGAGGACCGGGTGATTATGATCGGCCTATGGCTGGGCAAAGATGATCGCGATATGTGATAGAACAAATATTTTCAATTAATTTATATTTAATATCACTGTTTTAAACTCACAAAAGTGTTTCTCTAAGATGAATTGTTTCATTTTTATGATTTTGGTGTTATTTGGAGCTGAATAGTAAAAATTGACCATTTTGGATTTTTAACAGTTTTAACTTATTTATGTGGTATGGCCATATCATTATCTACATTGATCTGAATTGAAAAATTATTTCTTTTCCAGATTCTACAAATCCAGGTCTTCATTTACTATGTTTGGACTAAAAGCTGAATCGGCCATATTGAAGCTCAAAAGAAGCTCACAAGTTGGCTCAAGAAACCTGTTTCCATTTCTGCCTAGTTTTGGTGTGGGATCCACAACTCATCCATTGTGGGCCCAACTATTGTACAATTCGGTTGGTGGACGCACAAGGAGTTTTGGAGAATCTTTGATTAAATAATAACCTCGGAATTCGTCCGTTTAAGGGTCCAGTAAAGCTTCTTAATCCGGGGTTTGGCGTTTTGGAGATTCTGACTGGATAGAATAAATGATCAGAGTAAAAGAGCCATAACACTCGGCATACCTGTCCAAATCCGATGAGAATTTGAGGGGACACGGAAAAGACAATTATGAACAACATTGAATAAGGGCTAAACGCGTGAAAAGGTCATTTATTGGGTCCAAAACGCGACAACATTTGGAGGAATGAAATCTAGATATAAAAGGAGGAGAGCTCCTCCTCCTCAACACATCCCATTATCCACACCATTCCTTCTGGGATAGCAAGGAGAAGAACTTCTCAGATTTTTCTTTTATTTACTTTATTTTAAAATTTCTCTCCTCTCCTGAATTATCTCGCTTCACCCATCCATGGAGGGGTAGTTTCATTTGAGTGATCAGAAAGAGGGGAGGCTGGACTTATGTGTTGTGCTTGAGTTTTTGTGCTTGAAATGAATAAAATTTGTTCTTCTTTATTCTTCTAGTTTCAATTATTAATTCAGTATTAAATTCCGAATGCGGTAGTGTTAAGGTTATTATTTTGAAATTATAAATTGCTTTGGTTGATGATCACATCTCCCTCCACCCAATTCTAATCTGTATACGGTGGAACATGATTAGGGATGGGTGGTGATTGCTCGACGGTTGTCAAGCACGTGTGTAGGATTGTATGTCAAAATATAGGTTTATTAGGGAACAACAATTCCAGGTCTGGGATTGCTCTAATTAATCAAGATACCTTCTACAAGCCTAAACACATTGGATGGAGGATAGACCAATCTATGATTTTAGAAAGAAAAATTATCCTCACATTTATCTGACTAAGGGTGAGAGAGGACTCGGTAGATGAATCTCTCTCTTACCATTTTAAGGAAGAAGAAGAGATAAAATTTGGAAAACCTGATGGAACAACACTAGGTCTAGCCGAACCCAATCCGATCATCCTCTTTATCATTTGTTAAAACCAATATTTTTATGAAAACCAACAAAAAGTGACAACCTTGTTTTGTATGCACTTCTCTTTGGGAGACTACCTAGGATCACCTTCTATACTATACATAGGTAAATCAAATATTGTTTTGCCACGCCCCACGACAGGAATGCGTCAAAATTGGCACCGTTGCCGAGGAGGAATTGCCACAACCTATTTTTAAATATTTGACCTTTTCAAATTTAAAAATAAATAAAAAAATTCTTTTTTTCCATGATGTATTCAAATTCAAATTTTTATGCACGGGAAGATTACTCGTAGGTGCAATATCAAGAACCAGAAATTGATTGTCGTGATCTCAATGAGTTGGTTGAAAGGATTAGTAATAGTTTGGATGATTTGGGTATCAAAATGGAATGGGCATTGGACTATGTTTGTGCAATGATGGAGCAACCTGACCCTGAGCCAGAGCAAGAACCTGAGATAGTGTTGGAAAAAATTTCACCACTCATCATTGAAGAAATAGAGGAGGTAAATGGTGAGGTACCTAAAGACTCATTCATCATCACTCAACCAATTATACCTAAGATTGATGAAAAAGAAGATGAATTCACTACTGAGCTACATGTGGGAGATCAACAAGAACTTGATGAATTTTGGAATGAATGTGAAGAACTTATTGATCTTCCCAAGCCTTGAAAATAAGAAGATCCCACACCGCGGAAGGAAGACACCACCCAATTGGTGTAATTTGAAGTCATGATGGAGGACCCCGACTACCTCCCTCCATACAGTGATAATCAAATCCAAGATGCACATTCAACAAAAGAAGTGATTGAACTAGACCCAACTCAGGAAGATGATCCTTCCATGAACTCTACCTTTTCTGATTTCATTCAATCTGATTTGAGCATCACTCCTTATAATTTTGAATTTTCAAATTTGGTCAATCCTTACATTTCCTTAGAAGAAGATGAAAAAGAATATCCACCGGTTGGGGAACACATGGAGCTCCCTGAAGATATTGATCATCTACTTGAGGAATTACATTAAGAGATACAAGTGTCTATGCATGAAGAACCAAATCTCAAAGCTGCCTACCTTAAAAGGGCAGATTTTGAAATTAATATTTCAAATTTAAATGTTGAATCTCCCTTTGATTATTCTTTTCATGCATCACATCTATAGAAACCACTATATTTTGAAGAAGACGTTTCACAGGTAGCAACTGAAGCGGAGGTGGTTCCATACTTCATCCTACCCCCACCATGTAATAGGTTTATAATTGTGAAGGGGGCAGATCTGGTGTACTCTATACATGGAATTATCCTCAGAAAGGAAAAAATACATGCTTGAAAGAAGAATTTTTGTTGGTTCATGAGCAAGAAACCTCACCAACCATCAGATTGGGGATAACTGATTAGAACTGCCCCTCTGGAGGCAGTCAAATCCCAGGGCCCACTTGGGGGATTAAACCAAGATTTATCCTTATTTTCTTATTCAAATTCGATTTTCATTTATTTTAATAAATTTCTTATGTTAACTTTTTTACTTTTTTAGGTTTTCAAAGACCAACACTTAGGAGCTTAAATCAATGTTGCATTGCCAATAAGTCAGGTCATCCATTCATGAAGAGGTTGTAGTGGGATTATACGTCGTGAAGAAAAGAATCCATTTGATAGGGGAGTAAGAGTTTCAATTTTATATTATCAAACTTTATTCCCTAAATTTTTAGTCTTTTAATGAATTAATCAAAAAAATGGATGCCCACACTTGAATTCATGTTTTACTTGACTTCTCTATGAGACATGAGTTTCATAGAAATCCAGTGATTCTATGTTTTAGATTTCAATGTTAATGAGATTGAATGATTAAAATGGATAATTGGATGATTAATGTGAAGCATGGATATTGAAATAAGGAATCATGATTTGAAGGAATTAATTGATTCATGTAAATGAAATTTCCCTTCCATTTTTCATTCGTTGAATTTCTGAAATTCCTATGAATTAATTTGTTATTATTAATCATGCCATGAGTGATTGTCCAATATCATATTCTCATTCCTGAGAGGATTTCTAGACCAAATATTTCCTATTTTATCTTGAGCATATTTCTTGAGTGATTTTGGGATGTGCCACCTCCTAGAACGTGTATTGAAACTTTTCAAATCTTTGACTGTACAAAACCACATTTAAAATGATTGAGGCATCTCTTTGGCTAGCCGAATTTTATCCTAAGACCCACCTTTACATTTATCCTTCGTAATCCCTTAGATTCCCTGAATTTCCTTATAGGTTTAATCCACATTACAATCCAATTTTTCCTTACCTACCCGCACTTTTAGTATTTTTTCATGATTATTTCAAGTTTGAGTGTAGGGGAAGGGCCTTTCGTGTGCGTTCCTTGGGATATGTATCATTTTTGGGTGGTGTAATGTGTGCGTCATCATTTTGGGCATCGTATTATTTGAAAATTGGGCATGAGTCATCATTTCATTATGCTTCTTTCATTTCATCCGGTTCTCCATTAAAAAAGAGAAGAAAAAAAATTCAAAATAAAGTTGTGCCTGTCTGGAGATTTTCAAAAAAAAAGTTGTGCCTTTCTGGAGCTTTAAAAAAAATTGAAAATAAAGCTGTGCCTTTCTGGAGCATACAAAAATACAGGGAGAACTTGGATGATATCATTCTTGGTAATCATTTATTGACTCATGACCCATGTCATTGAAAGGGGAGTGGTGTTGTGATTCACATTTCAATGGGATTTGAGTGAGGTTCATCTTGTGTTTTCACTTGATTAATCATGCATTGTACTTAAGAGTCAAACCTCCTACTTCTGGCCTTAAATTATTTAAATCATTTACCCACCAACCCTAAGCCACAGAGTCATTTGGACCTTTATTGCAAGTCCTCATGATTTTATGTGTGTTTTGTCTTTACAAAGTGGAGAATGTAGTTACTTTACAAGCCTATGGGTAAGGAGAATGTTCTCATGATATTAGCATAACTCCACTATTAATTGTATCATGAGTTATGAGAGAAAAGATTCATAAGTGAGGTAGATCATGATTTGGAATGTTTAATAATAATAAATTGAGAATCTTGAATGAATGAAAGGAAAAGCTTCAATATTTTTCAAAGGGGAAAAGTAAAATTCATGAATTGATTGTTTCTTTAAAAAATGGGAAATTAAATTTGTAATTTTTTGGAACTAGAAAATTTGATTGGACATTGATAATCATTTGATTTTATTTGAAATTTAAATATTGGTGACATTGGTGCCCTTTGAATTCTATGTTGAGATTTTATGCTTGAGGACAAGCATAGTTTAGGTGTGGGGGAATTGATAGAAAAAATATTTTCAATTAATTTATATAGAATATCACTGTTTTAAACACACAATAGTGTTCCTCTAAGAATAATTGTTTCATTTTTATGATTTTGGTGTTATTTTGAGCTGAATAATAAAAATTGGCCATTTTGGATATTTAACAGTTTTAACTTATTTCTGTAGTTTGGCCATAACATTATCAACATTAATCCGAATTGAAAAATTATTTCTTTTCCAGATTCTACACATCCATGGCTTCATTTACTATGTTTGGACTAAAAGCTGAATCAGCCATATGGAAGCTCAAAAGAAGCTCAAAATTTGGCTCAAGAAAACTGTTTTCAGTTCGGCCTAGTTTTGGTGTGAGATCCATAATTCATCCATTGTGGGCCCAACTCTTGTCAACATCGGTGGATGGACGCTAAAGGAGTTTTGGAGAAGCTTTTATTAAGTAATCTTGATGGTATTCGTCCGTTTGAGGATCCATTAAAGCTTCCTAATCTGGGGTTTGGCGTTTTGGAGATTCTGACTGGACAGAATAAATGATTAGAGTAAAAGGGCCATAAATCTCGGAATACCTGTCCAAATCCAATGAGATTTTGAGGGGACACGGACAAGAAAATTATTAACAATATTAAAGAAGGACTAAACGTGTGAAGAGGTCATTTATTGGGTCCCAAACGCGACAACATTCGGAGGATAGAAATCTGGCTATAAAAGCAGGAGAGCTCCTCCTCCTCAACACATCCCATTCTCCACCCCATTTCTTCTGGGACACCAAGGAGAAGAACTTCTCAGATTTTTCTTTTATTTAATTTATTTTAAAATGTCTCTCCTCTCCCGCATTATCTCGCTTACCCCATCCATGGAGGGGTAGTTTCATTTGAGTGAACAGAAAGATGGGAGGCTGGACCTATGTGTTGTGGTTGAGTTTTTGTGCTTGAAATGAATAAAATTTGTTCTTCTTTATTCTTCTGGTTTCAATTATTAATTCAGTATTAAATTCCGAATGTGGTTGTGTTAAGGTTTTTATTATGAAATTATAAATTGCTTTGGTTGATGATCACATCTCCCTCCTCCCAATTCTAATCTGTATACGGTGGAACATGATTGGGGTTGGGTGGTGATTGCATGACAGTTGTCAAGCACGTGTGTAGGATTGTATGTCGAAATTTTGGTTTATTATGGAACAACAATTCCAGGTCTGGGATTGCTCAAATTAATCAAGATAACTTCTACAACCCTAAACACATTGGATGGAGGATAGACCAATCTAAGGTTTTAGAAAGGAAAATTCTCATCACATTTATCTCACTAAGGGAGAGAGAGGACTCGGTAGATGAATCTCTCTCTTACCATTTTAAGGAAAAAGAAGAGATAAAATTTTGAAACCATGATGGAACAACACTAGGTCTATCAGAACCCAATCTGATCATCATCTTTATCATTTTTTAAAACCAATATTTTTAAGAAAACCAACAAAAAGTGACAACCGTGTTTTGTGTGCACTGCTCTTTGGGAGACTAACTAGGATCAACTGCTATACTATACTTAGGTAAATAAAATAATGTTTTTCCACGCCTAACGACAGGCGTGCGTCAATATGACGGAATTGTCTCTTCCTGATCCAGTAACACAAACGGTGGTGGAGGAGGGTATGTCGACACCGGATGAAGAGGCTTCACATGCTGTGTTCTACGCTGGACCTACTGTCTGGTATCAGCAGCATGCACGGCCTGGCTGGAGATTCCAACTGACATGACCCGGTGACCCATATGGTCGTGATTTCACTGACATTGGCATTGGCTGGGGACATTGGGGAGGTTTATCTGGCTCTCCCCCTCGTTGGGATTCATATAGGGATTTACCAACTCAGCGGAGTTCACCGTTGTGTACCCCTGACCTTCATTCGATGAATCATCCACCACTCGGAGGATTCTGGGAGGTATGCCCATCTTTGGGGCCATGATGGTTCCAAGAGTGTGGGACGACGACGAAATTGGTGGGGGGTGATGCTTCTTCTTGCATCGCTGATGCTTGCTCTTCCAAGAAGAGGTCGACTGAGATGATGACACTGAAGTGGCGGCCGCAACTTCTGAAGGCTCTGACTAATTAAAGTGTGCACAGATAATTTCATGGGTGCGGGAAACTATCCTGCGAGCCATCCAGTCATTATACATCTGAGGCCCGTGGTTAGGAACCTTCTTTCATGCAACACTGTCGCCGCTACTACTGTCTGATCTCACAAAGACACCTGCCACTTGCATGAGGGCTGGGCCCAACCTGACTATGTTGTTGTTAATATGGTCTTGGATCCATTCCTTGAACACATATCATTTCATGATGGGGTGCCCAAGGATTCGGGGATATGGTTAGTAGTTGGGGTGATCAGTGATATGTGCCTCTTCCAGCTTCCGGCACTCGGGCAGTCACACGATTCTCTTCTCCAAGGTGCTATGGAAGTAGCTAGGGACCTAAGCCTTATCGAATGAGTAGGTCAGATTACTTCTGTCCAGAAAGAGTGATCTAGGAGCCTGAACTTGATGGGGGCTGGAGGAGCCTACCGAGTGGGCGGAACTCGATTATCTCGCATAGGCGGTGGTGGCCTGTTATGCGGAGGCGCCTGCCGAGTCTGGGGCGGGCGCTACCAGGCTAGAAAATGTGCCTATGGTGGAGGGCCTCTGTGGGGATATGGAGTAGGCTCTACTGGTAGCAACTCTAGATGCCTGGGGGCCTCTATTTGGGCCACGACAGCGGGCTTGGCTTTGGAAACTCTCCTTGTTGGAATTGCAGGGGGAAGCAGGCGTGCTTGGCCATCCTGTTTTAGAGCTTCCTCGAGGCGCTGGGCCTTATCCGAGATGTCTTGGAACCCTCCAGGATAATTCTTAGTGATCAGGGAGGGAAATAATTCTATCTTGACATTCCCCATTTACATCTTCAGTAATTTCTGCCGAGTTAGCGACATGTCAAGGTAGTATGTGAGCCGCTTCCACCAGGCAATAAAGTCTACGACTCGTTCTTCAGGCCTTTTCCTACACCAGAAGAGGTCTGTGATATTCTTCTTCCAGTTGGTAGAGATGAACTCATAAATTAACTACATGTGGAGGTCTTCAAATGTTTAAATAGATCTAATGGGGAGCTAGCTGTACCAAACGAAAGTCTACCCCTCCAGCATCTGAACAATGCAGTGGAGCATGGCGGCCTCCTACTGCGCTGGAGTCCCTAACATAGGCCCACACCTTGAGTTAAAGTGGTCCAGGTTCTTTTAGTGGGTCCCCTATCCAATTAAAGGGGGAGAAAGTGCGATTTCCAAATACCAGGGGCACTGGCATGTCATCCACCCATGTCGGTTATCACTTGCCATCAATTGGGACAACCACTTGTCACATTTACAAAGCTTCCAAGTGGGCAATGAGTGCCGCCATCATATCGTCTGGAAGCGGGTCCCTATCCTGACGGGGATCCCTAACCACGAGCACATTGTCAGGCACCTCAACATGGTATACGAACTCATCATCTCATGGAGCGACCCTTGGTGCGGCTGGAGGAGCCCGTAAGGGGTTCCCTAGGTGGTCCTGTCATTCAGGAGGGTTCGGTGAGACATATCGCACCCTCCAGCCATGGAATCTGGCTTATGCCCTGTCAGCAAATAAGGCATGATCAGGGTTACCTGGGAGAATATTGCCGAGGGTTAGATGTTCCACCCATGGTGCCTCGGCCTAGGATCAACATAGTCAGGTCGCCGCTCTGTAATGCGTTCAGCCAGAGGTTCATCGACTAACTTCTTCTTCTGGGCAAGCTGCTGACGTAGCATGTACTTCTCAGGGCCCTCTTCCATCTTCTGCACTGAGGCTGGCCGGTCATAGTGTCTGACAGCTCAAACATTATCTTTGCCTTTACTGACATTCTGGATCAGTACCAGTGACTCGGTAGGCGCAGGGAGACCTAGGAGGTTCCTCTGCTAACGAGTAATCCATCCTGATGGGTCTAGTGCCAGCACGTCCTCAGGGGGGATGTTCCCATCGAGAATTCCCAGCTCATTCTACTCTCCTATCAGATCAGTCATTTTGACTGCCACTCATCTTTGGGGAATTTCTTCACTACTGCCAAGTGAGTCAGGCAGTCGGTGAATCGCACTGAAGAGGAGGGAAGCATACTACCCCTAGCCACAGACTTGTACATGGGGGTACCCTCCTCAACAACTCTACAGAGTGCTTGAAAAATATGAACACAATGTTGTTGGAGGGTCCTATGGTGGCCACGTGACTCGGGGTGTAAGACCATAGGGAGGGTGGCCAGGTCAACCTGGCGACATTGTTTGCCAATACCTTCGACGTGCTCAGAGCTCCCGGGATAAGCCACATGCCGGTGGCGAAGACAGAGGTGAGTTTCCCAGAGGGTCTGGTATAAACATTCAAAGTCCTCCGGGGTGACTAACTCTGGCATACCAAAATTCGATCCTACGACCATTCAAAACTTCTCAGGGAAGTGGACCGCTGTGAGGATGGTTCAGAAGTTCCCTGGCTCAAATCCATGTTCTGACCTTTAACTACCCCACTAATCAAATGAGGGTGGATGAGGAACTGGCAGCGGCGCAGAGGCGGGCTGCTGGGTTGGCATGCTGGCCATTGGAGAATACGGCGAAAGAGCTGATTGGATATTGAATCTTGGATTGTCCCCTGAGTATTGTAGTGACCTGGACACCATGTCATGGTAGAATGGACCGGAGACCAGAGCTCCTGACCCAGCAGCAGCGTCTGCCGGGGGTGGGTTACATCCTGTCTCTTCCATCATTTACCGCCAAAATAGCTCTGAGGTAGAGGGTTCTTCTAGATATGGTGGTGGTGACTACACGGTCGGCCCCTGGAAGCATGGGAGGGTCTCGTCGTCCTTGATATACCTTCAGAGGGACGCCAGGATCCTGCAGGATTCACATTCTGGGAGCACGAGGTTGATGCGCCTTATTCATGCCCCAAACCTAGACTCAGAGGACTGAGGGGAGGGCTCCTGCACTGGATCGTCCTCCGCCACAATGTCTGAGAAGCAGACTGGCCTTATTCCTGCCTGGCCTTCCCCAGGATTCCACTTGTGGTGACGACGACCTTCTCTCCTACCTCTGGATGGTTCTTCAATGTAGGGTTGATTTCCGACATGGGGTCCTCCGACTGTACCAGTTCCAGGGCGGAGAAAGATCCCACCCGAGGAGTCTGGGGTGCGAGGGGCACTGAGAAAAATCTCAAAAAGGACACGGGGAGTTCCTCTGTGTTTGCGAGTGACCGGACATGAAATTCCTCCATGTTCATTATTCACG
Organism: Viscum album; assembly: GCA_963277665.1. Lineage (NCBI taxonomy): Eukaryota > Viridiplantae > Streptophyta > Magnoliopsida > Santalales > Viscaceae > Viscum > Viscum album. Next base: position 310,134,251 of record OY728158.1, read on the forward strand.
GTGGGGGGAGTGACCTCATACCCAGTGTAGTGGGTGCGTGAGAGACCCACAGGTGGAGTGTTACTGTTATAGGGAAGACCCTCGCCTGGGATGAAGGTGGCATGATGCAGAAATCCAAGCTGATATTGGAAGCAGAGAGGGCCCACACCTTCCGTAGTGGTGGTGCGGAGTGAGACCCCACGGTAGGCGACACTGATGCAGATTGGTCTGCGGCGGCCAGCACCTGTGCCGACGTCCGGGAGAGTCAAACAAGCCTTACCGTCGGGATGTTGGGGCCTCGATCCGGGTTGGGCATATAGCTGCCACTGCTCATCCTAGGAAGGGGTTTGAGAATATGAACCAGTGGTGGCTTGGGCCACATTAGTCTCTGACTCTTATGTCCCACAACAGGCGTCTTCTTCTTCCCGTGCCCGACGCTGGGGTTGGGTCAGGTGGACTAGAGACAGTGGTGTAGGCATTTGGACTACCTGCTCCTCGGCTCGAAGAACCATGTGGTGGTGCTGACGCGACCTAGAGGGGGCGTTCGCCGGGAGTCCTTGAAGGGGGACTCCGATCAGGTCGTCCTGGATACCTCCTACATCATCGGCGTAGGGGATGGATCTCTCGAGGCTCTTTGGGGACAAGCTACCGAAGTGATTAAATATTGGGGTGGGGAGTAGCAGCTCCCTGTGCAGCCCTGGGGTCGGCGTGGACGGTGGGGCACAACTGCCTCAAGATATAGGCGGACCATATCCCTAGTGGGGATTAACCCCTCCTCATCATACATACACATGAGGTCATTGATTACCATTCGCTGGATGGTCTCTGATGGGGAGAGGGGGCGTGGGTGCCCAATAGTCATGGCGGTCGCGACCATCGTGGAAGAGGTAAAACCACACAGGGAAGACACGTTGTTGTTTCACCTACCACTGCGTCGGTGGGCAAGTGATCGAGCTCTGGAGGCAGTGACTTGATTCCTGAAGTATAGAGAGGAACTCATTAATACTGCTAGGAAATGGAATCAAAAAACAGTTCCTCAATGTTGTTCCATCTTCCATGGTTGGAAAGAGGGATCTATGCTGACAACATTGCATAACAGAATGTTCAACGTCTTGAATGTCCCAACTTCTGGTGAGTATTACGTCAGGCCTGCTCGGTGGGACCTGGTATCAGATGACGTGGTCAGACGACATGCTTATCCCCTGATGTCCCGAACGCTACTAGCCCCAAAGATGAGGAGAGGAGCTTCATGTAGGTTTCACCATTTTCTGTTTCTGACACCTTCATCAGGTCACGTGCATCTGTCACACCAAGGACGTGATGTTGTTGCCCTGCATTCCTACTTTCCAAAGGCGGGCGACATCCGCTCCTTAATTTGGGACGTATGCTCCTTGATCTAAACGGGATGATGAGATGTCAGTTCTTCCTTATGTGGATTCCTCCTCAGAGCTCATCACTTATTCTGTGTCTCTCTCATAGATTTAAATCATGGTTCGTGAAGCTCTTCCCAACACCATATCTTCATGGACACCAGTTAATTATGACGCTTCTGTCAGGACCTTCCAAGGGGTCCAGTCAGGGTAGCAACCTTCGATGAGGAGAGTAGTCACGTTGGGGCATCACTGGCGTGTCTTGATGTATGGTATTGGCATGTATGTCTTCTTTCCCTTATGATAAGGCATCTCAATGGTACGGAAGCTCGAGGCATCCCACATCAGACACTGGGAATTGTATGCCATAGGAAGGTATCTGAGGATTTCCAAAGCTTCCCATGTTTAACATAGTGTATGTCGCAAGTTTAACATCCAGCAGAGATAGATCATACTGATCGGAACACCAGCTTGAGTGGATTAGATTGAAGAAACCCCTAGAGGGAACACCAATTTTGGGGCCATTGGTATCATCATCATGGGAAATAATTCCTAATATTTCGGATCAACTATGATTTCCAAAATATTTCATCACAATAGGTCTGACACATGCCTCATCCCCCTTGGTTCTCTACCACTAAGGATAGCCCTCCCATGTCCTGCATGGCCATGTGCCCCTTATGGGGTTTCCTATGTGGCTTTTCGGAATTTGGTTGATGGGCGGCCTTTAGTTGGATAATTGTTTACACAATCTCATATGAAATATAAAAAGTTCAATAAATTTTCAATAGAATGTAAAAAATATTCTCTGAATTTCATCTCCTAATTAATTAATTCCTTTGACACAATTTTAAATCCATATTTCATATTTCAAATAATTTAATAAAATATTGAAATTCATGGGATGTGACATTAAAAACCATTAATAAATCATTGAATATTCTTTTAGAATATTAATTCCATTTTTCTATGTAACATATATATATATATATTATATATATTTAGATGAATATTTAATATATAACAGAATGATCCATTCAAAAATAATAATGGTTTAGAGTCTTTCTAGAATACATTTAATATATTAATTTTTTATGAATGATCTTCAATATAATCTATGAATATCCTCACTTAAAGTACTCTTTGTAGGTATAAAATACTAATAATATTATCCATAGCCTAAAAAATGAACCATATCAAAATGGAGAGATCTGAGGCTTAGAATTGGTATAAATGGGAGATAACAATCGATGGTCATATGAAATCAAAAAATGAGATTAAGAGTATGAGATATTACAAATAATATACAATATTCATACCCAATTTGATAATGATCATAAGCTTGAGTTATGTCATAAAACATTATAATTTTAAAAGACACGAATCTAAATAATGAGGACTCATCATAAAACATTCATGAAGCTTAATTTATGTTATAAATGATGTGGAATAATAATAAGTATAGAAACCATTTCATATGTCATGGTTAATTACCCATTCCATCAGATTGGGAATAAACCCCTATTTCTCTTAGTGGATCAATTACATCGACTTATCTTTCATAATAGATGAAGCACTTCGATGGGTTTACCCTAATGTATCCAGAAAATCAATATGTTTCCCATAAATATATCATGAGAAATAATACATTAACCAATTCATTGGTGGTTGATATATGAACCATTGATCATAGAATGAAAATTATATATATATGATCCATTAGATTGTAAATCATTCTTTATATCCGAACCGACAAAACAAAATTGGATTCATGTTTCACAATCAGTTTTACTCATAATAATAATCGATCTACATAAATATTATGTATGTTATCCATATTGAATAACCAAAGTAAGTAATAATTATAACCAATGGTTTTGGTCTTTAATTATTAGAGATTCCATTATATGATAATTAAAACCATCTTGAGGGAAAAAATCATTTCATATTTAAAAATCACTTTCAAAAATCCGGATTTTTTCAATAATATAGAAGCTATTTTATTTTAAAATAACCTTTTAAAAATTTAATATAAAATTCAAATTATTAATGTGTCGTGATAGTGAGAAATTCCCTTCATATGGTATATGTTAAAAAACATTCCTTTAAAGTTTTTTGTAAATGGTCTAAAAGTTCCTTATTTAAAAAATGAAATATTGATTCCTCGTAAAAAGAATATTAAAAATACATTAAAGGGTAAACATTACTTTATAAAATCATAGTATATTCATAAAACCATTCATGAAATCCTATTACGAAAATATGGATATAAAAGAACAAGTATTTTATTTAAAAGAGTGAAGTTAAGATGATTTTTTTCAATAGTTGTTCTTCAATCTCATAACAAATTAAACTATTGAAAAAATGGAATATTTAAAATAAAAATAAATAACTACAAGAAAAAAAATGTATTCATCATATAAGTGCCCTATAATTTCCATAATGTAAATCCTAGTATAATCTACCCAAAATAAAATTTAATTAGAACATAAATACCTCACCTCATGTCAATAAATTCCCTATTCACATTAAAATAAAATCTATAATAAATATGGATTTACAATGAATGTATTATATAACCATATTTATATCCATCATACTATGTATTATTTATTTATGAATAAATAACTTCTTTATTAAATAAATCCTTAAAATCGATGTTATGGGAGATAAATGCTCCATCTTCTATTCATGTTTTAGTTCGATAGTCCCTGTCCATTTATATTGAACCTGAGTCCATAATTTTCATAATTTTAGTCATGGTATAAGAATAATATATATTTATTATATACATATTTATAATCATTCATAAAAGGTAGATATATTAAAATTAATTACATCATTCATGAATATAGTGTGTTGTATGTATGAATTAACATTGTTTCTATTTTTTGACTGATTGAATAAAAGAATGGAAAATAATAATTAATAATTACTAAGAATTTATTATTATATATATATATTTATAAATATATATTTTATTTTCATAAAATTCATCCTCAAAACTATAAATGTTAAATATAAATGGAAAACAAATCGCAACGATTCATGGGGGTAGTAGACCACATGTACACACGAACAACTTTATAATTTACCAAAGGATTTAAAATGTGAGAAGTAAGATATTTTTTTATTAGTATATAAGTATAATTATATCACAAATATTATATATAATCATTAAAACCATCATTATATCCATCTAAAAAATATTCTTATGAAAATTCAATAACTACGCTTCGTGGATATCGTAATTCGTACATATGAATGTGTGATACATTCACATCTTATTTGTTAAGAACATGGTGTATAAAATCTTCTAAATAGTGCTAATAATATTATAGAATATTTAATATACATAATTAATTATTTCATGATAAATAGTATAAATTTATAATAGATATATAAGATTAGAAATGGAGGTATTCAGGTGTGGAGATTACGCCTTTTTGGAAATAACTCTTTTAGATCTTATATTAAGGACTATAGAGTTGTTATTTAGACAATAAAATCACATATAAAATGTATTTAATGATATAAACCATAGAATTTGGTTTATGATAGTTTATCTATAAGGATCAATGTGATGTGAATAATGCAAAGGATTGAATCCATTTTATATGATAGGGGTGGACACTCTTAAAACTTCTTAAAAGATTACAATATAATTAATTCATTATCTTTCCAAATGGTTCCAAATTGACTATAAATGGAAAAAGGATTATTATTTCGAAATAATATTATCCCATTTATCCAATTTTATGATTTTTTTGTTTTTAATGTGATTTAATGAAATATTATTCTCAAAAAATATCATTTTTTTCAATTTAGGCTCTTTTCACAAAATTCAACTTAAAATATATAAAGAAATGTTTTTTTAGAATATAATATTTTTACATGATAGTAATATATTATTTTTAACAATATAATTAATTCCATGAATTAAATAACTAAAATTATATTTTTGTAATTTTTTTAATATGTTTTATTATTTTATTTAACAATTAGAGAAATGATGGATTGATATTGTGTGATTATTTGAAGACATTATATAATTAATAAAAATCAATAATAAATATATTTAAAGACACTAGTTTCATTATTATAAAAATAGATACTTATATTCATTCATATTTTTCCCAATATAGACACAAAAGAAATATTAAAAATAAAGAGAATGATAGTTTTGGAACTTTATTTATTGGAATAATATATATTTGTTGTTTTCATGGAAAAGAGTCTATTAAACTAATTATTTCTTTATTAATTTGATAATTTTGTTATATAAACCATTAAATATTCAATTTTATGAAAACAATTCCCTTATTATTTTTTTTAATCAATAAAAACTTGATCTTCCCATTATAGATGTGATAAGTTTTACCACAATTACTACAAATATTGACCACAAATAATTGGGGTCATTTTACAGAAATTTTAACTCCTGATCATATAAGTTAAATTCATTTCATATAATTAAATACCTATAAAGGGTATAATTTTTTTAATAAAATTGTAAAAAATATGCCAAAACTTCTTTTTAGAAGAAAAAACTTCATTATTAAGCACAAAACCTGATATATTCATATACTATTCTTAGAAAATTATATATTTAATTTTTCAAAAAAATATCAATTGTTAATACATAAATATAATAATAATAATTCATTAATATTTTATTATATAATTTAAATAAAAAAAGAAATTTCATGTGTAAAAACAATTATTCAGAAAATACATCATTTTTATTTCTAATAATTATTATTTTTCATTCTAATCAATTGAAAACAAATGAAATAATTTTATAGTTTTTTAGATGGTATATTTTTTGTAATTGATTTATTACTATTCATAACCACCAATCTAAAAGATGGACGTAAATATTTGAATAATTTTATGTGGTTTGTTTAGACATGAGATTTTATGTAACTCAAGCTATGAAAAAAATTAAAGAGAAATATTTCATAAATTATTGTTGTGTCACATTATAACCCCTTAAAATGAATTACTCCCTCATTATTTAACTATCCGAAAATAAATGAGGGCACATTTATTACATCACATCCTTAATTACCCATTTAGTTTCCTAAAATTGGTTGTTTTTCACAAAACATTGACCAGGTGAGTGGTTTTTTTCAAAACCCTTTACCTTTATGATCTATAATCTCTATTAGTGTTTATTTATAAGAAAGATCTTATTCTATTGGAATTTATATTGATTTTATAACATGTGTTGTTTAAGGTATGTACTTCTTCAAGAGATACACCTTGAACACGTCATTAACTTGATAGGGATTCAGTGGAAGCTCTAATAGTTAATAATCCAACGAGATATAACCAAGAATTTTCAATGGAATAATATACGCATAGAGTATATTTCACATCTTCATAAATCTCATAATCCTCTGCAATAAGGAATTTAGAGAAAAATATTCTCCCTAACATTAATATCTAGATCTCACCAGTAATTTTCTACATAAGACTTTTGTTGACTATTAGTTGCGATTATGTGCTACTGAATGAATCTAACGTTTTCTTCTATTTCATTCACTAGTTTAGGACCCAAAAGATTTTATTATGTTACATAACTCCAATATATTGGAGTTATATACATATGACTATAGATGGATTTATATTAATCCATCCGAATTCCTAACTAAAAGGTATTTTTGTATGAAAATTCCATAAGAGGATGGTGTTGATCTCAAACAGCTTTATAATACAATATAAATCCGTCAACATGTATTCTAGGATCTGAATAGTCTTAATAAAAGCAACAGTCAGATGATGATGATAATATTGGAATATTAACCCTATATCCAATTCATGCTGAAGACTTATCCAAACAAGGATACAAACCATGGATCTTAATCATGTACAATTGATTGTGATACTTTATAAAATCAAACTGCTTTATTAATGTATAAATAAGTTAGCATATTAAGAGTGAAATCATCTCTAGTTGAAATGATCTGTGCTAACTTCATAAGGTGATTAACAACAATGAAAATTGTATTTATCAATTTGGATGTTTTCGAGAGTCCTACAATGATGTCCATGGTAAATATTTTCCAATTTCATTCAGGTATGGGTAATGGTTGTAACACCACAAATACATATTTCTCTCTACCTTCAATTATTGACATACAATTCATTGATAAACATACTATTTAATAGATATTTTTATTCCATCACTCCATAATACTGTTTCAAATATCTATACATCTTCTTACATCCATGATAATTAAATAATGAATAATTATAATCTTCATCCATTAGAACCATTAGATATGGTATTTAAGGGACACATACAATATTCTTGATCATTATTATTACATCCCAATAGTTTTTGAAATTTGTTACATTTATCACCATCTTTAGCTACTCAACATCATTATTTTGTTCGTCCTTAATCATCATTGGGATAGATGGATGGACATTTATTTGAAAAAGATGTGATTTCTCCCATTACATTTCAATTTATAGATCCATAATTTGAATATCTAAAAGTATTTGATCTTCTTTATCCTCATCATAGATTGGATAAAATGATCCATTCAACTAAAATAATATATGACCATGTTCATCGTCCCCGGGTTGTAATGTATTGAGAAATGATAATATTTAATCATCTCCAAATATATTCTCCTGTTAAAATTTTTATTCATATAATTGAATATACACTGTAAACATTTATGATTACTATACTTAAAAAATAGATCTTCATAGATATAATACATCTAAATATTTAATGTAAAATCATACCAAAGCTAACTCCAATTCTTGAGATGGGTAATTTTCTTTATGATCCTTCAATTTGTGTGAGGCATAAGCGATCACCATATCATTTTTCATGATAACACATCCTAGTAAATTGTGGGATACGTCACTATAGAACACAATCATTTCTTCAATATAGGGTTTCATGGTCATAGGTGCACTTACCAACCATCTATTCAACTCTTTGAAATTCTCATTAGATATCTTTATCCATATGAACTTAACTTCTTTTCGAGTCTACATAGTTATAGGATTAAATAATCATAGGAAATATCTCATAAAATTTCAATAATATCTAGTCTACCCAAGAATAATATGGATTTTAGTAACTATGGTTAGTCTAGTACATTGTTAATAAATGTTACCATTGATCGATCTACTAATATAACCTCACATGATTCTGATCTTATTAAGATCAAGATAATGAATTCAAATAGGCATTGACACATATTTATTATTGAAAAATAGAATGGGTTCTCCCCATGGTGATGAACCAGGGAATATGCATCCTTTATCATGATTTTATATGAGTTATTTCTTCAATTATTTCAACTCAATTGGTTACATTTTATAAGTATTAATTGAAACTGACATACAACCTTGTCTATGTTCTAATGAAAAATAAAATTCATGATTTGGTGGGAGACCATGCAATTATTTTGGAAGAACATCAAGAATATTTTTTATAGTGGGTTATTCCTTAATGTTGATGTTATCCAAAACCATTTGTGATAGATGACCTTAATTTACAGGAATCAAGACCTACAATGTGGAATAAGGTTCCATTTGATGTCTTTATTCATCCTCGCATCGATAAACTATTCTAATTTTATTAAAAATAAAAAATATTACTTCCCTTCATTAGAAATTGGTAGAGGTTCCATATAAAGAAAGATAATACACATAAAGTGTCAAATAAAATTAAATTAAAGGGAGAACTACAATTTTTGTAGGAATCACTTTCCCATAAGCATAAATCATAGAGGAACTATAGACTTGAGATGAAACTGTTGGGCCATTAGGAGTTATCATAGCTTAATCGGTGTTTAATCATTTAGGTTATATAGTGATAATATTATAAAATTCGTTATAAATAAAATATTCGGTGGATATCAAATCATATAAGACATTTTATGTCCTATATTGGATGATAATTCTGCATCCCATCATATCATTCTCATAACCCACAAGGGTTGTAATGATCGCATGATATTCTCCTTTGTCTTTGGTCTTAAGATTTTGTGGAAATTTATCCCAAAAAACCATTACATTCATGCAAGAGTGGGAATAATTTCTATAATATTTTCATTTTAAGCACTATTGTAATGACCAAAACAATTATATTTTAAGCTATTTTATAAAATGAATATGTGCCATATTTATGTAATTTAAATATAGAAAACACATGAACCACTTCGGTTATATTCTAAAATTATATTTTATATTCCCTCGAATTATAAATGACAGTAAAAATCATTATCATTGATTATATATCCATTGAACAAAGATCAAATGATTTGTATATGCTATGGGTAATGATAAAATTGTTTTTTCACACAAAAAAATGATGTAATGGTCTCGAAAAGTAGGAACACACCAAATAAAGACAATTTATATGAGCATCCCTGGGGGATTTCACATCTACACATTTTTTATTGAAAACCAAGATAGGATACAACAACTAAATCATCATAGAAGCCATTTATGCGATATAATCAACATTATCGACATCATGACCTAAACCATGTTCATCGAACCACCCCCTGATAATCTCACCATCAAACACATTACCTTTTGTGTATTAACTGGTGTAACAAGGGGTTTTGGGTTTTTACCCTAACAGTATGAATATATATATACTATTTCCAATAAATTAATGATTTTATTTATTCATCTTTTTTTTAATATATATAAAATTCTGAAATTATTTTGAAAAAAATTATATCATAATATGAAGAAATGTTAATTATATTCTTTGGTAACATAAAATTTCATGTATGGATTTATTTTTGATATATTCATTAAATTTTTTAAAAATAAAATTTTCTTAAAATATATAAATATTATATAAATTATAATATAATTAAAAGAATTCAAAAATGAAATTTTTATAAGAGAAACAAAATAATTATTTCCAAAAAATAAGTAATTTTCAATAAAATGTATTTTAATTAAAAATTATAATTTCTTATATTTATAGAATTATTTTGATAATATTTTTTTTTATTTTTTAAATAAAAACATTGATATTATTCAATGGTATAGTTTTCATAATTTTATGACATAGTTAAATTTTCAGCTAAAATTTAAATATGATATAAATATACTATGTGTATTATGACATCATAATGATCCATAAGTGTTGTATTACAAGACATAATAGGTTTACATGAACAAATACAAATTATCCCTTTATAATAATATTTTTGGAGTTAATTTGATTAATTTTATAAATATTTAATGAACCCTTCTAATCCAATATTATATTTTCTAGGTTTAAAATCATTTCATTATAAATATGAATTAATTTAACATCACTAAGGTTTTATATTTAGAATTTAATGGTTTATATAACTATAAAATAAAAAATAAACACATAATTTTGATTAAATAGGGTTAAAACCCATTTTTTTTGTTTTGATTACTTTATATTGTAGTGTCCAAAACCTATGTTTGGAAAATAATAATTAACTCCACTCTCATTTAACATATAAAACCCCCAATGATCGAACTAATAATTTCTAAAAACCATTATATCATGAATATAATATTCCCATTATTTTCTAAATCCCTCCTAGTGATCCCACAAACTCCTAATAATCTCCTCCTATGAATCTGGAAACACGCTCTAAATGTAACTAAATATATCCATCTCATTTTTATTCTAGCACCATATTTATGTAATACCACTTCAATTTCAATACCTATTTATGGGAAATGATTTTACCAATTCATATAATTACCTATTGATTTAAAAATAATTTTACCCCCCTTTAACTCTCATTAATACCTCCCAAGATTCATTATCTACACCTGTCATGTAGCCATAACTATCCTGTGATTTATCCATGCTAAACTGTTATTCAATCACACATTTTTACTTAATCATTTTTATTCAAAATTGATCATGATGGATTATGTTTTAAATATCCATTTTTTATACCATTATAATATAAATGTGATAATATATCCACTTCACTCTATTTAATCCCACCCACAATTCATTATGTACACTCATCGTTCTACTAAAATTATGCTATGACTTTTCGATGAAATAATTTTATTCAAGCACACTTTTAGTCTTATTAATTTTAATTTAAAATTTATCATGTTGTGTTATGTTTTTATTCATCTATATTTCTTCCCTTATTATTTACATGTGATGTTAGACAACTTTGCCTCTTATTAAATCCTCCCAAGATTTGTTATTTACCCCCTTATGCCGGTAAAATTAGCATTTAATTTTCCCAAGCCAAACCACAGTATTGTGAAAACGGTTATCATTTCTAGTCGAGGGATTTCAAAAAGTCATACATATACATACATTATTTTCGAATTCCATTATTTTGTTCCAAACTCATTAATTTTGGGCTTAAATATGACGAAATATGATACTATGTTAAATGATTTGTGTGTCATGGATATGATTTTCTATGCTATGAATGTTGTGGGTGAACCTAGAATTATATAGTACTCAAATGAATTGGGTAATTTTTTAGTTTAATTAGATTTAATTTATTAGATTTTAAAGTAATCCAAATAATTATATGAATTTTTCGACAATGTTATGATGTATTTTTTCTTCTCCTTCAATTTTTTTTATATAATGTCATGCTTAATGATTTATACACATTCCCATGTTTTCTTTTTTGTTATCATCGTATATCATCATTCAATGTTTATATATTTTTTATTATCACCCCTTTTATGTCCCATTTAATGGACTATTGAATAAAATGTAATATTACCATCATTTTATTCATTGTTTGTTCAGTTACTAGGATTTTTAGGTCGCCCCTTTCTTATGTATGTCCCCAGTTTATCTCATGTAGTTTTAAATGAGATATAGAATATTATAATCATGTTTAGGAACATTACAACAATTTTTTTGTATCCATGTTTCATGTTGATTTCATATTTACATAATCTCACAATTACTCAAGGGTTAATGATATTTCCAGTTGTCCAAATTATGTTTTATGGTAATAAATAATTAAATAAAGTATATTATTGATACAGGTTGTCAAAATTTTTATCTAGAGCACTTATTTGTTATTTTGGGGTTAGGATTTCAAAACTATCATGAAATCGTTATGGATAATAATAAATATAATAAAACATTTATATGTTTTTTTAAATTATATATTAAGTGGTTTCCAAGAAAATACATTCCTGTCGGGAGACTATGATTTGATTTCACTCTAGAACAGAGTTAGTTATGGGTTATAAACCCAAAATGGGTCATTGATGTAGACAAAATCATCACCTTGTGAAATACAATATGACTTTATACACAACTAGTTTGACACTACTATAGGATATTATTTGGTAAATACAAAATATCCTTATGAACCACTATTAATAAAACAAAAAATCCCCTAATTTTTTATATTAGGAAATAGATCACTAATAACATAGTTAGAATCGTAGAAATTCATAAAAAATAGAATATGCGTTATTTTTTAGTTATCCTTATACTTTTAGTAGTTTATCTTTTGTGATTTTAATATTTTAAAAATAATAATCCATAAGTTTATCTTTATTTTATTGAGTGTATGGAAATAGGATAAATTGAACCAATAATCATTATGAGGTAGAATTCGATGAGTACCCAAATGAGTTTTCTTTCCCGATGGGATAAGGATTCATTCAATTCATGATACTACCATCCCAATTAAATCATTGTTTGAACTAAAAACTAAACCAGGATGAATTCCTTAATCATCATAAGAATGAGAAAGTGGAAATCAAGACTATTATGTGATAAAGGTTTCCAAATTTCCTATGATATTCTAATCACATGAATGTGAAACAATGGGAGAACTCCATTGAAATGATCTTCCCCCAATCTCAATGATTTTATCAAGACAAATTCATGATACGTGTTTCTCTAATGGAAGGATATGCTTATCAATGGTGCATGCCAGTCAATAATAAGAACACAAGGAGTAGATCAAAGTGATAGAGTTGAAAGACTTCCAAAACATATTTTTCAATATATATTTTCCAGATAGACTCTAACCAAAATTGAATACGGACTTCCTTATCCTTAATAAAAAGGATGAAAAATAAATCAGGGAGTACAATTAAAACTTCACAAGACATTGATAACCCACCTCAATCTTTGTTTTCACACCCATATTAAAAGATTCCCTCTATATTGGTTGAATGAAACCAAGTCATTGAAATCCAACTCTATTCTAGACATTGGATATTTTGATGGAATTTTATATTATTCCCTCAAATAGAAATAGACATCAATGAATCTCATGTGTCTCATTGGGATAACATGAAAATGGTGAAGTTTAAATATAGTTGTGTGATTGATTAATATAATGAGGGAATGAAAGTTCAATATCCCACTTGCCAAAGGTCTGGGAGGAAGAAACAAGAAATTGCATGAAGGTGAAGAGGAAATGATTTAGGAGTGAGTTAGAATGGAACCCCTAGTGATTTCCAATGGGAGAAATTGATGGATGTTTTGGAATAAATGAATACTTTAGTAAAGCCTCATCCCATGGTCCTATATTCTAAATATAAGGTATAAGGACACTATATGAGGTAGTGCACTGAGCCAATGGTCATTGATGAAACTAATGATAAAATAACACAAGGACAAGAGATAGAGGAAAATATTACTCCATCATAATTTAAGACGTGGAGCCCAATAATGTTGTAGTGGTAGGTAAGCTATTTATTTATTCAATAACATAGAACATATGTTTTTTTATTTGGTTCCTCTGAATTATTTTGAATCCTAAAATATTTGTGGAACTATTCAAACACCACCACAAATAATGGATGTAAAAATATCAGTGAAAATGGGAAATTGGATAATTGATACGTCGCAAAAAAAATAACTCTTCCACTTTAAATATTTTTGGGATAAAATTTACTAAAATCATTATCATACTCCTTATAAATTTATTTCTTGGAATTCATATAATGGATTTTATTTTGTTATATAGAGACAACATAAATTTCAAAGACATAGAAATCACCCTTAGTATTGAGAATATTTCTCTTGTTATATAAATGTAGAAGGAGGATTTGGAATATTCATTAGTACAAATATCTCATATATTGATTTTATTCCATTATGAGAAAACACATATATCCAAAATCATTGAGATTAATGAAATAATCACCCTTGAATACATGACCATCATAGAAGAATATAATGATTTGTTTCCCATAAAACTGCATGGTATTCCTCATATCTGATAGGATTAATTTTCAATCATTATTATTAGTATGACATTTCCAATATCTTGGAATCTAAATATAATTGTTAATATTGAAATTTAGATGCTAATTATGAAACCATACGGGAATCTAGAAAAGGATTTTATATGCCCATCTACATCATCGTGGGGTAGACGAGCCATTGTCATCAAGAAGAAAAAAGGTTCTATGTGCCTATACATTGACTTTAATTTTCCAAACTTGATCATGAAAAATAATAATTATCATCTTTAATATATTGATGCCTTGCTCGATCAGTTATGTGTAGACAAATATTTCTCTATGACAGATATTCAGTTGGGATATTTTCAGAAAATGTGAAATATAAGAATATCCCCAAGACTACTTTCGTATAAGGTACAAGCACTATAAGTTAACAATAATTCCATTGGGATTCACGAATCCTCCATAAATATTCTTAGATTTAGTGAATAGGGTTTTTAGGGATTACCTCAAAAAATTCTTAGAAGTCTTTATTAATAGTATTCTTATCTACTCCAAGAGATAGGAGGAACATGATTAGAATTTGAATATTATACTAAATACCTTATAGTTATAAATGATGTATGAAATTTACAATAAATTCTTCATCTTATTAGAAAAAAGTAACATTACTAGGGAATGTAATCAATAATAAATGTATATATGGGGATCATTTAAAAACGGTGATGATTGAAGGGTTTCTAAGACCAAAATCTATAATATAAATCTCTATTTTCTTTAGATTTTTTGGGTATTATCATCATTTTTTAGAACCCTTTCATGATTTTCAATCCCCCTAAACAATCTTAATCGGAATGGACTCATGTTTTTCTAGAATGACGAATGCCAGGAATGTTTTAAATAATTGAAGAAGATATTAATAAATTAATTTGTACTCACATTACCCACCAGTAGGGCAAGTGATTTGATCTACCATTATGCATCTAAATAGGGTTTCAGTTGTGTACTCATGAAAAATGAAAATGTCATTGCCTCTTTTTCCAGCCATATAATGATAATTAAGAATAACTACCCATCCAATAATATATAATTGTCTATTGTGATTTTCGTGCTAATAATTTGGATACGATATATATTTTGGGAGAAGGGAAAATATATATATTGGCCATAAATTCATGAAATATATATTTACACAATAATACCATAATAAGACACATCATAGTAGTTTAGATTTGATTAAATATTATGATTTTTCAATCCATTACGATCCTTTTAAGGAAAAAAATATGGCATGTGATTTGAGTAAAATGCATCCCAAAACACTATCCATGATAAATATTTTAAGGGATACAATCTTATTGGAAATAAAAAATGATATGTATAGTAATAATAAAAGGAAATTCGTCCTACCTTTCTAAAATTACTAATCATTCATAAATTATTGATAGGATCAATGAGGATACAAGATATTATGATTTGTAACATGATAAGTTAGAAAACTCTGGATTTCAAATTTTCTACAGATTGTGTTTTATTTATTATAGCCCATATATGTGTCTAATTTGAGCCAGAACTGAAGAGGTAACATCACAAAGGTGTTCATAGCTCATTATTTTATATGAATCTTGGAATCAGCAAGGTGAATTAAGATTTGATGAAACATTTCGGGTGGGATAACATAAATTGTGGGATTGTGGAGTTTGTATCTTGATGTTTAGTTATCCATAAAGTTTAGGTTGAATAAAAAAATTAAGGTAATTATGGAGCCATTTCTTATACTAGATTGGAAATGAGAAAACATTTCCATGGATTATTTCATTTTATTCTCCAGGACACATAATGGTAATAATGTTATCTGGTGGTAGTTGATCGCCATACAATGTTAGTTCATTACATTTTAATAAGGAAGAATTATCTATTTACCATATCACAATGAAATACATATGTGAAGTGGTAAGACTTAATAGATATCCACTCTTTGCTGTATCTGATCGACATATATTGTTTACCTTAAGGTTTTTAAGAAGCCTTCATCCATAATTAAATATAGAATTGAGATATGACACTAAATATCATCATCAGAATGATGTTCAGTTGAAAAGGACAATTAACTAATTAAATGATATGTTGAGATCATGTTCAATGGATTTTCAATGATATTGGGATCAACAGTATCCCCTAGTGGAGTTCTCATATAACAAGGGTTTCCATTATTTCATTCAAATGGAACACTTTGAGGCTTTATATAGGAATAGGTGTTAGACTTCATCATTTTGGGATTATTTTATAGTGGAGATAGGTATGTGACATGATATTTTTTATGAGATGATAGAATGGTTTCAAACCATTCAATTTTGTATGAAATTTGAAAATAGGTAGAAAAAGTTATTAGGAGAGAATCACCTACATGACCTAGAATTTAAGGCTATAGATAATGTGTTCCCTATTATATATCCATGTAATAAGGTCTTGAATTTAATGAATAAGGTAAATCTTAGTAAAATATTAATTTTTTACTTTTTAGTCCTTAATCCGATTGGAGAGGTGGCCTATTGATAAGAACTTCGACCTAACCTATCTCAAGTAATTGATGTGATCCATGTATCAAACTAGAGGAACTTAATACAATACACCTCATATCTACTAAATCCATAGGTGGTACCATTAGAGAATTTTATTACTTATGAGGAGTAACCTATGAGGATATTAGATTTTTGAGATAGTGTTCTACAAAACATGACAACTAACATGGTCAATGTGTTGCAATGGAACCAAAAGTTTTCAAAAGAGACTTGGATACCAAATGAGGTCACAAAAATTACCATCATTTAATTTAGTGTATTAAATGAAAATTCTATGGGTGAAACTTATAATGGGGGAATAGTTCAATGACCTAAAATTTTATAAATGAAATACCATTTTTAAGTGAATATGTATCATATTTATGTAATTTAAATATAGAAAACACATGTAACACTTAGGTTATATTAGACCACTATATTTAATATCCAATAAAAATCAATAAACTGTTAAGAATCACAACAATTGATAATATAGTTATCGAAACTTGATCATATGATTTATATATGTTATGAGTCATGATAATGTACTTTATACAAAGCCAAAAGATATGATGGCCTTAACTAGTAGGATCATACCCTATGAAGCCCATTTATAAATTCTTCATTGGGAGATATAATCCCTAATATGTTTCCTTGATTAATACAAATTTGATATGCAACAACCAAAGCACGAGAAACCCTATTTATTGTAAATGTCAATGATCATTTATAACAAAACCCAAACCCTCTTTATTGAACCACCAACATGAATCTCACCATCGTGCACCCTAAACATAAGGTGTTTTCTAGTTTAATAATGTGTTTTGAGTCTCGACAATTATAATATTAAGATGTATAATTTATTTCAAATAAATTAAGAACCATATTTATTCCTTATTATTTTTTACTTTATAAATAATTGAGAAGTGATTTTGATTAAAAAATTGATTTTAATATAAAAAAATTAAAATTTTATTTTCGGGTAACAAAAAATTTAGATTATAAAATAATAAAATTTCGAAATTAATTATATTTCAATAAAATATTATTATTAAATATTATATAAATGATAAATAATTTTTTGAAGTTAGAATGTATTTTTTATAGGTATGAAAACTGTTATTATTAAAAATACAATGCCTTTCAATAAATTAGTATTTTAATATAAATTTGTAATTACTCATATTTATATAACATTTTGATAAGGTAAATTTTAATTTTTTAATAATCATGTAAAAAATTTCCTATGGTTAATTTTACATAATTTTTAAGATAATGGAATTTTCAGATAAAAATTAAATATAGTATATGTTATGATGGGTATTATGATATCATAATGACCCAAAAGTGGTATAATATGTGAAATATAATGTATCCATCACCAAATATATATTTAACATTTTTATTATCTATTATTATGTTTATTTATTAACTTTATATACCCTTTATGAATCCTCTAAAACTTATATAGTATTGTACGGTTTTAAAATCAATTCTCTATAAATATATCTCACTTCCCCATAACCAAGGTTATTATTTTAATGTTATCAGTTAATGTCCAAAATCATAATTTATAAAACTCTTATATGGATGAAAACATATAAGAAATTGTGTAATTTATTATTTTATTGATTATATTATTGTATAGATTTCAAAAAAAATTCTTTAAATAAAAAAACTATTATCTCTTTTCATATATAATCCGAGCAAAAATCACATTCCATTTCACTAAAAACCATTGGATTATGTCTATAATCTTATATTTATTCTATATAACCCTCCCAATTTTCCCCAAAACTCTCTGGACGCCACCTAGCTTTTGGAACCACCCTCTCAATGTAATACATCATCTCCTTCTCCTTTTTATTCAAGCACCTTCTTTATGTATAACTTTTGACATCCTATTTATATTGATATAATAAGATTATCCATATCCCTTTCACATAGTTTATGTTTTAAAAGAGATAATATTACACTTTAACTCTCATTAAGACATCCCATAATTCACTCTGTACCCCAGTTATACTAACGAAATTATCATGTGATTTTCCTTGTGAAAATTTTATTCAAGAACACTTTTTTCATATGATATTTAATTTCTAATCGATCCCGATTGATTATGTTTTTACATATCCCTATCATTTAACTTAATATTTCAATTTTATTTTATACCCACTAAATCTAATCAATCACTCTCGTGATTCATTACGTACCCTATATACGCTGTTGAAATTATCCTGTAATTTTTTAATGAAAATATTTTAATCATGAACCATTTTTCCTTATTACTATTAATTAATATTTTATAACATTAGATTATATTCTTACATACCCTTATTAATATCGTTATTAGGAAAATTTTATGAGATACCCCTTTCACTATAATTAATCCCATCTATGATTCATTATGTTCCTTGTTATACTGTCAACATCATCCTTCAATTTTCTCATTCCAAACCAATGTATTGTGAATACCGACAAAATTTCAATAAAAGGGTATTAAACAAGTAAAAAATATTATTATTTTATTAGGGAAATACATGTATATATTACACTCTCATTAGTCATGGGACTAAATTTGATTAATTATGATCCTAAGTTGAATGATATATATTGCATACTTTTGGTACTTCAGGATATAAATTTGATGGGTGCACCCAAAATTATATAATTCTCCAATGAGATGGGTAATATCATACTTTCATTGGACATAGTGTATGAGATTAGGGAGTAAAAATAATCAATTATGGTACTTTTTAGACCAAATTATGATGTCTTGGAATTTATCCATGTACTATGTGTATGATATCAGGTTTAATGTTATTGTAATATTTTTATGTTTCCTTTTTATTATCATCAAATATCATGCTTCGATATTAGCATTTATTTATTTCATGCCATATATTTCCAATTGAAATTCTTACTTACTAAGATGTAATACTTTTATAATGTAATTATCTGTTTACTCACTTAATGAGATGTATACTCATAAATTCCTTTTGTATTTTACGAGGTTATCTCATGCAGTTTTAAATGATAAATGGAATATTTGAATAATGTTAATGAATTTTTCAAAAATATTTTTCGGTCCAATTTTTAGGTTGATGAACTATGTACCTAATATCCAAAAGGAACTATTATTTTATAAATTTCGGGCAGCAATAAGTGTTCTTTGACGTAATAAATCATGACATAATGTATATTAATGGTATGGTTTTTTATAATCGGAGTATGGGTGGTTCATTATTTTTTATCATCTTCTACTCCATTTCATTAACCAAGTTGTTCATTTACGTTCACCATTTAGATGATTTATGACCCTTCTTTACATATTTAAATCACTTCATTTTTTAATTAAAAAATATCCCATGTTGTTTCTACATACATTTTCGAAATTTTAATGGATTAAATTTACTTCCACAAGATTATTTATTAATGTTTTCCTGATTCTTTAATTTTTTATTATAACAATCCAAACCATGGGAATAATGGGAATCTCCAGTTTCCATTTCTAAATTTACTGCACATAGAACAATTTTTTTACAAAAACAAGAATATCTTATACATAATTCCTTTTGTAGGCTTGGATTTTATCCACCTATGAATTCATCAATTTTACATTCATGGATCATAATTAAACTAGAGACATACATTTAAAAATCGGTATGTTTTCCCCATAGGAACCAGTAAATTAATATTTCTTTTTCTTTAACTCGAGAAATTATTTCCCTATTTTTTTCAATGAATGCATGAAAATTACTTACTAAAGAATATTACCAAAAAATCATCCAATTTGGAGGATTTAATCTCCTCTAATTTTCTCACATTATTAATATGATTACACCATTTATCTTTTTCACCATCTGGGAGATAAAAATCTAGGACATGTTTTTGAAGTAGTGATCATTGAAGAATAGAAAATACTTTCTCAATGGTGTTTATCCATCACATATCCACTATTAGGTCAAAAGATATACTAAAAAGGTGGATGTTTCATCATTTACAAATCACTAACACAATATTCTATCCATTGAATATTCAGAAACTCATCTGGATTCATAGCCTGAGAATGTTGTGTTAGTATATAAGTATGATTATGCATTCCAAATCCCACAATATTTTGTTTATATGGTATAAAATCATTACATTTTCCATCTCATTTATTATTAACACAATTAATTAATGTTTTGGACATGGAATAAAAAAATCATAGTGTGATAAATAATATTCATAGTGGAATCCCCCAGAATTTGGAAAAATAATTTTTAAAATGTCCAAATCATGTAAAAATATTCTACAAAACCATAGGTTTAACCTAGTTTATTCACAATCTTGACCAAAACATTAGTATTTTATAATATACTTAGACCTATCCAAAAGGGATTCATAATATTTTCTCCACCCAATATCCAAATAATGAATAAACCCTACTCTAATACCGAATATAGTAACCCTGCCTTTTCATACATAATTATCACATCTATTTATATGAATATTCAATACCTAGCAATATGATCCACACATGAACCATGTAGGTTTAGGGACATTGAAGAATATATATATATAGTATTCTTATTTTATATGAAATCCTCAATATCTCTCACAATGATATTCCCTTATAGTACACTTTATAAGAATACCGAATAAAACCATTCTTCATAACACGGAGAAAGGAAACATAAGAATGCGTGATATTAAATTCCCAATAGGGGTATTTAGGGTAGATATAATTAATTGACCATATAATATAATTTTATAATCATAATGGTATGAGACCAGGAAATAAAATACCAATATCTCCCCTAATATAATAGTGGACATAAAAATTAGTTCTAACAAACCATTATTCACATACATGGATATTATATCCTTTTTGCAGAATACAAAATACATTACATAAATACACACCCAAATACTATATTAGTTTAATGTCTTTTGAAACTAGGAAACATAGACAACTAGTTCTTATAACATCTATATCATATCTTGGTTTTTCCTTCATAACTAGAACCCCTTTTCACACTTCTTACATAATACCCTTCTTCATATCCAGGGGAAAGGAAACATCAAAAGGGGTGAGCTCAAATGCTGAGTAAGGAAAATCAAGGGAGATATGAATCAAATAAAAATCATAAAAAATAAGAACACAATAATAAAAAATGGTTTTCTACATTTCTAAGATAATGAAATCATGTCGTGGAATAAATAACAATAGTTCACAAAGAATCAAAGAACATATTCCTAAAAGGAGTAACATAAGACATGGAATTTTTTGTATATAAATAATCACAGAAAATATTTTCATATTAGTTAGAGATCGTTTCTAAGACCATTATATATGAAAAATTCCATTACTAAACAAAGTTCAATCTTCATTCAATCCTTGTATTATTGAACTGGGTTTACTTCTTATTTCATGCATGTATTACTGAATTGAGATAATTTCCCATTATATTCCTATATATCTCATGAGATATAAATATTTTCCCAATTCATTTTATGTATATATAGTTACCTACCATTTCATAATGAAATCATTCTTATGTGTGCCACAAAAAGAGAAACCATTCATCGTAGCATAACCCAATGAATAATATGGGTTTCTTAAACATTATTCCACCATATAAAACTCATTTTAACATAAATTTATTTCATAATTAAAATTGTAGAATAAACATAATCAAATAGTATGAATAATAGGGATAGTATACTTGAAACAAAATCATATTAAATAATTCCATCTTACATGGAAAATAATTTTGATTGGACAATGGAAATTAAATTTTAAGGAAAATATCATTTCTTCTTCAATAACATCTTCATTTCTAAAAATTACACACACTTTTATAAGAAAATAATTTCATTAAAAATAACCTTAATATAATATAAAGTGTACTTTATGGAAATAAATAATTATTAAAATGTAAAAAATACAATCATTTTGTATATGTTAAAATAAAACTTTATTCTAATGATTTTGTTAGATAAGTAAAAAATTTACCTCTTATCGAAAAAGAAAACATATTACATTCATTCAAGTTAATAAAAATTTACCAATGTAAGAAAAATTTAATTAAATAATTATATAATAATATAAATATTATTTTGGAATATAGTTTCAGTAAACATGGACATGGATGATAAATATACCCCAGTAAATACTAACATATAAACAATCTTTGATAATATTGATATTGAAAAATTATCCCATAAAATTGGTCTAATTTATTTTTAATGTATCTAACCATCATGTATAATTATTTAAATATTTTAATTAACTTATTACGAAATCATATTCATTTTTTTGATATCATATATGATCATATTATAACCCATTTATTAACAACACATCGTTATTACTCTTCTTTAGGGTGTTATATGCTGCATATTTTGCTGTATAAATCCAAACTTTTTCTCATGTGATTCTTTTATATCATTTATAGATTTATAATAATGTAATATATGTCATATGTGTTCATTTTATACATTTATAAAATCATGTAATAAATGAGATCGGGGAGAATGAATCATATCACATTCTGGAGATGGTTGGTTGTACGTACGCACGAGAAATGATATCATTATTTTATATATCAAATGGTATAAAAGTGGATGGTATAAATATTTTTATAGAATAAATTTCTTTTCATAAAAATCATTTATATTTATTTTTCCATCATTATACCCATCCATATAAACTGGGGGTGAAAAATATATTACACCACAACATGGAGATAGTAACATGTACATCTATGCGTGTTGTGATTTCATTATTTGTAGTATGGATTGAAGGTTGAATAAGGTTGTTAAACTATATTAAAAACATATCAGTATATATTTTATATGAAATTTATTTCTCTATAATAGAAAAAACACATAAAGATGAAGTAGAAGAGGAAACAATTTAAAAAAAATCAGTATAGGAGATTACCACTTCTTCGACAATCTCACTTTGGATCTCTAGTTAAAGGAATTAGATTTGGACTTTTGAGAAGAAAAAAACTCTATAATGTGACTAGTGAATATGATAATTGAGATGGGAAGGGTATTCATGAGCTTAAAGGATCAAAGTGATGTGAATAACTGATGGAGGAAGTTTCTTTTTATAATTGATGTGAGGGGCACTTTATGAATATCTAAAAATATTAACTTAATATAAAATAAATTCTCATCCAAATACCTCCAAAATTTAATATTTTAGAATATTTTATGATATATGGTTAAAATCTCATAAACTAATAAAATTTAGACAAATTTTCTTTCTATTTATACCACATCATTTTAATTGACCTGTAGTTATTATATTTTAATTTTAACCAAGGTAACAAATGTTTTAATATTAAAAGAGTGAAATTTTGAGTAATTTAGTGTCAATTAAAAAATAAATGAGACCAAAAAAATAGTTTCTACCATTTAATAATTATTTTATATTTTTAATCATATATTATAATTTTTAAATTATTTAATAAAACATTTTTTTCACAATATATCAATAATGCCAATTTTGAAACTATTCATTTCTTGGATTTTTAGAAATATCAAGATGATATATTAACCTTAAAAAAATTTATTATATACATATGGGGTAAATTTGATCTATAAAATTCATTGGAAATGATAATTATCCCAAATTATATTTAATTTAAAAGTTTTATTAACATTAATTTAATATTTCCATTAATAAAATAATTACTACATCACTTTTGTGTAATTATTAAATATACATATTTTTGGGTAAAAATAAAAAATAAAAAACAATGATCAATAAAAATCTTATAGATTTTATAGGAATATTTATAGTCAAATATTTCTTCAAAAAAGGTACATTAAAAAATTATATTTATTAAAACACTAATGTGAGAACTTTTACGTCACTTTATGTAACATATTATAAGTGTCTTAATATATTCCCTGTCGATCCAAATGGAAAATAAAAAGACTGAAGAATTATTATGGTCAAGATAAACTCTTCCAATTAAATTTTTTTAATTATTGTGTTCATCCAATGGTTATTATTATTTTAATTTTAATTATTTTATTCATTTTTCATCAATTAAATAATTTTGGCATCATTATTGTAAAATCCATTAAGGTATATATTTATTTCTTAAATATTAAAAATAAATAACCATGATAAATAAAAAAATTTATATTTATAATGAGTATTTATAGTGGAATTTATCTTATGTATATCGTTACATTAAAAATTAAATAGTTGTTAAAAATTGAGTAATACATAATTAACTTTTATATAAATTAAATATATTAAATGTCTTAATCATAACAAACTAACTTCTACAGAATAGAATTTAGACCCAATGATGATTTAAGTAAAAAAACTCATCAAATGATATTAGTACAAGTTTTATTATAATTTTATTATATAATTTTTACATGAAATTACAAAATTTACCTTTTTACAGTGTTAATAAAAATTATTAAAATTACTATTCATAATGACCAAAAATAAAAAAGGAAACTATTAAAATAATTTTAACCCACTGATTCCTATTATGTAATAAATTTTTCATATATCAATACACATAATTTTAAGTAACTAAATTAAATTTAATCCCATTTTTAGAATGAGAAAACATATTTAAAAAGTTAAAACATGAAAAAGATTGAAACATTTCTACAGCAAAATTCATTGGATAATTAATTCCAATGACCTAAATTATATTAAATGATAAAATGATAAAATATATATACTTTAAACACATTGAAATATGTAATTTAACCCTATAATTAAATTTTTAAAAAGTAGTTTTCAATAAAAGGCATTATTTTTTACTATTCATCAAAACGAGAAACTTGTGAGAAAAATAAAAAAACAAAGTAAATTACGATACATCAATTTAAATTAATTAGTTTATTTTTTCAAATAGAATTTAATAAATATTAAAAAATAGATTCAAAATTGGTATACAATCACAAGGAAGAAAAAATATATTTTTTTTGAAAAATATCTCTTTTATCCGCAAAATTGATTTTGTTCTTATATCATGTCTAGAAAACATATAAGATAATTTTTAAACATTATATTGAATATATTAAATATATATATAATTAATAAAATATATAAAGGCTTATTTTATTGTTTTATAAACTCACTTATTTGCATTTAAATAGTATTTTAGAAAAACATTTCCATATATTAAAACAGGGTTTTATATTAATTTACAAATAATATCTCACCAAAGAATCAATTATATATACAAGTGTAAAACATATTTTCTTAATATTGTTAATACTATTGATTACTGCCATTATAATAGCTATATTACAATGTAACATAATAATATTTATTAGTTTGCTTAAACTCAGTCTTCCTTGAAATGCAATATATCAAAAGATATTGAAATTATGTATAGCACAATCCAAGAATATTGTTGTGAATACCATAAGATTATACAATGATACATTGAGGGAAAACTTATCTAGGTTTATTATACAACACAAGACATCAATGATATTTTAAAAAATATATCTCATAAAAATATAAGGGAATTACATTATAGGCCCCATAAAATTAAATTCTCCCTAGAAATTTATCTAGGTTCTAAAAGGATTAATACTTTAAAGTAGATTCCATAGAAAAACATTTTGTAAAAGTGATTACTAGACATTACTTTTAAAAAGGAATATTAGAAATGTAATATTTTCTTGTAGTAACTTATAACTATGTTTCCACATATGAGAACATAAGAGGAAAGAATAAACATCGATATGTAAGAGAAATACAACTATAAAGTTAATAAGTAGAGTGATAGATATCATTGTCTGGAGAAATTATACAATAAAAAATCCATAAATATGTAATGACCTTGGGAAAGATTTTATTTATCTGATAAGAAGATACATGCATAACATTTTTCTCAAGATCTTTTCCCTAATGTTGACAATTTTTTCAAGAGAAAAAAACAAACATGATTTCAGTATAATCTCACAGTTGGTTTTTCCATGAACAATTTCAGCTATATCTATTATTCAATGAAATGAATTTGAATTTTACATTCATGAAGCATTTGACGATCATATGATCCATAAATATAATGATTGGTCATTTCATATGACTTTATCACAACAAATTTTTGAATAAGTTGTCAAATATTTATATGTCCACCTATGGTAAGATAATTATTTATTTTAAAAAACATCATCTAATGATTTACATAAACATTCCATAAATTGACAACCTTACAACCCTTTAGAAAGATTAAAATCTAATTCATTATAAAGAGGATAACTAACTCATATTAACCTTTATACCCCACATATCATAAGATATCACTTGTTGGTCTAATTCCAAACATTTGAATTCCTTCATAATCTATACTTTTAAAACATTGTAATAAACTAATTTAACATACATCCTTATTGAAAATATCCATGTTTAGTTATTCATATTTCCCAAAATATATAAACATCATCCATGATGGTATAAACCACATTTCAAAAAATATATAATTAGTTATGAGGAAATAATAACCATCAAATTAACATATTCATGTTCAATATATCCTTATTCAAATATCTTTATCTAAAAATCATGCACATATTAATTGTTATCCTCCCTTTGTGATTTTATTTTCTAATAATATCACCTTATTATATCATTCACATTTGAGGGTGACTAGAACCATTCAACATATAATCTTAAATAAATAAGGAAATCCATTTTTGACCAGTAAATATATATTTCATTATTCCATAATACCATAAAATTTATTCATCAACATTATTCTGGAATCCCATTACATAAACACTCAATCATTCCACCACATTGTTGTCACACTATACATAAAAAATAGTGATCAGTTGTTATTTTCATTATTATTTGGACTTAAGTGTTTTCCGATGTCAATCATCATCGGGAACCCTTGTATTTGGTCGTTAGTTAGCATAATTCCCTATTACATTTCTCTTTTAGTATTAATGTGTGGGAGGTTCATTCTATGTATCTATTTTTATATTTTAATAATTTGTTTCCTTTTTTCCATTACATCGACACCCAAATTCTCTATGTCCTTATTTTCAAAACTTACAAATCATTTACTAGTCCCTTTAAGAAAATATATACCATTCTTCTTTCTATACATTAAGAAAAATGAAACAGTCATCGTTTTCTCATAATACTTTTGATATTTTCCCTTTAACTCCATCATCTATTTATTTCTTAAACCATGATATTTATATGTAACAACAAATTATAATTATTGCTTGATATCACAAAAAATAATCTCTTCATATATACTAAAGTCACTTATGGATAATTCCCTTCGAAGAATTAGTTTTTATCCACTAGAGAGTTGATTGACCTTACATTCCAGTTGGATGATACTTCTACAAGTGTACCTTGCATGTCTTTTCAAATATTCTGCATATGAACCAAAAAATTCATAATCCCTTTTTGTAAGCTCAAGGAATTACATTTTCATATTCTTATAAAGAATAAAATGAATGCACATATTAAAAAATAAGTTCCTCAACTCATCCCATCCAATGGATTCAATTTCATCTTTCTTACTTGGATTCATGATTAGGGTCCACCAGCGGTCCACATCTCCTTCTAAACCATAAAAAGCCAAAAGAAATATTTTATGTTTCAAATAGTAAAGTATAGAAAAAATATTTTCAATGGTACTGATCCATTGTTAAAAAATAGGTCGATCAGAAGAGCCGCTGAATGAATTTTGATGCTTCCTCATTAAGGGTTCAATATAAATGTATTCCCTTATATTACCATTTAGTAGTCTATATTTATTCATAGCTTGAGTTAATATAATGATAAGTTGTTTCATTCAGATCCAATAGAATTTTGTTATTCAAGAGGCCATTCATTTCATTTCTCAATGAATTAATCAATAAAATGTTTACTTAGGATTCCATACATTTCCTAAAACTGAAAAAAGAATATTGTGAGAGGAAAAAATCATACTAGAGAAACAATATTATCAAGGGAAGTAAATTCACCCTCATAAATCATAGGTTAAATCCTAGTTTAACCATGATCATTACTAAAATTAAAGGATTTTAACCTATAATTTGACATATCCTTTGAGACATACCTATAAATATCCCTTGAAATATATCTAGGGATCTCAAAAAAGTTTTCTCATCCTACATTCCAAAGGATAACTAAACCATCACTCTAATACTAACACAAATGTCCCAAGATTTGCGTACATGGATATTATATCCTTTTACAGAACACAACAAAATCACACATAAAGATCTTATTATTTTAGTGTCATTGGAAACTGGTAAACACAAAAAAATGGTTCATTAAACATCTACATCATCTCTTCCTTTTTTACTTCATAACTAGAACACATTTTTAACAAATCTTACTTAATACCCTTCTTCACATCTTAGGGAGAATAATCTTAAACAGGGATGAAATCAGATCCTCAACAATGGTAAATGAGGGAGAAATAAATCATATCATAATAATAATACATATTAACATAATAATATAAAATTTCATCTTGCATATAATATATCATGATATAATACTACGAAATATATCATAATAGTTCATAAATAATCTATGACAATATTCCCAAAGGGAATAACATAATACATGGAAATTATTTAATACACATATGAATAGAAAACCATTTCATATTAGTCAAGTCTCAATGCCAATACAATTATTATAGAAAAATTATTTTACTTAACAATGTTCAATACACATTTTAGCCCTACATTATTGAACCATGTTTACATTCCATTCCAACGCTGAATTACTGAACCATGATAATATCCCATTCCATTCTAGTCTATCTCAAGAGATATAAACTATTACCCAATACATTGGAGGTAGATATATTTATCACCTATCTCATAATGAAATATTTGTTATATATGCCACAAAACATAAATCATTCATCACAACATAACCCCAAGAATAAAATTAGTTTCTTTAGCATCATTACATCAAAACATAATCCAATTAAAACAAATGGATTTCATAAATATCATTCCAGCAAAAACATAATCAAACCATAGGGATAATAGGTATATTATACTTGAAACAAAACCTTATTATATAATGACTTCTTAGTTGGAATTTTTTTTCATAGAACACTTGAAATTAATTCTTCAGTAAAATATCATTTCTTTTTTATTAAAAATTAATTTTCTCAGAATGACAAACAATTTTAAAATAAATTAATTTCTTTTAAAATAACCTTGAAGTCCTATAAATTAAAAATCATGGGAATATGGATTTATGAAAATTTAAAAATCTCTACATTCTATATAAGTTAACAGAAAAAATTCTTCACATACTTTTTCTTTATAAAGGAAAAAAGTACCTCATACTGAAAAAGATAATATATTAATTTCAAACTAGTCAATAAAAATTCACCAATGAGTAATATACACTTTAAAAAAATTTATATGAATATGAAGAATTTTTAGGAATCCATTTTGAGTAAACATGGAAATGTATAATAAATACGCCTTAGTAAATACATACATATAAAAAATCGCAGATAATAATGAGATTGTGAAATTTTCCCATATCTTTGGTCTGATTTCCATTGTATGTATCTGAACCTCATGTATAAAAATTTAAATAAATTAATTAACTTTTTCCATATTCATATTCATTTTTATGATATCGTATATGTTCATATTATCATATATTTGTTAAAAACATTTTATTTTTACTCTTCTTTATGCCATTATTTGATGCATGTCATGTCTTATAAAATCCAGTTATTCTTCATTGATTTCATTATATATAATTTCTATAATTATAATAATGTAATATATATCACATTTTTTAGTTCTGTTAGTTTATATGATAATTTTTTAATTGATATCATGAATAATTAATCACATCGCGTCATGGAGACGGTAGGCTGCATGTACGCACGAGCGATGATATCATTCCCTTAATTATGAATTGGTATGAAAGTGGATGTTATATATATTATTATAGAATAAATATAATTTTATAATAATAATATAATTTTATTATCTAAATCATTATACCAATCCAATTACTGTGGTGGTGAAAAACATATGACACCACGACATAGAGAGAGTAAGTTGTAATACAAACACATTATAATTTCCTTTTTTATAGGATTAATTACTGCATAATATGTTTATTACATAATAATAATAAAATCATCGTATATTATTGATACTATATTTCTTACTTTATAATGTAAAAAACACCTTAATATTATATATTATAAGAAATAATTTTGAAGGAAATGGTAGATGAGATTACATCTTCTTTGATGAGAACCATGTAGATCTCCAATTAATGGCACAAGAGTTGGTATTATTATAATAAAAAATACTATAGAATATTATTAGGGTAGTTTATAAAAGAAATGAGTAGGGTATGACCTATTTTTAATGCTCATGGTGAATTCAAGAAGTGAGGGAGGAAGTTCCCTTTTATAATTGAGGTGAGCGGAACTTTTGGAATCTCCAAAAAAAATAATTAATAATAAAATAAAAGCCCATAAAAACCTCAAAAATGTCATATTTTATAAGATAATATGATAAAGGGCTGTAATATCATCAACTAATAAATTTTATTTGATTTTTTCATTCAATTTATTTTAATTTTAACTAACCCTTAATTATTCTAATTTAATTTTAACCATGGTGACACATGTTTCAATATTGGAAGGGAATTTTTTTATTAATGTTCTATCAATTATTGAATAAATGTAACATATATAATAGTTTCAAAAATCTAATAATTATTTTATATTTTCAAAAATATTTTATGATTTTTCAATAATTTAATAAAACATTATTTTTACAAAATATCAATAGGGTGAATTTTGACACTAATAAATTCATGGTTTTTTAGATATATAATGATAATATGTTCAACTATAACCTATATTTTTTTTATATACTTAATGGGTCATGTTCGTCTAGAAAATACATTTGAAATATTAATTATATGAAATTATTTGTAATTTAATATTTTAATTAACATTAAGTTGATATTTCCGTTAATAAAATAATTACACCATCAGTTTTGTGTAATTGATTAATATACTTATATGTTGGGTACAGATTATAAATAAAATACCATGATGAAAATAATTCTATGGTATTTCGAATGAATATTTATATTCAAATCTATCATCTGAAATACCCTGTTATAAAAATGTCATATTTGTTAAAACATGAATGTGACAACATTAACATCACTTGAAATAAAATAATATAAGTTACATTGTCATTTCCATGTGGTTAGAAATGGCCAATAAGTCGACCCTTGGATTATTATGGTCTATATTTACTCTATTAATAATATTTATTCATGTTTTTGGACTTTTAATAGTCATCGTTATTTTAATTATAATTTATTCATTTATTTTTCAGAAATAATATAATTTATGCATCATCGTTGTATAAGATTATAAGGTAATTATTTATTTTCTAAAATTTGAAAACATATTACAATAAAAAATAAAAATATATCCTCTTTAAAATGATAATTTATAGTCACATTTAGCGTCTTTATAACCATATATTAAAATGACATGGTTATTAAAATTTTGGTAAGGCATATTTAACTTTTCTTTAAATAAAATGTATAAAATGTCATAATATCATCCACGTGTCTTCAAAATGATACCATTTAGAACTAAGGATGATTTAGGTTAAAAAATAATCATCCCATGTTATTAGGAAAAGTGTTGGGTAAATTTTAAAATATTATTTTTACCCTTGATTAACTAATTTACATTTTTACCGTATCAATAAAAATTACTGAAGTTGCTATTCATAATGCAGAAAAATTAAGGGAATATATTTACATAATTTGGACCCAATAATTCAAATTGTGGAATAAATTTTATAAATTTCAAAACATATATATTTTATTAATTAATTTAAAATTATTTCCATTGTTAGAATAAGAAAACTTGTTTTAAAAGTTAAAACCTTCAAATGATTGAAATGTTTTTACATTTAAATTTAATGTAAAACTATATCCAATGACCAAAATTATATTAAATGATATATATAATATATTTATAACTTAAAACCATTAAAATATATAATTTATTTCCATAAATTAAATTTATTAAAAAGTAGTTTTCAATTAAAATTTTTTATTTTTTATTATCCATCGAAACTTGAAAATCATCTAAAAACTACAAAAAAATAACCACTTTAAATTTTGATACAATATGTTCAAGTAAAAATTTTATTATTTCAAATTTAATACAAAAAAGATAAAAAAATAGTTAAATCCCTTGTGCCAACAAAAGGTGGAAAAATGCTTTTTTTAATACATCATTTTTCCAGAAAATTGAATTGGTTATTATATATGACTAGAAGACCTATAAGATGAATATAAAAAAATATATTGAACATATTACATATATATTTCATTAATATAATCCATTTATAAAGATAATGTTATTTTATAAACTAACTTATTTGAATTTAAATAGATTTTTTGAAAAACATTTATTTTATTTTAAAGGGTCTTATTTTCATTTATTATTAATTTATCACCAAAGAATTAGTTATAAATGTGTGTGTAAAGAATATCTTCATAATTAATTTATTAAATTTCATACTCACCATTATAATGGATAGTTTATAATTAAATTCAATAATATTTATTAGTTTTTTTAAACTCGGTCTTGCGTGAAAGGAAATCTATCCAAAGAACTTGTAATTGTGTGTCACACAAGCCAAGAACAGTGTTGCATATACATATACCTAAGAAGTTATTGATTGTAGCATAAGTACATCTTGGGAAAACATACAACACAATCAATAAAATAAATTTAAAAAATATATGTCTCTTTTATTAAAATTTGAGGGTGTTATATTATTTATCGAACCAAACATTAGCCTTTGAAAATAACTCAGTAAGTAGAATTAGAACTCATTATAACTCAATTAGGAACCAAAATTACATGTCATAAATGTTTTTTTAATTATAATAATTTTATAAAACATTTCATATGTCATGTTTCATTACTAAGACAATCAGATAAGACACCAATAACTATTTCTCATTATGGCACAAGCACATCGACTTGTGTTTTAGAACAGATCAAGAACTTTGGTAAATTTTCCATTACAAATCAAGCACATAAACTTTTCTAACATAAATATCTTAAGAGATAGTATATATTACCCAATTAATTTTATAATTATATAGTTCCTACATATAACATAATTAAAATCATATATATGTGCACCCCATGATCATAAAACAATCATTATATTTGAACCCATGAAAAGAAATTTGTATAATAAATATTTCATTATATCATAAACCACGAAAACATGTTTCAAAAACATTTTTCCTAATAATAATAATCCATCTAGATAAATAATAATGTTGGTATCTTTGTTTCATAACCCAAATAAATCATAAATTTTATTAAGATTTATTGTCATTGATGAATAGAGATACCATTAAAAGATAATTAAATCCTTCCTGAGGAAATTACCTAGTAAAATTTTAAAATTACTTTTAAAAGTTCTATAAATTGAACATGTATTAATGAAACTATTTCTTTGAAAAGAAACTTATAAAAATTTAATCTAATACTAAAATCATTTTGGTATCACAGATGTATGAATTTTCATTTAGATTATATATAATAAAACAAAAAATTACATTCACATTTTTCATAAAAAATCAAAAATTACATCAATTATAAAAGGACCTGAAGATTAATTTTAGTTTTTTCTATAAAAAATTCAATATTTAAACATTATTTTAAAAATAATACGATAAAATTTAAATTATTATTTAAAAAAATTACAATATATTTATATTAAATGGAATGATTTTATACTACAATGAGAAATAAAGTCTATTTTCCATAATACAATATTTTGATCTCTTTAATAATTAATAGGAGAAGAAATGAAATGAAACTATAAAATATAATGAAATAATTAGAGTATAATAAAATTAATGGTATTTATCATATATGAATCATATAATTTTTTTAATGTAAATCCATTTATAATCAATCCCATTTAAGATAGGATTGAAACCTAAATCTCATACGCAAAATCTCTCATTTCTGAATTCATGTAAAAACCTCCTATATAATAAATAATAAGTTGTCATACTTTAATTCTAAAAATATATTTAAATATATAATAACATGTATGCTTTTTTTATGACATCTTATCACCTGTTTATTCATAATTTTTTATTAAAATAACCCTTTTGGGTGATAACTACATCATCTTCCAAGAATGTATCAGTTTGGAAGTCATGGTCCCTGTTCATTATTCATGGTACCATAATTTTAAAAAATTGAATAATATAATAAACCTAATATATATTAATTATATATTTATTTTTAATATTTCATTAAAAAATAGATAGAAAAATGAATTATCATATTCTTAGAGACGATAGGTCTTATGTATGCATGAACAATGTTTCTATTTTCTGGTAGATGAAATGAAATATTGTTAATAATAATTTTTTCATATATATCATATATTTTCGTCAAATACATCCACATTACCATACTATTAATATATTAAAAAAATGAATCACATTACTTCATGGATGTGGTTGTTCACAAACACAGATGAGAGATGTTATAGTTTCCCAATAGATTGTATGGTAAGATTTTTTTCATGTTATTTTCATTAAAGAAGTATAATTATGAAATAAATATAACATATAAACATTAAACTCATCATATTACCCCTTAATAAAAATATTGTTAGGAAAAATGATTTGTATCACTTTGTGAATATGGTAAGTTATACATTCGCGTGGGTGATGCTTTGACTTCATGATTGATTGGGAAATTGGTGTATAATGGTGTTTTCATTAAAATAATTAAATTTCATAATATAGAGGATTTTTTTGTTATTATTTTATTAATATTACCATATATTTATTTGAGTAAAATATTATTAGAAAAGAAAGTGATTGTTTAAGATGATTACCTCTTCTGGGAAATAAATTCTTTAGATCTTCACTAAGGATCACCGTGTTGTTCTTTTGAGAAGACCAAAACCTATAAAATGTGGTTATCGAAGATTATAATATAATTTCTTTGATTATGGTTGAGATATATGCCTTAATTTTATGTGATGAAGTCAAAGGATAGGTTCCCTTTTATAAGAGATAGGAGGGGCTCTCCAGGGATTTCGTAAGATACTAAAATATATTTAAGTTAATCTAAATACAAATGGTAAAATGTGGGGTATAAATGCAAGATAGATGAAATATTAAACCATTTCATACACCTGTTTTATTATTTTAATATTTTTATGATTTTATGTGATTTATTAAAATAGTTATCACATAAAATATCATTATTATTCACATAATTTGATGAGAAAGGTATAAAAAGAATGTTTTTATTTAAATATCAACTTCTAACACAACAATAATATATTATATTCACCTATAATATTATTGGAAGACATTAACACAAAAAAATAATTGATCATTTAATATTTTTAAAATAATTTGTTTTATTTTGTATTAATTGATGAAATTTTGTATAAGTAGATCATAAGAAACTAGGGTTATTGTTTAATTAATAAAAACTAAAAAATAAATTTATATCATGAAAAAAAATAATTATGATCATTTTATAAACTTATATTTATTATGAACATACATCATTCCCTTTTAGGACACATAAGTTATATTAAAATCAAAGAGAGTGAAATTATGTAACTTTTATTGATTGAAATTATATATAAGTTATTTTTGTGGAAAATTTTCTATTAAACTATGAAAATTCCATCATATGGTGATAATTGTTGGATTAAATTCATAAAATAATAATTATGATGAAATGTTATAGACTTATCACTTATTTTGAATCTATATTTACCTTATTGAAACTTACCAAGGTGAAACATTTGACTATGGTTACTATTTATAACGACAAAAAATAAAATGGGCATATTTAAATTAATTTATCCTCATTAATTAAAATATTTAATTAATTTATTACAATTAAATACATATAAAATAAAAAAAATTAATTTTAACATAATTACCTAAATTGTGACAAAAAATTCTTTTTAGAGGAAATTACATTTTTTATCATAATACTAGAATAATTCTTATAATATTATAAAAAATATATTTATAGAATTTTTGAAACATTTGATCAAGTAAAAAATATTGAAAATTGATTATCATTTTCCCCAGTAAGGATTAATTTTATTCATTGATACAAAATACATTATTCACATAAAATGAAATATTTTGAAAAAACATATCTTTGGTAGAAAATATATTTTAAAATCTAATCATATGGT
Organism: Viscum album; assembly: GCA_963277665.1. NCBI lineage: Eukaryota > Viridiplantae > Streptophyta > Magnoliopsida > Santalales > Viscaceae > Viscum > Viscum album. The sequence continues at coordinate 310,171,623 of OY728158.1, forward strand.
AATTAATTAATTAATTTTATAAATTTGTGGTTCATATATTTTTCCTATTTTATTTTCTAAAATTAATATCCTCTAATCAAACAGTTAGGTGATAATATTTTAATAATGTTACATGGTTCTTATAAACACATCGGTGTGTATAATGCAATAAATCGAAGAAAGGAACTATTTAAATATAATTATTTCTTAAAAAATCCAGGTTTAAAAATAATGGTGGATATTATCTAATGCATTGAAATATATAAGGTTTATCACCAAATGTTTCTCATATTATATGTCAAGGTAACTAAACTATTCTTTGATACCAAATATAGTAACCCCTATATTTTGTACAAAAATATAAAATCTTTTTTGTTGAATATCAATAATAACATTAACATATTCCCTAGAATAGTGTACGTATAGTGTCTTTGGAAATTTTGATACATAAATATCATATTCATAATTGATATGCATCATCTCCAACTATTTTATTAAAAACATTAACCCTTTTTAGAAAATCATATTTAAAATCTATATTCATACCCAAGGGAAATGAAACATAATAAAGGGTGACCTTTGATGATTAGTAAGGTTTTGGAAGAGATATATGAGTGATCAAATAGCATAATCAGAAGGGTATAATTACATGAGAATAATATTTGAAAATATGTACACATAATATCACATATACTAATTATAAATCATGGAATAGTTTTTAGCAATTTATAATACATGAATCATAAAGGATTAAGACCACCTAATCCATAAAAGAGTATCCATGAAAAAATACATTCTTTGGTGGAATACACATAATCATTGAAATTCATTCACTTAGTCAAGGATTGGTACTAATTCTTTCATTGTTTATTATGTTCATAACCTATTTCATCATATCATTAGTCAATTTTCACTCCAAGAATATCTTATTGGACAAAGTCCCATCTTGAACGCAGTCCACTTTCCATTTTAATCCTATTATAACATGAGTTATTTTTCATTTAAAAATACAATGGAGGGATATACAATTTTAATACTAGCCATCAAATAATCATAATCAAAACCTAATATTTCAATAAATCACAACCCATTAAAAAAATTGGTTTCAAAAAAAATTCTACAATTCATCAAACCATAACTAATTGAAAATAATTGGCTTCAAAAAAAATATTATCATTATAATCATAAAAAATCTATAAAAATAATTGGGATCGTATTTTTTGAATTATATTCCTGGTAATTTATATGAAACATCCAATTATTTTTTTCATAAAAGAAAATGACTTTGAATGATCTATGAAACATTTCATTAGAAAAAAAATCCGTTTTGAAACTACATCCTTAAAATCTAAAAATTTACAAAATATTATAGAAAAATTTTCATTTAAAAGATCAATTGAAACATGTATAGGATGATTCAAATTTTAGAGTCGTCATTAAGGAGGGGAAATCTATTTATTTCATATATATTATAGTATAGATTCCTTCAACATTTCCTGTAACATTTCCAAAGTGTGTAATTCATTAAAATAAAGATGATTCATTTTATGATTTTTTTAAAAATTAAATCATGAAATGAAATATATTCATAAAAAATATGATAATATTTAAATCATTATAGCTAAATTTTTTATAAAACATGATCATGGGAGAAATATTTTATATCAAATATTGAAATAATGTAATTCTTCCTTAAAAGCATTCTTTCAGTCTCTTGAGTACATAATGATAGAAAATTGAAATAAATAACACGTAATATATAGATATATCCTTAGGATAAGATAGTTCATGATAATTTTTGAGAGGTAGATCATGAAATATCACCATGAAAATATTTATCGGAAATAATCCACTTATAAAATGAGATTGTAAAATAAGACTCTTACATCAAGATTTACTTTCTTCATAATATTTCTATTCTCTTGTAAAATAAATTAAAATATATTTTAATTATATAGTAAAATCATATACGTACCTATAATATTATATATTTTTCACTTATTACATATCAGAAACCATTTTTTAATAATTATGTATTATAATGGTGGTGTCTAGGAGTTAATTTTTTCATTTTTCACGAGGTTTTATGTTTGGCAGTTCCAGAATATATTGTTTTATCATAGTTAAATCATCTCCAAATTGTTAATAATGGTGTATAAATCTTATATATTCACTAAATATAAATATTTATATATATAATATAGAGATATAAAATTGAATTAAACTGTTCATGGAGATATTAGGTCATATATACGCTGCACCACTATTATCATTTTACAATGGATGGAATTAAATATAAGTATATAAGAGATATCCTTTATAAGATCATTTTTATATCACATATATCATATATACTAATTAAAAATATCTTTATAATCAACTATGAGATATATAAATGAATACTGAATCATAGTACTTCATAGAAGTGGTAGTCCACATATACACGTGAGTGACATTATCACTTTCCAATGGATGGGAAGAAGGTGAATTATGATTGTTGAATCATCACAAAAAAAACTATATTAAAGATAGTTATGTCACTATATTATAATGGATCAAAATGTATTTATATGATTTAAAGGAAGAAATATAATTGAAAATTATCAGTTAATTGTTATTCATGTTTATTCAGAAACAAGTTTCATATTACACTATAAGCCATAAAGGGAATATATTTTTGAAATTTGAGAAGCTCCTGGATGTGGTGAAGGAGTAAAAGGAGGTATTATAATAAGATTTGGATGAACTGTAATGTAATTAAATAAATTTTATAAATTAAATTCCATTTTATGTGATTAACTTCCTTATGTAATGTAGTTATATAAAACACATGCACTACTTTAGATATTACAAAGGATCATAATATATATATATATATAATACTTTTAATACCTTTAAAAATTATTAATATATCCATTTTATATCTATACTTCATATTATTATATATTAAGTCATTTAATAATATATAATTGACAATGACAAATGATGTGATTCCCTTAACCAGTTTGATCATATCCTACAATGCTCATTTATAGATGCTTCGGAGGGAGATGACATAACTGGTAATTTCCCATTACAAAGCCTAATATTCATTCCAACAACTAAATATCAAGAGAACACTTTCATGGGTGAAGTTCAATATTTCGAGATCTAATCCCAAACAATTATTACTAAACTACCCCATGAACGAACTTGTATTACTCACCTTACACATATAGAATACGTAGGTTTAATATGGGGATATGTATCTAGCCTAGTAACATTAATTTTTATTTTCCATTATTAATGAAATATTAATTATATTTATCCATTTTTTTATTATTACATTATTAATGATTATATAATGTGTTTCATAAAATTATAATTTGAAATGAATAAATCACAAATATATTTTTGAAAAATATAAACACTTTATTAATGAATTATTTTCATCATTTGAAAAAAAAATTAAATATATTTTATTTTTATAAAATATTCCTATTAAATAAAATTTATTTATATATTGTTGATATTATTATTTAATTAAGTCCAATTTTATTTTTATAAGGGTCAAAACATTATCAGTATCATAAAATATATTATTTTTCAGTATATATAGGTTTTTAATCAAATATAAAAATCAACATATTTAGGAAATTATTTTTAAAAAATAAGTATTATTTTTGAATTCATCCAATAAAAATTATCTAATTGTTATTTTATAAAAATTTAAACCATAATCAACTTTTTGGTAAAAATTACATATTATATAAATATATGGTCTATATTATTCCATCATAATAGCCTAAAATTTGGTTAATAAATTCTGTAAGGAGTATCAATGGCCAATATTATGATTCCAAATAAAATAATTTTCTTTAAATTTATTTGATTAATTTTTTAACCCATTAATGAATAATCCATGACCTATATTGTACATTAAGGTTTTAAAAACAGTTCATTAGGAACATTACTCACTACCACATCACCAATGGTATTATTTTAAGAATATTGGTTCTCTTTATAATAAAATATGAAAGTACACAATAATTTTATGACACCATAGGAAAAAACAATATTAATGCTACTAGTTTTTGATTATTTTTTCACATAATGTTCAAAACCTATGTGTAGAAATTAATAATGTTGTCCCCACTCTTATACTATAAATAACTACCAAAACAACAACTCATATTCAATAAAAACCCACAGAGGATTAATTTTATTTTAGTATCCCTTTCTAATTCTTTCTAAATGTTTTCCCATGATCTTAATAATATCTTATAAATCTCTTAGAATATCCCTCTCAGCATAAGGGATCCTCTACACTCCCTTTTTATTTGAAGTACATTCTTTGAACAAAGAATTTTAGATCCCAATTTTTGAAGTTCTAATTTGATTTTAAAAATACAATTTATTATCATTATGACTCTCTTTTAATTATATAACACCTTTCACTATCATTAGTATCTCTCCATAAAATTTATATATAATTGTTATGCTGCTAAAATTATCCCATGATTTTCCATAACAAAAATTTGTTTTGTGAATACCGATACCCATTTTTACTCATAGGTATTCACCTAGATATACATATCATTAATTTATTTTATAATACCATTGATATAACCCAAAATACTTAATCATGGTTTTAAAAGTGATTAATTACATTCTTATATTGGGCAATATCTGTGGCAAAAAAATTAATGAACATAATATGAATTTTTTGGCTGGGTATGGAATTATATATCCCTATAATTGATTTGATATTTTTTATCACATGGTATTACTTGTATAGTTCAAGGATGTTTATCCTAAGAACACAATGTTATGATGTATCATCATTTTTTCTTAACTAATACTTATGATTTCTTGTTTCATTTTGTTACAACAATCATATGCTTCCTTTATTACTTCTATCATGTTATTATTTTTATTCTCTTAATCAGTTTTATGGATCCCCCCTTTCATATGTATGTCCCCATTATCTCTGATGAATTTTTATATGATTAATGGAATACATGTTCATGTTATAGAGTTTTCAAATACTATTTTTGAATACTTGATTAATTTAATTATTTATGTATCTAATTAAAAAATAACGTCGGCCTCTCAATATTTATAGTTATTCTTCTGTATATCTTTATGTATATAATTATTAATCATAGTGCATTGAGGATATGGGTTGTCATAGCTTGTATTTGTGTGAGGTCTCGTTATTTTTAAGAGTTATGATTAAAAAATAATGGACTTATTTAGGGATAAGAGTAAACATGGTAAAACATACCAAAATTGGGTTAATGTATATAGTAAGTGGTTCCATCCAACAAAATACATTTGTAGATACTAAAATTGGATTTGGCTCTGACACAGATGTTCCTATGAGTAGTAATCATTAAAAGGGTTCATTTTTAATTGAATCAATCATCGCCTAGTATATGAAAAATAGTCCTTACTACACACCAGGTTTGACACTCTTAGAGGATTATATTTTATAAATTATTATGACCTTTAATAACCATAATGAAAGGAACTCAATTTACCATGAATGTTTTTGCATGTAAATATACAACGCGTAGATTATATTGGAACATATGAATTAATTAGATAAGGAAATTCTATCATTTATATTTTATCCAATAAATTTTTATTTTCTTTCTTTATATTTGATTTTGAGAATTGTCAAAATATATTCACATTATTCTATTCATTTTCATGTAAATAAGAAAAACTAATTGAATAATTTAATTGTATTGAATATGGTGACATGCCCAATGAGATACCCAACATGTTATAAGTATTAGTGAAGAATTTCATTTTAATATCTTCATAGTTAACTCAATTTTTTAATAGATACATGAATCAAAATAAACACCCAAATAAACCAAAACATAAATAGATTCAATTACAACATTTATGTGATAATGTTATATGACATTGAGGGGATCACATAATCCCTTAGTCATGGAACAATGGATCAACTTTATTGAAAATATATTCTTTTTTAATTTAATGTTATATGAAATAGAATATTTTTCATAATGTTTATTTTATTGATGTAGAATCTAATCAATTGATGAAGTTAATCAAAAATATGAAACTTGGGGTGGAGATCAAAGTGATAGAGTGTAATGAATTCTAGAATATGTTTTCTAATAAAAATTTTCCTCACACTCATTGATTAATAATTGGGTGGAATTTCCTTGACCACAAGAAAAACAATGAAGAATTCATTTTTTCTTTTGAGGAAAACATTATAATAAGATAATAATACACCTCCATATTTTTCATTAGACATGAAATATATATTGAACACTTTTTTCTGGCATCATGAAAAGTCTACAAAAAACATTAGTGATTTGGGTTTTGATAGATATGAGTAGATTTTTTTTGTTCCCTCATAATTAACAGTGCGATCATTGAATCTTATAGGTCTCATGTGTTCGTAGATTAGAAGAGGAAAATGTATTCTAATTTTGCCAGTGGGATGGAAAAATCACTTTGGGGGAAATTACTACTCTCCGACTAAAAAAATGGAAAGAGTAATATTGTTAATTTCCTAGTGTGGATAAGTAAATGGGATAAAATTCGGATGGAAGGGAACATTGACTGTGAATACCGATGGGAGAAACCAACATTTTTTATGGAAAAATGTAATTCACTAGTTAACAATTATCATATTGTACAATTTTTCAACTACAATTGAGAATGAAACTTTTTGAATAAGTGTAATATGTGAAGGGTTATTGATGAAAACAAATGAAACAACCTCTTAATCCTAGTGATTATGGGAAATCTTTTTCCATCACAACTTTAGACGAGGATCCCAAAAATGAATTAGTGATAGGAGCACTAGTTATTTATTAATATATAGAATAAAAACTATTAGATTTTAGTTCTATGAATTTTTTTGTGACATTTATTTTTAGTACAATTTTTCAAAGAAAAATTTAAAATATGAATGTATATATATCAATGAAAATGAAAAACTGTGAAATTATTGAATTCCATGTATATAACTCCCATCCCATCCATGTTTTTTGGATGAATGTCCCAGAAATCCTTTTGAATCTCCCTTTATTGAAATTTGAGGAAATTATGGGTATTTATTGACATTCCTCAAATAGAGCTAACATAATTTTCTATGGGATGGAAATAAACCTATGTATCATGTATCATTCTTTAACTATATATTAGGGCAATGAAGATAATGGCTCTCTTTTGGAATTGTAATATAAATCAAGGATATTATTTCTTTTTGAGTCAGAATATCATACATAAATTATTGAGAGTAATGATATGAGTATACATGATGAAATTCACATTGTAATGGAATATGATCATGTGTCTCTTGAATCATTTTTTGGTTATCCACCATGATGTGAGGTTGATTTCTTGATCAAAAATACACCTACCACTTTGATAATTTTTAAGCCTCTATATAGAAAGAATACTTTTGAATATGAATATGTATATAAGAAAATATTGTAGAATCTGGATAAGGATTTTATATTCCCCACTGATTCACTGTGTGGTGTGTGGGTCATCTTTATCAAGAAGACAGATAGTTCAATGCCCATCTATATTGAGTATTGTAAGCTCATTAGGATCTAGATAAAGAACCATTATCTTATAATATGGATTTATGACTTGATCAATTAGCTATATAGATCCATGTACATCTCTACGTCTGATCTTCGGTTGAGATATTATCAAGTAATAGTGAAGAAGGTCAATATCCAAAAGGCTAATTTTCATTCATGATAGAATAATTTCAATTATATAGTGAGGTTATTTTTACTGACTAATTCTACATCTATCTTCTTGAACTTAATGAATATATTCCTTATGATTTACCTTGATAAATTTTTAGAATTCCTTATATATGGTATTATTATCTACTAAAAAAATTGTAAACATGAGGATCATTATAACATTTTAGTGATGACCTTGGGAATGTAAATTTATATATGAAGTATATAAAATGCATGTTTTGGATGGAGAAAATAACATTCTTTGGAATTTTTATCAGTCTCAAAGGGATATCTATGGATACATTGAAAATATAGGGAATTAATGGATGGTCTATAACAACATCAATGTACAAGATCTATAGTCTCCCAAAAATATATAGGTATTATCTTTTATTTGTGAGTAACATATCCTGATTTTCAATAACAATTACCAAGATGAATTAGAAGGGTTTTGTGTTTTCTAGGAATAATGAATGTAACGAATTATTTTAATAGATAAGGAAAATTATATTCACTACACCTATGCGTACATTACACACCAGTGGGATGTATTTGTGATATAAAAAAAACCATCGAACAATGGATTGTGTCATGTACTCATGAAAGATGACAAAGTGAAAGCCTATCCCTCAATCCAATTAATGATCCATGTAAAAAAAATACCCATCACTTGACCTATAATTGGATACTCTGATATTTAAATTAATGATTGTTTAGAAATATCCCAATGGGGAGAAGTGTGACATATATAATGATCATAAGGAAATCATGTATATATTCAAAAAAAGTAACACAATATTTTCAAATAAATATGGTTGGATTTGATCAAGGGTTATTGTTTTTAAATACATTAATATCCTAGGAGAAAAAAAAATTAGAATATTATCTGAGTATAAAGGTCCTTTCAACCCTCTCCATGATGAGGATTTAATGTGATACAATCATAATAGTAATTAAATATATACATGGGAATAATAATAGTATATTCATACATACTTGATCAAATAACATCTCAAAAATATATTCTTGAGAGGAACATGAATGACCAAAAATATAATGAGGATCTACATAAAAATATTGATAATATTATTGATATAAAATTATATAAATATGGAGCTATAATGTTTAGAACTTGGATAGGTGTCCCACTATAACTAGAATAGAAGAGAAAACATATACATGATTCACATAGATCATCCATTTCAATTCATCTAATAATCACTAAGATTTATATAGATCAAAAGGAAAATATATTGTGGGACAACATAAAGAGGGAGATTATAGAATTTACATCTTGTTTCTTGGAATGAAAAAAATAAAAGGCAGAAAAATATATGTCTAAGGGTATGTTGAGACCATTTCTCATACCAGTATGGAAATTAGAAAGCATAAACATGGAATTTATCATATGACCCCCCATGACATATAAAAGATATAAATCAATTTAGATTTTAGTCGATCACCATTCATATTAATCTCATTTCATTGCTATCAAGTTATATATTTATATTTAATAACAAAATATGATATTGATTTGTGAAGTAGTAAGACTTTATGTAGAACCAATCAATTTCTTATGATAGGGATTTGATGTTTCCCTTTGGGTTTTGGGGAAACCTTCAAAAATAACTACATACATTGCTAATTTTAATCCTTGTTATCACCCTCACATAGATGATCAATCTGAGAGAACCATTAATACTCAATAGCATATGTGGAGACCATGTTAAATGGATTTACAAGGATATTGATATCAACACCATCCCCTAGTGGACTTGTTATATTAAAATCATATCAATTTTAGTTGTAAAATGGATCCTTTTGAGGATTCAGGTGGGAATAGGTGTCAGACTCCAACATTCTAGGATAATGTTAGGGAGATGAAGCATATGGGACCTAATGTTATCCATGATATGATAGAGAATGTAAAAAATATTCAATATCATATGACATATACATAAATTCACATAAAAAATGTGTAGAAAATAATTGAAGATACATATAATTTGAGGTCGGATATAAGGAGTTACTTAAAATGTATCAATAGAAGAAATCTATGTGATCTGAGTAAAGGTAAAGTGTATTCCTTGATATATATAACCCTTTGAGATCCCTGATTTCATTCTATTTTTTTTCAATCAAGTAGCCCTCCCACTTAACATATCTAATTTAATTGATGACTTCCATTTATCCCTATTATGAATGTACATTCTCGGCCCCTCAAATTAGAAAATCCAGAGGTATTACCCTTTATATAATGATCATCCATATTTTGAGAAGCCTATGAATATATTAGATCATTTAATACATGTAATATAAAACAAGACAAGTTTTTTGGTAAAATTATTATTGTAGAATCTAAAGCTTATGGAACCCAGATGGTAACTAGAAGAGGTGATGAAATATAAGTACCCTTATCTGTTCGAGTGTACACACTTAAATTTAGAGGTTAAAATTTCTGAAGGGGAGGATAATGTAAGGAACCAAAAATTTATATATGAAATTCCATTTCAAATTATTAAATTCCACATTAAGTACTATTGTCATAAAAAACATTAACTACCTTGGATATTCTACAACACTATATGATATAGACATCCATATATAAAATACCATTTACAATCTTAACAATTTATAATATAGAATATCTATAGTGAAAAATGATTTTCTATATATTATGGGTAATGAAATATTATAATTGACATAAATAAACAATGTAATTTGACCATCCAATGGGATTACAACCTATAAATACCATTTATCAATGATTTTGAGGCATATGATATCCTTGGGATTTACCCTTGACCATCACCAAGTCAATATCATAGAACTATACCTTAAATAAAACTATTTTTGGGAGATTTACAAGATTATAGAGATCAAGGCCCAATAAATTTTCCTTGAACCCCCTCCCCCCAAATTAAATCATCACCATCAAAAACATTTCCCTTATAAATTATGCTAGTGTAATAATGGGTTATGTAACATCAACATGGTAATTTATATTTTAATATGTCCTTAGTATTGAAATATAGAATATATTTAACCCTTTTTATTAATAAGTTATCAATGATTATATAATGTTTTTAAAATAAAATAAAATTTGTCATGGAGAAATATAATTTTATTTTTGAGTAATATATATTCCTAATAAAGAAACTACTTTAAAATTTTCAACTTTTTTTGAAATAAATGATATTTAAAAAAATATTATTAAATATAATTTATTTTTACATAATAGATAATATAATTTAATTAATTTTTATAAATATATTACAATGGTTTGGAAGTTTTTAGTTTCTTAAAAACTAATATCCATGAGTAAATAAAGGAATTTTATTTTCAAGATATAATTTACCTTTTAATGAAATTATTTCGAAAAAAAATATTATTTTTGAATTAAAATTTGAACTTTAATAACTGGTGAATTTTTCATAACTTTCTAATATATATACAGTTTAATGGATTGATTAAGATATGCCAATGGTGGTGATGGGGACCATGATAATTGGTGATGGTCCTAAATTGTAGTGGAAGATGCATTAGGGGTCTTGATTGAAGGTGGTGATGATATTTGGAGATGGTTTTCATCACATTCACTGGAGTTGAGGAAATATGTGAAGAACATCAGTTTCCAACTAAATTACTATATCTAGTGGAGGATGGTAAGAGTGTAGCATAGGCAGAGAGCATAAATGATGGGATGTATGGTGGTGCATTGAATACAAAAGGGTCTGGGCCTTCATGTCATATTTTTTCCAACGGGTCAGTTTTTTGGGGTTTATTACCCACACGGCCTATGGGAAATGTAATGTGATGTCTCGTCCCCAAATAACAAGAGCTTCTATTTGGTTCAATAAAAGGAAACATAAATATAGACTCTATATTTTGACATCATAATAGCTTAAAAGTGATGAAATATATTCCTTTAAGAAGTATCCATGAAAAAAATTCTGTTTCCCCGTTAAAATATTTTTTTTGAAGATATTTGATTATTTTTATAATCCTCAAATTAATCCTTTATATCCTATATTGTATTTTAACATTTTAAAATCAATTCATAATAAATATGTCCATCTTCCACATCACTAATGGAATTATAATAAAGAGTATAGTTTATGTACTTATCAAATATTAGACACAACTTCTTCTTCGTAGAATAGATTATAAAAACATATAGGATGGTTTTTATTTTTGATTATTTTTTCATATAGATTCAAATAATTTTTTTTAGAAATTAATAATGAATTTACATCAACATTTTATAAAACCCCACCAGACCATCCACTCATTTTTCATCAATAACATTAGAGAATTAATTTCTTATCACCCATACTCTCTATATCCCTATCATGGTTTTCCCATACTATGAATAATATCCCTTAATTTTTTAGAATATCCCTTTCAAGGTAAGGTATCTTATCCTCCTACTGTTTATTTTAGGTAATTTATTTATATTTCGACTTTTGATTTCCAATTTTCCAAGTAAAAATTTGTTTTCCATTATCCTTTGACAATCATTACAATTATAATTTCATGAGAGAACACATTTCACTCTATTTAATCACATAGATGAACCATATGTACAACCATAATGATTTTGAAATCATCTTGTGATTTTACATGCCAAACTGTTGGTTTTTGAATACCTATCCCCATTTTCTACTCAATGGTATTCATCTAGATTGAAATATTATTCTTTGATTTGGGACTTCCATGTATGTTACCCACACTCCTTAATCATGAGATCAAAATTAATGAAGGATATTATGACGTTGTATTAACAATGAGGCACGAAAATATATGTATAGATATGAATGTAATGGGTTGGCTTGGAATTATATGGCCCCAAATGCATTGGGTAATGTTTTTATCTCATAAGAATCTATGTATGGTTAATGAGAGTTTATCCTAAGAACAAATTTTCATGATTACATGATGGTTATAATTGACTTACCCTTATGATTTCATGATTTATGGTGTACTCGCATTCTTATGTTTCTATGATGATATCATCTTATATAGTTCTTCAACATTCATATTTTTTATTCTCGCCCCTTTTATGTCACATTTATATACCTATGCAGTCACATGTATTAATTTCACTGTGTTATGATTTTATTATTCCCTAACATGAATTTATATCTCACCATTTCATATAAACAACATTATGTTTTCCCTTCTTATTTAATATGATTAATGAAATTTATTGGCATGTTATGAAGATTTAAAATAATGTTGTTGTATCCATATTTCATGTTATTTTTTAGGTATTTAATTACCCTAATAAACTAATCATTTCAATCATTTAGGTATCTATTATGCGTATATGTATACAATTAGTCATGAATTAAGGGGTATTGAAGATATTAGTTGTCATATAGAAGTATTCAATGGTGTGTAGGGAGATAGGATAATAGGTTCCCTTGTTTATGTGAGGGTATAATCATTCTTTAAAATACTAAATGTATCAAATTGAAATAAATTAATTTTCTGAGAAAAACGAATCCAAATTTATAATATTAAAATATGTTATAAGGATTAGTGAAAATCAGCTAAGAAAATTAAATGTGGACATTTTTAGTTGATTTCATCACTCTTATCACTTCTTTTTAACCCCTTGTCGAACCATTTTATGTTAACACAATATTAAAACTTTCAACATTTTAAGAGTTTTTTATTTTACAAAAAAATATTTAATGACACCTAAATTAAAAATGTATGATATTTTCAACCACATTCCATTCACTTGGCCTATGATATGTATTTATGAATGTAAAATAATTTATTAACATATTATTTATTATAAAATATATGTAACTTCATTTTATGAAAATATTAATGTACTTTCTCTTTGAAATAAAACCTAAGAGTAATGAAATAAAAATATAAATCAGTCACACATAACTAATATGATATATTTATCAACAATAACTCGGGAATCTAATTATTAATCCATATTTTATTAAGTTTAATATTTTTAAAATAATATACTTTATTTTTCTATTAATTTAAAAAATATTGCCTGAATGATTCTTAATCAGTAAAGATAATTATTTAATCACTAAAAAAATAATTTTATGATAAAAAATTTAATGTTACACTAAAATAAGAACATAAAACTTAACATAACCATATTTTACCTTGATGATCAAAAAGTGAAGATATTAATATGAAAAGATTGAAAGTTTATATTATAAATTTTAATAAAATAATATATTTTTTTAAATGCAATGAAGTGTCCATATTTTTGAGATATAAAAAAATCTTGACAAAAATCATACAATATTATATAGAAAAGTGGTTGGTAAATTTTAAAGCATTATCTAAATTATTTAACCCTTATATACCTCTAGTATCCTTACCGAAATAAAAAAATAACATGGTTACTATTCCTGATGAATAAAAAATGGACCTATTTTCAAAATTGAAATCACCTTATTAAAAATATGGGATCCATTTTTTAAGATTAAATTTCAATCTGTTTCATAAATTATTTATAAAAAATGTTTGTAAAATATGATGAAAACATGTTTTTAGAAATTCATTTTATTTATAAACCAAGATTTATTATTATCCCTTAAATAGAAAAAATAGAAGTGTGTTAAAAAATTGGAGACATAAAATATATAAATATCATTAAAAAATTCAGCACAATTGATTAATTTAATTATTGAAGATATAAACCCATTACATGCATAAAAATAGTTTTTCATAAAAATATCTCTTTTAAATTCAAATTATTTGTATTTTTATTTCAAACATGTTGATAAAAAATAAATTGATTTTATTGATGTGTAAACCATAAATTTTCTATAATTTAATTATTATTATTCATAAATTCCAACCTATCTACATGGAAATGACTATCACATTAAAAATGATATGTCAAGGTATGTTTAAATTCAATGTTGTGTAATGTATGTTATCAAAAGAAAATTTTTTATATTGAGCTATATGATAAAATATTTTTTTATGAAATTCATTGTTAATTTCAACCTTCCTACCATATAACATATCACTTATAAATTTTTTCCGGATTCTCACCCAAAAACATATTAATCTTATGTCACTATAGTACACACTATGATATCCCCATAAATCATTTGTAGAAACTCCCAAATGAAACCAAAATCAATGATCCCCAATTATAGAACAATTATAAAACTTAAAATAAACATAAAATAAAATAAAATTCATATTTTTTATATCTAATTCAGATACCCAAAATTGGATCCATATCATTTGAAACCCTCAACATATATATCCATCACCATCTGAATTATTAAATTTGAAAATGAAAAATAAATCAATAACAAAAACTCTAATATAACACAAAAAAATTTCCCAAATCAGTAAAAATTTACTTTTCCCACAAATAATTACTTCACTATTATATGAAAAAAATCTAAATTATGCTCTCAAGGTACTAAAACTAAAACATAAAACACTATAATAACCAAAAAGAAACATAAATATTAAGAGATATGTCATTTACCATTTAATCATCTAAATACCACAAACCATTCAGGTTATGTAAATAACCTTCAGTGATTCATAATAGTTCTATATATTCATACCCAATCATTGTGTTTCCATCTATTAAATGTTAAATATTTATTAAAGAGGTTTTTAGAAACATCTTACTTATTTAATGTCAGTTTTTGAATTATTTCAAAAAATTCACTATTTTTTATAAACATTTCATTTTAAAATGATAGTTTTTTGAACATTCATTCAAAAGTTTCTTTTAAAATATGTCTTCATCAATTTTAGAAAGGTAAATTGAAAAATGGGTAACTTTAAAATTTTATTGCAATTAAATACCATACATATTGAATTTATAATTTCATTTCTAAAATCAAAATTTTTTATGTCAAAACCACTAACTCAATTTAAAACACATTAAAGTTAAAAATAATTTTTTCATCGAAAACTCATTCTATTTGATAACCCAAAAAAAATTATTTTTAATAGTCTATGGTTTACCAAAAAATCAATCCAAAGGGAAATAAAATTTTAAAGGAAACATATCCCTTACCTTTTTAGGATATGCGCCAATATTTAAGACACATTTTGTTAAAACTAGATTTTCCAAATTATAATACAACATACTCTAATAAAATTTTTGGCACCTAATGGTATAAATAAACTCCATAATATTACTCATACTAGATAACATTGTTTTGCTGTAGTCATGACCAACATGCGATCACATACATGTTTGATTGAATCACCTAAAAAAAGATAAATAAAAATTAATAATAACATATAAACATAATATAAATAGGCCTAACACTGACTTTTAGGTTTTCAGAAATAGTATTATAATATAAAGGTGAATTAAACTAGAATGTATAGTAATAAATCCTATGAAAGAAATAAAACTATTTACATACTTGGATGAAGAATGTGACCAAGTAAGAAATGAATTCTACGAAATGAAATAAAAAAAGAAATAATATGCATTATAGGAAGATAAATCATGTTAAGAAATAAGTTACATGTTTTTTAGTTAAATAATACAATTAAATTTTGGGAATTATCAATGATAAAATTTTAAAAAAAACTACCTATCAATATATAAAAATAAAACTTTCAAAATTATGGGATTAAATATATCTTCATATTAAACTAATAATCACTATTATATATCTATATCATTAATTAGTTATCATAAACCATATTTTATTTCAATTATAAATAAAATAAACACAAACAAGCATGTGATATGACCTGATGTCCTTTCTGTGTCTATAATTTTATGCCAACTATGATATGTTTCTACAAAAATGGGTTGAATCTTGATTGAGATTTAATTGAACATATTTTATTATCTTCCATATTTCTAGATAAATTATATAAAAATGATGTCTCACTTTTCCTATAGTTCCTATTTAGTATACTAAAAACATCATGGGACTTTGGTTTTCACCATAAATAGGTTTACATTATCTTTCTTATGTGTTACAACTGTTTTTTTAAAAAAATCATTATTTGGTGTAATACCAAAAATCTAATTTTCTATATAACTTCAAAGTAATGATCAAATTCCACATTATAATTTTTTCTAACAATATACCTTTAGGGAACCCATGTAAAATGAGATACTACACCAAGATCATTTCCCTATCCCTAGGTTTTCCTATGTTTCTCTATTATCATTAAAGTGAATGTGGGCTGTAATGTACCAACGAAATTATAATTATAGTTCATGGTATATCCCAACGCAAAATCCATCACAACTCATCTTTAAGATATTTGTTCTATATATAATCATAAAATGTAAAAAAACATAATAGGTAATAATTACATGATGTATAATTGAATTATAGGTATAAAATTATATAAGTATTTATGCATAACATGTTGCATGGAAAAAAATATCAAATAATCAAACCCACTATAAACTAATAGTCCCAACATGGCTTAATGATAATTTTTACAATAGAGTAATTTGAAATGATCCAAATTAGTCTTCTAATGGCACTCAATAGCCTCAATATGTAACTAAAAAATGATCTCGATCCCATGATCATAAGAGAAACCAACCCATAATGGTCTTATTGCTACTAGAATAAAAATGATTTCATGAAATTTAATACTAGAGGTTTCATTCACCCATGAGGAGTCCATGTAGGGTTTGAATATAAAAAAATTTGTTGGGAACAACCTATATTTTCTTAATGAAAGAGTGATATAACAGGTGTATTCTTACAAATTAATTCCCATTTTCATACATATTCATTAAAAAACTTTATTCATAAAAAAAAGAAATAACATCATACTAATAGTGATATAACTAAATATTAAAATAAATCAACCAGTAACTCCCTATTTTTAGTGGATCCATAAATAAACATACCTGGTTTCACATTCTTTGGTATTTCTATGTATCAATGTTTAGTTGGAGGTCAGAACATTTTACAACCCATCCAATCTATACTATGGGATTAGAAATAATTCAACCCTTCCCACCCATGTGATCTTATTGAGTTAGGGAACTAGCCAATCCCAAGGAAAAGTAATAGTGTTTAAAAAGATGGGGCCTCACCCCTCCTATATTATAGTAAATGGGGTATAGTATATTAAAGCACATAAACTTAATAGAGGTATGTACATGTACATCAATGCCTATTGGACTTTGTCAATAATTCTATAATAATGATGTAAAATATCCAGTCTATACACATGTTCTCATAATTAATGAAATAAATATAATATATAGGAAAATTTTAACATGTTATGATCACATTACAAACTAAATATTAACATTATTCATATTTCATTAAAAACCATCGTCTCTATCCAACATGCTCACTAATTCATAAAACTATAATTATATCCTAAAAATCATTACACATCAACATACAAACCTCTTAGTTATACATAAAATAATACTCCTTAAAGTTATACAAAATGATAAAATATATAATATGAAATCAACTAATATGAATTAAAAAGTATGGAATGAAAAAAATCCATACATTCCACAATTTCAATATCATTTGAAATCATTTAAATATTCTATTATGTTCTAATATAAAAAAACATGATATTTATAATATAAAATAATTAAATAAAAAAGGAATACCATATGTGGGTAATTATTATGTTTCATAAGGGGACTAATGAGGTATTATTAGTGTTGGTGATCTGATTTAAACGGAAATACACAACACATTAATATGTAAATGATATTATTATAGATTACATATCCAAATTATATAAGTCCCACTATATAACCCAACAAACACAAAAATATATTAAAAAATATTTTTATATAAATATATTTCAATTGAATAGAAAAATATCATGATACTAAAAATGTTTTCCCATGTAAATAGATTTTCATAAAACATTTTATTGAAAAAAGGAATGTGGAATGTGAGATAAATTTAAAAAATATAAATAAATTGACTATTTTTTAAACAATTATTTTCAATAAAACCTCATTTACTCTTAAATCATTTTTTACGAACCATGGAAGGTATCATGTTAGATGATTGTGTTACTGTTAAACCACAAGTTATTTCATGTTATTTTGACACCTTTCACCTCAAAAATGATAAACCACAAAACCATCTATGAAACATCTAAACGAAAGTGTAATTTTTGTTTGTTAACTTATTTATTATTTAGGTTTAAATGGGAATGGGTGAATTAGATGTTAGAGTTTGGTTTTGACTCAAGATAATAAAACATGGTCAAAAATTATAAAATCATAAGAATCAAGTAATGGATGGAATCCAAGATTAAATTTTGTTCTTATATTTTTTTATTTATAATGGAATTAAATTGGAAATAATTTTAGACCATATTTTTCAACAAATAAAATGTCAAAACCTTGGGAAAGTGACCTTAGTGAAAGTTAAAAACATTGTCTATTAGAATTAAAATTCATGTAAAACTCAAAAATATAGATCAAAACCACTAGAGAATCTGTAGAACATGATTGGTTTATTTAAAAATATTAAGAAAAATAAATTTTATAAGGACTAACTTAAAAGATTAAAATTAAATAACTTCAAAAAAATTACAACAATTTGATATAAAAAATATATCACGGAACATTCATTCATATCTTAATAATGTTAATAGTTTTATTATTTATTTTGAAAATGAAATAGTATTTATATTATATCCATAGCTCAAAACAAAATTTTTGTCTCAAGACCACCTGATTATATGAATTACCAACATTACCAAATCTATATATGATAAATAAAAATCAATAAAACTATCTAACCCTAATTTATTAACCAAATATGTAAAACACCTAAATATTGAAAATATAAAATTATAAAAACTCAATTAAAAAACATGTTATGAACATAAATGATCATCCTTAATGTGTTTTATATATAATACCTAATCAAACTCAAAATAATTAAGAACAAAATTCCACATAGAATTTGAAATTATCTTACAAAACTATACTTTGATTGACTCTAACCAACACATTATTTAATAGAATAAATAGACTAAAATATTATTCTATGAATTAAAAGGTAATTAGGATCGTTGGTCTTGGGGGAATTATTCCATGATTTAAATGAATTAACCATAAAAACCATAAAAATAAAATGGGGATAATAGAATGAATAGAGGGATAGGGGAGAATAAATGATAAGGTACATTATATACATTTTATCATAAAAACACCCATGGATTCTAAATAAATAAACGATTTAATTGAGAGAGAGGAGGGATAAAAAACATATAATAGAAGGGTTCTCCCATAGCCTATATATATTTGGGTTCAATGGTGATGATATTGGAATGTATGCAATGTGGGTGAAAAGTCACAAAGTTCCATATAAGAATATTTTGTTTGGAATTCAAGAAAATTCTTTTTTTGAGGCCATTGAGTATGTAGTGGAACCCAGAATTCTGTACGTCTAATAATTTATGCACTGAGTAGTGGGAAATATTCTTCTAGGCATCATGTTCCAACTATATGTGGAACCTCCTCAATAAACAACCCAACTAACATAACCCTTCACGAAACTCAGACATTTCCAATAAACACCCTATAATCCATAAATAGTAAAATAAATGTATAATATGAATCATTAATTGAGAATAATACCCTCAATTATAAATACAAATTCAAACAAAAAAAGGCTTTATCTATCCATGATTTTTACATAGGACCTTAAGTCGCTGTTTTTGGATACTTTTATTTATAAATATCGTAGTTTCCTACTGAGAGGAGGTGGTGGAAAATAAGAGTTTCTAATAATTTATTGGAAGGAGGGGAGACATGAAATGTATCTCACACTATTTTTACATAGTAAGGATTTGGTTTCCTATCCATGTGATCATGACACAATGAAAGGATATATATAGGTGTACAAAATAGAGTTATCCATGAAAATTTAGGCCATAAAAATTCATGGATCATTGTTATAATATTGAAATATGTTATGTCTTTGTGAGTTTCCCATAATGCTTTGGTGATCAAGGTAATTTTTATGGGTTCCATATGCCACCAATTGATTAAAAGATAAAAGGCCATGACTATTATGTAATATGGATTATATAGGCTTAGATTTCACCTTGTCATGTAATTAGTAATTTTTGTCTATTATACGCATTGGTGAAATGTGTATACACTGTTGGTGTGGGAGAGGTGGTAATGTTTGTTCTAAAAAAAGTATTGTGGGTATGCTATAAAACATCGTAGAAGTGGGTATTTTTTATCTATGGTAATGTTTTTTTGTCATTTTATAGAATTCAATTAGAATGACTAGCCTATGAATATTTTAAAATAGGTTATATTATGGTCTTCTACTATTATAAATGAGTATAGCATTTTTGGGGGTGTATTGTTATGGTTGAAACCGATAAATCTATGAATAGTATAGAAATGGGTGACACCGATGCCAGGGTTCTTTGTGGTGTTTTTGGGGAACCCAAATCCTTCTTTTTGTTGAGGTGGTTGGATGGAGGAAAATATATTTCTTTTGTGTTATGTAATAGTTTTTTTGTACTCAAGATAGGAAATAAGGCCAAAATAATCATACATAAAGCCACTATATTATAAAGGTGGTGATTTCCATTATTAAAGAAAAAAATATTCAATGGGAAAATTGTTAATAATCAATTTTAAATATAAATAAATCTCATATATTCCTCAAAAAAAACTGGTTAAACAATGGTGAAGTTTTCACCTTGTCATAGTACAGTTTCATAATTTTTAATTATAAATATGGCAGTCATATTCCTTTAATTCAATTTCTATTTTTATTTCTAGAACTTTACTAATCCTTCGGTCTCATTTTTTAAATTCCTTAACACCAATAGTGGATGTGATGATTTTTATCTACTGTCAATTATCACTTTTTCACCAAGGAGTCATTCTTTCCATCTCATATTTTATATCTCTACATTAATTTATATTATATTATTCATTCTTATAAGGTTGTAATTTTTATTTGGGTTTTAGTTGTTCTGATTAATGGTTTTAGTTTTTATTTAGGTTGATATATTATTATATGTCAAGGGTTTCTATTGGGATCTTGTACTTTTTGGTTTTTATTTCCCTCTCATACTTATGTAGATTTTTTCAGTATCTATACATGTTACGGGATTCAAAATATATTCTCTTATTTTTTGTTGAATGTGAAATATTCATGATTTACAATAATTAGTAATTAGAATGATCTAACCTAATGAAGATAATAAAATTGAATAGATAAATAAGAATAGGGAGTGTGTATCACATTTTTTACATGTTCTCCTTGATATTTTTTATATGTTTCTTTTATTATTATATTCGTGACATTATTATGAATTTTTAATTAATATTGATAAGTTGGAGTATGTTTAAACCAATTATGTAAATTTAAAATAGCATGAAAATATACAAAATTAAAATATGAGTGTTTTTATTGATCGTTAGTTTCAAATTAAAGAATAAATAATGATTAATATAAATATTTTTTTTTCATTCTCATCTGGTTTGGTAACTAATGTAATCATGTTATTTACGTGATCTGATTTTTTTCTTATTTTTTCATGATATTAGATAATGTTAAAATTAAATGAATAATTTAATGTTTATACTAAGATTATAACCTATAAAATATAAAATTATTGAATTCTTCATTATATAAAAAACATTATAGTTGAAGGAAATCTTATTTTTTATTGTTTTTATGATGTTAATTTTCTATAGTTGTAAGAAAATTTATGTAATGAATTGTAATCATAAAAAGTTGATTTTATTTTTTGGATAAGGTAGTAGTTGACATGGTGGATATTTGATACAATTACCATTTTAGTTTTAGTGATAAAGATGGAGTGGTGGAATATGAGCATAGTAATGGATATAGAGGTATCGTGAGGTATCCACAATAATTGTAAAATTTAATCAGGATTTGAAAAAAATTATCAAATAAAATAATTGGAATGAAAATTTGGAATAGAATGCAGTTATTTGAGATGTTTGGAAATTAATGTAAGAAATAATTATTAATGAAATTATGTTTTTAAATAATATTTGATAAAATAATTGATATGGATATGTGAATAGTTTTCATTGATATAATTGTTATAATTTATATGTTTAATAAGTAAAACCAACATTTGAAGGAATTACATGAATATAAATGAATAATAATTTAATATAAATTATTTAACAAATAAGTGGTTGTATGATTTTATAGTGACTAAAATTTAATATATATATATATATATATATATAATGAATGTAAAGTGGTTTTTATTTGAACAACATGAGGATTATTATGAGATGTGGAATGGTATGTTATGTGTCTTTTGTGTAGTATAAATTCAAGGGAACTGGTGGAGTAGGTTCATGTCATGAATAATGAATATAGTGGTGTTGATGTGTTGTGGTTATTAGTTGGTTTGTTTCTTGTAAGATAATAGATCCTAATATTTGGATTGGGTGGTATAATACATCCATTTTTGGAATTTTTTTTATTTATTATTCCTGTCTACCTGAGTTGGTTAATTGAATTAAATCCAAAATAATATTTTATATTTGGAGTATATCTAAATATCTTGGATGGAAGTGATATGATGGGTTGGATATTATCCCTTAACTTTGATTTATTCTATATGTAGTATGTTTTGTGATGTCTTGATTATATGGTACAATGTGATATGAAAATAATATGGTAATATGGTGAATGCATACATAGGGAAGAGGGATTAATTTTAACATCTTCAAGATTTATCATCGTCTCAATTTTATATAAAATATGTGATGTGGTTTGTGGTATATGGATATAGTATGTGTATTTTAGTAGTGATGTGGTTATGTTGAATATGATTATGTAGATTTATAAGACATGGTATCATTGGTAAGTTTGTCATCATGGCATGATGGGGAATGCATGAATTGAGAAGCTAACATGAGGTGTCCTTTTAACTACATATTTTGATATTATATTGCTTAGAATATATAATAATTAAATGATATATGATTTTTGGGGTTGGTAAACTGATTCCATGGTTTATGTAATAATTTTGTTTCAACATTTATTTTATTTGGAATTGATACGATTCATTCCCATTTTCAGGAGTGTTTTTAGGAGATTCCTACCGAGTGTACTCTTATGTTAAACCCTATGTTCTTTGTATGTGTTTATGATTTATAATAAGTAGCTAGTGACATGGTTGGACATTAGTATCCCATTAAATAGATTTCGATTGTGTTTATGGAGATACTCTTATAGGAGTAGATTATTCATTTAGGTATGTATATAGTGACATTAGGTAATCTATGATATTTCATTAATTATGGGAATGATTTTATATTTTATTATATGAATTTCATAGGTTGATTACTTATTTATTCCTTGTACTTTTAAGTTTAATACCCCATTCTGTGTATTTTATTCCATAGATTCTAGTTTCTAACTAGCGGCCTACTAAATGTGAGAATACAGGGTCACACTTGTCTTCAGCACGAGCCAAGGATGAGTTCTTGAGGACATGAGTTATAATAATGTTCTATCATATTTATAGTTTATAGATAGGATAGAGTTTGGAGTTTGAAATAAGTGGCAATTGTATTGGGATGCTAGTGAAATTATGCTCAAAAACTTATTTTAAATATAGGAAAGGGGGAACTAAATATGAATAAAAAATGTCCATTATGATCCAATGAATGGATCATATTATTAATATACCAAATAAAATAAAATTTATTTGATTTTGTAAAAGGGACCATGGTTTAGTATATAAAATATGTTTTTTATTCATGTGTTTGAATTTGTAAATTTTTTTGGATTTTAATGTGAATTTAATTTAAAAGAATCCAAATTTACATATTTTCCTATGATTTTGGATTAATTTTTTGTTTATGACCAAAGTTGTTTTAGTAATATTTTTAATTTATTACCTTTTCTTTTTATTATTTATGTTGGAATTAATTTTATTGTATTAATTTACGATTTAGTTTTTTATATTAATTTATTATTTTTGGAATTAGCAATACTTTTGAATCCCATATTGAAAATGATTCTTAATGAAGATTTAAGAATATCTCATAAATAAAGTCCATATAGTTTCTTGAAAATATTATCTAACTATTATATATATTATTATTGATTCCACCACTTATTTATTGGGTTCATATTATTTAAATAAACATTGAACTTGTGTTGAATTATATCTCTAAGAAGTAAAAACTTTTACTAAAGATAAAATTTTTATGAAAAATGAACACATATAAAATGTTGAAACTAACTTAATGTTTTAATGTCTTATATTTGTGTAGACTTTTGAGAATTATATATAATTAATGATATATAAATAACATAAATATCACATAACTTTAATAAAATTATTTTTTAATGACTCGTGTGTTAATATTTTTGTCGAATTCAATGGATAAATCTCAATTACCTGAATTTCTATTTTATGTAAGATGATATTTATTATACCATGATAATCTTAGGATTGTTTGAGTTGAATTAAATAAAATTGGTTTATAGAATTTTTTTCCAATTATGTGAGTAATTAAGGGAAAACATATTTAATAAATGTGTTAGTAATTATTTTTAATATGATCAATATTTTTTATGATTTGTTGGTGACTTATTAGAAATTAAGTTAAAATATATAAAGAGTAAAATTTTAAATATTATTATATATGAGCTACAGACACATTGTTATAACAGATAAGATAAAATGATTAATTTATTGGGGAATTGAAAATAATTATTTATTAATAAATAATTTTTAAAATTATTATAGATTTGATCATTATTTATTTTGGAACTCATTATATGATATTTAATAATGGGTGTAGTATTTTGTTGATAAGTATTTTTTTACATGTATCAAAATGGATTTATTTATTTTTAATGTGATTCCTTAAATAAATAATTTGGTTGATAGGTATTATTTTGAAGAATGTTTCAATAATTTTTATAGAGTATTCTAAAAAGAATTATTTTTTATGGTTTTTGTATGAATGGTTTTAATGGTACTTAATGAATTATTTATGAATTTTCCATTCGATATATAATTAGAAACCAAATTTTAAAAGAAATATGAACCGTTCATTTGAAATATAATATTTTTAATATGTAGTTTTAAAGGTAATTTGTTTTGTAATAAATTAAATTTTTAGATAGTTGATTAATTTTAATATCAGTCTTTAATGTAATTAAATTCATATGAAAAAGGTTATTTTTCCTTTGGAAGATTTTTTTCTTATTTCTTTATTGATATAGTTTTTCATATTATAATGGAGACATGATTGTTTGTGGGGAATAGCGAGTTTGTTTTGATTATTTTATGGATTAATTATTTATGGTGTGGATTTAATGATGTATTTGAGTTACTTGAAAAAAGGATGATATTAATCAAAGAGGGTAATGAGATTTTTACATGAAGGATGATTTGGTTTGATGATTTGAATGTGTAAGAGTGAATGAATTTCTTTTTAAGTGTTATAATTTCCTTGTTGTGCGTTTGTGATTTAATTTTTTGATTAAAAAATATTTATTATGATATTTGTTTGAAGACATGTCATCATAGAATCATGATGTACATATGATTATGAAGAATAAGGATGACTCAAAATACAATGTTCTGTTGAGATTTCAGTCGAAAGGAGTGAAAAATCTCATTGGTTGAGCATCAAATCATCATTAAAATGAATATTTAGAGGAGCCTAAGGTTTTCATTGAGTAACCAAGGGATCTATATTAAATTTAAATTTCTTTAAAAGTTGGTTTGTTTCATAATATGGCTTATATATAGTGGAAGATTATTTTTAGTCACCTAATGGTTCATTCATTTGAAGAGTTTATTATAAAGGATAAAATAGAGTTTATTTTCTTGGTTTAAATTGAAAAATATATGAAGTTTCCTCTAGAGTTCTAGTAATGATAATATTGTTTATTTGTTCATGTAAATAACTTTTTAGAATTAATTAGACAATTATAGAGATCTTATGTTGTGAATATATTTGAAAAAAATACAATTTAAATCAATTTTTTTAGATTTAACAGTTGGTGGATAGGTTATAATATATGTATTTGTTAGAGGTTAAAAAATATGTTGAGATAATACAAGGAGGTTTGTCCGAATATGTTAAGAAATAATAGTATAATTCCTTTACCTTTTTTCATGAGGTTGGTGAAGACAGAGTGTGATGGAAACTTCTAAATTTTGAATGTGACTTAGAGATTTACATTTGTGTGTTGTTATATGACAGTTATTAGGTATGGAACAAAATTTTGAAAGGAATTTAATTACACATTTATAGTTTGAGTGCCCCATTGTTCATTTATTGTTTTAGTTTTGTTGACAATTTTTATTATCTGGATGCATGTACTGATTTTGGTGGGTGGTAAGTTATTATGGAGGGGGTTTAGTTTTGAAACATTAAGAGTGGGTTAGTTCTGAATAAATAATAATATTCAATATATTATTAATTATATTAATTATTATTTATACTTTTTAAATGAGTTATTTTATATTATTTTCTTTAGGATGTTTTCAAATTATATCATTAATTTTTTTAATAGCTGTGTTGATTTAATTATAAATGATTTTAAAAGTTAAATAATAAGGAAATTATGATTTCATGTCTATTTAAATGTTCAATGGTTTTGAAAATCCATGAATTCTGCTAATGTAAAAAAAATTATTTTTGGGCTAAATAGTTTTAAGAAAATTAACATAAACTTAGAATTTAATACATTTAAGTCTGTAAAAAATGTTTCAAATGGGTTTTGAGTTTTAGGTTCATGTGGTTGAAGTAATAGTTTATTTTTTATAATAAATTTTTTCTCTTTGATATTAATATTTTAGTATAGGGGTATCCCAAGTGGATTCTAGATTCATATACTCTCATGTTTGTTAAGTAACAATGTTTCAATATAGACTAACCATTACGAGTGTCCATTGTGTGTTTAGTAATTTATTTATTTTTGGGATGATGTATTATTATGGTTTGGATGAGGTCATTAGAATATAATAATTCCATCTTGAATGTTTCATTATGTGAGGGGCCATGGGTTTTATTTATCAAGATATTGGTTTTTGGGTTTTATTTGGTCTTGGCCATGTTTGAGGGTTATCTCTACAAAATAATGCGTTATAAGGTTTCCCATTAAATATATATTTTTTTAATCTCAAGGATGAGAATCAATTTTATTCTATATTGTAGTAGTATTTACGTGATTACCAATATAGAATTTTTTGTGGCACTACAAGACCTAAAGATAATCTATAAAAAACTAGAGGTTTTAATAAACATTTGGGGTAATGTTCACAAAGTTGATATTTTTTTACCCCTTATAAATCCAAAAAAATTTAGATAATTTGGACTCTATAAATTTAGAATGACCCTTTGATTAATTAATCATATTATCAAAAAACATTGATACACGACATCATTTAACACATTCATGTGTCCATATGGATGATATATGACGCAAAAACTATATCAAACAGTAATACATATAATGTTAGACCAAAAAATCATATTAAGTGTATAAAAATTCTGAAAATTCCCCATAACCTATAATTAAGAAATGGGGTGAAAAAACCTACCCAGAAGACAGAATTTGGGAGATTTAATATGGGGAAACCCCAAAAAAACATCTTTGAACAACCCTCATGAACTTTCTCTATACATCATATATAAAATTAAAGAGAAATCTCTTAAGGTTTGATCTTTCTAATTATCAATCGGTAACCAAAAAAATGTCACAACAAAATAGTTAATGATTTTTTTCATGTTCATGTCTACTCATTAATGTATATATATATATATAGTTTATATGAAAAAAATAGAAATATAGAAATAATAATAGTGAAAATTATGAGGTTGATAAGTGATTTAAAAGGCATATCAACAAACATCCTATATCGATAGGGTCCATACCAGATATACTTAAATGGTACTAAAACATGGAATATGGGATTACTAGGATGGGGAAACCATGATTCTAATTACACTGAATTAATAGAGTCAAGACTTAATCACTACCTTATATAAAGGGGATAGTGTACCTAATTTTGGGGCTCTATGTACCCATCTCTAGTGAAGGGAGAATCGGAATACATTGGTGATGGTTAAAAACGCATCCTACTTGACATTGTTAATCATTTAATAAAATAACTATTATAAATTTATGTAACAATAATATATATAAATACCCGTTGAAGGATGATCTGGATTTCTATAAAAATAATGATGATATGGGTGTAAATTGAATAAAAAAACAATCATTCTTATTGTCATAGAAGATAGAAATTATTCATTTGGATATACTAACCACTATATTAACAATACACAATATCAATTTTCATATATTCAATAAATAAAACATATACAATCCAATAATACCATATCTTGAATTTGAAATTGGCATGTAGGCTACAATCTAATCATGTAATAGGTTATTGAATGATATTCCCATAAATATTATTTAATGACATGTTTTATCAAGAATAAACTATTGTATAGATGATATTCTATGATACATTGATTTGTATCGAAACAAGAAACAAAACCTAAAATGACTGTGATAGATATTATATATGGGTCACTCAAGTATTATATTTATATGTTTTTTATTGTTAACTAATATATATTAATAATGAATCAAATAAACAGTGAAATGAGATAAAAAAAATTCAATTAACAAAATTATTTAAAATATATTTTAGTTTTACAATAAGTTTTTTTATACATAAAATTTAATTAATAAAAAATATTTATTTTTAGAAATATATTTATAGTGGGGAGACATCTTACACTTTTAATCATTATTATGAAAATTAAGTGACATTTATTTTCTCTTGAAACTAGTAAATTACTTAATGTTGATAATGGTATTAAGTACCAAAATAAATGTGGTTTAATAAATCCATTTAATTATTTTAATGATTAATAAAAAAATTTAAAAATTAGTACATTATAAGAATAAAAACATTTTTTTGTAAACATAATGTTGTTTTTAAGTAAGTATTACGTTTAGATAAAAGTAAGAAAAACTTTATCCTCTAGTTCAATCAACTAAGACTAGATGTCACCTCACCACTGATACAACTCTTAAATATGGTTATTTTTGGATTATTTATTTATGAAACATTTACAATTTTACTTGATGAAATGGATTCCAAAAAAATCAAAATATCATTTAACGGTAAGAATTTGTAGAAAAAAACCAAAATATTTATCCTCCAATGTTCAACTTCATGCCTCTTTCACACGGTGAAATTTATATAGAAATTCAACATATCACACTATTTAATTTTTCCAATCTATTAAGAATCCTATTCCATTACATTTCTAGACTCATATTAAAGAATACAATATATAGGCTGATGAGGATATAAATGTTTCTAATTATCATGAAAACTGTATAATAATGAAATAAGAAATATTTCAAAAACACTAAAGAATAATTCCATATAAAATATTCAATGATGAAATGTTAGGATTATACAACCCATATATTACCAAGGATCATAAAATAAAATATAAAAAATATGTATTTATGGAAATAATGTAAAAAATCATTATAGTTTGTGATTTATTATAAAATCTTCTTGTAAGGACTGGATCTATTTTTTAAAAATATAAATAAAAAATTCCATTCATGGTTCAAAAAATAATGTTTATTCCATATTATAACTTTTTCTAAATAAGTGGTAGGAATGTATCAGATGTCATTGATAATTTTACCATGGGGAGAGTACCCCTAACTGATCAACCAATGACGTTTATCCATCCCAATGAACTCTATACACACACTAATGTTCAGAAACCTATTTATAATAAAAACAATATATTTAAATCTTTCATGAAAAATATGATTAGGTATTGATAAAACATTATGTGTACAACCTCTATAATCCATCAAAAATGGTAACAACTTAATGACCTCATCAAAAAATCAAAATCCCCTTTTACATAAAACAAAAAATTATAAAAAATTGAATAAACCATACAATAATTTCATAAAATCAAATGAAATAGTGTATGGGAGGAGAAAATCATATTTTAAATTCCATGACCCTTGAGGGATAAAAGTCCTAAAAATTTGAATGAATTTTATCCTGGATTGGTGGAATTTATCATATAATTTTTATCCAAATAATTTTAACTCACATAGAAATGGGAGATAATGGTTGTTTTCTTTTTAATCATAATTAGTAAACTCTATTTAAATTTTATTAGATAACCATAAAAAGGATAGTAAGAATAATGTCAAAAGGGATCCATTAAGGGAATCACAATTTCTTACGAATAAGGATGTTATAATAGGCATAAAGTGGTTAAATATAATTGATTAAAATGAAAAAACATTAAATTTTAATGAAAAAGTATTATTAGTTTACATGGTACACACTCCAAGTCTATTGATTTCCCAATGGACGCTATATGACACCCCCAAAGTTTCTAATCTCGTTAGATACCAGGTATCATCCACTAAGTACACAGTATCACCTAAAGTCTTACAAATATATGTCACACCACCTATAGTCCTATATGAACCCCAAACAACCAAATAAAATTCAAATTATTCTATAAAACATCTATAATTTCATCCACAACCTTCTAAATTCAATTCTAGTCTCAAAATAAAAACCTCACTCTTATTATGGAAAATATTAAAGTGAATTATTATTTACATATCATATAATTCATGAAAAAATGATTTCATTAACCAAAACACTATTAATAAATTCCCTTACATATGAAATGTAGATGTCAAAATTTCTACCAATACATGACATGGTGGGTTCAGGACTATATATATGTGTGTGTTTTGGTGAATTTCATTGTTTTTTAGATGAATAAAAGTGAAAAAATGTATTCTAAATCCCAAAAAATGTGTTGTTGGTTCGTCTTATATCATGGATGATTTCACGGTCTAGATATGAGTGTAGTTGGGTAGAAAATTTTCTAGTTTTTTTAAGTATTAATGGATTATTGTTTTCATATGTGAGGTTATGACTCAACAGTATTTTTGGTCGGTGTGGTGATTTTTTGAATTCCTAGTAATCTATGAAATTTATTGATATGTGAATGTTATATATTGTAGTATTTTGTATCATGTTAAATTTAGTTTTTATTTATAGCTAAGTTAATGATTTTTGGATATAAATAGTGAGGATAGATAGTGATATATTTTAATGATTGAGTTCTCAAGTTGAGACATATAGTAGATATATACCCAGTTAAATCCTTAATGTCATAGTGCTGGTCAAAATAATTTTTAAAAGGATGAAAGAAACATCAAAAATATGAAAGATAATCCATTTTGAATCCAAAATAACAAGGACCATTCAATGAGAAATATAATTATGTCTTGCTGAAAGCCTCATGATGGTCTTATAGTGTCATATAATGTTTTATTATATAACCATATCATCTCTATTAATTTTTATAATCTTATTTAATCCCTAGTGATCCTTAGGTTTTTGTTGTAATGTTTCTTGGTTCTAGTAGTGCATATTTATCCTTTAAATTCTTTTAATGGTATCTTTTTTATAAATGGTGTTATTTAATTCCTTTTAATAATTTTTTACCTCCTTTATTCATTTCAATTGTATTCATTTTTATTCATGTAAGTTTATGGTATGGTATATGGATTTAGATTTATTGGTTTTTGGAGATGGATTTGATTTTTTTTCATGTATCTTGGGTTACTGAAGTTTTCAATTCATGTCTTATTGGGTTTTGTTCCCTATTATATTCTTATACATATATAATTATTGTTGAAGCTTCAAATAGGGAAAGTAATTTAAAATAGTTATTATATTATTTTTGGTGATTGTGTAATTATCAGGATTTTTCACCCATAATTATTTAGTTGAAATTATTCTAATAAAAGTTTTTAAATGGTTATTAGAAATAGGAATATAGAAAGTGGTTCAAATATGTTTTACTGAGATTCTTTAATATTTATGATTTTTTTTGTTATTGGGTTGATCATATTGTTTTGAATTTATATTAATAATTATAATTTGAACTATTTTTAAATTGATTATGTTAACTGAATATGTAAGGGAAATATATAATTGGTAAATTTAGAAGTGTTTTTTACATAATTTTTTAATAAAATAATGAATCATGATTAAAGTAATTGACCTTATTGTGGTGTTTAATTTTTTGGTTTTGGATATAATTTTTTTATTGTAAATATATGATGGTTGATATTTTTTTATCTGACGGTGAATCTATTTGAAATTACATAATAAATATTATGTTTTTAATGATATAAGGATGTGTGTAATATAAAAGTAATGAATTTTTTAATCTATGATGATGTGTGATAAAGAAATATTTTTACAATTTTTTTATATATTTACTTTTCTAAAATAGATATTATATTTAAGAGAAGAATTTTTGTTTTAATAGGATGATGTTATATTTACTAGCGGTAATGATTATCATAGTTGATTATGAAAATAGTGAATTTTTTTATGGAGTGGTTGAGGTGTTGTTGTGTTTTGTTGGAAAAAAATGTGTTGTGAAGATGTGATGAGATTTCCAGGGTTAGTGTAAGAGTTTCTTGGGATATGGGAACAATATTTTTTAAATGATACAATGGGAAAAGAAATTAAAAATGGTAGGTAATGATTTGTGATGTATTGAATATAAATATTGACATGAATATGAATGAGATAATATAGTCGAGTAATATTTGGTAAAATAAAATATTGCGTGAGTAAATGGTTGTGTATTTATGTAATTGTTGTTGGTAATAATTTTGTAAAATTAATGTAATTAATTATTAATTTATTGAATTATCTGAATATAAATGAAATAAAAGTTAAAATAAATTATATAATGTGAAATTGTAATATAAATTCATAGTTATTGATAGTTAATATCTATTTAAATAATGTAAAGTGGATACTTATTGAAATAATGGAAGATTCATTATGTTTTATGAAGTTGGAATTTATGTGGTTATTATGTAGTATGTTTTGTGTTATAAGAGTGGTATTTGTTCATATTGGGCAAGAGGTGAAAACAATATTCATGAATTTTGGTGATAATATTTTTTATTATTTCGCTATGTTAGATAGAGGATCCTTTATAAGGGCATGTGCGCTGTTATATATCAATTGTAGTTGTATTACATTTTAGGAATGTCACAAACTGAATCTAATATCCATCAAAACTAGCACCCGACCCGGCCTATGGAAAGTCCCAATGTGAGTTCACGATACGTACAGGTAGGCACAAGTGCCTGGGTATTATAAAATGAATGTTGATAATGATTTACCTGAGTTTATAAACATACAATAACAAACAAATCCAATAAAATGAATCTACATTTTTCGAACAAAACCAACTCTTAAAAAAAATCAGAATTAATTACATAATTTAAAACTATGTTCAAAGACCACTACGAAGGTACAAAACCAAAAATGATAGACAAGAACCTCTACATGGGATGAGGAACCGCCTTGAAGGAATCTCCAAAACATCGCACCACGATGGACCGCTAAATACCTGAACCATTGCACAAATCTATACCTAAACCTGAAACAAAAATACCCGTGTCTACATACAACTTTAGGTGTAAGTACGGTGTGATATAAAGCCTTGTAGGATAACACCACTATGAGATTCCTTGTGATAGACACTCAAAGAAGAAAATCTGGCAAGTTTTGAAAAACAGGAAATGCTAGTTTCTATTTCTAAAAGATGAAACTTTAAGTTAAAAAAGTTTTCAAATGGGCTATTTTAATGATTAAAAACATTTAGAAATTAATACCAATGCTATATAATTTTCCATCCAATCATTCCATATGCTGATGGTAGGCATAAATTATCTAATGAGCACAAGAAATGGGAAATAACCCCTAGTAACTTGCTCACTGTGGGTCCTAGGTACCTCATATCTCAGTGAAAGTAACCATCCCAATTTTTTTTCTCATGCACGAGCCACTATGAGAGAACGTAAACATAACCCAGTGGTCCCCAATAATCATAATCATCATAGTATAGTTAGTGTTCTAAATATCAAACTTTCTATGTGAAACTGAGACCAAAGACCACAGGATCACTAGCATACTTGTACACATATATCCACCTCTATATATATGGGTTTCCCTCATGTGCTTAAACAGGTTCAACATGCCCTGAAATATAATTTTCACATGAAAATACCACATCCAAATCAAACATTCAACAAACATCCCACACGTATATCACACAAGTCCCTTAATCCCCATTTTCCTCCAAATTGATTTCGAAATCACACTCACACCAAAATAGCCCACAACACTTTTCAAATCTCTTCAACACTTAAACAAATATTTTAATAATTTTAATAAAGAATTTCTATGATTATAAACACCACATAATAGACCACACATGCATTCCACATAATGCCCTTTTTACCTTTAAAATATTTTTATCATCAAATTCACACAAAACAGCCAAAAAACATGTTTTTCACCTACATCACAATTTAATAAAAAAATTAAGCAATTTATAAAATATTCTAAAAATATTTGAAATCATAAATCACCTATTTACCATTAAAAAAACATATTATGTGAATAAAATAACAAAATAATTATGTAGATACTATTTTCCCACTTTTTCTATCTCACTAAATCATTTTCAATTTTTATATAACAAACCCAAGAAGTATAACAATGTTTTTCACACAACCCATTCCAAAACCCTCATTCAAACCCAAAATCATACCAATCCCAATCAAAAACAGAATTAGAAGCCCTAAAACCCATTTTTAAACCACCAACAATTTTTATAAATTTAACTCAAATAATACCACAAAAGTTACACATGAAAACCTGAGATTTCCATAAAACACTTTCAAGGAGTATAAAATGGTTTTACACATAAAAAACACTCAAAACCCCCATTTTGAGGCCCACATGACCCCAAAGAATTATCAATCCGGAATTTGTATCCCCTTTTAACACTAATAAAACACTTTCATATGTTATATAATACACCCAAATATTACCCCTAGAGTCACACATGAAAAGCACCCAATTTCAAGCTAAAATGAAACTATAAAATTAAAATCATAACCAAATCCATAAAAAATAGTTTTCACACCAAACAAAACATATGAGGAACATGTAATATAATTTAATCAATAATGATAACTCATAATGGAATCTTTACACATGGAATCGCATACCATTAGAGTCAAAACCCCCAAAATCATGGTGTGATACATCTACTCCACCATCGCCGCACCTCAAGGATGTGAAATCCAACATAAAACCACAATATTTGACTAAAAAGACAAAAAATAAAACCCTAGGTATGAACCCCAACTTCTGGACATGAGGAACATCAAAAAGGGTGAAACAAACTATAAGGAAAGGGAATAAATAAACGATTGAAACACTTGATGAAATCATGGAGTTTCCCCACCAAAAACCACATCAAAGATAAGTTCCATGGGAGCTTAAGGGAGCTTGGAGGCCTCCCATGGATTCTGGAGTCAAATTGGGGTGGAATGGGGAAGATTAGATTTATTTATGAGAGGAAAATTTTGGGAATTCAAAAACATTGTTAATCACTTAGACACCTTGCACAGTTTCTGTGCATAGTATAGTAAATCGTGCAGTCAAACCATGCGGCCTATTCTAGCCACCCAAAATATGAGGTTTCACCTCCAATTTCAAGGGGGGCCTATGGAGAAATCAAGGGGAAAATATAGGATACGTTTAGTGGAAACAATTTCAAAAATAAACCATTCTTTTCACCAAAAAAACTCATCCAACTAAACGGTACAAACCACCTTAACAACTTCCCCCCAAGTGGTGCCACTTGGAGTGTCACTAATCCAAATCCAAACCACCAAAACCTAACACTACCACATTGACAAAATAGGTGGTCAATTACCATATCATTCCTCCAATACGAAGGTCATAGATCAAGAACACATGAGACACCAAAATCTCAAACCCGGAACACCCAAAAACCAATAGAAAGCCAAGAACCATTAGATAACATCAACCAAAGAATGGAATTGAAAATCCATGTGTGATAATTCTACCCACCATAATGATTACCACCCTAGGAAAGACACAACATGGTCCAAAGCAAAAAAACCAGACCAATAATCCAATATTGACACCCTTTCTATGTTTTTCCCCCAAAGGACAAAACACCTCTAGTGGTAAATTGAGGACGGAATATTCTCACAACCAAAACAGACATCACTTTTCTGAAAATATCAAGAACATTCATATTTTATCCCGAAAGAAAACTCCTCAAACACTGTCTAAACATGATTCCAGTAATTTACCCAAATGAATACCACCAACGAAAAAGGTTACACTTACCTTGATCTACTCAAACTATTGGGAGTTATCTAATCCCAACATTTACACAAGGAAGATGTAGGTAGTTAGATAGCTCTAAAAAAGACTACCTGCTACCAAGCCAAGTCCAAGGACAAATCTAAGTTACTAGTACAGGGAGACAAAAATGGGCACCCCACCAAAAGAGACAACTCGAATTTCCTCGAGACTTGATCGGGACACTAATAGGGGAAGGCCCGAATGGACTCCTTGGTACAAGGGGTAGACTTCCATTCAAAACATTCAAATGAACATACATGAGAATCATAGTTGGTCTCCCCACCATAATAACCAACCATAATAATTGACCATCATTGGCCATCATAGTGAAAACCCAAAATATAAAAAGTTGGAATGACTGTATGGTTAGTCCTCATAGTTTGGGAAAACATGCGCTAACCATGGGGATCATTCTGTCTACATGGCTTCCTGGGACACAGTCACTACTAATCGTGCACAATCTGTGTAATCAACCTGTCTACCTAAATTTCAAACCTTTATCTAAAAACTCAATGGAAACTAAATGGGGAGGGAATGAAATTGGGTTATAACATGTACATGAGGTCCTCCCACCTCTTTCCATCAAATGGTAACAACAAAAGCAAGATGAAGAAACTAGAGGTTTAAACTATTCCCCAAATTTCATACTGAGGATATGACATCATACCAGGGTTTAAACGACCTTGGGGCTTCCCCTGACTATTTTTCAGATTCTCTCTGAGACATATGGCTGGAGCTCAAATGATTGAATCATCTTCGGCCTCACAGTTAGGCTTTGGAAACCCCTGAACAGAACTTCTTCTTCTGCTGGAACAAAAAACTACACTGCAAACCCAGATGGGTTTACCAAGACATGTAAAACTACAAAACCAACTTTACCCTAACCTATTATTTAAGTAAAATAAGGGATTAGAGGATGTACACAGGTCATTCTAGGTTTCTTCGGGCGAGAAACAAATGAAACAAAGGAGGCATATAAATTCATTCCTCTAAAACCGAGGATGTCATGATCTCCCAAAAGGAGACACACTTTTGGAAAGACTATTACTCATAAAATATTATACAACATCAACTTTACAGTAAAACGTGCATGCAACATCACAACATGTCACTAAACTTGAAAAAAGTGATTGATAGATACAATACATATAGGGGGACCTTATTCAATGTCCCCCAACATCACATAATTTCAGAAAGTGGCCATAATAGCCTCTCATGACCATATTTCCCACACTGGTGGTTTAACGTAAACCCCTTCTTTATAGAGACTACATAAGACCCAGAGGCCCTCTTAGACACCATCCACACTGACAACCCTAGACCACTTCCCCTTGGATGAATCAGGTAACATAAGAAACTAATGACTCATTAATCCTTCCAAAAGAACTCTCCTATTATAAGAGGATCCACAAAACCATTAAAGGAAATGGGGTAGACACAATCTTCAAATCTCAAGAAGAATATTCCTTATATTGATCAAATAGAGAATCTTCCAATGGTGAAATGAACTGGTTTTCACTTCAGTCGCCCACTGACCCTTAATGGGGGCATACCTTATTCCACAAGTGAACCTATGGACCCAACCAAGCATGTCGATTAGTCAAAACATGCCACAAAAAATATCCAAACACATGAATGAATCCAATATAAAGCATCCTGAAATTTTCATAGAAGATACCACTAACCAAACCTTCATCCCAACTTATCGACCAAACCCAAACCCAAAACAGTGTTCAAACTAGAGGGGTTCTTGTAATCAAAACACACCACAAAATAAAAATCTTTAGAACACATAATACACACATTCCCAAACTAGTCATAAAGAGATAATGTTTTCCTTTAAAATAATCTTGTTGAAAATAAACGATTCAACGGTTAGCGTATCCACCAATAGTGCCCCATGGGCCATACACATTCATGTTTTTGTGCCAAACTAGGCATCCTCCTCATATCCATCTCGACAATCATCAAGTCATGTCATTAACCATCCATCGTCTTATATAACCCAATGCATGAGGTCTCTCATGAAAATAATAAAGATTAAAACAAAAATTCTTTACACTTTTCAAAACCAAAATGATCAACCAATAATTTCTTTTTCTCAAGATCGATAACCATGAAATCAGAATCACAATTTACAGCTTAAAAACATTTTAGAAAGGTACAACCATTCAGATAATAACTCAGTTCCATTTTATTCAAATCAATTTCAAAACATCTTATTACATTTAAACACCCATTAAGAGTTTAGAAAAATCTATTGGAAACACTTTTTCCAAACCAACATTAACATACTTCCTAGTTTCAAAAGAGATGTAGACACACCATTTTCCCATTTGAAAACAATTCTGAAAATTTAGTTCAACTATTTCACAAATCAAACCATTATCTCTTTGTTAGCAAAAACATTTCATAAAAACCTTACGCTTCTTAAAACCATGTCATTTTTTCTTTAAAACCAAACTTTCAAGATATCAAAACTAATGGAAACTAGACAATGAAAGGGGAAACTAGATTTGGTGGGTGACTTGAAAATATAGTTGGAATCCATATTCCAATCACTTAACCATCAATGACAGTGTGATAGTAAAATATCCCCGGATCCACATGGCTTTCCAATCCCTGTGATCTCACTAATACCATTATCCCAACTCTCTTTTTATTCCTGTAATCGTCATCAAACCAAGAAAACCAAATGACTCAGTTAAATCCCGACTTACCCTAGTGGCCCAAATCCCATAATGTGGTGTGATGGCTAGGAACACTAACCATAATCATAATTCCATGTCCTAATAATCCTAGGTCGAGACTATCCTGATTGTTCCAAAAATAACATGACACAAAAATGAAACTTGAACCTCCTTTGATAACATTTTATCACAAACTTAATCTGATCCACCTAAAAAAGGCACCTGAATCGGCCTGTGGAGAGTCCCAATAGCCGTTCCCGATCCCCATAGGTTGGAATAAGTTCTCAGGTATCATAAAATAAATGTTTGAAATTATATACCTAAATTTATAAACATACAACAACATACAAATGCAATAACCCGAATACGGATTTTTCGAACCAAACCATCTTTTGAAAAATTACAAAATGAATTAGACAATTTAAAACAATGATCAAAGTCTAATATTAAACTAAAAAACCAAAAATGGAAGCCCAAGAACTTATATATAGAAATAGGCACCGCCCTCAAGCCATCTCCAAAACACTACATCATGATGGTCCATTAAAAACCCAAACCACTGGCACAAACCTCCGCCCAAACCTACAAAAAATTAACAGACTCAAATTATACCCAAAGGTGTTAGTAGGGTGTGAGAAAAAGTCTAGTAGGATACCACCACTAAGATATTCCATGTGATTAACATTCAAAGACAAAAATCTTACAGGTTTTGGTAAATGAGAAATGCATCTTTTAATTTCTAAAAGATTCATCTTTATGTGAAAACAGTTTTCAAGTGGGAAATTTTAATGATTCAAAACTTTTATTAAATAAAGTGAATTTTATGGAATTTTAAATCCAACCATAATATATTATGATGGTAAGAAAAAAATATCTAATGAGCACAAGCAATTGGAAATAACCCCTAGGAACTAGCTCACTGTGGGTTCCAGGTACCTCGTATCGTTGTTAAAGTAACAATCCTAATATCGGTTCTCCTGCATGAGCCACTAGTAGAGAACATACCCATAAGATAGTGGTCCCCAATAATCAACATAATCATGGATTATTTAGTGTTTTTATCATCAAACATTCTATGTGAAACTGAGGCCAAACCCCACAAGATCACTAGAATACTATTACACATCCAACCACATAGATACATGTGTTTCCTTCTTCTGCTCAAAAAGGTTCAATATGCCATGAAATATAATGTCTACATTAAAAGAACACTTCCACATCACACATTCAACAAACAGTCCACATGTATATCACACAAGTAACATAATCCCCATTTTCATTCAAATTTATTTTTACATCACACTCAAACCAAAATATCCCACAACAATTTTCACATCTGTTCAACACTTCAACCAATCCAATAAACATTATTATAAAAAAAATCAAGATAATAAACATCACATAATAGACTACACACACATTCCACATAATACCCTTTTACCTTCAAAATCATTTTATCATCAAACTCACACGAAACAACCCACAAAAATGATTCACACCCACATTACAATTTAATAAAACATGTAAGCAATTTATACAAAATTATAAAAAAAAATTAAAATTTTAAATCACATATTTACCTTTAAAAACCCATATTAAGTGAATACCATCACAAAAACAGTACATGTAAACCATTTTCCCAATTTGTTTAACTAACTACATCATTTTAAATTTTCATAAAATAAACCCAAGATGTACAACCATGTTTTTCATAGGAAACCCATTCCAAAACCCTCATTCAAGGGAAAAATCATACCAATCCCTACCCAAAAAAACGAGTTCCCTAAAAACATTTATTAAACCACCACCAAGTGTTATAAAGTTTTCTCAAATTATACAAAAAAAAGTTACACATGAAAAACACACATTTCCATAAAACACTTTCAGGGAGTATAACAAGGTTTTACACATAAAACCCATTCAAAAAAACCTCTTTTGAGGCCCACATGACACAAAAAAATTAATAAATATAATTTGAAGCCCCTTTTAACACTAATAAATTTCATTCATATGTTATATAATACAACCAAATATTACCCCAAGAGTCGCACATGAAAAGCACCCAATTTCAGGTTTAAAGGAAACTATAAAATTAAACACTTAACCAAATCCATCAAAAACAGTTTTTGCACCACATAAAACATATGACATACATGAAAAACAAGTAAATCAAGAAAGATAACTCATTAAGGAATTTTTACACATGTAATCACCTACCATTTGAGTCAAAAACCACCCAACGCATTGTGTGAAACATCAACCGCACCACCACTGCACCTCAAGAAAGTGAAATCCATCCTAAAACAACAATATTTGACCAAAAAAACATAATTAAACCCTATGTTAGAACTGTAACTTGTGTACATTAGAAACTTCAAGAAAGGGTGAAAAAAACCCTATGGAAAGGGAAGAGATCAAGGAAAGAAACACTTACTTGAAGAAATTTTGGAGTTTCCACACCAAAAACCTAATCAAATATTTGTTCCATGGGAGCATGAGGGATATTAGAGGCCTCCCTTGGATGCTGGGGTCAAATTGGGGAGGAATGGAGTGGATTATTTTTATTTCTAGGAGGGGAAAAATTGGGATTCGGAAAACATTTTTACTGATCTGGACACTATGAACGATTTTTCTAGACAGTTTAGTAAAATGTGCAGCCAAACCGTGCATCTTGTTCTAGCAACCAAAAATGTTATTTTTTGCCTCCGATTTCAGGGGGTACAAGGGTGAAACCAAGGGGAGAATATATGCCAAGGATAGGGGTGAAAAATTCCTTAAATAAACCAACCTTTTAACAAAAAAACTCATCAAACTCAATGGTACAAACCTCCTTAACAACTTACCCCTCAAGTGGTGCCACTAGGAGTGTCACTAATCCAACTGAAAAATACCACAGCCTCACACCATCCCTTTGAAATAGAGGAGTCCAATTACCATCCAAGACCCCAAATACCATGTCCATATATCAGGAACTCAAGAGACACCGAAATTTCAAACCTGAAACATCTAGAAACCAATGAAAAGCTAAGAACCATTAGAGAACTTCAAACAAATCCAAGAATTGAAAATCCAGGTGTGACAATTCTCCCCACCATAAAAGATTTCCACCACCGTAAATCCACAGAATTGCCAAAAAAAAATAACCAAACCAAATCTATATACCAAGATGGAATCCCTTACCACGTCTCACCCCTAAAGAGAAAAACACCTCTAGTGACTGATTAAGGAATGAATACTCTCACAACCAAAATATACATCACATTACAAAAATGATCAAGCACGTTCGAATTTTATCCCAAAAGACAATTTATCAAACACTATCCGAGCAATATTCCGACAATTTAAACCAAAAACAATAACAACGAACAAGGTTACACTTACCTTGCTTTATCCAAATAGTTCGGCATTCTCTAATCCCAACGTTTACCCAAGGAATATGTAGGTAGTTAGATATCTCTAAACAAGACTACCAAACTCTAAGCCAAAAACCAGGACCAATCCACGTTACTTGTATGGGGAGATAAAAATAGGCACCCCACCATAAGAGACAACTCGAATTTTCCTGATACAGGACCGATACACTAGCAAGGGGAGGCCCGAACGGACTCCCCAGTATAAGGGGTAGACTTCCATTCAAAATTTTCAAAGGAACATACTTGAGAATCATAGTGGGTTTACCCACCATTATAACCAACTATCTTTACCAACCAGGATGGGATGGAACATTAAAAACCCAAAATATAAAAAGATGGGATGACTGCATGGTTAGTCCTCATAGTTTTAGAAACATTGCTCTAACCATTGGGATCATTAGTTATGCATGGCTTCCTAGCACACGGTCACTACTAACTGTGCACAAACCGTTTTCTCAACCAATCTAGCCAAATTTGAAAAGCACTCTCCAGAAACAAAATAGAAACTAAAGTGGGAGGGAATGACATTGGGAGATAACATGGACACGAGGTCCTCCCACCTCTTTCCATCGAACAGGAACAAAAAAGTAATATGACAACACCATAGGATTAAACTATTCACCATATTTCATAATAAGGACATGACAATGAACAAGGGTTTAAACAACCCTTGGGCTTCCCCTGAATACATTCCAGCTTCTCTCCGATACTTATGGTTGGGGTTCAAATGATTGAAGA
This sequence comes from Viscum album, assembly GCA_963277665.1. Taxonomy (NCBI): domain Eukaryota; kingdom Viridiplantae; phylum Streptophyta; class Magnoliopsida; order Santalales; family Viscaceae; genus Viscum; species Viscum album. The sequence continues at coordinate 310,215,498 of OY728158.1, forward strand.
ATATTTGGCCCCGCAGTTAGGCTTTGGAAAACCCTGAATGGAACATATTCTTCTGGTGCTACAAAAAACTACACTACACACCACGATGGGTTTACTAAGACATAACACACTATAAAAATCACTTTATCCTAAGATGAAATTTCACTCAAACAAGGGCATAGAGGATGCACACACATCACCCCTTGATTATTCATGTGAGAAACAACAAAAGGAAATGAGACATATAAATTCCTTCGTCTAAAATAGAGGATGTCAGGTTCTCCAGAAAGGATTCACACTTCTGACAAAACAAAGACACACGAAAGATTGTACGACTTCACCTGTACAATAAAATGAGCATGTGACATCACAACGTGTCACCGAACATGACCAAAGCAACTAATAGAGACAATACATGGATGTGACCTTATACATCATCCCCAAACATCACAGAATTCCATAAAGGGGCCATAATATCCTCTCATGATCAGATTTACCACACTTTTCATTTAACATAAACCCCTTCTTCAAAGATATTACAATAGAACCATTGGCCCTCATAGACACCATCCACACTAAAAACCCTAGACCACTTTCACCTTTGACAAATTATGTGACATATGAATCTAAGGTCTCTTTCATCCTTCCACGAGCACTCTCATGCTATAAGAGGATCCACGAAACCAAGAAAGGTGAAATTGTAGACTCAATATTCAATGATCAAGAAAAATATTCCTAATATTAATCAATTGGAGGATCTTCCAACAGGAAAACAAAACGGGTTGCACTTCAGTCGCGTACTAACCCTTAATGGGGGCGTACCTTATCCAACGAGAGAACCCAAGGACCCAACCAAGAGGGACTGTCATGACCCCCTCCCCACAAAGTGTACCCCTCCTGGGCTGGCAATGTGAAAAGGGAGATAATGACCCCCGAGTCCCGCCTCCAGTAGGCCCCGGGTTGGCGACTAGCACCGAGGGTATAATACACACACAAATGGGAGGCATTACCCTCTAAGAGAACACATGCAGAAGAGAGAGATAGAATAGACTCCAACCAACTCCAAATCATAACTGAAATATAAAAAGGAAACCAAGTAAATATATGAAATGTCATGAAAAATTACTACAACTGAAAGGGAAAACTAAAAGTACCCAAAAGAATGAAAAACAGAAGCGACCACAAGCCCGAACAGCTCCTCCTCCAACCACAGGCTAGTAGTAACCAGCTTGATCTCCAAACTGCTCCAAGTGACCTGAAAAACAGTTTATATATACAATGGTGAGTATAACAGTATACTCAGTAGGATCCTCCCCAAGCCTCTCATGAAAAAGTAAAGAAAGCAAGCTAAAGCCCAGTGAACATCAAGTGAAACTAACTCGTCACCTAAACAGGTATATTATGTTCCCAACCTCACCATGGCTACTCTCACCAAGTAACGCATACAAGAATATAGCATATAATAAAGAATATCAAGGGTACCCCGCTACCACTTCCCCTCTGGTTTTCCACTTTGCCCCAACGCCACACATCCTGTGCATCTCTCTCCAATGGCTTGCCCGTATCAACATGGGTCAAGCTCCCCAATCCGCACCTCGTGCACCACAAAGGCTTGCCCGTAGACACCTGGGCTAAGCTCCACAAAATCCTCACAACCAAAAGTAACCAGGTAGTTTCTGGGAGCCACCACAGCTCGCATAACGTGTATCATACGTTGGGTATTATAACTCAAGCCATTACAGCCCATACACCGAGTAAGGATCCTCAAGCCATCACAGCCTATACACGTTACAACTATAGTAGTCCATAGGATACTATATCCATGACTATATGTGTGTGAAATAACCACAAGCCATTACATCCCTCTACACACATATATGGGTAAAACTAACCACTGTGCCTACCAGCACTAAGATCTACCAAGAGAAGAGAGCGGGGCCAAAGGGGGTAGTCAGCCATTCAACCTCCCATCAGAATGTTGGGGAAAACACCCCCCAGGGCTCAGAATCTCCGGGGTGTCAGTTTCCCTTACCGACAGGGTGGATTAGCGTATAGAAACACAAAAAGTACAGAATATATAAGTAACTCACATCCACACTATGGGCATTACCTAGTCTTAGATACAACTGCAGCTAACGTCTCTTAGACTCCAGGCTACTACTTCAAAGACTAGGTATCCTATAAGCACACAACCAATTGAAGAGCTTCATTAGATTACTCCATTCTCACTTATCAATTCCACTGTACGTTAATTAATTCTTTAATCATTAATTAAGAATGAACAATTCCACATTAAACTGAGTTGGCATCACTTTCAAAAACAACTGCTCCTTTTTAAGATTCACATCACCTTTAAATTCCAGCATCTCCATCCCTGTGGATTTTCACCATTTAATCAAACATTCAATACAGAATTACTTTTCCACATTCCCAGGCATTCTAGAAAAACATCATATGCTTCTAAACACAAAGGAGGCTCAACACGGTGAGTAGATATACTACCCGTCGAGTCTTTGCCACCTATAGAAAGAGCATAGACCCATCATCCATCGAGAGGCTAAAAACGGAAAGCACGTGGCATACCCCGCGTGTCTTCGCCTCCTCCGGAAAGAGGGTAAGCAAGACCAGCTGCCTTGAGCAGTGGGGAAAAGTAAAGAAGATAAACAATCAAACCAAACCACCAACATCAAACCATCACATTCATCTCACACCATCACCCTTGGTGTCCTCCCTGACACCCATATGCATAAACTGATGCATCTCGCAACACTAGGCGTCATCCGCTTCCACAACCACAAGTCTCCAAGCCTCCACATATCACAACAGCCATCCAGGCTCACATCACAGCACAAGCAGCAGGAAAACAAACATCACAAAGTGGGCTCTCGGCCCGTTAACAAACAAGAGGGTAACTCAGAACCCATTTTGAAATTCCCACATAATCTGTTCTCTAATCCATATTGAATTAACAGATTTGTTATTCGTAGGCTCCAATCATGGATACCTAATCAGTAAGATATCACAATTAAATAACCAAGCTTACTTCCCTAATTTGATTATCCTCAAATTAGAACAACAACAACAACAACAATAACCAGATTAATTTACATGCCTCTTTATCTTTATCCAATTAATTAACAATTAATTCTGGCTTTACATTCATTATCAATTTCTATCATGAACGAACAATAAATCAAAGAAAGCATAGATATCACTATATCTAGGAAAACATGAGGCAAACCGTTATCACGGTATAAAGAAACAGTATGCAATCAACCTATTATTTTAATCTGGTTCAAGTATTTAATTAGGTCAATTTCATTGTGATCCAAAGGAATAAATCATGCTAATTCTACGATTGCACATATATAATTAGAGAAGCCATGAATCCCCTACCTCGAAGAGTTCTTGACGTCCTTTATCCACACAGCGGGTCACGATCCTAGGAGTAAAGGTTGATTGTGCAACTCCTACGGAAAGGATTGAAAGGTTATAGCACCTCTTAGTTGAGAACAAAGGGAAGGAACAAGGGAGAATGATATCTCGTCCCTTTTTAGGATTTAACGAGGTGACAGTTTAAGATCCGGTTAATTCTCCATTAAAAACGGATCGCATTAACCCACGCGGTTTGACCAAGTAAAACATTCCAAGCCTTAGGAATAATTAATATAGGATTTATGGCATTTGAATCGGCCTTAAGAGCCCTTAAAATAAGGCTTTAAATGTATTTTACGTCAAAGGAAACGTCAAAAGGGGCAAAACTGTAGGAGTCTGGAAACACTGTTCACCCACCGTTACTGTACATGAAACTGATCTGTTACATAGATCTGTGAAACTGATCTGTGAAGCTGATCTGTCACACTGATCTGTGAAACTGATCCGTCTCAGCGATATGTGAAACTGATCGGTCTCACCGATCTGTGAAACTGATCTGTCTCACCGATCTGTGGAACTGATCTGTCTCACCGATCTGTGAAACTGATCTGTGAAACCGATCTGTCTCACCGATCTGTGAAACTGATCTGTCACACCAATCTGTGAAACTGATCTGTGAAACTGATCTGTCACACCGATCTGTGAAACTGATCTTTCTCACCGATCTGTGAAACTGATCTGTCTCACCGATATGTGAAACTGATCTCTCTCACCGATCTGTGAAACTGATCTGTCTCACCGATCTGTGGAACTGATCTGTCTCACCGATCTGTGAAACTGATCTGTGAAACCGATATATCTCACCGATCTGTGAAACTGATCTGTGAAACCGATCTGTCTCACCGATCTGTGAAACTGATCTGTCACACCGATCTGTGAAACTGATATGTGAAACTGATCTGTCACAACGATCTGTGAAACTGATCTGTCTCACCGATCTGTGAAACTGATCTGTCTCACCGATTTGTGAAACTGATTTGTCTCACCGATCTGTGGAACTGATCTGTCTCACCGATCTGTGCAACAGATCTGTCTCACCGATCTGTTACTGTTCATAAAACTGGAAACACTGTTCACAGAACCGGAAAATTGGCCAAGTGGTGGGGATAAGTCCCCTTGACCTCCCGGAACACCTCCAATACCAACATTTCACAAAGTAATGGACTGGAGAGGTCCGAGCCATTACATTAGATACCTCTCAAAACATTCTCGTCCTCGAGAATTAAAAACCGACCCAGAAGAAAAGAGGGGTCTGAACAACCACCCCATAAGATACCTCTCAGGGGAAACCAACACGAGTTGTTCAAAATCTGGAACAAAACCATGGCATCTGAGAACAAAGAACCCATAAAAACAATTAAAACATAACATCACATTAATGGTACATAAATAAAACATGAAAGGTCCAACCATAGAGAAAACATCATCACATGAAAGGAGTTAAACATTAAACAACTCTGGGTACTGAGCACGTATTTGTGACTCACGCTCCCAGGTACTCTCCTCCATGCCGCCGTGTCGCCACAAGACACGAACTAAAGGAATAGAACGCCCACGCAACACCTTCTCCTTGTGTTCTTGGATCTCCACAGGTTGCTCCTCGAAGGTTGCATCATCATCAATATCGATCTATCCCCAATCGATAACATGAGATTCCTCATGAAGATAATGACAGAGCTGCGATACATGGAAAACATCATGTATCCGACTCATCTGAGGCGGAAGTGCTACTCGATATGCCACAGCCCCAACACGAGCTAACACCTCGAAAGGCCCAACAAAACGGGGAGAAAGTTTACTTCCGCGACCAAACCTTCGCTGCCCACGATGGGGAGTCACCTTCAGAAACACATGATCCCCAACATTTAACTCTAAGGGTCTCCTTCTTTGATCAGCATAAGATTTCTGACGATCTTGTGCTGTCTTCATCCTCTCACGAATCACTTGAACCATCTCTGTCATATTCTGCTCTAGTTCTGGTCCGAGAATTGCTGACTCTCCGACCCCAGTCCAGCACAATGGAGAACGGCATGGTCGGCCATACAAGGCTTCAAACGGAGCCATGTCGATGGTAGAGTGAAAACTATTATTGTAAGCGAACTCTACCAAAGGTAAGTGCTTCACCCATGAACCTCCAAAATCAAGAACACAAGAGCGCAACATGTCTTAAAGAGTTTGGATGGTTCGCTCTGTCTGACCATCCGTTTGAGGATGAAAAGCAGTGCTAATGCATAGTTGAGAGCCAAAAGCTTGCTGGAGACCTCTCCACACCCTAGAGGTAAAACGAGGGTCTCGATCAGAAATGATCGTCTTAGGAACTCCGTGAAGCCTCACCACCTCCTCCAGATACTGCCTCGACAAAACCTCCACTGAGCCCGACTCCTTGATTGCTATGAAGTGGGCCGATTTAGTTAAACGATCCACTACCGCCCATATATCATCATGTCCTCCCGGAGCTCGAGGAAAACCTGTAACAAAGTCCATTGAGATGTCCTCCCACTTCCACTGAGGAATCTCTAAGTGCTGGAGAAGACCACCAGGAACACGGTTTTCGGACTTCACCTTCTGGCAGACTAAACCTCGAGACACACATTCTGCAACTGAACGCTTCAGCCCAGGCCACCAAAACTGACTCCTCAAGGATCGATACATCTTCGTCACACCAGGTTGTACAGCTAAGGGCGAGCTATGGAACTCTCGGAGAACCGTCTCGCGCATCGCCCAGGGAACAAAATTCCTGCCATGATACAACACCCGATGTTGTTCATCCTCCGACCAACCATCAAGGGCCTCTCCACAAACGACTCTGTCTCTCAAAACTTCCACCTCTAGATCACCCAACTGAGAATCTTCCACCTTTTGCATCAGGGATGACTGCACCGTCATCTGGAAAAGACAACCTCTTCCCCCAACTTCTCCCATATCAAGATGCAAAGCTGCTAGCTCTTCCATCCCTCTCCAGGAATCACCAGATTCACGCACAACATCCTTACGTGACTTTCGGCTCAGTGCATCAGCAACAACATTTCCCTTCCCAGGTGTATACAATATTTCGAAGTCATATTCCTGCAAGAACTCCATCCACCGATGCTGCCGCAAGTTCAAATCCCGCTGAGAGAAAACATACCTCAAACTCTCATGATCGGTGAAAACCACAAAGCGCTCGCCAATGAGGTAATGTCTCCACAACTTCAGCGCAAACACCACGGATGCCAACTCAAGATCATGGGTGGCATAGTTGCATTCATGGGGACGCAACTGCCGAGACCCATAAGAAACAACTGACCTCTGCTGCATGAGAACACAGCCTAGACCCAGATGTGAAGCATCACAGAAAACATCAAACTGGACTCTCTCTGCTGGAAGACAAATGACTGGAGCACTTACCAACTTCTCCTTTAGATACTCAAAAGCTGTCTGACACTGATCAGTCCATATGAACGCTTGATCCTTCCTGTTCAAAGCTGTCAGAGGAGTCTCAACTCGGGAGAAATTAGCCACAAACCTCCTATAATAGCCTGCGAGACCAAGGAAACATCGCACCTCTGACACGGTCTTGGGGGCCGGCCAAGACACCACTGCTTCTATCTTCGAAGGATCCACAACTACTCCCTGTTGGGACACAACATGTCCCAAGAAAAGAACTTATCGAGCCCAGAACTCACACTTGGACAACTTCCCAAACAACCGATGTTGGCGAAGAACTCCCAAAACGGCTCGTAGATGCTCTGCATGCTCTTCTTCAGATGTGGAGTACACAATGATGTCGTCAATGAAAACCACAACAAACTTGTCCAGGAATTCACGGAACACAGCATTCATCAACCCCATGAAAATAGCTGGAGCATTTGTCACGCCGAATGGAATTACAATAAACTCATAGTGTCCATGACGACAGCGGAAAGCAGTCTTCAGGATATCCTCATCCCTTACACGCATCTGATGATATCCTGACCGCAATTCGATCTTTGAAAACCAACTTGCACCCTTCTGTTGATCGAATGGGTCATCAATCCGCGAGAGAGGATAGCGGTCCTTTATTGTCACTTTGTTTAAGCGACGATAATCGACGCACAACCGCAAACTGCCATCAGCCTTTTTCACGAACAAGACTGGTGCACCCCACGGTGACACACTTGGCCGAACAAAACCACACTGCAATAGAACATCGAGCTGAATACGTAGCTCTCGTAACTCAGAAGGGGCCATCCTATATGGAGACATAGAGATAGGAGACTCTCCTGGCTGTAGCTCGATCCCAAACTCGATCTTCCGTCGAGGGGGTAAGGATACAACCTCTTCTGGAAGGACATCAGGGTACTCTTCTACGACCCTAGGAAACGCCAGATGTTGAACCTCTGAAGAACTCAGCATCATCCCAGCCATCATGGATGATAAGGATGAAACTCGTCTATGACTCATCCGAGGATCTCTCTCACCAACAAACCCTACTTCCTCTCCATCTTCATCAAAGAAAACAACCTTCTTCCTGTAGCAATCCACAACAGCCTGCACCGAATACAACCAATCCATGCCGAGGATGACATCATATGGTTGTATTCGTAAACATAGGAAATCTCCCCAAGAGCGGTGCTGCCCCGACACTAGCTAACAGTCTCTACATACTTCAAACAAGCTAGCTCGACCTCCAACTGGCGTAGTCAACGCCAAGGGCACTGGAAGCCTCTCTACCTCAAGTCCCAAAGCATGGACAAGGGTAGGGGATATAAAGGAGTGTGTCGCTCCTGAATCAAACAAGGCATACACCAAGGTAGAAAACAAGCAAAGGATACCTCGGACGACGTCTGGCTCGCCTGGAGCTGGCAACGCTAGAGCATGAAGCTGACCACGACCACCTCCACGACCTCTCTGACCCTGATGACGACCACCACCACGGCCGCACTCTGCTCTCTGAGGACGGGGAGCATCATGGGGCTGTCCTCTGCCTGCTCCATCTACCCTCTGGTGATCTAAAGCTGGTGCAACCTGCTGCTGCTTCCTCGGCTGGAACTGCCTCATCATCTGGTAACAGGTCTGAAGCATATCGTAGAAGGTTCCTAAAACGGATTCCAAACTCACGAACACTGGAGCTCCCCTTTCGAAGGGTAAGAAGCTCCTGGCGACTGGATGCCTTCCCAGTCGATGAAAGAAACTCGACTCTAAACCTGTCCCGAAACTCCTCCCATGAGATCGCTGACTCCTCAAGATCCCCGAGGAACATGAACCACCACTGTCTTGCTGCTCCACGCAACATCATCACATCCAAGGACACCCAGTCTTCCTTCCGAGCACAAATCGAACTGAAGCCTATCTCGACCTCCTCCAACCAGTCTTCTGTGACTGCATCTAAAACGGAGCCCTCGTACTTCTGTAGACTCTGGCGCTGAAACTCTCGGAGTGTCTTCCTCCACGTGTCATCGTCGTCAACCTCTACCCGGCGGCGATCTGCTGGAACAGCCTGCTGGGCACCTTCTGCGCAAACCTGACGAGGACGTCGACCTGGAGCCATACCTGTAAAATAACAACTGTTAGAGCTCCTAAGCCTGGAATATGGAAGACTCAACATTAATTAATTAATTATTTTGTTTTATTAATTTTAGGTTACCTATCTCAAGGTCTACCCATTCAAACACAGGCGCAAAGAATAATGATGCATGACCCTTTCCTAGGTCTCTACCCTGCAACCAGTATCACTTTGTTTAGTAGCCACTGTAAACTTAAAGTTCCATGCAACGGATCATAGGGGGCCCTGAACGCCTATGTCTCTGCCGGTCTCCAGTGTTTACCCCACTTGCTAATCATGAATGACACTGTTGCCCTACCATCCCAAGCATCCTCACCTGTGCCTAACTCCAAACTCCATCCTATCCCTCAACCAGACCTCTGATACCACCCTGTCACGATCCCCTCCCCACAAAGTGTACCCCTCCTGGGCCGGCAATGTGAAAAGGGAGATAATGACCCCCGAGTCCCGCCTCCAGTAGGCCCCAGGTTGGCGACTAGCACCGAGGGTATAATACACACACAAATGGGAGGCATTACCCTCTAAGAGAACACATGCAGAAGAGAGAGATAGAATAGACTCCAACCAACTCCAACTCATAAATGAAATATAAAAAGGAAACCAAGTACATATATGAAATGTCATGCAAAAGTACTACAACTGAAAGGGAAAACTAAAAGTACCGAAATGAAAGAAAAGCGGCAGCGACCACAAGCCCGAACAGCTCCTCCTCCAACCACAAGCTAGTAGTAACCAGCTTGATCTCCAACCTGCTCCAAGTGACCTGAAAAACAGTTTATATATACAAGGGTGAGTATAATAGTATACTCAGTAGGATCCTCCCCAAGCCTCTCGTGCAAAAGTAAAGAAAGCATGCTAAAGCCCAGGGAACAACAAGTGAAACTAACTCGTCACCTAAACAGGTATATTATGTTCCCAACCTCACCATGGCTACTCTCACCAAGTAACGCATACAAGAATATAGAATATAATAAAGAATATCAAGGGTACCCCGCTACCACTTCCCCACTGGTTTTCCACTTTGCCCCAATGCCATACGTCCTGTGCATCTCTCTCCAAAGGCTTGCCCGTATCAACATGGGTCAAGCTCCGCAATCCGCACCTCGTGCACCAAAAAGGCTTACCCGCAGACACCTGGGCAAAGCTCCACACAATCCTCACAACCAAAAGTAACCAGGTAGTTTCCGGGAGCCACCACAGCTCGCATAAGGTGTATCATACGTTGGGTATTATACCTCAAGCCATTACAGCCCATACACCGAGTAAAGATCCTCAAGCCATCACAGCCTATACACTTTACACCTATAGTAGTCCATAGGATACTATATCCAGAATATATGTGTGTGAAATAACCACAAGCCATTACAGCCCTCTACACACATATATGGGTAAAACTAACCACTGTGCCTACCAGCACTAAGATCTACCAAGAGAAGAGAGCGGGGCCAAAGGGGGTAGTCAGCCTTTCAACCTCCCATCAGAATGTTGGGGAAAACACCCCCCCCCCCAGGGCTCAGAATCCCCGGGGTGTCAGTTTCCCTTACCGACAGGGTGGAGTAGCGTATAGAAACACAAAAAGTACAGAATATATAAGTAACTCACATCCACACTATGGGAATTACCTAGTCTTATATACAACTTCAGCTAACGTCTCTCAGACTCCAGGCTTCTACTTCAAAGACTAGGTATCCTATAAGCACACAACCAATTGAAGAGCTTCATTAGATTACTCCATTCTCACTTATCAATTCCAATGTACGTTAATTAATTCTTTAATCATTAATTAAGAATGAAAAATTCCACATTAAACTGAGTTAGCATCACTTTCAAAAACAACTGCTCCTTTTTAAGATTCACATCACCTTTAAATTCCAGCATCTCCATCCCCGTGGATTTTCACCATTTAATCAAACATTCAATACAGAATTACTTTTCCACATTCCCAGGCATTCTAGAAAAACATCCTATGCTTCTAAACACAAAGTAGGCTCAACACGGTGAGTAGATATACTACCCGTCGAGTCTTTTCCGTCTATAGAAAGAGCATAGACCCATCCTCCATCGAGAGGCTAAACACGGAAAGCACGTGGTATACCCCGCGTGTCTTCGCCTCCTTCGGAAAGAGGGTAAGCAAGACCAGCTGCCTTGAGCAGTGGGGAAAAGTAAAGCAGATAAACAATCAAACCAAACCACCAACATCAAACCATCACATTCATCTCATACCATCACCCTTGGTGTCCTCCCCGACACCCATATGCATAAACCGATGCATCTCGCCACACTAGGCGTCATCCACTGCCACAACCACAAGTCTCCAAGCCTCCACATATCATAACAGCCATCCAGGCTCACATCACAGCACAAGCAGTAGGAAAACAAACATCACAAAGTGGGCTCTCGGCCCGTTAACAAACAAGAGGGTAACTCAGAACCCTTTTTGAAATTCCCACATAATCTGTTCTCTAATCCATATTGAATTAACAGATTTGTTATTCGTAGGCTCCAATCATGGATACCTAATCAGTAAGCTATGACAATTAAATAACAAAGCTTACTTCCATAATTTGATTATCCTCAAATTAGAACAACTACAACAACAACAATAGCCAGATTAATTTACATGCCTCTTTATATTTAGCCAATTAATTAACAATTAATTCCGGCTTTACGTTCATTATCAATTTCTATCATGAATGAACAATAAATAAAAGAAAGCATAGATATCACTATATCTAGGAAAACATGAGGCAAACCGTTATCACGGTATAAAGCAACAGTATGCGATCAACCAATACTTTTAATCCGGTTCAAGTATTTAATTAGGTCAATTTCATTGTGATCCAAAGGAATAAATCATGCTAATTCTACGATTGCACATATATAATTAGAGAAGCCATGAATCCCCTACCTCGAAGAGTTCTTGACGTCCTTTATCCACACAGCGGGTCACGATCCTATGAGTAAAGGTTGATTGTGCAACTCCTACGGAAAGGATTGAAAGGTTATAGCACCTCTTAGTTGAGAACAAAGGGAAGGAACAAGGGAGAATGATATCTCGTCCCTTTTTAAAATTTAACGAGGTGACGGTTTTAGATCCGGTTAAATCTCCATTAAAAATGGATCACATTAACCCACGCGGTTTGACCAAGTAAAACATTCCAAGCCTTAGGAATAATTAATATAGGATTTATGGCATTTGAATCGGCCTTAAGAGCCCGTAAAATAAGGCTTTAAATGTATTTTACGTCAAAGGAAACGTCAAAAGGGGCAAAACTGTAGGAGTCTGGAAACACTATTCACCCACCGTTACTGTACATGAAGCTGATCTGTCACACCGATCTGTGAAACTGATCTGTCTCACCGATATGTGAAACTGATCTGTCTCACCGATCTGTGAAACTGATCTGTCTCACCAATCTGTGGCACTGATCTGTCTCACCGATCTGTGAAACTGATCTGTGACACCGATCTGTCTCACCGATCTGTGACACTGATCTGTCACACCGATCTGTGAAACTGATCTGTGAAACTGATCTGTCACACCGATCTGTGAAACTGTTCTGTCTCACCGATCTGTGAAACTGATCTGTCTCACCGATATGTGAAACTGATCTGTCTCACCGATCTGTGAAACTGATCTGTCTCACCGATCTGTGGAACTGATCTGTCTCACCGATCTGTGAAACTGATCTGTGAAACCGATCTGTCTCACCGATCTGTGAAACTGATCTGTCACACCGATATGTGAAACTGATCTGTGAAACTGATCTGTCACACCGATCTGTGAAACTGATCTATCTCACCGATCTGTGAAACTGATCTGTCTCACCGATCTGTGAAACTGATCTGTATCACCGATCTGTGGAACTGATCTGTCTCACCGATCTGTGAAACTGATCTGTCTCACCGATCTGTTACTGTTCATAAAACTGGAAACACTGTTCACAGAACCGGAAAATTGGCAAAGTGTTGGGGATAAGTCCCCTTGACCTCCCGGAACACCTCCAATACCAACATTTCACAAAGTAATGGACCGGAGAGGTCCGGGCCATTACAGGGACCATTGGTCAAAATGTTCCAGAAACTAGACCCAATCACATGACGGGAACCACCATAATTATGTCCTGAACTTTTCTTAGACGAGACCACTAACTAGCCCTTCAACCAAACTTACCGACCAAACCCAAACCCAAAACACCATTCAATCAAGAGCGGTTCATAGAATTGAAACATACCCCAAAATCAACATTATTAAAACACATAATACACACCATCACATACCAGTCATCAAGACATAAATTTTTTATTCAAGATCATCTCTATGAAAATAAATGGTTCAGCAATTGTCATATCCACCAATGGTACCCCATGGGTCTCACACATCCTTGTTTCTGTGCCACACTGGGCACCCCCCTCATATCCATCCTGACACTCATCCAGTCATGCAATTAACCATACATTGTCTCATATAACCCCATGCATGTGGTTTCTCATGAAAATACCAAAGGTTAAAATAAAACGTCATTCCAATTTTCAAAACCAAAATGATTAACGAATACTTCCTTTTTCTAAAGACCGCTAACCACGAAATCAATTACCCAATTAACAGCATACAAAACATTTCATAAAGACACAACCATTCAGATAAAAACTCACTTCCAATTATTTCAAATAAATTTCAAAACATCTCATCCCATTAAAACACCAATAAATAGTTTATAAAACTCTATTAGAAACACTTTTTCAAAACCAAATTTGATATACTCCATGGTTTCAAATGAGGTGTAAACACACCATTTTCCCATTTTAAAACAATTCTGAAAATTTAGTTCCACCATTTCACAAATAAAATCATTATATTTATTATAAAATCATTTCAATAAAACCTTACTCTTCTTAAAACAATATCATTTTTTTATTTAAAACCAATCTTCCAGGATTGCAAAACTGAATGAAACAAGACAATGTGAGGGGAAACCAGATTTAGTTGGTTACTTTGATATAAGGTTGGGGGCCATATTACAGTCACATTACTATCACAGAGACTGTTCTAGGGAAATATCCCAGCTTCACACGGCTTACTGGGGCCTGAGTGCTCAGTAAGACCATTGGCCCAACTCTCTTTTCATTTCCCCTAATCATTATCAAACCAAGAAAACCAAAGGACTCAGATAAATCATGACTTCTCTTGGTGACATAAATCCCTTCATGAGGTGGGTTGTCCAGGCACACTACCCATAATCAGAATTTCAAGTCTCAACAATCCTAGCTGCAAACTTTCCAGATAGTTCCCTAAATAACATGACCCAAAGAGTTAACCTGAACGTCCTTTGATACCATTTTGTCATGAATCTAATCTAGAATCCATCAAAACCAACTCCAGAACCAGCATGTGGAAAGTCCCTACGGGTGTTCCCAATCCACATAGACTGGAACAAGTCCTTGGGTATCTAATGAGCACTTGCAATGGGAAATAACCCCTAGGCACTACCTCAGTGTGGGTCCAAGGTACCTCGTATCTCGGTGAAAGTTACCCTCAAAATATTTTTTCTCATGCACAAGCATGTGGTAAGAAACATACCTATAATATAGTGTTCCCAAATAATCATCATAATCATATTCTAGTTTTTGTTTTAAGATTCAAACTTTCTACGTGAAACTAAGGCGAAACCCCAAGAGATCACTTGCTTATGAGTACACGTCAACCCACCAAGATACCCGGGTTTCCCTCTTGTGCTCATATAAGATCAAAATTCTCTGAAATATAACTTTCAAACTAAAATACCAATTCCACATCACAAATTAAACAAACATCCCTCATGTATATCACCCAAGTAACATAATCCCCCTTTTCCTTCAAATAGACATTGAAATCAAACTCACACCAAAATATCCCACAACACTTCTCACATATCTTCAACACATAAACAAATACATTAAACATTTTCATAAAAAATTTAAAGATGACATACATCACATAACATCCCAAACACACATTCCACATAATAACCTTTTTTACCTTCAAAAAAATTTTATCATAAAACTCACATGAAACAGGAAACAAACATCTTTCTCCGTAACAACACAATTTAACATAAAATTTCATAAATTTATAAAACATTCTAATAATGTTTGACATCTTAATTCACCTATTTTCCTATAAAAACACATATTAAGTGAATAAAATCACAAAAAATAGTACATGTACTCCATTTCCCAGTTTTTAACTCATTAAATCATTTTCTATTTTTATAAAACAAACCAAAGAGGTATAACCAGGTTTTTCAGAAAGAAACCCACTCCAAAACCATCATTCAAGAACAAAATCATAACTATATCAATCCATAAAAGAATTGGAATAACTAAAAATATTATTAAACCTCCCCCAAGTGTTATAAATTTTCCTCAAAGAAATCCACACAAGTCACACCAGAAAATCACTCATTTCCATAAAACACTTTCAAAAATAATAACCAGGTTATACACATAAAACCCAATCAAAACCCCCTATTGAGTCCCACATGAAAACAATGAATTAACAAACCATAATTTACTTCCCCTTTATAACTAATAAATCACATTCATATGTTATATAATACACCCAAATATTACCCCAAGAGTCCCACATGAATATAAGCCAATTTCAAGATAAAATTCAACTATACAATTAAACGCTTAATAAAATCCATCAAAAACAGTTTTCACACCACACATAACATATGAGGAAAATGAAAAATAATTAAACAATCATGATAACTCATCAAGGAGTGTCTAAAAATGGAATAACCAACCTTTTGAATCAAAAACCCCAAATCTTGGTGCGAAACATCAATCGCACCACTACTGCCCCTCAAGGAAGTGAAATCCAACCTAAAACCACAATATTTGACCAAGAAAGACCTATAATAAAACCCTAGGTACGAAAACTAACATTGGGATATGATTAACTTCATGAAAGGGTAAAATAAACCCTATCAAAAGGGAATAAATCAAGGAAAGAAACACTTACTTGATGAAATCTTGCAGATTCCCCTAAAAAAACTCCATAAGAGATGGGATCCATTAGAGCTTGTAGGAGTTGGGAGGCCTCCCATTGCTGTCGAGGTTGAATGGGGGAGGAATGGGGTAGATTAGGTTTGTTTATAGGAGGGAAAATTGGGATTTCAAAAACATTTTTAATGACCTGGACACCATGACCGGTTTGTCTGTATAGTTTAGTAAACCGTGTGGCTAAATTGTGCAGCCTATTATAAGCACCCAAAATGTGATGTTTTGACTCCAATTTTATGGGGTTCCATGGGGAAAACCAAATGGAAAATATAGGTAAAGTCTTGGGGAGACATTTCCCAGAATAAACCATCCTTTTTCACTAAAAAGGTCATCCAACTCAAGGTTACAAACCACCATAACAAATTACCCCACAGGTGGTGGCACTAGGTGTTTCACTAATTCAACTCCAAAACACCAAAAACTCACGCCATACCTTTTAAAAAATATGATTACAATTACCATATATGACCCTCAATACCATGTTTATATAGTAGGAACACAAGAGACAGAAAAATTCCAAACTCGGAACACCCTAAAACTAATGGAAAGTTAAGAACCATTAGAGAACATTGAACAAATCATGGAATTGAAAATATGTGTGTGGAAAGGTTGCACACAACAATTTAAAAAACATGATTCATTACCATATGATATTTTAGGTTCTAAGGGTATCGCTAGAATACATGATGAAGGAGCTATAGATGGGGAAATACTTCACATTTGCTGCTTTATTTTCAAGATGTATTATAGTTAAATTTAGAATGGGAAAGTAGTATGATGTGATATGATTGTGATGTGTTAATGTGATTGTGGTGTACATGAGCCTATGGTAATGAGGTTTACATACTTATTGATACAACATGGATGCAATGTGATATGTTTTCTTTGATGTGGTACATGGTACGTGATTATAGTGTGTGTATTAGGTTTTTAAAAATGAATGTTGTTGGGGTTTTAGGGCCACTAGATCATTGTGGAAGAGGATGTATGGTAACATTATGCAAATTTTAATTTGATATTATATTACTATATACAGATATTGTGTGAGATCTTTAGAGAATTTGGTTATTAGATGACTAGTTTTAGGTAGTACATTCATTTGTTTTACTCTGTAAGGAAATAGTGTCATTCATTATCATTTTCGTGAGAGGTTTTGTAGAGGTTCCTACCATGTCTTTTTTGTATACTCACAAATACATTATATTTTTCTTATTATTATTTATATGAATGATTATATGACTTGGATGGACACTAATATACCATGAAAATGACATATTAGGTTTCCATGGATTATTTATTATAGGTGTTTTTTATATTTTTAAGTACATTAATAGAGACCTGGTTTAAAATATGGAATTTCACCAAGTTTGAAATTGGTATTATTTAATATTATTTAGTATTTTTATTATATACCTATTTTTATCATAATTTATATTATTTTTCCCCATTATGTGTGTTTTATATTATTAGTTTTAGTCTCCACCATGTGCCCTATTGTTAATAGGATTCAGGGGTTAGACATTCAATCACTACCTAGACATGATGTGTTCTTATAGGAATGATTCATGACATGGAGCCAATGATTTTGACATTTAACATAATTTTTAACTCCTTTAATCCTTATGAACATAATTGAACTTAGTTTGGATCATTGTAATGGTGTTTGGTAGTCTATTTTAATTAATTTTCCAAAAATAAGATGTATGAAATTCTGATGACATTTCCTACCATTAATCTTTAATGAATTTTTTCTAATGAACTTTACATTATATGGTGCTAAAATTGACATCCCATATTGATTGAAAATTTTTATAAGAATTTGATTTTTTTATTACAGGAATATAAAAAATAATTAAAATACTAACAATTACATGAGTGAAATCGATTGACATTAACTAATGAAGTGACCATCACATTATTATTTGAATCTAATCTAGTGATGGGAAATTAATGCAGAAATTAATCAAAATGATATGGGGGTAAATTTTCTTATGATAAATTTTATAGAATTTTAATTCACATTGAGGAAAAATATACTACAGACAATAAAAATATAGTTTATTAAACTTTTAGTGGAATTATTTTTAGATGATTATGATACATTATATAAATAAATTTACTTTAATTTTTTTACATATAGATGTTATTAGTTACCTAAATGGTGTTGATATACTATATTATCAACATTAATAGTCTTATATTGTTATAGGTTAATTATATATGATCATTTCTGAGTATCTAGTCTATTCAAAAAAATCATGGGGTAGAGATGACTGACAATACACCAATGTATTCATTCTTATTGTCACCCAAATAACTTATTTGAGTTACATAATGATTCACCCATTTATTTACACTCTTTCTCTCTTATAAAGCAAACATAAAATTTCAGTTGGGTTTGTCTTAGTTGTATGAACCTCATAATTGTACATCAAGGTTGGGGGTTCAAAACCCATTGGTTATAGGTACTATAGTTGCACTGTAGAGATACTGTAGAAGCAATATAGCAGCGGTGGAACTATAACACAGATATCAGTATAGCATTGGTGGTAACTATCGCTGGAATTGTAACAGTAGAAGTTTTATATCATGTACTACAGAAGCCCCGGTACTGTAGTATCACTATTTGTCGGTGGGCCTCTTGTTTAAATATTTGCATCTACAGGCTATGTAAGGGGTTTGATGCCCATCGGGACTACTTTCTATGTAGTGGGAATTCATGACCATTGGTCTTATAAGACATGTAAAATTATTTCATGTCCACTAGGCCTATTGGCCATGTATTGAATAAATAAGCCTTGATGGGTCTATTATCCCCTTGTCGGAGGCTATGACCTACCTTTCTAACCTATGTGTGAGGTGTGTGAGTGTGTATAATGTAATTGTACCCCCAAACACCCAATAAAATATAATATAATTCTAACATAAAATTTTATGCTAGTATAAAATGTATATATTATTTTCTCACCCATGAATTGAGATTGTGGTAGTCTAGTCATAGAGGTGATTCACTAACAAGATGTTGTTTTCCATTTTAGCTAATTCAATGAATACATGATTTATAGTGGGATGTGATATGCTATAATAATATTATATTTTACTTTATTTCTTTTACATGAGTAATATCCACATGTATGGAAGATCATTTTCAGTATCCATTAACGGTAGTGTGATATATTATATTCTTCTGATGTATATTGTCTTATAATTTTTATCTTCTTTTAGTTTGATGATTTGTTATAGGCATGGTTCTATGAACTATATTTTTAGTTACTCGGGCTAGATATAGTTTTTAAATTCCACTAAACTTATGATACCTATAAATGAACATATATATAATTTATGAACATATTATTATTCTATAATATTGGAATCAAGGGATTCATAAAAGGATGGATGATCAGTATTAGTCATCCATTATGAATATGATATTATAACTCAGTTTTAAATGTGGATTAAATTCGTAAATAGATATTTTTATAGCTCATTTGGTCGGAATTGCATTCATAGTTGTGAAATTTTACATTGTGTTCATAATGATATACAAGTGAAGTCTAACAGTGAATTTGGATGTGAGAATATTAATAGAAGTAGGATTTAGTAATACATATGATTATATTTTATGGTGTTGTTTTTTTCTTATAGAATATTTTGGATGGGATATAATATTTGAGATATAATGTAAATTAAATGGGAATCATGAATATTTACATGAATATGATAAGGAAAAAATTAATTAATTGTAGTATCTTTTTCTGAGAAAATATATTTTAGTATCTAATTGGATTCACATTGAGGTAATACTTTTTATATATGCATGGATACCTCAACAATAATTGTTATCCCCTATCATGGTAAATTTTGTTCTATGGAGTAAAAAACATAGTGTGTTGTGATGTGATATCATAAATCATCCAAAACCATGATCATATTGGCCCTAGTAAAGCCTCAATAACTTTGGGTTTTGTTTTTATTAGTTTGTGCTCATTAGATTCCTTCTTATGAGTCAGATTGTAGAGTATATTCACCCTTTAAATAAATATATTTTCCTCAGAAAACCCCAACCTCTGAATGTTGTGATGTAATTAGACTTTATATATTTGAGGACACATAACAATTGAGGAATCCTCATATTTATTTTTTGGATTTCTGTGTTCCTCTACTAAAAAATATAATAAATTACATCATATGCCTTTATTAGAACCTGTTTCATCAAATAGAATAATTATGGGTCACATAATTATAATTTAAATGCCTAACTAAGATTAAATCTATTTATTAAATCATGTATTCTTGAACATATTATATTATTGTTTTATAAAATATAATATTTTATAAAATTTTAATGATCTTTGCCAAAGAAATGGAATTAAGTAAAAGCTACACCATGACATGTTTTTGGCACTACAATATTTTTTGATCAATTGCACTAAGTGATGGATTAAATATTTTTCCATGAATGTATAATATTATGTAATTTTGAGTTTTAAGTATGAATAGTTGTTTAGCACAACATGTTATGAAAGGTATAAAATTCCATAATTGGACATCATGATGGAGATGAAATACTAACTAAGATGAAATCACACCACACTATGTATATAGTTTGTTATATCCTTACAGTACATATTTTATTTATGGGGTTGTTTACTACACCATGTTCATTATATACAGATACCATAAGAGTGTGATGATTTTATTTAGAGTATTTTATTATAGTTGATAAGAAAATCAAAATATATATATATCATGATTTTAATGTATAATAATTATATGATTTCATGAAAAATACTAGACATTGTGACTTGAATGTAAAGCCAATGTTGAAGGAATATGTATGGAGAGTGACTGTATGTAAGATTTCCATTTTATATTTTCTGCCATAATACATTTTGAAGGAAAATATAAGAAAAATTTTCCCTAGTAATATTAGAGTTTATAAGATATAACATTCCATGATTTTAGGAGGGCCCAATAATAAACGGGTACTGTATTAGAATATGTCATGGGTTTATTTGTTTCTTAGGAAAAATATTTGAGATTGAGTATTTTTATTGAATGAGAAATTTTATCAAGTATAATTAATAATTTAATTCAATCATTTGGGCCATATTTGAATACTAAATGAGAAATTATAAGGAGTACATATTGAGATGAATAAATGGGATAAATGTATCATTAACAGTTAGAGTCTAGGAAGACACATACTATACGATTATGAAATAGGCATATGAATGAGAATATAATGTTTTTTGAGATAGCTTCTACATTAAATTATATTTTTGAAAATAAAAAAATATATTTAGGGTTGAAATAGATAAATATAAATAACCTACTATCCGAATCATTCAAATATTATTTTGATATTAATTAGGAGTTGTTACCAGGGAGACATTATTTTGAAACACTATCTTGATGAAGTGGGTTGAAAGGAAAAATGAGGAAGTAATTCATAGTTTTATATTCATCTTATCCTAAAGGTTTTGTTTATAATAGTACAAGGTGGTTGTCTGAATACTTAAAAACATCATCAGTATATGATCCATGGATGTATCCTTTTTGGTTAAAAAATTTAAAACCCTTATAGTAACAATTTTATTTTTCATATTTTGGATATTGTAGATTCTTGAGATGTATTGAAAGGTATATTAATTCCTTTTAGATGTGAGGGTGATATATATTAAATATGGATAAATGTTTTACCTATATAAGTCCTACCCCCACACCTCAATCCATTTAGGTTGTTTTTGGCATTACAGTTGATTCAAATGGTATCACCACAAAAAAGTGAATTGACTGGTGAAAAAATGAGACATTTTTCCTGAAATTGAAAATAGAAATAATGGATAAGGAGTTCCTATCATTTATAGATATAATTGTAGAATCATTAATAATGATATGATATCTTTACTACAATATATAATGATAATTATTTCCACTATTCCAATATATGAAATAAATATTATCTTGTAGAAAATAAATTAAATAAAAACAAAAAAAATTATCAATGATGATGAATCGAAAACAAATCTATATCTCATAAGCTATAAAATGAATTTTTTATCATATAGATTAATTATGTATCTAATAAATCTATAGGAAACATATCCTCCATTATTTATATTTTACAGGTCAAGGTGAAGGTAATGAAGTCGAAAGTATCTCAACATAAATATAATGATTTGAAAATGTTTTAAAATAAAATAATTGATGAATTATTCAATTTAATACTTGAGTTCACTGGGTTTATTAATCTAATTAGTAAAAAATATAGGGTACCAACGTCTTAATGAAGATTATAAGGATATCTACACATTTTTATAATCTTGAGGTGTTGTCCCTTATAGAAGAATATATGTTAGAGCTCTTGATGGATGATTCTAAATGTAGTTTACATTATTATGAGATTGATGTGAATAAAATTGGATAAAAATACATGCATCCAAGTATATGGAGTTGGTATATATAGAGGAAGTTAATTTCAATAAATTTGTGTATGGGGAAGAATATATATGTGATGAATTGTCATTACTCATAGCGAGAATATTCACATGGGATAAAGAAGGATTTTCTAATAATCTGTCATTTTATTTCATTAAATTTGGAAAAGTTATACTCATATCCATATCGTGTCTAGGGAGGATTAGAGGTTATAATTTTAATGACATTTTTATTAAAAATTTAAAAAAAGAAGTTCCCATTCAATGAGATATAAGTTTCATAAAAATAAATATAAACCCCTTAAATAAATCTCATGGAATATCAGATGAAAACAGTTATTTTAGTTCTCTTAATGAAGGAGAAAATAGGTTCAAATCAGACCTAGAAGTTTTATTAATATAAATATTCATGAAAAAAATACTGATGAAGGAAAAAATATTAGAACGAATTTATAATCACAATGTTTAACAGGATAGCGATATAGAAGAATTTGATATTCACTGAAATAAATACAAAAAAAATTATTTTATTATTGAATGAATATTTAGAGTATGTTGACCAACATAATGTTGAAAAAATCCAATTATAAAAGATTTGTGAAGGAACATGTAATTTAAAAAGAATTATTATTGGATGTTATTGATTTTAATATAAAACTTGAGTAACAATATAACGAAAATGGAGAATTTAATCATTCCATTGATGAATGAAAAAATAATGTGAAGTCACGTGATCATTTTTTATTTACTCTAATAAATAACTTTTTATATAAACAAAAATTCTAGATGGTCCAAAAATAAACATATTTTTTTAATTTTTTCAAAATAATAATTGAATATAATATCTAAAATATACATGATAAGTTGCATGTGGTGATTAAATTATCAATCGTCTAGTAGTACATGAAGATTTTTAATTTTCTTTGAAACTAAACTACCAAACACATGAATTTTTGGAACTTTGAAAAAGGTAATGATAGTTGTTATAGGTAACTCTCAATCACTGAGGGGATTTTAAAAACAAAAATTTATTTGATGGTAGTAATGATGGGGAGAAAAATTCCTAGAACATTCCCTAAAATAAAGTGTCATATTTTTGGATTCTTCATTTACACAATAACCTATTCTGATGAATAATGAAATTTTGTATAGGTTGAATCACCAAAAAGTTAATAAAAGTAGATGATAACAGATCTTATACATTAAAAATACCCTTTTTATAGATCCAATGTTTTCATATAGGTAACGATTATAGGAAGTGAGGGAATATTAAAATAGTATTTGAGTATGATAGAGAAATTATAAGTAATTAAATAAATCAATTATATTGAAAAAATGACCAATTAAAAAAAGGGGTTGACTAGTCGAGCTAAAAAACGAGTATAAACACTCATATTTATCAACTCAACCTATAATCTCAAAAAAAGAAATTATTAAGATGAATAAGGCTATCGTAATTGAAATCATTCTTACTAAAATGAAGAACCATTGTAAATGGATTCATAATATTAGGTGTTAATCTTATATGACCATGAATATATATATTTTGAATAATTTAATAGATCTTCTACATTAAACAACATAATTTAGAAAAAAAATTCATTGAAATATAGAGGGGTGTGTTGAGAATAATCATTCAAGATATAAATTTTAAAACACAGGGATACTCTTTGTGTAATAACATTGACATGGCTTCTTAAGAGTATGTTTAGGGTGTGCCTGCGGACTCAAAGACACATTTAATCTGAAGGTTTTTCTTATCAAATAGAATATTGGAAACACATTGATGTAAAGATGGAGGAAAAATATAAATCAATATCAAGTATAAAAATTTTAAAATGTCTAATTTCTCATAATGGTGGAGGATTATAAATTATTATATTAGAGACCTGTAAATATTAATCTGCGATGAATTTAATATAAAAAATTCTTAATGTAGTGATGGAAGTGTTCAATAATAAAATATATAGAGAAAATAAATATGATTCATGAAAGAATTGGAAAACAAAATAAAGAAGTTAGATAAACATTGAATGCCACATAATTGTTTATTTTTCTTAAACATAACTTGATTTTTACATCTACCACCTCATTTTATGATATCAGTGCAACAGTCTAATGATATCCTCAATCATAGGCATTTCCCTTGGGTTTCTATGCCTAGAAAAAGTTAGTTAGATCCATTCACATGGGATATATCATCCCTTCCAATAGAAGAGGGGCTATTATTAATGATAATATTTCATATGTAGGTGCATTGCATTTATGATAATTTTAGTATTCCTTCAACGCCTCTTTGGATAAAGATATAACCTATATTTTGACATATTTGATCCCCAACATCCCATGAATTTTGATATCTATCATAATTCCAATCAAGGCTGATGGTTATCCCTCATTCAAAATTTTAACACAGGAGTTCGATTCTTCTTTGAGATACCGCTAATGGACTCTCATTTTAACATTTTTCATGAATTTTCCATCTCTTCAAAATTTATTTTTTTATCAACCTATGGGGTCCCACGTTATCATTGTTGGTTTTATAAAAAATTACAATTCCAGATATATCAATTTTTTCTCAAGTATATTTTTTTATTCATGCGCATAGGATTGAAATTCCTTTAGAAAATAAGTTTTCATAACATATATATGGTTTCTTGAATTAATCATTAACCAATACCACAAGTTGGAATCAATTTGGATTTTTATTCTAGTGTTGATAACAAGGCCAATACTTTCCTATATTTCATCATTAAATTTTATAATTCAAATCCTATAATTTTACCATTTAATATATAATTGTCACATGATTGAATTATAGAAGTGTTCTGGGAATATAAGATAAAATGGAAAAAAACATGTTTTTTCATTATATATTTGATGTTTGATTATATTTTAAAAAAGATTATATTTATTGCTTATATTTTTTATGTGTAACTCATTAAGATATAGTGTTTTCTGAAGACATAATAGTGATCATGTATTTTTTTATTTGTTATGGAGCTTTTTTATACAATCATCCACAGAGATTTTATATAGTCAATTGATCAATTATAAGAATGAAACTGAATTATAATAAATTTTGGAATGGAACATGGTTATTGTTTTATAAATTCATCTACCAATCAGACATTCATAATGATGAACCCCACAATTGAACTAATCATACAATTGATATGTCAATCACGAGAAGGAATTTTACCAACTGAGTAATATACCAACCATAATAAAAAAATCTATAAAGATATTAACTACTTGTATACTGACTACCCAAGAGACCACATGTTTATCTCTATTGTTAATGTCCTTTAAAATTGACTATGACTATTTCAACTGAATGATTGATGTACCAATCACTTGGTCTCTTTCCAACAACAATGTTGATTCATGATATTTCACCGCACAGTCACTCTAATACATTGCAATGTTTTAAGAAACCTTCTAGTTGAAAATTTTTGGGTTGTGAGAAGATAATACAGAGAGTTATCTAAAATTGAGACAAATAATTTTGTCTTCAACATACATACTCATTCATCAAATATGAGGATACAACACAACTATTAGCATGAAAATTTGTTCCTTCATCACCCAAGATGGAATGCTAATGATTTTGTGGGATTTGATATCATATTTAATGATTCTTTTGGGAAAATGTAAAATGAATTTAAAATTTTCTTATAGGGAATGATATAATGGTTTTTATAACTGAAAATGAAGGGTTCCCTAACACTATAAAAGAAGAATAAGGTGCGTTGGTTGAAGGATGTTTTATCTACCATTACCTATGTAAAATGCTAGAATGTTAAATGTATTTATTTAAATTTTTTAAAGCTTCATTTCTCTTTATTCTTCCACTATCATGTTTTTTACCCTTTTAAGGAGTGGTAAAAACTTATTGGTAATGAAAGAGAATAATACATTATAAGAAAATGAGGCATCTGCGATGGGCTATTTGTGACAGGCACATCACCCATCACATATAGTCTTTACTGGGGGAATATTTGTGTCCCATCGAAAATACATTTGGCCCGATGAGAATGCCAAACATTAAGAAATATTTATAAAATGGGATGAGGTCCCCATGGAAAATACCTTCCATCCTAATTGTTAATTATGAATGGAATGGATTCCCTGTGTAAATACATTTGTTTAACATCGATAAGGATATTAAACGCGAGTAAAAATTATGATGGGGCCCATCAAAAATGATATTACATGATATAGGAAACCCATCAAAAATACCCCCATCGCTAATAATCTAACCTATATATACCTCCCATAAAATTTATTTTTCATTATGTTATCATTTGAATGGTAATCTCTTCCTCTACTCTCATCTTCATCTAATTATACTTTTAGAGGGTTAAAATTTTATAGGGAAGTAAAATTAATGCTCTTCAACTAATTAAAAGTTATGATTTAAGGTATTTTTTAATGTTTTAACTTTTTAAATAATATATTTATTTATATTAGTAATTATTATCATTAATTAGTAGTAATTAGTTTTAATTAGGATAACATTGTTTTCTTTTGTAGTATTTAGTTTGAGGTATTAGAAATTATTATTATTAAATATTATTTACTTATAAATTTTAATTACTAATTTTAATCAAATGAAATTATTTTAAATAAGTATTAGTTAGTTTTAATTAATAGTCTATTCTATAAATTATCAATAATTAATAGCAATTTTTAGAAATTAGTGATAATTGTAAGAAATTAGTAATAATTAGTATAAAAACTTAATAATTAGTAAAAATAAGTTGTAACAAATGACAAATAGTAAAAATTAATGGAAATACACAGGAATTAACTGAAAATAGTAATTAACAAATATTATTAATTGATACTTGTTTGGAATTATTAATTGTATATATTAACAATTTTAACAAAATTAATATAAATTAATATTAATCAGTAAAAATTAGAGGCAATCCGTAAAAATTTGTGATAATTATTAGAAATGGGTAGTATTTATTAAAAATCAGTGGTAGTTTTTAGAAATAAGTGGTAATTATTATAAATTTGAGGTGATTTTTAGAAATTGATGCTAATAATTAGAAATTAGCAATAATTAATGAAAATTAGTGATAACTAGAAAAGACCATAAGAGACAATTAGTAGTAATTAAAACAAAATAGTGGCAATTTGTTATAATTAGTGATAATTACTAAATATTAGTGTCAATTTGTGGTATTTAATAAAAATTAGTGTAATTAGTAAGAAAATATAAAAATTTACTTAAAATTAATGCTAATTTTTGGTACTTACTTATAATTTCCACTAATTAGTAAAAATTAGTAAAAATTAATAATAATTGGTGGTAATTAGAAACAATATTGATAATTATCAATAATTGTTTAAAAAATGCAGTATTTACAAGTATTTACTAAAAAATATCTATACTTAGTAAAAATTAGTGAAAGTTAATAAAAATTATTAATAATTACTAATTAAATATAAGTAAATAATGGAAATTAGTAAAAAATTCATAGTAATTAGTTGTACTTAACACAATTAGAGGTTATTAGAGGTACTTAGTAAAAATTATCATTCATAACAAAAAATTAGTTATGCTTAGTAAAAATTGGTGTTAATTAATAAAACCTAGTGTCAAATACTAAAAATTAGTGGAAAGTACTAAAAATGAGTGATAATTACTATAAATTAAATGTAATTACTAACCATTAGTGGAAATTACCAAAAATTATAAGTAATCAGTAATAATTAGTGGTAATTAGTCGTAGTTTCTAAAAATTAGGTGAAATTAAAAAAATAGTTTTAATTATTAAAATGTTGTGGTAATTACTAAAACTTTGCAGTAATTATGAATTATTAGCGGTTATTACGAGTATTTCTAGTAATTCCACGTATTTGCTAAAAATTAGAGGTAATTACTAAAAATTAGCATAAATTAGTAATAATTATCTATAATTAATAATACTTTGTAAAAAATAGTGATAATTAGCTGTTCTTTGTAATAATCTGCAGTTAAAAGTAAAAATAGCAATAAATTATAATAATTAGTGGTTATGAGTTATAATAAGCAGTATATAATAATAATTAATAATAAATAGTAATATTTAGTAGTAATTTATAATATTTAGTAGTAATTAGACAAAAATAGCGATAATTACTAATATTTTTGAATTTCCAGTAAAAATATGTGGTAATTACTAAATATTATCATGATTTACAAAAACATAATTATATATAGAAATAATTTGCAGTAATTAGTAATTATTAGCTGTAATTATCTTCGATATCTAAAACATTTTGTTAATTTCAACAAAATATTCGTAATTACTAAAAAAATATCAGTCATTAGTATAAACTAGTGATAAGAAAAGGTGCTTATTAAAAATTAGTTATAATTAGTGGTTTTTTTTAAAAATTGCGCGTGTTTGTAATTAGGGGTTAATTCTAATAATTACTGATTCTTAGTAAAAATTAATATGAAATAGTAAAATTTTTCTTTAAATAGTAATAATTAGCCGTATTTAATAATAATTAGATGTAATTGGAAAAATCTAGTAATTTTTACAAAACAATAGAGGTAATTATCAGTAGGTATAAATACTTAGCGGAAACTAGTGGTAATTAGTAAAAATTATTGTTAATTAGCAGTACATAGTAAAAATTAGAGGTAATTACTAAAAATTAGTGTTAGTTGCAAAAAATTAGTGAAAATAGTTGAAATTAGTAGTCATGAGTAAAAATTTGTGATAATTAGTGGTTCATGTCAAAATTTTTGGTTACTAGTATGAATGGTAATTAGTAAAAATAATCTATATTTAGAAAAAAATAGTAGTAATTAGTAAATATTAGTGGTAATTATAGAAAATTATTCGTAATTAGTAATAATTTGTGGTAATTAGTAATAATTAAGGATAATTAGTAGTAAATAGTTTACATTAGATACAATTTGTGACAATTAGAAATAATTTACTATTAGTAAAAATAATTATTGGTAGTTAAAATTACTTTTTCAAATTTATTGGTAATTTATTAAATTTTGGAGTAATTTTTAAAACATATTAGTATTCAGCAAGAATTATTGATAATTAATAGTTCCAAGTAAAAATTAATTGTAATTACTATTAATTTAATAAGTAAAATTAAAATGTAATTTGATAAAAGTAGAATTATTTAGTAAAAATTAATTGTAAATATGAAAAATTAGTTGTAATTAAAAAAAATCGCATTAATTAAAAAAATTATTGAAAAGATGTGAAAATACTAGAATTAGTATGAATTTAAGGTAGTTATTATGAATTTACGGTAAATAATAATAATTTATTGTACATAGTAGTGATTACTAACAAATAGTACTTAGTAAAAATTAGTTTTAATTGGTAAAAATTTACTATAATTAATATTAATAAAATAAAATTGGATAAAATATTCACCAATTAGTAAAAATCAGTGGTACTTGGGTAAAATAGAATATATTTAAAATAAATTATAATTTTTTAATTTTCTAAACTTTTGTGGAATGTCTGTTACATATATCAAATTAATTAGACATAATTTTCTATTAATTGATTCCTTTTTAGACAATTATGGAATAATGCTGACAAAATAAGTCATTATTACATGATTATGATTAGATAAATCATCATAAGAATCCAATATTTTGTAGTATAAATCAAATATATATTGTTGGTGTTGAAGAATTTTTATAATTTGCATCATCAAAACTAGATTTTTTTAGAAAGGAAAATTAAGTTTCCAAGTAAGATATGTGTCACAAACCAACCCAGGTCGACCCTAAACCGGTCACCTGAGCCAGTCCACGATATAGCCCGAAGGGCATTACTAATCCCCATGGGCTGGAAACCAGTAAAGGGAATCAATATTTAATAACTATTAATGATTTAGACTATAAAGATAAATAAATAAACAAGAATAAGAAGAAAAATAAAATAGAACTCTGGTAGTAGAAAATAAAATAAACCAAGCATACCTCCTTGTGACCTTCTTGGTTACTACCCAACTCAGACTCAAGCCTACACTAACACTAAGCAGCTAAACCAAGAACCTGAACAAGAACTGAACCTATAGCTAAAATAATATTATAGGCATGAGCACCAAGATGCTCAGTAGGGATGCCAAATAAAACCACAGATTCCAAAAATTCCCTTTCCTAAACTAGTCCAATAACACAAGTATGAAATACAGATAAAAAAGTAGGGTATTCACATTTGTAAATAAGTAAAAAAAATTCCCATTTGAAAATCCAACACACACAATATACCATTTTCAAATCCACTTTCTATATCATATACAAAACTATGGAAGACAGATAATGGATGAGCTACAAGGGAAGCAAGTGAAACAAAACAAGCTCAAACAAACTAGTAAAAACATAATTTAAAATTACAATGAAATTAATTATGTAACCATGGGTAATCCTAAACATCCATAGAAGACCCCTGGACATACTCGATTCGGAACCTCCTGTCGGTGTATGGTGAAACTCCTAAGTCTATAACCAACTGGCCACCCTCACAGCTATTGAAACAAGCGACATTCCACATCTAGTCTATACACATACCAATGGGTACCAACCCATCTAATCAGGGTTGATAAACTACCATCAATTGATCAACTATAAGACGCCCAGGAACCCAGGGTGGTAATAATAATACCGTGTATTATGAAAACCCCCACACATGTGACTAATCTCACCTCACATGCCATCCAAAAACACAGCCACTTCTTATAAATTCACCCATAAATGGTTACACTAGATAGAAGTGCCTCATATTCATGTAAAATCATTCACATTAAACAAGGTTCCAAACGGGCCATCCTATGATGTTCATATCAAAACCATTTACTAATAAAAACAATTAAAACTCCAACTAGGCACACACAAAACATTCAAACACAACCCATTATAAATGTTAACACATGTTCCCCCATGAGTTAGAAGATCCAAATGGGATTTTATGTTCCAAACATGCACACCCAAACACTTTAGAACAAAAAAATGGTTCATTACCCTATTTTTATATTTTCATCAAAACAACCCCTCGAGACAAATGGGACAAATCTTTGAGGAATACATTTAAAACCTCTTCATTGAAAACACTAAAAAGAACCTCCATCCTTTGGGATTTAGGAACCATTTTTAAAATCAAAACTAACAACTCCCCTTATTTGAAATAACACCAACACTAAAATTGGAAACATCAATCCCTTCTAAAAATATTTTAACCCAACCATTATTCCATAACCACCAACGTGAAAAAACTAAAAATCCTATTTTGAAAGTAAGCACATTCCAAATACCTAACCCAATAAGATTCAAAAAATCTACAGAATTTGATAAACTGACTGCATAATTTATAAAATTATATCAAGATTCCACCAATTTACAAATACTTTTATGAATAGTCAAACCAATTTCTAAATTATTTTCATAATTAAGCCAAAAAATTCATAATTAATCAATATAAGAAAAAAACTTTATTTATTAACGATTCTATAACCCGGTCAAATAATTTACCCAAATCTAGAAAACTACATGATAACTATTTGAGAGTAATGTGTAAAGATTTTCATATTGAAAACATTATCAAAATAGCTTTTGACATCCACAACAAACAAACTTCAAAAGTACATATAAATTTAACTAGAGAATATCATTCAAAACTATTTCTAACAAAACCGATAAATTTTAAAATAATCTATCATATAAAATAATTTCATTGCGAGAATGAGAAACAAGTCAATGATTTAACTAAAATCCGCCAATCATTAAATGGACTTAATGTGGAAGGAAAACGTGGGTTCACTTA
Source organism: Viscum album (assembly GCA_963277665.1). Taxonomy (NCBI): domain Eukaryota; kingdom Viridiplantae; phylum Streptophyta; class Magnoliopsida; order Santalales; family Viscaceae; genus Viscum; species Viscum album. The sequence goes on from OY728158.1 coordinate 310,247,732, forward strand.
CCTCAAAGGCATGCAAATGTGAAGCCGCTTCCACAGAAGGTGGATCCAATCCTCAACATCCCCTCTCACACCTTAAAACCACAATAAAAATTTACTACACATAATGTGGACAGTAAGGATTAAATAATTTGAATAAAAAAACCCAAATGAAGAACACATAGTAAGGGTGATGTGCACATGCCAGATGGGAGGTAGAAGTTCTATGAAGGAGTGTTTAGGTTTGCCGGAGGGTACAGGGGTCGCGAATCAGAGATGTCCAAAGAAAATGAATACCACTTGCTAGTTGCACCGGGAGCGGGCACGCACTGTGGAGACTGAAAGGGTTCTTGCTACGGTGTTAGGGTAGGTGAGTAGGCCGAAGGTAGAGGCAAAGGGGAATTTTTTTATACATTTTTTCAAAAAAATAATTTTGAAAATACCACCAGGTTAAAAAAAATTATTTTTTACCTCCCAATGGCGGCACATGGTGTGCCGCCTTTGGGGGGTTTTCCACCCAGGGCAAGGCATCACATGGTGTGCCCCCTTTTCCCAAAAACTAACCACAAAGGCGGAACACCCGGTGCTGCCTTTTCATATAATTTTTTTTAAAAAAGAAATTTTATTTTTATTTTTTTGTTTTGTTTTGTTTTGTGTTATATATATATATATATATAACAAAACTTTTCAGCAAAATTTTCTACTATTTAATATCCAGCGGTTCTGCCATTACATCAATCTAGATTCTGATTGATATCCTCACCCAGGACACCCTTTTATAAGAGGGTTTTCCCTGAAAATCAAACTGCATATCCGATGTGGGATTCTGGTTCTTCTTTTCCTGTGCAGTACATTCTGCGTTTCCGATGTGTGATTCTGTTTCAAGTACGTGAATTTGAAAGACTATAAAACATAAATTATAAGACCAATATAAATGAAACTTTATACACTTATTAAACATATAAGAAATAGTTGCAAACAAAAATAATTTCATAAAAAATTCTGAAACAAATTATTTTATAAGCTTTCAAAACCACCTACTTGAAACTTAAACATATTTCAAGTACATGACTTTGAAAGCTTATATAATATAAACTATAAGACCAATACAAATGAAACATTAAACCTTGATTAAAATATAATAAATAGTTGAAAACAAAAATAATTTCATAAAAAATGTTGACCAAAAACAATTTATAAGTTTTAAAAACCATCAACATGAAACTTAAAAATGTTTCAAGTTCCCGAACTGGAAAGACTATAAAACATAAACTGTAAGACCAATATAAATGAAACATTAAACATTGATTAAACATATAATAAATTGTTCAAAACAAAAAAAAACTTCATAAAAAATTTCCATAAAAATTAATTTATAATCTTTCAAAACCTTATACATGAAACTTAAAAATGTTTCAAGTACGCGAATTTGAAAGACTATAAAACATAAAATATAAGAACAACATAAATGAAACATTAAAGATTGATTAAAAAATTACTATATATAGATTTGAAAAAAGAAACATTGCTACATATAGATTTGAAAAAGAAACAATGTTTGGTTAACATATGATGAAAATTCTTGGGAAAAACGCAACGTAAATCTGTAAGAATTAGATTTTTTTATCAAAACATGGCAGCCATGTGAATTGAATCCTTTTAAATTCATATAATTCATTGACACAATGTTATTGATATTTGATGAATACCCATCTAGAACCTTTATATCATTGAACAAGTTGAAAAACAAATATATCTCTCCTCCCTAGAAAGAGTATAAATAGAATGAGGAAGAACCATTGGATTTTCACCCTTCACAGGAGCCAACTCTTCTCGTATTCCCATGTCAACCATGTCTAACCTTGCCTCAATTCTATCCTTTGTTTTTTCAGGGGAATTTAGCAATATTCCTATAACACTTTCACATAAATTTTTTTACACATGCATCACATCAAGAAAATTTCTGACATACAAAACAATTCTACTATGGTAATTCAAAAAAAACTGGTCTCTTTTTTCAACCGATTTTTGTAAGGTTTTTCGAAAATGGTTTACCAAAAAGAGTGTTCAAATCTTTTACTTTCTCAAACAGCTGATCACCTGTTATTGGAGACGGTGTTGCATATTGTTCTAAACATCCCTTGAATGATGTTGTCCAAGATCGGTACTTATGATGATGAGGTAGAAATCTACGATGTCCTAGAAACACAGATTTAGATGAATGTTTTGACCTAATTGATTCATTATTTTCTTCGCACATGGGACACCCTTGAGTTATTTTAATGCTATAGCCCGGAAAATTTCCATAAGAAGGGAAATCATTTATTATCCCATACAACATCACTCTTAACATGAAGTATTCACTTTTATAAGCATCATACGTTATAACACCTGGATCCCAAAATAACATCAAATCTGTAATCAAAGGAGCCAGATAAAAATCTATATCATTACCTGGTTATTTTGGTCCTTATATAAGCATAGATAACATGGTGAATTTCCTCTTCATGAATAACCAAGGTGGAATGTTATAATTTACCAAAATAACAGACCATGTACTATGAGTGCAGGAGAGTCATCCAGATGATATAATTTCCCATATTTATTTCTTTTAGCTTCATATGCCCAGCTTGGGAGCTCATTTTCTTCTGAGAGCATGTCATTCAAGAGAGCAAGTAGTTCCGTAAAACTGATATCACTCCATCCATTGCATAATTTCAATTTATACAACATCAGTATAGTTGACAATGCTGAATATTTAGTGCAACCAGCATACAATGACATCTTTTCACAACTCTTTAACTTCTCAAAATGTTTTTGGAAATCACAGAGTTTATCTTCAATTTTCATTGTCATTTCCTCAATACGATTGTCATCATCATTGAAATCTATAATCACATCCTCCATACGGTCTTCATCATTATCCATATTTGTATTCATATCTGATGATACATAAAACATAGTTTTATCCCAGCCAGTAACTATATTCTCTTTTTCTCCATGTTTATTCCAACGATTATAACTCCAATCTATTCTATGACATATAAAATGTTCTTCCAACTCCTATGGAGTAAGTAGTCTAGAATAACAACAATATAAACATGGACAATGGATTTGAGAAGGTTCCTTTGCGTGATCCTTTAAAAACATTATGAACTCTTTCACTCCGTTCTCATACAATATTGTCAAATGATTAGAATCCATCAAATAATTATTCATATCCATCCTATTTGAATCTCAAATATTAGTATTTATGGTTCAAATACACAAAACAAGACTTCCAAATATAGTAGAAGAGAACCACTTCCTTACAAAAATAGAGATTAATTGAGCCTAACCATTTCTAATAATGATTTGGAAATCAATAGAACCAGGATAGACCCCCCATCAAAATCAACATAGTTTCCAAACACAAAGTGGTTCGTGGGGATAATAACATGGGTCATAGATGGTAAAACTCACACGTCATCATCCTATATGACTCATCCTCCTCTATTGGGTCAACCCTTCTATGGTCAACTAGTCCATCTTTTTATACCTCCCAAACCAAAAATATATATGGATGAAAACCAGTAGCCAACTCTATTTGTAAAGAAAGGATTATCATAATCTCTATAATATGGAATTCAGAAAATATAATTACTTTAGATTCATTATAGTTTCCTCAAATAACCCCAGTCCAAACACAAGAATAATCAAGAATGATAAATCTACCACTCCAAGGTCTCTTCCCTACATTCAATATAATCATGCCTAATATTTTTGGTAAGCTCAAGTTACTTACTTTAAATCACAGGGGTGGGGGGGTAATCACTTGTGTCATAGATGGTCTCCCATGTTATTCCATATGAACATTTTAACAAATATTATTTACCTATCATCCCATTCTATCCCCATTAGTGTCTAATTCCAAACTCCATCTTAAGTGTAATATCAAATGAGTATATATTAATAAATTACCCTACATCCACGTCCCCACTAATATGGTCATTCTCACAATCTAATGGAATACTTATTATACATAAACCCCTTCTATATAATCCCATAACCATATATCCACACATAGACATGTCACAAACGCATAAAAAACCATATCCACATAACAACCAGACATCACATCCAAATCACAGTATGATATCGTGAACATGAAGGACATAAAAACCATACTCTCCTCCTACAATGCACAACCCCCACTTTGTATCCACACCAAATACACATAATCATCTAAAAAAGAACATATATACACCAAAACCTAAAATCATTATAGGTCGTATATATACACCCACTGTGATCCATTACAACGCATATTAAGTGTGAAGGGGGGAAGGGAATAAGGAGTGGTTCTATATATGTTCCCTCTATAATCTAGATATTGAGAAAAACACTCAGAACCAATGTAGCCATATGGATTTCAATCAGTTTTCTCGACTCAAGTGGTGGTGTGTAAGAAATAATAAGAAAATATAATAAGTATATAGTCACACATAAATCATTCCTAAGGGTTTACACCAAACTAACATTCCAAACACCCTCATCAACCATTGCCTTGTTAGTACCACCCTCTTATAACCAATTCCATTATAATGACACAAATATTCCCCAACAAATCACATAAGCATCCATATCAACTTTACCAACTTCTTATTGCATTTAACATTATAATTTCAGGAATTTTTATTACCATATGCATTTAAATTGTTAACCATTTTAATGTAAGAAAAATATTTAAATCACTACCCTCTATAATACATTCATTAATCATTAATAAGATTTATTCTATCATTAACTGTTTATTAAAAATATGGAACTACGGTTTTATCAGTGCTAAAAAATCACTCATAAATCCTTCCTGTATCAGCGCTAACAATTTAGTATTGATACATTCCTTCTTTATCAGCACTTTTTTTGCATTGATAATGGGGATTTTTATGAGCGCTCTTTCAGTGATGATAAAGATTACCCAGCATCAGTGCTAAAATTTTAGCACTGACACATGGATTCTGTATCATCAGTTTTTTCTTTGCGGTGATATAAAGTGGTTCTTCCCTTGCCCATTTTTTGTAGTAGTGATAGCTTTGTCAAATGCTTCCCATTTACAAGACTGAGATGGTGATTCCACAACTGGGTGTTGTATGATTCATTTGAGTTTGTTTCTTTATCGATTTTCAACACTTTATTTTCATAATTTAATACATACAAACTGTTATTTGAATGTGTCATATCATAACATACGTTGTTCTTATAAAAGTAACAACCCTTATTTCCAAACTTGAAAATAAATCCATTCATATCGAAACATGATACAGAAATTATGTTCTTGATAACACTAGGTACATAATAACTATTATGTAAAACCAGAAGCATTCCAGTTGGCAATGAGGGATGGTAATCGCCAATGGACAACGCAGCCAGCCCCGCGCCATTGGCAGCTCGAAGATCCACCACTCCTCTGGAAATATTCCTAAATATACTAATTTACAACATTTGAATAAAAATTTGATCCCTAAATTCTATATTTCTTATATTTTTATTCAATGTTTAACGTTTCATTTGTATTGGTCTTAGAGTTTATGGTTTATAGTCTTTCAAAGTCAGGAACTTTAAACATTTTTAAGTTTCAAGTTGATGGTTTTGAAAGCATATAAATTATTTTTGGTCAAAATTTTTAATGAATTTTTTTTTTCAACTATTTCATATATGTTTAATCAATATTTAATGGTTAATTTATATTGGCGTTATAGTTTATCTTTTATAAGCTTTCAAAGTCATGTACTTGAAATATTTTAAAGATTCAAGTAGGTGGTTTTGAATGCTTATAAATTAATTTTTATCAACATTTTTTATGAAATTATTTTTGTTTTCAACTATTTCTTATATGTTTAATCAGTGTTTAACGTTTCATTTATATTGGTCTTATAATTTATGTTGTATAGTCTTTCAAAGTCACGTACTTGAAACAGAATCACACATTGGAAATACAATTTGATTTTCAAGGCAAACCCCCTTATAAAAGGGAGTCCTAGGTGAGGGTATCAGTTAGAATCCAGACTGCTGTAATGGCAGAACCGCAGGATATTAAATAGCAGAAAAACAATTCTGAAAAGTTTATATATATATATATATATAACAAAACAAAAAAAAATAAAAATAAAAATAAAATTTTTTTTAAAAATTATTTATGCAAAGGCGGAACCTTGTGTGCCGCCTATGAGGTTAGTTTTTGGGAAAAGAAGGCACACTGTGTGCTGCCTTGCCCTGGGCGGAAAACCCCCCAAAGGCGGCACACCAGGTGCCGCCTTTGGGGGGTAAAAAAATAATTTTTTTAACCTTGTGGTATTTAATTTTTTTTTTCAAAAAATGTAAAAAAAAACTCGGCAAAGGGAGGAGGGGTCTTCCAACTACTGCCAGAACGCCAGGATGAGGGCAGTCAGAGATGGTGAGGTAGGGGTCTGGAGGGCTAGAAAGACAAGGTCGGGTGTCGAGGGAAGGCCATATGAAGGAGGATGTGTGGGGTTAGCCGGATACAAGTGGGGCGAGGCTAGCCGGGATGAGGCATGTAGGTCAGGATAACTGAAGGCGGCTAGTGGTGGGAGGTGGTCGACTGGGTCTGCTGGGCCCCAGATCACGGCAGGGGGTGCAGGACGAGGGTCTAGCACTGGAAGAGGGCACTAGAACAAGGCATACGGCCGAGTGTCTGATGGTCGAGATGTGGCCCGGAGTAGGGGTGCGAGGTAGGGATGACAAGCATAGAGGGGACCCATGAGGTGAGGTCCTACAGCAAGAGGCAATGTGTGCGGTGAGAGGCGGGGTGTGCAAAGAAGGCCAGAGGCGGTGTGGCCACTGTAGAGATAGGTTATAGGTGCAAAGTGAGGGTAGAGGGATGGTGTGGCTATGTGGGTTAGATTAGGGTTTTAAATTTTTTATTTTTTTTAATTGTAATGCAATAATAATATTAAACCCAAAGGTAATAATAATAATATTATTAATAATAATAAACGTAATAATAATATAACATAATAATAAACATTATAAGAATAATAATAAAATAATAATAATAATATTATTATTATTAAAAACAATAATAATAAAAATAATAGTATAAGGAATAATAAATAAAATAATAAAAACAATTAATAACATTAAAATAATAAAAATAATATCACCTCATTAATAATAACACTATTACTTACATAATAACATTATTATTATTATTATTATTTAAACATTTAACTAGATTTATTTACATTAAAGTTACTTATTTTAATCACTAGAAATTTGTGTGGAACTTGGTCCGATCATGCATCTATCACCCACCATGCGGTGACTGCGCACGGGTCTGAAACTCGCTGGTGTTTGTAAATGAAAAAAAATCAAACCATGGTCGTACTTAGACCTTTACGCGAGGACCCAGATCCATGAAAAAGTAAAATAAAAAAACTTATAAGTCAGGGTGTGAAAATTCTCCCCACCACAGACACTTTCTACCCCCAGAATGTTACACGGACGAACAATAGACAAATCAAGAATCTATGCCTTATTGAAAATAATAGAGAGCACAACCCAAGGGAACAGGAGAACATGATAGGGTTCTCCCCACCACATGAACTTAGTTAGTGTATAAATTTAGCACCAAAACATATCACTCCCTGAGGGGGGTGACGCGGAAACTCCCAACTAATCTAAAATAAATCCTATAGTATGAGTGAAACAACACCTCTGATGAAACATTGAAATCTCAACCCAGACCAAAAACTCTGAATAATGGAGACAACCCCCGAAGCATAACTTAACTCAATTAGTGAACCTGAGCATAACAACAACATCAATCCTTCCACAAACCGATACATATCAGAACGAACACAGCCAAACTGAGATTAACCCACACAAGGCTCAAACAGGCTTTTAAGAAAAGTGAACGATTTAGAAAACCATGATCATACATACAAAACTGTTTGGATTATAATAGAATATGTCTGTCATAACTACATGATAAGAAAGTGAACTTATAACGATGTCGACACTTTAACAACAGAAAACAAGAACAAAAAACACTTAAAATGTTCCACTGACAGCACGAAACCCAAAACATGAACCAAAAAATTGCACCCAAGGAAACTCTTGATAGTGTGCGAGCTTCACGCTAAGACCATTGGCTGGGGAACTAATAGATGAATCATCTACCTCCTCATAGTCGGGAACTATAATCCTCTAGTCACATAATCTTCTTCAAGAAACGCTTCCAGCAAAAATTCTCCAAGTGACCCAGATAGCCACAACGATGATACGTCTTCAGTCAAATGTGACATGATGGATTCATATGCCCGAACCAACCACATTGGTGGCACACCACTAAACAGTCTGATGAACTGGATTCCAGAACCACTATAGAGGACTCTTTTTCAACTGGTTCTTATGGCACACCCAGCTTGCTAGATGGGGAACCTTTGCAAGCAACTGAATATGCTGGATTACTGACCATCTACACTCCGGATACCAACTTAGCTAAGAATGACTCACCCACTAGCTTTTCAAAACAATGGTCCTTATAAGGGAGGACTCATTCTTTGATCTCTAGATGAAGACCCTAGAAGAAAATAGAAGTCTTCATCAAATCCTACGATGCTAACTCCGGAGAAAATGACACAAGCACCTTGAAATGGTCAACATATGGCTTCATCGTCCTTTGGCCTTGTTGAATACAAATGAGTTCTTTCCTTTTCATTGTCTTCACTTATTCAAGTATAAACCATTAGATGAAGATGAACTTAAATACATCCCACGTCATCCCAACTTGCAGTAATGGTGGGGTGAGCAATTCCTATTTTTCCAAATTCGGACATTCAAAAAAACCCAAAACAACATGCACTCTGACAGATTCGGGAGTTCCCAATACCCTAAAGGCACACATGGCCTCATCAAGCCACTCTACTTCTTCTAAAGTACCCTGATCACCATTAAGGATAGGCAATTCTTGAGAAGGAAAAAAATTGGGCATGACTTATTAAAAACCTTGGTGACATTTCAAGGAAGAATTTTATGAACAACATATGAAACATAGAGCCAAAACTGATATCACGATGAAGAAACATCAAAGAAAGCTCCATCATCCAAAACAACCAGCTCAAAAGATTTAAGAAAATACAAACACAACTCAAGAATTTCCTATTTAAAAATCCCCTTTCCATTTTAGATTTCAAAACTATCTTCCTTCAAGGCCCTTATACAGATACCAACCCCACTTTTCAATCCAAATTCAGTTTTCTAAAAATCATTTCCCCTTTTCATTTCCAAAACACGCATACATCAATCAAAACCAAAAAAACCCAACATACAACAAACCATCAGGACGAGGAACTAGAAGATATGCTTAACTTGGTGACATGGTAGTGAGCCACACCCCCAGAAATCGTAAATGACTAGGAGAAGCACAACCTTGTAATTGGAATCCTCATGGGTCACTACTCCATGTGAGGTCACGACATGACATGGGTCCGCCTCCATTTTCATTCCTCAATCCCAAAATAAAAGCAGAAGACTCAGAACCTGGACTACCCCTAAAACTCGGGCTTCAGAATAAGAAAGGGTTCATGATGCCCTTCACGTACTTACCTCCCAATTCCTAACAGTCCTGATCTCCTTCTACCAAACACCCTAAATAACAAGGGTCTCCTCTAGTACCATTTTGTCACGTACCAACTCGGGTCGACCCTGAACGGCTCACCCGAGATGGTCCCTGACAAAAATGGTATCCAAGGGCATTCCCGATCCCCAAGGGCTAGATACCAGTTCCAGGTACCAACATTTAATCACATTGAATGATTTGGCCCTAAAGACAAATAAATAAACAAAAGTAAGTAGAAAAATCCTACTGAACTATGGCAGCAGAAAATAAAATAAAAAAAACATGACTCCTTGTGACCTTCTTGGTTGCCACCCAACTCAGACTTAGGACTACTCCAACACTGAGCAGTTGAACCAGGAACCTGAACAAAAACTCAACCTGTAAGTAAAAGAATATGATAGGCATGAGCACCGAGATGCTCAATAAGAATTCCAAATATAACCATAGAATCCGAAAATTCCCTTTTCCAAAACAGTCCAATAACACAAGTTTGAAATATAGAAATAAAAGAAGGGTTTTCACATTTTAAAATAAGAAAGATACTTTTTTCATTTGAAAATCAAACACATGCTATATACCATTTTTAAAACCACTTTCTATGTCATACACAAAACTACAGTAGACAAATCAAGATTGTGCTATAAGGGAAGAAGGTGAAACAAAACATGCTCGAACAAACTAGTACAACATAAAGTAAACAAACAATGAAATTAATTAACCATGGGTGATCCTAAACATCCCTAAAAGACACCCAGACATACTCGGTTTGGAACCACCTACAGGTGTATGGTGAAACACATAAGTCTATAACCAACTGGCCACCATCACAACAATAGAAACCATCGACACTCTCCATCTAGCCTATACACCTACCAGTAGGTACCAACCCATCTAATCGGGGCAGATAGGAAACTATCACTCGATCAACTATATGATGCCCAAGAACCCATGGTGGGTATAATAATATTATATAGGTAGAAAGGCCCTCACACGCGTGAATCATCTCACCGCACTTGCCTTCCCGAAACATGGATGCTTCCTATACATTCACCCATAAAGGGTTACACTATATAGGGGCACCTAATATTCATGTTCAATCATTCACATTAAACAAGGTGCCAAGAGTTTTGTCACATTATGATCATATTGAAACCATTTTATAAAGTAAACCATTAAAAACTATACCAAGTCATGCATACTAGATTCAAACACGACCTATTTTAAAAGTTAACACATGGTCACCCACAAGTTAGAAGAGCCGAATGCGCTTTTATGTTCCAAACATGCACACCCAAACACTTAAGAACAAAACAACAGTTCTTTACCATCCTTTTAAAATTTCATTAAAATATGATCTCATGAAAAATGGGCCAAATCCTTAAGGAATACATATAATCTACTTCTTTGAAAACACACAAAAGAAACTCCATCCTTTTGGATTTAGGAACCATTTTTAAAAACAAAACAAATCACTCCCCTTATTTGAAATAACACCAACCCTCATATTGGAACCATCAATCCATTCTCAAAATATTTTAACAGAACCACTATGCATTAAACACAAAAGTGAACACACTCAAAATCCTATTTTGAAAGAAAACACATGCCAAAGCCCTAACCAAATAAGTTTCACATCTTACACACAATTTGATAAACCGACTGCATAATTTATAAAATGATGTCAAGACTCAAATAGTTAAAAAATACATTAATGAATAGGTAAACCAATTTCTAAACAATTTTCATAATCATACCATACAATGCATCAATAATTTGTATAAAAAACCATAATATTTATTACCTATTCTATAACAAGGTCAAATAAGTTACCCAAATCTAGAAAAATCAATGTTAAACTATTCGAGAGTAATGTGAAAAATATTTTCATATTGAAAACATAATCAAAAAAGCTTTTGAAAACTATAGGACACAACCATCATAAGTACATATAAATTTAACAAGATAAAATAATTCAAAAATATTTCTAACAAAACCAATAAATTTGAAAACACTCTAGCATATTAACTAATTGAATTTCGATAATGAAAAACAAGTCAAAGATTTAACTAAATTCAATCAAGCATTAAATGGACTTTATTGGTTGGGAAAACGTGGGTTCTTCTACCTCAAAGGTGTGAAAATATGATTCTGATTCTGCGGAAGGTGGAACAGATCCTCAAGAACTCCTCGCAGACGTTAAAACAACTAGAAAAATTCACTACACATAACATGGAAACTAAGGATTAATTAATTGGAATAAAAACATAACCCAAAACAAGAATACACTGCAAGGGTGAAGTCCAATCACCAGAAGTGCAAAGGAAGAGGGTTTAGGTTTGCTGAAGGTTAGAGGGGTCATGGTTAGAAGCTTCCCAAAAAAAACGTATAACACTGTCCTGGTGCTCAAGGAGCTGTCACACATCATGGAGACATGCATGGGTCGTTCGGTGGTGTTGGGGCTAGTCGGTAGGCTAAAGGTAGAGGGAAAGGGAGGCAGGGTCCTGCGACTGCAGCCAGAACTCCTGGGGGAGGGCGGCCAGAGCTAGAGAAGTAGGGGTGCAAGGGGCCGGAATGGTGAGGCTGAGTGTTGAGGGAGGGCCGGATGAAAGAGGAGGTTCTAGGAAATCTGGAATCAGGTCGGGCGAGGCTGTCTGGGACCAGGCGTGTAGGTCGGTAACACAAAAGGACGTCGGAGGAAGGAGGAGGCCGACTAGGTCAGTTGGGTGGCGGATCACGGCAGGGGGTGTATGACGAGTGCCTAGTGGTAGATGAGGATGCTGGAATGAGGCAGATGGTCGGGAGTCCGAGGGTCGATATGGATCCTATAGCAGGGGGTGAGGCAGGGATGGATAGCACGGAGGGGACCAACAAGGTGAGGTCCTACGGTGTGAGGTGGGGTGTGCGGTGAGAGGCAGGGTATGCAGAGAAGGTTGGAGGTGGCAGGGCCACTGCCTAGATAGGCTAGAGTTGCGAGGTGAGGGCAGAGGGATGGGGTGGCTGTGCGGGATAGATTAGGGTTTCAATTTTTTTAAATTTTTTTGAAATAATAATATTAAAACCAAAGGTAATAATAATAATAATAAAGTTAATAATAATATAACATAATAATAAAGTTAATAATAATAATATAATATTAATAATAATAATTATACGAATAATAATGATAAAAATAATAGTATAAGGAATAATAAATAATAATAAATATAATAATTAAAAACAATAAAAATAATAACAATAATAACACCTCATTGATAATAATATTATTAATTATATAATAACATTATTATTACAATTTAAACATCTAACTGGCTTTATTTACCTAAAAAAATATTTATTTTAATCGTTAGACATTTTCGTGGCACCCGGGACGACCATGCGGCTACCGCCCATCGTGCGGTGACCGTACACGGGCCCAAAACCAGCTAGAGTTGGTAAACGACAGATATGTTTAATCGAAGACCCTGCCCGGACCTTGGCCTAAGATCCCGGAGCCAAGAAAAAGTAAAATGAAAACAAACATAAAAGTCGGGGTGTGAAAATATGCGATCTAAATAGGTTTATCAAATTTAACAATATTGAGGGTCAGCAATTTCATTTTGGTTTTAAAATAAATATTGTGTTTTTTATACCAACATAGTGAAGACAGTTCCAGAGAAGATATGAATAATTTTGTTCCATTTCTATCAATGTTTCAAACAATAGTAAATGATGTTTACATCCCATCTTTTCAACAAACTCAAACTCAAGATGATATTAAATTCACTCCATATTTAGAACTATCTATTTTTTGTTTGTTACTAATTTTTATTTAGGTTTCATTATATCCTCGTTTTTTATCCTAAAATTTTATGTGGTTTCAAATTTTTATGATAAACTTCCATCTAATATTTGCATTAGTTAAATCAGTATTACCACAAGTAAAGGTGTTTCCTCTAAATTTCTATGAGTTCAAGAGGTTCATTCATAAAATGGATCTCATTTATAATACGTTTTATGGATTTTAAAATGGTTTAATCTTATATTATGGTGAAAATTAATCACTAGTTAGTTGTCATAAATGTGGAAAATCAAGGTATAAAGTGGCTCATCTAGGAATTGATAGATTGATTCATGTTAAACAGTTTAGGTATTTCCCATTTACACCCATATATTAGGGTTTATTTATATCATTAAACACAAAATCATTGATATCATTACCCAAAAATAATATTTCAATTATTAAATGATTAATTCATCCTTATAATGGTGATTCATTGTGTATTTTTACTAGTTACACATGTCTTTTTCTTCAGAACCCGACAATGTGTGACTTCGTCTTTCTAGTGACAGTTTATATCCATTTGGTTCTTACAATAGTAAATTTTCATATTAGACTATCTTCACAACTCCATACAACTTACCTCCTTGGATGTTGATAGATGATCTATATATGTCCTTGACCTAATTAATTTCAGGACATCCAAAAAATCATATAAATACTTATTTTATTCTAGTCTTTCATGAGTAAAATTTATTGTGGATTAATGTTGTTTGTAAATATGATGTTGTGGCAGAAACAAATTTCCAAATGAATAATGCATTAGTGTGTATAATTAGTGAATTCCCAACATATGACATATTAATTAACTAGATTAAACATGGTTGAAAATAATGTTTGTACTGTATGATTGACAAAAAAGTATATATTCTCATCAAAAGAAGAAAACCATGATTTTTCAATTATCATGACATATTTCATCATATAGATCATCATTTCAGAAGGAAAATAAATCATTTTAGAAAATATAGAATTGAAATAGATAGACTTGCAGAAATGATCACATGTACTCATTTAAAATCTACTTTCTCTTTATTACCTCCCATTATATTTGGACTGACTATAAAAAAATAAAAATAGATTTTTTTGGGAAAGATCGCAATTGCATTAAACAAAGTATTTTTGGGATGTTCTATATTATTCTATTCTTTTCTATGACATTTTGGTTTCATTTATATTGAGAAGAACTATTTGATAATATATTTTATTAAATTTTTCACACACCATGTAAGACAAATGATTTTGTAAATCCATTATTAGATATTTCCCAAATTTGTAGGTAAATAGAACTTGATTTAAATGAAAATGAAATACCATAGAAGTTAATGAAACGAATTGCATCTTATAAACTTTCTAGAGAGAAACATTTATTATTTGTTTAGCGTATTGTGAGTTTGATACTGACATATGGTTATGTTTCCAATTTGGATAGATTTTTTAGAAAGAGTCAAATTCCCATATTAAAATTTATGATTATCAAGATATATTGAAATAACTTATACGAATTGGATTTTGAGGCCTGTTGAATTATCTAATTTGGAATCCTCTAACAAAGATATCACATTTTTTCTAGGAAATCTATGTGGAAAAATAGTCTATGATGCGCTTAGTAGACTATAAAAAGAAGTTGTTTCAATTTTTCTTGAACAGGAAAAAATAATTTCTGAAAGCTTTCATGGATTCAATGGAACATTTTATATTATATTTAAATAAAATAAAATAATATAAAGAGGGCTGATTCAGTTATGAGGAATTTGTCAATCTGAGATATGAATGAATAAACTGATGAAAAAGGAATATAAAAATGAATTAGTTGATTATCCAAAGTTCGATGCCTATTTATAGGTGGAATTATTTTTATCCCATTATTTCCAATTGGAATATCCTTCAAAACATTACCAACTAGTATATAATGATGTAAATTCTGAGGATTCACTATACATCTATTTATTAGTCATTAATTAGCCTTAACATGGCTTTTTTGGAGTCCTCAAATGATTGATTTTAGATTATAAAAATCATAGGGCTCATATATATGTTCTTATCAATCATAAAGGAATGAAATGCTCTTTAAAGTGAGTACTACTAAAACATATTTTTTTTAAATTAAATAAAATTATTTTAGTTTTAGATTATATGATTATCATAGAGAGAAATAGATCATATAAATTATAGAAACTACTCTCAAAGAACATTGGAAAAATCCATATTTCTACTAGATTCCAACACTAGAAACACTGTTAATTATTACACTATTATATGTTTTTAAATTTTAGAGGTATTGAAACATTATTATAAAATTGATAATCAATTGTGTGTATTGAGTAAGACATCATCCAAAATTTTTAAATCTTATAAGTCATTTTTTATGAATGGTTTTTAATTTCATATGGTAAATAAAAAACAATGAATTGTGGAATTTCTGAAGAGACCCTCATCATAGATAATGTAACGTTATCATTTACGACATTATGGATGAATTAATTGAGATGTGTTCCCTATGATAGAATTATGTAACAATTTTTAAATTTCATTGGTTTGATACTGATAAAGTATTTCATGTTCATCTGTGCCATAGATAAATTTATATTAAATATAAATTCATCCATGCTGTAAATGAATAATTTTTATTAGATCATCATGAATACCAAATATATTGTGCTAGTTATTGTGCAACTTCAAGAGAGTTAATTGATTAGTGGATCCTTATAAAAATGAATTATCAAGAAAATAAATTTATGCCAAGTGTATTTTGTTCTAATGAAGTATGAAGAATAGAAATATATCAATAGATGGCTCCAAATACATTTATTTGATGAATATATGCAAATATAGATGATGACACCTCACATTTATAGGTCAATGGTGATAATGATTTTGATTATGTAACAAGAGAATTTGAATTAACTAGTGATGATGAAGCTGAATTTACTAAAGAAATTGATGATAATAAAGAGAAAGAATAATATATTAATACCATCATATATGAAAATGTGGATGATGATAAACGATTTATAAATTACATGTTAGTTATAGTGAAATATACATATATATATAACCATCATTTTTAATTATTAGAAGACAAAATTATTTTCATGTTTTATATGGCTGATGATAGTTAAGATGATATATTCTATACCCTTGAAAATGAGGTATTAATGATGATGATCCCGGTGCATTATCATTTAACCTTTATATTCCTAGTGCTTCATCGTCAACTCTAATGGGTCAACATCTTATGAGATTAATGATAACCAACACTATTCAAGGGCGACGTTTATGTCTTGAATTCAATTCATGCATGAAGAGGCATCTGTAATTTTTTATTTTAGTAAGTTTTCATTGATTTTCATTACATTATTTACATACAAATTTTTTATTATTTGTTATGTGTTTTTTAGAAAAAATTGTTTATATCTATTGGATGGGGGAGTGCTATTCTACAATACTATTTTTCTAAGGTATGGGTGACATGAATAAAATTCCCATTATTGTTCGGAGCCGCCTGTTTGACCATTGAATGGTACAAAAATAAATAATATTTATTTTGAAATTAATTTTATTATAAACTTTATATTATTAAAAAATACAGTTTTTATGGTATCCCATTTATTATAGCATGTAGAGTTTAATCAGGGAGGCACAAGAGGTGTGTATGCTTGAGTGATGTCATCAATTTTTCACAATATGAGGAGGAAAACCATGAAATGGTGGGATTCATAAATTTTGATCATCCTTATTGTTCCATTTGACACGATTACATAATATATCTTGTTTGGGATGATTTATGCTCATAAACGATGTGAGATACTTTTATATGGAGTACATTATTAGGTCATTAGAACTAGGGGAGGTAGGTGGTTATGCACCATGTAGGAATTCATACACATAGTACACATCCAACAAAACCGGTATATAATTTTTTCAATAATTTATATAAAATTAAAAGTAAAATTTTATTTTATACTAAAATTGGTGGATGAAATTCCTGATATTGTGTAGTTTTAAATTTATAATATGATTTAATGTGAACCTATCACAGAAGAGATTATAGGTGGCTGTCAGCATCTCATTGTGATTAGTATTTTTTTATTTTTATAATTAAATGAAAATAATATTTTATTTATTTTATTTCAAACTACAATTGATGGAGTCATATGAGGCTGCTAAATCCTTGAAAGTGGATGAGAATCATGTTTATTCTAAGATTCAGGATACCAATATGGCAATATTTGATAATAAAGTGTGGATGCAGGTGACACATTATGCTTTCAGGATGTGCCATGTCATTGGAATCTGTTCTCGACTAAAACTTTCAAGTTTTCTAGTACCGTTGAATGGTCGACATCCAACTTGAAGGGAGATAAAGGTTATTCATCATCATCTGTCTCACAATATGTGGAGCGTCTATGAGATCATAGTGATATAATAAAATCCATTCATTAGGGGGGAAGTTCTATATGGATAGAAAACAGTATCATCTTTAGGATATGTGACGATGACAGGAGAAGTAGAACGAGTGCTTGTGATGATAAGTTTAGGGTTTAGGGATGGATTTCCCTACACCTACTCTTCAATATGACCCTCCCCCTCCCATCCCCCTCCCTTTATATAGTGATTGATATATTATATACAAATATATTATGATAAAATTTAAATTGAAATATTTTTATAATATTTTTAATAATTTAGATTATTATAAAATTATTTATTTCAAAATATTAAATTATTTTGATATTTTTAAAATTATAAATTGATTTTTTTTATTTTTTTAAAAAAATTGATGTCTTAGATTCATGTCACAAATAATTTATTACATCAAGTCACTTAAAACACCTTAATAAATTGTGTAAGTAGTTTTTCTAAAAAAATATCTTTGATGGGGAGTTTTCCCATTGCAAAAGGTACTTTATGTGATGGGTCGTCGCATAAAAGTATCTTTTGTGACACTATTTTCATCGATGGGTTACTTACGATGGGACCCCGTCGCAAATGTATATTTATGATGGGGTCCAATAACATATAATAAATTGAAAATAATCCTTTTTTCAGTTGTGTATAACCTTTTTTAATTATTTAGTTCATGTGCTTCATGGAATAAAAATATTTCTACCTTTTTCTAATCTAGTTTAAATATTCAAATAGAGAGTATTTATTTTCATGTGTTATCATATTTATTTTTGTATTTTATTATTGTTTATTTCTTACTATTATGATCCATTGTATCCCTCCACACAGTTCTGGTCATTTTATTATGGATCAAGCTAGACCTCAATGGTGAATTTAATTATGATAGTCATCATGTGTGAAGGTTTTAGTTGGCTCTCTTGACTGTTTTTTGAATACAAATAGTATATTGAAGGATGTATAATCCCATAAAAAGGATTTACTACAACACCCTTAAACATAGTAATGAGTTTATAAATAGTTACAAACTCAATTTGGTTTATTCTTATGATTACCAATTTATCATGGAATAGTTAAGAAGTGATCAATGATTATCTCTATTACTAACTTAGTAGAAGGACGGGTCATAGTCATATGAACTATTCTATCAATGAAAAAGGTTAATAAAACTAAGAAATTATCACAACTTCATTATTTTGTTTGTAAATCATTATTTTTATGTAATTTATGTATTAAAAACTCATAAACATTCCAATAAATCCCTTTTTCCTAACGAACTAAAAATATATTTTTTACTCTCCCCTCATTAAGATAACATATGTTGACAAATATTAATGCATTTTACATAGTAATTTAATTTTTTTCTCATCAACCAAGATCTTTATGTGTCAAAACACAATATTATTTCTTCAAAGATAGTATGAATAATCTAGCCCATAATTTTCATGACTTGATCTTTACGCAAATTTTCTTTTCTTTGAACCTGATATATAAAGGACTTTTATGAGATTCTAGATCCTAAATTTACAATCATAATTTTTTATATCATCATTTCATACTCATGTGAGTATTATATTGATAACTTATATCCTTTAATCATGGATAGAAATTAAAACCAGACCCTTGGAGAACTCTGTGAACTATATTTTGTAAATTAAAATAATTAAATTTTTATTACATCATTAAAAATTACATTGTGTTAAAATGTATATTCATTCAGTTTATTATTAAATTACATGGATTGTAATGAGATTACAAAAAAATATATTAAAGAGTAAACATGTTTATGAGTCACTTCATGACCCCAAAGAGTGACTATGGATGAAGTGATGTGGAGTTCATTTTAATTATCACATGAAGAAGAAGAAAATGAAAGGTTGTATAGCTTACAAACAAGTGAGATACAATAATAATATAACATATACATATGTTTCCTTTATATATTATTCCCAACCACTAATAGTAAATCCGTCATGAAGAATCTATATTCCATCAAAAAGGAATCAATAGACACTCATTAAAAGTATATGGAAATGATTAAAATGTTTTTTCTTAGTTTCCCACATCAATATATTTAAGAAGACCAATTAATTACGTTATTCTATCAATTCCATCATAAAAATTTAATGAAACCATTTGGATTCATCATCATGTGCATTATTTTTAGATTACACCAACAAAATCCAAGAGATTGAATAAGATAATTTTATAGTTATAAAAAACTAAGACACAAAATTTTTGTTAAGATGAGGTATTCATGATGTAAGAAATTAGGAATCATATCAATTATTATAAAATGAACATATTGATATAAACAGTTTGGTTAGGTGATGGATTATAAATATGTTAATGAATAACATGAACAAACAGTGTTATGTGATTGTTTCTTCTCACATAACCATTTTATAGACCACTTTGTTGAAGTGATGGTCATCGAAAATGTTTAATTATTCTTTTATAAAAGGATATTATTAAAAAACCAAATATTTAGTTAGTCTATAAATTTCATGAATAGATTTAGAAATTAAAAAAACCAAGATAAAACATCCTACATGATTTTTTCGTTGAAACAACATTTTATCTAGGAATATCCACAGTTCTATAATCCATCACCCTTACAATAACCATAAAAACAACCATTAAAATATATTTAGTTCCAAAAATAACCCCATCCTTTATAATAAAATGTACACTATTAACACACATCTACTAGTACACCACCCATATTTTTTGAAAAAACATATTTCATAGGTTGATGATGTTAGGACTAAAATTAAATAGATAAGAAACAAATCGTATGAATAATCCAAGAATCATGGTAACATTTTAGGAAAAATTAATCCTTAATTATATGGGAAATGTAATTATGATTAAAAAATATGTATCAAATATTTTCCACAACCGACCACACCAGAACCGAATGAATGTCAAATAGAAATTGAGGACTATCAAACAAGAATTATTAATAATTCTAGGAATATGTTTGAAAAAAGTATCAATGAATTAGAAATGAATGGGGAAGAGTTGAATGATAGACCAAGGAAAATAGAGACAAGAAACTCCACTCCTAAGATATAAATAATTAATTACCATTCCCACTATTATCTAGAGTTGTGAAACAAATGAACATCCACTAAAAAACACTTCAAAAATGATATTATGGAAACTTTTTTAGATTTATATATTAAAATACCCCATTTTTATGATATCAAAAAATCCCTAATTATTCAAAATTTATAATGTATTTTTCCACAAATAATATAAGGTTTCATGTGAATATTAATATTATTTTAGGAATAAGTGTCTCATCCTTGAAAACACCATAATTACCCACTAAATATCATGATCTATAGTCATTTTTTACAATATACTATTATCTATTTAACATTAAATAATTATTTTTGTGACCTAGATGCTTCTATTTCTGTATTTACTCACCCAAAATTTATTTCAATTTATATGGGATATATGAAACCCACAAGAGTGGTGTTACAACAGCAAAATAAAATCCATACATTGACGGTAAGAGTATTGGATGATTTGTTTATATGAGTTTAAGGACTAACATTTCATTCTCAATTATATATTGTTAACAATGAGAAGGATAGATAATGAGGTCGTGAACCAGTAATATTTAGGATACCATTCATGAATATGGTCAATAAAATTATTAATCTCTATGATGGAACACTTTAATAGATGTTTGGATATAATATTATCCTTGTTAATATCTTTTAATAAATTAAGTAATATTTTAATAACAATTCAATTTTTACACTCTCCTAATAATAATAGCAAAAACATTGGTGATTCAGGTTTGTTTAATGTAATTTAATCCCTTATAACTTATTCTATAAATGAAAATACCATGGTTGATTACGGTGTCTAGGGTTCTTTAAATTATTATTTTAGTATGTAAGAAGAGGTAAATTATGAAATATCTGGTAAATGTAAAGATTTATTTCGTCAATATTAAGCTGATATGTTTCCTTATTTATTAAAAGTTCAACATTTAAGATTATGGAAATATGATTTAATTTTTTATCTTGTACAAATCCCAAATCCTGAATTAAACTGACCTCTAACTAAATTAAAATGTATGGTCAACATGGAATGTGATGTAATACCTATGATAATTTCTAATAAATTGTCTACATAGAAAGAACAATCATTGATTTAAATATTGAAAACTAATTTCAATGTAACAGTATACAGCTTAGGTGATATCCAGAGAGTATGTTCAAAAAATTTCCCACCTAAAATTATTCTTGAAGGATATTACAAACCTTTTTAGAATCCCCAAAGGTGGAAAATTCGAACTTGATGGAGTTAGTTAATAAGGAAATAAATAACCTCTTATAATCATGGATCATCTACGTAATTTGATATTTACATTTGGAAATTATAAATAATGTATCTCCCAATAAGACTAACCAAGACATTATATTAACTGAAAATAATGGTTTAATAAATGACTGTATTCAAAATAACAAGATAATGTGTATAGAATATTGGAAATTAAATCAAGTCACTTGGAAATTCCACATCCATGTACTTTCTATTTATAATATATTAGATAGATTGGTAATGAGAGCTCATTTTTTCATATTTGGATGGTTTTTAGGTTAACTACATATACCCATTGTTTAATATAACCTAGTAAGAACAATTTTAAATATCCCTTTAGAAAATATTCTTATTATAGGATTCCATTAAGAATATCATATAATCAATGTATATTTAACAGATTCATGGAATTTTTATTTTTTTATCTCATTTTGGGTTTTATGAGTTTATTTTGGAATGATTACAATGTTTTTGAAAAATAATTATACCATTATTAAAGATATTTTAAAACTGTTTAGAATACTATCATTTAAAAAATTTCATTGATTATTAAAAAGATCCATTTCATGTTGGTGAGAGGAATTTTACTTGGGAATAACATTTCACATATATGAATTGAGGTGAAAAAAATAAAATTTATCTGATGAATTTATTTCTTTACACAACATGTGTAAAACATGGTAAATTCTTTTTTGGATATATATGATTCTAAAAGAGGTTAATTAGGTATTTCTATGATATTATTCTCCTTCTCTCTAGATTACTTTTGAAATACTCTAATTTTTATTTTAATAATGACTATAGGGAATCCTTATTTGAGTTTAAGTAAACTTTGATAACCCCACTAATAATAAATCCACTAAACTGTGAAAATCAATTCAAGATAATTTTAGATTCCCCAAACAAAGGGTCTAGAGAATTAATTTATCAAATATTGATTTTATTCCATATGTAATTTTATTTTTCTCAAGATCTCTATGTTTTTTTGAAAATAAACAATATAACCACTCAAAATGAATTAGTGGTATTTCTATTTTCCTTGGACAGATTCAGATCATACTTTTTAGGAACTAAGGCATTTTTTTGACCATTAAGGCCTTATATTACTAATGAAGATTTTATATTCTAATTGGTTGATCACTTGATTAAATTTCCACACATTATTGAAAAAGATGTTCCAACCCAATCACCTCTATTGGGAATCATTCAGGGGGATTATCTCAATAAGGTTGATGGTGATTTACCATGGTATTATAAAATAGTGAATTATTTGGTAACATATCAACACCCACACCAGTTAAATTCTAATAGAATCGAAAAACTAAATTTTGGATCTAAATATTACATTTAGAAAGATCTATTTCTTTTATATTTTTTTATTTAAAATGTAATAAGAATATCTTGTTACAAGAAGAGAAATAAAATATTTCTTCCATTTTCTTATTCATTAGATTTTTGATACCACTTTAGACCTCAAGTAACATCAATAAAAAATTTAATATGGAATTTATTGTGTCAATTTTTTTTATTTTCATATAATTTGTTAAAAAATACAAAAATGTACGTTTTCTGTGAATATTTCATTATGTTAACAAATGAACTCAAAACGCAATTATATTTTCTCAAATAATTTATTTTTTGGGGATTGATTTTATATGACCTTTGCCAATGTCATCTACAAATTCATATACTATTATGGAATTGGACTATTTTCCTAAATGGGAGAAATACAAGGCCACTAACGCTAATGATTCCTTTGTTTTGTGTGATTTGGTTAGGAGTAACAAATTTTTTATGCCGAGAGAACCTAAATCCATGATCAGGGATTAAGGTATTCACATATTTAATAGGAACATATATTCCTTTTAAAGAAAATATGTGGTGCATCATAAAACAATAACACTAAATCAATCACAAACCATTAGCCAAGATAAAGTTTATCACTTTGTAAATAAAAGGATGTTTAGAGAATAATATCAAACCAAACATGAAGGATTAATGGAAAAATATGGATTACACATTAGGTATTATATTAAATACTATAAAAACAAATTATGAATGAACAAATATACTATAGCTTATGGGAAATCATGCCCCATTTTTTAAGAAATCAAACCCAAATCCTACTAGGTTTTCAGAGCAACGATCTTAGGCCTTGATAGAGCTAGAAAAATGAGGATATTATAGGCGTAAAAATTATATAAAACTATAATTTAGGATTTTAAAAGAATATAAATTTATCAATAATGAATAATGGAGTTCCATGAAAGTTTTATCCTACTGAAATTCTTCCAAAAATGATACATATTATTATTATAATACTCAAGACTCAATCATATTCAAGGTAAAAATTCTTCTAGATGGGAACGTCCCTTTACCATTACACATGTATATAGTTTTGTGTAGACTGTGAAGGAAAGTAATAAGGTAAAATTTATTTCTATTAGAATGATATTGTATAAATTTAATAGGATCTTCACTCAGGATCTATTAGAGGATATCTCACCCCTCCAAGAAATTTACCAATCAAATACTACTATGTTGTATCAATTTATAACAATTTATTTCATATTATTCTACAATTTTAAATTTTCTTACATGATAAAACATTTTTAATTAATTGATATCACTCAATCATTTATGTTTGAGAGAGGGGACCTTTTCAATTATTAACATTTCCATTTTCCATTTTTTTCATAAAAAAATTATATTCATACATCCTTTTGTGTTTTATTTTTCTATTTCTATAATTATGCTAAACTAATTATATTTAATATATTTAGCTTGAACAAATTGAACACAAAATAATATATATGAACAAATTTGAATAATTCACTCATCATAGATAAAATCAAAAATGATTTTTTATTCTATGTGATGTAATTTAATAAATACCTGTTAATTTTTTAAGCTAATGTCATGAAATTATTTCCTATATTTCTAAACCAATGGTTGAGAGGATTATAAACTGATTATGAAATATTCAATAAATACTTACTGCTTTAGAGAACCAATGCATTCTAGAAAAACTACAACATACTGTGTAATCTAGTTAATGACATGGATTTCTAAAGAATATTGTGCTATATATGATTACTGCATTTTTTTTCAATCCCATTTTTCAATGAGAAATATTTTTAGTAATGGTAATATATTAATCCTTATTGATCTTAAAATCAATGAATATAATTTATAATTAGCCTCATTACAAGAAAACTATTTTTATATACCTTAATATATAATCATTTTCATAATCATAGAATAATTTTAGTGTATCAGAAGAAAAAATGTTCTAATAAATACTACATGATGTAATCTATTTTAATTTAATGAATAATTTTATGTAACTTTTGTTCTGAATTTTTCAGATGAAAATTATTATATAAATAATATAATAATTTTCTTGATGTTATACATGGTTTTATTTAAAATTCCCCCACAATTTTAATGTTAAAAAATTCTATTTATTTCCCTAAAAAATATTATTCTAAAAAGAAATCCAAATATAAATATAGGATTAGGAAATAGAATTATGGGAAGATACAAGAAATAAATATACTAATTACTATATAAATTATATGTGGATGGATGACTTATGATGTTGGGGAAATAATTTATTTCAATTTGAAGATGAAATCTACTTCGAAATCGATTATGACTCTGTTCTCCAGTAGTAGATGCTTCTAGAGAAATTTTGATGTCATATAAGAGTGTCCATAGGACACATTATAAGGAAGGAATAATTAATCATAATATAGGACTCTGGAAAAATCACAACACTAAGAATAAATTTTGAATTTTCTATCTTCATTCATGAGGATAACCAAAATCAAAAAGAAGAATTGTGTAAGGAACCTACTAGATAAAAATGGAAAGGTGTTTTTTATATTACTGAATTATTAAATTCTAGGTGCTCTACTTAGATAATTAATAAAAGTGAAGTTGATATGGTGGAAGAGGATGTTTTTGGATGATTAATTATTATATGAAATTGATAATTTTATATTACTCTTCATTTTAGAATCAGGATCCATCACTCGACCTCAATAGTTTTATATTTTAATTATACCAACCCCACAACCAAAAAAACCCATATTAAGAACTTATTATTTACAATATTACATGACTCATTTTTTGGAGATAAATAAATTTATCAATAATATAGAAAACCTTTAATGAACATTGAATGGGAAAACCTTTTCTTGAAAATAAAAACATGACTGATTTGAGGAATATTTTTGGAAGGTATGTATAAAAGTTTATAGGGATTAAAAAGACATTTTAATTACTAGAATTTACATAACGGACAAATTAAATGAATAATATTTATGTGGAATAAAATCATTAGGGATATGTTGATAAAAAAGAACCCACATTGGCTAAAAATCTCAATTTTTCTTGGACCATCCTGTAGAAAATTACTTGTTTGGAATCAAAGGATTATATGGGGGAATTGGCTAGGTTGAGAATTTTAATAATTTCATTAACATATATAATGATTTTAATCCCACTATTTTTCCATTTATAATGTAATTTTCATATGTTTTACTTATATGGTTGTTTCATCTATTGTTAAGAAAATGCATTAAATATTGAGTTATAATTATTTATTTTATGTTTGGGGAATATTTAAATAAATCATATACTTATTAATTGTATTTTTGATGATGATATCAAGTGGATAGAGTTTTACCAAATGAAATCATAGGGATTCTATGTTTTGTTTTTTGCTCTATATAGTGATTTTATACAATCAACGGTTAGATAGACATGTGTTTGGTTGATGAACCACAAAAAGAAATTTGAGTGACTATGACTTTTCAAATCAACCATGGAATTATATTTCAAAATACTCTATGTAATAAAAATTCAAGATGATCTACTTCAAGATGAAACCTATTATGTAGTAAATATATTTAATGAAGGAAGGAATCTGAATGGTTATGTGGTATATTAACCGTAAGAAAAAAATATATGTATTCTGAATGCTGTCGCATGTTGAAGATCTAAGATAAAACACATTCATCTCAAATAACAATCCCTTCCTAATCAAATAATAATGTTCCAATTCACAACATGATTTACGTATTACATGTTTATTTTACTTTAATATGGTAAATATATGACTTTACTCCTTATATACAATGAATTATGTAAAAGGAATTTTGAAATCCAACTGAAAAAAGATTTATGGGTTTCCTGTAGACATTGAAGAGATTCATATAAACATAAATGATTTTTTCGGGCCTCCGTATATATATTCATGTTACAAATATAATTATTCCATGTGGATCTTAATATAATAAATATTTCTCTCAATTCCAAATAATTAAGGCTATGTATTTTATGGAAGAAAAAATCTTGATCAAAGATTCCATAGGGTTAAGGGGGAAATAATTCCAAAAAGCCAAAGAGGGTAAAAACAAATGGGTTTGGCTAGCCAAAAATAAAGGAGTAAAAAATTATAGAAATGAAAATATGGAATTCTAGAGAAATTTCTTGTTCCCTAGACCTCATCTTATGATCTCCTAGAATTTCTATTGATTTTACTATTCCTTTTAATTTCCATTGATTCTTTATAATATATTATTCTTCCACTCTCATCACAGTTACCCTTCAAAAATAAGTGTAATCAATAATTGATCTGGAAAGGACATGCTAATAGTTTTGTAATTTATGAGTTCATAACATCCATAGAATACAAATATTTTACTATTATATAAAACATGTTTCAATATTCAAATAATTTTTTTTTGTTATTAAATTTACTACTATTATTTTTTTATTCGATATTATTTACTTTTTAATTCTATACAATTATATCCCTCAACTATTTTTTCCACTACATAATAGAATAGACTAGATCAATGGGGTGAAGTTATCAGTGATTGTAAGCATTTATTACATTGTTAGTGAGAGATTATCTATTTTTAAGAATAATAAGACCCAATTTTGAATTGACTATGTCCACTATGAGGGACCATTAAAACACTTTCAAACAAAATAATAAATGTATCCCAAGTTGAGATCATATTTGGGATTATTATCACAATCACTCTTTGATCAAGGGAGATAGAATATGTGACTATGGTTTCACTCTTTGACCAGTATTACAAAATAAATGTTGATAAATTTAGAAAGTGGGATAACATTGAATTAGTTGAATCTAACCTTGAACTAATCACTATTTTATCTATTATTTTTTGAATTAGTGGTCTATTTATTTTATTAATAAATAAAATTAAAAAATATCAAAAAATTAAATTATATCTTACAATCCTTTTTGTAATTGTGTTTTTTTCACTCCTCTCTAGAAGAAAACCTAGGATTTCCCCTATTTCTATAATTAACATAAGAAATTATTTTATTATCCAACACACCTAAATAATAAAATGTTATACGCCTCTCTATTTCAATAACCCTATTATTTTGAAAGTTGTAATGACTTATATATGGTGGTTTAATTCTCATAACTAAGGTATATATTGAATAAACCAAACCATGGTCACCCATATTTATGCTTAAATAGATATATCATTATTGATTCATCATTAAATTTCATTACATACATGTGAGGTCATATCATTCTTGAAGAGGATTTTCAATATATCTAATCTCACTTTTTTCTCTGTATTCAGCCACCATGGGAATGATAAGGATATCTAAAGAAGATGGGTTATATGGATGTTTATTGAAGCTTTTGGGATTATCTGTATTCATAGGGTGTTTTATATTATTGAGAAAAGAGGTTTCGTTAAAAGATTCAATGAATCTTCCTATTATAGATGATGAATTATCATCTAGTTTTTTCATCTATCTTTTCCCCCAATTTCATAAGGTTCTGGATCGTTCTAATCACTTTTTTATAGGTATAATCATTAATCTAGTCTATAATACGCAGCCTCGATCATCAGTTCTCTAAGGGGTGATGATATAATAGCATTATTTTCCTGAGATTGTGTTTATATTAAAGTGGGTGATATTACTGAGTGTGTTAAACATGAGATTAGTTATGATGTGGTTGTGGGAGGTATGATCTATCCATGGGAAATATCTCCACCAAAGGATGGTAATATATTGAATTATACTAACTAGGTTAATTCTTCTGGAATGTTGGATTTTGAAACATTAGATATCATTAAATTCAAATTGAGATGATTACTTATTATTGAGAATATCTATGAACCACAATATATTTAGAAAATTAAAATTATATATTTATTTTATTTCAACTAATATATATATTTATAATCTTAATATTTATTTGGTTCAAGTATTCTTAACTATGATTATATCATATAATTCATTCCCTTAAAATATCATTAAATTTGATGTTTTGATTGTTTATAACATGTTATAAAAGTATAATGTTATGTTATCATGCTAAAACATTATATGGGACCATAAAATATCAATTTTACATGATTGTTACTATTCCCATATAGCCCGTTTACTATTCACAACTTAGGTAAATTTGATATTTTCATATCCTATTTCAAATCCATATAACTGATTATCTAAAATCGATTACATTTTATTTTTTGACCATAAAAAGAAATAAATTACTCAAAATTGGGTTATTAATATTATTTTAGACAGATAAAAAATTTACCTACATTTCATTATAAGGAATAAAGGTCCAAATCAATCATTATTACACTCTAAATTAGGTTATAAGTACCTGTATGTATTCATTATGGTTTCTATAATTTTTGAAAACAATTTTAGTAGTATATTTTGATAATAAAATGAGATAAATATTTATTATTATGTTTATTAATGATTATTTATAATGAAAATTAAATAATATAAATATATAAAAACTAGATATAGATAAAATTCTTCCATTTTCATAGCATGTTTTATGTCTCCAATATTATAAGAGAAGTAGTTTTCAAATTTCTAGAATTGAAAATATAAAATCAAATACATCAAATGATCACATGAATTTCTTTATGTTAATTTTATACATATATTTAATTATGTGAATTCCCTTATTTGGATTATTCTGTGAATATATTATAATGTGGTGTAAAATGGAAACATTAAAAACCATACATGTATTCGGAAATTTCATTTATTGAATTTTCAAATGATGTTTTTAAAACAGGAAATATACATTGTATTTCATATTATTTCATATTAATAATCACAAAAAGTTTATTTTATATTTCATTAGTGTATTATTTGTTTTAATATTACATAAAAAATTTTCATATTCAAAAAATACATATAGAATGTTTTGTTAGGAAATAAATGAGATTCACATGGAATTAATCATGTATTGATATTCACCCTAATATTTTAGAAAATGTGATATTCGAGATTAATCTTGTTGAAGTATAATGGGGTTATATATTTTTTTCAAGTAATCTTCCAAGTGTATAAATATTTATTATTAAATAATGCATTTTTTACAATCATATTTCTCTCTATATAGCATTATTTTACTAAAATATTGAGAGGGAGAGACAGTGAACTCCAGAAATTGCAATGTTTATATTATATTTGTATTGGGATTTCAAGAGTTAGAATCACATGAATTAGGATATTATATTAAGGGATTTATTATAAGATTTTATGGGTATAATTATTTTACTATTAATTATTTATTATTCTAATGATTATTTGTGTACATAATGATTTTCATCCTCATAGAATAATTAAATGATTCAACCATGATATTTTTTTATCATTTTTATTTAAGAATGAGATTAATTTCATTTTATATGGAGAAAATATTTAGTGTTTTTTATTGTATAAAATACCAAATCTTGGTGTTAATTGTTAGGGATATGAGTCTACTTTTACTAATTTTTGATGCATAGTTTTCAACCAAGTCAAAGAGATTCATTGTTCAACTAATTAATGAAGAAAAATCCATGTATCCAGAGAATCACTCATTCGACCTCTGCAATGTCTTAAGCACTAACTAATACAAAATATAGTATCTTCATCCACAATTATTAATTGGGTAAAAATATTGTTTCTTTCATTATTTTGTTAGTATTCAAAATGTATTTCTTCACTCAGTGTATCTTGCATGGGGTTATACAACCCTGAAAAAAGGTACCTCTATAATTAGTCCCCCCCCTTTGAATACTGAATTCTAAATTACCCATTAAATATTATAAAAAATGTCATCTCTTATGATATTCCAAGTTTAGTTTATCCCTTTATAAAAATGGATTAATTATGACCAATAAAATACTAGAGGTTTTGGAGGATCATGTGAAATTATAGGCTGGGTCTACACCTATAAAAGACTCATTTTGGTTTTCCTCCTTAAAATACTTTGTTCCGTCTAAATATAACAAAGAAAATAGGTTAGTAATGAGCCTGTAAAAGTCTATATTGTGTCTTATCCTCTAAAAGGATGTTTTTGGGTCTTAACTAATAAAAGAATAGGGAGTTGCGTTATTCTTCTAACTCGGAAAAATATAGATAAAGAGGGCTTTAACACTCTATAAAAAGTGATATATCATATTGGGTTCTATCCATCACAGTTTGTGGGAGGGGTGAAGAGTGCACAAGGTTCATTTAGATCCTAAAAAATATAAAATTATTGTGATCATATTTTACATAAATCAATTTTATTTTCTATATTAATTCTTATATCATTGTTGTTAAATTTTTAAATATTTATACTGATCAATTTTTACTATTAAAACATAAACTACGATCACTTTTAATGAAAGACAATCCTCCCAATTTTCCATTTCCATCACCCCTCCTAGACCTAACAATATCAATTAGTTCAGGGATATTGGATGTATAATTTTGTTTATTTAATCTATCTGGTACCTAGGAATTCATATCTAAGGAGGACCCAGTGAAGATAAGATAGTTTTGTAATTTGTTTGATACCATACATTTGGTTTCTGAATCTATCTCTCTTAATTATATATTGTTGTTCAATTTTTTTATATTTTAATATTTAAACCTTTCTATCTTTATCCTCATCTAGATTAAAAGAATTATATTTTTTAGTTATTAACTACCTAAGAATAAAAATTATTTAAAGTTATAATTTCCTCCATATTTTAATGTTAACAAGTTTGCTTAATAGAGGATCTTAATTAAATATTATCTAAAAAATATTGATATTTTATTTTGCATTATTGCGATTAAATTTAATGTTTTTTCTAAATACGATCTGCTAGATTTGAATGAATAATATATTGTTCAAAATGATCATAATTATATGCTCATTAATATTTTTTAATATTATTTTTCTAGAAATAATAATGCAAAAAAATTAGTTGTAGCAATGCTCAGGGAATTTTGAAATATATTCGAACAACTATATTTCCTAAAGGATATTCCCTCGAAACAATTATATTTAATTATAGAATGTCTAGAGACAATAAAACAGAGTTTTCATCTGTGAAACATGAAAACCCTCATTTTTCTAATGAATATACAACTCAATGTGATTAAAATATGTAGTTATATTGTACAAATATTATTTTTTATAGTTACAAGAAGATGTGGAATTTTAAAATAAAAATTAAAAAAGTAAAAAATAACAGGTATATCATGTAAAAATACAATAAATCTATGACTACTTGGAGTGATTCTGAAATCTTGTGAAACAAGGATGACTTTCCAAAATAAACTTATAATGATTCATTTGTGGAAACATATTCTAAGGTAATATATTCACCTCAAAATTATTTTTCAAGTGATCTTGGTTCATTTCATGAATGTATGGAAATATATGTTTGATAATTATTATTAATTATGGTTATTTTAGATTTGATTTAATATCTTTTATTAATATTAGACATAATGAACCAAGAATGAACTTAAATAAGAAATGTGTGATTAATATAAAGATCACCTAAATTAAATTTCCTCTATTCCTATGTCACACAATGAAAAATTTGTAATCTTTTATGATAAAATGAATTTATATTTTAAATTAATGGATATTTGTTAAGAAGTTATAATGAATTAGGATGTATATTATATATTGAGTGAAAATATTTTTATCATATTTTCTTCAAATGGTTTTTGATTATTATGATTCTTTCCAAAATGAAAATTAATTGATAAAAATTTAATTAAATAATATTATAAATAAAGGTATTTGTTTGAAAAAAAATTATTACTAATTTAATTAAAATGTTTACAATATCCAGAGAGATTATCTCAAGAAATTTATAGATAACATTAGTCCCCAAGGTTGTAATTATTTTTTTTCCATTAAAATAAAAATTGTGTGAAAGGAATGTCTATTCAAAATTCATCTGTTATTTTCTTTAAATGTGGATTTTATGGTCATTTTGATTTGGATTTTCCTTTAATTATTACACAATAATTTTTGTCTAAAAGTATTTTCATGTCTAAATATAATTTCAAACACAAACACTCTAACCCATCAAATTCATGGATACCAAAATGTATGTATTGTATGTTATGTGAAATAAATCCATTAGTTTACAAAGTTAATATATATATTTTGTTTCTTTTTTTCAATATGAATTTTAATATAGTTTTATTAATGGAATGATGGCATAAAAATTAGAATATTAACTATTTCTTTTGGACTAATAATGAAAATCATGTATCATTTTGTTATGCTACCTTGTATTCCAACATTAATTTTTTTTTCATCATTAAACATGAGTAAAATTATTTTTATATGTCATACTCTTTAATTTTAATTTTCATATGTCTTGTGAATAATATTTTTTATTTATAACATAGGATTTACTTGTATTATATTATTATTGGTAAATTTTGAAATTATTTGAATATATTTTAAATTTGTTAATCAATCCTTATGATATTAAAAGAATATTTCAGCACAGTTTTCACATGTGGAATTAAAATTATGCTGGTACTATAATAATAGTCCCATTTTGAGAAACGAATTTATTTAGGGGGATTTAATTTTAAATTCATCTAAGATTTCTTAGTTATTGAACCATGTTATATGTTGTGTCATATTTTTAATTTTCTTCAATTTCTATCTTTATTAAATTTAATGTATATGTAAATTTAATTTTTTAAATTTGAAAATACAAATGAACATGTTCGATTTTTCTAGAATAATTGTGATGGAATTAAAGAGGAAGTAATTGTTTTTTCTTATTTTCAATTCATTCAATATGAAAATTTTAAAAATTTCTATTTATTGATATATAATTAAAATTTTAAATCTTTTTTTCGTTTAATTGTGAATTATTTTAAATTGTAGAATATATTTTAATGATACAAAAATGTATTGGTATTAAAAATTTAATAACATTGATGAATTTAAATGTATGTTCATAGAAGGTTTTTTCACTATTTTATTTAAACATGAATTCTATATCTCTATAAAATATTCTATTTACTCAATATAAATTAGTTTTATTTAAGGAGAATATTTCCTATATGCATTTTATATTTTTTTATTTCTATATAAAATGAATCAATTATGGATGAATTATTCTAAACATTTCTCTCGGAAAATGTATTCTGGATATATGAATGATGGAATCATATTTATGTTTTAAATTTTTAATTTAGTAAATATCATGATATATTAATAGGATATTTAAGTATTTTAAATATAATTAATTTTTCATGATTAACATCTGATGTATTTAATCTATAAAATGTGTTTTTAGATAGTTTAATCAAAAATTAAAATGGTTTTAAACTATCTATATATTTACATTTTTATATTCGGTATGTGTATGATGAAAAAACCCATTTTATTTTATAAATGTATTTTGATTCTATTAGACTCATGGATAATGTTATTTAATATTTAAATCCCAAGGGATTTTGAGTGTTTTCATATGTTTAAATGGTAAAATTTACATGAAATATGTTAAATCTAAAATATTTTTTTTGATATCAGTATTATATAATTTATATACATATTTGGGTGTTATATTAGTATTTTAAGACGTAACATACTTGATAAATGATTTTATCTTACTGTATAATATTTGAGTTTAAAAAAGGATATCTTTTGAAGGGTTTCCCATTATTTTACCCAAAAAAAATTAAAATATTCTATCAAATTAATGTGTCTCCTAGACACCTGTTTTAAAATATAAATGTTAAGAGAAAAAATAAATTTTTTTATTAACTAATATGGATTATAATATGTAAAAAAATAGAGGAATTAAAATTATCATTTCAAATAGAGGATAATTTCTATATTGAGACATTATCCTTTTAATAATTTCAAAAAGGATGTGATTTTTTGGAATTATGCTTTGTTTCTTAATTATCAAAATTGAGGGGAATGTCGACTGGCTCCTTAGACAAAATTATGTTTTGATAATTCTATTCAATGTCTTAATTAAATTATTTATTTATTGATTAAAGTATAATAAACTTTTATTATATCATACAATCACTTTTCATAAAATATCGTTATATTTCTTGTTTTTATTTCTAATAAAATATTAAAAAATTATAATATTCAGTTACATTGAAAGGGCATCATTTTTTACATTAAAATAGTTTTTTACAGGATTAATAAGGTTCCCGCATAGACCATTCACTATTTACCACATATCCAAATTTGAAATTCATATAGCCAATTTCATATCCATATAGTTTATTTTCTTGAATCGGTTACCTTATATATTTTTACTATAATATGAGATAAAAACCCTAAATTGAATTAATATTATTATGTTGCAATGATAAAAAAATACCAATATTACATAAGAAAATAAAATGTTCTGAATCACTCTATATCATTTTTTAAATAATTTTATGACTCCCATTATGTTTTAAGTATGAATTATATGTGTTTATGAAAAAAAATTTGTATATTGATTATATCATGACATATAGATTGATTATTAATTTTTTTCTTGACTACTTATAAAAAAATAAAAAAATAATTTATATATTAGTTAATTGAGGATAAAGTAGATGCCACCATTTACACGGTCTGTTTTATATTTGAAATTTTATAACACATGTTGTTTACATATTTCATGAATTAACTACATGAAATCAAATACATGACACAAATTCTTTTAATTACCTTTTATGAATTACTTATAGGGATTTGACAATAATAATTCCATTAAGTGGATTATGATATATTGATTAACTTATGATGAGTAAAATGGAAATGTGTAAATACTCTAAATGTATTTTTCAACCTTATTATGTGAATTTCTATAGGATTTTATGAAACCTAGATTTATACTTTCATTTCATATTATTCATAATTATATTCATTCCGTGCTTATTATAGATATAATTGGTTTTTTAGTTTTTATAATATGTCTTATTAATTACTTAGAATCTATTTGAAAAGTTTTTACATTTTTATGAATAATTAAATAATATTAATATGGTATTAATAATTTATGGATATTACCATTGATATTTTATGAAATGTGATATTAAATATTAAACATACTGAAATATGAATTGTTTGTCTCATATATTCTCATGTATTTTCTCAAGGATAGTAATATTTATTATTAAATCCTATATTAATTTTTCTAATCTTATTTCTCATTTTTAAACTAGATTTTCCTAGAATATTGAGAGATGGAGAGACCCCAATAAGTGCATTGTAAAATTTAGAATTGTTTGGGAATATTTATTGTTAGTCTTGTATGAATTATGGGAGTAATCTAAATAATTTATTATAAATTGTTATGGATATATTTTTTGATGTATTAATTATTAATATTTTTAATGTTTTTTTTGTACATCATTTTAATTGTTTCCATATTACAATAAAACAATACCTTTATGAGAATTTTTTATCATTGGAATATTTAATTGAGATTACTTGAATTTAATGTTTGTAAAATATCTATTGTTATTTTAGTTTATAGAAAGACTAAATCATGTAATATATTGTTAGAGATGGGACTCTTATTTATCAAATTCAAGATGCATAGTTTATAACTGAGTCCTAAAGATTCATTTTTTAACTACATGCTAATTTAGAAGTCTTGTTTCTTGAGTTTCACTATTTGAACAACATTAAGTGCCCAATAACTACGTGAAACATTCTAAAATATATTCATCAACAATCATTTAATTGGTTAAAATTTTATAATACTTCCTTGTTTTATGACAGTCCAAGATGTACTATCTCACTTTGTGCATCTTTCATGAGGTTATAGTTTACAAAAAATGTTCCCTATTTATTATTCCCCCTAGAATATAGAGTTCCACATTTCCCAAAAAATAGAATAGGAAAGAAGAACTCCTCTAAGAGGCATAGTTTATATTGTTCCCTTATATCACTAGTTTCTTCTTTAGCCATAACATAGGAGAGGTTTGGACTAATCATGTATAAGTCTATGTTGGTTCTAAACCTACAAAAGGATTAGTTAGGCTTTCCCCCATAAAATAATGGCTTCCATATAAAATTTAAAAGGTAATAAGTTTAGGATTTCACTTCTAAAATTAAATTTTAGGTATTATCCTGAAAAAGGATTAATTTTTTCTAAACATGTAAATAAAAATTGACAAGGGTTAAGTATCAGGGTGTGAAAAGGACAGATGTGAATATTTTTCACTATCCTTTAAAAGTGATACTCCATAGTGGGTTCTAACTCCCTCAGTTCATGAGACAGGTAAATATTATACGATGATCATTTGGATATAAACCACTATAATATTACATTGTTCATCTTTTACTTAATTGAATTTTAATCTCTATCCTAATTCTTATATCGGTCTATTTTAATGGTTAAATGTTTTGAGCAATGACTTTCCACCATTAGGGTTTTAACTCCTATTATATTTAACAGAAGAAAATTCATCCCCCTCATATTTTCCATTTTCATCACCCCTTTAAGACCTAACACTTCTTCCCCACAAGACAACCTTTTAGGGGCCCTGATGGGAAAAGATATGAGGATTTTGGATTATCCTTTAATTCTTTTTATATTTTATAGTCAAATAGTTAAGATTGTGTTGATCCTCTATCCACTATGGATCATCAGTGAAATATTATTTCATCCTTCTGGATTTTTAGTATTACTAATACCATATCCAAGACCAAATATTTCTTCATTATGTTCTTTCCTTACCCAAAGGCACTATAGTCTATCTTATCATGGCCCCTTCTAATATTCTCCCATATATCTCCAATCAGGATTGAATTAAAGGGGTTTCCAATAACTGAATAAATGTAATCATCTATATAAAGAGCTTTATACCATCCAAAATTTCCCTGATTCTAATTATAGATACCAAATAAGAACATTATTTTATTCAGATTTTTTCTTCCCAGTTATATGTTAGAAATTTCATGTATAGAAGTTAAAAAAAACTTCATATTTGGATTTTATAGAATGATTAGTGTATGTGGAATTCATTGATTATTTTAATCTGTATCTCAACATCATGTTTTAGGTATCATTCTTCTTGATTTTTATTTAAATAAGTTATAGTAACTTAAATGTTTTGGAAATATAAATTATCATGCATAACCTTTCTATTCATGATCTGGGTTCAGTAATGTTTTTATAGAACAATGTTTCATTACAATTGTTGATTTTTCTGAGAAGAGGGGATTAATATTATTTATGATGAAAATAAGTAATTATTAATTTTTTTTTCCAATAGTAGTCTTTATAAAAAAATTATTCACATAATGATTTCACCGACTGTAATAACAAAAATATCAGCCATCATATCTAGTTTCTTGAAGAAATATATCTGTAAAACCTAAAATGTATTACTTCATTATGATAATCCACTCTTACCCGCTTGGCAAAGGGATTATTTATATAACTCTCCCATGAATCCATTACTCAAAACTATACGTAGTATAAATAAATAATTTTTCTCCGTGATATTTTTTCAATATAGAAATTTAATTATAGTGAATCATGTATCATGATATTCTCCAACAAAGGGAAACCCATTGGTATCCAATCAAAACAAACTCATTAGATTAATAAGGGATATCCTTATATTGTATAACAACAAGTCTTACATTCACACCATCTTTGAAAATATAAATGTAGAGATTAGCCTAATGGATTCGAATCTTCAAGATTAATGGGTTGATGGAGTTTTTATCTTCCTTTGAATAAGATAAATTCTTGTGAGAGAAATATTATATGGAGGAGATATTTTACAATGAAAATTCAAGAACACTATGGTTAAAGATGTGATATAATAAATATGGGTACATTGATTCATTTATTATAGAGAATAATCATTTTGGAATTCTAAATACAGTCCTCAGTTTTTATTTGAATAATAGTGATATTGATTGTTCATCCTATCTTTTCAATGATCATTACTATAGGCTTCCCTAATTTAATACCTTTGATAATGAAATATTTTATCCATGTGATGATGGAAATGGTTCCCTTTTCAATAAAATCCTTAATTATTTGAATGGTTATAAAAATGGAGATAAGTTATGAATTTAAAAGGAAGAAAAATTAATGTGGATATCAATTCCCTTAACCTAACAAGTGGTCATGATCAAAAAAAATTTCATACATCCTTTTTTGTAGAAACCAAGTAGATTAATAAAAATAACTCATATATGATATATATGAAAGTTAATGGAGGTAATATTCCTACAGTTACCTATGAATATATTAATATTCTCAAATTGAAGTTCAAAAAACCTAGATGGTTAAATCTATAACACAACCTTAGTTTCTAAAGTTCTTCATTAAAATGTATCATAAAATATCTCAATAATTGAATATAAAATCCTCTCCCCGCATTGATATCTAGATAAAAAAAATAAGGTTTATAATGGGAAGATGTATTATGGAGTTATTTGTCCATCATCATAGATGAATGGTGATATTAAGAGGACATTAATTGGGACCACAATTATAGTTATAGTTGATATAGATAAATCATCTAACATGATTTAATGTTATTTATTTTTAATGTCCATGAGATAATTCACCTTCTCAGAGTTAGTGAGTGACCGTCTCTTCCATTATAATTCATATCCATTATTTTGTATCTTTCTCATGGTGATTTTTTTTCAGATCAATGTGGTGTATTTTCCATAGAGATCTATTTTCCCATAATATATTTATCATTTCTCATTATGATCTCTGTAAAAAACATAATAAAGTAATACCAATGGGGTTGATGTATCCTTTTAAGAGATGAACTATTTTTACTAGTTTCTCTCTTCTTCTCTTTACTGATGAAATTATTTTCATTCTTAATAGTTTAAATAACTCTCTAATTTTTTCAAACATATTTGTGATTTTTATTGAAGATTGTTTGGGAAATTTATAAAAACTAATACGAGATGTTTATACATTTGAATCAAATCTATATGAAGACATGTGAAGAGGATTGATGATTTTTATGGTATTTCAATGAAAAAATTCCCTATAGAATATCTAAGGGATGTAGTTTAATATTATTGAATTCAAATTTAGTATTTTAATTATCTTATTAGAAAGGCTAAATCCCATTCCACTATTTTAAAAATAAAATTTCAATATTCTATAAAAGGATCACATTGATCATTATTGGTGTGTTATCTAATCATTTAAATGGGTATTTTATTATTAGGTCTCTTAAGTTTCTCATAAAAAGACTATAATTTTTTATATTGGTTTTTCCTAGGATTCACACCATGAAGAAAAATTCTACATCTCTATATGGTCTCATTTTTCAACACCTATCAATGTGGTTGGAATGTAATTAACCAACCTTGGATATCTTGCCTAGTTAATAATGTCTATTTTTTACATGGTCCAAAGGGAATTCTCAGTCACAAATATCTGTTGAAAAGTATTGAGTACATCAAATCCTGATTTATTGGGGATAAGTTTACCCGCTAAATTCCATAATCTAGACATTGAGTAAAAAATGGAACCTAACATGGGTTCTCCAAGCATTTGATAATCATGAAATGTAAATAAATAACAATAATAATTGAATCAAAAACAAATAATATATGATGATAATGAATATTAATAAACAATAAAAAGACATGAATAAAAAATAAATCAATGCATGATTTTAAAATCCACGATTTATAAAAAAATAGGGTCATTAGTTTGGAGAGGTAAACACCTCGTATGTCCTAATCAGTCTAATGAAACTGAAAGACCATCCACAAAATCTCTATGTGAATCTCAAGTCACCACCATGAATCAACATCACATGATACCCCTTTTATAGTACCATTAAACAAACCTATAATACAAGAATTCAAAACCTACATGACACTTGAGGACTATATACTCAAAAACAAGAGTGTTTACAGTGTGATCTAGTTCTATATAGAACACCACCAAAAGTCCAATTCCATTCATTAATAAAAGAAACCAAAAATACTATATTGAAAATAAATAGAAATTTTTTTGATGGTTTTAAAATAAATAAAACTCTATTACTTTTTTCCATAATAATTTTCTTTTAGAATATTTTTGTTTTCAATAAATGTTAAATTAAAAATCTTCCCATTCAAATAAACCCAAAAAATTATTTTGAAAATGATTAAATGGTAATTTTTCTAAAAAATTAATTGATAACTGGAACAAACCTTTTTATTAGAAATTATTTTACTAACACTCATTCAATGGATATATAAGAATCTAATGGAAAACATAATAAGAATAAATTCCATGGTATGTGAAATAATTGAATCAATAATGATACTAAAGAAACCTTGAACCCCCCATGACCAAGACAAAATAACCATTATATTAATGGTAGGATAAAATCTAGAGATAATAAGTAACTAATTCATGTCATATGATACACATCATAATATAAATATCATGAAGAAACTCCATATGAACTATTGTGATGTTGCTCGATTTTCATATGTTGAACAAACTAATGGCATGTTATATAGCCCTAAAACTCATTACCTAAATGTATCTTAACCAGATTCATCAAATAAAAACACCCTAGTCATGGTAATAATGATACAAAAATGGGATATTAGAGAGTGCGTAATCTCAACTATTTTAACACTTTTCCCTTTATTTATGAAGTATTACATGAGGGTTCTATATGAAAAAAAGTAAGACGACTTATCAAATAAAGATCAACTAAATGAAAATGGCATAGCCCCAGGTCAAACACAATAGAAACCCATCCCACCCTGAAAAAATATTTAATGAGATCCCAATCAATAATCCAAAAAACAATAATGAATCACAATTCATTCCACCATCAATAAACATAATAATCAAAATTATATTATGATAGGGCTCAATAAGGGTGTAGATATAGGACAATGAAAATAATGATATAAAATTTTCCAACCAAAACATCACATTACACATAGTGGCCATATATTATGTAAATAAACATTAAAATGAATTTTAAAATAAATATATCCCAAAATAAAATAAGATTAATGTCCAATATCAATCACAATAAATCAAAAAAAGGGACTAAATATTTTTTTAATTCAAACACAAGCCTTTAAAACTTTTTTAAATCCTAACAAAACAAAAAACCAACTTTTCGATATATATTTGACTCAAAAAATAATGAATAATTCATTTTAATTCATTAAAAATATCAATTCAATTTTATTAATCACAAGAAATGTATAAAAAAACTATTTAAAATAAAAATTCCATAGAAATATGAAATTCAACCATTTTTTAGATGAGAACCCAGTTGAGATTGTGGAAATCCTTTGAAAAATCCTATTTATAGGGAATATACTACATCAATACATATTAGATTCAAGTTTAAAACTTCATGAATCCAATAAACTCACTAATTAAATGGAATGAAATAAAAACTCCAACTTCATCATATTTACACATGTTTCCTCTTCCAAGAACCACTAGAAGAGATTTCAAGAGAAA
This sequence comes from Viscum album, assembly GCA_963277665.1. Lineage (NCBI taxonomy): Eukaryota > Viridiplantae > Streptophyta > Magnoliopsida > Santalales > Viscaceae > Viscum > Viscum album. Next base: position 310,290,672 of record OY728158.1, read on the forward strand.
CATTATATCTGCTATTTACCAAAAACCACATATGATGACTATAATAATCATGAAATTTGGCCTCTATGGAGGATGTGGTGGATGAAGTAATTGGAAGGGAGGGTTTTCTAGGGTGTCAGGTTCAAAGTGATGGAGAGATAAGAGGATCCACAAAACAACTCAAAAGACCATATAACTCAAACCCAAGATGGATGCATGGTTTCAAATCATAGATTTCAAAAACATGTTGTAATAATTAGTTCACCAATATTATAAAAACAATGACTACATTTTTTTATACCATGTGATAAATAATGATTAATTGGTTATGTTTCAAAATAATTATAATTTACTGCTAAAAAACTATAATATCAAGGAAAATAAGTTAACATTAAAATTATACATTACAGAGTGGCATTGGTTTTTTGATAATTAACCCATCTATGAATCTTTCTATATTTAAAAAGACAATGATAACATGGGAAATGGAAAGTAAAAAAACCAATTCACTAATAAGAATAAATCGATCACCACCACATATCAAACCATCTACAAAGACTATGAAAAACTCCATCCTCAGAAGTTATAACTTATTCTAATTCTAAACTCACCAATAAAAAATTCTATAAGAATCCAAAACTATAGGTTCCTCACTAAATTAATACAATATAGGTCAACAAGATAGCACTATTGGATGGATATTACTCTAATGTTCTTTAAATTGTTTCATATGAATATCCATATCACAACCCACAAGTGCTTCATGAGTCCCATTATAATCTAAAGGACTCAATAGGATCACAACCATTGGAACATATGAAGTGATAATATTTATCATCAAAGACACATACCCTACTCAAGGCACATCAAAACGAAAATTGTACCAAAGTGAGGGTTTTACACTTAGATATTCTATATATATCAAACAATTTATAATTCAACTAATAAACAAGTATACAAAATGAAAAGTCCACCACAATTAAATATATCATTATCATAATCCATCCCCATCACAAAGGGAAAAAGGAATAATAAAATCAATTAGATTCCATCAAATCTGAGTCTGCAAGGTGCGTTTCTATAAAATAAGGCATAACCTGATATTTGTCTCTACAAGATAAGAACATATTTTCAAAGAAATTTCAACCATTTGAAGTAATGTAAATTGGGTATAAATAAGATTTCAAAAATATTAATCAGATGAAAAATACATAAATGAAAACTCCTATGAAAACCAAGAAAATTCTGACTCTTTATACATAAGCAACACCACATTATATATAGTATATTTTAGATAGTTTTGAGGCTTCTTCTTCAGATAATTGTTCATCTTACTTAAAATTTGAAGGTTATTTAGGAGGCTATGTAGATTAATGGTTCTCTATTCTACCAGATAAAAGGGATTTGAGTTCCCAGACATCCCAAACTGAAATAAAAATAGTGGCTTCCACTTTAATAGAGTGGTAGTAGTATGTAGAGGTGGTATTTAGAAATTTCCACTATCTACCTATATCTTCCTTTTATTTCTCTAACCGTTAGTCACTAAACCACACTTATATACAAAAAATATGGTTAAAGAACATATCACCATAGATATATCTATGGAATTCCCTTAAACCATAATAGGTATAATAACCACTTTAAAAAAATTCACAGGGAAAATAAAAAAGATTTTTGATATCATATCTAGATTATGGACTCTAACAAATAAAAAACCCCACTATGAATCATAATAAAAATAATTCATGCAGGAAGAACATTGCTATTCTAAATTTTTTAGAATATTGTTTGGATGACTAGTATCCTTAATTAATGTTCATGGACTCTAACAAAAATAAAAAATTCAAAAACACAAGTTAATTCGACTATATAAAATTAATTAGGAAATAATTACATGAAATAGCTTCTAATTGTCAATAATGGATGATGGATTTTACCACTCATGATGGGATCCTTTAAACAATAATAAATTTTTCATTTACCTCAATTACTCAAGAGTTTCTAATGGGTGAATGATTTTTAAAAAAATATATTGCTAATTCATTTCCCCATGAAATTCTTTATCACTATTTATTATTATTGGACATGGATTTAATTACTCTATGTCAATTTCTAAAAGACTAGATAAAAATGGTCATACTACTCCCTCAAGAGTATGATCAATATTGTAAATTGTGAATGTCACTATTTGGTTATCTGAATGCATACCCAAAGAATCCCTTTTGTGATTTGTTGATTCCATCCATGGAGATATATTCTTAAAAATTACAAAACATAATTTTCAATCAAACCATTACAACAGCTAATAAATGGGATAAAAAGTAATAAATCAATTAAATCATTTTTAAAACATCCATTTTCATGGTTTTATTTGAAAAATCTTTAAAGACATTTCTTGGAAAATACCCAAAACATTGAAAACAAACAAAACATAAATTCATTAATTTTACTCAATTTATTCATAATGAAATTAATAACATTCCAAAACGTCATACCATAGTACAAAAACATTGTTTCTAAAAGATGTTAAAAACCTAGTCATAAATTAAAATTTCGAAACAAAAACTAACCCCATTATAAACACCTAAAAATTTATGTTAATTCCTCATAAACAACTAAAAACTAACATAATATAAGGGTAAAATAAAAAGGTGTTGAAGATTTAATGATTTCAAAATATTACAAATATGAATGTTTTAGATGTATGGAATGTCAAACCATGTGCCAAATAATAAAATCACTGTTGAACAAACCAAGTTTAGTGTATGAATGTTTACACATGGTTTGACATACTATGTTCTTAATCACATATCATCTTGATTCCATCCAATTTATCCCTAAAATATTGAATTGACTAAAATTGCTCTCATGATCACAATAATACTTCATCTAGTATCCAATTATATCATAAAAAATCACCAATTGAAAATTAATTATCTAAAATTAAAATAAAAACTATATAAAAACTATGAAAAATTCATGAAAAATATGATGAATATATAATTAGGAACGTCCCCACATCTTCCTATCAAGATCAGATGGTCCAATATACTATCTAACTTCAACCCCTAGATAAAAATATTAATTGGATACCATTTTATAAAGAAACTTCATGGGAAAACCTAACATGTCTCCATGGAAAAATTCTTACAATTCCTGAAGCATGTTCTAAGTCTCCATGTGCATCTAAAAATGTCCAAGGGTTTTAGAAAAACAATAGTTTGGAAATATTTTACCCTCTAAATTCCATAACCCAAACACAAGGTTCCAATCATGAACCGAATATGAGGTCTCTATGATTTTGATAATCATGAAAAATAAATATAACAATACAATAAAAGAATCCCAAAAAAACATGTTATAATGAGAATGAATAATAATAAATACTAAAAATTCATTACTATCATAACAAATCATTTAATATTAGATATTAAAATATAAAAAAACTAATTAATAATTAATCGGGTGGGGAGGTTAGAAACCATCAAAACCCTACTAGTATAATGACCTTGAGAGACCAACCACATCATTAACATGTGAATCTTAGGTCACCACCCTAAATCAACATCTCACACTAGAAATATTAGAATGTTTCTATCCAATCTATGATGATGATTATAAATGAAAGTCGATATAAGAAATTGATACTAAATACTAATAATCATGAGTATGTAGTTTATGAGTTAACTCTTAGTATGATAAAACCCTAACTCCATTTCATTTATTTTATTAGAGAAACCATCATGTCTTGATTTAAAAATAAGTTGAAGAAAATGGGTTTTCATATATGTCAAACAAAAAAACATTAATATTTTATTCCTCAATAATTTACATTCAATAAACCAAAACATGTAACCAATTTTAATTAAAGATTTTTTATTCCATACCAATCTTCTCAAATATGATTTAACTTTTTTTCAATGGTTTATTTCAAAAACATTTTCCTTCATAAATAACCTATATCCTTCCCTAGGAATAGGCTTTACATGTACAAACACTCAACAGATACAGAATAACACCCATGGGAAACATAATTATGTGTAATTTGACAGTAATGTTTATAAATATAATCAATAATGATACCAAAGCAACCTAAAAACATCAAGCCTCAACCAATAAAATTGATCATTAAATGGTGTATCAAACTAGAAAATAATAAATAAAAAAATATAAAAAATATTATATTTTTTTATTTAATGAAGAAGAACCATATAGACTAAGAGTACAATACTCTAAATTTATAGGTAGGACATACTACTGGATGGTTTTACAATTCTACAACTTCTCACTCGAATCACAATTAACTATCCTAATCGGAGACACTCCACCTAATATAGGGAATAAATATATGACTAGGGGATACTATGTAGTGAATAATCATTAAAAGCACATCACTGATCCACTGATTTATCCATTCGTAACCTTATGTTCCCCATGAAAGAACTAATTATGGTACACCACTATCTGGAAAAATACAACCAAAAGAGAATTATACCATCCAAGTTAACATTACAAAATAAAAATAACCTTCCCTATCACGACCAATCCTTGGGGCCTGTGCCGTGACTACCCCAAGCCCGCCTTCCATAGGCCAGAGGCTGGCGACTAGCACCAAAGGCTTAAATACCGATAAAAGGGACGACATTGCCTTTATATAAGTAAAGAAACACAACAGTGTATGCAAGATGAAGTAAACACTAAGTAAACTGAGTTAAAAAGTAAGTGTTGGAAATTAAATGGGCCATAATACAAACTCAACTGAAAGTATAGTAAAACTGAAAAGAAATTACGGCAGCAGTAACGTAAATCAGCAACCACCAAGTTGTCCTCCGGCTATCCCACCTGGAGGGTGGGTACAGATGGTCTCCTCAACTCCTCGGGTCCAACAGTCCACTCTGTGTACACCCCACCAAGTGGCCCACCTCCAGGTACCTTCCCGCATCACAAGACTCAACCACGATCAGCGTTGTATGTTTTATGCATCCAACACAACGTAGTGTGGGCATAGCCTGTGTAGGGGTGAGTATACGATACTCAGTAGGGACCCTGAGACCCCAAAAGGTCTCCAAGAATCCAAAAAGGATAAAACACAAAGGAAAGATACAAACACGAGGTATCAAACAACTTTACTTAGGTATATTCCCATACATATACCTAAGTCATCGATTCAATTTTGGCTCCAACTCACGAGCCCAAGTACAACCCAGTCCACACAGGAAAGCACAACCCAATCCACATAGGAAAGAAAGTCAATAATATCGATGATAATGACTGAAATTCAAGACTCATCTCACTCAGATATACTACTCACGAAGAGGGGTGGAGATGATAGATGTGGCCTCTGAATCATCTCCCCTTCCAAACCCGCATAGGATCCAAGTATAGAAGTCGTCGCTTCCAAACCCACATAGGATCCTAGTACAGTAACCATCATTGTCGAACCCACGTAGGATCCAATTATAGTCGTCCTCACTGCCGAAACCACGTAGGATCCATGTATAGTCGTCATCGTTGTTGAACCCATGGAGGATCCCAACATGTCAGTCATTGCAGCCGTAGCCAGCTTTAGGGTTCACGCACACAACATACTCGATTCTGGGAGGGTCCGCTCCTCGATTCAAAGGGGTGGATAGATCAACCGTCACGAAGACCAGAGATGATGTATCCCAAAAATCTGCCCGACTTCATAGGGGAAAAACCACGAAGAACATGCTCATGTCACGGAGAACAAGACAACCAAGCCATTTTCCTAAAGTACACAGTGTATAGGTAAGAAATACAAACTATGTCATCAGAAACTGGGTACTTCCCGTGTGGAACATCCCGTGTCATGGGTCAGGTCATGTAAAAAGTAAGTACATGGTGTGTGGTATTGTTACACATCGTGTCTTTAGTCCACGGGTACTAACCGTGTACCATAGACCGTTTCAAAGGGTTGTTTGTGTAGAAAATAAGTAAACAGCGTGTGGTATGGTAACACGCCATTTTAAAACTTCTAGGGTCGGCTCCGGGTACGCTAGCCATGCCTAGCCATGTGGTGTAGTACCTGCCCGTGTACTCCACCCCATTTCCATGTATTCCCGGAATACACGCCGAGCCATCACGAAGCCGCTTCTGCCATGGTGAAGGTAGTACACACTGCACCTCTTGGTCGTGTGGTTATACTCGTGTCTGTGTATTTCCCAAATTACACGCCGAGCCTCACGAAGCTGCTTCTGCCTTTCTATTAAGTGAATACACGTCGTGTTACATGGCCTAGTATTATTGTTTGTGTCCGTGTATTTCCCCGGAATACACGCCATGTCCATCAAAGCCTCCTCTGACAAATAGTGTGGAGAGTACATGTCGTGTGTCTAGAGTCACACGCCATGTGTTACTTTTCTAACGTCCGAAATGAAAGCTACAGTACGCTTGAACTACATGGCGTGTGCTTCTGGTGTACACGCCATGTATTCTGGAATTTTCCAAAAATGACACCTTTGACCCGCACGCCTCCCAAGGTGTCTGTTCTTCATTCCGATGATCCGATTTCAACAAAACATCCACTTATAGGTCGCCTCGACACTCTAAGGTCGTTTATGATGTTTTCGGGCCTCCAATCAGCTCTGAAAACATAACATGATTCACCACTCATGAACGCTTGAAGAACTCCACAAATTCCCAAGAACAGCGGATAAATCGGTCCGTGTTATTTTGGTCTGGTTCCTTCCGCATTATTCCGATAAAAACTATTTTAAGAGGAACAACAACATGGAATGAAAAATAATCATTACCCAATCCAAACACACCCCTACCTCGAAGGAAGTTTGCGGTTGTCAAGCGCCGCAGATGATGGCATCGCTGGCAATTTCCCAGGTCGTCGGTGTCTCCTCCCATGTCAGAGAGAAAGAATAGGATATAGAAACTGAGTCACTGAGTCGACGTTCTTCGTCAGAGAGTTCACATTCTTCATTGGAGAGTTTGCGTTCTTCGTTGGAGAATATGTTATTCTAAAGGAACTAGAGCTCTCTCCTCCAATTCTCAACACAACGATCCAACCCACAAATAAAATAAGGCTCCTCATATTTTTTTAAAACATGACATGCATTAAACTAAACAAAATTTAAACACTTAATTAAATTAATTAATTTAGTGTGTGATGGCATGAATTAATGAGGGAGAGAGAGAGGAAGAGGATATGTTTCACAAGTTAAGATGGGTTACAAATTTTAAGAGGAGGTTAGAGGAGTTTTAAGGAATGTGATGGGGAGGGGATGGTGTGGGCCCCACCTCACAAATATCCTCACATGGGTAGTTAGGGGATTGTGGGTCCCACCCCAACTACCCCATGTAGGATATAACAAATTGGATAAAGAATAAAAATTGTTCCACAATTTTTATTCAATTCTTTATTAATCCATAAATTTTAACATCTCCTCCTGTGAAAACGCAATCGCAGTAAATGTCCCCTTAAGCAATTACTGGCACTGTAGTTTCATCGGTGCCCTCATATTTCAATTCTGAGCACTAGTTCAAAATATAAAAAAACCCACTCGTTCGTTTATTGAACATACCTGAGCTAATATTTGGAAACAGATCACGGGCACACCGGGCCTCGGAATAAGTTTCCGTCAGAAACTACGTAGTCGTAAAATCCCAACATATTTTTAAAAAAAAATCCTTGAAATTTATGGGTCTTTACATTACTCCCACCCCATGAACATACATCCCCATAACGTTATAACATAAAATAGGGAAACAAATGTGGGTATTGTACATGCATCTGAGCCTCCCGCTCCCATGTACTCTCCTGGAGGTTCCCATGCTTCCAACAAATGCGCACCAGAGGAATCGACCATCCACATAGGACCAGCTCCTGACGATCCCCGATCTCCACCGGAACCTCCACAAAAGTCACCCCATTATCAATTTCCAGCTCCCTATGATCAATGATATGCATCAGGTCATGTACGTTTCTCCCCACCTGAGATATGTGGAAGACGTCATGCACCCGGTGCAACTGAGGTGGAAGAGCCATGAAATAAGCCACCTCACCTATCCTATTGAGAATCTGTAATGGTCTGATGAAGGGCGGAGATAACTTTCCACCCCAGCAAAATCTCCATAATCCACATTGAGGTGAGACCTGTAAGAAAATGTGGTCGCCATCCTCGAACTCCAGTGGCCTCCGCCTCCTATCAGCACAGTACTTCTGTCTCCTATGTGCAGTCATCATCCGCACCTGGATGATCTGCACCTTCTCTATCGTAGGATGAACCATCTCTCTTCCTACGAGTGTTGACTCCCCAGGGTTTGTCCAGCACAGATGTGATCTACAAGGTTGGTCATACAATGCCTTGTACGGTGCCATCCCGATTGTGGAGTGGTATCTGTTGTTTTATGCAAACTCCACTAATGGTAGGTGATTCTCCTAGCTACGACCAAGGTTGAGGACACATTCAAGGAGAATGTCCTTGAGATTCTGAATGGTCCTCTCCGTATGACCATCCGTCTCAGGGTGAAAGGCGGTGCTTAGGCGTAGATGCGTCCCAAATTCCTCCTGCAGCCCTTTCCAAAGCCGGGAAGTAAATCAAGCATCTCGATCGGAGACGATAGATTATGGCACACCATGAAGTTGTACGATCTTCTGAACGTAGAGGCGTCCCGAGCTCTCCATTTAACCCTTCTCTCTGATAGGTTGGAAGTGGGCCGACGTGGTGAGTCGGTCGGCAATTACCAAGATGGATTCTTGTCTTCTGGACGTACGTGGAAGCCCTATCACGAAATCCGTAGATATCCCATACCACTTGCTCTCCGGGACCTCTAAGGGTTGTACCAAGTCTGCTGGTACCTGGTGCTCCGCCTTAACCTGCTGGAAGGTAAGGCAGTGTGAAACGAACTCTTCCCTAGCCTTCTTCATACTCGGCCACCACTGTTGTCGTCTGAGATCCTGGTACATCTTCGCTACTCCTGGATGTACCGCCAATGGATAAGTGTGAAACTCTCTAAGCACCTCCTCCTATAATGCAACTGGTACCATGGTACGTGCTCTGAAAAGGATGATGTGCTCTCCTCCTACAGAAAATCCATCAGTAGCTTGTCGTGTGGATATCTGTGCACGTCGCGTGTCACAGTCAACATCCCCACGATGTGCCTCCCTGACCTGCTGAAGTATTGGAGGAGTGATTGTGAGCAACTATAGAAAGGATTCCCTATCCTTATCCATGAAGGATATCTGCAATGCGGGTAACTGATCTGTCACCTCTCCAAGTAGCTGACTGCCTGACCTCCTACTGAGAGCATCAGATACTACATTCCCCTTCCTAGGAGTATAGAATATCTCAAAGTCATAGTCCTAGAAGAACTCGAGCCATCGTCATTGTATCAGGTTCATGTCATTCTACCAGAAGATGTACCTGAGAATCTGGTGTTCAGAGGAGACTGTAAAGTGCTCTCCCATCAGATAGTGATGCCACATCGTCAAGGAGAACACCACTGCTAATAACTCCAGGTCTTGGGTAGCGTAGTTCTGCTTGTGCTGCCTCAACTTTCATGAACCATAGGCGATCACTGCCCACTCCTGCATCGGGACACACCCGATTCTGGTCCCTGATTCATCGCAGTAAACTATGTACCCTACGCCCTCCTCCGGTAGCCTCAAGATGGTTGCACTGGTCAATATCTGTCTCAGCTCCGGGAAGCTCTGCTGACATCTATCTGACCACACGAAGGGTTTACCCTTCTTCATCAATGATGAAAGAGAATCTACAACTCTAGGGAAGTATGGCACAAATCTTAAATAGTATCTATCCAGACCTAGGAAACTTTGCACCTCAGTCATGCTCCTGGGTGGCTCCCAAGCTAGTACTGCCTTGATCTTCACAGGATCCACCATAACTCCTTCCTCAGAGACGACGTGCCCCAAGAAGTGGACCTATTGAATCCAGAACTGAAACTTAGAGAGCTTAACATAAAGCTGGTTCTCTCAGTGTATGTCCATTAAAACTCACAAGTGGTAGGCGTGCACCTCCTCTGTAGTCGAGTAAATCAAAATGTCGTTAATGAAGACTATTACAAACCGATTGAGGTAAGGCTAGAAGAACCTATTCATGAGACTCATGAACACTGATGGAGTGTTGGTTATGCCCAAAGGCATAACCAAGAACTCATAGTGGCAATACCGACACCTGAAGGTCATCTTCTGCACATCCTCGTCTTGAACTCTGAGCTGATGATAGCCTGACCTGAGGTCTATCTTCGAGAACTATCGTGCTCCCTTGAGCTGATCGAAGAGGTATTAAATCCACAGAAGTGGATTCATGTTCTTCACAGTCATCTGGTTCATGTGACGGTAGTCGATAAACAGTCGCAAGCTCATGTCCTCCTTCTTAGCAAACAAAATCTGGGAAGCCCAGGGTGAAACATTGGGTCAAATGAATCCCTTGCCCTGCAAGTCCTCTAGCTGAACCTGTAGCTCATGAAGCACAGCGGGAGACCTATGATATGTTGTATTAGATATCAGGGATGTCTCAGGGTAATGTTCAATATTGAAGTCTACCTATTTGCAAGGAGGTATTCCTGTACATCATTAATAAAAACATCTGCACACTGATCCACCACAACAGGGAAACTCGGACTCCGCACATCAATTGCTTCGAGGATGAGACTAGACAACTGATGTGTGATCAGCTTCCCTCTCCTCTGCGTGAGTCCATCCTGCGCTACAAAGGCTCCCTTCTCACCAGTGAAGTTGAACCTTCTCCCATCTGTGCGGACACACCGCACCTTGCGCCTAATACAATCGATTTGAGCATGGACCGTAGATAACCAATCCATGCCCAAGATGATGTCATAAGGCCTCGACGCCACAACAAGAAGATCCCAGCTGAAGATCTTGCCTCCTAGAGTAAGCTCACACTGCCAGCACCAGTGCGTAATTGTCGAGTCTTCTCCTGTAGGAGTCTCTAACAGTAAGGATCAAGCCAACGGCTCTGTTGGAATCTCCGATCTCCGAACAAGGGCAGCAGCAATAAAATAATGACTCACTCATGTGTCTATAAGAACTGCAGCAAGGGTGGAGTAGAAACAGATAGTACCTCGAATCATATCAGATGCGTCGTGGTCGTAATCCTCCACTGCCTGAAGCTGAGACTTCCTGTATCCGCTATCTCCCTATGGTTGGGGTGGGCCTCCTGGTGGTGGTAGTGGTAGAGCCTCAAAGCGTTGCCCATCACCCACTTCTCGGACATCTCCTCTACCTCGTCTGCCTGCTCCCTATGGACCGCCATGATCAAACCTCTGCCTCTACCTTGGTGGTACCTCAACCATCTGCTGCTCCTCTGCATGGAAAGTCGGGCAGTCACGAGCCATGTGGCCCTGCCCGTCACATGCATAGCATTGTCTGCCTCTCGTATGACTGCTTCTACTGCTTGTGCCCCGCACATCCGAACCAGTATCTTGAGGTCACCCACCTGATGGCCTGGTCTGCTTGGACTTATACTACATCTGTCTACTGCCGGCTGCGGAAGACTCTTCCACGTGTCGCCCTGTGGTAGGCCTCGCTGTTGGCGTAGGCTCAGCAAGGAAGCTCTCCACAAGTAGGGCTCGCTCCAGTACTCCTACCTACGTTGGAATGCTGAGGGGATCATCGAAGCCTTGATCTCATGCCTCAGTCACTACTCGAAGGTCCAGGCCCAGAAGAATGAGTTTCATACCATGTTCGTGGAGTAGTGTGAGAGATTAGTAAATCTCGCCGAGTACTGAGCTACTGTCATGATGCCATGTTGCAGCTATAGTAACACTTGGATGCGCACCGCACAGAGGGTGGCTGAAACAAACTCCGAGCGGAAGAGACTCTCGATGTCCATCCATATAAGATATGCCTTGTCATGCACCTAGAGCATCAGACTCTAGCATCTACTTTCTACTGCGTGTAGGAGACTCGCCACAAGTATCACCATATGATCTGTGGGTTTCCCTACCAATCTGAAGACTTAGACGATAGCCTCTAGACAATCCTCGTCTGCCTGAGGGTCCGTATCTCAGCGGATCCTGGGTGGCCTTTAATGCTGAAACTCGTGTAGTGCACTCAGGAAACGTGCACCCTCGGCTGCTGGGGTTGGTGGCATTGGTGTCCCGGCGGGTAGAGGTACCGTCGTTGCCTCCGCTGTAATGGGGCCCTGCACCGAGGCCTCGTCGCTCGGTGGGCTGCCATCTCTCACAAAGCATGAAACCCTAGATGGCTGCCATCGTGGGGACATATTTATAGAAACAGGTGCTCCATTGTTAATATAGTATACCTGGTGAGCTGACAAAAAGTAATCACAAAGAAAACTTATGAAACACACATGCAATCAGGGTTTTTGAGAACTAAGTCAGAAATCAGAAGTCAGGGTCCTGGTGTATGGATATGTCGGCCGCCGCACCAACACTGTACTCCCTGGACTGATAACCACACTCAATACTATCAATAATATTTCTTCACAGAACGAAATTATCAGAGTCATATGTTCTATGGTAGAATTGACTCCTCTGATACCAATTTGTCACGACCTATCCTCGGGGCCCGTGCCGTGACTACCCCAAGCCTGCCTTCCATAGGCCAGGGGCTGGAAACTAGCACCAAAGGCGTAAATCCCAATAAAAGGGAAGGAATTTCCTTTATATAATTAACGAAACATAGTAATGTATAAAAGATGAAGTAAACACTAAGTAAACAAGGTAAAAAGTAAGTGCTGGAAAGTAAATGGGCCAGAATACAAACACAACTGAAAGTACAGTACAATAAAAAGAAAGTAGGGCAGCAGTAATGTAAATCAGAAATCCCCGGGTCATCCTCTGGCTATCCCAACTGAAGGGTGGGTACATATGGTCTCCTCATCTCCTCAGGTCTAGCATTCCGCTCCGTGTACGCCCCACCAAGTGCTCCACCTCCAGGTACTGTCCCCCTCCACAAGACTCAACCACGATCAACGATGTTGGTCGTCTTCTTTCCAACACAATGTAGTGGGGGCATAGCCTATGCAGGGGTGAGTATACGATACTTAGTAGAGACCCCGAGAACCCTGAAGGTCTCCCAGAATCCATGAAGGATATATCACAAAGGAAAGATAAAATCACAAGGTATCAACCAAATCTACTTAGGTATATTCCCATACATATACCTAAGTCATAAATTCCAGTTCGGCTCCAACTCACGAGCCCAAGTACAACCCAGTCCTCATGGAAAGCACAACCCAATCAACACAGGAAAGCAAGTCAATCATATCGATGATAATGACTAAAAATCAAGACTCATATCACTCGGATATAGTACTCATGAAGAGGGGTGGAGATGATAGATGTATCCTCGGAATCATCTCCCCTGCTGAACCCACATAGGATCCACGTACAGAATTCGTCTTTACCAAACCCACGTAGGATCCTAGTACAGTAACCATCACTGTCGAACCCATGTAGAATCAAATTACAGTCTTTCTCACAGCCAAACCCATGTAGGATCCAAGTACAATTGTCATCATCATCAAACCCACAGAGGATCCCAGCATGGTAGTCGTCGAAGTCGCAGCCAGCTCTAGGGTTCCCGCACACAGCATACTCAATTACGGGAGGGTCCGCTCCACGAGTCAAAGGGTTGGATACAACAACCGTGACAAAGACCAGTGATGATGTATCCCAACGTACCATCCCACGTCATAGGGGAAAAACCATGTAGAACGTGACAAATTCACGGAGAATAAGACAACCAAGCCATTTTTCTAAATTACACGGTGTGTAGGTAAGAAATACACGTCATGTCATCAGACACCGGGTACTACCCGTGTGAAATGGCCCGTGTCATGGGGCTGGTCATGTAGAAAGTAATTACAGGGCGTGTGGTATGGTTACATGCCATGTCTTCAGTCCGTGTGTACTATCTGTGTACCAAAGCCCATGTTGAAGGGATGTTCATGTAGAAAATAAGTAAACGACGTGTGGTATGCTTACACGTCGTGTCCATACTTCTGGGGTCAGCTCCGTGTATGCTGGACATGCCTGGTCTTGTGGTGGAGTACCTACACGTGTACTCCACCCTTTGCCTGTGTATTCCCAGAATACAAGCCAAGTCATCACCAAGCCACTTCTGCCATGGTGAAGGTAGTACACGCCATTCCTCGTGGCCGTGTGGTTCTGCTCGTGTCCGTGTATCTCCCAAATTATATATCGAGCCTCACAAATCCGCTTCTTCCTTTCAATGAAGTGAATACATGCCATGTTACTTGGTCGTGTATTGTTGTATGTGTCCGTCTATTTTCCTTGAATACACACATTGTCCATCAAAGTATCCTCTAACAAACAGTGTGGTGAGTACACGTCGTGTTTCTAGAGTCACATGTCATGTGTTACTTTTCTAATGTCCGAAACGAATGCTATAGTATGCTTGAACTACACGGCGTGTGATTTTGGTGTACACGATGTGTATTATGGAATTTTCCAGAAACATCGCCTATGACCAGCACGCCTCCCGAGGAGTCCGTTCTTCTTTCCAATGATCCGATTTCTACAAAACTTCCGCTTCTAGGTCACCTGATTCTCTGAGGCCATTTATGATTTTTTCGGGCCTCCGATCAGCTCCGAAAATATAAATTGATTCATCACTCAAGAATGCTTGAAGAACTACACTAATTCACAAGAATGGCAGAGGAATCAGTCCGTGTTAGTTTGGTGTTGTTCCTTCCCCATTAGTCTGATAACAAGTGGTTTAAGAGGAACAACAACATGGAAGGAAAACCAATCATTACCCAATCCAAATGCACCCCTACCTCAATGGAAGATCACAGGTGCCAAGCGCCGTGGATGATGGCGTTGCTGGAGAATTCCCATGTTGTCGGTGTCTCATCCCTTGTCACAGAGGAATAATAGGATAGAGAAACCAAGCTTCCGAGTCGACATTCTTCTTCAAAGATTTGACGTTCTTCGTTGGAGAGTTGGTGTTCTTAATTGAAGAAGAATTTATTCCAATGGAACTAGAGCTCTCTCCACCATTTATCAACACAACAGGCCAACCCACAAATAAAATAAGGCTTCGCTTATTTTATTAAAACATGTCATGCATTAAAAATAAAAAATTTAAACACTTAATTCAATTAATTGATTAAGTGTGTGTTGGCATGAATTAATGAGGGAGAGAGAGAGGAAGATGATAGGTTTCACATGTTAAGATGGGTGAAAAATTTTAAGAGGGGGTTAAAGGAGTTTTAAGGAATGTGAAGGGGTGGGGATCGTGTGGGCCCCACCTCACAAATATCCTCACATGGATAGTTAAGGTCTTGTGGGTCCCACCCCAACTACCCCATGTAGGATATAACCATTTGGATAAATAATAAAAATTGTTCCACAATTTTTATTCAATTCTTTATTAATCCACAAATTTTAACTTCCCCTCCCATGAAAACGCAACCACAGTAAAGGTCCACTTAAGCAATTATCGGCATTGTGGTTTCATCAGTGCACTAATATTTAAATTCCGAGCACCGATTAAAAATATAGAAAATCCTGCTGGTTCCTTTACTGAACGTACCCGAGCTAAACATCGAAAACTAATTTCGGGCACACCAGGCCTCGGAATCAGGTGCCATCAAAAACTGTGTACTCGTAAAATCCAAAAAAAATTAATAAAACTTTTTCCCTAAAATTTACGGGTCTTTAAATTCCCACCTATATAATTCACTTGATAAGATCCGCAACATGTGATCATAAACAGAATAATGATCCACCTTTCAATAGATTTTCAATACATAAAGGCATAATATAAAGATAAAAAATGGGATAAAAAGGGAGTAAATAAGGAACAATGAAATAATACTACAACAAGTTCTAACTAAGCCCTTATAATAGAAATAATTTCCATATGTTTTATAAATCTCATTTAAAATTAATTTTGAAACAAATAAATTCCTAAATAACATAATAGAAATATCATATTTCAATCACACTCGACAAAAGTAAGTCACTAAAAAATTCATAATTCAAATTAAACTAATTAAGAAATGAAGTACCTTAAAATAATAATACACATAAATTTATGAGTCATATTTGATTCAAAACACTAGGAATAAATCATTTATCTTTAATAAACAATCATAGAAATTTTATCAATGCACATAGAAAGTATAAAATATTAAAATATTTTTTATTTAATTATAAAATCTATATTTTTTGAAAAAGGAGAACCCAAAAAAACTATTGAAACCGTTGGATAAATTATATTTAGATAACAAATACCACATCTATCTATATCAAATTTATATTCAAAAACTCTAGAATCCAAGGAACTCTCCAATAAAATTGATGAAATGGAAACACATACAACCGCTAGTGTAACCATTTTTTATTCAATGAGAACAACTTGAATAAATTTGATGTGCAACTCTTTGATTACTAGAGACCATAACACAACATAATAACACCCTAATTATGAAATTTGGCCTCCATGATTACTAGTGTTAGGAACAGAGGGGAAACATATAGAAACCCATGATAAATAGTATATAAAATGATAAAAATATTTTTCTTCCTTGATTTTTAATGGATGAAACACTGCTAAACCACCATTATTAACACTATTTTGGGCATATAAGATGAAGGAATTGGTAGCAGCATTGCTAAGGCACCATGTTTGTAGTGGATGAGATATAAGAGGAGACCCTAAATTAAAATATCCCAAAATGAACAAATTACCCATGCCAAAGTAGGTTATGTGGTTTACTCATAGTTTTTTCCAAAAAAAAAAATATAACCATTCAATCACTACACTCAATATCTTTATATGTTACATAGTTTAATATAAAAATTTTTAAATCCATGTTTAATAATTTTTTTTCTAATAAATTCTTTAAAATTGACAAAAGTTCACCCAAAAACCATCCAAACTCAAGGATGATGTTAACATTATAATTAAATATAGGATTGCGATATTCGGGTTTTTTTAATGAATCATCATGAGATGTGTCAAGGAAAATACATACTTCTTATAGGCTAAGCTCACATGGGAATCAAATGTGGGGTCACTCTCTTTTTGATATGTATGGAAAAAAATATAGCAATATCAAATATTCTATGCTAAATGAGTATAATACTATTTCACCTATATGGAAAAAAAAATTTCGGGCCCCTTAGTATCATAATGAAATATTCACATCAGATTATTGGGTGAGGTGAAATCAGATTTTGGAATGATAACTCAACTAGATACTACCTATATTTCCCAGGTTACTATGACCAAATATATCATTTATTTTATAAAAAAATAATAAGATGTTCATTAGTATAATTCTTGATAAAATAAGAAAAAAATGTTGCGAGTTTCTCTCAGATGTTCCGGATCATTGTGCGTTAACTCCTACAGGATTAGGTTATTTCAATGTCACAAAGTTTTATAAGATCAACCACATGAAATAAGATACTAATTCAGGGGTGAAAATTCTATGAAACAATGTTATTCCAAATAAATATAAACTTTCTGAGTTTAGAATCTGTATCTATATTTTTTACTGATTACTAAGAACAAAACAAAGGTATTCATTTCATATTATAAATGTGTTATTACATGAGATTAAGTATCAATTAACTAATTAATTTATTCTTTTAAGGGATGTTGTCTCATTTTTTTGGATTCTAATAGGTATTTTAGTGGACTCATAGATCATCTAGGTTCCCAATATATTATTTTACTAAGTAGTTTCTTATTAATGTTATTTATGAAGATGAAAAATAAACATGTAGCTTTTTTGTTTTAGGATCATGATGAATCATATGAGATTCCCATAATTTGGATAAATATATTTTTTGACGTGGATCATACGTCATATTAGAAGTGTTGATATTTTCTTTCATTAATGATCTCCCTATTATAAAAAAATATATAGAATTCAATATCAGTAAGGAATTTTCTTCCACATAAAACCCTATACATATCTAAAGGAGAAGAGATATTACAGGGTCGATGTGTGATGTAATCATTCGAGATAATAGGGGATCTGTGGTAATAACATTTAGTATGGTTTATAAACTAGGGAACACTATTATAGTGAAATCTCATAACATGTTCAAAAGACTCACACTATATAAACAATATAAAAATTTATATGTAGTGTATTAATTCATGATAGGGATCCTTCCTACACATTGAGAGATTAAATATTACTTAATAACATATAGAATATATTTTAAACATGAATTTGATATTTTATATACTAAGAATATGGGTAATATAGATTTGGATATTGTTGCTTCAAATGGGGAACATGATGGTGTCCTCCAAATTTAATA
Source organism: Viscum album (assembly GCA_963277665.1). NCBI lineage: Eukaryota > Viridiplantae > Streptophyta > Magnoliopsida > Santalales > Viscaceae > Viscum > Viscum album. Next base: position 310,308,939 of record OY728158.1, read on the forward strand.
TAGCATTATATCTCATCCCATGGTCTCTAGGAGAATTATTTATGGATAATACCTTTGGTTTCAGTATTTTAGACCTACATTATTTTATTAAATGGTAAATTAATTACTTTTTTTAAAAAATATCTTATTGTGAGTGATAGATTATTGAATGATAGGGAACATATTGTTAAATCCATATATTAATAAAAAATTACATGACCAAAAATTTATATGACTTGGATCATAATAATGTGGGTGATCTTATGACTCATCAAGGTTCTCATAGAGAAATTTATATAATGTATTATTTGTTTATGAATTTAATGGGATTGGTTTTGATTCTATTATGTAAGTCAAATTCAATGTAATTGAATGTATTAAAATTTTCCATAGGTGACCTAATAATTAAAATGAGTTGTAAATAAAAATAGTATGATCTGATAATGCGATAGAATACACATCTATTGATGTCGAAATTTATTAAGAAAAATATGGAATCATGTATGAGGCTTAAATGGTAATAACTCAATGAAAATATAGAATTATATAAAGGAACAAAATTATGGTAATATTTTATTTATTCCATGAAAATTTCATGTAATTATTGGGAGAGGGTTTTAAAAGTAGTGGTTTGAACATAAACTAGTAATTTTTAAGTAACACTGTGAAGAAAAATCTAAATGAATTCTATCGCATAAGAAATACATTTTTGAAACCTTTTAAATTCCTCAGGAGTAAGGGTTGTATTTAAAAAAAGAAGAAAATAAATGAAATTATATTATTGTGGTTTATTAAGGAATATTTATTCATTATACAACCAATATAAAACCTCACAATTAATTCAATAAAAATCTGAACCATATCATCAATCATAATAATGATAATTTTGTAGACAAATCAATATATATATATTGTATTAAACATATCCCACCCATGACTCAAAACATAAAAAATTGGGAAAATATTAACGAATTGAATACAATCAGAGATGAAATATGTGCATCACAAACATAGATGATCGTTCTTTTTAAGAACACCACACTATTTTCCCATTTAGAGATTAAAAAATTTAATGATGTGAAAAATGATGATTCATGGGTTAAATCCATGAATGAAGTGCATGATGCAATAAAAGAAATTAAAAGATGGGAACCTATTAATAGAATAAATGATCAAAACATTATTGTAACATTGTGGGTGAAAAAAATTGTTTTAAATATATGGGAATGTGATATGAAACAAAATTATATTTCTATGTAAAGGTTATGCTCAAAATGAAGTCATAATATGGTAACATGAATATACACTAATGGATAGACTATAGTTAATTAAAATATTCTTGTAGTTTACTATTAAAATAATATTCAATATATATTATTATTTTTTTAAATAATCTTAGATGGATTTTTTAAGAAGGAAGTCAATATGGAATAGAAGATAGGATTTAAAATTTATTATAAATAATAAATGTTCTTTCATTTAAATAAGACTTCGTTTGGATTAAAGAAAAAATATAATCATGGAATAAACTTTTGTATTCATATTTAAAGAAATTATAATTCAATATAATAATTTTGGAATATAACCAATATGTGAAATAATATAATTAATTTTAATTCATGGTACTCAACTAAATTAATGATATCATTTTTTGGTGGAAGTAGTATGGAATCAATAGAAATATTTGCTAATATAATATGATCAATTACAGATATGTGAATTATATGTATACTAACATATATTCCTAAAATAAATTTTATTTAAAATATTTATTATTCATTTATTACACATGAAAACTATATCATGGATTTTCTAAAAAACCCATTAATATTTAAAATTTGGTTTAAAATCCAATTGAAGTTAGAAATGCACATTCAAATCCTCGATAATGAATAGATTTTTATTGAACTATGTACTCAAAAACTATTATATATATATTCGATTTAACAATAGTTATATAAAATATTTTATAAACAATATATTTATCAATGTGGTTTGAGAGAGAAGAAAAATAACATTTCACTATAGTAAAAATAATTCTGAGACATGTTCAAGGAACCTTTCATTTTGGTATAACATTTGGTGTAGAAAAGGGTAAATATTAAATAAAAAATTTATAAATATTTATTTGGGGTTTTTAGAAATAAAAATAAACTATATGTGTGGAAATATTAATTAAAAACAAATTTTTTTAATGTTTTATAAATATGTTATAATGAATATTTCCTAAAATATTATAAGTTGAATGTATTTATAATAAATTCATAAGCCCCATTTATTTGGACTAAAAAATAATAAGAAAATATTTGAAAATAAGTCCAAGTTTATAAGGTACTCATCTATGAAAATATATTCCATTGATCATATAACTAACCCATTATAAAACAAACAATATAATCACATTGAAAAGAGGAAACAGAATATAAAATAAAATGTGTACGGTAAAATTTTCAAGGTATATTTCATTTTTTCATATAGAGGATGGGTATATCCCATCTCTTTTTATAAAGGTAATACCATCCTAGATGTCTAGGATTGATAGTGTTTTAGATTTTGAGTCTCTTATTAAAGATTGAGTCTATAATGAAACTAGAAGAATAAATTCTCTAGACATTATTATTAGAAACATAATCCAAATTTTCTGGGTGTATTGGAAGCCATACGTACAAAATTATTAATTAGAAAGGGATAAAGAGTCAGGCATACAAGGTATTATTACAAAAATGAGAGTGTTTTTCACCACATATATATACCTCCACCAATGAGGCAAAGTAGTCGATGGCTGTAAAAGACCACATCATATCCATTTCAATGATCTCCTTATTTTATAGAGCACCTACGGCCTGATGGGACTCCCGATAGGCATGTGACACAACCAGATGAATTTGAGTAGGTTTGTTAAGATAGTCAACCCAATGAGATAACACTCGCTAAGGCACACTACATGTATTTGATCTCAAGGCATAAACTGCAATCTGAAAATTATATTCTACCCATATCCATTTCCAATTAAATTGGATAGTGTACCTTATTGCATGAATCATTTCCCATAATTAAATATCATAGGAATTTCCATCTCCAATGAATAGATAAAAACATCATTTTACAAATCCATGTTAAGTACGAAACACCCCACTGCAACCCTAGGGACCAGGTCCACTGGAATCAGCTCCATCAACATTCACATTGATGCATAGCACAATTGAAGGTATCCACTGAATATATTTGATAATTAGAGGCTTTCAAAGACAACTAGAAACCCCATGAAATCTGATAGTTTTCATGTCAGAAATATTGTTATACATTTCACCCTCTGGTAAAAGTGAATCACCATAATCTTCAATGTGTATGGCCACTATTCCCTATTGAAAAACATTATGGGAACAATCAAATAGTGCGGTGTTCTTAGCATCCTTGTGGGTTGTTATTGTTGTAGAAGTAGTGACAAGTAGGATGTGTTGTATCTACTCACTACAATGAGCATCAAACAACTTTGTTAACATTTTAATGAGTGGTATTCAAGAGTAAAATCTTATACCAAACATAATGGAAACATAGGACCATAGATTTTTTGCCTAGTCACATTCCAGAAACACGTTTTGTATTGTGTAACATCCCCGACCTGGAAGACCCTAAACCGGTGCTCCGAGCCGGGTAGTCACATAACCTTAAGCGTGCCTCCCCATACGCCAATGGCTGCCGACTAGCAGCGGGGGTCTTTGTGGTCAAGTGGGGAGACTATACCCCCTTTTTATCAGAGTAAGCCACAACATAAATAAACCAAAAGCGGGAACAATATTCAATAAACAAGGAACATGTATAACAACCAACAATAAATATTTCATTTCACAAGTGAAAAAGTGAAAAAAATCCCAAAATAAAGGCAACAACCAAAATCCCCAAAATGGTCCCGACTCCATGTCGGAATCCTCCACCCAGTGCTACCCATGACCACTCAACTATCTAGAAAGGACCCTTTCCCTTCTCCTAACCAGCAAACATGAAGTCTTCTTGGGTACCCAATGTCGGCCCGAGCAGGGTGTGAGTAAAACTCAGTAGGCCACCACCAATGTTGTTTACAAAATATCTAGTATAAACAGGTAGTGCATACAAAAGGAACATGAATGATAATTTCAAAGTAATTATTTAAGGTGCCATTAACCAGTTCAGAGCCAAAACCATTGTCACTTCCATTACCATTCATTACACACAAAATATCATCACTTACCATTTCATCACATTTCCATGGGTTAATCACATACATTATGTTACATTGATCTAAGGCCAATAATCACATACAAGAGGGTAACCATATCATTATCCTATCTCACTAGTACTAACCCCCTCATAGCAAACATAACCTCACCTTAAAGCCTCAGTCCGGGTGGATGAAACCATTGGGAGAATAAATCCTCATTCCCCATTCCTAACATGTGCATTAAGGGTGGAGTTCAGAGAATCAGTCCTTACTCGACCCGTGGGCGCAGATCCTCAAGTCTTACCCACACTACCAAGACATGTGCACATGCTTATATATATATAAGTAAACATCAACCCACCGTACCATTTCCCTTTGGAAATCACCATTCAAAACAAACCACATGGGAATTCACATTATGCCTTAACCCATTAAAACATTACCATTTCACCTCATTTAACCATTCACCCAATTCCCATGTGTTATGGCTATCTCAAAAAGCATTCAACACTAGACCCATAAATGATTCCGTCTTTAATCATTTTACACATTAACTCATTTAAACTATTCATCATTTCCATGAATCAACCATTCAACCAATTCCAAATAACCCTTAGGTTATTCCCAAGTCTAGGTGCATCACCTAACTTCTATTCCAAGTTCAACCAATCATGACAACATATTCTTCAAGGGATATACCATTTATTACAACAAGATCACTTGTTTAATAACAATCCCTAAGCCCGGGAAAAGTAGGCACATCCCATGGATGGCCCCAATTAGGTCATGTCATTCTCCAAGCATCCCATAGGGATCGTGAGGGTTCCCATTTACCATTTTAAGCATACTTTATACCAAACACATCCATTTTGATCAAATCTCATCAAAATAAAACCATGAATGAAGACACACATGCATAAATCCACCATTTACTATGGGATAATTTTGTAGACCACCCACCTCAAAATCGGGGTTGAATGAACACTCAATCGAGTCCTTATACCTCAATATGTCTAGCCTTTGGAGCTTCAACCTAGAACTAACCCAAAAGAGAGGGTTTTAGAGCTTCAGAACAAGACGAAGAGAAGATACATACCTTAAACCAAAAAGAGAAGAAAGTATGGGATTAGCCTTACCTGGATCTTCGATCTGCATCCAACTGCACCAAAAACGCCATAGAAACGAGGGAGATCGACCTCTTGGAGCTCATGGGTGATTTGGTTCATTATTAGGGGGAAGAGGGAGGAATGGAGAGGAAATCCCAAGTGGGTTCTTAAACTCTCGGGGTGGCAATTTTGTAATTTTTCCCAACATTAAGAGGTCGCACGGTTTGGCCGCACGGTTTGACAAACCGTGCGCATGATACTGTCTGGAGGAGGAGGGTTGTACGGTATACCTGGGAAGGCCGCACGATTTTCCTTGGTCGTGCACAGGCCGTGTTCCCTAGCTTGTCTTGTCTAGCTTCCCTTTCTTTCATGCCCCAAGCTCCCGAAACAACCCCAAGACCTCTCATACGTTCAGAAGACTTCCCTTCCAAAACAAGGGATTCAACAAAAACCCAATGAAAACATACCCTTCCAAAAACCAGGATCTTACATCCTCCCCACCTTATAACAGCTCATCCTCAAGCCGAGTTTCCAAGCCTCATTGATCCACTGAAGGGAAGTGTTCGAGCCACTGAGCCCGCATATCCGATTCCCGCTCCCAAGTTTATTCCTGAACTTTCCCTTGGCTCCATAGTACTCGCACTAATGGAAAAACCTTTCCTCGCAAGACCTTTTCACTATGATCCACCACACGAGCAGGATGATCCTCAAAAGACACATCAGCCCCAAGCTCCACATCCTCAACATCAACCATGTGAGATGGGTCAGGGTGATACCGTCGAAGCTGTGACACATGAAACACATCATGCATCCCACCATATCGTTGTGGAAGATCCAATCAGTAAGCCACTGGTCTGATCCTCTCCACAATCTCAAAAGGTCCCACATACATGGGTGCCAACTTACTCTTCTTTTGAATCTGATGGTGACCCAACCTTGGCGACACCCAAAGGAACACTTTATCACCCATCGCAAACTCAAGAGGTATGTACCTCCGATCTGCATACGACTTCTGCCTTCTCTGAGCTGCATCCTTCCACTTCCTGATCAACTTAACTGTCTCTAAAGTTTCCTTCATGATACTTGGCTCCAAAAACTCAGATTGACCGGCCTCTAGCCAACACAATAGAGATCTACATGGCCACCCATAGAGTGCCTCAAACGGTGCCATCTAAATTGTATCCTGAAAGCTATTGTTGTAGGAAAACTCACATAATGATAGTTGTCTCTCCCAAGAACCACAAATGTCCAAGACACTATCTCATATCATGTCTTCCAACACTTGGATCGTACACTCCGACTGCCCGTCAGTATGCGGGTGGAATGTTGTACTCAAAAACACCTACGTACCAAGATCCTTCTACAAACCTTGCCAGAAACATGATGTGAAATGCGGATCTCGGTCCGAAACTATGGTTCGCAAAACACCATGAAACCACACTATTTCCCGAACATACAGCTCACCCAACTGGTCGACTGTAAAGGTCTCCTAAATCATTAAGAAAGGATCAACTTTCATTAACCGATCTACAACCACCCAGATTTCATCATTCTTCTATGGCATCGTTGGAAGTACCATGACAAAATCCATTCTTACATCATCCTACATCCATTCCAGAATGGGAAATGGATGCAAAAAACCACCTGGGTGTTGATGCTCGACCTTCACCTGCTAATAGGTAAGGCACCGTGCCACAAATCCCACAACTTCCTTCTTTATTTCAGGCCGCCAAATCTGCCTTCAGAGATCATGGTACATCATGGTCAATCCATGATGCAATGCTCACTTTGATGAATGTAACTCACACATTAACTCTTCCCACATAAACTTTGGAACAACCACACCATCACGAACAACACCTTCCATGACAATAGCCCCTCCAGAAGGTTGCTCCCCACCTTTATGGTTTTACTTCATAATCAAATACACATGATCATCAAGCTGACCTTCCTTAACTCGACTCAGAAGCGTTGACTCCATCGTTAAGGAAGCAAGAGTAACCTGACCACTATCCTCCCACACCTCCAGGTGCATCTCTGTAAACAGTGCCATCACCTTCCACTCAGTGCTGGACCCCTAAACCACCTGATTCTGAACCTTCTTGCTCAGAGCATCAGCAACACTGTTTCCCTTTCCCTTCATGTACACTAACTCAAAGTTAAAAATACTGGTGATATTCAACCCATCTTCACTGCCAAAGGTTCTGATCTCATTGTGAGAAGACATACTTTAAACTCTTATAGTCGGTAAACACAAAAAACTATTCTCCCAAAATATAGTGCCTCCAGCACTTCAAGGAGTACACCACTGTAGCCAACTCAAGGTCATGGGTGGGATAGTTCCTCTCATGGGGTCTTAACTGCCTTGACCCATAAGCCACAACCCCCTCATCTTACACAACACAACCCCAAGTCCGACACTAGATGAATCACAAAACACGATGTACTTCTTACCCGGCTCAGGTAAGATCAAGATAGGTGCAGTTGTCAACCGCTTCTTCAAATCATGGAAGGTGTTCCCACAATCCTCATACCACTTGAACATGATTCCTTTCTTGGTCATGCCCATGAGTGGTGCTTCCATGTGAGATAAATCTTGAATGAACCTTCAGTAATACCCGGACAAACCCGAAAAACTCTAAATATCAGAAACACTCTTCGGCTGCTCCCAAGATACAACTGCCTGCACTTTCTCTAGGTCCATTGTCACACCTTCCTCCAAGATGATGTGGCCTAAAAAAATGCACCTCACCTATCCAAAATTGAAACTTTGGTAGCTTGTTGTATAGATGATGCTCTCTTAACGTACCCAAGATGATGTCAAGATGTTGGGCATGGTCTTCATGAGTTTTCGAGTACACTAAGATTTCGTCAATAAAGACAATCACAAACAGATCTAGGTAGGGATGAAATATTCAGTTCATCAAAGCCATAAACACCACCGGTGAATTGGTCAAGCCTAAAGGCATTACCACAAACTCAAACAACCCGTACCGACTCCGGAAAGCTGTCGGCGGTATGTCAAAAAACCTCACCCTGATCTGGTGATAAGCTGACCTCATATCAATATTAGAAAACACTGATGTTCCCCTCAACTAATCAAACAGGTCATCAATTCTAGGAAGAGGGTACCAATTTTTCACCTTAATCTGATTCAACTTTTTATAGTCAACACATAGCCTCAACGACCCAACGGTATTCATAGAAAAAAGAACAGGATATCCCCAAGTAGACGTAATAGGATGGATAAACCCCTTATGCTCCAACTCCTCAAGCTGAACCTTCAGTTCCTAGAGTTCTTCTGGTGCCATTCGGTATTGCTGAATAGAAATTGGCTTCGCTCCCGGTAGAAACTCAATCGTGAGTTCGACATCCCTCTAGGGTGGTAACCCCGAGAAATCCTCAGGAAACACATCCTGAAACCAATCCACCATGGGAGGAAAATTAGATTGTTCCACTCCCTCATCATCATCAAGCATGAGACATGCCACTTGAGCCATGATTCCATTCATCTGCTGAAAAAATGGCCCTACACTCCCTGCTCGAACATCCCATTCGCCACAGTGGACATAAGCATCACCCTCAAGGGACCTGAACAATACTCTCCAATGATAACAGTCTATGTGTGCATGATACAACACCAACCAATCCATTCCAAAGATTAGGTCAAACCCTAAAATCTCGAGAACGAACAAGTCCCACATAAAATTATACCCACCAACTTCCAAGGAACGTCCCTTGCACTACTTGATATCCTTAACCCGTACCCCCAACGAGGTGTCAATTTTCATAACTCCAAACACCCTCTCCACTGGTAAACCTAGCACTACCACAAGTTGAGAAGAAACAAAAGAGTGTGTGGCACCTATGTCAAACAATGCACTAGAAATCATAGAATATACAAGGATCGTACCTCGAACAGTTGACAGTCCGACCTCACCATCACCGGGTGCAAACTGAACTTCTTAAAGCTGGTCCACCCCTCTACCTCGGGCCCCAGCCTAAGCACCCTACACCGCACTACCCTGCTAGCGTGATAGATCTTTCCCAGGAGTTCCACGTCCACTGCCACTTCCAGTACAGCTCATGGAGCTCCAACTGCCTACCTGATACGGGGAAACCGATCCCATTCCACTATCCAGTATCTGCTTTTCATCATCATGCTCACCCATATACCGAGGGTTCGAGCAGAACCTTTGCACATACCCCATCCTTCCGCTCGAACGGAACTCAAATAGAGGTCAAGGAAACTAACCACGCATATTCCCCAGCCTACCGCACTGATAATGGAACCCCTGGTTCCCACTCTGAGAGACTGACCCTCTCTTCTGAACACCTTGTTGAAAATTTTCCAAATGGCGCTTCCGACCTTCGAAAGATGCACCACTTGTCCACCCAGCTGGCATGAAAAGCCCACCACCCGAAGCTCCCTTAATGTTCCCTTCAGATATGGGTGCTTGATCCATCACCTATACAAACCTATTCATGCGGAAGATATTTACATGAGACCTGATCTCATGTCTCAACCCATTCTGGAAATGCTTTGCTACCACTGCCTCATCCCCTACTAGCACTGGGACAAAGGGTTGCAAATCAGTGAAGAAACTAGCATAGTCCATCCTTGATAGCGATCCCGGAGTCAGGCTCATAAACACTTCATCCCGCTCCTCCCTCAAAGTCTCTGGGTAGAAATGCTCCAAGAACTTTTCCTGGAAAACCTTTAAAATCATCCCCTCATCCTGCTCGGCCTAAGCCTGGATGTCCCACCAACGCCTTGCCTGGACCCGCAACATATAAATGGCCATCTTTACTTTCTTTTCAATAGGGGTCTCAAGATGATCCAGTATATTCTGGACAGACTCAAACCAAAACATTGCTGCCTCTGGCCCACCCTCTTCGGTGAAGGTCGGAGGGTGCTGCAGCTGGAACTCCCTGGTCAGCTCAAACATACTTGGTGCAACCCGCCCTGGGTCCCGATCCATCATCCGCATAAGGCAATCCATGTTCTCCCGGAACTGGTCTTCTCTACCTTCATTGATCACCAAATTTTCATTCTCTTCTACCGGATGATTGTTCTCATCAACATCCTCCCATTTCCCAACTAGTAACCGATGTTGTGGTGGAATCTCTTTACATTTCCAAGCATGAGGTTTAGCACACATACCATAAAACTTTCTTGACTTCAGAAAGAATCTCTTTAATAGCCACAAAAACTCATTTTCATATACTAATTCAACAACATTAACACCTCAAATTCACCACCCCGACCATCCCTACTATGGGCCATGGTCCACATAGGGTAAACAACCATGAACTACCACCAAACTCACACAACCTTTTACAAAAAAAATATTTCCACTGCATTTAAAACCCTCATTTTTCATTAAACATCAATTACCCACTTGTTTTATTTCATTATTCTCATTATTTCTTGGTTTTATGAAATTCATGATGCACCCTACTTTCCTGTCTCACACACCCACCCAGTGCGTGTGCATAACACAATTCATGTCACGTATCTCCCTAGGTTCCAAAAATGATGCATGAATGAAAATCCTTGTGTCGTTAAGGCCATGATCCAAATATCATAAAACAGACACATCAAACCACATGTGCATCACCAAATGGTGAAATATCATCAACTGTAATAGCACACAACGAAGAACAACATTTCCCACCCAGGGTGACTTGGATTTTCCCTCGTACATGGTTTAGCTACTCCCAAGAACGAGCTCATTTACCAATGCCTGACACATCTTATCCCTGGTAAACCTTTCCCAAATAACAAGACCTTAGATAAGGATAAGAAAGATCTCCTATGATACCACTTTGTAATGTCCCCGACCCGAAATCCACTAAACCGGTGCTCCGAGCCTGGTAGTTACATAACCTTAAGCCCACCTCCCCATACGCCAAAGGTTATCGACTAGCAGCGGGGGTCTTTGTGGTCAAGTGGTGATACTATACCCCCTTTTATCAGAGTAATCCACCTGAGAAATAAACCAATAGCAGAAAAAATAATCAATAAACAAGGAACATGTATAACAACCATTTCCAACAATAAATATTCCAGGTCCTACTACAAGTTGAAAAGTGAACAAAATACCTTAATAAAGACAACGAACAAAATCCCCAAAATGGTCCCGACTCCAAGTCCAGTTCCTCTAATGAGTGATATCCATGACCACTTAACTATCTAGAAAGGACCCTTGACCTTCTCCTGACCTGAAAACATGAAGTCTGCTCTGGTACCCAATGGCGGACCGAGCAGTGTGTGAGTACAACTCAGTAGGTCACCACCAATGTTGTCTACAAAATATTCAGTATAAACAGGTAGTGCATGAAAAAGGAACATGAATGATAATTTCCATGTAATTATTTAAGGTTCCATTAACCAGTTCAAAGTCAAAACCATTGTCACTTCCATTACCATTCATTACACACCAAATATCATCACTTACCAATTCATCACATTTCCATGGGTTAATCACATATGTTATGTTACATGGGTCTAAGGCCAACAATCACATGAAAGAGGGTAACCACATCATTATCCAATCTCACTAGGACTAACCCACTCATAGAAACCATATCCTCACCTTGAAGCCTCAGTCCAGGTGGATGCAACTGTTAAGAGAATAGATCCTCAGTACCCATTCCTAACTAGTGCATTTCGACTGGAGTTCAGAGCATCAGTCTTTGCTCGACCCATGGGCGTATATCCTCAATCCATCCCCCACACTACAAATCCATGTGCACATTCTAATATATATAAGTAACCATCAACCCACCATTCCATTTCCCTTTGGAAAACACCATTCACAAGAAACCACACGGGAATTCACATTATGATTTAACCCATTAACACATTAACATTTCACATAATTTAACCATTCACCCAATTCCCATGTGTTATTCCTATCTCACAATGCATTAAACAATTGACCCATAACCTATTCCATTATGTTCTTTAATCAGTTTACACATTAACCCATTGAACTCGTTCATCATTTCAATGAATCAACCATTCAACCATTACAAATAACCCTTAGGTTATTTCAAAGTCTAGGTGCATCACCTTGCATCTATTCCAAGTATAACCAATCAAGCCAACATATTTTTCAAGGGATATACCATTTATTACAACCAGATCACTTGTTTAATAACAATCCCTATGCCTGGGAAAAGACAGCACATCCCATGGATGGCCCCAATTAGGTCATGTCATTCCCAACACATCCCATTGGCATCGTGGGTGTTCCCATTTTCCATTTTAAGCATCCTTTATACCAAACACATCCAGGTTGATCAAAACTCATCAAAAGAAAACCATGAGCGAAGCCACACATGAATAAATCCACTATAGACTACGGGATAACGTTTTTAGACCACCTACCTCGAAACTATGGTTGAACGCACAATCAATCGAGTCCTTAGACCTCAATACAACCAGCCTTTGGAGCTTCAACCTAGAACTCGCCCAAAAGATAGGGTTTTAGAGCTTTGGAAAAAGAGGAAGAGAAGATACAAAACCTAAACCAAAAAGAGAAGAAAGGATGGGATTAGCCTTACACGGATCTTAGATCCACAACCTAAAGCACCAAAAACACCTTAGAAATGAGGTAGGTCGATCTCTTGGAGATCTTGGGAAATTTGGTTCGTTCCTAGGGTGAAAAGGGAGGAATGGAGAGGAAATAATGAGTGGGATATTAAAATCACGGGGTGGAAATTTTGTAATTTTTTCCAACATTATGAGGCTGCACGGTTTGGCCGCATGGTTTGACAAACCATGCCCAAACCATACGCATGTTACTATCTGGAGGAGGAGGGTTTCACATTTTACCTGGGTAGGTCGCACAGTTTTCCCTGGCCTTGTGCCCTGGCTTGTCTTGCCCAACTTCTTTTTCATTCATGCCCCGAGCCCACGAAAAACCCCCAAGACCTCTCCTACTTTAAAAAGACTTCCCTTGAAGCCCTAAACAAGGGATTCAACCAAAACATAAAAAAAACATACCCTTCTAAAAATCGGGATCATACATATGGTTTATTCAGCACACATACCCAGAGGACAGATTAATACCAAGTGGAAACCAGCTCATTTGAGCTCTTTAGAAATTGGGAGTATTTGTTCCAGATTTTCAAAATCAAGATAAATCTTGAAGGCTAGATAGAACTAGCCCTAAGTTTCATTAACCAGGCTGGTGGGTGAGTGAGATTATTAGAAACCTAGAATTATAAAATAATTGGAATCAAATAACTATTTCATAAGTTGTAGTGGATCTTGAAAACAACAAATACGACATTACACTCATTTTTTCGATGGAGTGGTAATTTAGTCATAATATCTTGCTTAGTTTATTCATCAAGATAATTCCTACTATATAGATATTTTATGGTGGTTACATTGAGGGAATAAAATAACCATTTATTATAATTATTATAGTAGTTAAATCATTACCTAATAATAAACTAATGTGTGCAGTTCGAGTATCCAACCCCTAGAGATCTAAGAATTCCCTAGTTCTAAACAGTTATATGATTAAAGTGTTTATTGGGAATCTAGGATAGTTTTATTATAAGTGGTATCATTGAATTTTTAGGATTTATAGGCATTTTCTTTCTCTAGAAACCATCAAATGGTATCCATACTAGATAAGTTACTCACAAACATACATGACTAACCATTTTATAGAGAAATATTAAGGTACTAAGGTGTTTTTGGTATTGATTAGGAAGTATACGTTCAAGATGGACTTTGATTTACTATCATAGATACGAAATATTGTATTTTGAAAATTGTAAAGGGCTCATGTGAGAGGAAGTTTTTTATTTTTCTTAATCATCATTAGTATAAACGAACATTGGGATATGTAATTCTTATTTATATTAAAACTCATATATCTGAATGTCAATATTTAATAAAGTAGTATCATATGTTGCATTAATTTGATATTTTTTCATAAATTGTATCTTGTATTAATTATATATATAATTTTAAAATACTCATTTAAAATAATATTTATAGAATACTAGAAAATTTATAAGCGAATTATTAAAATTTATTAATTTTATGTTCGAAAATATTTTTTTATGTTTAAATTCCAAAAAAATATAGGGGTATGTTTTTTAATTTAATTTTTTAATATTTGTTAGAATTCATATTTAATGTTAATTTTTTTAATATCCTTTTTTATTTAATTTACCCATTTATTTAATTATAATTATTAAGCCATTAATTAAGAAATGTAATTTGTATTTAACATTTATTCTTTGTTTGCATTTTATTATTTTAGAAGTGATTATTTAAAATTTTTAATCTTTTTTAGTTCATTTTGAAATAACTTCTTTTTTTTTGTAAAATAAATAATTATGTGTACATTTAATTTAATTTGTATATAATTATTTACATTTAATTTTATTTTTTAAATGTTTTGTATATTTTATATTATAATTTCAATTTTAATTATAGTGGTATGACATATATTTAATTGTTTAATCAAAATTATTAAATGTTTATATAATATGAATAAATTTTTAGAATTTTATTTTCAAGAATAGTTGATCTGTATGAATTATTTTTGAAAAAGGAAACCTATCATTTATTCAAATTCTTGTGTGGCTGATTGATTGTTTGAAATTTAAAAATTGGATTAGGCCACTAATCCTAATTTTTGAGAGATATTTGTAAATATACCAATGGTTTGGAACCATCATATGACTAGTGAATAAACCATGCCTTGTGAAAATTTTACAATGGTTGGGATTGACCGAGTGTACAGTCAATCTATTATTCCATTATCTTTAAAAAAAATTGAATCTTACTTATCGATATTATGGGGAAAAACAATATACCATAAAGACTTTCAATTTATAAAACCTATTTTAGTCCAAAAACTCATTCCATTATAGTTCTCTTTGGGATGTTTAAATATGGAGAAGAATTCGACAAATTTTATTTGGCGAGTTCTAGACGAATAATGATTCAGATATCAATTTTAGTATTTTAATGGAGGTTAGAGACTCTTCCAAGAGGTTGATATTTCCAAATATTTGATCTGTATTCAATGAATTGAGGTGTACCATGGAAGAAGATAAAGAATATATATAAACTAAAATGACCATGAACCCAATATAATTCATCGTTATGTGGAAATCAAAGAAATCAAATGGGGAAAAAGATAGGTTTTTACAAGGTATCAACAAAGTAAAACCAGTCTAATGTCACACAATTTATGATTAACATCCGAAAAACCATTCTATACTTCAAACAAGGAAAATTACAAGGTTAAAAAGAGGATTAGATTATTCAAAAATTTTACTATAAGGATTCAACACACTAAAAAAATAGACTAAATGATTTTTTTTACATTCAAACACCTTTTCTTGATTTGATTGAATATCATTCACAACACATATTTTAGTAGACCAAATATGATTATGTGGAAGGTGGTTCGTCCAAACTGCAGTTTGGTATTGATATTGATCCTTGATTTATGATTTTGTCTCTTTTTTTGTACTTAGTACTTATTAGGATAAATTTGTGAATATGAGGGGTGTGGAGTGGATATATTCCAATGACATGCCTCTGGTGTTAAATTTGAGTTCTCATAACATGATTGAAAAATAAATGATAATGTTTAATATTTTTAGGTTGGTAGGATCTCATATCTTTAAATTGCTGACCTGGGATTAGGTGTTGAAAATCCAATGATATAATTAATATGGGGAGGTAAAATTTTCACCAAATGAAAATTCCCAAAATCAATATACAATGGTAACTCAATGTGAATGTGTGAATCATTTAATTGTATATATTTAAATAATAGTAAAACACTTAAAAATTATAATATTTTATAAGTACACATATCTCTAGTAGAAGGTTTCACAAAAAAGTTTCTAGGAAGTTTGAGTTATGTTAATTTGGATCAAGAATCAATGAAATTTTGTAAAAGTCATGTAGGCCAGTTAACTAGGCTATGGAATTGAATTTTGTTTTTGATACACTAGTCCTAGAGAAATTAAATCTATGTCAGACTATGTTAATGTTAGAATTGGATGTAAAAAACATTAATCCAATTCTTCATAATCAATAATGAATGATTAGAAACACTCTGGATGATGAGGTCAAAGAATCTATAGATGGCCAGAGTGATGGAAGATTTTGTATTTATCTATAGTCTTTTAAAAAGTTATTTGATCTTGTAAATATGTCTGGGTTTATTTCATTATGTTTTTCTAAGAATCATGCCATTTAGTCTAATAGTTTAGAATGGGAAATTCACCATCATGTGTCTATCATAAGAAAGAGAATACAAGGACCAATATTTTTGATCCATCTAAAAAATAATCTATGAGAATTTTTCATGAAAACTATTGATTTGTTTTCAATATACAATTTCAATAGTTGTGAAAGATAATGGATCATATAGAATCCATCATTCAACAATTGGAGAGATTATAGTAGGGGAGAGTACAGAGTTAGGTGTAGGATAGAACTAGAGGCAATGGATTGATATAAGAGACAATATCTCTACACAAGACTCCTCGTATCTTCCTTCTCACTTCCTGGTGTCTATTTTTATTTTATGTCTACATAAATTCCATATGGGATTCAAAATTAATTAAATTGATTTATTTAATCTGTTCAACTCCTCATTACTCATTCATGTTATTTTGATATTTTTTCAATTTTCTTAATTTTGTTTATAGTGAGTATCAATTCACACTACTATAGGTATCGAGAGCTGATAATAATAAAATTTCCAAGACATTAAAATTTTTATGAAATAAAAAAAATTGGAAAGGACATTTTTCACATATCCACTTTCAAATAATTATTCTCCTATATAATGATCAATAGCTTATATTATCAAATTAGATAACTAAAATATAAAGATAAACTAATGATAATTGTGTGATTTGATATATGTTATTCATATGAATGGGTATAATTTTATCATCCTGAATTATGATCCTAATCACTTTTAGTCCATTCAAGATAGTTACCTTTCTCATATCATATTTATCAATTTTGTTTTTCTCTAATATATTTCATTTTTTCCTACATACCATTACCTTTGTTTTCAACTATTTTTTATTTCATTTAATAGAATCATTAAGAACAAAACATTATTAGTTTTGTTTATCTATTTTATTTTTTTTAACTCACACATGAATTATTTACAATTCTTCCATTTTGGATAGGATACTTGACTCGCTGACATACTAGTTGTAACATTTTGGTAGGGTTTTAAAAAAATTATTAGTTTTTCTCATAGAATAAAAATTATATAGCACCTTATCAAAATATGGGATAACTTTTGGGGTAATATCATGCATCCAAAAAAATATTAGATTAATATGACATGCTAATAATAGAAAAAAATATAAAAAACTATTTAAAAACTAAATTTTCATTATGTTGTGTTTTTCAAAAAAATCCCATTATTGTATATAGATTTATGAGAAAATAACTTATAATTGGAAAAAATATATATGTAATAAATGAAAATTATTATAAACATTGATAATAAATAAAAATAAAGGTGTAAGATTTAGAGAATTTAGAAGTTTAAAGATCAGAAAATATTAATTAAAACCAGATTATGATCCCACCACAGCCTTTAGTACCATACCTTGAGATACATATACTTAGAGAGATTAAAATTCCTTATATTTTATGTAATATTTCATGTAATAGGTTTTCCTCTAGGTTTTGGAACTATGAAATTGATAAATATCATCTCTCTATACTACCATCATTCCCTTTCCTTCTTAAAGAAGATTATCCAGACTTTACAAAATATTTTTATAGTTCATTCCAAAATATTGCACTATTCCTTTTAAATGAGGAGGAGTTGAGGTTGAGTTTTTTTCTAAATAATGGCAATGGTAGTTCTAGGAAATTATTTTAAAACATAGATAATGTAAAATATAAAACAAGGTATGATCATTTCATTAGCTTTTCCCAAATTCTATCATATGAAAAACACTATTGATGGGAGGAAAAAATCATAAGGATTATTTAGGAAAAATGAGATTTATTTTATGAATATTGGTGTATGTATATGAATCTTCTCTAAAAAATTAAATCCATCAATTAGCTCCCAATCTACTCATGGATACTTATTAAAATTTTCTCACACCGTTGAATGTGAACATATATAATAAAGATTATGGTGGTGGATTTTTCTATTTAACATTTGATGAGATTATTTAATTTTTTTGTAATCCTTCCCAAATATCCTAAACATTGTGAAATTGAAAATGTTTGATTCATAGGGTTGAATCCATCATCCAATATATTG
This sequence comes from Viscum album, assembly GCA_963277665.1. NCBI lineage: Eukaryota > Viridiplantae > Streptophyta > Magnoliopsida > Santalales > Viscaceae > Viscum > Viscum album. The sequence goes on from OY728158.1 coordinate 310,327,529, forward strand.
GGGTTAGTGAAAATTCACTTAGGGGGTAGTGCTAAAATATTAGAATGCATTGATATTCTAAAAATAATCATCCCAAGTTTGATATACCTATATAACCTGGTTAGACTACCCAATTTTTTATTATATATATATTTATCAATTAATTAATGATCAATTCTCTAATCCTTAAAATTATTGATATAAAAAAATATAAATCTATCTTAGAATAATCAAAATGAGTTGACACATACTATTGACAATAGTAATTCATGACAACATAGAAATCAATTTCAATGTGTTATTAAATCATTAAATTATAATTATAAATTTTAGAATGTTTTTATGAACTTTGTCACTAAAGTGGACTCCCATAAATATGTCATTAAAAAAATTTGGGTCTAAATAGGTCAAATTTGACACGATTTAGGTGGGAGTGAATAGGGGAAACTTCCCAACAGATCTTTACCAAAACCAATGAAAAATTTTGGTGTAGTAACCACACGTATAGATTAAAATACTGAATAATAGGATAGGAAAAGGAATAGTGAAGTTAAATGTGAGTAAAATTCAATGTATGGAAATGAAAAAAATTAAAAATACCCAATATTTTATATTTCAATAAATATTTCCTAACTAAAACATATATATGACTTTATAGTAAAAGAAAATATAATAAATGAAATTACAATGGGGATTGATTAAAGAATGGAAGAAGATGATGAAATTTGGGGGGAAGGAGTGTGATTTACCAATTTTTCCACATAATTACCAATATATTGATTTCCATAAAAGATAAAAAAGAATAATTATCCTGATTACCACAAGTTTCATAAAATTATTAGGATCTTTAATGTCAGTATTCCTACTTTAGAGAACTTATATAATATTTATCATATTAAAAATTCCTTTAATGATTTATATCCAATAAAAGGAATAGTGGTGAGGGTTTAACAACTAGTCCTAATAATGATTGTAGTGAAATTGTTCAAAAGGATATTCCTATAAAACTAAAAAACACGAACATTTTTTAGTTATCTTGGAATATGATAATGTGAGGAGATATGGTGATTGTGTAACTATTTTATTATCATCAACATTAATCTATACTCCTTGTTTAAAAATTTAGTATATAAAAAATAAATACTATATATTAATTAATGTAATTAGCTAAAATTTCCCACAGTTTTCCATATGTTTGATTAGATGACCTATTAATTAATTTAGTAAAATTTCCTTTCCTCTAGACATCCTCATTTTTATGATACATTGTGAAAAAAAAGTCACAATCATTTTAGGAATACTATTATTTTCCAATATTAGTGAAGAAAATTATGTTTCCATATTTAAGATTGCCCTTAAAAATAGTGATGATGAGGTGGAATTACATATTTTTTCTACTATCTCCTCATGTATTAAGTTGGAGTCTAACATAATTTTTTGAAGGTGTTTTTAGATCAAATATTGGGAGGGAAACATATTATCCTTTTGATGACATGATCAGAAAACTAGTTAATGAATATTTTGAAACTTTTTTGAAATTGATCCCACATTGTAACATGAAATTTTTTCTAATATATATCTAGATTAGGTTATTAAATCTCAAGGATAATTAATTTGTCCATCTGAATAAGAACATTTAATCTGAGAGTGTTTCTCATGTTGTGGTATAATGTTTATAACCTACCAATGTGATAAACCCTAATATTTCATAAGGTAATATAAAATAATGTAATTGAGAGTGTGATTTTTTTACTTATTAATGTAATATTGAATGTTTTAGGGGTGTTTAAGAGGATGTGTTTCATCCAATACATTACATATTTGTTAACGATTTATCCCAATCTTATGAAAATGTGATAGGAAAATTACTGGGTAGTTTATAGGATTAAAAAAGTAGGACTATATATATTTATTTTGAGATATTCTACTGATTAATTAGCCATTTTACGGATCAATAAATTTTTCAGTTATCTTAGTGTGTTGTATCTTGCTTCTCATAATGGAGGTTTCTCTAAGAGTGCTAATGTCGAAGAATAACCTACTCAAATAGATGCACAATTTTTTGACCCAATGTGTTTTACGAGTGTTAATAAAAATTGAGGAGTGAATCTAATTTTTTTTGTAACTACTAGACTATTGTATTTAATTATAGGTTTTATAAGTTATGTTCTATGATTTAGAGAAGCTGGGGTTGTACAATATAGTATACAAATTTTGGGTTATTTAAAGATAGTTCTCCACTATGAAGTTATATTGGATTTATTGAGGAAAACAATCATTTCTCATACAAATATAAGTGAAATCATAATTAATATTTTATAATTCTATTTAATTATCAGGTATAATTTGTAGGAGGGTAAATCCAGTTGTAGTCTATAAATATAAAGCATTATGAGAGGAAACCCATGGTTTATAGAATTATAGTTTTTATTTTATTTTGAATAAATTTATATTTTTTATATGTGTTATAATTTAATTAGTTATATATATGGGAGTAGTTTTTTTACCACAATATTCATCTTATTATTATTCTTTCATAATGGTTTTAAATGATTAGAATTAATGTTCATTCTTTACTTTTAATTAGTACACTTAATTGGATATGAACAACTATGAATATATGTTTAGGGGTGAATTTTTTGTTTGCACAACATGTAAATGAGTTTCTCATGTGTAGTGTAGGAAAAAATATTTATATGATTATGATATAGTAGATGAAGAGGATAAAAACAATAAGCATTAATTTTTATCATTTTTCGAATCTAAGAGGAGTTCCAACATGAGTCACTAGCTCGATAAAACCATCTCACATGAATATATTTTTATTATCATCCATGATCTTAATATTATATTAACTCATGGTTATATATTCATCTTATAGGAAATTAAATGATCTACTATAGGATTATCTTATAGTTATTTTCATGGGAGTTTATAATAAATTTCTTTAAATGAAAAGAAAAACATATACAATCCAAGATAGTATGTTTTTATATTGAATTTCTTTTATTAAAACCCATGAATTTATAAATGTTTCTCATGGTTTTCATAAATTATTTGTAGGTAGTATATTTGAGATTCATAGTATTAACTATCATAATTTTAGTTTCTTATGTGTAAAAAAATTATTTCATTTCATGTTAGTTTTGTTTCTTCTTTGAAATTCAGTATTAAACTCATCAATAACATAAATCCATTGTGTAAATTTTTTTATGTATAATTTCAAATAGTTTCCCATGAGGGACTTTTAGGGAATGTTTATTTTTATATTATAAAAAAATGTTTTTAAAATTTGTTTGATCACCCCAATAAATAGAATATTTTCTGTATTTATTATTAAATTTGATTGAAATAAATTATTTATCATTTTTTTATTACATTGACATTTATAATTGGGTGAAATGGTGGGTTTTTGGGGTGGGGGAGTGGTTTAAATTTATATAAACTATAATTCACCAAGAAAAAAAAATTTCCTAAAAAATTCATTATTTTTGAAGAATCACTTAATCATTTTATGTTTATGAAAACATTTCTCAAATTTAATGGTTGTGATGAAACTTTAATTATATTAACCTTTATTAACTAATGTATTTAATTAGGTAAATTTTCTTCAATACCTCTTCAAAAAATGGATTTTTGGTAAGATTTTTTAAAATGTTATAAAATAATCATTGAGTTTTAACATTTCTTTTTGAATTTAACCCATAACATTTAAATCAATATGGATTATAAAATGAATTTATAAATCGAGGTGGAACTACCAATTTATTTTTAGTTTTTTCCATTATTTATTAACTATTGGATTAGTTAATTATTCCACTAAAAGAATTTTATTTATCCTCATCAAATTATGTTCCTATTTATTATGAGATGTTAAATTATGAGATTTTTGTCTCTATAATGTAATTTGAAGTTTGACCTTTTAGTTTTATGCAAATTGGAGTTTGTTAAATTAACATTAAATGTTTATATTTTATATCATTTTATTAAATTAGAAACTAAATTTTGAATGGAGATATTTAATTTTTTAGGGAAATAATTTAAATATTTGTGGGAATTCAGGATGTGAATTATTTTGTGATTGAATTTGTGGTGGAATTACTATTTTTTTCAAATGAGATTAACTTTCTTCCACTCAATATAAATAATGTTGTTGCAAAAGGAAAAGAAACATATAAATTATTGGTATATTATATGTGTCTATTATTATGTGAATTTCCTAGTCACTCCATTTATAAACTATGTAAATAATGTTAACACAAGAATATAATTTGATAATTATAGTATAGTTGTCAATTTTTTTGTACGGTGTTAAAATTAATGAATTCTTTTTTCGATTATGTATTTCTATATTTTAATTATAAAATTTATCAACATGTGATAATATATATATCCTTAAAATTCATTTTAAAATATTTATTTTATTTTATTTTGATTAACCTATCTATTTATTTAATTTAATCAATAATATACATAATTTAATTAATTAAATAATTACAAAAAGTTTTTATCATTAACTTTTAAAACATATTTTTTAAATATTTTATTTTCTTTTAAATGTTTTCATATAAGTACTAATATTTTATTTTAGTAATCAATTATATGTTATTTAAATAAAAAATGTATTTATTAACTTATTGAAATTTGAATTCAAGTCATAATTTTTAATTTATTTTTTTTAAAAAAATTATATTTTATCTTATAACATATAATGTAATTATAGTAGTCTAAATAAGTATTAAGTCACTAAAATGTTATCATGATTATATAGTTTAATTTAATTTTCCTAAATTTCATTTTCATTCATGGTCAATCTATGTTCATTATTTTTTATATAAAAAATAAATCATGTATTGAAAGATTCCATTGAATATGATGATGATTTAAAAAATAAAACCCTCATAACTCTAATAAGAGTCATCATCATTTGGGAATTCAAGGAATTAAATGTTATTGTAGATATTTTTTTATATGGTATTATTGAACAATATCTAGTATAGGGTCCTACCATTGATGGACAACTTTTGGTGAACCGTTCATAAAATTAATCAAGGAAAATGACAATGCCAAAAAGAGGACATGTCCATACTGTAATTTCTATATTGTGATTGAACAAACTAAACAATATTGTATTAATGATCATGTGGATTTTAGACCACCATTTCATGATCCGTTTAGAGATTATATAGAACCTGGTTCTAGGGGATTGACTATGATTCTAGATAAATGTTATCATCCAAATTATTATTTGGTGTTGAAGCTGATCTAATCATTATGAATTTGTTTTCATGTTGGGTATTTATTTATATTAACCACAAACATGAAAATATGTTGTATGTGTTGTTGATTATATTTTACATTATGAATTTGATATTGTAGTTGAGTGCTCAAAATTTCTGTGAAGAAAATATTGATATTTTTTAATTTTTTTCATTACAATATGAGGTCAGCTTCACTAAATCGTGGAAATTTTTAGTTACAGCTTTTATGTGTTGAGAATCTCAAGATATAATTAATATAGATATGTACTATTTTAACTTGATGAAATTTATAAAAGGTAGGATAGGTATGAAAATATAAGTGTTTGTAATGACCATTAAAGTTTTAAAATTTTTGGAAGAAAATAACTGTTAAAATTTATATTAGTTGGAACAATATATATCCAAGGTGAAAAGCATAAATATTATTTTTATGTGAAGCTAAAGCCACATTATGGTACATCCAAAATCAAATGAGCATTGTTATAGTCATAAAGACTATTCAACTAGGATATAAAATTATATTTGGGAAGAACTTCACTAGGTCACAATAATGAAATCATAGAAGGAACATTTGAATGTTATTCTTGTAAATAAAAATAACTAAGCCTTTTTCATAAAAAACATTGGATGAAATCTAGGACTGCTACTGAGTTAGAATAACCTATACATAATTTGAGGTAATGGAACTTCTGAAGTTCTCTAGTGGATAAAAATATATATTTGGGCCCAAAAAATATTTCTAGATTCACTAAATGAATTAATCTTTACATGGGTCTTCCATATTAGTTAATAGGGGACATGTACCATCATGTTTATACTATATGAAAGATAACAGATGGAAAAGTAAATTATTTTCATTAGGATAATTGATTGTGACAATTTTTGCAGATAGTTTGATAATTTTTTGAAAAATAATTTATATGGTGACATAAAAAAATGGATAATCTAGAATCTATCATTAAGTCATTAGTGATAAAACAAAAGAGAATAAGAATATCATAATATCTGGACCTAGACTTAGACCATGGTCTTGAGACATGATATAATATCATCGGATAAGTTTTCTATTATCTTCTCCCTCACTTCATGATCTATAATTTTTTAATCACATGTACTTATCTACCTTAGGTGATTTTAATTGAAATAAATTGATTTCACAAATAAGTTCAACTCCTATATATAAAAGTGTTTTTTGTGAGCTATTTTTCTGTGGTCTTTACTGTATTAATTAAGACTATCAATTCAAAAAACTATAACTATCAAGAGTTGATAATAAAAACATTTCAAAGATTTAGAAATTCATTTGAAGTATGAATTTTTTTTTAAAATGGTGACATATTTGTCTCAATTTTTTAGGAATTATTCTCTTTTTTCTTAAATAAAGTATCATTTTATCATTTGAGTTTATCAAACTCTAGATACATACTATCAATAGTTAGGTGTTTTTATACATCTTCATCATAAAAATTGACATAGTTACATCATCATGAAGCCCTAGTAAAATAATTTTTCTAAATGTCAGGAAATAATAATTTACCCTATCATATTTATCATTTTCCCCTCTCTTTTTAATAATTAGTATTCTATAAAAATTTTCCATTTCAATAACCACTTTCTCACCATTTTAACCCACAAAATATTCACACACATGGGGTTCTTGGTGTTTTTGTTTTTGTTTTTGTTTGGTTACTCAACACTTCCATACTAGTATGTTCTATTGATATGATACCATGATCTCCAAAATAATATTTATAAGTAATAAATAGGGTTTAAAAATTTCATACTACCATTATAGTTAATGCCCTAGAACAACTTTAGTAGATAATAATGTAAAAAATGTTTTCCTAATTAATTTTTGACATACTATATAATTTAATTAATATCACTCATATATATGCTTATTTTTATACTGATCATATATTCCTTGTTCCAATATGTATTATTTAAATTATTAAAATTAATTCAAAATAATTCCATTTGTTTTCGAATTATTATTAACTTTTCAGTATATTATATGAACATTTCTTCTTGTTTTGTATTATATTATCTTTTCTGATATATATTTTTTAATTATTTTATTCAATCAATATATGAAAACATTTTTTAAAATAATCAAATAACATGTTTACTTATGAAATACACCTTTCTCCTGTTTATATGTGTAAAAAAATTAATGTTATGATTATGATTTAATAGAGTTCTATATATATTTTACTTATTTAAATTATACCAATGATTTATAGTACCATATTAGTGAAATGGTGTTAGTAATAATTTTATTGATAAAATGTAATATTACAAGTATTTAGAAATATTATTCTTGAGAATAATACCTAGTGTTTCCTTTTCATCAATTAAGTTAAACGAATTAGTTCCTTCAATATTAAAAGAATATACTTTCAAATATTTATTATTTATATTTATAATAGTTTCTAAATTTAAAATATATATTTAAAAATAAAATCCATTTTAAATTTATAATATCATAATTTTTTCAGATTTTTAATCTATGGTGTTAGTTAATTTTAAATGTGTAGTGTTTTTAGGAATTAAATTAACATGTAATACTAAGGTAGGGATTTAATGTCAAATATAAATATTCAGCATGTTCAATTTTTTTCAATAAATTTTAATTCAATAGTAAACAATGAATAGATCAATCTGTGGTGTATTTTGTGGTGGTGAGGACAATAAGGTCGGGGAAGATTCATAATTGGTAGGTTGATAATTTTATATGTGTCATAATGTCATTCATGTACTAGAATTTTGTAATATTAGCATTTTTTTTTACTTTTAGGGATTATTTATATATATTATTCAGAGTGATTTGGGAGAGGTATTAGTATTTAGTTGTTGGTGTTCCTTATGGAAAATAAAATCATGAAATGTTTTGTGACATTAATTGGATTCTGAATTTGTATATTTATAAATATATCTAAAAATTTGACTAGTAGTGATACTTGAATGAGAATCTCTTCCAAAATATTAGATATGGAAAATCATGTGTTTGGAATTCTCTATTGATCTGTGAAAAATTTTATTGATAAAGTTATTATGATGAAATTATGTTATATATATGAAAAATTAATCTTTTAACATACAAATATTTTTTTGTTTTGTTTCAAGTGACATATTTTATTTTGGTTCAAAGGCACAAAAGATGATCTTTTAGAATAAATTCATGGATGTTTTTATAAATTATTTGAGTTTTATTATGTGTTTTTTAGATATTAAAGATCTTTCAGGTATGTTATAAGGTTGTACCACATGAAATTTAAAACTATAGGTGGAATAGGGTACCTGATAAGTGGAATCAGATACCTGGTGAGCTAGGGATAAAGGGGGTATTTCATGGGGTTCCATAAAGTACCTAGTGACCATGTAAGGGTACCTAATACGATTAATAAAAACATTAATGTATAAATTTCCATTCATCTCTTCTCTACCCTAACCTATTCCATTTTTTGATCCAATTTGAGTTATTCTTTTCCCAACAACCAAAGTAAAACTCATGTGGATCCTCTTGGGTTTCCTCATTCCTTCCACTTTACCTCTTGAATCTATAAAATCTGAGAGAAATTTCTTCAAATTATTAAATATAAATCCGTCTCCTATCATATCTTAATTAACCTCACTTCAATTTTCAATCCTTTTTTTCTATTTCCCATATTAGTTTTATAGTTTTTTATCCATTATTTCACAATGATATTGTGAAATAAACTCTAATAATTACACATTCTATTTTATTATATAACGGAACTAGTATTGGTTGATCCCCTTTAGTTATTAATTATTTTGATATAAAGTGTATGGTATGTGAATTATTTTAATGTTCTATATGATTTGGGGTGTATTTGGATAAGGATGAGGTTTTTTTAGTTTTTGATTTTAGTATTTGTGTTTTTGAAAGTAATATAAATGTTAAATACAATGGTTTATTTGATATTTAGTACTCTTTGATTTTGAAAATTGGTTTACTTGATTTATACAATTATGGACACAAGGTTAATGTGTTTGAGTGGATTATAAATTATTTTTTAAGTTATAAAATATCACTTGTAGTCATGTTTGGGGATCTACACCAATTTTCAAAATTCAAGGGTTATGCATGCATTGTGAATCCCATTTTTTTAAAATAAAAAATAATGAATTAATTTCATAATTATAAATGGGTCACTTGAAATTATATTTTTATTTATCAAAAATAAAAATTAATTATTTTTCACAAAGAAGTATATAACTATTTTTATTTATTCTATTTTAATAATCACATGATTTATGGAATTGGGTAATGATATATATTAGTGAAATAGTATTTTTAATGTTAGTGATTTATTTAATATTATAAAATATGAATATTTCATACCTTGTTTATGTTAGATTCATTATATGTCCTTGAATAATTTTAAGTATAAAAAATCATGGCAATTTTTTGTTTTTTATGCATAATTCATTTATACTAGATGTTATTCTGGACTTGTTGTATAAATATTATTTGAAATACTTCATCACATTTGATTGTAATGTTTCTTACCTTGAGAACCATCCATGTCTTCTATAGTCACTGATATGTAATCCATTTGTATTTTCTCATGTTTTGTTAATCATTGATATATTTATATTATATGAAGTGAATTTTAAATTAAAAAATTCAATGGTGATATAGTGTTTAGATAAATTATATTATAGTATGGCCATTGTCATGTTTTTTAGAAAACCACTCCTTACCACCATAACACACTTGTATTACAACTAAATGATTTTTACATAATCTTGGTTAAGATTTTTCATCAGAGGTGAATGAGAGAACAAAATTTTATTGAATCTTTTATTTATAATATATGACCAAATTTATATGAATTGTGTTAAATATATTGATATATGGATCATTTGGTATTATATAATTCATTTTAAAATTCAATGAAATTTACTATTTTTTCCCTTTAAATTTCACTAAATTATGTTGGAAATAAATATTTTCATTTGACATATATGGTCTTATAATTTTGTAAAAGTGTTACTCACTAAATGGGATACAACTTTCAATTACGAAATATGATTTGGACCATGCTTTTTATTGGATTAAAAGGGAAATAAATTCAATGTTGTACTAGACACTCCATATTGGATAGAATTTTAGTATTGAGGACATACCATCTTCATTTGATATTGAATTTTGAGGAAATTTGTAAAAAAGATAGAGGACCCAATTTTGAACCAACCAACTTGCTGAATGGATAACTGATGCATGTTTCTTTGAGGAAAAATAGTTTTTTCAATTTGGGATAAAATATTTTATTGAATTTCACATTCACACTTAAAAAGTCTTGGACCCCTATCCTCCGCTCCAACATATACATGTTTTTTCATTTTGAGGGGTTTTATATGATTTTTGGAATTTTTTTGAAGATGATAAGTGGTCCAACACCAATTCTTAAATCATTTCACGAGGGGTGTCTCTTGAAGTAAAGATCCCTTCATTGAAGCCTTCTTCTTCTACATATTCACTTTATAATATTTTTGTTTTCATAATATACATTGTAGTTAATATTTTTTTCCATATATTTTAATCAATTTTATTATTTTTTAGTCATCCAATTTGGGATGTAAATTATTATTAGAAACATTATTGGGTAATACCCTTTCTATGACCTTTGTGAATGGAAATCTTTTCTTCAATGACTACACCACCTTTGGAATATTAGTTTTTCATAGTATAAAATCTACCTATATCCTAGTTTATTTATTTATTTTGAATAAATTAGATACTTTAATTCACACAATATGATTTATGAATTAATTTTTTAAAATAATAGAAACTACAAATGTAATTGAGTTATTTACACAATACGTGTTATGTTAAGAATTTTGTCAAATGTGATAGCACAATCTTAGTCAGGAAAACAAAACAGTGTGGGGTCAATATGTGTATATAAATTATATTACATAAACTTAGTTGATCCTCATATCTAGTATGGAAATGAACCCTAATTCACAATTGAACATGAGATATCCTTGAAACGATAAACAAAACATGGTTCTATGATTGCATGTTCTGATGCTAGCCTAGGGTTTAATTCATTTCATCTTTATGGTTAATTGAATTCTTATAAGGTTCATGGATTTTAAAATTAGGGAATACGAATTAATAGGATTTATATGTAAATAAAAATAGTTAATATACAATCTAATAGGTGGAGTTATATTTATTACTGCATTTAAAAATATTTTCTAAAAAATATTTTCATTGTGCTTTATCAACATAATTTCAAAAACAAAAAAAACAGTCTTCCATAATACATATTCAATAATTAAAAATATTAATCACCTTATTAATTTTATGTTTTTTGTTTATTATATTTTATTTTATTTCCAAAATATTAGTAATATATGTTTTAGTCAGTTATTCATTTGATAAATGAATTTAGTTATCCACTCTACTGAACTAAGGAAAGAAAAAACTACCCATCATTTTAGATTACCCAAAACAACACATTTCTTGGTGATCACATTTATGGAGAGTAATGTGCTTATTTTAACTATTTATAGGTATTCTATTTTTTTAAATTTTTTATTTCATTCTATTTCTCTCCTCTTTCTTCCTTCTTTCCATATTTTAATTTTTTTTCTTCTTTTTTTAGAGGATGAACTCGAACTTCATATCTGTTCATTATGATCTACTTATGTTCCTTAAATTTTTTACTTATTAATTACACTAACTAATATTTAGGGTGTCTAATATCTTTAACTTTATATTTAACATCGCCTAATGAATCAAATCGGTCAATCATAGTCTATAGTATGTTTTGACAATCATCTATTTATAAAATTCCTCCATTCTGGGATTAATGAAATCGGTAACACTTATCAATAAATCATAAAACAAAAACTTTTTTATGATGAAAAAAATATAACCATTCATGAATTAGATTCTCCATACATTAACTATGAACCAAATTTGATTTTAAATGAAAACATTGAATCGTACTTTGAACTAAAATTTAGATTAATTCACCTTCTTCACAAAATTTCATTGATTATCCTGTGAGGATCTAAACAAACAACTTAAAGATTTTAATATGATTTGATCAACACTGAAACCCTGAAACATATATGAATATAAAATAATACTAAGATAATTTTCATTATCATATGATGGAACTAAAAAGGATTTGATCTATTATTTATAACATGAAGAAATAATTTTTTAAAATGTTTTGAAAATTATATTACGGTATATATTTTTTCCATATTCATGGACCACATCTATTAAAAAATAAATTTCATGATCAAGAAAGAACAAGGGGAGTCTATGTATGAGTACTGGAAAAGATTCAAGAAGTTATGGTCAAGCTTCCCAAATCAATAAATAAATAACAAACTACTATTAAAATACTTTTATAAACGTCTCACACATATGGAGATAAGTATATAGGATTCTATATCATAATAGGCATGGGAGAAAAACAGTCATTTTTACATGTGATTTGATAGACAACGTAGTAGAATACTCCAAACAATTTGGTGATCGAGGAAAATGAGATGTTAGGGGAGTAAACAAGTTATGTTCTTATTCTATTGAAAATCATTTAATTGAAACTACGATAGAATAAGGGACCAATATTGTGAGATATTTTTTGTTGGCACAAAATACATCTCAAACGACAGTTGAAAGGACCTATGAAATTTTCAATAAAACATACCACCAAATGATTGTTTCCCAAATTACAAGAGGAATAGGATTGCACATCTGTATTACCCATGATACCATATCAGAAAAAACAATAACCTCATCCATAAAAAAAGTATGATTCATTTTTACCAACATAAAATTGGGGTTGAAGGACCACTCAGACTATAGTTATTACTCTGGAATACAACAAAGGCCCCATTTTTAACAAACATTCCATCTTCCACTTCTTTACAAATTGGATTTCCAATAACCTTGAGGATATCCGATAACCAAGAATAAAAAATTCAACAAAAGTAAATGAATTCACAACAAAAGTTATATTATAATTCTAATTACCTTCTGAATAACATTAATCTTAATCAGAATAGTGAGTTAAAGAGTAACAGTTAAGAGTTGAGGGAGTTAAAGAGGCAAATGAGCCAAATTACAACTACCATCCAAAAATAGGTTAGAATAAACTCCAGAAAACATCATTCACAACATTCTAAAAACCCTATGGGGAATGTAAGTATCATCACATGGAGATGTGGGAAGAAAATAAATGATACATCTATAGTTATCATTCCCCAAGGATTAACCTCAACCTCAATTAATCCCCATTCAAGATCAATTGATGAGCAGTCCAATGAGAAATAAAAAGGTAAAAAAGATCAATTAATTTCCTCTTAAAACCCTTCCATTTCCAAATATAGTTATAGAAACAATGAATACAGAGGAATACATGTCTAAAAAAATAGGTTCTGGATATATTCAAGCTCGTTCAGATAAACTTCCCTTTACATGAGGCAATTAGGAAAATTTAATGGTATGATAATTTTTTTAAAGATATATATAAAAACATAGGAGAGATAAAAGTAAATGAGTGGGTAAACCTTTATTGAAATATATAATCACACATCACACCATCCTTGTAAATTGGAACAAATTTCAAGGACCTTGGGACATTCACTATTCCATAAATAATATCTGAGCTTCTTTTCTATATTGGTTTCTGGGATTTGGGTGCCTCTATTAATGTCATGACTCACACTATTTTATTTTACTTGTAGTTCAGAATGGTACAGATGGCTAGGGTGGTGGGGAAACCATAGAATAGGGCCACAACATAAATGATAGGATTAATCATGGATTCCCTTTTTTTAATAAGGGACACGATACTTCTTATAGATTTCGATGTGTTAAAAATGGTAGATGATTAAGTAAGTACACATGCTACAATAATTCATGGAATACCCTTCCTAAAATATTCTAATAAATCCATAAATTTCCATGAGGGTACACTTTTTATGTAGTTTAGAGATTATAACATATAATTTATTATTTTATACTTAATGATGTATCCTTCATAGGATCAGTATGCTTTCGTCGTCTCCCATTCTAACCCATATTATAATGAATCTACAAATGTTTATTTTTCATCCTTTCCAAATCTGAATTATTCCATGCATAGAGAGAGCTTAAGTATTTTTTTCTAGTTTTATATTTCAAAATACATACACACATGTGTCTCATGATCAAGCCACATTCATTTATGATTCTGGGGTGTATTAATTTTTTGATTATGATCATGTAATTTCTGATTACGACATGGTTGTTGGTTTTTAGACATATTTGATACACTATTCATCGATATTGATGATGAAAATTTAGACTCAAACATTCATGGTGCACATATATTATTCCCAAATGATTTTCATCAATACAGAACCCACCCAATATAGGACTTAAACAATTGGCAGAAAATATAAAAAATGCATACCAATTGAATAAGGAAAAAGTTCTCGTAATAATTTCTAACAATATCCTTCCAGAAAATGAAAAAAAAACTTTTAAATATCTTAATGTATAATATTAGGTAAATTGGGTGGACCTTATCAAACAAACCAGGTATTACCCCCTCTATTTTCATACATAGTTTTACATAGGTGGACGGGGATAAACTGGGTAGATAGCCTTCAAATTAAACTTTATTCCAGAGTATTATATGTTTTAAAAAAAGGATGGATAGTTTCTTTAGGTAGGTATAATTTACCTCATTTATTCCTATTAGTGTGTCAATGATATCTTGGTAATACCCAAGAAAACCTGGTTAACTATAATGAAATGAAAATTATGGTTTAGTTCCAATGAGCATAAAAAATATATGGTGATTGTGGATATATTATTAGATATTGAATCAATCCACTAATAAGGTCCATTTCTTACGTCAATTCATTGACTATATGATCGATATATTTACAAGAATGACACATTATTACTTCTTGGATGGTTTATCTTCTATTTTCATGTTCCCATTAAATCTAAGAACCTAGAGAATATGAAATTCACAAACCCATTTAGTACATTTTATTATTAAAGGATGTCGTTTTAAATTTTTAATCCCTTGAGAACCTTGCATAGGTGCATCGTATTTATTTATTTTATTTACTTGAGATGTGCATAGAGGTATTTATGGATGATTTTAATATGTGTAGTTCCTCATTTGTTAATTGTCTCTCGGGTTGGATAATGTTTTCAATCACTACATTGGGAAACGTTTTCTAGTAAACATTGATAAATACCATTTCATGGTAGATAATAGAATCATCCATGTTCATGTAGTGTCACAACATGGAATTGTGGTCGATAAATCTATGGTAGATATTATTTCATACGTTATATAACATACATGTGTGTGTGAGGATTGATCTTTCTTTGGACATGATAGTTTTCATCGACACTTCACTAGAGATTTCAGTAAGATCATTCTATCCATTTGTCAATTTCTTCAATAAGATGTTGAATTATTATTTGATGATTTAGGTTGGGTATAATTTGATGTGCTAAATAATTTTCTGATCATACCCCAGATCATACAACCCTGATGGAGGGACCTTCCTTTGAGCTTTTGTGCGATTATTCAAACATCACAGTTGGGGTAGTCTTATCTCAGGGGGGTGGAATGGCAGTCCCATATAATTAATTACTATTTAAAAACATTCAATGTAACCCATGAAAATTAATCCATAAAAAAATTAGTTTATTTTTTTATATTTACTTAAAAAAAATTCCATTAATATTTATTAGTTTATAAAGTAGATTTTTTAATTTGCATGCATATCCAAGGTAACTCTTGAGATAATTAAAATGAATGGGTCAAATAACATGTTTCGGACCACGAGTAGGAGTACACACATATTAGAGGCTTACACCTTGGACTAGGTACCACTTTAGTACAATTTCCTTGAAGAGAATCAATATTTCACCCCAAGTATGCATCCTTGGTACCACATTTAGTTAAACAATTTTTTCCTACGGAATTCCTACAAATTTAATAAAATATCTGATCCAAAAATAAAGTTGTTGGTCTCAGTTTTATGTGTGAGATGATTACACCCTCTTTCTCAAATATAGTGTCCATGTCATTTGAGGATGTGTTCCCAATCATGAGTTTGAGTCTGTTTTCCATTTTTGTCATATAATTTCATATGTTGGAAACATTGGACCCCAATAGACAACTATGAATGTCATAGAATCTTGATTATATTGACCTATATTTTTCCATGATGCTCATCTATTTTATACATCATTATAACATTTCTAAAACACTGGAAACATTTACAGGAGACATAAAATGCCCCAACAACCCATATTATTTTAAGATATTTTTATGTTTTTGGAATTTATTTTATGGGTAATTTTCCAATATCATTTGGTTTTGTTTAATTTTTTTTACAGTTTATTATCTTCGAGAATTGGTGGAGGGTAAGGCCACTAAGACTAACAATTCTCATTTTGTAGTTTATTTTTTCAATAATCAGATTCTATAGTATTTTAGAGCACTAATGGTTGTCAACAGTGACTAGGGGACACACATTTTTAGTTGAAATTCTTATGTATGGGGTGACATAAAAAACATCTACTCCATAACACCCACAAAAAATTTTCAAGGAAAAGGTTAACATTTAATTTGAAATGAATATTGGAGAAAACAGTGCAGCCAAATATAAAGGATTAGATCAAACACCCGAATGATGCCCTTTGTGATTAGAGGATGTGATACAAAAATCTATGTTTAATGTCCCCTATCAAATCTCTTTTGGTAAATAATTTCATATTCCCCTAGATTTTGAGATTCAAGAATTTTTAGCTATAGAGCAATGCAATGTAAATTTATCCCAAGTAGGAGAAAAAAAGAAACTATACGTTCAAGAGATTTAGGAGATTAAATTGGAATCTTATGTGAAGTCAAGGCTCTATAAGGAATAATAAAAATCATATGATGATATTGTGATCCCAAAAGGGAGTTTCATGTAATAGATAAATTCCTTCTCTATAGTTTATGATTTTATTTGATGATTTTTAGGTTATATTCTAGATAGTTAAGACCTTATGTTGTATCAACTGTTTTTCCTTATGGTGTATTGTAGATCACACAATATGAAACACGAATGAGCATTAATATTAATGGGAAAAATTTGAACCAATATATTGTGTGACTTTTGACCCATGTAGCTGATTTCATCACACTACATGACCCCATAATCACTTAAGAATATCATGATGGCCCTAAAACATTCACATTTATATTATTTTTACTATTTAAAATTATATATTTCATGTTCACATATCATATCATCAATTTAAATTTATTACAATGAAATATTTTAATTATGGGGGAGGGGATAATGTTTTGGGGTAGCTTCTTTAGGTTTTCTATTTTTATGTTATTGTTTGTCTTGATTAAATTAAAAAAACATCAAATAAATGGTTTTAGAATAAATTAGTAGCATGATAACCATGAGAATTATTTCATCAAAAAGGGTTAATTATTATAAAAATTGAAATTGTTGATGATATGATTAGTTATTTATTTATAAATCCTTTTATATTTTGACCCCATTATTTTTTATATCTATTCATGTTAAATTATTTCATTTATTTCTCCACAAAAAGTTTCATGCAACCATGAAATGTGAAATTTTTCGTACTCAATTGAATGTATAGACATGTTAGGTAGAAAAATTCCATCTTATTTCAATGGAATTTTTATACTTTCGTTTCTCTTCTAATCACATTGCTTACTGTACAAAATTGACATATGTTATTATACCAGATATACGATAGTTTCACACCATAAAATAATGAAAAATAAAAAAATATAGAATATATATATATATATATTATCATAATAAATAGGGTATTGATGAAATGTACACACATGGGTATATCTTGGTCTGGAGCATAAAGTTTGAATTTCAGGAATGCTTAAATGAGTAGGTCTTAAAATTTAATTGTGAAGGAATGTATAAAAAACTCGATGGAATTAAAATATTTATGAATAATTGTTTTACATGAATCAAATATACATAATAAGGGTGGGTATATGAACTTGAAATGGTTGGAACACAAACACATGGTGAATTAGTTTCATAGTTGGCCCCTGAAATATTTCACTATGATTAGTTTCATTAATCTCACTATAATTTTTATTGAAATTTTTTTGAGGTAATGAATTTAAAATTCATTAATATTGTCTATTTATGGGATTATTATTATGTATAAATTGATAGTGGAATTTGAACATCCATATCTTGTCACAATTTTTTGGAATACATAACAAGTGACATTTCTTAATAGTGAAAAGGGTATGTGGGGGGAAGATGATAAATGTTTTTTGAATATTTAATTGATAATAAATTATATTATTCCCTCATATTTTTTCAAATATATGTTTATTTATATAATATCTTTTATTAGATCATTTATTTGAAAATAATATGACAAGTCCAATTATTTCCTCCATAAATATCAATGTAGTATTTATAGCTTAAATATTTTTTTCTGACATAGTTAAATATAAAACAGTTTTTAAAATGTTCCCCACTAAATTGGATAAAAAATTAAATCAGGAAATTTGAGATGGACCATGCAATTGAATGGATTAAGTGGTCTATAATTACAATTATTGAATGGACTCTCTTGATTGAATATAACTTCATTATTTGGATGATATATTTTTTATCCTTGTATGGATTTTTGAAAAAAATTTATAGGATCTAGGTTAGCCAATTTTTTATAAATTTATCCTTCTATAATGATATATAGTTGAGGATTTTTTTAGCTTAATCCATCAGTGCAATTTGGATTAAATTATTTGGCCAAAGTTTTCATTCACACTAGAACGGTCTAAAAACAGTGGCCTCTATTCCCCTCTAAAAATGTATTTTTATCCTTTTTAGGGAGTTAAAAGTGAATTATAACATTAATATAATTAGATAAGTGGTTTTAATTCAAATATACAATCATTTTAATAGTTTTATCTCATTATTCAAGTAACTCTTCATTGAATCTATCTATTTTTTCTTCATTAGATTGTAATGTTTCTATTTTAACAATAAAAATCATAGTTTCTATAATTATTGTTCTGATTTATTCAATTTTATTCTACTATAAAAATAATATTTGGTATAGATATATTTATTATAAATTTAATTTTGTTATTTATTTTCTATGACCATTGTGAATGGAAAACATTTCTACGGCAACTACACCGCTCATGGAATAATATTATTTCATAGTAATCAATCCACCTATAATATTTTTTATATATTTATTTTGAATCATGGAGATAATTTAATTCAGATAATATTATTAATAATTTGTGTTTTCAAATTATAATAAACTATTAATCAATTGAACAACAAACACAAAATATGTGAGGTAAATAATTTTGTGAATTCTCAGATATCGGTTTTAATTGGTAAAACCGAACAATAAATGATCAATTTTTAGAGTTCAAATATAATCAATAAACTCAATCCATCATCAATTAAATTATTTATTTAATCCCTATTTCACCAGATAACATTATCTAAAATTTTAATGGAAATCAAATATGTGTTTTATTATTTCATGTTCAAAATCTAGCATTGGGTTTAATCCATTTAATCTTTTTGAATATGTTAATTAATATTAGGATTAGGGGTTAAAAAATTTGGGGTTTACAATTAAGTTAATTTTAATTTAAATTAGAATTATTCATAAGTTAGTTAATAGCTATATTTAGATCGATTATACCATTAAATTTTTTGAAAAATAATCTTATTTTTTTTAAATATAAATTCAAAATAAAAAACAAAGACTTACAGTATTAATTCAGAATACATATTCATGATTTATAAACATTAATAACCCAAAAATTTTAATTATTGTGTTTAGTTTATTTTATTTCATAAATAAATTTAATATTTTGTTTTAATTAATTACTCATTTGAGAAATGACCTTGGTCATCAAGTCTACTTCACATAATAAGTAAAAATTACATATCATTTGATAACACTCATGGCAGTGCCTTTCAATTATGTAACAATAATATCGGTTTAGGTGGTATTTAGATTCGGAATTCATAAACTTATTGGGTACTTTTAATGGGGTTTTTCCAATAAAAAATAAATTTTTTAGAAATTATACACTATTTCTTTTAATAAATTATTAAATTTATTTTTGATTCTGAAATATACCTTTAACTTGTTACACATTTATATAAAATTCTGTATTATCTATTTTTTATTTCTCACTATGGTTAAACAATTCAAATATTTCAAAATAAATATTTTTTATTTTTTCAATGGTAATTGTTTTATGTGTAAAAAATTAATCTAAAATATATCATTTTCATAAAATAGGTGTTTTCAAAAACGAATGTGAAAAAAAAACATATGAAAAGTTATTTTGAAAAAATATTATACCTTTGATTTAACCTAGATATTTTTTTTCAAAATCCTTTCCTTTTTTTGTTCATAATTAGTTAGATATGGTATATTATTATATCTTACTTGTTTTTTTAATAATCATTAAAATTAATTAATGTTGTCAGTATGTTTTAAAAGAGGTTTTATTTGACTTGATATTAGTTTATTAGTTACTACCATATTACAATAATTCAAAAGTTTACAAATTCCATAAATTTAGATCATTGATAACATTGATAAAAAATATTCCAAATGATTTATGGTTATCTAAATATGAGTATGCAGCTTCATTATTGTATCAAACGTATTGGTTGTTATAACTATTAAAATTACATTAGAATTGAAATCATTTTAATATATTTTGAGTGTTATTTAATGGGAATATTTTTATTCATTATAATATAATCATTTAAAACATATGTGGAGAATTATGAATTATATGGTATCATAATAACTTAACATTTCTATACCCCTTCCTCTATTCATGATGGGATGATCCCTCTAGTTCCAAAATCTAGTATACACCTTCCCCATTACATGAGATGGGGGGTTTCCCCTTGAAATCATGTAGTTTCTAGGATTATTGGTTTCATGTAAAATAACTTTATTATATATATATATATATATATATATTTGAATATACAATTTCAGGAAAAAAACATGTGTATTCATATTTTTGGATATATTTTTGGGCCCTAAGTAGTGTGTATTTTTTACCACATGATGCATGGACACCATATTAGACATGGCTCTTTACTTGTTCTTGTTTCTGAATGGTTGGATGATGGTTAATTGACAAATGGATTTTATGGCTAACTATATGTTGATATAAGTTCGTTTGATCAGTCTCTATGTGTCTTTATTTATGGAATCCATTTTAAAGATTATAATTATTGTTATATCACTTATCCTATTTAGCTAGGTTTTCTATAACTACCTGTACATTATAGTAACTGTGTAGGTACATTTTATGTGGAGTTTGTTACCGACTATAAACAAAAATAAATTATATTATCTATATTATTTTCTTATTAAGATATTATCATTTATCTAATTTATTCATCTTTTGGATTTCATGTATATATTTGGGTATTTTTAGTTCCTTGGGGGAAAGAAAGTTTAAAATGTTGACATTGATAAACATAGGTAAATAGTTCCGTAAGAATAAACTCAATCCATTGATGATTGACACCAACCCCTTATTATTGAAGAAAACAATTGACGCAAGTATTTACCTAATTATAGTTTTATTATAGTATTATGATAAGTGTCTTAACAAGTGATATCAGGGTAAGGTTAGTATTTGAAGGTATTTTGATATTTATTAATTGTTTTTAGGAATAATGTGTTTTCATATGTATCCCATAAACAAGCGTTATCAAATTCATTATGATGTAAGGTCGAGTTAATAAGGGATATATGTGTATTTAGTAGACACTACAGGATTGAGTGAAGATTGTGTTAAATATCTTAGTTAAGAAATGGTTTAATTCGATTAGTGTATAATTTTATTTATAGAGACACTTTCTGGGACTATTCATTCATCACAAAGTCTAGTGTCACAATATAACTCATATTATATATTTTATAAATTTTATAAATGAGTGGACATTAATTATATAATGGTTTCAAATATAGTAAAAAAAATTCTTACACGCCTTATTAGTTACTATCTAATTAATTAAAGTCATCCACATATAATTTATGCTGATATTGATTGTATAATCTTTATGATTTATTTTTTTTATTTTTTTAACAAATAATGTGCTTGTTATTTTTTCTATTATATTATGTTTTTTATCGAGTCATATTTTATTATATCCTTACTATATATTTTAAAACTAATTATTATATATATTTTATTTATGTTATGCACTCCTTATATAATGTGAGTTATATAATGGAGAAACTGTTATTTTACCTATGAATTACACCTATTACATATTAGATAGTGTATCATTAAAATTATTATTATTTATATTTATATACATTATATCTTATTTATACTTAATACAATGTTTCCATTAGTTGGAATTCATTATTTTAGAGATTTCATAACAATTTAGTTTCTTATTATCAATATGGTATTAAAATTATTTATAAATATATTTCTTTAGATTGTACCTAGTGTATCCTTTTTTTGTTTTAAATTAAATGTTTATGTTTATTGAAAAATAATAAAAAATGGTTTTAAGGCATTATGCTTAAATAGGGAATGGTTTTTGAAATGCAATAGCTACTTAAGAAATGAATATATATTTTAAATTTATTTTGTGTTAGTGATTTCTTAAATTTTATTTTTCTTAGTGATCGTATTTAGAAAGTAAATTTTAAACTGAAACTGAATTACTATTCAAAATTAGTGAATTAATGTACTATAAAATAGATTAAATTGCTGCATTTTTTTAATGAATAGAAAATTAGTTGAAATTAATTTATATTATTGTCTGAGGTTTTGGAATGTTGTTATTAATTCATTATATTTCAAGGATAATAAATTAATTTTATTCAATTTAATGTATTAATTAGTAACATATTAATGATTTTAGGAATTAAAGGATTCTATTGTTGGATAATATAAATATTTATTGAAATATATGAAATTTTAAAGTTAATTTCTTTCAAAAATTTATTACATAAAATAATCATCATGTTACAGATAATACTAAGAATTATATTTTGATGTAAAAGGTCAAGAGAAACATAAGTAGGGAAGAAATCAAGTATAGTTTTAAAAGTATAGAAAAATTCACTTTGACAAATGGAATCTATTTTTTTATTCCTATAATCATCTAAGAGATAATTAATATTTTTTATATCATATATAATGAATATTCTTTGGTATATAAATAATTTTACATGATACATGAGGATCATTTATTTTTTATTTATATAAAAGGAGATAAGTTATATATATTACATAAAAAGTACATTATAATTGCTTGAACTATGTAAAATTTATGCATACACCTATAAGTATTTTCTACTCATATAAAATATTCAATTTGAAATACATATGAATAACTCAAAGTTATAGAGGGATACATAAATTTTTTTGGATTTCTATTATGGTTTTAAACATTATGAAATTGAGTTGTGACCAATAATACAATGTCACATTAGTTTTTTAAGGATAAATATATATCCACTATATCTATGGGAATAATGGGATATTTAATGTCACTCCTATTTTTAAACAAGGATAATAAAACTTCACAAGAGAATAAATACTCAAAAATAGATATTACCCTATTATTATAATATTGTAATATTGATACTGTGTAGTTTAAGGGAGAAAATATAAGATCATTGTATTTAAATACATTAATATAAATTGTAAAGAATGATTCTCAAAAATCATGTGTCATCCACTACTGAAAATGGAACATTCAAAAATATATTTTTATAGAATCAAAAATCTCAGTAAAAATTTTCAAAATCCACATAGGTGATATCTAACAATACTTGATACATATAGAATCATTGATGAAAATAATGATGTAATGGAGAATATATTTAATTATATTTAGTCTATGATGATGGAGATTTTAGTTACTAGATTATTCATTATATATTTTTCTACTCTGTTCAATATTTTTTTGTTGATGTATCCTTTTTTATGAATTATGAAAACCTTTTTTGTTATTTAGATAGTGGGTATGAGAAATTATTGTTCATGATTGAGTATAATTATCAATAAAAAATTATTACTCTATTGATTGATCATGATTTATAGTATTGGGATATTTAATTATATAAAATTGTTTTCGATTTATATTTTTATAAACTATTTTGGTTTTTGATTTATAAATTATTTCATCCCTCCAATCAATATTTACTATATATGATGGAATGTAAATGGTTTCATAGGGAAGTATCAATTTGTTTATGATACGTGTTTGGAAGGATATAGATCAAGTTGGATTTCAAAAGTGAACCTTCGAAAAATTTGTAGTCTACTGAGTAATTTGATGGGATCTCATTGTTTATATATTATGGAAATGGACTGATATCTTCCCATAAAAATAGAAAGGGAAATCAATCAAAAGGAATCATTTCATATTTGAATCTCACATTCACCTTCAACCCATGGTTTTACTTAAGTGATGGTGGATTCCCACAATGATCAAGTAAAATGAAAAAGTACTAATCATTTTAGGTGAAAATTGAATAATTAATCATAATCAAACCCCTAAACGAATCACTAAATCCATTTCAATATGACCAAATCGATTTCAAACTACTCTATGTATTCTAAAATAAAATGAAAATCCAAACCAACAATTAAAAAATTTGAAAATAATGATCATTCACACCTCCATGGAAATATCCATTATTATTCAATACAATATTATATTTTAACCAAAAATTATTAATATCTTTTTGAACACCATTGGATGTTGTGTCCAAATCATTGCATTAGTTTTGGGGAGGTGGTGTAAAATACATAACACATGACTGAATATTTTTTATGATAAAATATTATAGTTACCATCTTGTAATGTACCACAATATAGATCACTCTATAGTAACCAAAAATTGGTCTTATATGGAATCAAGTGTGCCTCCTTGTATTATAGAGGTTACGGACTTGGCACAAGGGTCATCAGACTTACCTTTTGGAGGATATATCTTCTTATTAGAGTGGTAATTTTAGGTGAAATGAAAAAAAATAAAATGTATACAACCTAATAAAAATTATAATAATAAGAAATTTCATGTAAAGTAATATCAACTTCACACTCTATAACAAAATTATAATCATACAAATTTCTGGAATGTAAAATATATAACAAAACCCGTATGGATAGATCATATACATCAGTGAACCATTAGAACAAAATAATATCACTATAATACTATAAAAAATGTCTCAGGTCTTAGACCAGTCTCTATGTCCCATAATCCATCCTATCTTTCATAACAACAAATCTATCATGAGGTATTTCCCTTTTCCTACCCTAAAAACATTAATTCTACAAAGGTACCGATTGATAGTCTGAGTAAGGTGTTAGTATGACTTAATAGGCTACCCCAAAGAGTGTCGACAAACATTTACAACCTGAGTATGTGTATGTAGAAGTTATGAATATTTACATATAACTAATGTGAAAAATAAAAAATTACAACATAATTAGTACTTGGGGTCCATATTGACACTTAGGATTGACCATACTAGCTTAGTCCAATGTTAGATGTATCAAAACAATATTAGTCAATCTGGGAAATATACTCATCCAAAAACATGAATATAACCTTGGAAAATATACCCAAACTGGAACCTAAGACTCCACCTAGAAAAAAAACCATCTCTATAACCATAGAACAACAACCCAAGAAAAACACCATCTTAATAACAATGAGAGTTTCATAATAGATAAACACCATTTGGAGAGCAAGAGGAGAACAAAAACTGATAATCATTTAAAATTTCATTATGGTGTTATCATTTATTCTAAAGAACCAATCCCCCTAACATCAATACATCTTTAATATAATATCAATAACATCAATAACATAATTAACATTACACAATTTCCATCATTTCCCATTTCAAAATCATTACTTATCTCTTTGTAATCATCACTTCAAATTTCATCCCAAAAAAATGTTCAGTACATAAATTATTCCACATAGGAGGCTAAATAAATTATAAACCCTCCTATAAAGTTACGTTTCATATTGCGGTCATTTTCATCATAAGGGGATATTGGAAAATTTAGGTTGGCATAACCACACAACAAGAACCCTTAAAAAGGAATGAGGACTAATGGAGTTGTATAAGGACCTTCTAACATAGAATCATGGATTCCTACTCATTGAAGGTCAATCATTAATTCGGGATCAAATTTTGGGAAACTAAAAAGAGGTCAAAAATAAAAATATAGGTCATAAACATCATGAGACTTCTTGATATTGAAATTTTATTACCCCTAGTTTTTGGTATGTAACCCTTTATTTATTCTTTTCATGTTTATTAATTATAAAGTAGATGGTAAATAGAGATGGTGATCTTTCAATGTTTATTTGGGGCTAAATGAGAAGTGCTCGGGTGGCACAAAATTTATCTAAACTGTGTGGAATCTAAGGAGAAACCATGCAGAGTTGTAAATATTGGGAAGTATCATCAACATGGTGTGCACACAGTTAGGGAGACCATGTAAGGAGGAATTGTGAGTGTCTACCTAGGAATTAGCTAACACACAGTTAGAAAACAGTTTCTCTAACAATGTTACTAAACCATGCATAGGGTTAAAGTGAGATCCAAAATAATTAGATCTCACATGTTTTTTACTCTATATAATTTTTTTACTCCTATGATGCCCTAAATCGGGATTATTCTCCGTTGAATGTTTTTGAACCTACCCTATGTGAATTTCAATCAATCTAGAGTGTTTCCTAGGAATTTAGAAGCATGGTTCCTATGGTATGTTGTCATTCTTCTTTGTTTTTATCATGTTTTCTTAGATTTATGTAGATATAATTATCATATCCTCTCAGTTTCTCAGATCTATGCTCGTTAATGATATATTTATGATTTTGAATGAAAAATATGTTGAGATTTAGTCTTTTTGTCTATAGGATAAGAGATCTAAGGTATTTTTAGTGAATTTTTACCCGGTTTCTTTAGCATTCTTATTCCATTTTCTTTTTTCACTAAAACCATCATGTTAGTTAGCTTCACTCTCGACTCCTCTTAGTGGAACATATTGACATGCTTTGAAATTAGATATATTATGTTTAATTGATTTGTAATTGGTTGTTTATAAATCGATGGAACCCCTCTTTAGTGAGGGTTTGGTAAATTTTGGACATCTAGAAAATTGGTTTCCATGAATAAATTTCTTTAATTTCATATTTTAAAATGATGATTTCAAAGTTGGGATTTTTCTAGAACTGTTGTAATTGGATTTTATTAAAGTGTTTTCAATAAAAGGAATGGTTTTATTGAAATTAAATGGTTAATTGGAATTATTTTGTTTAATTGATTTCAATAAAAGAATGGTTTTATTGAAATGGTTTGAATTACTTTATTTGAATGGTTATTGCATAAATGGGTTGTGTGAGTTCATCTTTGACATACCCCTGGATCTGTTATGTGTACCATTGGGGTACAAGCTACATGACCCTGGATCAGAGGTGTGTGTTAATAGGATACATGTTTTATAATGACACGACCTTAAACATTACATAATATTGAAATAAATGAATAATTCACATTGAGGATCTTTTTAGCTTTAGAGTTTTAGAGAATTAGGAATTAACTATTACATCTCAAAAGATTAAAAAGTAGACACTTCTACACAGTTTCTATTTTTTCATAAAATAAAAAATCTTAAAAAATAGTCATCTCTAGTTCCATGTTTAAGATAGAATAACTTTTCCTTGACCCCATCCTTGACCCTATTTAACATTATGTCCTGTCAAAAACATTTCAAAAACATGGGATGGCCATAAAAAGCTCAGTAAGGGATACACAAAGAAGGAAAATTGTTAGTTTTTCAAAACAACAAGTAATACATGAATACTTTTACATAAGTGGTACTTTTCACCTTTATGAAGTCGTAAATACTCTTCACTGAATAAAAGATCACAACGTAATCTTTTGTAATCAAAAGGGTACCATAAAACCCATATAACGAACACATAACATATAATGGTATCTTGGAAGATAAATATACTTAAATGGAATAACCATACAGTCGACTTCCACACATAGCACTAAATAGAATATCCATATGACCAACTTCTATACCAAATGCATTGGATGTTATAATGTAACCACACTTCTTGGTTTTCATGGCACCACCCATCATTTGGTTTATCACGTAACCACCCGTCAAATGTCCAAGTACCATTATAAAATCATAACACATAAAACAAATATAAAGGAAAGAAATCATTTCCATATTTCAATCAAAATATATCACATAAATATAGTGACATAACAAATACAATATCAAAACCATTTTCAATACGAAAATACATAAAAGAATATATGGTATTTATTTTCCTTAAAACATTACGGCTTGTTGAGGAATCCAAAGAACAAATAATACTTGTTGTAGCGGAAAGGTCATCGTTACCACTTACGTTAAAGGAAACATTCCTTTTATTAGTTTAGTAAAAATCTGTTTATAAAAGGATTCCATTTGAAAACCAATGGGTGTTTATATTAAATATAAAAGAAAGTTTTTTATTAAAACAAAATCCGCCTCAATGAAAGGAGATTAAGACGAAGTCCCTTACCTAGTGTCTGACTTTACTGGATCATTCTTTAATCTCTTGTATAATAAAATAAAGTTTATTTAAACTTGATTATGTACCTTTTTCAAATTTATTATTCCATTTATATCACTTATTACCATATTATAAACATTATGTAATCATTTAAGTTAATAACATTCATTTTGTTGATATTTGGTACTTGAGTCAAAAATGAACACCTTATATTTACAAGTTGTCCATGTGCTCAATAGTCCATTATATCCAGAATGAAAATCATTATTTAGATATCATATATATCCAGTATATATATATATATTTATTTATAACAATAAATATCATTTGGATGTAAGAAAATAAGTGCACCATTCATGGAGACGGTAAGCTGTACGTACGCATGAATGCTACTTTCATTTATATTTATTGTTTTAATGGAATTAAAACATAATGATACATAGGAATATTATAATTATAGTATAATATCATATATAATATCATTAAATCCATACTTTATACCTCCCACATATGGAATTAACTATTCATTTCACTTTGAGGAGGCGATAGTTTGTGCTTCCTCAAATGAAATTATCGCGTTTATCTCTAATGGAAACCATAAAGTTAAACTATAAAAGAAAAATACAGAAGCATGAAGAAGTCATAAACATAATATATATCATATATAAATATTGTGTCATCTAAATGGCCACCATGATAAGCGTTAGGAGATAATCGAACAATCATCGTCACGTGAGGCGTTAGTTTGACATCCACAGAAACAGTATGTTCTTC
Organism: Viscum album; assembly: GCA_963277665.1. Lineage (NCBI taxonomy): Eukaryota > Viridiplantae > Streptophyta > Magnoliopsida > Santalales > Viscaceae > Viscum > Viscum album. Next base: position 310,357,211 of record OY728158.1, read on the forward strand.
ACCCATTAGATGGATGTGTGTGTAAGTGTAGTTCTATTGATTCTAATAAAAACATCCTAGTATATTGAGGATACCAGTGTTGTTATAAAATAAAGGAATAAAAAGAGTTTAGGGTTTGGAGATGTAAAATGAAAGAAAATAAGTTAAGAGAAATCGTTACATTTAATTTGGGTAACTTCATTTGGTTTGAACCAAAAGTACTTATTGAAGTTCCTTATGACTAAGGTTAGGCTTCTAAGAGGAGGAGATGGATTTATGGGGCTTAATTGTTCTATTTTTGGATGATCCTAAAGTCTTGAGATGTGTGAGGAATTGGATATAAATGGTCTCTTTTTATAAGGGGGGAGGGGCTCTTTAGGAAAGTGTGAAAATATTATATTATTATATAATGATATTCGGTGTCTAAAGGTCCAAAAAAACATTAAATTAGAATATAAGATGACTAATGGTCGAAATAATATCATCCAATAGGAATTGGACAGGTTTTGGAAAATATTCTAATCGTTATAATCTTATTTATTTAAATCATTTATTAATGAGGTAAATACTGCATCATTAATTGTGTCATAAATAATTTAATTTATTTGATGTCTAAAAATTATAAAAAAATATAATTCTGTATGAAATATTTTTAGCTTTCCAATTAATATTTATAGTCAAAAATATTACTTATATAACACCATATAAAAATTAATTTACTAAATGATTTTTGTTTATGTCATTTTTGCCTTTACATTAAATTAATTAATCTTAAGTGTCATTATCCTTCATAAGTGGCTCCATGGGGTCCCAAAACAGACCCAAGGATTTCCATGGTCGGCCATTACTCATCCAATAAGGTTTGGACAACTGTTAAGGTAATTTTGAATTATTATAATATTCTTTTTACCTAAAATTACCCTATATACCTTTAACCACAGTAAATAAAAGTCAAAAGTTACAATTCATAAAAATATATTTACATCATTAAACCAAATTTTACATACTAATAACAAACATGTATGTCAGATTTTCAAAATTCAATTCACAGAAGTGGTAAAATTACATTTAAATGAAAAAGTCAGTTTTTTTAACTACTACTAAATGGTTTCACTATTCATCAAAAATTGAAGTTTTTCAGCAAAATACAAAAAAATCAGCCTAAGCTATATTTGATATTCTGAATTAAAAAATGATGTCTATTTTTCTAAATTCAAAACATAGAACTGGTTTTTATTAATTTAAAATTAATTCTCGTTGTTAAAACAAATAGCGTGTTTTTAAGAAACAATAACTATCAAAATATTGACACTTGTTTATGTCCACTTTCAAAGTGAAATTAATTCCAATGACCAAAATTGGATTAAATGGTAAAAATATATTCTAATTACACTTTAAACCCAATTAAAAAGATAATCTAACCATATAAATAAATTAGATTAAAACGCAGTTTTGAATTAAAAAACAATATTTTTCACTATTCATTAAAATATGAACTTTTTTGGAGAAATTACAACAATTTGCACAAAGAAAATTTTGATTTCCCCATTCTAAATAAGGATTGTATTTGGTCATATAGAATTTATTAAAGTTACCAAAACTATATTTTAATAGGGTTCTCCATTAAAAGTTGGTAAATCAACCTTTTAATGTAAATTATGATTAAAATAAGATTCATTCACATTTTAAGCCTCTAACTTTTATTGGGATAAATGTAAATACATTTAACAAATATGTATCATCATATTGTAATTAGTTTCGTTCATTCCAGCCAATACAATAGCTAAGAGTTAACTACCATTTAAAATAATAATATTAAATTATTAGTGGGCAACGTAAGATTTCAAAGAAAACATTTTTTGCGTATCGGGTACGCTATCGAACATTAAAACCCCTTTCATGTAAAATTAATATTTAATTCACAAATATTAATAAATATGAAATATGTATTATTCGTTTTTTACCTGGGATGTTACATCCTTTCCCCTTTTGGGAATTGCGTCCTCGCAATTTTACTTATCAAAATAAGTGGGGCTATTTATCCCTCAGACCATTTTCAGATTCCCACATTGCCTCCTCAACCATATGATTTATCCCCAAAACCTTTACCTGGTGAGTTACCTTATTCCGCAACACATGCTCTCTACAGTCAAGAATCTGTACTGGTTGTTCTTCATAAGAGATATTCTCTTCCAACTGAACTATTTCTGGGCTCAAAACATGAGATGGATCTGGCATATACTTTCTCCACATAAAAACATGAAAAAAATTGTGTACCTGGGATTAACTTGGAGGTAAAGAATCTCTGTATTCCACTGATCCAACTTTCTCCAGGATTTCATAAGGTCCAATGAACCTCAGACTCAACTTTCCCTTCATACAAAAACACATGACACATTTCCATGGAGAAACATTGAGAAAGACATGGTCACCTACCGCAAAAGAAAGATCATTCCTCTTGTTATCTTCAAAACTTTTTTGTTTTCTCTGAGTTGTTCTCATGTGCTTCTGAATCAACAGAACTTTCTCTGTCATCTCTTCTACCAATTTTTCTCCCATCAGCTTTCTTTTACCTACTTCATCCCAAAAAGCTGGAGTTCAACAATTCTTTCCATATAATTGTAAAGACCCGTAAAATTCAAGGGAATTTTTTTCTTAATTTTCTTTAGAATTTTACAAGAGCGCGGTTTCAGACGGCACCTGATTCCGAGGCCCGGAGTGCCCGGAATTAATTTCCGAAGTTTGGATCGGGTACGTTCAGTGAACGAACGAGCGGGAAATTCCTAACTTTTGATCCGGTGCTCGGAATTGAAATCTGAGGGCACCGATGAACTCGCAGCGCCGATATTCGCTTAAAGAGACCTTTTCGGGAGTTGCGTTTGTTGCGGGTTGAATGTTAGTTTTGGGGTTTTTAGTTTGAGTTAAATAAAATTTGTATAGAACAAATTTTATTATAACTTGTTAAAACCTATCAAAGGAGGTTGGAAGTGGGACCCACACCCACTTAACCTCCCTTGGGAGGATTAAGTGTGGTGGGGCCCACACGAACCCCTAATCCTTTCAAATTCTCTCAACTTACTTAACCCCTAATTAAATGACTTGTGTTACTTTTAATTATGGGAGTTAAACCTTTTGAATTTCAAAACTTTTGAAATTCTTATGTGTTATGTGATAATAAAATAAGATGTTGTCTTATTTTATTTTGGGGTTTTTGTTTGTCTTCTTGAGAGGTGGAGAGCTCTTCTTCATCTTCAAACTCTGACGAGGAACTCGAAGAACGTTCATCTTGACGAAGAACGTTCAAGCTCCGACGAAGAACGCCGCACCTCCATTCTTCGTTTACCGTGTCAACGAAAGGGGACGCCACTTCTTCCTCGGACAACCTTCGTCGGCGTACAAGTTTCGCCAACGACGTGTCTCTTCGAACGCATCCCTTCGTCATCGGATTTGACGAACGGCTACCGCGACGCCCGACCTCCGCGACGTCGTCTTCCGCGGAACGTTCACAATCTTCGAACCTTATACCCGAGGTAGGGGTTGTTGAATATTGTTAATTCATTCCATTTCTTGCTCGTGGATCGCATGTCTACGTGAGGCTTTTGAATATTTTATATAAGTGTTATTGTTAACGCGAGGGGGGTCGGACCGCACGAACACGGCCGAACCCCCCCCCCCCCCTCCATCGTTCTTGTTTATTCTTGCGGTTGGAAGCAAGTGGCGTGGTGCCGTCGCACCACGCGGATGATCGTACTTTCATTTTACGCGGCGCCGTCGCGCCACGCCGAGGTAGAATCTTCAAGAACGCGACGCTGTCGCGCCGCGTTGAAAGGAATCAAGGTACGGCGAAAGGGGCGCGGTGCCGTCGCACCGCGGCCGGTTCCGGGCCGCGGCGGAACGAGGAGACCGCGGCCGGTTCCGGGCCGCGGCGGAAGAGAAGACCGGCGGCCGGGCCGCCGGCGTCGGAAGCCGAAGGGGGGGGACCGGAATTTCCGGTCCCGTTTGAGAAAACCGGCCGACCAGCTGGCCGGCCGGATGTCTTAAAAACCGGGGGAATTAATCCCCTGGCCAACCCATAAAAAAACCCCCCTCTTTAAGAGGGGTGCGGTTTGTTTTAAAGCCGGCGCGACACGTGCCGCGCCGCCAGGGGGGAAAATGGGGGAGGGCGGGGGTCTCACCCGCGCGCCGCCGCGCCGCCCCAGCGCGCCGCCGCGCCGCCCCAGCGCGCCGCCGCGCCGCCCCAGCGCGCCGTCGCGCCGCCTCCGCGCGCCGCCGCGCCACCGCGCCGCCCCAGGGGGGGGGGGGGGGTCGGGCCGGGTCGGCCCGGACCCGGACCCCCCCGTTTCGAACCAGAATCGGTTTTTGTGCCATATCTTGAGCCTCGGACCTCCGAATGACGAACCGTCTGCGGCAACGCGATCCTTGGATCGAGACGGTCGTTTCGGTATATTTCACTCAAGGTTTCGGATTACTTTGAGTTCGGCCGGGTTGGTTCGTTCACGAAACCAACCGGGTCTTCGGAGCGGAAACACTCATATCTCGAGCTACGAACGTCCGATTGACGCGCCGTCAGTCGCGATGTGTTCCTCTTAGTGAGACGGATCTTTTGGCATACTCCGCCCAAGGTTTGGACGCAGGTGGAGTACGGTCGGGTTGGTTTAGCCTTAAAACCCAACCGGGCCCCAGAGACGAAAATGCCAATAACTCTCAGACCGGGCGTCCGATTGACGCGCCGTCTGTTGCGTTGAGTTCCTGTTGACGATACAGAACTTTTGGATACATCAACTCTGGTCTTTGTGACAGTTGATGTATCAGCCTCTCGGCTGGTGGAGCGGATCCTCCGAACGAGCTTACTGTGTGCGGGAACCCTAGTGCTGGCTGCGACTGTTACTGTGACTGCGACGACGACAGTACAAAGATCCTGTGTGGTTTCGACGACGACGACTACAGCACTCAGCGATCCTACGTGGAACAGTGCTACCGAACCTGTGTGAGCTGAATCTTCTTTTTACCTTGAGCGGTGGAGCGCTTGGGTGTAGCGGCGGACCCGTGGTACTTGACAGAGGTGGTGCGCTTGGATGCAGCAGCAGACCCTTGGCGGTGGAGCGCTTGGTTGTAGCGGCGGACCCGTGATACTCTACGGAGTGTGTGCGCTTGGTTGTAGCGACAGACCCGCGACGGTGGAGACGTGCGTGCGGAGTACGGAGACCGTGTAGATGACTGAGACCTGACGACTGCTTGACCGACTCGACTTGGAGTGAGTCGACTAGCCCAGTGGACGGAGCGCCCAGTAGTTGGAAGCAGACCCACGGCGGACGGAGCGCCTGGTAGTTGGCGGCAAACCCGCGGTACTCGACAGGAGGAGTACCTCAGTAGGCTATCTGGGTGAGCGCCCGGTATTTGGCAGCAGACCCTCAGCGGACGGAGCGCCCGGTAGTTGGCAGCAGACCCGCGGTACTCGACAGGAGGAGTACTTCAGCAGTCTTAGGTTAGTGAGCAGTACCTCGGAGTCGTGACAGGACCACTGTACACTTCAGAGTTGGGGCTCTTCAACTTTTACGGTTTCGATAATGAAAATCCTGGTTTGAGCTGAGTCTATGATCTTTGTGATTTCCTCATGATTGAGATGGGTCGCTTGATAACTTAGGTATATGTATGGGCATATACCTGGGTAATGGTTATCCGTTGATTTCATAAACTTGTTATGATCTGTGTGGATTTACTGTTTACTCTTCTTTGTGGATTGGGTTGTTCTTCGGCTCGGTGTTGGAGCCGAACGGAAATTGATGACTTAGGTATATGTATGGGAATATACCTATGCAGTGTCAGTTGTTACTTCGTGATTGTTACTTTTCTTCGTGGTTTAACCATTGTGGATTTGAGAGACCTTCAGGGGTCTCGGGGTCCCTACTGAGTAGCGTATACTCACCCCTGCACGGGCTTTGCCCGCACTACGTTGTGTTGGTTGCAGACGACGGACAGCGTTGACCTTAGCTGAGGCTTACAGAGCGGGACGGTACCCGGAGGTGGACCACTGGGCGGGACGTGCACAGAGCGGACGGCGGGACCCGTGGAGCAGAGGAGCTATCTGTACCCACCCTTCAGGTGGGATTTCTAGTGGGCAGCTCGGTGTAGCGGTTTTACCTTTCAGTTGTTGTTTTCCCCTTTTCGAGTTGTACTTTACTTTCAGTTTGGGTTTGTATTCTGGCCCATTTACTTTTCCGCACTTTCAGTTGTACTCTGCTTTTGTTTAGTGTTTACTTTCCGCTTGTTTACTCTGTGGTGTTTGTTTACTTTACAAAGGCAATGCCTTCCCTTTTTACTGGGATTTACGCCTTGGTGCTAGTCTCCAGCCCCTGGCCTATGGAAGGCGGGCTTGGGGTAGTCACGGCACGGACCCCGAGGGCGGGTCTTGACAAATTGGTATCAGAGGAGTTTGGTTCTACCGTGAACTCTGATCTTTTCTATGTGAAGCTACAATGTTTAGCGTATTGAGTGTGGTTATCAGTCTAGGGAGTCCAGTGTTGGTGCGGCGGCCGACGTATCCGTACACCAGGACCCTGACTTCTGATTTCCGACTTAATGCACGAAAACATTGATTGCGTGTGTGTTTCAAAGTTTTCTTTGTGATTTCTTTGTGTCAGCTCACCAGGTATACTGTTCTGACCGTGGCACACCTGTTTCCTTTTCAGGATGGCCCCACGACGGCATCCAGCTAGGGTTCCGAGAGTCGAGCGAGACGACAGCCCACCGAGCGATGAGGCCTCGGTGCAGGGCCCTTTGTCAGCAGTGGCACCGGCGGTAGCTCTACCCGCCGAGCCCCCGATGCTTCCAGCAGCAGCCGCTGACGATGCACGTCGCCTCAGCGCACTGCATGAGTTTCAGCGCCAGCGACCGCCCAGGTTTCGCGGGGAGACGGATCCCCAGGCAATAGAGGACTGGCTGGAGGCAGTGGTTCGAGTGTTTAGGCTAGTGAGGACACCAGCAGACCTCATGGTGATCCTCACAGCAAGCCTACTACACGCAGCAGCAGGACGATGGTGGAGCTTGATGCTCCAGGTGCACGATGAGACATCTCTACTTTGGACGGACTTTGAGAGCATCTTCCGCTCGGAGTTCGTCCCAGCCACCCTTCGTGCGGTGCGTATCCAGGAGCTTCTACAGCTGCGTCAGGGCAGCATGACGGTCGCTCAGTACGCGGCGAGGTTCACCGACCTTTCTCGGTACTCGACAGACATGGTACGGGACCCCTTCTTCCGGGCCCGGACCTTCGAGCAGGGTTTGAGACACGAGATCAGGGCATCGCTGATCTCCCTCAGCATACCGACTCAGACAGGAGTACTGGAGCGGGCACTTCTGATCGAGAGTTTCCTTGCTGAGTCTACACCAGCACAGCAACTCACCGCAGGGCGGCACGTGGCAGAGTCATCTGCAGTAGGTAGCCGACGGATGACTCAGGGTTCCAGGCAGACCAGACCTACCGGTGGCCGACTGCACGACTCAGGCTCAGTTGTACGGGGAAGCCGGGGTGGAGTCAGAGCCAGGCGTGCCGAGAGTGGGCAGTGTTACTCCTGTGGCGGGATTGGTCACATGGCTCGTGACTGTCCGACCCGCCATGCTGATGATCAGCAGTTAAGTGAAGAACCTCCCAGGCAGAGGCAGAGGTTCAACCGTGGCGGTCCGCAGGGAGGAGGCGGACGAGGCAGAGGAGCTGGACGAGCAGCCGGTGGTGGGCGACGCTTTGAGGCTCTTCCACCACCACCACCAGGAGGTCCACCCCGACCGCAGGGGAGAGCTCAGCTTCAGGCAGCCGAGGCCTTCGATCATGGAGCTCTGGGAGCCGATGGACAGGAGCAGAACTAGTGGATAACATCCTTTGTACTTCTGGTTCCTTGTTGCTTTTGTGTAGCGTCTTGTATTATGAGCTGCAATAATAAAAGACGCATACCTTTGTGATATTTTCGTTCCTATCCTCTTTCGTGATGTTACTAAGAGGTTCCAGTTTTGGCTGTTGACTTGACCCTCACTTGTGAGACATCTACTGGAGGAGACCCAGTTACCACACACTGATGCCGACAGTGTGACTCAACCCTTGGAGGCGAGAGTAATGGTTGAATCTCTTAGTAGTAGCGTCGAGGCCTTACGACGTCATCCTTGGTATGGATTAGTATCATCCATGTTAGGATTGACTGTTTTAGGCAAAGAATGTGGTTCATCCAGGGGATGAGACCAGATTTCTCTTTTCGGCAAAGAAGAAATCTTGCAGCTCTTGTGGGACCTGTGATGATCCAGGCCACGACAGAGAAGGTCCAGGTCATCCAGGAGCGGATGAGGACAGCTCAGAGCCGGCAGAAGTCTTACGCTGACAGGAGGTGGAGGCCACTGGAGTTCGAGGATGGCGACCACGTCTTCTTGCGGGTCTCACCTCGACGGGGTATTCGGAGATTTGGCCGAGGCGGCAAGTTATCTCCGCGCTTCATCGGACCTTTCCAGGTCCTCAGTAAGGTTGGTGAGTTGGCTTATCGCCTGGCTCTACCACCTCAGTTGTACCGGGTGCACGACGTCTTCCACGTATCCCAGCTGAGGAGATACGTGCACGACCTGACACACATCATTGACCATGGGGAGCTTGACGTTGACGATGGGGCGACTTTTACGGAGGTCCCGGTGGAGATAGAGGATCGACAGTAGCGGGTCCTACGTGGGCGATCGATTCCTCTCGTGCACATCAGATGGCAGCACGGGAATCTCCAGGAGAGCACATGGGAGCGGGAGGCTCAGATGCGTGCTCAGTACCCTAATTTGTTTCCCTAGTTTTTGATGTACCTTTACGGGGACGTAAAGCCCTGAGGTGGGAGTAATGTAAAGACCCGTAAAATTCAAGGAAAATTTTTTCTTAATTTTCTTTAGAATTTTACAAGAGCGCGGTTTCAGACGGCACCTGATTCCGAGGCCCGGAGTGCCCGGAATTAATTTCCGAAGTTTGGCTCGGGTACGTTCAGTGAACGAACGAGCGGGAAATTCCTAACTTTTGATCCGGTGCTCGGAATTGAAATCCGAGGGCACCGATGAACTCGCAGCGCCGATATTCACTTAAAGAGACCTTTTCGGGAGTTGCGTTTGTTGCGGGTTGAAAGTTAGTTTTGGGGTTTTTAGTTTGAGTTAAATAAAATTTGTATAGAACAAATTTTATTATAACTTGTTAAAACCTATCAAAGGAGGTTGGAAGTGGGACCCACACCCACTTAACCTCCCTTGGGAGGATTAAGTGTGGTGGGGCCCACACGAACCCCTAATCCTTTCAAATTCTCTCAACTTACTTAACCCCTAATTAAATGACTTGTGTTACTTTTAATTATGGGAGTTAAACCTTTTGAATTTCAAAACTTTTGAAATTCTTCTGTGTTATGTGATAATAAAATAAGATGTTTTCTTATTTTATTTTGGGGTTTTTGTTTGTCTTCTTGAGAGGTGGAGAGCTCTTCTTCTTCTTCAAACTCTGACGAGGAACTCGAAGAACGTTCATCTTGACGAAGAACGTTCAAGCTCCGACGAAGAACGCCGCACCTCCATTCTTCGTTTACCGTGTCAACGAAAGGGGACGCCACTTCTTCCTCGGACAACCTTCGTCGGCGTACAAGTTTCGCCAATGACGTGTCTCTTCGAACGCATCCCTTCGTCATCGGATTTGACGAACGGCTACCGCGACGCCCGACCTCCGCGACGTCGTCTTCTGCGGAACGTTCACAATCTTCGAACCTTATACCCGAGGTAGGGGTTGTTGAATATTGTTAATTCATTCCATTTCTTGCTCGTGGATCGCATGTCTACGTGAGGCTTTTGAATATTTTATATAAGTGTTATTGTTAACGCGAGGGGGGTCGGACCGCACGAACACGGCCGAAACCCCCCCCCCCCCTCCATCGTTCTTGTTTATTCTTGCGGTTGGAAGCAAGTGGCGTGGTGCCGTCGCACCACGCGGATGATCGTACTTTTATTTTACGCGGCGCCGTCGCGCCACGCCGAGGTAGAATCTTCAGGAACGCGACGCTGTCGCGCCGCGTTGAAAGGAATCAAGGTACGGCGAAAGGGGCGCGGTGTCGTCGCACCGCGCTGGACGACGAACACCGCGGCCGGTTCCGGGCCGCGGCGGAACGAGGAGACCGCGGCCGGTTCCGGGCCGCGGCGGAAGAGAAGATCGGCGGCCGGGCCGCCGGCGTCGGAAGCCGAAGGGGGGGGACCGGAATTTCCGGTCCCGTTTGAGAAAACCGGCCGGCCAGCTGGCCGGCCGGATGTCTTAAAAACCGGGGGAATTAATCCCCCGGCCAACCCATAAAAAACCCCCCTCTTTAAGAGGGGTGCGGTTTGTTTTAAAACCGGCGCGACACGTGCCGCGCCGCCAGGGGGGAAAACGGGGGAGGGCGGGGGTCTCACCCGCGCGCCGCCTGTGTGCCCAGCGCGCCGCCGCGCCGCCCCAGGGGGGGGGGGGGGTCGGGTCGGGTCGGCCCGGACCCGGACCCCCCCGTTTCGAACCAGAATCGGTTTTTGGGCCATATCTTGAGCCTCGGACCTCCGAATGACGAACCGTCTGCGGCAACGCGATCCTTGGATCGAGGCGGTCGTTTCAGTATATTGCACTCAAGGTTTCGGATTACTTTGAGTTCGGCCGGGTTGGTTCGTTCACGAAACCAACCGGGTCTTCGGAGCGGAAACGCTCATATCTCGAGCTACGAACGTCCGATTGACGCGCCGTCAGTCGCGATGTGTTCCTCTTAGTGAGACGGATCTTTTGGCATACTCCGCCCGAGGTTTGGACGCAGGTGGAGTACGGTCGGGTTGGTTTAGCCTTAAAAACCAACCGGGCCCCGGAGACGAAAATGCCAATAACTCTCAGACCGGGCGTCCGATTGACGTGCCGTCTGTTGCGTTGAGTTCCTGTTGACGATACGGAACTTTTGGATACATCAACTCTGGTCTTTGTGACAGTTGATGTATCAGCCTCTCGGCTCGTGGAGCGGATCCTCCGAATGAGCTTACTGTGTGCGGGAACCCTAGTGCTGGCTGCGACTGTTACTGTGACTGCGATGACGACAGTACAAAGATCCTGTGTGGTTTCGACGACGACGACTACAGCACTCAGCGATCCTACGTGGAACAGTGCTACCGAACCTGTGTGAGCTGAATCTTCTTTTTACCTTGAGCGGTGGAGCGCTTGGGTGTAGCGGCGGACCCGTGGTACTAGACAGAGGTGGTGCGCTTGGATGCAGCAGCAGACCCTTGGCGGTGGAGCGCTTGGTTGTAGCGGCGGACCCGCGATACTCTACGGAGTGTGTGCGCTTGGTTGTAGCGACAGACCCGCGACGGTGGAGACGTGCGTGCGGAGTACGGAGACCGTGTAGATGACTGAGACCTGACGACTGCTTGACCGACTCGACTTGGAGTGAGTCGACTAGCCCAGTGGACGAAGCGCCCAGTAGTTGGCAGCAGACCCACGGCGGACGGAGCGCCTGGTAGTTGGCGGCAAACCCGCGGTACTCGACAGGAGGAGTACCTCAGTAGGCTATCTGGGTGAGCGCCCGGTATTTGGCAGCAGACCCTCAGCGGACGGAGCGCCCGGTAGTTGGCAGCAGACCCGCGGTACTCGACAGGAGGAGTACATCAGCAGTCTTAGGTTAGTGAGCAGTACCTCGGAGTCGTGACAGGACCACTGTACACTTCAGAGTTGGGGCTCTTCAACTTTTACGGTTTCGATAATGAAAATCCTGGTTTGAGCTGAGTCTATGATCTTTGTGATTTCCTCATGATTGAGATGGGTCGCTTGATAACTTAGGTATATGTATGGGCATATACCTGGGTAATGGTTATCCGTTGATTTCATAAACTTGTTATAATCTGTGTGGATTTACTGTTTACTTTTCTTTGTGGATTGGGTTGTTGTTGGGCTCGGTGTTGGAGCCGAACGGAAATTGATGACTTAGGTATATGTATGGGCATATACCTAAGCAGTTTCAGTTGTTACTTCGTGATTGTTACTTTTCTTCGTGGTTTAACCATTGTGGATTTGAGAGACCTTCAGGGGTCTCGGGGTCCCTACTGAGTAGCGTATACTCACCCCTGCACGGGCTTTGCCCGCACTACGTTGTGTTGGTTGCAGACGACGGACAGCGTTGACCTTAGCTGAGGCTTACAGAGCGGGACGGTACCCGGAGGTGGACCACTGGGCGGGACGTGCACGGAGCGGACGGCGGGACCCGTGGAGCAGAGGAGCTATCTGTACCCACCCTTCAGGTGGGATTTCTAGTGGGCAGCTCGGTGTAGCGGTTTTACCTTTCAGTTGCTGTTTTCCCCTTTTCGAGTTGTACTTTACTTTCAGTTTGGGTTTGTATTCTGGCCCATTTACTTTTCCGCACTTTCAGTTGTACTCTGCTTTTGTTTAGTGTTTACTTTCCGCTTGTTTACTCTGTGGTGTTTGTTTACTTTACAAAGGCAATGCCTTCCCTTTTTACTGGGATTTACGCCTTGGTGGTAGTCGCCAGCCCCTGGCCTATGGAAGGCGGGCTTGGGGTAGTCACGGCACGGACCCCGAGGGCGGGTCGTGACAATAATGCCTCAAATGGAGCCATCTGTATACTGGAATGAAAACTGTTATTATATGAAAATTCAACCAAAGAAAGATGTTGGTCCCAACTTCCCTAATAATCCATTGAGCAATCATGTAACATATCTTCCAACGTCTGAATTGTTCATTCTGATTTCCCATCTGATTGAGGATGAAAAGTTGTACTAAAATTTAATTCAGTACCCAATTACTTCTGAAGGCCTTTCTAAAAGTTATAAGTAAAATTGGGATCACGATTAGATATAATGGAGAGGGGAAATCCATGCAACCTGACTATCTCGTTAATATACAACTGAGAATGTTGTCCTAGAGATAAAGTATCTTGAATAGGAATGAAATGAGTCGATTTAGTCAATCGATCAACAATAAACCAGATTTCATTATTAACTCGAGATTTCTTTGGTAATCCAACAACAAAGTCCATGGATATATTTTCTCATTTCCACTCTGTCACTGGTAAGGACTGAAGAATCCATTTTGGTAACCGCCACTCTACTTTAACCTGCTGACAAGTCAAACACTTCACAGTAAAATGAGTAATATCTCTTTTCCTTCAATCTCACCCGTAATACTTCTGAAGATCTTTGTACATCTTAGTACTCCAAGGATGAACGGAAAAAGGGGAACTATGAGCTTCACATAAAAACTAATTCATCAATTTTGAATCATAAGGCACACATAATCTCTTTCCAAATCTCAAAACACAATCATTATCAATGTTAAATTCAGGAATCTTACCCTTCTGAGCCAACTATACCTTTTCCTGTAACTCACTATCTTCCTTTTGTTCTTTCTTAATTCTGTCTGATAGAAATGATCTCACTGACACGTGATACAAAATTGATGAATTTTCTACACCAACAAATTCTATGCCAAAGTTCATTAAATCAAAAACCAAAGGATCTTGTTCAAAACATAGCATGGTTAATGAGACATTAGTTTTTCGACTCAAAGAATCAAACACTATATTTTCTTTTCCCGGATGGTAATGGATCGTGAAATCACAATCCTTGCTTAATTCCAGCCATCTCCTCTGTCTCATGTTAAATTATTTTTGAGTGAATATATACTTTAAAATTTTGTGATCATTATATATTTCACATTTTACTCAATACAAATGATTCCTCCAAAATTTTAATGCAAAAACAACAGTAGCTAATTCCAAATCATGTGTAGGGTAATTTAACTCATGTTGTTTCAACTGACATGAAGCATAAGCAATTACCTGATCATTCCGCATAAGGACACATCTATGCCCTTTCAATGAAGCATCACTATAAATAACAAACTCACCATTTCTAGATGGCAGTTCCAAAACTGGGGCATTCACCAATATTATTTTCAATTCCTGAAAACAATCATCACATTCTTTGGTCCAGATGAAATAAACACCTTTTCGAGTTAACTTAGTCATTGGACTAGATAACCGTGAAATCGTTTCAACAGACATCTGGTAATAACCTACAATACTAAGAGAACTACAAATATTGGTTATATTTGAGGGTCCTATCCATTCTTCAACAACTTTTGTTTTAGCAGGATCAATAGTTATGCCATTTTTTGAAATAATGTGACCAAGTAAAAATAAATTTAAACCAAAACTCACTCTTTCTGAATTTTCCAAATAGTTTCTTTTCATTTATGGTTTGCAAGACAACCCATAAATGACTTTCTTGTTACTCCTTAATTTTTGAATAATCCAAAATATCATCAATGAACACAACCACAAACTTATCCAAGAACTCATAGAAAATTCTATTCTTAAGATCCATGAATACAGTAGGTGAATTGGTTAACCCAAAAGGCATAACTACAAATTCATAATGGCCATATCTAGTACGAATGGTGGTTTTTGGAATGTCTGCTTCCTTTACTTTCAACAGATCGTACCCCGATCTCAATTCAATATTCAAAATTTACTGAGCTCCCAGGAGCTAATCAAAAAAAAATCATTGAAATGAGGAAAATGAAACTTGTTCTTAACAGTGATGTTATTCAATGCTCTATAATCAATGCAAAGTCGCATTGAACCATCATTCTTTTTAACAAACAATATAGGAGAACCCCATGGTGATGTGCTAGGTCGAATGAAACCTTTTTCTAATAACTCTAATAATTGCTTCTTTAACTCTAAAAGTTCAATTTGAGCCATTTGATAAGGGAGTTTTGAAATAGGCTTAGCATCAGGAACTAATTCAACTGTAAATTAAACTTCTGGATTAGGTATAATACCAGGAAACTAATCAAGAAAAAAACATCAATGTACTCATTTACCACTAGCACATCATTAATCTAAATAGTTCCTTTATTTCAAAAAATATTTGCAAGGTAACATTAATTTCCATCTTTTACTTGTTTCTATGCTTCCTGATATGTTATCATAAGAAAGGGTTCATTCTTGTACACAAAATGAAAATATTTCTGAAAAGAAACCTCTTTAGCTCTTTAGTAAATTTTACTATTATAAACAGACAACCAATCCTTGCCCAAAATAACATCACAATCTACTAGAGGCAAAACAATAAGGTTTTCAGTTAGATTCTTTCCACACAAAAAGACAGGAAGGTTATTATAATTTCATTTTGTCTCAACTTTTCCTCCATGTGTTTTTACAATAAGTTACATATTCATATCTTGAGATGGAATTCCCAATTTATTAGGAAATTATTAGAAATGAAAGAGTGTGTAGACCCTGAATCAAACAACACATTGACATAATCTGAACAAACAAATAGTGTACTTGATACTATTTCGTTCAATGGCACAACATCTGTTGAAGTAGTTGCAAAGGATTTCACCACCCCTTTCTCCTTGTAGTTCAGATGCTTTCCCTTTTTTTAGTTCTTCGTTGGACACTCAATTTCCTAATGAACCATTTCATTACACTTAAAATATCTTACCAATGGATTTTTATTGCCTGCTTGATCATATTCCTTACAGTTACGAGCAATATGACCAGACTTACCGCACCAGAATCACTTTCCAGAATTTTGATAAAAATTCTCCATGATGGTTTTTACCACACTTCTCACAAGTTGGATGTTTAATTTTCCTTCCTCTAGGATTCTTTGATGAATTCTTTTCCTTTGACTTCTAACTGGACCTCTTATTCTGTCGTTTGACAAAGAACACCTGATCATCTGAAAACTCCATATCCACCTTCTCCGCACATCGATCATGTTTTTCATAACTTTTGAACTCACGAGAGGCTAATTCTCTTCGATATCGTGGCTTCAGTCCTAAGTATAATCGATTTATCTTACTATCAAGATCTCAGCTGAAATTTGGTACATACCTTTCTAGTCAAGTGAACATGTCTTCATAAGTATCCATGAATTCATCCTCCTGCCTCAATTCTAGGAACTGTTTTTCCATCCTAAGATAAACCACCTTAGGAAAATATTTCTCAAGAAACATACCATTGAATTCATCCCAATAAAGAGCATCAATCTCCTCGCTATCCCTGATATTTTTCACCATCGACCACCACTGATCAGCATCACCTACAAACAGTAAACATAAATACTATCCTTTTGATGTTCTAAACACCCCACAACATCGAAAATATTCTCTAGTGCTTTAATCCACCCTTCACCTAGCACATGGTCAGATGATCCTCTGAATGATGGGGGATTTTGCCTCATGAAATGATCCACTACTGACATGTTACTCTATGGTTGATCTGGATGATCTCGTGCATGGATAACACCACCATTTATAGCCAGATTCAATTGTGCCATCACTACAACAATATGTTCAGTTTCGATTCCGACGATCTCAGGTTGCTAATTTGGAAGGTTCTCTTCCACCTAATGTCGTCCCAACATAGATGCCCTGTTTCTTCTATGGAAAACCATTCTGAACACAGATATATCTTAGGAGAAGAAATATGGTAATCTGTAAATGCTATATGATTTCAATATTGATATAAATTACTTTATGAATATTAATTTAACAATATCATAACTCCTAATGTTATCTAAACTGACCTCTGATACAAAATATAAGGAATCGGCCTTACACATTAGATAATATTGAATTAAATGAATAATTCACATTGGGGATCTTTTCAGGATTAGTGTTTTAGAGAATTAGGACATAACTATTACATCTCAAAATATTACAAAGTAGAAACTTCTACACAGTTTCCATTTTTTCATAAAATACAAACTCTTAAAAAAAGATTCATGTCTAGTTCCATGTTTAAGACAACATGAATTTTCCATGATCCCGTCCTTGACCCTATTCCACATTATGTTCTTTGAAAAACATTTCAAAAACATGGGATGTGGATAGAAAGCTCGGTAATGGATGCACAAAGAAGGAAAACTTTTAGTTTTTCAAAACAATAAGTAAATCATTAATACTTTAACATAAGTAATACTTTTCACCATTATGAAGTAGTAAATACTCTTCACAGAATAAAAGATCACAACTTACCATTTTCTAACCAAAATGTTACCATAAAACCCATATAAATAACACATAACATATCAAGGTAACTTGGGACATAAACATACTAAAATGGAATAACTATACGGTCGAATTCCAGACATATCAATAAATGGAATAGCCATACGGCCGACTTCCATACCCATTTCATTGGAGGTTATAACGTAACCACTCGTCTTAGTTTTCCTGGCACCACCTGCCATTTGGTTTATCACATAACCACCCATCAAATGTCCATGTAACATTATAAATTCAGAACTCATAAAACAAATATAAACGAAAGAAAACATTTCAATATTTCAATCAAAATATATCACTTAAATATATTGACATAAAAAATCCATTATAAAAACGATTTTCAATACCAAAATACATAAAAGAATATATGGTATTTATTTTCCTTAAAAAAATTACAGCTTTTTAAGGTAGCCAAAGAACAAAAATACTTGCGGCGGTGGAAAGGTCATTGTCACCGCTTACGTTATAAGAAACATTCCTTTTTTGACATTTAGTAAAAAACATCATATAAAAATATTCCCTTTGAAAATTCAAGGTTGTTTGTACAACGTATAAAAGAAAGTCACGTATTAAAACAAAATATGCCTCAATGAAAGGATATTGAGAGGAAGTCCCTCACCTCATGTCCTACTTGATTGTATCATTCTTTAATCATCTAAACAATTAACTAAAGATAATTTATACTTTCTTAAGAACCATTTTCATGTATATTTTTTCTTTTATATCACTTATTACCATGTTATAATCATTATGTAATCATTTATGTTAATAACGTTCGTTTTTTCGATAGTTGGTACTTGAATCAAAAATGAACACCTTATATTTAACAGTTGTCCATGTGGTCAATATTCCATTATATCCAGAATGACATTCATTATTTAGATATAATATATATCCAATATATAAATATAATTATTTATAACAATACATATCATTTGGAGGTATGAAATGAAATGCACCGTTCAAGGAGATGGTAAGCTGTACGTACGCAAGAATGCTACTTTCATTTCTACTTCTTATTTTAATGTAATTAAAACATAATGATACATAGATATATTATAATTATAGTATAATATCATATATAATATCATATATAATATCATTAACTCCATCCTTTATACATCCCACATATGGCATTAATGAGTCATATCACTATGAGGGGGCGGTAGTCCG
This sequence comes from Viscum album, assembly GCA_963277665.1. Lineage (NCBI taxonomy): Eukaryota > Viridiplantae > Streptophyta > Magnoliopsida > Santalales > Viscaceae > Viscum > Viscum album. Next base: position 310,375,449 of record OY728158.1, read on the forward strand.
CACATCCTCAAATGAAATTATCACGTTTATCCATAATGGAAACCATAAATCTAAACTGTAAAAGAAAAATATAGAAGAATTAAGAAGACATAAACATAATATATATGATATATAAATATAGTGTCATCTTAATGGACACCATGATAGGCTTTAGGAGATAATCGAACAATCATCGTCTTGTGAGGCGTCAGTTTTCCATCCACAGAAACAATATGTTCTTCACCCATTAGATGGAAGTGTGTGTAAGTGTAGTTTTAATACATATCATAACAAAATACTATTATATTAAGGATATTTTTTTTATATAAAATAAATGAATAAAAATAGTTTAGGTGTTAGAGAATTAAAAAAAGAAAAGAAGTTAAGAGAAACTATTACCTTTAATTTTTGTAACACCCTTTGGTGTGAACCAAAAAGACTACTTGAAGTACCTTCTACATAAGGTAAGGCTTCGAGGAGGAGGAGAGGGATTTAGGGGGGTTAATTGGGCAGAGTATGGACGAGCATAAAGGCTTGAGAGGTGCGACGAATTGGATCGAAATGGTCTCCTTTTATAAGGGGGGAGTGGCTCTTTATGAAAGTGTGAAAATATTATTTTATTATATTATGATATTCGGTTTCTGAAATTCCAATAATCATTAAAGTTGAAGATAAGATGACTAATCATCGAAATAATATCATCCAATAGGAATTCGACTAGTTTTGGATAATATTATAATCATTATAATCTTAATTATTTAAATCATTTATTAATGAGGTAAATATTTCATCATTATTGTGTCATAAATAATTTAATATATTCAATGTCTAAAAATTATAAAAAAAATATCATGATGCAGGAAGACATTTTATATTTCCAATTAATATTTATATTAAAAAAATTACTTATATAACACCATTTAGAAAATAATTTACTGAAAGCTTTTTGTTTATGTTATTTTTTCCTTTAAATTAAATTAATTAATCTAAAGTGTCATTATCATTCATAAGTGGCTCCACGGGGTCCCAAAATAGACCCAAAGTTTCCCATGGTCTGCCATTACTCATCCAATAAGATTAGAACAAGTGTTAAAGTAATCTTAAATTATTATAATATTATTTTTACCTTGAATTATCGTATTTACCTTTAACTGCTGTAAATAAAAGTCAAAAGTTACTATTCACTGAAAATTATTTTCATCTTATTGAACCAAATTTTACTTACTAATAACTACCATTTATTTCAAATTTTTGAAATTCAAATCATAGAAGTGGTAAAATTTTATTTAAATGAAAAAGTCAGTTTTTTAACTACAACTAAGTTGTTTCACTATTCATCAAAAATTAATGTTTTTCAGAAAAATACCAAAAAATCAGCCAAAGCTATATTTGATATTCTGAATTCAAAAATGATGTATCTTTTTCTAAATTAGAAACATATATGTTTCATTAATTAATTTAAAAATAATTTTCATTGTTAAAACAAATAGTGTGTTTTTAAGAAACAATAACTATCAAAAGATTGACACTTGTTTATGTCCAATTTAAAAGTGAAAATAATTCCAACGACCAACATTGGATTAAATGGTAAAAATATATTCTAATTACACTTTAAAACCAATTAAAAAGATAATCTATCCATATAATTAAATTAGATTAAAACGCACTTTTGAATTAAAATGCAATATTTTTCACTATTCATTAAAAAATGAACTTTATAGAAAAAATTCTAAAAATTTACACAAAGTAAATTTTAATGTCCCCATTATAAAGAAGGATTTTATTTGGTCATATATATTATATTAAATTAACCAAAACTAGATTTAAAGAGGACTCTCCATTAAAAGGTGGAAAATCGCCCTTTTAATGTAAATTATTCTTAAAATTAGATTCATTTACATTTTAAGCCTCTAACTTTTATTGGATAAATGTAAATATATTCAAAACACATGTATAATCATATATTAGTTAGTTTCATTCATTCCCACCAATACAACGGCTAGGAGTTAACTACCATTTAAAATAATAATATTATATTATTAATGTACAACGTAAGATTTCAAAGAAACCCGTTTTTGTGTATCGAGTACGCTATCAAACACAGAAACCCATTTCAAGTAAAATTAATATTTAATTCACAAATATTAATAAATATGAAATATGTCTTATTATTTGTTTACCTGGGATGTTATAAGCTTATTGGACAAGAGACCACTCATGAGTATGGATCTTTCGAAATAAAGCATACATGGTTGGGTGTGTGAAAAAGTGAAATGGAATGGTTATACAAAAATGATATTGATAAAAGGTTTTAAAGACTTTTTTGGTTCCTTTTCATGAATTTCAACTTGATAAAAAATTGGTGGAAATAATACGTGTTACCCTTGGATATATTGGTTTTTTGACTTTTTTATATATAGTTAAAAACTATTTTGAAGTTTTTTTCTATATATAGTTTTTGATAAATCTTTCAAACATTTATATCCTAGTGGGATGAGTAGGGAATTCATAGGGGAAATCCTAACATGTGTTGTACTCACCCCTACTTTCGAACTTTTGTTCTTTTGCGGATTCTATTTTATGGGACATAATAAAGGTAGAGTATCACACATATTTAGCACCACCTCATTATACATGTGTTGTTTGGTGATGTTGGAGCATAGATATTAAAGACCATGGAGTATTTTGGTTGTCTTGGAGTTTCTTATAGTTATTTTCCACTATTTACGTTGATAGTTACTTGTCTTCTTTTGTACTACACTTTGGTTTTGTTTTGATATATATGAATTGGTTGAGTTTTCTTTAATTTATTCATGAATCATATAGTGAGTTTTTTTGTTATGGTTATTGGGTTAATTATTTTAGTTCTTAAAGGGTAAATCATCACCCACATGCATTTGATATGCATCAGAATTTACTGCCATCATATAGAAACTTGGGGATGTCACTTAAAGATATGTAATGATTCATCGTATTATCAAGCCAACGATAATAATGGGTATTTAAAAATGGTATTAGTTTGCTCGATCCAAAATATTGTTTGAGATAAGTGGTATCAACTTGTTCCTTTCATTGTCGAACAAGTAGTCATCATTTTTCTTAAACATGGAGTTGAAATTCATTCTTGTATATTCCTTGGGTTGTGATTTTATAAAGAATTAGGATTGTTAGTGCATGAGATGTATAGAATAAAAAGACATAGATAACATTTTTATCTTGAACTTCAAGTCACCAGGGTGTTGGGTATATAAGTGTTTTGGATACACATAGAGGATATTGGAATCTCATTGTCATGGGTTAAGCCAATGAGATGAGCATGACATGCATTTTAGACAAATGACTTCCTGTTAGGATTTCATATTACATTTTGAGTAATGATTTATGATTTTGTGGAAAGGTTATTTTTTATAAATGTTTCAATAATTTTCAAATGAATGATTTTGAAAAGAGTATGGTTGATTTATTTTTGTAAATGGTTTAATTTTTAAATTAACGAATGGAATTTTCAAAAATGATTAAACTTGGAAAAGATTGTATTTTGAAAAAAAATGTGTGATAGTTGATGTGGTATAATTCTAAATGTTAAGAATTTAATTGTTAGAAAGTGAGATTTATCGAGTTAGTTGTCAAATTATAAAATGGAACTGGTAGACATCATATAAACAAAATGGAAGAATCTGTATAGAATGTGGTTTCACTTGAACCATAGGTGAACCAACAGCTGGTTCAAAGTATCATCCAATAATTTTCAGACATGGATACAAGGATCCAGACAGATGAACCAAGGCATATAGATCATTCCAACCAGTTAATGAAGCATAATCCACCCATATTCCAAGGCTATTCTGAACCCAAAAAGGATAAGGTTTGGATGAACATGATGAATATTATCTTTGATTTCATTGGAAAACTAGCATAGTTGAATGTTAAAATTGAGATGTATATGCTTGAGGATCTTGGACACTAGTGGTGGGGTCTAGTGGTGTAGGATAAATTGGGTCACAGTCTTTGTTGGAAGGATTTTGAGGAATTATTTAATAAAAAATTCTATCCTCACACATTTAGGATTCAAATAATGATGGAATTATATAACATGGAGTAGTAAAATATCGTTATCACATAGTATATGACTAAATTCATGAATTTAGTGTACTTATCACCTGAAGTTGTAGCCAGTGCATCCTTGAAGATATGAATCTTCGAATCGTGGATAAGGTAGGAGATTCCCTCCAATATTGTAGTGATCTATATTATGGATTATATATAGATGTTGAATAGAGTGATAATGCATGAATGTGATATAACATGAACTATTGGAGGAGGAAATATAATGACACCTAAAATAAATTGTCGAAAATAAAATTCTGGGAGAAATTGGAAGAGGGAAACATATTTCCAATGTGGAATTAGGAATCAGAATCAAATGGTTGGATTAGTGAACCTTCCTCCAAGGCCCAAGAGAAAACATGTTTTTTCAAATGTGGTCATCTTGACCACATAAAGTAGTAGTGTATAGAAAAAACTAGAGCATTGAATAAATACAAGTATATGGGGAGTCGTTACCATTATTTCCCTAGTGCTCTGAGGTCAGGTTCTTGAGACACTTCTTAGGTGTCACAACCATCATATGCTTCGTCGAGGCGAGGACAGCTGAATCAGACTCTTTAGTAGAACATGGCTGGCCATGTTGAATTTAGGAACACCATGACTCCTCAAAAAAGAAAAATCTCAATAATATAATAAGGATAATAGAACATAAATGAATCAATTTTAAGGAGATGAGTTTGTGATTGTGGATGATCAGGCTGGACCATCTATGGTAAGATGTATGATTCTTTTTAATTCTAAACTTTCGCTGGTGTTGTTTGATACTGGTTCACTATATTCCTTTCATTCTTATCATGATATTGATTTTCTGAGTCTAATACTCAAGATGATACCCTCTTTGTTAAAACAACAAACTCCCCTCACAGAAATAGAATATAAATCCATATTTTGTATATAATGTTCTATAACTATTGATGAATATAAGCTAAAATAGGACTTATTAGTGTTGGAGATGGATTTATATGATCTAACTTTGGGTATATATTAGTAAACAATGTTCGTGGCTCACATCTACTATTATATGAGTATAGTTACTTTTGTGACTAAGGATGGAACCAAGCATATCACTAATGGAGAAAGGGTGGTAAATGTAGGTGCAATGGGCTTGTTGGCACTAGTAGTGGGAAACGTTTCTTACCAGTTGATAACATTGTCCATGGAATTCAAGGAATAGATCAAGGATATAAATTTTATAGAAGTTGTGGATAAATTTCACGATTTATTTCCCAAGAAATTCTCTGGGTTACCACCTATAAGGGAAGTGTATTTTACGATTGACCTCCTCCTGAGGACCAGTCCTATTGACCTTTCATGTTATAGGATAGAACCAATAGAGATAAAGGAATTCAATGTGTTGCTGGAATTGGATGAGCATGTATCATTGGGAACCACCAGTATTGTTCATAATGAAATAAGATCGAACACTAAAGTTTTGTGTGGATTATCATAAGATTAACCAAGTTATGAGAACGAATCAGTATCCACTTCCAAAAATTGATGAAATGTTTGATTAGTTTTGGGGATCTCAGTGGTTCTCCAAATTTGACTTACGATCAGGATATCACCAATTGTGAGTTTAGAAGAAACATATTCCATTTACGGCTTTCAAAAGTAGATTTGGCCCCTATGAAGATGTATTAATGCCTTTTGGTCTTAAAAATGCACCAAAAGTCTGTATAGCATTGATTAATTGGATATTTCATAGTTATCTGGATTCTTTTGTTGTGGTGTTTATGGATGAAATATTAATGTATTATAGTACATGGGTTGATTATGAGAAAAACTTGATGAAAGTGTTAGAAATATTAATAGATCACCATTTGTATGCTAATTTTTTAATGTGTGATTTTTTGATACAACAGTTATGCTTTCTGAGCCAAGAAAATTTGGAAAAGGCGTTTCTATGGATCAAGAGAAGATAAAAGCAATTATCTAATAGAAAATTATGAAATATTTCTTTGAGATATGATGCTTTCTTAGTCAATGTGGTTATTATCAATTCATTTTGTGTTACTTATCATGACTTCCATTTCTAATGGAATCTTTGAAAAAAAAATACTCCATTCCAATGGGTGGAGTAATACCATAAGTCTTTCCAATAGGTAAAAGTTTTTCTTACATAAGATCCTATATTGTTTTTCCAGAATCAGGATAGGTGTACGTGGTGTACTATAATGCTTCGATATCTAGTTTGGGATGTGTTCTTATATAAGGATACCCTATGGTTTCTTATAGTTCAAGTTAGTTGAAGTGCATGAGAAGAATTCACCAACACACAATTTAGAGTTAGTTGTGGTCATACATGCTTTGATGACCTAGTCTCACTATCCCTTTGGTGAGAAATTTATTTTCTTCACATATTATAACTGCTCGAAACTTATTTTCTAAACGAGATATTGGAATTTGAGGAAAGAAATATTGATGGATTATCTCCAAAGGTTTTACATTTACTTGATGTATACACTGGGAAAAGTTAATTTGGTGGATGATTCATTAAGCAGAAAGTCAATTGCTCAGTTGGTGAAAGAAACTTCAGATGAATGGTAGTTGATGTTTATCATAACTAACATTCTTGTTGAATGTTAAGACTGAGGTGATGTTCTTGTTTCCCTTTTAGTTTCTGTGATTCTTGATTTAATAGATATGGTTAAAGGGTCACAAACATCTGATGCAGAATTCATAATTATGAGTTCAAAACTCAATGGTTGGAAGACCACTGAGGGCTAGAAACCTGATGATAGTTTTGTTTTGTGGTTTAGAAATCATATGGTTTTACCTATTTCTTCTTAGGAAAAAATTCTTCATTCTTCCACCATTTTAGATGGACTGCTCACCCAAGAATTCAAAAGATTTATAAGGTGTTGAAGGGATAGTTTTTGTGGATCGTTATGAAATGGAATGTGGTAGAGTTGGTTACACAATGCTTAAATTTTCATCATGTTAAGGTAGAACATCCATGACTAGAATGTATGTTGTAGTCTTTACCTATCCCAGTGTATAAATGAGAGTATTTTGAAATGGATTTTGTTATAGGTCTCCTAAGAAATGTTCGAAAACACAATTCTATATGTGTGATAGTGGATCGGCTCATGAAGTCAGCTCATTTCATCCATATTGGTGAAACTCATATAGTACAGGATGTGTCTAATGTCTATATCAAAGAGGTGGAAAAGTTACATGTCATACTAGTTTTGATATTCACAAAAATAGATATAAGGTTCACATCACATTTCTATAAATTCTTATAGAAATCCATTGGCGCTCGATTAACTATGATTACGGCGTATCATCCTCAGACAGGTGGGAAATCTGAAAGGATGATACCAATGTTGGATTAAAATTTTTTAGCTTATGTAATTAATTATGGTGGCTCATGTAAATATTATATACCCTTATCTATGTTATCATATAATAACATCTACCATACATTGATACATTTGGTTCTTTTTGAAGCATTCTATGATAATCTTTTTCATTCTATTCTTTTTGCATGGAAATTGGTAAAACATCACTAGTTAGGACAAACCTCATTAATGAAACAATGTAAATGATTTATTTTATTAGGAAACTGATGGAGATGGCTCAGAGTCATCAAAAATCATATGTTGATCATCATCGAAGACTATTTTTGTTCACATTGTGTGATCATGAGTTCTTGCAAATATCCCAAAGGCTTGGACATCGTATTTTTGGGATGTAGGGAAGTTATCACCTTGATAAATTTGTCCTTATAAAATTCTAAAATTTATTGGAGAGGTGGAATATCAGTTGGAATTACCACCAAGGTTCTTCTTAGTGCACAATGTGTTCCATTTTTTTAGTTGAAAATAATATCAACCTGATCCGGACCATGTGATCATATGGTTTCACATTGACCTAGAGTTGGATTCATCATTGGTACATATCCTGGTGCAGATTATGTATAGGTAGAAGAAAATCATGAATGGAAAAATGAATCACTCATGTATGGGTTTTATCGAAACATAGATAGATTCAGAAATAGACATGGGAATATGAGAAGTAAATAAAAGAGAAATGGTCGTAACTCTTTTATGGAAAGGTAGATTTTCTACTTTCTAGGGATGGAAAGTCCAATGGTGGGGAGAATTTAGTACCCCCAATTTCTAGTATATAACTATTTCATTGTTATTTTAATTTTCATTGAGTATCAAGGTGAATGTTGTGAGTATTGGGTATCTTTCAATGAGTTTTGGGGCTAAAGGGGGAGTGCATGGGCGGTGCAGGGTTTGTCTAAACCGTGCCAAATCCAGGGAAAAACCATGAATATTTTTATATTTTGGGAAGTAGAATTGGAAAGGTGTAATCACAGTTAGGGATACAATTTGAGATGGCCATTATAGGGTCTTCCTAGGAAGTAAATAATGCACGATTACCGCACGTTTTGTCTAACTGTGCAACTAAACCATGTATAGGGTTAATTTGAGATCCTAAAAAGTGGATCTCACATGTTATTAGATATCTAGGCTTCTTTCTTCCTCCTATTAGGTCCTAAATCTATATTCTTTTCAATTGAAGGTTTTTAACCTCTTCTAAGTGAATTAGAATAAATTTAAAGTCTTTCCTTGGCGTTTTGAAGACTAATTCTTGAGGTATTTCATAGTTATTCTTCATCCTTGTCATTTTTTCTTATATCTACATAGATATACTTATTTTATCCTCTAATGATATCATATATACACCCATTATGGGTAGATATAAGAATTTACTTTCCAAATTTGTTGAAATTTGGTCTCTTTGTTGATAAGAGAGGAGACCTAAGGTGGTTTCGTTAAATTCATAGCCAGATTCATGAGCATTCTTCATCCGTTTTCAATTTTCTCCAAAAATGTCCATGTATATGTCTCCACTCATTAATCCTCTATGTAGAACTAATTATCATGATTTTATATTGAATATCTTGTGTTGAATTTATTTTTAATTGGGTTTTTAGCAATTGTTGGAATCCCTCATTAGGGAAGATTTGGTAAATTTTGGAAATCTAAAAAATTGGTGTCCTTGAATAAAGATATTTGATTCTTGATTTTAAAATGAAAATTTTAAAATTGAACTTTTCTGGAATTATTGTAATTGTATTTTATTAAATTGTTTTCAATAAAAGTAGTTTTTATGGAAATTAAATGGTTGATTGGAATTGGTTTTTTAATGGGTTTCATTAAAATAACAATTTTAATGAAATGGATTCAATGGGTTTATTTGAATAGTATTGGCATCAATGGGTCATGTGAGTTAATGTTTGATGTGTCTGTGAATAAGGGATGTATACCATTGGGGTACAAAGTGTGTGACCCAAGATCGAGGGGATGTGTCTGTGGGACACAACATGATTGGACAAGAGATTGTTCATGGGTATGGAACTGTCGAAACGAAGCATGCATGGTTGGGTGTGTGAAAAAGTGAAATGGAATGGTAATGCCAAAATGATTTTAAGAAATTGTTATAAATCCATGTTTTATTATTTTTCTGGAAATGTGACTTTCTGGAAAATTGGTTGGAAATATAACTTATTTACCATTGGTTACCATAGATTTTGGACTTGTTTAAATTTAGTTATAAACTGTTTTGAAGAATTAGTTTATCTATAAGGTTTTATATAAATGTTTCAAACTTTTATATCCTAGTGGTGTGAGTTGGTAAGTCACTGGGAAAATCTTACTGATTTTTATACTCATCCATGATTTTCCATATTGGGGCTTTTGAAGATGTTAACTTTTAGTACATAAGAAAAGGTAAAATATCATAGGTATTTAGAACCACCTCGTTATATATGGGCTTTTAAGTGATGTTGGATCATGGAGCTTATGGATCATGGTGTCTTGTGGTTATCTTGGAGTTTCAGGTAGTTATCTTCCTCATTTTACTTTAATTTTTAATAGTCTTCCACTATAGTAAACTTTGGTGTGGTTTTGATATAAATTAAGTGGTTGAGTTTTCTTTAATTTATTCATGCATCATATAGTGAATTTTTTTCTTATGGTTGTTAGGTTAACAGTTTTATTTCATAAAGGGTGAATTTTCCCCACATGCATTTGAAACCCATTGACATTTATTTACATCCTTTGGAATATTGGGGATGTTTCTTAAGGCCAATTAATTACTCATCATATTATCATTCCAATGTGAATAAGTATTTCATTATAGAAAGAAACCAAGAAAGGAATAAGACTTTTTGATATCCTTAAATCAAGTAGGCTATCATAAAAAATTGAGATTTAGTGGACTAAGATTATAGATATAAAACAAAAAATATAATTGAAGTATGAGACCTGATTTTGAAAATATATTTGTCAAACAATAGGCCTGAAATCATATTAATAGATCAATTATAGGATATAAAATTAACATTTAAAAAAAATTCCTTGATTCACTAGAGTTCATCCAATAAGTGTTGTGGTGTGGTGCCCCTCCATAGGGCCCAACCACCATGAGGATTACGGAAAAAAATAAGGGTCTCCTTATCACTTTTAATAATGTTATTATACATTGAATGGTTGATATCTCCAATGTGTGTAGATACCCATGGTCAAGGGAAAAATCGGCTCAACATGAACTAGTTATCACCATGACATAGTGCTCATATAGTATTTCACATAGAAAAACCATCCATAGAACTATGGAACAGAACATTACATTGATCTACCCATGAAAAACTAAAAAGTCCTTGACCTAACAAAAACATCTAGGGGAACCATAATGAGGGGTTCCTCACTACTTCACATTGGGGGTACCAAACTTCACTACATAAAGATTAAGGTTATTGAGAACTCTATGGTTATCCTAAAAAAATCCATTATTTGACCACATTATAGTGTATAATTTGGTGAGACTCCATGATCTCCTAGATCATTACCACCACATGGTCACTCCTTCACCCTTCCATGGTGGCTGAAAAAATTTCCATTCTATTATAGTCAATTATATTTCCTTTAGAACACATAATTTTAATACTTATAATAGATTTAACATCTATAAAATACCTATCAATTATTATATCCAATGTTATCTTGAATAAACCAAACAAAAACACAAGTATATGAATAAAATAGTTAGGTTAATTCTCCATTGAAAAGATTATAGTTTAATTACCACCTGACCATAAAGTAGTTTTTCATGAGCTGCACTCTCAAACATCATCAAGCCTCATTTATAAATAACAACAGCCACTGATCCAAAATATCATACTCTATCTCCCATGTATTTGATGATATATTTTTGTTTTTACACTATACATACACCATAGTAAAAATATCCATGTGTGATTACGATATATTAGATTCAATATACAATTTGGATACTCCTCAAAGGGTTCATCATCATCAAACTTGACCCCTTTGGTGTCAATCACATGAGATGGACCATGATATAATCTTTGGATCTATGATATGAGAAGTACATCATGCATTGTTTTGAAATTATGTGAGTGTTAAAAGTGATATACCATAGAACCAATTCTCTATAAAATCATTAATGAACTCATTTACATTGGTTCTAACTTCCTCTACCTCTAAACATGATAGTTCACTACTCTCAGCGGTACAGGTAGAAATACCTTATCATAAATCTAAATCTCTATAGTTTGGTGTCTCTTGTCTGTGACGAACCCTCCCAACTCTTGGTGGGAACCATATGCTTATAGTTCAACTAAATATTCATTGATATCTCGTCTATGAGACTTATTTTCATCATCACTAACTCTATATCCTCTAACTAACATAGTAGTGAATGGCATATTCATCTATAGAAAGCCTTGAAAGAAACTATTTTGGTCAACACGAGCTTACTATTATAGTAGGAAAAGTCTACATGATCTAAGTGGTTCTCCCAAAATTCAAAAAAATCCAAGATGAATTATCCCAGTATGTAACACCTTGATATTTTTTGATATATTTCTCATTAAATTAAATTAATTTATCAAATATCTTTCTTTAAATGGAAAACAAGGTTTAAATGAAGTACAATATACTATTGAATTATTATTATTATATGTGATATTTATTTCCTAGATATTCCATTTTAGGGTATGAATACAGTTATATAAATTATATAATATTACAAATGAATGTAATGAATTTATTAGTTATTAGTATATTATAACATTTTAAGGTAAAAAGGGGTTTCCTTCTAAAACAATTATGCACACAATATTTTTTATCTTAATAAATAAAATTAATCACATTTATAACTGATATTAGTGAAATTTATATATTATATATTATATAAAATGTTCTAACATTAATCTAATGGAATTTACAAGTCATGGGATAAGAAAAAAAAACTCTTTTATGTTTAAAACAGATTTTTCTAACAATGGTTTTCTTTACAACTTATGGACATATTTTATAATTGATTTATGAAAATTATTGATATAAAATATCCAAAAATTATTGAATATTTGGAATCATGTGTATTAAATTTGGAAAATATGACCCCTTTTTACCTTATGAATAGAACGTATGGTAAATGATTGTCATCTATATAAGGGTAAAACATGTACAAAAGGGATAAAACTATGGGTTAAATACTAGAAATTACCAACAAAAACATGAATTTATTTCATAATATAGGTTCAATTAAACATTAAGAATCTTATAATCAATGATTTGGAAATGTATGTACACTTTCCCTTGACCATGACCATAATATTATTTTTTTAAGCAATAAATGCTAAATGTTAATCCCTTTATTTTAATATCTCCAATACTTTTTCACAATTAAAAAAATAGGTTATGTTCAATTATAAATTTTAATTTTAAATATTAATTATTTTCTTACCATGTTAATATATTTTAAATTTTTTTTATCTACTAATTATGTTAAATTCTAAGATAAAATCGGCATAGTGCACATTCTAGTTATCAAAAAAATACAAATAAATGATTAGAAACATTTTAAGAATAAAAAAATTTTAATGAATTATTGAGTACACATAATTTTCAAGAAAAATATTACATAATAGAAATTTTTTAAGGACTTTATTTTAATTCCATTTCTATAATTTTTTTTAATTTAAAAATACGTTAATAGTCATGAAAATGACTTCAATGGTATCTTATGTTTATTAAAATTTTATTAACATATTTAAAATGAATAAAAACCATATCTATAGAAAATTGAATTAAATATTATATATTAAATAACCAAATTAAAAATTATTGGTCACTTGTTATTTTTTATTAAATTTCAATACAATTGAATAAAAAAAATGTTATATCGTGAAAATCGTCAAAAGGGATAACTAGGGGTAAATCTAAGAAGAAAGGGTTAAAACATCATCTCCCCTTGTCTAAATTTGAATATAAGATACAATCTCGACTCATCCTTATCCTAGATTATAAATATATAAATTTTTTAAAACATAAATAAAAAAATTAAATTATATAAATTTAATTCGTTAATTAATTCCAATGGTGCCCCTCCACTAAATTATAAAATATAATCTAATTTTCTCCCATAATCACAATGTTTTAGAACTATAGATTAGAAAATACATAACCTAACAACAAAATAAAGTCATTCCCTATGACCTTTGTCTATTTTTATTATCAAAGTACCAATCTTTCCAATATTTATGTGTTAGTTGAAAGAGGTTTCTCAACATATAGGTATAACTCTTAACCAAGTACAATTTAATAAAATTTTTCTTATACCACCTATATATATTATATCCTTTATAAAATTACTAATTATATATATTAAATATATTTAATTGGTAATACAATTATGGAATAACCATTTTCTACATTCTTTCTTTCATATGGGAAAAAACGTCGCATGTTTGTATGTGTGGTCTACCACCTCCATGAAGTAGTGCATTTTTTTGCCTTCACTACTTCACATGAGCAGTTATAGTAATGTATTGACTAAATATATAATAAATTAATGATATTAATATTAATTTAGTGGTGAATAATTATTTACTTTTATCTTTTTCAATCCATAATAATTTGGAAACCATACTCATGTGTACATACTGACAACCATCTCCACGGGGTAATGATATCCATTCTCCATCGACATTATATTTTAATAGATATAAAATTTTATTTAATAATTAAATAAGTTTAAAATTATTGATAATATTTATCCATGATCTATGTACAGGTATCAAGACTACAAAACATAAAAATGTAGGAGAAACAAAGTAGTTATCACCGATAACACTAACTTTAATAAGGAATAATTAGAAAATTGGTGATAAGATATTATGAGTAATTAATCTGTGGTAAAATATATATTACTATTGTTTTATATTATATTTATAATAAATATGTTTTTTATACATGATTTTTTAATGCATATTAAGTAAGAAGATACTTCTGGTAAGGGTTATTTTAATCCCATTTATTTCTTGGATTATCTATGTCATACTTCTATTGAGGAAAATTTTAGTGTTCTTGAACATTAATACATAAATTTTTTTACCCAATAATTATTCATGTTATATTTAAGTATTATTACCATTTATCTATTTTTGGTACATAAAATGGTTTTGAAAATGTTTTTAGTGTGACACTTTCATTATTTCATCTTTGGTTGATGAACATTTTCATCCATTCCCATGATCATAAATATTATTTGATGAATGTTATTTCCTATATTAATTTTTTTTTCAAATTTCATTTTCACTAATGTTTACTTTATTTAAAAAAAATATAAAAATGTTTATTTTTAATAATAATATGATCATGTCATTTTAGACATTTTACAAAATTGAGAAGAGTTTATTCTTATAACATATATAGTATGAATAAATTTTCCCATATTCTGACTACTATTTTTAAAAATATTCATTTAAACGTTTCAATGGTTATTTTCAAAGAAGAGGATTTTTTCAATATTATATAAAATTTTCATCAATTTTTTTTCAAAATAAAAGTATATTTCCCCATGTTTTCAATCAAATGTTAGAGTGATATTTTATTGGTATTTTTCATATATGTTAATATCCATTGATGTTTATTATATTTTAGTAGATATATGATCAACATAGACTGTGAATGTTATTTACCTTTATGGATAATGGTTATGTGATGATGAAATTTCTATGTGAACAGTTTATTTTCATTGTTTTTCGAAATGATGAAATGTTGAATGTTTTATAATCTTTTGCACAAAATAATTATAGGTTTCATTATATAATTTTTGGGCCCATTAAATCCCAAAAATTAATTGGTTATTAACATATAACTTGTGAAATAATTATTATAAATGATTTCATGAACTCAATCCACAATAAGAAATCCATAGGGATTTCTAATCCACTATATTATGTGAAACACATTGTGATGCATGATCTGTTTTGATATGGGAAATAGGAGGCGGTGTTTGGTCTGTTTTGATATGATGTTATAAGTACTTAATATTAAAATATGACACAGTTTCTATTCCTATTATGTTTCTACACTCTTAAAATGTGTTGATATGCTTAATATCAGAACATATAGATCATGATTTGTTTTTGATTTTTTAATCTTCTAACATGAAAATGATTTATTCCATTAAACATTATTATGATATCTAAATTGATGGGTATGATTTTCTATTTATCAAAAAAATTTCTCATAGCATTATTCTCATGATTCTATTATATATTCACATTGATTAATATCTATCATGTCTACCCTTATGAGGTATCAAACCTAACCCCTTCATATGTTTTATCATTCCCCCTCATAATAATAAATTGTATTAGGTATGAAAGGGGTTGAAGGGTACCTTAATAAAATAATGAAGTTTTAAATGATGATTATTATACTTAAATAATATATTTGTTTATTTATTATACAATTACATTACACCTTTATGGTTCATAGACATGTTTATTTGGGATATATATTTAATATTAATTGAAAATATGTAATACCTATTTATGTTATACTTGGGTTTCTCTATTTGGTACTGGTTAGATAGTTCATTTATTTTTGGATGTTTTATTATTATGAATATGGATATAGAACCACATACAAACTACATTAAACATAAATTTATATAGTATGAACCTTAAAGTGTTATAGGTAGATAAGAATATGTCATTATTTATGACATTTTAGGAATGATTTTTTTATGATTATATGATTTTCCACTCTTATTATTATAATATGATTCTTAATGTTTTCATTTTGGATTTAGTTAATAGCTTGAACAAACATAAATAATTATAAAATTGAATGTGGTGGAAAATTAAATTATTTTCCTCTTGAGAAACAAAATGTAATCGTATCGAGAATATAATATCTTGTTTCTTGACTCGTGATACCTTCACAATCCATGAATGATTATAGGCTTCTTAATGATAAATGAAGGGAGAATGTATTATTTATTATTTCATAAGAAAATACCCACCCTCTTTTACAGGGTCTTCTACTACAATAGTTAATGAACACTAGATCAGTAACACTAAGATTATATTTCATTTTTTCAATGCTTAGATCCTGAAAATCATTCATGACATATTTTCAAGGTGAAGAAAATAAATGGTGTAATCTTATTTAGAATATTTTTAATGAGTAATATATTCACTCCACTGAATGTGATGAGATAGAGAAGTTATTTTTCAATAATTACTGATCATTTATTCTATATAAAACAATATAGATGAAATTATTTAATCAATAATAAAATAAAGATAAATTTATTGGTAACTACATGAAAAGTTTCACAATACATGAATGTTATGATTCTAGTTTATTCATCATCCAAAAAATGAAAATTTGGTTATTTCATATCTGATTTAAACCACGTATCCAAAATTCATTATCTATAATTGACTAGTATCTAAAAATAAATCAATCTATGAGATATCATTGTTGAAAATCATATTGTATATTCCCATAATTCCAGGGGTTTTGATAAGAAAATGAAGATGTAGTATCAAAAAACATGAATAAATTACATGGAAGAAAGTGTTTATAATAAACATTATACCAAAAATATGGGATGAAAAAAATATATAATTCTTGAATGGAATTGGGAGATTATTTAAATGTGAAAGGATTTTCGTAAATCACATTAATGTCAACAGTTAAGAAAGTGGAATTTTTAAATGATATAAGTAAATAGGATTACAAGTAATGAACCACCCACACACTAAATATTATATTTAATGAGTATGATAATTAAACCAATATGTTCAAAATTCTAATTTTTTATTATGATGATCATTGTCAATAACCTCATAATCCCAATGAAAAATGGAAATCTCGTTTGATAACAACTGCTGAAGTGGCTGACCAGCATGATATATTGAAAAAGACACTCATCATCCACTTTATGATAGCCGATATCTAATTTAATTTTTCCTCTAACAACTCTTTTATATCTAATTATTCTTTAATGGTATATTATTACCACCTCCTTCAATAAAAGTTGATATAGTTGTAAAAACATATAATGTTACAATTACCAAATATCATGTCCATAGATCATCTCTAATAGATTTTATAGGAATGTGATTCTGGAAAATCAGGGGATTCTCCCTTTATCTGAATTTGATTTGATTCTAAAAGTGGACTTAATTTCATTATATATATCTCAAATCAATTTTCTAGCATGGGAAGTCACATTTCATATTCTAATTGAACCTATTTTTATTTATCATTGTTAGGTTGAATATAAATTTTCTATGGAAATTAATTCCATTATATGGGTTTCAATTCCAATCCATGAAGGGTATCTATCATAAATTGATGGGGATAAAATCAAAATTGAGGATGTTTTTATTATACAGATATTTTTGATGTATTTCTTGAAGATTTTTCTAGTCTTCATCTGAATCATTTAGTTGATTTTTCAATATAACTTATTCCTAGGGTTATGAAATTCTCAAATAATAAATATTGAATGGCCTCAATTATGTTTAAGGAATTGAAAAATAAATTATAGTCTAATATAGAAAATGGTTTCATATGCCCTAGTTCATCACCATACGGTTAACTTGTTACTTATATTAAGTAATAATAGGTTACGACGCATCATTTTATTGATTTTTAGGAAGTTAATTGGATAAGTATTAAGAAAAAGTATCATCTACCCCACATTAATTAATTTTGTGTCCAATTAATATGATCTCTATTATTTTTCCAAGATTGACCTTCATTTTGGATAACATTAATTAAGGGTTTAAAACATGGACAAACTGATGAAAACTATGAAAATCTATGTCATTATAGTTTAAAACATAAGGGTAAATTTGAACTTTTTATTCCTAGGTGAATTCATGGGAAAGGTACAATATCCAGTTATATAGTCTTATATTATTTTTCTAGGAACATCATTAGTCATATAATATGATTTTTAAACTATGATTCATGTTTGGTGGAAATTTTAATCTTTATAATTTTTTTAAAATATTTAATATTAATCTATTAAATATTAATTTATCCATATGTATAATTTTATTCGTATATTATAAATGTAGTTTTAGATTGTGATTTTTTCTATGTTATTGAGTATGGGAAAGGGGTTTTTTTGAAGGTGATTCATGAACTTTCATTGTAAATTGTGTATGGGCTCGGGGCCCCTTTATTTTTCTTCATATTTTTTCTTCTTTTCTTCTTTTCTCTATTTCATTTTTATATTCCTTCGTTGGTTTAAAATGTTTACCTTCTCCCACCCCTTATGGGGTTTCCCCAAAAATGAGAGGGGGATAGATGATAGGGAGAGGTAAATGAAGAGAGGAGAAGCATAGAGATATGACGAGGTTTTATCATGGAGCTTTGGTCACCCCAGATCATCATGTGGTAGCTACGGATCAAAGATTAGTCTGAAGAGTCACCTATCTCTACCTAGAGGTAAAAAAATTATGTTTTATGATTAAAACCAAAAATTTTAAGTATTTATTTGTATTATATCCTATTATGGGTTGTGGGAGAGTCTAGTGGGTCGATCTGTTGATTTTGTAGTGAAATAAGATTTTTTGGGTCATTTTGGAGGCGTCCCACTTGGGGAAATCAGTGTACACAATGTGGGGTTGTATGAGAACACACCTTGTGTTCTTATTGTTTAGGGAATACATGTTTTTAATGACTAAAAAAAGTGTATCATGGCTATATTACATGTAGTGGGCTTCTATAGTGTGGTCATTTACTCAGCTAGATATCCCATGTGGGTGTATTTGGCTATATAGAAGTACATGACCAGTAACCTTGTGGGGTGGATGCCATGTTGGTGTACATGCCCTGTAGGTTTTCCTGGAAAGGTACGTCGGTTTGGACACCATGTGGGTGACATGCTATGTATTGGGGGTACATGTTGTTTACTTGATCTTTTTAAACACTACGTGGGGCTAGGTGTCAGGACCTGTCCCCGGGGCCCGTGCTGTGACTACCCCATGTCCGCCTCCTGAAGGCTAGGGGCTAGCAACTAGCACCGAGGATGTAAACCTGCAAGTGGGGGGAATTTTCCTAGATACTTATACACACACACAAACCCAACCATGTAATAACTCACATGAAATGAGATAGTATACCACAGAGAGGAAGCTGAGTACGGACATAGCTGAAAGTAAATGCGGCAGAATACAAACCCCAAAATAAAGTACTGAAAGAAGTAAAGTACAAGAGTTATCTAATGGCCATCTGTAGAAATCCCCACCTGATCGTAGGAGTACTATAACTACTAGAAGCAGAGGGAGTATGTATCGTATGTCAGATCCCACTGTGATCTGCCTAGTCCAACGCCACTAAGTCCGTCGTCGAAGAGTCGATCGTTAGAACGGGGCACGCCACACATGTAGGTAGGGCCCGTGTAGGGGGTGAGTAACACTAATCTCAGTAGGGACCCCCAAAACCACAAGGAAATACCCCAAATCAAACTAGAATTATAGATCCAATAAAAAAAATGCAGAACAAGTCAGCTCACACCAGGTATCACTTTAGGTCAAGGACTGAAGGATCATCAAATGGTTGAACATCTAGGTTGTTTGATAACTCTTCGGCAATAGAATATATTGGGCCTGTTGTGTCACACAGACCCACTTCCCAATAACCTTGAACTAATGTAGTACTTATCCTTGATATGTATCATGGGTATGTTGGGTCACACATAGCCACTCCCCATCGTGGGCCTGCCGGGTCACACAGAATTGTTTCCCACCATGGTCAAACTGAGATACTCCACCTATAGAGTACCATGGGTCTTCTAGGTCACACAAAGCCTCTCCCCAATGTGGGCCTTCCAGGTCACAGAAAGTCGCTTCCCACTGGGCCATCATCAAGTAATCTTCAGTTCACAGCCAACCGTAGGGTTCCGTACGTGGTCTGCTTGGGAGAACTTCTCCTCAAGCCACTCAACCCATATTGATATCCATGTACGTAACCAAAAAGTATGAAAAAAGAGCCGCCTCCTCATGATATTCCCACATCCGAAAACAACTGATCAATCAGATGCATGGTTTTCAAGATACGAGCGTTTTAGTGCCGAGGGACCGGTTGGATTCGTGTTCGATCCAACCCGTCCATACCCACAACTTTTTAAAAAACCCTAGTGGTGTATCTCAAATGGACCTCTTTTTTAAGGATCATGATGCCATAGATGATTCATCAAACATACATTCGATTTAGAAGTTTGGGACCGGTTAGCGTATATAGTCAGTATTGGGTCCGGGTTCGGTATGCCCCTGTTGGACCGTCCCGACACGGTTCGGTCGGCACCGACCCGGTTCGATCTGGGTTAACCTAGCTCATTGGGCATGGCCCTACCCATCGGGGCCATGGGTCAGACTACTGGGCCGACATGGTGGCGCCTCCCTTCTGGCGGCGCGGTCCGCCAGGAACACCCGAACACGGCATGCCCGAGTAAGGATAACGTGGCGCAGAGCCACATCAGTAGGTCAGGCTGTGGAGGTTGACCCAACACGGTATTGTGGTTCTTATGTGCTATGATCGACAGGACAAGGCTTTACCACCGGGCGCGCCGGCGGCTCGCGCCCCGTCCACAATCCGGCGATCGAACCGGCATCCTCTCTTATATCACGGCCGACGTAAGCCACGGTGCTGCTGCAGTGTGGGCACACCTCCAGGGGCGCACCCCTCCACTTTTTTGTCACTGTCTGAGGCGGCGACCGGTTATTCCACCGATAACACGTTCTGGTGCCACCTCGTTCTGTTGTCATGCCATCATGTGTCGCCACCGGCGCCAGGGCCGGTGGCATGGTGTTCGTCGAGCCGCTGGTCGCGCACCAATGGCCCATTTCCTGCACTTCTTGCGCCTACAGCCTCCTAGGATCACATTCTTCTACACAGTAATCCTTGATTTTTCTTGCCCTTAACTTCAAATTGGGTAATCACAATCAATTAACGAGCTGAGGGGCTTAGTATTTGTTTGTCTCAGCATGCTCCCACCGTGTTAGAAATGAATCTTAGTGTTTTGGAAAAATGGTTCAACTGAATTTCATGTCTTGATTTCAATCCTGATTTAAATGATAATACACACCCTACCACATATATAAAAATATTATAATGGATCAAATTATTTATGAGTCGATCCATTATTATCATTTCAGAATGAAGTAGGGGGAAAATTAGTAATCACAACCCCTACCTCGAAATGTTGGATTTCACTCGCGTTTGAAGAAGTTTTGTTGTTCTTCATCACCGCAACATGCCACCCCCATCACCACTCAAATGTAAAACTCCAGTTTGGGGTTTCGTCATCATATGTCACCTCCCGTTGGGATCGACTCCATCCTCTAAGGGTTTGGCATTATGGGCATCCTTCAAAACTTCATTTCTTGGTAAAGCTTGTGCCGATAACCCTCCCCAAGCTCTATATATATTGAAGAGGGGGAGGGTAAGTAACGACGTGAGGAATTAATGGTGGATCATATATTAGGAACCTTCCTCATTTCTTCAATGACGTTGTTACTTTATATTGGAATGAAAAGCCATTTATTGGCTTGAAGCATCGCGGGTCCCACACTCCGCCTATCGGTTGGTGGAGATGAATGAAAAATAAAATAATAAAATTTATTCTTTTCTTTTCTTTTAAAAGTCAAAAAATTTAAATTCTTCTCTGGACCTACTATTGTCAATGTAAAGTCTCCCTTAAGCAAATCTCGAGGCTGCGAATTCAACTGTGCCCTCAAATTTTTAATCCGAGCACTGGTTCAAAATTTCGAAAACGCTGATTACGTGATTACTGAACGTACCATAAAAATGTTTAGAAAATAATTCTGGGCACACTGAAACTCAAAATCAAACTCCATCGAATTTCACATAATCGAAATAATTTCATATATAAAAAAATTACATGGAAAATCTTGGTCATTACATTCTCCCCACCTTAGGGATTTTCATCCCTGAAATACACAACATAGACTAGGAAAACAAATGGTGGTAGTGAGAATGAATCCGAGCCTCCCATTCCCATGTGCTCTCCTGGAGGTTCCCATGCTGCCAGCGAACGTGCACCAGAGGTATCTACCACCCAAAAAGGACCCGCTCCTATCGATCCTCAATATCCACTGGATTCTCTATAAATGTTGATCCATTATCTAAGTATATATTTTTGTGGTCGATGATATGAGATGGTTCAAGCACATATCCACTTAGTTGGGATATGTTGAAGACATCATGAACCCTCTCCAATTGCGGTGGAATTTCCAAGTAGTATCCCACCTCCCCAATCCTTCAAAGTATCATAAAAGGTATGATAAACCTCGGTGACAACTTGCCA
The DNA here is from genome assembly GCA_963277665.1 of Viscum album. NCBI lineage: Eukaryota > Viridiplantae > Streptophyta > Magnoliopsida > Santalales > Viscaceae > Viscum > Viscum album. The sequence continues at coordinate 310,398,225 of OY728158.1, forward strand.
CCTTGGCCAAATCTCCATAGTCCCCATCAAGGGGAGACTCTCAAGAATATGTGATCCCCCTCCTGGAACTCTAAAGGTCTATGTCTCCTGTCATCATAAGACTTCTGCCTGCTCTGTGCATTCTTCATCTGATCCTGGCTGATCTGCACCTTCTCAATGGTGGCCCGTACCAACTCTAGACCCATAAGTGCTAACTCCCTTGGGTCTATTCAGCATAGAGGTGATTTGTAAGGTCGACCATATAAGGCCTAAAATGGTGTCATACCGATGGTGGAGTAATAACTATAGTTGTAAGAGAACTCCCCAAGGGAAAGTGATCCTCCTAACTGTAACCAAAATTAAGGCCTCATGCATGAAGCACGTCCTCCAACATCTATATGGTCTACTCTGTCTGACCATGCGTTTGAGGATGAAAGGTGGTGCTCAGACGTAGTTGTTCCCCGATCACCTCCTGTAACCCCTTCCACAATCTGGTTGTGAAACATGTTTCACGGTCAGAGACGATTGTTGATGGCACCCCATGGAGTCAAAAAACCTCTTGTTCGTAGATGAATCACAATCCCTCTACTGATCCATGCTCTCAAATGTGTAAGAAGAGGGCCGAATTTGTGAGTTGGTCAATGATCACCCAGATGCAATCATGTCTCTTGGATGTACATGGAATCCCTTTCACGAAGTCTATGGAAATCCCATCCCACTTCCACTCTGGAACCTCTAGTGGCTGTTCTAAGCCTGTTGGAACCTGATCCTTAGCCTTCACTTTTTGGAATGTGAGGAATCGCGAAACAAACTTTGCTATAACCTTCTTCAACCATGGCCACCAGTACTAATGTTGGTGGTCATGGTACATCTTCGTCACACCATGATGTACCGCCAAATGAGACATAAGGAACTACTTCCACACCTCCCGCCATAGCACTAACAATAATATGGTATGTCTTATGAATAGGATGAAATGCTCTCCACCTTCATAAAATCCATCAGGTGCTTGTCCTGAGGATTTCTGAGCACGTCGAGCCTCACAGTCAAAGTCCCCAAGTCATGCCTCCGGGACTCTTTGAAGAAGCAGGGGAGTGACAGTCATAGAATAAAGGTAAGCTGCTCCATCTCTTTCCACGATGGATATCTGAAATGCAACTAACTGTTCTGTCGCCTCACTCAGCAACTAGAGACCAGACCTCCAGTTGAGTACATCTGCTACCACATTCCCCTTCCCTAGAGTATAGTCTATCTCAATGTCATAGTCCTGGAGGAACTATATCCATTGTCATTGTCTTAGGTTTAGGTCCTTCTAAGAGATGACATAAATGAGACTCTTGTGATCCGAGAAGATTGTAAAACGTTCAACCATGATGTAATGTCTCCGTAGCTTCAAATAAAAGACCACTACTACTAACTCTAGGTCATTGGTTGGGTAGTTATGCTCATGGTTTCTTAGTTGTCATGACTCGTAGGTGATCACTGATCGCTCCTGGATCAAGACACACGGATTTTCGATCCCTAATGTGTCGTATTAGACTACTTTCCCAACGTCCTCTTCAGGTAGCTTCAATATGGGAGCACTCGTCAGTCTCTAGCTCAGTTCCTGAAAACTCTGCTGTCATCTCTCCATCCATACAAAGGTCTTCCCCTTCTTTTTCAATGATGACAAGTGTTCCACAACTCTAGAAAAGTGAGGCACGAATCTCTTGTAGTATCCAACCAACCCCAAGAAACTCTACACCTCGCTCACACCACTAGGTGGTGCCCAAGAATGTACAACCTCTATCTATGCTGGATCTAATGCAACTCCAACCTCTGTGATAACGTGTCCCCAAAAGTGTAATTTTTAATGCAAAACCGGTACTTCAAGAGCATACCATAATGAAGGTTCTCTCAAAGTGTATCTAGAACTATCTATAGATGATAGGCATGATCCTCCTCCATCATTCAGAATACCAAGATGTTCTCAATGAAGACCACCACAAATCGATCGAGGTATAGATTAAAGATCATGTTCAGGAGTCTCATGAACACTGCATGGACATTGGTCACACCTAAAGGCATAAAAAAACTCATAGTGGCCATATCAACATCTAAAGGCCATCATATGAACATCCTCATCTCGTACCCTGAGTTGATGATATCCTGATCTGTGGTCTATCTTCAAAAGAAAACGAGCTCCCTTCAGATGGTAGAAAAGATCATCAATTTCTCAGAAGTGGATACATGTTCTTCATGGTCACCTGGTTTAGGCGTCGATAGTCCACACAGAGTATCAAACTTGTGTCTGCCTTGTTGGAGAACAAAATCGGGGCTGCCAAGGAGAGACACTGGTCCTTATGAACCCATTCTTCAGCAAGTCCTCCAACTGTAACCATAACTCAAGAAGCTCCACGGGGGCCATCGGATATGCTAGTGTTGATATCGGTTCCTTATCGGGGTATAGGTCAATGAAATATTCTACCTATCTACATGGAGGTAGTCTTGGGAAATCATTAGGAAAGACATAGGCATACTGGTCCACCACTACAGGATAGCTCGGACTCTCAACATCAACTTCCCTGACGGTATGGCTAGCCAACTAATGTTTGATTGGCTACACGCTCATCTAGGTAAGTCTGTTATGTGCTGCAAAGGCTCCCTTCTCAATGGTGAAGGAAAACCTGGTCTCATCCACACAGACACACCACACTTTGCGCCTAAAACAGTTGATCTGTGCATGGACTATGGATAACTCATCCATACCCAAGATGACATCATAAGGCCTCGAAACTGCTATTAGGAGATCCCAATTGAAGCTCTCTCCTCCTAGAGTAGTATCACACTACTAGCACCAGTGTGTAATCGTCGAATGTGCTCCAGTAGGTGTCTCTAGATGTATGAATCGAGCCAACACCTCCACTGGAATCCCCAAGCTCTGAATGGGGTCATAGAAATAAAAGAGTAACTAGAACCCGTGTCTATAAGTACATCAGCTAATGTGGAGTAGACATAGATCATAACATTAATAATCTCCGAAGTTCTTTGGTCATAGGCCTTATCTGCAAATAGCTGATCCCACCCCAGTCCACCTACTCCCTGTGGTCAGGGTGGACCTCCTGGAGGTGGTGGCAGTAGAACCCTGATTCACCGCACACCACTTAATACATGGATAGATCCCCTACCATGTCTACCTATTACCTGCAGACCACCCAGATCAAATATTTTTATCTGTATCAGCAGTCCCTCGACCGTCTGGTCATCCGTACGGCGGGTCGGGCAGTCGCGAGCCATGTGGCCTTGCCTGCCGCACGTGTAACACTGTTTGGCTCCCTACTGACTCACTCTAGATTAGGAGCATCATACTACTGACCTGGAGTCCTGGGGTCACCCTCTAAAAGACCTGGCAAGCATGGGCCCATGTGCCTAATGTCGACTGCCTGCCGAAGACTCTGAGAGGAAACTAAGTATGGTCATAGTTGAAAGTAAATGGGCTAGAATACAAACGCAAAAAGAAAGTACTGAAAGTTGTAAAGTACAAGAGTGATCTAGTGGCCATCCGTAGAAATCCCCACCTGATCATAGGATTAGTGCGACTACTGGAAGTTGAGGGAGTATGTCTCATCTGTCGGAACTCATTGTGGTCTTCCTAGTCCAATGCTACCAAGTTCGTCGTTGAATCATCGATCATCTGCACAGGACAAGACAAAAATGTGGGAAGGGCCCGCGTAGGGGGTGAGTAACACTAAAATCGGCAGGGACCCCAAAACAAAAAGGAAATACCACACTTCAAACTATATGTATAGCACAAAGTGAAATTACACAACACACGTCATCTCACCCCAGGTATCACTTTATGTCAAAGATAGAAGGATCATCAAATCGTCAAACTCCCCAGATACGAGATAAATCATCATCTATCGATTAAATTAGTCCTACAAGGTCGCACATAGCTACTTCCCACTAACCTTGAACAATTAAAGTGCTTATATTAGATATGTATCGTGGGTATGTAGGGTCACATAGAGTCGCTCCCCACTGTGGCCCTGCCGGGTTATATAGAGCCGCTACCCACAATGGTCTAACTAAGGCAATCCTCCTATATACTTCCATGGGTATGTCGGGTCACAGATATCCACACCCCACCATGGGCCTACTAGGTCACATAGAGCTACTTCCCACTGGGCCATCATCAAGACGTCTTCAAGTCTCAGCCTACTGCAGGGTTCTGTACGTGGTCTGCTTGGGAGAACCGCTCCTCAAGACATTATCCTCATATTTATATACATGGAAGCTATCTCAAAGTATTCCAAAGAATCTTTCTCCTCAATAGAGTCCCAAAGTCGCAAACAGCTCGTTAATCGGATGCAAGGTTTTCAAGATACAGGTGTTTTAGTACATAGGGCCCAGTTGGATTTGTGATTGATTCAACCTAGCCATACACCAACTATCTCTAAAATCCATGTGGAGTATCTCAAAAGTGCTGCCTTGTCTTAAGGATCCCGACACAATAGACGGTTTTTCAAATGCATGTCAGGTTTAGAAGTTAGAACTCGTTTAGCTTAACTGGTCAGTACTGGGTTCTGGTCCAGTCCACCCCGATCGGAACGACCCAACCTAGTTCGGCAGGGGCCGACCCGGTTCGACCCGGTTTGACCCGATGGGCCTGTCCCAACCTGAATGGGTCGTGGGTCATTCCGCTGGGGCCAGCCTGACCCGGCGGGGCTGCGGTTCGCCCTACTGGGCCGCAGGTCGGTCCGTTGGGCTAGCCAGGTGGTGCCCCACCTGGCGGTGTGGGCCTCCTGGGACACCAAGACATGGCGCTTCTGGGTAGGGATGATATGGCGTAGAGCCATGTCAGTAATTCAACCCATGGGGGTTGACCCAACATGGAAACATGTGGCGATGCAGGTCCTTTGTGTCATGGTCGGCTACACCGTTGGCGCGTGCCTCGTCCACCGGACGACGGTCGAACCAGCAACCTCTGTTCTCCCTTGGCCTTGCTGCCTCTTTGGCGCACCGCCAGGGGCATTCCCCTCCCCACTTCTTCCACTACCTGGGGCAGCGTCTAGTTCTTCCACCGAGCACGCAATCCAGCTCCGCCGCGTGCCGTTGTCAAACCATTATGGGCTACCGTTTGTGCCAGTGCATGCAGTTGGGTGTTCGTCGGCTATCCTGTTGCTCACCAGTGGCCCATTTTCTACGCCTCCTATTCCTGCAGCCTCCTGGGATAGCGTTATTTACTATTGTAGGCCCTGATATGGCTTTTCACCAACTTCAAATTGGGCAGTCACAATCAAAGCACGAGCGGAGGGGCGCGGGCCTTGTTCATGTCGGCTCGTGCCCTCCACATTAGAAATAAATCCAATGGGTTTCGGAAAAAAGGTTCAGCCAGATTTCATGCCCTGATTTAAATCCGGATTTCAACAATAATACACACCCTCCCACATATATAAAAATGAATAATGGGTCAACGTGTTTATGAGTTGATCCATAATTATCATTTTAGAATGAAGTGTGGGTAAAAAAAATCAATCATCACAACCCTTACCGCAAAACATTAGAGAGCACTTGCAGATAAGGATGTTTCATTGTTCATTACCCCACAAAAAGCTTCCCCCATCGATGCTCCAATTTCAAAGTTTGGTTTAGGATTTCGGCAACGCGCATCACCTCTCATTGGGATCGGCTCCATCATCTAAGGGTTTGGCATTATATTACTCCTTCAGTATTTCGTTTCATGGAGAATCTTGTACTGATACCCCTACCCATGCTCTATATATATAGGAGATGGGTAGGGTATGTAATGACATGAGGAATTAATGGGGGCTCATAAATTAGGAACCTTCTTATTTTCCTGAACAACATCGTTACATAGGATTTGAAAGTAAATCCATTTATTAGCTTAACACATCACGGGTCTGATACTCTGCTTGTCCGTTGGTGGAGAAGAAAGAAAAATAAAATAATAAATTATTTCATTTCATTTATTTTTAAAGTCACAAAACATAACTTATTCCACGAACCTACAACTGGAAAAGTAATTTTACACTTAAGAAAATCCTGGAACTGCAGATTCATCGGTGCCCTAAGATATTTAATCTGAGCACCAGTTCAAAATATAAAAAACACATGTTATGATTTTACTGAACGTACCTTAAAAATGTTCAGAAATTAATTTCGGGCACACCGGACCTCAGAATCACGTGCCATCAAATTTTGAAGACTCGAAATAATTTCATATATAAAAACAATTACATGAAAAATATGGTTCTTTACATGGGATATGTGACCAGATTCCCACATGTAGGTAAAACTCTTGTATAGGGATGAAGCACTATATAATTTTAGAAATTTCATGTCGAGTGTCCAGTGGAACAATTTAAAGGAGAAATTTTGGGATGTACACTATGTACATAGGATACACCCTATGTAATTTTTCCATCATTGGTCTATTTTTCCTATTTTCACCCTGATGTCATAATTGGACTTTTGTGTCATTAAGTGTGAGTTTTCTTCAATATATATCCTGATGGTGCAATCATATTTGTGTTTAGTGGATGTATAGATAGTTATTTTTACTGTGAGATATCTGTGGGAGGTTTTCATCGAGGTTTTTTAGAATACTCTAGTTGGTTTGGTATTAGCTGTGAGGACTGGGTGAGGTTGTCAGCTCATTATTTGGCATAGATTGTGGATTCTAGGCCACTAATAATTTAGCTTCTTACTGACGGATCCTAGAATGTGTGATCAAGCGTTATCTCTAAAGAGGTCATGGTTTTTCTCTATGTGTTGTGACCGATTAAAATTGTTAGAGGGGTTGTGCATCAGCTTATGTGTAAATGGATTGGAGCTATTACATCCTTTAGGCTAGATTAACATCATAAAATGGCACTTCTGTCTAGGCGTCACTGTGGTGTTGAGACAAAATTGTGGGACTCTTGAATACATCGGTGTGGGATGGTTCCTAATTTTATTATATGCGGTTGTCATGGTAAGCTATTGAGAACACCAAAGTGAAATTATATTATTTTGATTCCATTGTGGTTGAGATGGTAACTAAGGATGGGTGTGTTTATTCGAGGGTTGGATGAGGTTTTTCTTTTGTGGTATTTTCCTGGAGGTTTCTTTGTGATCATTATACCTTGTGTAGGTTTTTTCATTGAGGTGTTCATGATGACTATTATGAATTTCCATATTAGTGGTATTTTGGTTTTGGGTGAGCTAGAGGATCTCTTAATAGGGTGTCAAAATTCTATTGTGGCCTTTTGGCCATTTTAGGATGTTTATATGGGTGTCTCTAAGGATATTGGGTAATATAGTGGAGTCCCTTGTTAGATGACTCATTATGTTATGGATACAAGGACCATTGGAGCCCCAAGTTCAGTTCAACACTATGGTGGGGCATGGAGAGCCTATGATGGATTTTTTTTTGATGTTTTACATATAGGGGACCATGAGGGACTCATTCTTGTTGGATGAGATTATATAAGCACTCTTAGTTCAACTGTTTAGATGATGTGTTTGTTTGGTAGAACATACCATGTATGGTTGGCCATTGGTCATGATGTTTAAAAAAATTATTCTTAGGATAGTGGTATGATGGGGATACCCTTAGGGTATCTTTGATATAGCAATGTATTTGATTTTTAATCTATTTATCTCCTACATTTTTTATAGATGTGATTAAATGGTATTTGGGATCTAATGGACAATATTGATTAGAGAACTACCCCTAAATTAAGGGTGCTCCCAGACTAGGGGTGGTTTTTTTCACGGATATTGTTTCACCCACAACCATGGGTATCAAACCCTTGTGTAATTAAACCATTGGTTCTATACTGTTGGATCCCATATGGAGGTTTATATTTCTTGTTTTTGGTAAATCCTGAGATTATATATATGACTTCCATAAAATAAAAGATAATTAAATCTTGGAGGAGTGGTTCTATCACCATTTCTTATTACTCCATAATATTCCCAGAGCCTTGTAGATTCACATTGTTTATGGGGACACCTATGGTTATTCCCTACAATTTAGAATTTTTGAAAATTTTAATTTTACATCACTAAGATCCTATTTAGATTTGGAAGATGTGCTGGTTTCAGGTTGTTGGGTGATCCATGTGTTTTCAATACTATTATGGGAGCTAGATTGATGGAAGATTAACAATAAGTGTTTGGAAAGAACTCATGGTTTGATGTTTTACTTATTTTTTATGTCATTTATTATGTCACGTTGTTTTAATTTTCATCCAGGATAGAAATATCAATCATATTTAAAATATTTAGGATATGATATTATTGGCTCATCATTTTGGGTGGACTACTGAGAATCATTTATCACCCCATATATATGAACCTTAGTGTGGGTACATCACTGATATATTCTTTAAGGTTAAATAATATGTTTCATGAAGAATGGATTTGAGGCCTAGTGTTTAGTAATCAGGTTTATCCATTCACATAGAGTCTCATGATCTTTCAGGAGGAGTTTGAGTGTCATGTAGACTGGGTATGTGGTTCAGCTCAAAGTTGGAAGTTGAGTGTTCTGTCTGTTCGGACTTGTGTTGCTTATATTCCAACTTTCTGGTACTTTATGGTTGTACCATAGGTTGTTTTTACCTATTTTACGTTTGTAATTATTCTCCTTATGGAGTCTTATTTCAATCATAATGACTACTAATGGTTTCTTACACTATTTATGTGAAATAACTATTCCCTCCTTATATTTTATAATTCCAGGTTCTATTTGTGATCACATGGGTATTAGGAATTACCTTTGGATCATGTAATTATTAGATTTGGTATCCGAGTACCAGGTAGTTCAGGTTAGTTCATTTAAAATTTGTATCAAATGAAGGATTTCAATCTTACCTTTATTTCAGAATGCAATTTAGTAATATTTTAGGGACCCAGAAGGTCGTTGTGATTGAGTACCTCACCATATCTCAATACAATGAGTTGTAGTTCACCAGTGGTGGTTTGGGAAAGAGGTATTGAGGATTAGTTCTAGTATTTTACTTAATTATTATTTGGATGAGTATAAATCATAATCTTATGTTTATTCTAATTGAATTAATTTACCTTGTTTCTCTATTTGAGTATTAAGGTGATGTCTTCAATATTGTTTATTGATGTTCTGTAGCATCACTCCACTGATAAGACATGTTAATAGGATCCAGGAAAAATCTATCGATGAACCAGCACAATAAAATCCTCCCATGGGGAAAAATTTGGTTGACGTTATTATGCATGTGATCCAATATTTGGGAAATGCACATGTACCTCTTCACATTCAGGCTCCATCTTTTGAACCTCATAGGGGTGACTTCAGGATCCATGGTTAGGAGTTCCTTTTCCAAAATCCTCTAGTGTTTTGAGGCTGTAATTATCATCAACTTGCTATGAATTTCTTGAGGAATATCGATCTTATATTTGAGTTCCTGGAACATTTTGATGAAATCAAGGTCAAATATTCCTCCTTCATGCCAAAAGGTCTGAGAAGAAGATGAAGGGATATGATGGTGATGCCAAATAATCATGAGTTCTCAATGTGGAACAAATTTAATATTATTTTCACCGACTAGTTATATCCAGAGTCAATCATGTTGTCTAAGGAAATCAAGTTTTATAGATAAGAGTAGGATTACAAGACCGTAATAGGATATGGAATTTATTTTGATAATATTGTGCAGTTTTCAACTGTTATTGTAATGAATGATAATCTGAAGACTCAATAGTTTTGGATGGTAATTAGATATGATACTCATTATCAAGTTTTATTATAATATCTTTCATCCTATGTGGATGTGTTGGATAGAGTTTTGATGGATAAGATGGACCTAGGTGACATGATAGGGTTTAGATGAGTTCCTTTTTCTCTAATTGGTAGTTCTAAGAGTTCCCATTAAGTAAAGAGGAAGAATGATCATTCTCATAGTGGTTCTCAATTTTACGGTTTTTCTAGACCTTTTTATCTACATATTGGGGGGAACATTCATTTTCTACAAGTGTGGAAATCTTTGGCACATAAAGTGGGTTTTCACTTAAGCACCCAAAATATGTGTCTCTTGTAGATTCTTGGGTCACATTCAGATATTTTTCTAGGACTTTTCTACTCCACATAGTAGAACAGGATCATCGGTAGATAATAAAATATTGGTGAAATCATAGGCTTCATGATAAAATGTGTTCCATCCATAGGAATCCTAAAAGAGCATCTTTAAATAATAGAATAGTCTCTAGAGGAATTATAAATGGATCTAGTGGCTGTGAGAGGTACCATCACTATTGCATCATCTTTAGTGTCCTCTTTATTTGATATTGGTGCATCTCATTCATTCATTTAGACTTATATTCTGAATATTATAAATATTCCTATGGATCATTTATCTTACCCAATGGATACGACTACACCCCTCGAATTGAAGAGAGTGTTGGGTCTTTGTAGCCCTGTTAGTGCTTTCTCTTTATTGCATATTGAGCATGCATGGAATTTTTGGGTTCCCTACATGAAACCACTAAACAAAATTTTTGGGATGGATTAGATAATTGTGGATAAATCTTATATTGATTGTTATCAATGATAGATCTCTTTTGATGTTCCTAATGGGGTGTGCCATATCATTTATAAAGAATGGGACCAAAGGTTGAGTAGAGTCGTACCTTCTTATCCTTAGTTGGGGAAAGTGATATCATCATTTTCTTTTGACCTAGAGAGAGTGTCCTTGTGTGATGATATTTTTGTAGTTTTCTTCACATTTCCCAAAATTTTCCACTATGACTTATATAGCATACCACCAGTAGGAATGTTAGTGTTTTTAATTGATTTAGTGTTAGGTACCAAGATGGTTTATATTCCTTCTTAAATAATGGAAGCAATTGAAATGAAATATTTTAAGTCTTAGTTGGATGATATTTTATAGAAAGGATTTTTATGCCCTAGTGTTTCACCTTGGGTGATGCCTATTTAGATTGATATGAAATATGATGGGTCAATTAAACTTTTTATTGATTATTATAAACTCAATCAAGTCAACGTAATGAAAAAAATATTTGTTACCATATAATTATGATCTTTTTGATCAGTTGAAATGGTTTAATTGGTTCAAAAATATTGATCTTATATCTAGTTAGCATTAGATGAGAGTAAAGGAATATTAAATTCGTAAAACTAAATTTTAGAGTAGGTATGGACATTATGAGTATGTTGTCATTCTATTTGTCTACCAAATATTCTATAGTTACTATTTAATTGGTGGAAAAGATCATCAATGGGTATTTTGATATTTTGTGGTAGTCTTTGTAGATGAAATCATTATTTATTCTAAGTCATAGGAGTATCATGTGTATCATCTGAGATAAATTCTATTATTGTTGCGAAACCATTGAATTTATTCCAAGCTATCAAAATGTGAAATTAGATTCAAGAAGTTTTGTTCTTTGGAAACATGGTGTCAATACATGGTATCACAGTGATTCTAAGAAGATGAATGTAGTTATACATTGGGAGAAACTATCTCATTTTTTCAGATTTGGAGATTCTTGGTATTAACTTTGTATTATAACAGTTTTGTAAATGAATTATTTATGTTTTATTCTATATTAACTCCCTAAATGGGATGGGAGTAATGTTGTTTAGGCTGAAAATTTTCGAAGTTTTTTAGTTTAGCTGAAATGTATTTGGAATTCTGTGTTAATCACGACACTTATAGTGGTCTATAATGGCTATTTGGTCTTCTATGACATGTCAAGATTAGTTTTGGTTTGTGTTATTATGTATTGTGATCTCTTTGTTGTTTGTGGATCTTGTTTTCTTAGTAAATAAGATACACATTATCTGACCCATTGACTCGGTCTTAGAGTTGTGATGCATGCACATATGTGTTTGCAGAATTATCTTTCTAGAGAAAGTACTGTTGTGTATTCTAACAATAAGATCCTAAGTTAAATATTCTCTCAAAAATATCTAAATCCATGAAAGAGGTTTTGTGTGGAGTACTTTCATTATTTCTATTTCAACATCACTAATACCACTTGGAATGGGAATGTTATCATAGGAGCTTTGAACTGAAAACATCTAACCCGGGTAGTGAAATAATTAATGGAACAGTGGATCTTGATGGATATTTTCTAAAAGTTTTATATTAGAGTACAATAAATATATTTGAATATTCTATTTTATAGTGGTTAGTTGACCTCCTATATTCTTGAGATGATCCTATATGAACAACAACTTGATGTATAATTATATATAATTAGAAACTCTCTTATTGGTGGGAAAACCATTGTTGATTAGTCATTCTCCACTATGGTATTTTTATGGTATCAGAAAAAAATATACCATTATTAGTCAAAATAACATTGAAGGAGGATTTCCAAAATTCCCAAAGTTCAATGCACCCAAGAACCACAAAGATGTACATTTGGTTAGGATTCTAGTGTCTAGGTATGAGATATACGATTGATAATTTTTTTTCTCTCACTCTTGTACTTCCCAATAGGTTAAGGCCAAGCACCAAAGGCCTTTCTGATTTCACTATCCACTTCCAGTGCTGACATGGAAGTGGGTTGAGATCCATAGGGAATTTTTTCTGCGTTTTCATGTTCTCAAAGAAAAAATAATGTGATATGGGTTTTCATCAAAAAGATAATTAAATCATTTTACTTTATAATCAATCATCATATATCCAATGTTGCGGAGTTCAGAAATCTATATATGAAATATATTGTTCATTTTTTGGATTTTCTGACAAAAATAATTGTACATATTATTGATGATATGCTTCATGCGTGTGTCCTTTTCTTTTGTGGAGCATTGCAAAAACATCTCAGGCTGGTTTAGTTTTCTTATAACAATGGATACTGGTTAGTGATCAGAATGACTCCTTTTGTTGCATTGTATGGTCTTCCTTGTAAATATTTGTTCTATTGGTTGGATATCAATGAAAGTTCTTTGGTTATACAATGCATGGTTAAATATATGATAGAAAATATTCAATTGATTCATTGGATAGTGTCCATTACATAGATCAAGTATAAATATTATATTGATCGTCATAAGAGACCACTGGAAGTTCTAGTTGATTATCATGTTTTCTGGAAAGATTCACCTTGTTGGTAAATCTAAGGATTTGGAGGAAATTGAATATTTATCCTCATTTTTTGGGACCTTTTGAGGTTATTTAAAAGTTGTGGAATGTGTCTTACCATTTATCACTTCCACCACATTTGACATTGATATATAACTTGTTCCATTCATCGAATCTATGAAAGTATCTCTTTTATCCATCACAGGTTCTGATCTAGAATGATCTTAATATTAAGGATAAATTATTCATGATTAGACATCCTATAAGGATACATGATTCTGAAACCAAGGTACATTATGCGAGGCTTATACCTTTATTTTGAGTGCTATGAAAGTGTAGTTTGGATACTCAAGAGACATGTGAGAGGGAGGCTCTGATGAGAGATTAGTGGATTCATATTTTTTACATGGAACCTTCTTGACTGGATTTATGAGGAAAGAAAGTTTCTATGATATAGAGATTATTAAATCCTATGAAAATTCATAGGCACCCCTCTAACCTAGTTTGATCATGATTTGGATAGGTCCTGTTTATTGTTTTTAGGGTAAATTTTGAAAAATTTGGAATTCTTTTGGTTGTGGATGGTTGGTGAACTATTTTCCCAACCATACAACATGCTAGTAAAACCATACAAAAACACAGATTGTGAAGGTTTCTATGATTGGCATAACGTTTGAAAAATTTTATCCCCACCTAGTAGAAATATTTCCCCCTATATAGGGGAACATGGTTAGGGAACATTTTTTTTTTAAATCATGCGGCCTTGCCTAACATAACGTGCGTTTGATAATTTTTTATTCTAAAAATTTATTTTAAAATCATGAAACCCCCGGTTTCAGTGTCCTATTATCCCATTCGACACTAAAATGAATTTTCATTCCTTTTAGGATCACTAAAAGTGATTTTGGCTCTAATAAACATATTCTAAGGAACACAAATTCTTGGTGAACCTCATTCAATCTCTTCCTAGTAAGTGATATCCTCTCATTCTTCTTCTCCCCCTCTCTCTTTCTTTACTCCATAGGATTTGATAGATCATCTAGTTACTAATGGATCTATGATCCTTTGTTTGGGATCATGAATCTAGGGTTGATTTTTTATCACTTTCTTTGACATTTTTAAATGGTGAATCCCTTTGTGGAAGTTGCGTTACGTTATCCCATGATCTGGTAAGTAGTTCTATTTAATATTTGACAATTAATATAACCTCAAATTAAATTATTTTTTTATATTTATTTCAATATTAATTGTGAATAACCTAATTCTAGTGAATTGGGATTTCAATTTTATTTGGAATGAGAAATTTGGGAAAACGCCCATTTCAAGTGAATTGGGTTGTTATTTGGATTTGATGGAAACTATGGAATTTAGTTTTGTGAAATTAAATTGTTTAACTGCTTTCAAATTTTTATTTGAGAAAAATGGATTAAATTTTTTTTATATGAACCTTGGTTTTTTATCCAGGAAAAGGCATGGATTGATTAAAAACACATTTTTTTTAAATGGAAATTAACATATTGAAATTATTAACAAGTTAATTAAATTTTGAATAGTTTTGAAATAAATTTTTGATTATTGATTCTTGTTATATCACATGAAATCCTAGGTAGTTATTGACTCATTTGGGTTAACACTCTTTCAATGCTTTACGAATCTAACAAAACATAATGCAATAGATTACTTCCCGGATTGGATGGTCATGGTCTTTTATGACCAGTTTCTTAGGGAAGTGTGTACATAAAATTGTGGTGAACACTAATTCAAGTGCGTGACAATCCTAGGACGCCGAACAATCATAATTATTGGTACATGACAATGTTTATCATTTTTTTATATATATTCCATTATTTTTTAAACTTCTCTTCACATGGCTTCAAATTTATGTAAATTATTTTATATAAAATTTTTATTAGGAAATTGTTTACAAGTATTTATATATATTGAAAAGAAAACAATGATTTGTTTTAAAATTTATCTTCTACTTACATGAATGTTTTAATTAAAATTGGATTAATTATTTGGTGAATTGATGTGGAATCACATTATGTAATATTAGTTAAGACCCTACGAAGAATTTATCTATCACCTAATCTTTTTTTATTTGAGAATTTGTTTATTTCCTTCTACCCGAATCGATAAAGATAAAGGGGTCACATAGAGGTGGTAGTTTTTGTTGACTCATTTGGTCAAAAAGTGTTGTATTTGTTGGGACATATGTTGTTTATCATCCTATTTTTTTTCACTTTGTGGATTTACATTGGTGTTTTTATACCTATTTGACTTCTGGTACTGTTCTCCCTGATGATTTTTCTTTTGAGAATACAGAGATGTAAACGTATCTTCATTAATTTACATGGAAAAACATTTCTCTATGTTTATTGTATGATGTGAGGTGAAAGTATCCATCCTTTGGGGATCGAGAACACCCATCAGGTTATGCCAGTGATGGCTCAGGTATCAGATTACTAGGGTATCCGACCTAGTTTGTGGAATTCAATAAAATTTTAAAACAAAATTATTATGATGAAAAATTTCATTTATATTTAAAATTAATATTTATAACTAAAAATATCCCCTAATTATTCTGATTTTAAAAATTTAAAGACAAAAAAACTGATTTTTTTTTACATATTACTATATAAAAAATAAAATTGGTCAAAATCATGGACAAATGGAAAAAAGTCTATAAAAGAAATTATCAAAATGTTATTAATGGTATATAATAATGAAATATAATTAATGAAAGTTTTATTGTCATTATTTAATCCTCATAATTTTATTGTTAAACTACTTTTCATATTTTCCCATTTACCATGGTAACAAAATTACTAATGTTACTATTCTTAATTTACAAAACTAAAATGGGATTATATAAAAAATTTTAAAAAAAATGATTCCAAATATGAAATAAAATTTTCCAAATTCAATTCATAGAAGTGGAAGAATATAAATTTAATATAAATTTGTAAAATTTTATGAAAACATTTTTTAGAAACATGCATTTTTAAGACTGAAATGTACTTATTAAAAAATAAGGTATAATGATGATTCAAATCAATTTAATGAGATATTAAATAATTAAATACTAAATATATTACATTAACATAAAATTAATATCATAATTATACGTTTAATTTAAATGAGAATGATAGTTTTACAAAAATAATTATTTTTCACCACTCACTAAAAAACACTTTTTAGAAAAGTTACACAATTTTAGCCAAAGATAAATATGATATAATGAGTTTAAAATAATATCATTTTTTTAAAATAAAATCTCAAATTTTTCATTAAATTAATTATAATTATTTTCCTACAAATTCAATCAATCACATTTTTTGAGGAAAACATATTTCTAAAAATTAAAATGGATTTTTTTTAAAAAGTGTTTTTTCCAAAGAATTATTCAATATGTATAATTGAGTAGGAACTTTACATATATTTAAAAAATTAGTTAATTTTATATATACATACAATTTTAATAGAAATTATATAATTTTCATATTCTCATAATAATATTTTTTCATCCATTTCAACTCGATGATGCATGTCACATACACTATCAAACATAATGTTATTATTTTAAATTCTAAGGGTGTTACATTCTCCCCTACGCACCTAAAATAAATTGTTTCCTCTAAAATTCAATAGAAACATGGTAATAAAAGTATTATAATTTGAGAAACTATATCCAAAAAAGGATTAATATAAAATCATCTTGAAATGTTGGAAGGGGGAGTGTGTAGTTCACTATAAATTAGGTTTCCAAATAGGATACCATTAGTGGGTAGTGAAAATATGGAAATGGTTAAAAAAGACGCCACCAAAGGAATATTATAAAGTGATAGATAATGTGGTCATGGAAATGTAAACCATTAGATACAAATAAATATATAATTGATAAAAAGGATATTGATTTATTAGTAAGAAAATAAATGGATAACATTTTTATTTCAAGGTTATTTTCCGGTTGTTTTAGAATTTACTTACCTTATAAAATATATAAATAATTAAATATACTTTCCTTAAAAGTATAATATATTCCTTTAATAAATATACACTAAAATCTCATCATTTATCCATGTTATTAGTATTCAAGGAGAATTGTTTCTCCCTAACGAAGTAAAATTTACTTTAAATGGATCAAAATATCCTTGAATGAATGATAATTCATTTATTACTACGATGTATTTAAAAAACATGTTTTAAAAATTTGTATAGTAATAAATTCAACAACAACATCTAACATTCAATCAAATCCATAGTTGACCATAGTACACCTTTGAAATATTCCTGACCAAGTTCAACATCCATATACATGAAATGTTTGATCAAGCATTTTTTTCCAAGTAAACTTAATGAATTTAAAATTTTAACATTACAAAATTCTGAATTCCATTATCACAATTAAAAGATACCTAAATCACCATTAACATAATCCATATTCTATATATTCAATAAATTAAAATTCTATAAACTCTATCATAAATTAATTTTTCTTTAAATAAAAACCATTTTAATGGTCCCTATGATTATCTCAGTTACATAATTTCTTTACCCCAAGATACATTATTAAATAAACATATGGGATATATTATATGTTATCTTTCCTCTATTCAGGTTCTGATAAAAAATATCACATTACCACCAAATCTTAAAAATAGTTATCAGAACCATTAAAAATAAGATATTGAATCCTTAATGTAATCGAAGATAGAAAATTCCTTATATGATTTATGATTCTTCTATCAAAAATATGTTTTATAAAATAATTATACAAAATTATTGAAACCAACTATACAAGTACACTAATCATTCCACTTCACATATAGTAATATAATAAACATGACCTTAATCAATCAACTTCTGAGGTATATTCCATTGATAATTATTATATTCATATTTGTATTTCTCCATCTCACTACATTTGAATCACTAAACATTATAGGATTACTTCTGACCCTTGAATTCGCACACTAAATTATCTTTCTCTAAAAACAAGAAGAAAAATCTCATTTCCATCAAGAAACTACCAAGGTGTTTCATTCCATAATTATGACATGCAGAAAGTTCTATCATCCAATTATTTGCAATCATGGCATTTTTTCCATGATTCTGAGTCATACTCTTCTTCTATTGAATTTATTTTAAAATATATGAATTTTATAATTATTTATCCTTTAGGATGGAACATAATATGATATCATCATATGATAAAGCCTAATGGAAACTAGTTCCATTCAGAGACTTGATGTAAGATCATCAACAAAATGGTTAATCTTTTTTTATGGATAACATGGGTTGTCTAGTACATGCCATGCTAATCTTTTAAACATAACCTCATTCATTTACACATTATTTTCCTCCCTATTATTTAAACTAAGGAAATTCATATCTATTTTATGGTGTTCTTATCGAGGGAAGTATTTATCAAAGAAAGTCAGACTAAAAGTTCTGCATTCCATACATTATATTTATTTACCCTCGTCATTGTTATTGATCGATGACCACTATTAGTGGTCATATATTTTTAAACAATAAACTTCCTAAAAACCATTTCAATTTCATTACATCCCAAAACTGTGAATATTTTTTGAGATATTTAATCCATTTCTAAAATACCAATGGATACATAGCTCTACCAAATGTGAAGGTTTCCATCATATGAAGTGATCAAACCTAATTAAATCATTCTTTTGAAAACAAAATTTCAATATGGGAAATGTTATTTATAATAATTTGAGTAAACTTACATAATTATCCATGATCTACTCAGTACCAAGAACTACTATATTGGTTTTATCATTTGGTTAATCCCAAAAATTCTAATAAGTACTAATTTGTTTTATTCTATTAGGTACCCTCACTAAATAAAAAACACACATTGTTAGTGCATAGCCATCATGAAAATTATTCCATAAAAGAATACCTCTATAGTCGTAAAAGTTAACAAATATTTTAAGTGGTTATCATAATTATCAAGTTATCATTTTTTATTTACAATATTTTTCTCAATGATTCTACAAATATTTCTCTAATACTAAATCTAATTACTCTAACTCAAATAACCTAGATCTAATGTATTCTACATTACATTAGCACTAGATACAAATAATCAAATACCAAAAGACTAAATAATTTATTAGTACTAAATTACTACATACATAAATGATTCCCATATACCATTGGAAATAAAAAACACGTATTATAAAAAATCATCCTACATTTTATTCATAATATCCTTAAATAAATCCCATGAAAATTATAAAAAATTAAAGGGTGAGAAAATATGCTTAATAAGGATAATGTATAGCTGAATTACTAGTGAGAAAATATGGTATAATTAATATGGTAATATATATATAACAGGAAACACATTCCATTTAATTAATTACATATACACAAATAGAATCCATTTAAATTTTCAATTTAGTAATCTTATGTATAATAATAATTGAATTCTATAAGAATTAAATTATAAAAATTGGACTCCATGATCATAGACATCCTAGTATCTATACCACATAGTCCTTGGTCTATGATAGTTTTAAACTATAGGTAAGGACACATTTAAAATGGACACCTTATTTCCTTAATAATACCAGTTTGTGCATCAAGGGGCCGTATAATTAAAGGTACAAATTGTCACTACATAAAAAAATTATTACTCGTATATCAAATTCCCATTTTAATTCATCAACTATATTCTTTATAAAACAATATTGGGTAAGGAATATGAATTATCAATGATTTCACTGTAAATCAAATAACATTCATTGTAAAACAATGTATGTAGAGATAATATATGGTTTAAGAGATAATAATATCCATGATACAAAGAATATGGATATTCAAGTGAAATTTAATTTCTAATGATCATAATAAAATTAATGTTTAAAAAGATTGTTGATTTCCATTATTTTATCAAGAGATGAGAAATGACCAAAAATTAGATTTTAAAGTTAAATGAATTTTTTTTAAAAAAAATAGATAATGATTAAAAAGAACCATTTAAAATATTTTTTCATTAAAGTGAATTATTTTGAAAACCATTTAAAACATTTATAATAAGATAATGTGTGTAAAACAGTTATAGTGGTGTGAAATTCCATTAACTTCATATAAGTTAATAAATATTCCTATAGTTTTTTTATATGGAAACATGAAAATGAACCCTTTCAAGAAAACATTATTAATATTATTTAATAATTATGAAAAAATACATGTATAGATTAATATATTCATTATATATTTTTTATGTATATAAAATTGTTTCTAAAATAATTTTAGAAAATATGAATATGGATGAATAAATAGCCTTGTCAAAAAGAGGAATAAGATCAAATTTTGTTGCAAACATATATCTTGAAAGAGTAACATGATTATAATTATAAATAATTAATTATAAATTGATATTCATGTTAAATAACTCAATTTGGAATTATATACACCTCATAAAAATAAAATACAGTATAATTCAAATATTTCACAACAGATTGGAAATTGGGATGGAATACCTTAACTCAAGTTTGACGTGGCTTGTAGATGATCGAACCTTCTATATAATAGATTTAAATTTATTATAATTAAATACATAAACTATAATTATATATATAATATCATATATGATATATTTATAGAATTTTATAGCCTTTTGCTAACAATATATTATTATTATCATTATTTTGGTTGACAACTGCTTTTTAATCTATGTTTTGATTTGGTAGTATTATTCCTTGCATATTTCTCATGGTTAAATCATATCCATAATATTACTATAGATTTTTATATCATATATTTTCAATATATATATATTTAGATTCTTCCATAAAATATAGAGATAGAAAAATGATTTACATTTTTCATGGAGATGGTAGAGCTTACGTACGCATGAACATTGTTTTAACTTTTCAACGGATAAGTGAAAATAAATTTTAATAATAATTAATTTTTAGAAGATAAATTTTATATCATATATTTCCAATTTATTAATTAAATATTACCTTTTAATCTTCCATGTAAAAAATAAATGAAAAATGGATCACAACACTTTGTTGAGGCAGTACCCACAAATAGAGACAGGCATCATTTTCATTTTCCAATAGATTAGAAGGTAAAAAGATATAAATGATATCATAATTACCTAAATGTATTTATTTAATGAATATAATATATATTAATTATTTACATATTTATTACCATCTATGTGAAATGGTTATAAAAAAATTGCATCGCTACTTATGCACGATTGATGTTTTCTCTTTTTGAAGGTTAGAAAATATATATTATATAATATTCCCACAATAATAATGACATATATGTATATTTATGATATAGAATTTATTTTATTAATATAGATACATACTTTAAGAGGAAGTACGGTAATAAATATACATAAAGGATTCGGTGAAGTCTATTACCTCTTGTTCGGTAGTCATTTTTTAGATCTCTTAATAACGGACCTATAGTAGGTATTTTGGGATGATAAAAACCCCTAAAATATGGATAAGGTTTTTTAGAAGGTAAATGGATATATTTCAATATATCTAGATGGATAAATGGTGTCTTAAATATTGTGAGAAGGGGTGTATTTTTATAAGATATGGGAGGGGTATTTTTTATATTTATTAATCAGTTAAATTAATATAAATTATATTTTTTTCAAAACAGCAATAAATTTCTATAATTTATATATTGGTTGAGGATGATTCAAAAAAACTCATATAAATTTTTTTATAGGTTTTAGTTTTATTTTAATCCTTATATTTCAGTTTTAATCCCTTATTAACCCTTTTGAAAACTACTGCAATATTAATGGTTTCTAATATGTAATGTTTAATAATGTTACTATAAATATGAAAAAAAATCTGTTAATAAACCATTTATTTTATTTAAGACCATATACCATTCATATGGATTATTATAATATTTTATATTAATTTTATATCATTTAATAAAATATTTATTATTATTTAATGTCATTAATAATAATTTTATAACTATTCATTTCATTTAAATTAAAAAATACTAGAATAAAATGGAATTTAAATAAAATTAATAAAAGACTATATATTATATCATTTTTATCTAAAATCATGGAGCATAAAAAATTACTCAAGTACTATTATTTTTAGAGTTTTCAAAATTATTTTATTTATTTATTTTACTGCCTACACAAGCACTGTGTTAGTGTTTCATAATCCATTAATGAAATTATTTCATCAACAAAAATTAAAATTAAATTATCATGATAAAAATTAATTTATAATCCAAATTAATACTTATAGAATAATATATCTTCTATTTATACTTTTTCCAATAATTTATTTTTAATAAAAAAATGTGAATAAAATTTTTATCTTTTATTTATATAAAAAAAATATAAAGGTTTTAAGTCATTAAAATTTACAAAGAAGGTTATATATTAGATTTTTAAATGATTTTATATGATATATATTAATACAATAAAATTAATTCAAGTTTTAGGCTCATTCTTAGTTCTTAAAAATTTATTTCTAACCATAATTACTAGATTTTCCCATCACCATTTTAACAAAATTTCTAATGTTGTTATTCATAATGTACAAAACTAAAAGGGGAATATTTAATAAATCTGGACCTAATAATTAAAAATATGGAATACATTTTTTATAATTAAATTTATATAATTAAAATTAATTAATTTTAATATATATGTGTAAAATGTAATAAAAACAATTTTAAAAGAAAAGCATGATTAAGCCAAAAAATGTACTTATAAGAAATCAGGTATAATAATGATCAAAATGAAGTTAATTATATTATATTTAATTAAATAATTATTATTTTAATATTAGATAACATTAGAATCATTATGATAATATTATGTGAAAATATAATAATAAGTGTTTAAAAACTAGTATTTTCATTATTCGCTGAAAAAAGATTATTTTTAAAGAAATACAAAAATTCCCCCTAAATATAATTATGATATGATGATTTAAAGATATTATAGAATTATTTAAAATAAAATATCAAACAATTTATGAAATTAATTAAAATCATTTTCTCACAAAAAGATAGAAAATCCAATTTTGGAAGAAAACATGTTTTTAAACAATAAAATAGAATTAATAAAAATTGAGGGTTTTTTATATTAATTAAAAAATAAATTTTAATTTATGAGGAACTCTATATATATTTCATAATACTTTTAATACTCTTTGTACTATCAAATTTTACATTTAAGATATAGTTTTCATATTCAAATGATAATACCATGGTTATTTTCTGCTCGGTGGTGTGTGTTGCATACACTACCAAACGTAATGTTCTTATTTTAAATTACCAGGTGATGAATTATCAAAAATTAAATAAATTGTGTCCACAAAATTTCAAATCGAACATGGTAATAAATAATTAAAAATTTCAGAACCCACATCAAAAAAATTATTTATAAAACACTCTCTTGGAAAATAGTAAAGGGAAGTATGAAGGTCACCTTAAAACTAGGATTCCAAATAGAAGAACATCATCAGGAATAGAAAATATTAAAATGAAAGATATAAATAACACACAATGATTAATATAGAGTAATAGAGAACATTTTCTTGAGAAATTCAACCAACACAAAACCATAAATTAGTGTTGGATAAAAAGACCATTGATTTCTCGATATAAAAAAGTAAATAGAAAACATTATTATTTCCATGTAATTTTCCTAAGGTCATGGAATTTTAATAAAATATACCCTAAGAACAAATATAGATATACCTTCAGAAAAAGTATAATATAATCCATTAATAAATTATTTCTATATTCTGATCTTTTCTCAAGATGATGATTATTCAGTATGATTTTTTATACCCAAGTTTCTATAATTAACATTAAACAAATCAAAATATCTATTAAACAATGAAAATTCATTCCTTATTTCCATGTATTTAACAAAACCAAACTTGTTAGAATAAGCTGTCCATAAATTCATTTAAAAATAGCCTCTACAGTTCATCTTAATCCATATTTATTATAAGACTCCTCTAAAATATGTTTTACCAAATTTGACACCCATAAGTATGAAATTTCTCATCAAAAATTAATACCTTGGACACAAAAAGGATGTAAATAATGTCACATTCCAAACATTTGAATACATTGATCACATATACTATTATCCTAAATCACCATTAACATTGTCAATATTCTATATATCTAATGAATAAAAAATAAAGTTAAATCCATCACAAATTTCATTTTCATCAAATCACTAACCATTTTCAGGGTTGCAAAAACATTATCATTTACTTCATATCATTGTAACAAAAAATCATTATTATCTGAATATCAAGGGAATATTATACTGTATATTTCATTAATTTATGGGGTCTTCCAAAATATCCCTTTTCCAATAAGTAATTTATTTATTTATTATTACCATTTAAAATATGCTTTCAAATCCTTAAAAAACCAATGTAGCACAATACTTATATGTTTCTAGATTCTAATAAAACAATTGGTAACATAATTCTATGTAATTATTGAATCCAAATACAAAATCACATTAATCATTCAAATTCAATTGTAGTAATAGATTAAGATTTATCATGATCTCTTTTCTTCAAATGTATATTCTATTGATACTGGAGGAATTTCTTTCAATAGTACTTATATTATTGTTTTTCAGACACATGTCATTAGGAGTTTCTTTATAACACATTAATTCACAATGTTTATGGACTTTCTCACTACATGGATAGAAAAATCCAATGCCTTAATCAAGTACTATGGTGTTTCTTTCAATAATTATCACTTGTTTGAAGTTATATCCTTACCATATTTTATTTCACCATATTTCTGTTTCTATGGTTAATTGAAATACTATTATTCTAATGAATTGATTTTAAAATATATGAATTGTAGAAATCATTCTCCTTTATGATGTAATAAGATTCTATGTCTTCATATAATCAAAATGACCGATAAACTAGTGCCTTTCAGAAACTCAACCTTATCCTATCAATGAAATTTCCTATATTTTATTTCAGATTGCAAATGTAGTTTGATGACTTCAAGGATAACCCTATTAAATTATAATCATACTTTACAACTATTTATTTTTAATTTTAATTTAAGGTAGGGAAGTTCCTCTCAATTTCAATTCAATGTTCCCGAGGGAAGTATTTCATAATGAAAACCACCTTGAAAGTTCTCAATCAAATAATTTACATTTCATTAGTCTATTTAGTGTTCTAAATCTATGACCAATATTAATTATCACATACATTTAAACAATATAATCCATAATAATCATTTCACTTTTATTACATCCCAATGCTAAGAATATCTTTTTGAGAGATTTAATCCCTTTCATAAATAGTAATTGATAAGTAGTAACACTAATTGATGGAGTAAAGTTTTTTATGAAATTATACAACATAGGTTAATCATGATTTTGAACTACATTTTATTCCATAAGATCCGTGTTTTTGAATATAACATGTGTCAACAACCCTAATATAGCCATAATCTTAACAGTTCTTATACTAGCTATATTGGTTTTCTCAGTAGGGGGTCCCTACATTGTAACATCCCCAAATGATAAAGGGTTAAATGACTAAATTATATGACTCGTGTCAACAAGGTGCACCTTCCTTTTCGGGAGTCTGTCTGATTAGAACTCCATAGTTAAGCGTGCTTGTCCTGGAGTAGTGATCAGGATGGGTGACCTTCTGGAAAGTTACTCACGATGTGTGTGAATGAGGACAAAGCACACTAGAAAGGACATGTGTTGGCCTGTGGGGACTGTCATTAGTCAGATGACCCGTTCAGGTACGTGGGTGGACCCTAGGGTGGGCCCCACGTGTTTGCGCGGCAACTGGGGGTACCTGGTGGGCATGGACCCGAAGGCCATGTGAAGGAGGGGTGTTTGTGCTTTTACCGGGACCCGGTTGTCACATTTGGTATCAGAGGTGGTACCCAGCCTTAAGTGCGGTGCACTGCCTGAGTTGAGATGTAGGACCCACAATGAGGGAGTTGTGCTCTACAGGAGGGGTGATTGTAATATCCCCAAATGATAAAGGGTTAAATGGCAAAATTATATGACTCATGTCAACAAGGTCCACCTTCCATTTCGGGAGCCTGTTTGATTAGAACTCCACAGTTAAGCGTGCTTAGCCTGGAGTAGTGATCAGGATGAGTAACATTCTTGTAAATTACCCAGGATGTGTGTGAGTGAGGACAAAGCACACTGTAAAGGACATGCTTTGGCCTGTGAGGACTGTCATTAGTTAGATGACCCGTTCAGGTACATTGGTGGACCCTAGGGTGGGCCCCACGTGTCTACGGGGCAACTGGGGGTACCTGGTGGGCAAGGACCTGACGGCCACGTTAAGGCGGGGTGTTTGTGCTGTCACCAGGACCCGGATGTCAGATACATTGTCTATGGGTATTGATTCCATTTTATCCCATAGGTTCTATCTCTAAATAATTACACACAAAAATTTATATCATAATCATTATTAATATTTAGACATAAAATAAAATCTTAATCATGGTAAAAAATTTCATATGCGATAAGGGATTATCATAATTCTTATTTTATATATGTTTCTTTAAAACCCAATTCCCATGGTTTCTAAAAAACATTCTCTAATACCAAATTTAATAACACATACTCTAGTAACCTTGATCTTGTGACTTCTTTATTCAATTAGTAATAGATACATTTAATCAGATCCTAATGGGTTGAAATGTTTATTAGTCTTGAATAACAAGATACATACATGATTCCCATATGACATTGTAAATGTAAAATACATAGAATAAAACTATTATTTGGCCTAAATATTATTAATTATTTCTTTCTCCATTACATAAGAAAATGAAATAAAATTAAACAAGTTTGATCAGATGATCTGTAAGGGTAACATAATTTGAAAATAAGCATGAGTAAATATGGCATAATAAATATGACAGCATAAATAACTGGAAACACATTATATTTAATCAATAACTTGAGCACAAAATAAATCTATGAATAACATCAATTTATTAATTTCATAGGTTATAATAACTAACATCTCAATGATGGAAATTCTAAATATCTGATGCTATTATATAATATATCATGATTTCTATACAATTTATGTCCTATACTGAGACAATTTAAAACTATGGGAAAACCCACATATATTTTTCCCAAATGATTTCCCTCCTGATACCCTTTATTGAAATGAGGGGATATATAATTCTAGGTCACACTTATCCTAGTATGTATAATTCCTTCCTCATATATTTAATGACCAATTTAATTCCTGAATAATATGTTTTGTTAATAAATTTTTAAATGAGGTAATGAATACAGATTGTCAATGATTCCTTATTAAATAAATTATATTAAAAGTAAAAATAATATCTACACATGGTATGTGATTTTGGAAATATGAATATCAATTATTCACAAAATATGGATATTAAAGGAATTTTTATTTTTAATGATCTCACGAAATTTAATGTTTCAAAATAATGGAAATGTCCATGATGTTGATAAAGTGATGAGTGATGACCATAAAAATATTTTATAGCAAAATAAATTCTATTTAAGAGTAGATAAAAAATGGAAATGAAACATTTAACATTATTTTTCATTAAATATAT
Organism: Viscum album; assembly: GCA_963277665.1. Lineage (NCBI taxonomy): Eukaryota > Viridiplantae > Streptophyta > Magnoliopsida > Santalales > Viscaceae > Viscum > Viscum album. Next base: position 310,425,914 of record OY728158.1, read on the forward strand.
TTCTTTTTTAAAACCATTTAAAACATATAAATGAGGATAAATGGAATTAAATTGTTTTGGTAGCAAGAGCTTTTGTTAACACCATATAAGTTAAGAAACATCTCATTGGATATTTTGTAATGACAGTTTATACAACCAATTTTGGGGAAAAATTAGAAGTTTTAATTTTATACTATATAAAAAATCAATCATGGTTTGATATATACTATATATAATTTTTTTTAAAATGGGTTTTCTTAAAATAATTGATAAAAATATTTATATAGAATAAAAATATACCTGATAAAAAATAGGAATAAGCTCACCTTTTCTTTTAATCATATCCCTTAAAATATTAACATGAATTGAAAAATAAATCATTATTAATAAATGGATATTATTTTTAAATACCACAGGTGGTCAATATGTAACTCACATAAAAATAAACAAATTCATTGTACAATTATGTCTCTATGGAGTGGAAAATAAGATGAAAGCACTTTTACCAATTTTGATATGCCATATAGGTTCTATAACCTCCTAGTTATTAAATTATAATTTATTATACATACATAACAAAACCATATTTATATCTATAATTTTATATATGATCTGTTTATAAAAATTTATCACCCATTTTTAGTAATTGTTTATTATAATCATTATCTCGGTTATTAAATGCTTTGTTTCTCAAGTATGTTTTGTTTGGTAGTTTCTGTACTTATTAAATTTTCTTGCTTCCACAATCTAGAAAATTTTATTCAATACTTAGATATATTATATATTCTATACATATATATATATATATTAATATATAATAGATATAGATATAAAAATTAATTGTATTATTCATCCAGACGGTGAGTTGTATGTACAGATAAATGTTGTTTTCACTTTTCAACATACATAATGAAAGATAGTTGAATAAAAAAAATCCATATAGAATAAATTTTACATCATATATATCCTATACACTAATTATCCATTTGTTTTTTACCACCCATGTTACACATAAATGAAAAATGGATCATATTGCTTCGTGAAGGTGGTTGTCCACCCGAACGCACGAGAAACATTATCATTTTTTAAAAAATATGATGGTAACAAGGAGTATATGGTATTAAAATAAGTGTATAATATTTTTTTCTTAAATATCACATATATTTATTATTTAAATTTCAATAACCATCCATGTGTAATGGTGATGAAAAACGAATTACACCACTACATGCGCACGAGTGATGTTTTCACTTTTCATAGGATGGAAAAGAGATGGAATATATTCATACCATAGTAATTATAATAACTCAATATATTTATGATAAAATATTTATTATTCTAATATTTTTACAACACTTTAAGTGTATGTAGAAGAATAAGTACACAAGACGTACTTGGTAAAGATGATTATATCTTCTTTGATGGACTTATTTATGATCTCTTCTTGAGGGATCTTAGGTTAGTCATTTGGAATTACTGTAACATTTGAAAATTAAATAATGGTGTTTATAAGGAAAATAATAATGTTTTAGTAAATGTATATGGATAAAAGTGGGGTAAATAATTGAGATAAGGGGTGTCTATTTATAAGAGAGGGTAGGGGAATTCATTGAATTTTGTAAAGTATTAAATTTATATAAATTATATTTCCTTCCAAATTGTCCCCTAACATTAATAATTTGAATATAGGATAATTATGAGTCGAAATTATCTCATCCTATAAAATTTAGAGATGTTTTAGTTTTTTTACCACACTTATCATTGAGTGTTAACCCCTCTTTGACTATTTTAACAATTACAGCAATATTACAACTTCCATGTATTTAAGGGATAATAATGTTATAATAAAATGAAAAAATTAAAAAAAAGGATCATATATTATGTCTAAAACTGTATCCATTTCATTTTATTTAATCTAATAGTTTTATTAATTTAATATAATTTTATAAAATATCATTTATTATATAATATCATTAATATAAATTTTGGAACTATTCAATTAATATGATTTTTAAAAATACATGAAAATAATGGAATTCAAATACAATAAATTCAAATAGCACTAATATGTTATAAAAATAATATGTTTCATTATCTAATATGTTTTTAAAAATAATATGTTTTATAAATAATTGAATTCAAATACAATAAATTTAAACATCACTAATATTGTTTCATTATCTATATAAATTTTGTAACAAAAACACTCAATCAAATAATATTATTTTTACAGTTTCTAAAATAATTTTATTGAATTTCTTTTTGATTTCACAAGAAATGTATCAATATTCAATATTATTTAAATTCAATTAAACCTTTTTTAAAATTCAAAAAAATACCATGATGAAAAAATATCATTCAAATGAATATTTACAATTAAACAGATCTTTTATTATCACTATTTATAAAATTTAAATATAACAAAACAATGAGAATGACATTTTTCACTATTCTTTAACGAAAATAATATAAAGGATCAAAATGATGGCCAACAAAAAGAATGGAATATATTTTAGTTTTAAGTATTATTTATGTGATAAAATAACATTATAAAATTATGTCAAGTGTTAGGGTTATCCTTTATCCCTTATCATTTTATTTTTATCCATAATTACTGGATCTATATTTTTTGTGGTAAAAAATAACTAATGTTATAATTCATAGTGGTCCAAACTAAGGGTGTAATTTTTACCAAATTTAAAGCTATTGATTTGAAATATGGAATTAATTTTCTATTATTAAATTCAAATAATCGGTAGAAGTTTCATTTAAAACAAATGTGTAAATGGTAATGAAAAAAAAATTTGAGAAAAAACAATTTCAACCCAAAATATTCTAATACCAAAATTCGGTATAATGATAATTCAAATAAATTAAACTATATTATATATAATTTAATAAAAACAACTTAACTTCTAGATGAAATTTAATGTATAATAATACATTTAGTGAAAATAACATGATAATTTTTGAAAAAATTGTTATTTTCCAATATCCATTATAAAATAATCATTTTAAAAATATGCCAAAATATAACAAATAGATAATTTTGATATGATTATTTTCAAAAATAATACCATTTTATAAAAAAAACACAAGTTCTATTAATTAACATTAATTTTTTTATAAAAAAAAATTGAGAGAATTTTTTTTGAAGAATAAAATGGGTTTAATGAAAAGGTATTGTTTATTTCATAATAATTAATTAATATAATTATATAAGTTGCAAATTTATTTATATTTCCTAATTTATTTAATCCTATTCATATATAAAATTTTAAGGCATTTTTTTATAATGGCCATATTCAAATAATAATATAATTTTGTTCATTTTGGCTCGGTGTTGCATGTTGCATACACTATCACAAATTATTATATTATTTTAACTTATTAGGGTGTTAAAATTTGGGGAAAACTATTTTTTATTTTAAATCATTCACTATGTATATTAACTATTTTTCTAAAATTAAATCAAAAATAATACCATAAATGAAAAATCATTCATTTTAGAAAAAAAATATAACTATTAAAATATTTTATTAGCTATTCTGTAGTACTAGTTTAAATAATATTAAAAGTGTTCGTTATTTTACAATGTTGTTAAAATAGTGTATACCAAATTATTTAAAATATATATTAAAATGGTAAATTATTATATTTAAAAAAATGTTTCATTTTCTGTTAAGGTATAGTGTTTCATGTGTAGAAAACTACCAAAAACAATTATTTAATGGAAAATATATTTTGAAATATAGATGGTTTACACCCCCCCCCCACAAAATAGAAACATTTTAGTATATATTAATTATTACTTTACATTAATAAGACATAAGAGTATATAAATTTAACCATGACTCTAGATATAATTCCTATTGAGATATTAACCTTTAAATTATAGAAAACATATCATTTTCGATATAATAATTTTATCCCAAATATTGAGTTTTATTCTCCAACTGTTTCATCCAAGTGAATATGGTTATTCAGTATTAATACTTGCATCATATAATTTCATTCGCAAGGGTGTTCATCAAAATATTTTCATAGACTATCCTATAATTATATAAAATGGAATTTCTATAATTAAAATAATTTTTCCTATATGTGCATATAACAAATCCATTTCCAAAATCAATTTAAATTTATATAAAGGAATAATGATAAGACTATTATGAATCGTAATGAAAAAATATTTATTAAGATGTACATAACTATTATGCAATAATGATACCACCATGTTTTTTTTTCAAAATATGATAGTTTTAGAAAAACATACATTACACAGGACATCTACAAATATAGAATGATGAATAGATGTACCTTGGAACACTTAATTATCACAATCTGCATTAATAGTGATTATTGTATAGGATTTTCATTTTTTGCAATGTTTAAGATGTATTTGTTTTAAATTTTTATATTAAACCCATATATTAGTGAAACATTTCATATAATAACCAAATTCATCAAATCTAAAACATAAAATTTCAAGTCGATACATACATTGAATATTATTTTTCCCCATCATGCTAACTAAACTCCAATGTATTCATTGGTAGCTTTTTTTTTATTACCTCATTTTACAAAAAACATACATCTGCCAAATTTTTGAGTCATTTCCCTAGTTTTCACTTCCCGAAAATATTACATAACGAAGATTAAATATTCATTATGTTATCTTATTTATCACCAAAACATCCATGAGACTCTAACATTGTCTTCTCTTAATTTTTTGGTAATTCAACTGTGTTTTACATATTAATAAAAATTATGAATTTATAGTTTTCAAAATCAAAATCTTACTAACTCCAGCAATTATGCTATTAGGTTTATTGTTTGGGAAATCTCTATATTATATATTAAATTAATTGTTAGCATGATTATCTCAGGTATTATGGATTATGAAATCCAAAAGGTTATAATGTTAGTGATGATTGGTTAACATTGTAAGATAATTTTAATAAATTATCACATAAAAAATTCATCATCAAAATTTATTTCTCTTCGAAACAATTACAATATCTTTTAGTCTATCCTAAATCACATTCTATTAAATCTATGTTTCTTCAGTTCATTTACCTCATAATTCTTATCCTAATTATTTAAATAATTTTTTTAAAATATTGTAAAAAATGTGATTAACCTAAGAATATCCCCTTAGAGTGACATACCAGGTGTCCATTTAGGCCACTTTTTCATGCACTAGATAAAGATTAAGTTAATACCCCAAATTCCCTCTTCAGGGTTATTACCCCTAAGTGCATCATCTCCAGATATATCATCCACTTATAATATCACTGAAGGGATGTAACTACAATTATAACAAAATTATATCTACATTACCAAAACATTAGAATGTAATCATTTCCTTATAATTATCCCTTAGACTTATCCATAAGGTTCCCACTAAATGTTCCTACATTGATTACAAAAATAACTAAATTATATTTTGATAATAAATAAGTTGAACCAAGGTAAATAAAACAATTTATTTCTTCATTTTTCATTGATAAACCTTAAAAATCACTATCAGTCTCACAAACTATGTAAGTGAAGGTCTAGTTTCATTGATGATTAGTTTCCTAAACAGCATATTTTATGACACTCATCAATGTTTCCCCATAACTGTTAGACTCTAAATCCCCATCTAAATGTATCATATTCAATCCACATAATCCTATCCCATGTAATGGAATCCTAATAAGGGTGTCAAATTACATTATCATTTTTTGTCGCATATGATATAAATAAAATTATCATATTTCAGAAAATAATAAGTATATGGGTATGGTATCATAATCCCCCTGAACATCACATTTGGGTAAGAATACCCAGAAAAAACATGGATTATAATACATGAGTAATTATAATATTATTAAACATTAAAACATAGTAATATAGAAAAAAACTTATCATAGAAGTCATAAAATGTTGTATTTGGCTTCACAACCCCTTTCACTAAGTGAATCAAGATTCATTCACAAGTTTTATTTAGTGGGACAGACTTCACACATTTGTTTTCCTTTCTATATTTGGATTTATAAACCTTTTTTCCATGGTGGATCAAGATTCACCCATACTTTTCCAATGATTGTTCGATCATTTCGAATAATATACCATTATATAAAAAATATAATGATTTTCCAAATATATTATAGACATATGAGAGGACAAATAATCACATAATGAAAAACTATACAAATGTGTTACATAAGATATAAATAACTCAATATATCATTAAATCCAACAATATAAAATTGGTTTCACTCATCAAATCATATAGAAACTATGGAATGAAAGATGTTTTTTCCCAACATTTCTATATGGTATCACCAAAATTGGATACAAGAATGTAAATGCTTGATACAAATAACTCAAACCCCCAATAGAATATTTTAAAAAATATTTATAGATTTATTCATAATAAAATAACTTCCATGGATATAAATACTTTAGAGATAAAGATTAAATGGTAGTGAAATTGAAAAATGTTTTTAGATAACACATTTTGGATGTGTGTAAGAGATGAAGTAATAGATCCTTTAAATAGTCATTATAAATATTGTTCAGTTTCAATAAATTGAAATGAATGGATTTTCAATTTCAATATTTTGAAATAAATATAATTATTTAGTCTTTAATAATGAATAATGGATTCAAAAATATAATGTGAAAATATTTTGAAAAAATTCACTTTAAAAAAAATATTAAAAAAAACATCCTTAAAAAGTGAATAATGGTCTCAAAAAATAAATGTGATTTTTGTTAAAAAATTACTTTTTTAAAATAATATTTATTAATGGATCCATGAAAAGGAAAAAAATTTACAAAATGTGAAGTGAAAAAATTTTAAACGCTATTTATTCTTAAAAATAGTTTCTAATAAATTATCCTTGAAAACGACAAAATGGTTTCAAAAAGGTTATGTGAGATTATTTTAAAAAATAGATTTTTATTTTAAAAAATATTCAATGAATAATCTACTAAAAATTACTAATGGTTTTAATAATGAGAAGTGAATCTATTTTTAAAACACTTATTTTTGAAAAATAATCTTAAATAAAAATGTCTTAAAATGACTTATATATTTAGAAATTATAAGTGAAGGCTTCACCAAAAACTGGTATTTCAAAAAGAAATATTACTAATAGATCCTTAAAATTGAATAATTTTTAACAAATAAATTGTGGAGTGCAAGATGAGGCATTTGATTTTGAAATGATTAATTTTTTTATTTTTTGGAAATATCTTTGTTAGTGTCCTAAGACTTAAAAAGGGTATAAAATAATACTTTTGAAAATTGGAACTAGTAATGTGAAAGTCACAAGAGATAAAACATAATTGGTATTCCAAAGAAATTGGGGGACATTTTTTGAAATAGAAAACACGGACATAGAAAAATATATTGTTTATTAAGAATGAGATTTATATCCTTAACAATTTCGTACTTTCATGAGGAATAAATTCTTAAAGTTGGGATATTTAAATAGAATTTTTATTTTCCTAACAAAGGAATATAAAGTTGAATAAAATAAAATATTATAGTGGAATTAACCAATCAGGGGGAAAATAATTTCAAGAATAAGCATTATAACTCAATGAGGGGAGTTGAGTTATCAAAGACCCAAACAACATTAGTATCATTTTAATCCAAATCCATTTGAACATATAACTTGATATAGATTATAAAATACAATTAATTATATTAATATGTTAATGTATATTCGTTATTTAGTATTAAATTCATATCAATGATTTCCTGGGGCATAATAAGAAATTTGACATAATAAATTAAATTTGAGACAATGAACCCCTTATAATATTAAAACTATAAAATAAAAAATCTTTAAAGGATATGGTTTCAATTTAAAAATTAAGTACCATAAATAATTATAGGAACATGATTGAAAATATTTAAGGGGTGTTATATTTACTATAAAAATGAAAACATTGTGTATAACAAGAAATATGTCTTAGGGGGTGAAAATTGAATGAAGAAACAATTAACTTGATTCCCGAATTCCATGACATGATCAAATCTATAAAATAAAAACAATATTAATGAGATATTTATGAAAATTATTTATATCTTTATTCTTTTAAATACATTATTTTGAATTATTTTTTACTTTTATATTAGTTAGTAATTGTCTATTTTTGTTATTAGGTGTGAGTAAAATTAATTGTCTTCAACTAGTTTCATAATAGTAGTGTTGTTTTTTATTCTTATCCTATGTTTTTTCATTCCCATGTCATAAAAGGTACTTTAATTTATGTTTCATTATATTATATAAATTTATAATTTCATTAAATAATATTTTTTTGTAGGTATTTTAGAAAACATAGGAAATAATTGTTTTGATGATTTTTAAAAAATGAATTGCAATATCTTAATTAACAAGTTTAATTTTAATGTTATGGTTAATGAAAAAATTAAAATCATAATATTTTATTTATATCATATATTATCAATACTAAATAACTCATATTCAACAATGATGTTATTTTATACAATTTTCATATTGGTGGTTAAACCAACCCAGTCATGAACATACCATAATTAATAAATGATTAAGATTCATAGTTTTTTTTATTTTGGAATAACATACATGTTAGAGAAGTATAATGATAATATTTTGTTAAATTTATGTTTTTTAATAATATTTTAATTAATTATAATAAATATTAAATAATCTAGATGAAAAATTATATACATTACTTCATAGAGGCAGTAGTCCACACAACGCATAGTAAATGTTTTCATTTATCAATGAATGAGATGGAGAGAAGGTGTTTTATAGTTTTTTATCTTTATAATCTTAATAATATTATATATCTCACTTTTATTCCTCATTTTTGTCCTTTTAATAATAGACGATAGGCACTCGTGAAAAAATTGAATTCATCTCTTTAAGGAGGTGGTAGTTTGCCCAACACATGATTGGCAGTTTCATTTTTCATTATAGGAAATGATTAATGACATTAATAGTTGTTCCCTTATAATAATAAAATTTAGTAAAAAAATATTTATATATTTATACATAAATTATTAAATATTAACATTAAAATATATATATATAAGGGAAAAGAGGATGTGAAAAGGGTACTCAGGTTAACTGTGTTCTCCTCGGTGGAATCCCTAAAAATAGAGGCCTTAAGAAAATATCTTATGTTCAAATCCTCATGGAGAATGATGATATTTATAAATTATAATGTTTATATTTTCCTCTATAAAAAAATTTATTATGAAATATTTAATGGGAAATGATAATCCCCTTTTATAAGTGTCATCAATGGAATTTTACAAGTTATAACAAATTAATATAAAGGGAGAGCATATTTAAAATTAAATAAAGGCTCCAAAATGGGTAATAATGGAGTTTGGGATGATATAACGTATTGAATATCTCATGAAGACATTTTCAAACATGTAATGATGATGTTTTTAAGTTCTTTATTATTGGAATTTTCACTTTTAACATTTTCTGTTTTAACGTAGTGACTAATTTTTACTTATATAAATTATTTTTTAAAAAAAATAATTTGAAACAAATTTCATAATTTATACTAACTAATTATAAATTTTATGATCATTTTATCAAAAAAAATATTTTTCCAATGATATTTAATTATAAAATTTGCGCATGTAACGAATAAAAGCCCATTTTTAGAAAATTGATACTTTTATGTATGGAAATTATGTGTAGGTTAACATTACACATGAAATTTATTTTCTTGTTTTAGAATGGATTATAATGAAAATTATATTATTTATATGTATTTAAATTCAATCCAAAACAAACTTTTATCAAATTATTTTTTGATTAAAAGAAAATACCAAAAACAATTCTTATATTAAAATTTTAATTAGGTTCCTAAAATGAAATTATGGGTTTTACAAATTCATCATATTATTTTTAAATTGTATAGAATTACTTGTTAAACTCATATTTTTTCAATTTAAATATTTTATAGACTATTGTTTATAAATACATTAAATTTACAGTCTTGGTAAAAACTATTTTTAAACTATTCACTTAAAAGTTCATTTTTTTAATAACACCAAAAAAAATAATCCTAAAATTTTAGTTTATTGTGAAGTTGAATAAATAATTAAATTTTTTCAAATTCATTATCAGAAAGACATATATCTATATTTAGAAAAATAATAATGTTTGATGAAAAAAATTCAATATTAAATCATCATTTTTATATGTTAATTATTATTCTAAATTTCACCTAAAAATATTTCCATTAATGGAAAATATCCAATTTAGAAACTAAATTTTAATTATAAAAATATTTTCTCAAATTATTAGATACACTAGCTGAAACAATATTAAAATGGTTCATTATCTCATAATGTGGTTACAACATTTTACTCACTTATTTAATATCTAATTTATAATGGTTAATGTCTATTTTATTAAACAGTGTCGTAGTCCATTAAGGTTTAGTGTTTTATGTAGAGATATCAATAGAATAAAATACTCATTTAGAAAGAAATATCTATTGAAATATCCAGGCGATATATAAATAACCAAACTTTTATGTATTACAATGAGCACATGGATTCAAAAAATCAAATCAATAATGTTGGAATTATATCGACAACCAAGAGAATTATGATTCCTTATCGGGATATGTCATTGGGAATATTATATGAATAATCAAAGGATTGAAATGGAATAACCCAATATCATCTATAGTATTATATTCCAACACTAAGATGGAAAATGAAATAGGGAAATAGTAGAAGACATTATTTTATTTAAAGATAATAAGATACTATAGGAATAAAAAATATATATAAAAAAGCTAAAAGAAGTGTTTGTGAACCTTCATGGAAGGGACCCTTTCTTGAAGACTTCCTTCTCTCAAATGGTTATAGACGTTTAATATAATTACTCTTTTTATATACTCCCTCGTAAAACCATGTCCAACCATCCATATGTGTCAAAAAATAAGACAAATATAAGTTGTTGACGTCTTTGGTTTTAAATTTTATCAAGGGTACTTATGGAGTTCTTCATTTAAATATCACTCTACATTGATCTACCTTTTTGACCAATTTTTTTAGATGACCCATGAGTTGAACCTAATATTACATTAACAAATATTACATCTTATTATTTTGATATTCATTACACATCATTAACATCAATTCCAAAAGAGTAATGTATTAATTTCATTGTAATATTTGACAAATATACAATAGGAACATAAAATATTTACATTATATCCCATTATGTTCTTCATATCCAGAACCCATGATAGACACGTCATATAAGGATTCTAAAATTTTAATATTATAGTTTATTTAGACAAGAATTATATTACCATTCCTAAATATTTTTTAGGATTATAGTTTTAGATAATTAGGTCCAAAATCATACATACCTAAAAAATAAATTACAGAGTGGACACTTCTAATATATATCCATTTTGCTAAAAATAAAAAAAATTTAAAATTAAGACATGATTTATTTTCTTGATAAATAATCAAGATATTCCAAATTTTTTCATACATTCCCTTACACATCCATAAACCCTATGAAAAACATTTTAAAATTTGGTGTGCACAAAAAAATCTAAGTAAGGGGTATAAAATGAAATAAAAACATGTTATTCCATGAATACATATTAAAATTTTCCTTTTGCAAAAAATATTTCGAATCAAAGTAAACATTTTCTTACAAAAAAATGACTTCCTCTATAAAAGTATTTACATAAAATAATTAATAAGAAAAAATAAATAAATAAACTCATAAAGGATTCTTTGAAAACATGATGATCTAATGAATGTTTTTCTCAATGTTATACTTTACACCCATAGGAATAAATAAATACATCATTTTGAAAATAATCATGCTGATTACCATATTAGTAAACATATGACTACCATAAAAATAGAATCAAGCATAGATAAAACATATTGTTATCATTGGATGTCGTTATCAATATATATCTTACCAATGGAGTAACCATACGATCGTCTTCCATAACCAATGCATTGTAGTGATATCTTGAACGCACCCATCCTTGGTTTATAACTTAACCAAACATCCTTGTACTGTAGAATCACCATATATTATTAGTTAATAATGAAAATAACCTTCTTCATAAATAATTTCTAACTAACATAACATAATCATAACATATAAAAGCATTAAATTTTCAACATGACACTCATAAAATATTCTTTTCACCCATCAGGTAACATTTAGAATATTAAAATATTCATCCTATTTGAAAATCCATTTTCGAAAGAAAAATACCCAGAATAATGGAAAGATGGACTTTATTTAAAGATAAAAATTAAAAAATTTAAATCATTCTATAAATAATATAATGGTTATGGTGTTAGGAAAAATTATTTTCATCTTATATGATTTTATAGAATATTCAGTTTGATTTTTTTTCAACAAATTCCATACAAATTCATAAAAATATTCCATTTGGAAACCATTAAAAAGGGACATAAAATTTCTATTATAATTATTCAATTTCCATTTAAGAACAACATAAAAATAATTTCAATAATATGGATATAGAAGACAAATATATATAAATAAACTTAACCACATTTTAAAATAAGGTTTTAAAATAAAACGTTCCCTTAAGTAAAACCATATAAATAATATTTATCTAAAAAATTTAAGAATTTAAAATATGGTAAAAATAACCTTTATCAACAACTAAATCATATATAATAATTTTCATAAAATAATTATAAGAATATTGAACTAAGTATTCAGAAATTTAATGTTTAAATATTTTTAAAATATGATTTTAATTAAAATGGTATCATGAGTCTAATTCATCATTTACATTGTCAAACTTCTTGAATAGTAAAAATAATTTAAGTTATTTAATTATTAAATAACTATTCTGATGTTTTTTATTCATTTTATTTAACTTATTACCATTTTATACTGAATTTATTAATCATTTATGTTTATGTCAGATGTTATGATGATATTTTACTTATGTGTCCCAAATGATATTTGTAAGTTGACTATGGTCAAAGTGGTCATTCTATAAAAATATCCAAAATAAAAAAAAGAAATATATTCCACTTTATAAATCATTTATAATTTTGAAACCAATCTGAATTGATGGTTATTAAAATTGAACTATTCTATGATCATGGAGATGGTAGGTAGGTAGTACACATGAGTGACATTTTTATTTTTCAATAATCACTATAGAAGGTAGTTGAGTATGATTTTATCATTACATGAAGATAATAATTTCATAAATATAATATTATTTGTTTAAATATACTTAAATATTCCATCGATTTGAATTCATTATTAAAAAAGAATCACATCACATTATGGAGGTGGTGGTTTACACTATGTATGAATGACATTATCAATTTTTAGTGTAATAAATAACATGATATATTATCATTTCAGAATGATAAATATTTTATTTATATATCAAAAATATAATGGATATCAAATATATTCATTAACATTATCTTTATTAACTTATATGTAAGTAATTAGTGAAAAATGAGTCACATCTCTTCATGAGGAGGTGTTTGAAGTACACACAAGCAAAGTGATTGTATCCTTTATAGTATGGAATATAAAAGGTTTATATGATATAATAATTCCATATGTATAATTATGTTAAAAAATCATAATTAAAATTTAAATTTAAAAATATAAAAACATTATATGTGGTGATAAAAACAATTTAATTATAGAGAAATTGAAGGAAGTGGAAGAAGAAATAAGATAAAAACAGTCATTTAAGCATGATTCATCTTCTTCGGAAAAACTCATTAGGATTACTCCAAAAGAATTCATAGGATGATTTTTTTATCAAAATAGGGGATACATGTCCTTGTTATACAGGTATGGAAGTTATTTTGGCCGGTATTAACAAAACCAGAAGGCTTTTAAGGTGTTAAGGGGAGAGAAGAGGGGGTCACCTTTTCAGAGAGGGGGATAGAACCACACGTAATATTTGAAAATGATAAGTGATATTCAAGTTATATGCACAAAACATGGATGAAAAATAGAAAATTATCAAAAATTTGATGGTATAAGTTATAAATTAATACATATTATGGATTTTATAAAAGTTTTTAGGTCGTTTAATCTCTTATCTATTTAGTTTAACCGCTTGTAAACCATTTTATACCTTAACTGTGGTAAAAAATTATTGATTTATCTATTCCTTAATAAAAAATTTAATTTTACATTATTATATGATATAAATTTGTATTATTCCAATTATTAAATCTACTTTAAATAATTAAATTAAAAAATTGGCATATTTAATTTAAAATTAAACTCATATTCTTGAATAAATAAATGTTTTTTAAGAGATGTTATTTTCATGAAAAGGATTATTTTAGATTAACTCTACAACTAGTAATAATAATTATATTATTATAAATTATTATTTGGAGATACATAAACTATATATTTCATTCAAATAATTCCTTTTAAGTGGTTTTTTTAATTTATAAAAATGGGGAAGCATTATGGACATTAAACTAGTTTTTGGAAAACACCACTTTTTATCACTGAAAATAAACTTATAATAAAATTAAACATATGGATAATTAAATAGTTATTAGTGAGCTAAAAATATAACTTAAGAATATTTATATTCAATTATAATAAATTAAAATAATAATGGGACTTTGAAATTTCCTAATTTGTTGAACGTAAATAACACTTTTAAAAAAATAAGTATTTTTAATTATTAACTTAAAATTTTATATGTTCTAAAATATCGCAAATAGTTTCCATACATTAATATTGATATTATGGTTTCTAAAATTAAATTTATTTTATAAAATAAATTTTCCAAAATTTATAGAGATTATTTATAATAATTTCTCACTAAAAGCAATAAAAATCATTTTCTAAGAAAGCATTCTTTTAAGGGATAATATGAATTTTCTAAAAAATAGGTAAATTTTTATTTAAAATTTATAAAAAACTTATTCTATGTAGGATCTTTATATAAATATCTTATAAATTATTTAATCCTACTCATACCACCAAATTAATGTTTAGTTTATATTGGTCACATATTATTTGGGTTGTTTAATCATGGTGTTGCATGTTGAGTACACTGTGAAGCAGAATATTCTTATTTTAAAAAAGCAATGTTTTAAAAAAACATACTTAAAACCATTATTCATATCTTAGGTCAAAGAAAACATCATAAAGAGTGGTCTTATATCCTTATTAAGGGTATATAAGGTATATATCAAAGATAATTTAAGAAAAAAATGAGATTAATTGTAAAAGTATATGAGAATATCGTGTTAAAATAATACCCAACAATTCATCAATAAAAATCATGAGTTATGGGATAAATATTGGTAGTTTATAACATATGAATCCTAGAAAAATCAAATAACATGAGACATGATAGCATAAAATTTGAATAATTTCTTATCAAAAAAGTGTGGCATTAAATTTGGAATTATCATAATCACAAAAATATTATGTCAACGATACCAACAGAGATACTCATCAAATTATAGGCTTCGGATAACCACTCATGCATGTGCTTGGGGAATGAGATTACATCTCATGCACCAACTATTAAATCATATGATAACCTCCCATGTGCCCCCTTTTTTAAATGGCATAACTTCTACATACCTTTTGATATCATATATCATTTATCATTATCCAATTCCTTATAGGGATATAACATACCCACTCATAACATATTCATAATATGTTATAATTAACAACACATTATCATGAAAAAATTTATCATTCCATTCTGTTGCAACCCATGGAAAACAAAACAATTTTCACCAAGATAATAAAACATCTATTGAAATAATAATAATCGTATCATATATAAATATCCCTTGTGAAGTATATGTAATATTAATGGATATTACCATTGATGAAAAATTCATTTGGAAGATATCTAAATTTTTTCCTAAGGAAAATACACTTCTCAATTTGATGTAACTATAATAAAATATCATCATTGTCACGACCCGTCCTCGGGGCCCGTGCCGTGACTACCCTAAGCCCGCCTTCCATAGGATAGGGGCTGGCGACTAGCACCAAGGCGTATTTCCCTATAAAAAGGGAAGGCATTGCCTTTGGAAAGTAATCAAACACCATAGAGTAAGGAAGCAGTAGAAGTAAACACTAAGTAAAAACTGAGTACAACAGTAAGTGCGGAAAAGTAAGTGGGCCAGTATACAAACCCAACCTGAAAGTAAAGTACAACTGGAAGGGAAAACAACAACTGAAATGTAATGCCGTGACATCAAGCTGTCCACTAGAAATCCCACATGAAGGGTGAGTATAGATAGCCTCCACAACTCCTCAGGACCAGCCGTCCACTCCGAGAACATCCTACCCAGTGGTCCACCTCCAGCTACTGTCCTGCTCTGCAAGCCTCAATCATGATCAGCATTGTCCATCGTCTGTAACCAACACAACGTAGTGCGGGCATAGCCCGTGCAGGGGTGAGTATAAGCTACTCAGTAGGGACCCCGAGACCTCGGACGGTCTCCTAGAATCCACAAAAGATAATCCACAAAGGAAAGATACCATCACGAAGTGACATTCGACACTTCTTAGGTATATGCCCATACATATACGTAAGTCATCAAACCCAGTACGCTCCAACATCCGAGACCACGTACAATCCAGTCCACACAGGAAATAAAAACGCAAATCCACACAGGATAGCACAACACAATCCACTTAGGAAAGCAAAACAGGATTCAGCTCACACAGGTATACTTCTTCAAAAGACGATAGAGATGATCAAATATTTCCACTGATTCATCTAAGCCTTCGGACCCACAAAGGATCGATAGGTACTAACCCCACCAGTGACCCACATAAGATCTGACCCACAAAGGATCGATAGGTAACTAACCCCCGCAAAGACCCACACAGGATTGGACCCACACAGGATCTGTAGGCACTGGCTCACACAGAACCGTTGAGCACTGACCCACACAGGATCAGACCCAAATAGGATCTGTAGCACTGATCCATGCAGGATCGCTGAGTGCTGAAGTCGTCATCGTCAAATCCACAGAGGATCTCTGTACTATCGTCATCGTCACAAACGCAAACGCAGCCAGCCCTAGGGTTCCCGCACACAGCAAGCTCGTTCGGGTGGGTCTGCTCCCCGAGCCGAGAGGCTGATACATCAACTGACACATAGCAGAGAGTTTATGTATCCAAATGTTCCGTATCGTGAACAGGAACTCAACGTCGCAGATGGCGCGTCAATCGGACGCCCAGTCTGAGAGTTATTGGCTTTTTCATCCTAGGGGCATGGTTGGTTTTTAAAGAAAAATAAACCCGACCATACTCCACCTGCCTCCAAACCATAGGTGGAGTAAGCCAAAAGATCCGTCTCACGTAGAGGAATCCATCAAAGTCAATGTTACGTCAATCGGACATCCGGAGCTCAAGATATGAGTGTTTCCGCTCTGAGGGCCCAGTTGGTTTCGTGTATGAACCAACTTGGCCGAACCCAAAGTATTCTGAAACCTTGACTGTGATATACCGAAACGACCGTCTCGATTAAAGGATCACATCTCAACTAATGGTGCATCAATCGGAGGCATGTAGCACATGTTATGGGCGTCCGACCGAAAACTATTCGGTATTAAGGGGTCGGGCCCAGTACGACCCGACCCGATACCCCCAGGGTCAACCCGAACCGGGTCCGGGTCCGGCCTGCTTGGGCGTGGCCCGGCCTGGCACACAGTGCATTGGGAGCACTGGCCAGGCGCTCAGCCAAATGGCCGAGCCGTTGAGGAGGGGAGGGGGGGGGGGCGCCTGCCCCCCTAGTTTGTAACCGCGGCCCCCCTTAATGGGGGCCGCTCAGCTGGCCGGCCGAGGGTTTGAACCCTCGGCTTTCCCTGGTCCGGCCGGCCTGCCCCGACCGTCCGGTTTCTGCCACCACGGGACCAGAGACGGCCGGTCCCCTCCCTGCTCCGACACTGGCGACCCGTTTCTGGCCGCCATTCCCCATGCACCGTCGCGGCCCAGTATCGGCCACGACCTTCATTCATCTGGTGTGGCGTGACGGCGCTGCACACCTCCGTCGCGGCCCAGTTCTGCCGGAGGTGCTTTTGCGGTTCTCCGGCGCAGCACGAAGGCGCCGCGACTTGGTTCAATTTCATGGCACGGCGCGACGGCGCCGCGCATTCCCTGCCGCACGATCCCGCGCGGTGCGACGGCACCGCGCCATTCTCGTTCCAACCTCATTAGAAACAAACATGTATAATGGAGGAGGGTCTCCCATGTTTGTGCGGTCCGGCCCCCTCTCATTAATCGATATCAATTGGACATATTCCACGGAGAACGTCAAAGTAGTAATCACGAACAAAATAAATAAATAAACCCCTACCTTGAGCGTAGCTTGTATGGAGGTTCGTCGAATGAGGATTCGTCGTGGAAAGAGACGTCGCGAAATAATATGTCATCGGTGTCGTGGAATAAAACGTCGTGGAAGGAGACGTCGTGGAAGGAGACGTCGACCTCCGAGGAATCCGGCGTTTTTCGCGTTCTTCGCATTCTTCGTGTTCTTCGACGAAGAGGATGAAGAAACTCAAGACTTCCTTAGCTTTTCACCCAAAGCTCTCAAGGAAACAAGACTCCAACCAAATATAAAATAATCCCAAACTTATTTTATTAACATAACATACGGTTTGACATTCATAAGTTTTAATTAAACCACAAAAATTAAATAACACAAGTTGTCAGAATTTATGAAGGGTTATAGAAGGTTAAGGAAGGTGAAGGGGCAGGGTTTGTGTGGGCCCCACCACCTTTATAACCTCCAAATGGATGTTGGGTGTTTTTCCCCAACTTCCACCCCAAGCTTAATCCACTTAGAGTAAAAATAAAATTTGATGCAAAATTTTATTTTTACCTTCCACATAAATTAACAACTTCTCTCGTGCAAACGCAACTCCGAAAATGGTGTTCCTAGGCAAGTACTGGCGCTACGGTTCCATCGGTGCCCTCAGAATTTGATTCTGAGCACCAGATTAAAAGATAGAAATTCCAGCTCGTTCGTTCACAGAACGTACACGAGCTAAACTTCGGATATGAATTCCAGGCACACCGGGCCTCAGAATCAAGTTCCGTCAGAAACTGCGTTCCTGTAAATCCCAAATAAAATTAAGAAAAAAATTTCCTTGAATTTTACGGGTCTTTAAATTACTCCCATCTCAGGACTTTACATTCCCGTAAAGATACATCATATGCTAGGGAAACAAATGTGGGTACTAAGCATGCATATGAGCCTCCCACTCCCAAGTGCTCTCCTGGAATTTCTCATGCTTCCATCTGATGTGCACTAGAGGAATCGACCGTCCAAGTAGGAACCACTCCTGTCGATCCTCGATCTCCACTGGGACCTCCGTAAAAGTCTCCCCATCATCAACGTCTAGCTCCCCATGGTCAATGATATGTGTCGGGTCGTGCACGTATCTCCTCAGCTGAGATACGTGGAAGACGTCGTGCACCCGGTGCAACTGAGGTGGTAGATCCAGGCAGTAAGCCACATCGCCAATCCTGCTGAGGACCTACAATGGTCCGATGAAGCATGGAAACAACTTGTCGCCTCGGCCAAATCTCTGTAATCCACGTCGAGGTGAGACACACAAGAAGACGTGGTCTCCATCCTCGAACTATAGTGGCCTCCGCCTCCTGTCAGCATAGGAATTTTGCCAGCTCTGAGCTGTCCTCATCCACTCCTGGATAACCTAGACCTTCTCTGTCGTGGCCTAGACCATCTCTGGTCCCAAAAATGTTGACTTCATAGGGCCTGTCCAGCACAAAGGAGATCTGAAAGGTTGGTCATACAACGCCTCATATGGTGCCATCTCGGTGGTGGAGTGGTAGTTGTTGTACGCAAACTCCACCAAGGGTATGTGGTCCTCCCAGTTGCGACCAAAGTCAAGGACACATGCATGGAGCATGTCCTCGAGGGTCTGGATGGTCCTCTCCGTCTGACCATCCATCTGAGGGTGAAAGGCGCTGCTCAGACGTAGCTGTGTCCCGAACGCCTCCTGCAACCCCTTCCAAAGCAAGGAAGTAAAGCGAGCATCTCGATCGGAGATGATAGATGATGTGTAAAGCCTCGAACCCAGTTACCTAAAGTCGGTGCATTACTTCGTAACATTGGCATGATCACAAAAGATCATGTCTCGAAAGACCGATTAGTTTAGTATCCTTTGAAACACTATATACATTCATAAATGTTACATTACATCATAAAGTGAAAAAATAATAACAAAGTCTTCATAGTCCACACTCATATCATCTTCTGACTATACCTGCAGGTCATTCATAAAATATTTCTTCACATCCTGGAAAATATTAAAACATTGAAATGGGTGACCTCGGATGCTCAGTAAGGATAACAATATAGCGGAAGCTTTCATAAATAAACATAAACATTTAAGGCAATGTATAACTAAAACAAAAGCCTTTTAAACAGGAACTTAAACCTAAAATGGAAAAAGTAAAATGAAATAATTTCATTTACTTATTCACATGGATACTCTACTGGTCGAATAATCACATGCAATATAAATAACCACTTTCATAATGATGGAATGCATAATGCCAGACTATCATAACCACGTAGCCAAGGCCACTTGCCAAGACCACAAATAAGAATTTGTCAAGGCCTCGTGCCAAGACACTATCTTGTCTCATGAGACCTACCGATGCATCGAGGAGCTGTAGCGGGCGCCACCCGTCACTTATTAAGTCCAATGCATTCCTCATATTAATAGGTTTAATAATATCATAAACCATAATATAATCTGATCACATAAAACATGCATAAATGAAACATAAAATTTCCACATTTCAATCACAAGATATCAATACAACACATTGATATAATAAAAACACTTTCAAAACCATTTTCAATACCAAAATAAAATAAAGTTAAAACTTTTTATTTATTTTTCATTAAAAAAAGTTATGGCTTGTAGAGGAAGCCGAAACACAAATAATGGTTACGGCGGCGGAGAAGTCGTTGTCGCCACATACGTAAGACAAAAACATTCATTTTTTCTTTTAGTAAAATGACTTGTAAAAAAAGATTCAGTTATGAATAGAAGTCAAAGTCAAAGAGGTTTATACACCGTATAAAAGAATGTTGTGTATAAAACAAAATATGCCTCAATGAAAGGAGATTGAGACGAAGACCCTTACAAAGATCATTTTTTAAATAAAGTAGATCTTTTATGTCTATTCAATATAATTGAACATAAATAATGTAAAAATACAAGATAGGACATAATAAAATCATGACATAATTTGAAAGTAGGAGATTAACCAAAAGAATAGAAATTGGGTTAAGAAGTTCCCTTACCTTGCGTCCTGTCTTGACTCGACCGTTCTATAACCTCCTGAATAATAAACTAGGGTTAATTTATAATTTCTTAAGAACCTTTTTCATTTTTTTATTCCTTTTATATCACTTATTACCATGTTATGAACATTATGTAATTATTTATGTTAATAACGGTCGTTTTTTCGATCGTTGGTACTTGAGTCAAAAATAAACTTCTTATAATTACTAGTTGTTCATGTGGTGAAATATCCATTATATCAAGAATTATATTCATGATATAGATATCATATATCTCATATATATCGATTATATATATTCATTTGTAATATTCCATAACGTTTAGAGGTAGGAAATGAAATGCACAATTCATGGAGACGGTAAGCCGTACGTACGCATGGATGCTACTTTCATTTCTAATTCGTATTTAATGAAATCATAATGATATAAATTTATATTATAATTTCAGTATAATATCATATATAATATCATTTACTCCATCCTTTATACTTACCACATATGGAATTAACGATTCAAATCACTTTGAGGGGGCGGTAGTCCGCACTTCCTAAAATGAAAATATCGCGTTTACCCATAATAAAAACAATAAAGGAATGACATAAATGAGAAAATGCATAACCTTAAGTAAAACATAAACATATTATATATCATATATAAATAGAGTGAAATATTAATGGCCACCTTTGAAGTTGTTATATGAGTGTTGAACAATCATCATTTCATGAGGCAGAAATTCGCCATCCACAGAAACAGTATGTTCTTTAACCATTAGATGTAGGTGTGTGTATGTGTAGCTCGAATACTTCTTATAAAAACATCCTAGTATATTGAGGATACTGGTTTTGTTACAAAATAAATTAATAAAAATAGTTTAATGGGTTGGAGAAGCTAAATAATACAATACAATATTAGAGAAGACATTACCTTAAAATTGGGTAACTCTTTTTGATTTGAGCCAATGGCTTCCATTGGAGGACTTCTGCCCAAAGCGAGGCTTCTAGGAGTATGGGAGGGATGTTGGGAGAGTATTTGGGCAGAGGATGGACGAGCCAAATGGCTTGATTGTGTGAATAAGGTGGGAGTGGTGGCGACCTTTTATAAGAGGAGAGGAGGGGCACTCTTGGAATGATTGAAATGTTACTTTATTATGAAATGCATTTCGGATTCTAAAGGCCCCACAATGATATATTTCGAGGATAAGGTGATAAGGGTTCAAAATATACTCATCCAATAGGTTTGTGACAAGTTTAAGCCTTAGATTTTACATTATCGTTTCATTTTATTTAAATGATTAATTAATGAGGTAATCGCTACATCATCATTGTGTCATAAAACCTTTAACTTATTTAATGTCTAAAAATTATACAAAAAACTATCATGATGTAGGAAATATTTTTATCTTTATAATGAATATTTATAGTCGAAAATATGACTTGTATAACCCCATTTAAAAATTGTTTTAGTAAAACAACTCATGTTTGTGACATTTTTATTTTAACATTAAATAAATGTTTTTAATGTAATTTTCCAACCAATGTGGCTCCATGGGGTCCCCAAGTTTACCCATGGATTGTCGTGGTCGGCCATGACTCATCCAATATGGGTAGGACAAGTTTCAAGGTCATTTCATATTATTATAACACTATCTTTACTTTAAATTTCACTAATTACCTTTAATCGCGATTAATTAAACGTAAAAGTTACTATTCATCATAAAATTATTTTAATCCCATTGAACCACATTTTACTTCTTAATGACAACCATGTATGTCGGGTTTTTGAAAATCAAATCACAGAAGTGGTAATACTTCATTTAAATGAAAAATCAGTTATTTAACTACCACTTAGTGGTTTAACTATTCATCAAAAATTGAAGTTTTTCAGAACAATGCCAAAATTTCGCCCTAAGCTATAATTGATATTCCGAATTAAAAAATGATGTATATTTTATGAAATTAAAAAAATATAAGTTTCATTAATTAATATTATAATTAATTCCCGTTGTCACAACAAATAGCGTGTTTTAAGAAACAATATATATCAAAAGATTGACAATTGTTTATGTCCAATTTCAAAGTGAAATTAATTCGAATGAACACCATTGGATAAAATGGTAAAAATATATTCTAATTAAATTTTAAAACCACTCAATTGTATAACTTATCACTATAAATTATTTTGATTAAAAAGTTGTTTTAAGTATTTTTCACTATTCATAAAAATTTGGAAGTTTTCAGAAAATTACAAAAAATTCAACATAGGCTAATTTCGACATTCCGAATCCAAAAATGAACTCCATTTTGAAATATAAAATATATATATAATTTCAAAAGGTGGGTATTACTATTCATAATGGCTATTTTGATTAGTCGCGGTGTTTTAGAATCTCGAACGTGCGTACAATGCAAGCTATTGCATTATTGAAAGAGAAGCGTATCGTGGAAGCTCGGGGTGTTACATGATGGCACACCGTGAAGCCGCACAATCTCCTGAACGTAGAGACGTCCCATGCTCTCCACTGAGCCCTGCTGTCCATCCAACGGCCTGAAGACCTTCAAATTTTTTTCTTTTATCAGATAAGACCCCCTTTTAAAGGATGAAGGGGGTGGAAACCCAATGACATCATGGACATAGGACATTCACACTCGAATGAATAAAGAGTAAAAACTAGAATGACAAGAGAGAACTGCTCCTCCCCAGCATGTGAATGTGAAGAAGCTCTCCATCATTGCATTGTGATTCGGCAAGCAAGTGTCCTCAGTCAAAGGTGAGGCCTGATCTGATGGCTGGCGCCATACCCTCTCAAACAACCAAATCCAAAAAACACCGCAAGGATGAACCGCCAACTCTAAACCCTCCTTTGGAGTTAACTCATGAAGTTGAGTCTGGAATCACAAACCTCCCACCTTGGAAAGCCGAAACATTCAAGCATACAACAAAACACTCCAAAACAACCGATGCAAACCACATGGCTCAACCTGCTGTGAAACCTTCATCATCACCAAACAGACATCTCGCAAAATTACCATCGCCACCCTCCAACCTGCACGCAGAGGCAGCAATAGACCATCCAAAGAACCCCCCTCCGGAACATGAAACAGTCGACAGAAAACAGCCCATTCACAAAGGGAAACCAGTTCACCAAGGATCATAATTGCAGCCCCTACGCAAGAGGTCCAGAGCACAATCCACACCACGGAAGAATGAATGGACTCCATGGCCTCTGTAGAAGATGTTTGCAGCCCCGAGCGCATCCAGAGCAAGACCCCACCGCTGTGGAAAGGCGGTCACAGCCTCGGCCACTAGAGCACAGCCCCACGGCGCACGAACTGCGACCCCAAGACACCCTGAGCATGCCCCACCAATGCAGAATAGGCAGAACACCACCCCAACGCACCGGATCTGGATCCCCTTCACCGCAAAAACAATACCCTGAAGCAAATCTAGACCTTACCTTCGCAGAAAGCAGAACCCCGACCCCGACGCACAGGAATGGGAACCCCCTCGCCGCATTGGAGGACCGCGGCCGCGACGCCGCACTGAATCTCGACCCCATGACGCAGAAGAGCCGGAGCACCACCCCGATGCCGGAGAAAACCGGAACACCCTTGCCATGGGAGATCGAACACCGAGCCTCCCGATCGGGGCCACCCTTCACCGCGGAATCAGCCACCGCACCAAGAACAAGCCGGGAAGACCGAGGAGGAACCACCGCCGTCCGAGAGAAACTAGAGGATGGGGGCGACGAGAAGGAACCCTAACCCGAAGTGCCCTTTAGGAGCTCATTCCACTTCAAGAAAAAATGATCAATCCTGAGCCCTTCTCTCTGATGGGTAATAAGTTTGCTGACTTGGTGAGTCAGTCGACAATCACCCGAATGGAGTTGTGACCTCTGGAAGTGCGTGGAAGTCCATTCACGAAGTCCATAGATATCTTGTCCCACTTCCACTCCGGGACCTCCAAGGGTTGTACGAAGTATGTTGGTACCTGGTTCTCTGCCTTCACCTACTGGCAGGTGAGGCATCGACAAACGAACTCTACCACAACCTTCGTCATGCCCGGCCACCAGTGCTGTCATCTAAGATATTGGTACTTATTCGCCACTCTAGGATGTACCTCCAAAGGAGAATTATGAAGCTATCTCATCACCTCCTCCCGTAAAGCAACTGGTACCAAGGTACGTCCTCTGAAAAGGACGTCGTACTCTGCTCCAAAAGAGAAACCATCAGGTGCATGTCCTGAATATTTCTACGCATGCCGCGTCTCACAGTCAGCATCCCCACGCTGTGCCTCTCTGACCCATTGCAGTATTTGAGGGGTGTCTGTGATAGACTGAAGGAAGGCTTCCCCATCTCTATCCACGAAGGATATCTGCAAAGCGGCTAGCTGCTCTGTCGCCTCCTCAAGTAGTTGAATGCACGTCCTCTTGTTGAGAGCATCAGTTACTGCATTCCCCTTCCCGGGAGTATAGACTATCTCAAATTCATATTCCTAGAGGAACTTGATCCATCGTCGATGTCTCGGGTTCAGGTCCTTCTGAGAGAAGATGTACCTGAGACTCTGATGGTCAGAAAAGACTATAAAGTGCTCGACCATCAGGTAGTGTCACCATGTCTTCAGAGCGAAGACCACTGATGCTAACTCCAGGTCATGGGTAGCGTAGTTTTGCTCATTCGGCCTCAACTGAAGTGATCCATAAGCGATCACGGCCCTCTCTTACATCAGAACACATCCGAGTCCGGTCCCTGATGCATTGCAGTAGACTACGTACCCTAATCCCTCCTCAGTCAAACTCAAGATAGGTGCGCAGGTCAATCTCGGTCTCAGCTCCTAGAAGCTCTGCTAACATCTATCTGACCATACAAAGGGTTTCCCCTTCTTCGTCGAAGCTAAGAGTGGTGCCGTAACTCTAGAGAAGTCTGGCACGAATCTACGGTAGTATCCAGCTAGTCCCAAGAAACTCTGAACCTCTGTCATGCTCCTGGGTGGCTCCCAAGCTAGCACTGCCTCGATCTTCACAGGATCCACTGCAACTCCTGCCTCAGAGATGACGTGTCCCATGAATTGGACATCACATATCCAGAACTGACACTTAGAGTGCTTTCCATAATGCTGGTGCTCTCGGAGTGTGTATAGTACAACCTGGAAGTGGTAGGCGTGCTCCTCCTCAGTCGTCGAGTATATCAAAATGTCGTCGATGAAGACCACGCCAAATCGATCGAGGTATGGATGAAAGATCCTGTTCAGGAGGGCCATGAACATTGCTGGACCATTGCTTATGACGAATGGCATAACCATGAACTCATAGTGGCCTTACCGACACGTGAAGGACGTCTTCTGCACATCCCCGTCCCGAACTCTGAGCTAATGATAGCCTGACCTGAGGTCTATCTTCGAGAACCACCGTGCTCCCTTGAGCTGATCAAAGTGGTCATCGATCCTCGGTAGCAGATACTTGTTCCTCAATTTAACCTGGTTCAAGCAACGATAGTCGACACAAGGTCGCAAGCTCCCGTCCGCCTTCTTGGCGATCAAAATCGGGGAAGCCCAGGGTGAAACACTCGGTTGGATGAAACCCTTGCCCTGCAAGTCCTCCAACTGTACCCGTAGCTCTTGAAGCTCAACAGGGGACATATGATATGCTGGAGTCAATATCGGGGCTATCCCGGGGTATAGGTCAATATAAAAGTCTACCTATATGCAAGGAGGTAGTCCTGGAACCTCGTCGGGAAAGACGTCCGCATACCGATCCACCACTGCAGGAAAACTAGGACTCTGCACGTCAACTGCTCCTAGGATGAGGCTAGCCAACTGATGAGTGATGGGCTGCCCTCTCCTCTATGAGAGTCCATCCTATGCTGCAAAGGCTCCCTTCTCACTGGTGAAGGTGAACCTGCTCCCGTTGGTAAGTACACATCGCACCTTGCGCCTAATACAGTCGATCTGAGCATGGACTATAGATAACCAATCCATGCTTAAGATGATGTTGTAAGGCCTCAACGCCACTACAAGAATATCTCAGCCGAAGATATCGCCTCCAAGAGTAAGCTCACACTGCCGGCGCCAGTGTGTAATCGTCGAGTCTGCTCCCGTAGGAGTCTCTAGCCGTAAAGATCAAGCCAACAGCTCTGTCGGAATCTCCGAGCTCCGAACAAGGGCAGCGACTATGAAAGAGTGACTCGATCCTATGTCTATAAGAACTGCAATAAGGGTGGAATAGACACAGATAGTACCTCGAATCATCTCGGGCGCACCGTGGTCGTAGGCCTCCACTGCCTGAAGCTATGACTGTCTCGGCCCGCCAGCTCCCTGTGGTCGGGTTGGACCTCCTGGTGGTGGTGGTGGTAGAGACTCAAAGCGTCGCCCACCATCTGTTTCTCGGCCAGCTTCTCTACCTCGTTTGCCTGCTCCCTGCGGACTGCCACGGTCGACCCTATGCCTCTGCCTGGGTGGTCCCTCAACCGTCTACTGCTCCTCGGCATGGCGAGTCAGACAGTCACGAGCCATGTGGCCCTGCCCGCCGCATGAGTAGCACTGCCTACCTCTTAAAAGACTGGATTTGTGATGTGTTCCCCGCACTGCTGAGCCAGTGTCTTGAGGTCGTTTTCCTGACGGTCTGGTCTTCCTGGACCCATGTGTCATCCATTGACTGCTTGCTGTAGAAGACTCTACTACATGCCGCCCTGCAGTAGGTCTCTCTGTTGAAGAGGGCTTAACAAGAAAGATCTCGATCAAAAGGGCTCGCTCCAGTACTTCTTTCTGAGTCTGAATGCTGAGGGAGATCAACGATGCCCTGATCTCATGCCCCAATCCCTGCTCGAAGGTCTGAGCCCGGAAGAATGGGTCATGTCCCATGTTTGTCGAGTAGCGCGAGAGATCGATAAATCTCGCCGAGTATTGGGTGACCGTCATGCGGCCCTGCCACAGCTGTATAAGCTCTTGGATGCGTACCGCATGGAGGGTGGCTGGGATGAACTCCGAGCAGAAGAGGCTCTCAAAGTCTATCTAGAAGGGAGATGCCTCATCGTGCACTTGGAGCATCATGCTCCACCATCTTCCTGCTTCCGCGTGCATTAGGCTCGCTGTGAGGATCACCATGAGGTCTACTGGTGTCCTCACTAACTGGAAAACTCATACCACTACCTCCATCCAGTCCTCAGCTACCTGGGTGTCCATCTCCCCGCGAAACCTGGGCGGTCGCTGGTGCTGGAACTCATGTAGTGCACTATGGCGATGTGCATCGTCAGCGGCTGGGGCTGGAAGAATCGGTGGCTCGGTGGGTAGAGGTAGCGCCGGTGCCTCAGCTGTCAAAGGGCCCTACACCGAGGCCTCGTCGCTCGGTGGGCTGTCATTACGCACAACTCTCCGAACCCTAGCTGGCTGCCGTCGTGGGGCCATCTTGAAAAGAAACAGATGCACCACGGTCAAACAGTATACCTTGTAAGCTGACATAAAGTAATCACAAAGAAAACTTCAATCACACATGCAATCAATGTTTTCGTGCATTATGTTGGAAATTAGAAGTTAGGGTCGTGGTGTACGGATACGTCGGCCGCTGCACCAACATTGGACTCCCTGGACTGATAATAACACCCAATATGTTTAACATTATTGCTTCACATAGAAAAAGATCAGAGTCTCAAGTTCTGTGGTAGCACCGAACTCCTCTGATACCAATTTGTCACGACCCGTCCTCGAGGCCCGTGTCGTGACTACCCCAAGCCCGCCTTCCATAGGCCAGGGGCTGGCGACTTGCACCAAGGCGTATTTCCCGGTAAAAAGGGAAGGCATTGCCTTTAGAAAGTAAACAAACACCACAGAGTAAGAAAGCAGTATAAGTAATCACTAAGTAAAAACTGAGTACAACAGTATGTACAGAAAAGTAAGTGGGCCAGTATACAAACCCAATCTGAATGAAAATTACAACTGGAAGGGAAAACAACAACTGAAAAGTAAAGTCGCAACATCGAGTTGTCTACTGGAAATCCCCCCTGAAGGGTGAGTACAGATAGCCTCCACAGCTCCTTGGGACTAGTCGTCCTCTCCAAGAACGTCCCTCCTAGTGGTCCACCTCCAGGTACCATCCTGCTTCGGAAGCCTCAACAACGATCAGCGCTGTCCGTCGTCTGCAACCAACACAATGTAGTGCGGGAATAACCCATGCAGGGGTGAGTATAAGCTACTCAGTAGGGACCCCGAGACCCCCGAATGTCTCCGAGAATCCACAATGGATAATCCATAAAGGAAAGATACAATCATGAAGTAACATTCGACACTGCTTAGTTATATGCCCATACATATACCTAAGTCAGCAAATCCAGTACGCTCCAACATTTGATCCCAAGTACAACACAATCCACACAGGAAAGAAAAACGTAAATCCACACAGGATATCACAACACAATCCATATAGGAAAGAAAAATAGGATTCAGCTCACACAGGTATACTTCTTCAAAAGACGATAGAGATGATCAGATATTGCCACTGATTCATCTAAGCTGTCAAACCCACAAAGAATTGATAGGTACTAACCCCCGCAATGACCCACATAGGATTCGGCCCACAAAGGATCGATAGGTAACTAACCCCCCTAAAGACCCACACAGGATCAGACCCACACAAGATCTGTAGGCGCTGGATCACAAAGAACCGCTGAGCACTGACCCACACAGGATCAGACCCACATAGGATCTGTAGCACTGATCCATGCAGGATCGCTGAGTGCTGAAGTCGTCGTCGTCAAATCCACTGAGGATCTCTGTACAGTCGCCATCGTCACAAACGCAAACGCAGCCAGCTCTAGGGTTCCCGCACACAGCAAGCTCATTCGGGAGAGTCCACTCCATGAGCCGAGAGGCTGATACATCAACTGAAACATATTCCAGAGTTGATGCATCCAAAAGTTCCGTATCATCAATAGGAACTAAACGTCACAGACGGCGCGTCAATCAGACGCCCGGTATGAGAGTTATTGGCTTTTTCGTCCTAGGGGCCCGGTTGGTTTTTATGGAAAAACCTACCCGACCATACTCCACCTGCATCCAAACCATGGGCAGAGTAAGCCAAAAGATCCTTCTCACTTAGAAAAATTCATCAATGTCGACGGTACGTCAATCAGATGTCTGGAGCTCAAGATATGAGTGTTTCTGCTCCGAGGGCCCGGTTAGTTTCGTGTATGAACCAACTCGGACGAACTAAAAGTATTCTGAAACCTTGAGTGCGATATACAGAAACGACCGTCTCGATCCAAGGATCACATCGCAACTGACAGTGCATCGATCGGAGGCATGTAGCACATGTTATGGGCATCCGACACGAAAAGATTCGGTATTAAGGGGTTCGGGCACGGTCCGACCCGGCCCGATACCGCCAGGGTCGACCCAAAATGGGTGGACCCGAACCGGGTCCAGGTCCAGCCCGATTGGCCGTGGCCCGGCCCGACCTAGCGTGGCCCGGCCTGGTAGACCAGCCAGGCAGCCGGCCCAGCCTGGCGCGCGACGCGCTAGGTGCACTGGCCAGGCGCTCGACTAAATGGGCGAGCCGTTGAGGAGGGGTGGCGTCTGCCCCCTGGTTTGTAACTGCGGCCCCTCTTAATGGTGGCCTCTCAGGTGGCCAGCTGGGGATCTGAACCCCCGGATTTCCCTTGTCCGGCCAGCCCGCCCCCGGCCGGCCGGTTTCTGCCACCACGGCCTGAAAAGGCCGGTCCCCCCCTGCTCCGACACAGGCGGCACGTTTCCGGCCGCCGGTTCCCATGCTCTCTCGTGGCCCGATATCGACCGCGGCCTTCATTCATCAGGTGCGGCACGATGGCGACGCACCCCTCCACCGCGGCCCGTCTCCGGCCGCAGTTCTTTTGTTGTTCTCCAGCGCGGCGCGATGGCGTCACGGCTTGGTTTAATTTCACGACGCTGCGCGACGACGCCGCGCATTCCTTGCCGCACGATCCCGTGTGGTGCGACGGCACCGTCCCATTCCCGTTCCAACCTCATTAGAAACAAACATGGATAATGGAGGAGAGTCGGCCGTGTTTGTGCGGTCCGGCCCCCTCCCGTTAATCGATAGCAATTGGTCATATTCCACGGAGAATGTCAAAGTAGTAATCACGAACAAAATAAATAAATAAACCCCTACCTTGAGGGTAGCTTGTATGGAGGTTCGTTGAACTAGGATTCGTCGCAGAAAGAGACGTCGCGAAAGAAGACGTCGTCGGCATCGCGGTATATGGCGTCGTGGAAGGAGATGTCGTGGAAGGAGACGTCGACCTCTGAGGAATCCGGTGTTCTTCGCGTTCTTCATGTTCTTCGTGTTCTTCGACAAAGAGGATGATGAAAATCAAGACTTCCTTAGCTTTTCTCCCAAATCTCTCAAGGCAACAAGACTCCAACCAAAAATAAAATAAGCCCACACTTATTTTATTAACATAACATAAGGTTTTAAATTCAAAAGTATGAATTAAACCTCAAAAATTAAATAACAGAAGTTGTCAAAACTTATGAAGGGTTATGGATGTTTAAGGAAGGTGAAGTGGTAGGGTTCGTGTGGGCCCCACCACCTTCATAACCTCCAAATGGAAGTTGGGTGGTTTTCCCCAAATTCCATGCAAAGCTTAATCCACTTAGAGTAAAAATAAAATTTGATGCAAAATTTTATTTTTACCTTCCACAAAAATTAACAACTTCTCTCATGCAAACACAACTCCAGAAATGGCATTCCTAAGCAATTACCGGCGCTACGGTTCCATCGGTGCCCTCAGAATTCGATTCCGAGCACCGACTCAAAATTTATAAATTCCCGCTCATTTGTTCACTAAACGTACCTAAGTTAAACTTCGGATAGGAATTCCGGGCACACCGGGCCTCAGAATCAAGTGCCGTCAGAAACTACGTTCTTGTAAAATCCCAAAGAAAATTAAAAAGAAAATTTCCTTGAATTTTACGAGTCTTTACAAACATTTCCAAAATATTATGTAAAATATTTTATTTCAAAAATAATCATGGAATCATATAAAGGAATCATTAATGAAAATAATAATCATTATGGTTAGAAAAAAAATTATATAGTATACATTAAAATAAATTTTCCATTCACATTTGCAGTTAAAAGTTAAAAGGGAAACATATGAAAAATGATAATAAAATTCTTTTATAAAAGTTTATATAATGTTTTAAATGTCTAGAAAAGAATATAAAAATATTATAAAAATTTTACAAACATTCTTTATATTTTACTATAATAAATACGGAAATTGGAGAAATTGATTCTTGAATGAAAAATAAGAAAGTTGTTTTTTCTTAAAACAAGTTTCTTTTGTAATGATAACTTGAAGAGAGGAAAATAAAATGAAATCATTAACTATCAATAAATAAAAATTGTAGTAGAAAATACATAAGAAATGATGTTGAACTATCATCTAATTTCATCATTGGAAATTTAAGTATAAGCAAACACTCCAAAAATGAAAATGCAACGTAAAGCCCTTAACTCAAGTTCAACTTTCTTCATATTCACTCTAACCTCCTATATAATAAATTTATTATAATTCTATATATAAACTATATTAATACATATAAAATCCACTATGAAATGTCCTGATCAGGGATCCACTTAAATCATTCACAAAACCGGTGGGTAACATGGCCTCAAGTACACCTCCTCATACTCAATTGGCTTCCGACTAGCAGCAAGGGTGTAAAGGTGGTATGGTGGGAGACTATACAATATTATTAGAGTGGAACTAAAGATACAACCATAATAATACAATAGTGTAATCGTAAATAAAAAATAGAATAATAAATTAGTGGTAGATAAATAACTGAGAAACTAAATAATAATATAAATAGCCTCTAGGAAGTTTCATATACATAGATTCATGGCATGTAGATATTCAAAAGGGGAACTTGGGGTAGGAATAAAAAATCATGATATAAAAAATTACAAAAAGGAAAAAAACAACACCACTAACATCGCAAGCATATGCTCGGTCCTCTACTCCTATGCTCTAACTTTATGTAAAGAATATAAAAAATCTATATCTAGGTTCTTTCCCTTTTCTATAAATGCAGACAAGTAATCTACTCGGATACTAAAGGTGGACTGAGTATGGTGTTAGATAGAATCACAGTAGGCCACTACCAATGGTGTGTGGACAAAATCTAAGAAATAATAATAGCTATACAGAATTCTTGTATAAATAAAATAATAAACAAAGATAAATAAATAAATAATATCCCACTTATGTTCATAAAGGAAACTTGGTGGCACTACCTGATTTCCCTCATGTCCAAAATGAGTGTCTAATCAGTCACTATATATATAATAGAAAAAAATATATTTTATAGTTATATATTTCATCCTATTATATGGACCAAGTACATATGGATGTATGTTTTCATATACATGAAATACTACGTGTTGGACAAACCAAGGCATAACCAAGACATCCATGACCATTCTATAAAATCATATGTACTCAAGCGATAGGGTATATAACCAAGATCTGATACTGAGTGAGATACATCATGCTCTTCACTCTATATGATGGCCTTGTTATTGTTCCAATGACCGAAACATGGGATGTGGTTCATCATTCCCACCATACAAATAGAGTCAGTGGTGTGAGATTCCATGCTCAACACCTGATGTAAGGGAGAATGAAACATCATGCCCAACAGAACCCTTACCATCGTACCACAGACTATACCAATGAATAATCATATTATAAACTATATCCATGAGGTGTTACCTCTCATTCCTTATATCACAACTCAATAAAATCATTTAATAAATAATAAAATAATTGTCAAGGCCTTGACTCCCTTTAATAATTCATTATATTTAAGTCATAAAATTCATTTTAAGGAAAGGAAAACCATCAGAAATAGGCCATTATACTTATTACATGTCATTTAATGACGAATTATGTATCCCACCAAATTATATGGATCAGTGAGGAACTTATAATATGCCATTTTCAATAGTCCAATTATATACATGGTAAATTCAAATTATAATTTGGGAATAGTACTTATAATGTTCTGTGGGTTCATTTAACATTTATATGCGAGTTGAAAATTTTAGATTCAACCCAATAAAAATTCTTACTAGGTGTTACAAATATTAATACAATTAATATCAAATGGAAATTCAATATGAAACACCCTAGGGGTGTCCAAGATCAATGTTAGTATCCTCAATTTAAAAAACAATATTGAACATGGAAATATCAAGGTGCGTAGAATAATTTAATATGAAGAGCTCAATTGAATACCGACATATAGAAAAGTGTGTTATAAAAAATTATAGAAAATCTACAAAAACCCCAAAACTCTTGGGTAAAATTATGAGACTACTAACTATAGGACTATTAATGACTCCTTGTCTAATAGAGGCCTCAGATTCAAAGTATATTGAATGAAATCAAAGAAACCGTCCAATACCCAAAAAATAGGGAAAGAGAACATTCACCTAAAGAGTGGAATGGATATTAATATAAACATAGATCATTGGTAAGATAACTCAAGATCTCACATCAAGATATTTAACTCATTTTACATATCTTGATTTGGTGTCAGGATGATTTATTTACCAATGAACCAACATTAGAGAATAGCAATATCTATGGGAGAAGGAAGGGATTATCTTCTTCTTGAATTAATTGGAGAAAAAGACTAGGTTTATAGATTTATTAAAGGAAACAAATTCATTTCCCCATCAAATATAGAATCGCACAGTTTGGCAATACTTTTTGGCCAAATCATGTGCAAATTGTGCTCAACCCACTACATAAATAAAGACATTGTGTAGTCAATATGGATGATTTCCCAAACCGTTCTCATACCCTGAAAAATTTCACTTCAGAAACTCTAAATTTTTATGCACAAGAATTTTCCTAGGGTTTTATGGTTTCAAAAACATTATGTGGCCCCTTAAAATCCAATGTCCCATCCCACATGGTTAGTAGAGACTATGTAGGTTGACCTTCATGGTTTTTACAAACCCTGTGACCCAGTTTATTTTTCAATGATTTAGAGTTTTGATATTAGAAGAATCCCCTGACACCCCTTTTTCTCTATTCACTCCATTGTGTAACATTATAAGGGACTTTAAATGGATTTTTTAAACCAAAAACAAATATTCCATACCCTTATGAAATGATCGGTCCCTACAACCTCACATCCTTAAAGAAACTCATCCTCGTGTTTCTATTTTGAGGGTAATGATGTATTTTCCATAAGGAGATATAGGAACTAAGCTATTATCTAAACATCCCTCTCCTAGGTCTCATCCTGTACTAAGTCATGCTTTCATAGCACCCATATCAAAGAATTTGACTTTCCATAGAGTTTCTTCACACTTCGATCTGTAATATGAATTAGATACTCCTCAAAGGAAGAACCCACATAAAACTCATCCTCATTAGGGTAAAATACATGTGATAGGTAAAGATAATATTTGTGAAGATAATATTCTTTAAATGTATCACGTATATACTGGAATCTATAAGGAACTACTAAATGGTAAGAAATGGGTCGGATCTATTTCACAACTTTGAAGGGTCCAATAAACCTATGTGAGAGCTTTCCCTACCTCTGAATATGTCTATGGACCAACGAAGGAAAGACTCACAAGAAATCCAGGTCTCTGACATCAAACTTGAGAGGTTGTTGGTTTTTTTGGCATAAGATCTATTTCTTGACTAAGCTATCATCGTAAACTTTATGATCAATAGGAATATCTATGTATCACAAAAATAAAACAAGGATATTTCCAAACTAATATTTCCACAATTTTATTAACCTTGTAAATATATAAACTTAGTGCCATGGTGTAAAAATAAATTTTGGTAATCGTCTAGTAACATATAAGTAAAATCTCTCTGATCTGTACTCTCTTCCCTCCCTACCTATCTCTAATGATTGAACCCCTTATAACAATAAATCCCTTCCCTTCCTCTCTCAGACAATTGATCGAGCCCCTTCCCCATCAAACTCGCTTATATACCTCTCTTAGATGATCTAACCCCTTATTACCCGAACTCCACTCCCTGCCTCTCTTAAATTATCGAACCCCTTCCCTAGATACACTCAGTAATAAATGGATCAGGTCTAGATAGAAATCACTTCCTTTCCAACTATTGGGATGATCAATCTCATTTTCCTTGCCTACCGTCTCTCATGAAGAAGCTGATCAGGTCTTTGCTCTCATTACATTGGCTCACGCAAAGGAACCCTACCTTCTCAGTTCTCTCATAACTTCGAATGAACCCTACCAGCTCCATGATCTCCTTTCAATATTAATTCACCCATTCCCATAGGTACTACAATTATTTATTCCCATTAAATGAAATGAAAAATATATATATTTATTTATTTATCCTCTTGTGACATCAACAAAATTATCCTCTTGTTGGAAGTGAGAGAAATTTATTCTTTCCCATCTATAATGATTCACCCTCTCAAAGTATTCACCTCTCAATTCATTTACCTTATTCATAGATACCTTCTTTTCCAACTCTGAAACATTAATGCTAATTTTATTTTCATCCCATGAATTTGTACAACATAACAATCTTCTTTTAGTAGGTGAGTTCCATTTTTTTATTCTTCCTTTTTACCATTATTTAATTTTTCTTTTCATAAAATATTTATATTCTTACTCCCAAGGAATAATATATATTTTTGTTTTTCATATTTAGAATACTCAGAATATGCTAACTACTTATGTTTTCTTTGAATTTTTCATATTTTTTATATAAATGAATCATATCCGCTACAGGCATATCACATATTTATCTCTTACAATATCTATATTTTAATATTTACCCGTATCATAAATCATACTCATTTACCATTAATATATATTTTTTAAAAGTAAACAAATTCTAAGATATTTTTTAATATCAATATTCAATTACTCATATTGGTTTCTTTTTTACTAATACATTATATGTTAGCTAGTTTGAATGTAATTATAGAGTTACATCTCTTATCACAGTACAAGTATTTCCAATATTATAGATTTATATAAATAATTTTTAAATTATTACTTACCATAATTTTTTTACAAAATCAACCAATTTATAATTATCTAAACCAATCCAAAACAATCAGTTGAGTAAAAATATATTATCTATTTGTTTCAGGTTCAACTATTTCTTGTAATGAGATTCTTACTTCAACTGTTTCACCTGTAGTATCAACTAAATTATATAATTATCCTCATTTCAATCAAAAATGAATGAATTGTTTATGACTTCCCTATTCCATAGTTCCTGGTTTTTATATAACTAATTACAACTCATAAATATCTATTAATTTATAATATATTTCCTATCACAACTAATGTTTTAGAGAAGATCCATAAATTTTTTTAGGGTTTGTGCCTTTATATAACCTTTACCCCTAGTACCTCATGTATTGGTGTGAAAGGAACACACCTTTGGTGCACCTCAATGAGGTCACAACGCCTCCATAATGGCAAGGTGCTTCCGGGGTGCCTCAAAGCTTCTAATTCAATGGAGTGCACCTTAGTGTGCCTTTGATAACACTACCTAACTTGTAATTACATGGAGGTATATTATTATACTTATATTTATAATGATTTCTCATATTATTAAAAATTTTATGAT
Source organism: Viscum album (assembly GCA_963277665.1). Classification (NCBI taxonomy): domain Eukaryota; kingdom Viridiplantae; phylum Streptophyta; class Magnoliopsida; order Santalales; family Viscaceae; genus Viscum; species Viscum album. Next base: position 310,463,893 of record OY728158.1, read on the forward strand.
AATGTAAAACTCATGAATGTTTTGGTGACACAATGAATTATGTTTCAAATGGAATATATTATCCTCTATTTACAAATCAATAAATGAAAATTTATTGTTGAGTAAACTCATTATTTATGTGATTCCATTTTAAATTTTATTTAATTTATAGATGGAATAATTGGGTGATGTGTACTGAAACCTTCGCTGAATAGTACTATAGAATTGTTTCATTTATTATAAACTTGGGGAAAATGTGGTCCCAAAGAATAGTGGCCATGATAATGTAATGTTTTTTGGTCATCTATTAACATGTATTCAGGAGAATATGAATGATATTGTGATTGATTCCAAAGAATATGAAATAAAATTACAATAGGTGTTTTTTAACATCTCATCCCAACTACCTACATAATAGGTTGTTGAAATGGTCACAAATGGCCTTAATCAGGCCTCCCCATACGCCATAGGATACTGACTAGCATCTGGTGTTAAATGGTTGTGCGGTGGGGAGACTATACCCTCAAGATTAGAGTAACCTAATGGTATATTAGATCCAAATAAATTTACAGTACTGGAAGCATAGATAAAATATTAAAAATACTGGAAGAATAACATAACTCAATGAAAGTGGCCAATTAAATTTTTTTACAATTCATGTATGAAAGATGAGGATACAAGTAAAGTAGTACATATTATGATAATAAATAAAATTATATAAAATAAAAACTACCCAATGACACACCCCATGATCATATCGATCACCAGCTCAATACTTATCACTAAATATATCCCAGTAAGGTAAAACAAACATCGGAAAATGGATGCTTCCTTTAATAAATACATGCATATATAAAGTCTACTTGCGTACCCATGGTACCTAAGAAGTGTGTGATATTCAATATCAATAGTTCGACACCTACTGTGTATAGGCCAATCTATTTCATAAAAGATAAGTTAAGACTTCTTCGACAATAATTATAAGTAATCATGAATTAAATAATTAAAAACAATTGACTAGGTTCTATTTGGGAACCCTCACAACAACCTTCTTCGGCCTAATCTGGTGTGTCTAAACCGAAGGAGCTTGAAATGGTAAAGTGAGTAAGTAATAAATCCAATGGTTGGGTTGTCTCTAAGTTTATTCATGGTCTAGGAGGAAAATTCCCTATGTTTATAATACCAAGGGTCGTTTCTCATTTTTAAAACATTATCTTGACTTTTTGATTTATTTTAACACTACTAATAAAATATATTGAGACACCCAGAGCCTGTCCTTGAATATCCAAGATGACATGACATATATCACTTGAGGAGATCATCACACAACTAAAGAAAATGATCGTGTATATGGTGAGCCAAGGATAAAATCTCATGTCTCACTCCAATCATGTTAAGAAAAGTCATAGACTAGAATCTAAATCAATATTTGGTATCACCCATAGGGACCAATGCCTCTCTCGAGGCATGGTACAACAAATCATAAATTTCCATACAAGGGGTCTCCCCTAGGTAATCAGTGTCACTAGTTTGGAGTTAAATATAAATAATGATTAGTGAACCCATTACAAGAATAGTTGGTCTCACTCCCTGTTAGTCTACTGAGCTTTAACAGATCTATCAAAAATTCACTAGAGTTCGACCATGGGTTCCTTAAGTCGGAACCCCTTGTTTCACCCTATGCCATAAGGAGACACAATTAAACAAGAATTTCATTCATAATATGCTTATTTTAAGGGAGTTCCCTTGAACTAAATAAATTAAAACAAAAAAACATATGGGACAACACATCACTGGAAAAATACTTTTATAAATTAAAAAAGTCCATGTTGAAAGCATGCCACATATCAAGTACCAATATAGAGGTGTAAGAAAACTCCAAAGTAAAAAATCCAATCATGGATTAAGTATCTAATCATTATTTTTTAGCATTTAAGACAGTGTACCACATATGATAGGTTTTATTACAATACATGAAATTGTATGTCAACAATTAATTCATTTAATTCAAAGGGTTAAATTCATATTATGGTGTACTCTATAAATATATCATACTGAACAAATTGAGTGTGAAAGGGAAGACATCAGATAACGGTGGAACATGAATAAATAATTTAACAACATGGAAAATTTTGTTGGCATGGGATATAAGGCATAATACAAAGATATAAACAAAAGGGAATAAGCATGGGACCCTACCTCAAGAGAATAAGGCCATGAATAACACTTTATCACTAGACATTTTCATCTAGGACCAATCAAATTTACACTTTCATGACTCCTGGAAAATGAACCTTCACAAATATATAAGGAAACCTAGAACCTATGTACATATTTGTATTCCATGAATATGCACAAGGGGATCCTTATATATATGATTATATTTTTGTACACCCATTTCCACTTATACCCATATGCATTTCTCATATATATACATAAGCACACCAAGAGACAGTATATATATTAACTACAAGGGTTGTATATATATATGTGTGTGTATTGGGGGAAATTACATATATATTCCTACCTATGTATATATTTTAAGTCATATTTGAATCAGGAAAATTGAAACCCCCACGGTAAGGTCCACCACACTTAATCAAAATCACCAAACCCTCAGAAACAATGAAAAACACACAAAAAAAATTTATAAATAAATCATAATGGAGGAAAAACTTCTCAAAATTGATGATGGTTGGACAAAAATACTTTTCCTTTGGTTGTGGATGAAAAAAAATGCATGAATTGGTCTTAAGAGATGTAGTGCATGCCGCAAAAATGGAAGAAGAATAAAAAACTGATAAACCCTAACCATGGGGTTTAGAAAAATGGAAATTAGGTGACGAATAGTAGAAAACCAACTAAAAGGGATGAAGTTGGAAATAGAGACAATAATTTGAATAATTTTTTGAGAAATTGGAAAACATCATGTTGAAATCATTGAACAAAGAGGACCACATAGGTCGTGTCATGTGTTCCTAGAAAGGAAGCGGGAGGGGTTATTTCATGTTAAATAATTGGGGGATGGGTAGACTCTGGATTTTTTAAATTTTAAATTTTTTTACAAAAAATATTATTCATGGTTAACGAAACTTTTCCCCAAGCTGTGATGAACATTGAAAGTATACAGCCCATTTTACAGCTAAACATATCGGCTATGTACATGTCTTGGTTAAACTATATACAGATCATGAGATTCACATTTGGTCCTCTAAAACATGTCGCATAGTTAATTTTAGGGGCCACAAAGTTTCATAAAAATTATGCAACCTATGAAGACCAACCAAACATGTGCTTTCTAGAGCCTGGTGCTTTAGAAACACAACGATACATCTGAGGGATATCTCAGGACTTCACATAAGCCTACAAACAATATTTATAAGTGTTACAACTCTCTTAATTTCATTCTGAATCTCACCATTAAAAATGAATCATCTAGTAAATGAAGAAGGTCAAATTTCATTGGTTTTTTCTCTTACAAAAGCATAGTTTGTTACAACCTCTCCATTTTAGAACTTGTCTTCCCTAAAAAGCCTTTAGGACAAACAAAAACATCATCTTGCCTAAAAGGTTCATCAGGTCTCGTTCAAACCATCACATTGATTTTCCAAATTCACAATGAACCTCTGACCATTCATTAATCATGCAGCACTTAAGCTATAAAAAATCGATCTAATGCTCATTTTCTAAATGAGATAACTAAATTTATTTTACCTATCCCCATTTAACCAAGGATATGATCGTGTCAACATCTCATATACATCTATCCAATATTTCTCCCCACATTAGCATTAACATTAATAGGGGATATTCTGAACCATGATACATCCACCATCAGAATTTCCTTACAAAGCACGCCATTAAGCATTCTAATAATGCCCCTACTGGATTTCCTTAATAAAGTGAACATTCTTACTCATGAGATAATTTCAAGGACTTCATCATTAAGAAATGGTATATTTTTTTTGACGAAATGAAAACTGGTCACATAAGATTCCCAAGAATACACTATCAACCTTTAAACTAAAGCCGCCTTGCCCTGATGACATGATATTAAAGATTGTACCTCACCGACCATACAAATTGATCAATAAATATACCATGTCAAGACACCGTAGCCGAATTATCATTGAAATTATCTACTTAGACGGATGGAATATTATAAAGATACCTATAATACCCTCCTCCAATATATCTTTTGTTACTATAAGCATGTTTACCGATGATTTAACCTAATTTTTGGTGATGTTATGTGATCAAACCAAAACTTGACCCTTTAAATATTTATGTTTTAGCATGAATATGGGAGTGCCCATGATCCAATCCATATGAATTTTCAACCATTAAAAATTACATCTGATCTCAATTACTTGTTTAGGACAACCTCATATTCAATAATCTAGAGTCCATGGAACAATACAATGAAATTCCATACTCCTCATTTACATGATACATCTTGATAAATTGATAAAACATCCACATCAGACCATCGACTAATCCAATAGTGAGATAATTATTAATATCATGTTAGTGGAAAATACTAGTGTCCAAGAATATTTCTATGTTATTACTACATGGGAATCCTAGGTATCGCTTAGGACTAACCACTCCTTGAAGAAAAAAACACGTCTAGAGTGAAACCAAGATCAAAACACCCAAAAAACCCAACACATTTTAAATCATTTTTATGTGGGAAGACCAATGTTATCTCAGTGTACTTAGGCAAAATCAAGATAGTGTAAATAGTCTCCTTAAATCCATTAGTACACTTAGAGGATTTAAATTTTTTCCAAAAAGTACCTGAGACACATTTTCTACAACACAAATGAGGTACTCAGTAAGGATCCAAAACATTCATAATAAAAAACACAAGGAGATGGATATTTGTACCACCAAAGATCTACTTACATTAGAGAAATATTGGATTCACCTACTGATTCTTCACCAATCTAACAACAATACCTTCCACACCTGAGGAATCCCATGGCCACCAAAGCACACCCAAAGAGGCACATTCCTAACCAACACCGTCTTCACAAGTTTCACATAATGCCAATAATAACATTTTTATATTCTTAAGAAAGCACTGTCATAAACAAAGGATTTCCATCAAAATGAAATTTTGAGGGATTCCAACCATTTTGAAATGGTCCTTGAGGTTGTGTTCCTTTTACTTAGAAGGACACATTTAACTGGATTCAATGTGAAGCTTCTCCGATTCGCATTCCAACTCAGCAATTCATTAGGAATATGGGCCAAAACCACTAAACAACATTTCACTCACCTAATTTTTCATAAAATATGTTCTCAATCATAAGGAAGAGAAAATATCATTATTGCATCCTAGGTAACTCAACTCTAGAGCTGACTGATATTCAAGGTGTTATAACTCAAATTTTGATTGGGTATCACTAAATTCAAATGGTTCACTGCATGATTAAAAATACCATAGGTAATAGGTATATAAATGAATACAACTTAGAAATTAAACAATATAGAGACACATACTTAACACTTTTCCTAATTGAGAATAACCATATGCATTTATGCATCAGATATCCTCAAGGAATAACTAGATCGGAGTTGCATTAATCATTATTGATATAGAACCAACTGACTACCTCCCGAGTCATCCATCACTAAAAGGAAGAATAAGAGTTTCACATGACCCACTAGGAAGCTGAACATGACCATAGTCATGTCTACCCACTTGAACAGAGCATTTTGGAGTTCTCACACTTGGAGAAAAAGGTTAAATAGCTCAGGATCACCCTTCAAAACAAGGTTTTGTTTTAGAAACCAAGACTCCTATAAAGAAATAAGGAACCTGAATAACACTATAAAAGAGAAACTGGTGAAAATATTAATGAAGAGTTATTATGATTTGATGGTTATACCTATAATAGGATAGACCATTTTAATATAGATAAAAAATGTAAACCCAGAATGTGGTCAATCATATAAGGGTCATTAGGTATAGAGAACTATTATTTTGATTCAAAAAAGGAAGGTAGAATCCTACTAAAGTCCTCATGTTCCATTTCAAGGAATAACAAAAGAAATAATTCAGACTACCCTTATTTGGTGTTTGGGATGAAACACTACATGAGTCCTCTTTAAGAGCATTAAAAACTCATTTTACTCTAAAAATTCAAAGTTTAGTTTTAAGGAAAAACCAACACTGGCCATAAGGAAAAATAGTCTTGGTATGGTAAACTACCTTTTCTACAATTATTTATTAGTGATATATCCTTACAATTATATCATTATTTTCATAAACCGCATTTTAAACATCATTCATTTATTTATAAATCCTCACAGAAGGGAACCTTGAGAATATTATGATTCATCTCATTAATTATCAGGGGTATTATCAAGAAAGAATCCACAAAAAGTGGAAACATTAAATTAACAACCTAAACATTGAATAACATACCCTAATGGGGTTTGGAACTAGAAATTTTAGAGATAAGGTGACCTGCCAGGGTCTCGTTAGGCCACTTTGGGTTCTATTAAAACAACCCAAGAATTTTACGTATTTAAATTTTCAAAAAAAACCCTTCTGTTTAAATTTAATTAACAACATATCCCAATTGAACTATACGTGGATCAGTTGTTCATTTTTGGAAACATTGTTATATAGGTCATTAAACCAAAATATCAAAGGTTAAATCACAAAAGGTAATCCAATTTAGTTATGGTAAAAATATGACAAAATTTATAATTTCAAAAAATTCTAAATAAAAGTAACCCAATCAACAACAAAATTTTATGGGTTACCACCTAAATTTATAAAGTGATCATACACCTTACAAGTTCATGGATGTTCCCATATAACCGAAAAACACATAATTAGGTTAAAAAGAAAATCTTTTAACTGCCTAAATCATTTATTAAATATCCTCTAACAATATAATGTATAATTAAAATTGCTCAGTTTCTTGTGTCATAATTTTCTAATTCACGTGGCACTCGTAAACCTTACAAGATGGAAATTGACTCTCCTTTAATCAAAACCAGTGTGTTTCTGCCTCTGCAAAATAAACAAAAGCATGGAAATTTAATCAATCACACTAATAAGATACTTAAATATAATTAGAACTCACACATTCCAAAAGAATAAAAAATAAAAAAAAATTATCATGGAGTAGAACATACAAGAAAATGGAACCCAAGGTGCATTAAAAAAATTCAAATAACCAATAAATGTGAACTATAAGGCATTGAATATGGATCGAATATGAATTCCTATATTCCTATGATTATGAATGATGTTCTACTTACTTTTTATACTAGGAAAATGGTAAAATACCATAAAATTCATAAGTCAATAAGGATTGAAAAGTACACTAATATCTCGAGATGAAATCATAATTAACTATAATATTAAACAATATGAATAAAAAACCATGCCTTAGACCAATGGTAATTTCCCGATGGTTGGGGTGATCATCCCCAGACATGGCTATTTTCCATGAACATGTACAATAATAATCTCTTGTCTTCCATCCCAAAATATTATGATAAAGGAAGAGAAATTATCTGAGACCACATTGTAACATCTCAGACCACATGACTACAGAACAAGTAGATGGACCGGTCACCACAAGGCCTCAATCGCGCATCCCTGTACAACAGAGGCTGCCAAATAGCCGTAAGGGTCAAATAGTGGTATGGTGGGGATACTAAATATTCATGATCAGAGTAACATAGTGGTATATCAAGTGAAAATCCACAGACACATGAGAAATTATAGATAAAATAGTTACAAAAATGGAATAATAATATGACTGAATGAAAGTGGTAGATAAAAATTTGAAACAATGCATGTATAATAGATGATGCTACAAGTATATGTAATAAAAATTGCAATAAGAAATAAAATTCAATAAAATAAAATCATCCTAGCAACTTGATCCATGAGTATCTCGTGCACTGGATCAGTCATTTACACCAACTCAATTCTAGTATGATAAAACAATCATTGGAAGTTAGTTTCTTCCCTCAATCAATACCTTCAGACATAAAGTCTACTCAGGTACCAATGGTACCCGATCAAGGTGTGAGATTCAATCTCTGTAGGCTGACACCCACAACGTCTAGGCCAATTCATTCAATTCAATATAAATTAATATATTTGAAATAGTAATCAGATGAAACAAAGAATTATATAATTAATATCATTGTACTGGGTCCCATTTTGACACATGACCAACTACCTGCTTCTGCCTAACCTAATGGGTATGGACTTAAGGAACCTGAAATGGTAGAGTGATTAAGGTTAAAATCCATAGGATGAACTATACTCAGGTTTTTTATTGTTGTTAGAGGAAAATTACCAACATTTATAATACCAATGGTCATTTCTCATCTTCAAAAAGTGGATTTTCCTTTTAATTTCAATTGAATACCACTTATAAAACATAGAGAGACACCCATTTCCTATTCCTAAAAATCCTAGAAGATTTTTCAGTATCAATCAAGGGTCTTATCACACAATCAAGGATAGAGATCCCTAATATGTTAACCTAAGTATGAAGTCCCACATCTAACTCCAATCATGGTGAGAAAATTCACATAATAGCCTCTAAATCCATATGTAGGGGCTATAGTCTCCCATGGGGCATGGTTCAACTAATCATTCCTTCAAGCCCATCCAAGGGGTATACCATAAGGAAATGACATCACTTGTATAGAGGTAAATAAAATAACACTCTAAAAACCCTTCCCATACATACCTTGTGTTTCTCCCAGTGTGTCTACTATGCTTTTACATTTCAAATAGAAATGCTCTAGAGTCTGTTCAAGGGTTCCTTAAGTTAGAACCACTTGTTTTACCATTAAAATAATGGTGAAATCAATTTACAAGTATTTAATTCATAAAATTTTAATTTGAAGGTAATTCCATTTGACTCAATAAATTATACCATAAAAGCGTATGAGTTAACACGTCATGGAAATTTCATTTTATAAATTAAAAAAATGACATGTCTCAAACATAACACTTATCGAGAGCTAGTAAAGGTGTAGGAAAACATCAAATAAACAAAAAAAGGATGGTTTTAATAACTAATAATTAATTTTTAGCTTTTAATATATCAATCCTCATCTGAGGGGTTTTATTATAAAACATGACATTGTATTTCTACAATTGATTTTATTTAATTCAAACTGTTCAATTCATCTTAATCCATAAAGTATATATATCATTCCACATAAAGTGATAGTGTAAGTAAATAAATAATATAAAGGTGACACATGAATAAATAACATAAAAAATTGAAAACGATGGATGGAAAGTGATATAAGGAATAATCAAAAGACATAAACAAAATGGATTAATCATGGGACCCTGTCTCAAGAGATGAAGGCTAAGTGGAAAATGTCGGTGCTATACATTTTCATTGATGACCACTCGATGCTACTATTTCCCACATCCGTGCATATCCTCCTTCAAATATAAAAAAGGACACTAATCCCCTATGTACATATTATTATAGACATGAATATGTACAAGGAGATCCTTACAAACGCATGTACCCATTTCCACTTACATACATATGAATTTATCATATATATATATATATAATCACACCAAGCCCCAATATATATATTCACCACCATGGGTGAATATATATATATATATATATATATACATACATATTATGGGCGAACTATAATATATATAATCCAACCTATGCATATGTGGTAAGACGTCATTGACTCTGGTGACTCGAAACCACCATAGTAAAGTCCAACACACTTAAAGAAAATTTCTAGAGCCTTAGAAACTATGAAAATACCATATAATAAATATATAAGTTATTGATAATAGAGGTAAAACTACTCAAAATTTGATGAAGGGAAGGCTTAAACTCTTAATCGTTGGTCGTATATTCTGAAACATGCATGAATGGGTCTAAAGATACGCACTGGACACCCTTAAAAAGAAGATGAATTCAAAATTCAAATCATACCTAACCCTAGGGTTTTTCCAAACAAAAAGTAGTTTATAGAGAGAATAAAAACCATCATAAAAAGAAATAAGGGTGAAACTAATATCATACCATGAAAATTCAGATGATAAATTATATGAAATCTGATTGAAATCAACAAACGAAGAGGAGTTACAAATATGATGTCACGAATTCCTAGAGAGATAGGAGAAGGGGGGTGAGTCATGTGAAATAGGGAAGTGTAGACATAGTTTTTTTATATAATTTTTTTTTATTTTTTTATTTAATTTTTTAATTAAAACAATACACATGGTTTTGGTCAAACAGTTATCCAAATTGTGTGCCAACTGTGCAATGAATAGCTTAAACATATTGAACATTCTTCAATAATCACATGGGATAGGTGCATAGTTTGGGAAAGACATGCAGATAACAGTACCATAACATCTAACCCAATAAAATAAGATACAAGACAAATACTAGGGGCCACACGGTTTCAGAAAAACTATGTGCCCTGTGTAGACCCACCAAATATGTGCTTTTCATACCCCAGTGCTTCTAAAACTAAAAGAGACTACCAACAGATATCTTAGACCTTCACCCATGTTTAAAAATAACACTTAGAAGGGCTCCAACACTCTAAATTTCATTCGTATGCCACATTTTAGAAACTTAATATCCAATACAAGCAAAATTTATACTAATTTGGGTTTTTGTTCGGTCAAAAAACATGGGTTTCTATATTATGCCTCCCAATCCAATTCTTGAATTCACAATGTTTGGTTTATTGGGAATTGATTTTAGTAGACCTATTCCATAATCCATCAAAAATTTACAATTTCATGTTTTTCTAGATATTTTTTCAATATTTATAAGTGAATTTAATACCAATGAACATAATAAGAAGAATGATTTATATTTTTATGAAGAATAATTTTTCATGGTTTACAATTACTTGATTATTTAGGTTTGATTAGCCCCCATTTTTCAATTTGGTAATGGTTAATCCACGTTATGCATTGTGTATTGGTTATAATATGTTTTTATTGTGAAATTTTCATTAACTCTATTATGAAATTAGAGTAATTTTGAACATTTTATTTCAGTAACTAATTTAAAAAATAAAATTTAATTGTAGTTGGTTTGAATTTATGATTTTACATATTTTGGATAGGTGAACTATTTTAAAAAGTGGAATATATTCATTTTATTAATTACCATGATTTTATAAAGGAAAAGATAATGTTGATGGTATTGGTTAAAACAAAAATATTAATTCCATTTATATAATATGATTGGTTTTTTACAAGTGTTGTTATGATATTTAAATGAATTCAAAATATTCTAAATTGCTACAGAATGAAATTAAAATACATTCATGTATTATTTATTGAATTTTTCATACTTCAAATTCCATTTATAATTAAGATTATAAATTAACGAGTCCATATACTACTTTTCTTAAGAATGAATTAGTTTTAATGTTGTTGTTGACAATCAAAAAATTTAATAACATTTTTTTATTCATATTAAAATGGATATTAGATGGATGTATAATGTTGATCAGATCACAGATGAGTATTAGAAGGACTTCAAATATATTTTTGGATTTTTCATTCAATAATTGTTTCGACAAAGGTTGGATTTGAAGACCATGTTTTGATTACATTTCGAGACCATGGTTACACAAGGGGATGTAGGATTCCATATCAATAAAATGATTTTGGAGAAGAATATCCTATTTGTAATTAAAATGGAGAAAAATTTCAAATTGAGAATGCCAATGACTTGGCTAAAAGGATCAGAATGGATATTTTTATTTCTGATCAGTTTCCATTTGTTTCTCAATTAAACACTTTATATAGTTTAATGGAAGAGGAAATGAATATAGAAACATAGTCTACAGATAATTTTTTGAATGTTGACATTGAGCATGTTATAAAGTTATTAGAAAATGATATTTCTCTAGTATACTAGTGATGTGATAAAATTTCCAAACATGAGTTTTTAATAAAATTTTATCATGGTAAAACAATTTATGGATTTAGTCAAAATAAATTTTACTATATACATAAATTTTTTATGTACTTACTACTTGGTGATTCATGTATTCCAAAAAATTCATATACGAAATCAAATTTGGTTAAATGTTTTGGAATTTCAAGTACTAAAATATACACATTCCCTAAATATTGTTGTCTATTATAGAAGGGAAATGGGATGATAAATGAGTGAAAAAAATTTGGTACATTGTTATGAAATACTAATAAAGATAGAACTCAATCCCATTTACCAGAGAAAGTTATTTGGAAATTTCAATTGATTCTCAAATATCAGAAAAATTTTATGTCAGAATAATTGGAAAAGAATATGATATGGCATAAATTTGAAACAAAATAAGGATAATTATGATTTAGTTAAACCAATTGATGGGTTGGAGGGAAAAATTGATAGGTTATATCTAGATTTTGTATCCAACCCATGGAATGATAAATTGGGATTTTCATGCGATGGTTTCATCCCATTTCAACATATCATTATTACACATTGTACTTGTCCTATTTTTAAAAATATTTATAATTTTCCATCATCTTTGTATATTAAATAACTAGTTACTATCATGATTTTATTTATTCATAGACCCAATTATCCTAGAAATTATATTGACATATACTTGAAACCATTATTATATTAGTTGAAAGAGCTTTGGAGTGTTGGTGTGCAGACATATGATTCATTTTGAATGGATAACATTATGTGTCATGCTACATTATTGTAGACCATAAATGATTTCCGTATTTATGGAATGATTTATGGTTGGAGTACCAAGGGTGGTATTATCCATTCGTATTTCTTTTCAAAATACATGTTATAATATATTAATGTTTCGGTGATCTTTTAGTTTTATAGGGCGTCGATAATTTCTTCATATCGATCACCCATAATGGAAAAATTGAACATAGCTTGACAGTCTTACAAAGACATAAGAAGTACCTAATTGAATGTTAGGTGTGATATATTTAAATAAATTTTTGGTTTGAATTTTTGTTCTTGGAATATGTCATTCAAATTCTAGAAAGTAGAATAATTTTTCTTCAAAATCCAAAAATTGTCAAAAAAAAGTATATTATTTGAGTTGATGTATTGATCATCAAATTTATTGTGTCACTAATTGAATGTAATTAATATTGAGAAATTTTTTTATGAAAAGATACTTTCAATGCTTCTAAATTTAATAGGAAAAAAGATGACTTTTTCTCATGTCACGATTTAATGGATTGGGGTATAAACACAAAACTTCATCTTGGATTAATTAGTCAGACTCATTGGAAAGTCCCTTTTTATTTTTTTCAACGAAAAATTCTAAGACAAAAATAAATACTTCATGTACTAGAATGTTTAAAGTTTCCATATGGGTATTTGAGTAACATTTAAAAATGGGTGAATACATGAGATGTAAAACTAAAGTCTCTCAAAACCAATGACAATATTTTCATGGTTTATGAAATTATTTCTATTTCCAATCTAAATTTACTATCACATAATTCCATGGTCACTGTTATTAGATTACATAACTTTTATCAAGACCACTGTGCTAAAATATTGAACCGAAGTGTTGTGAGAAAATAGTAAAAAGATGCACCAATAATTATTTTTTACTTGAAGAAAATATTTCATTCATAATTTGTCATTTGTATATTAAATTTGATCATTTATCTTCCAAAAGGAGTTCTTTTTTGTGGTCTCATTTCTTGTTGTGGATTTATCCAATAATTTGAATTATATTTACATTGAAATATTATATGAGAAATAAGAATCATCTTAAAGGATCTATTGTGGAAGGTTATTCAGCATATGAATGCATGGATTTTTGTTTAAGGTATTTGGTTAATGTCACTTCTAGATCTAATCAGTCAATGGGAACTTAAGATGAGTAGTATGAACCCATTGTTCCAACATTTCCATTATATCCCAAATTGGGGGGATGTCTTGATCATACAGGTTTTGTACTTTGAACATGGATAAGTGGGAAATGGTTCATCATTTAGTTTTATTCAACTATGTAATGGTTGATGATTAAATCATGTGGGTACTATATCTATTTATTCATTTATTTATTATGTATTTTTTCATAGTTTATAAAATTATTAATTTGGCATATTTGCAGAGAATATAGTGAAATTATAAAATGAGTGCATCATTCTTTATCTATTTAGATGTTGGATAAATTACATGGTTACTAATTACCTACTTAGTTTAAGTGAAAGGTAAAAAATTCCTTTTCTTACAAGACCAAATCATGGGTATTTTAACATTAAATGTTCATATATTTCATGTCTATAGTTTACCAATTGATGATGTATCTACTGAAATAATGGTGTTTTCATTTGGTCCAAACAATTTGTCAAATAATTGTACGGAAATGGTTTTCAATGGTTATAAATCCCTTATAAATAGTTTTTCAACAAGAAAGACAACATAGCCTGATGGTGTCACTATAATCACAACAATGGATTGATATTCTAGAGCATTGGATAGAAAGAATAAAATATAAAACATTTCATAATATGGGGTTGTTGGGAGAATATGTTTATTATATTACTATGAACACAATTGTGTAATTATAATTAAATTAAAGTGGTTTGATTCAATGACATGCCATGGGTTTTATATAAATAGTAATGGATTTATAGTGATTGATATAAACTATCAACTGTGAACAGATGAGCCATAAATTCTTGTTTCACATGCTAGGAAAGTATTTTATGTAAATGAAACTTTAAAACTGATGTTTTTGTTATTTTTTATGTTATTACAAGAAATTTTTTTATGAATGAATGGATGATAGGGATGCTTTGGATGAACCAGTCGATATTCACTAAAATGTATCATTTGATGGTGAAGATGATTTAATTAATATAATGGATTGTGAACTGAAAATGATAACAAGAAATTCATAGCATTGGCATGTTTTCATGTATTTAATTTATATTATTCCAACACAGTGCATGATTTTTTGAACATTTAAAAATGGAACATAATTAATTTATTTTTCTAGGCCCACATTTTTTGTTTCAGAAATGGTTGTGAAATATTGTTAGAAGATTTTTATTATATACTAGCATTTTTTAAATTAATTCTACAAAGTGAAAAATATTTTTCATTTTTACTTGATTGTGGTTAAAATTATTCAATTATATGTAATAATTGATAATATAAATGAACTCAAATGAAAAAAAAATTATTTTCACCATCATAAGAAATTCATTTTGAATTATTTAGAATTTTCACATGCGTACTATATCCTCAAATTATTATCCAAATATGATGTTTTATGTAATAAATGGAGATATTATATAATGTTGTTTGTATGGTCAACTGAGAATAAAATGATTTCCAAAAATTGAAAACAATTATTTTTATATGATTGAAATTTAAAGTAGAGAATTCTATTTTTATGTAATGTTTTCATTTTCTAGGTAAAAAATATAATGAAAATAATCTTAATGGAATATGTAGAGTATTGAAAAATAATATTAAATTTATTTGTTTCTTTATAGTTATTTAATATTTTTTTATATTTTTAATATCTTCACATCACTTCTACCATTTTCTTGTTATTTTTCTTATGAGGAGGATCATTGAAAAGAAATGATAAAAAATATCACCAGTTTAGAGAACCTCTCATAAAAAATAAGACTATATTAGTGAGAACTGTATTTATTTATTGAATATGTATGAGATTTAAGCAAATCATATTTATAATTATTAGGAATCATTGAGGAGGAAACTTACGTTCAGTTAGGATAGGACATGGATTCCATAATATTGGATCGGCCATATATCTAGTCCCCCTACATGCAGTGCCTCACAAACCATGCCTATACAGTCACTGATACACTTTCCTCCCATTATTCCTCTCGATTAGATGCCTTACTCATAAATTGGTGGCCATATTTTTTATCTTTTTCCTCATACATCCATGCAGGGTAGTCCCTCTCCTTCCATACCTCTTCCATTTCCCCTTATGAACCTTCTTCTATACATGTTAAAACATTATTATTTATGCACCTTGTATGCCTGTACCATCCTACCCAACCTCAGCACCCACAGTCTACTATAAATAACACTATATAAGTTTTCTACCCCCAACATAGTGTCCCGTATCGAGCATTGACAAATAATTATTTTGAAAAATGATTAAAAATTTGTAAAGTTAATAAATTTTTAATAAATTTTAGTAATATATTTGATTAAAATATTTAATTCTTTTTTCATAATCATATTCTAGTAAAACATACATTCGTATATAGAATCATGTAGTGTGGTATATACACACACAAATCATAGTTATGTATAATGAGTACATTAAAATTATAAGAAAAAATAGTAAATAATGGTGAATTTTAATGGGGAAACATTGAATACATAACAACATTTTTTTATTCAAGCATTCTAGTGAAGAAAAGGTAAATAGTAAATGAAAGTCGTGGTTTTAGTTATCATTTTCGGTATATATTTTTAAAAATTAATTTTTGATTTATTTATAAATTAAAATTGATTAAAAATTAATCTTCAACTCTGATATAACTTCTTATATGGACATTACGAAACTGTATCTATTTTAATTGAATTAGGTGATATTTTCTTGGTCCTACAAGCATGAATTGCATGTTGGATGGAAAAATAGGATATGCAATGATCATTAATTAATATAAATATTCAATTAATGATGTATTTAAAAATATAGATAACTAATTTTATACTGGATCACTTCTAATTTTAAGGTAATTTAATAAATTTTACATTTGAGGAAGTTTTTTTCTATTAGAAATAATTAATTTTTTAACATAAAAGGAAAAAAATTAGTTTTGAATTATAAATGAAATACTTGGACTCTATACTTGAATGTATTTATAAGGCTATGTGAAAATCAATATTTTGATACTAATGGATAATATGTAATGAAAAACCAAAACAAATATAACTATATTGAACATTATTTAACCATCTCAAATATACATAGATATAGATTAGTTGTTACATTTTCTTTTGAAAATATAATTCTTGTATATTTTAAATTATTAGGTGATGATGGTCAAAAAAATAGTGTTTTCTTATTATTTTTCCATTGGTTGGTGTTGATTTTTTTATTATAATTTAAGATGTTATTTTCATGTTAGATTATAATTAAATAGTTGGTCTATTAAATTAATTTGAATTTGATTTTTATGAGTGTGTTTGGTTTTAGAAAATTTGAAAAACATCGTTATTTGTGTTATGTCTCGAAATATTTGAATTATTATGTTGAAATTTTGATTTTATATCCCTTTTGACTTGTTAAAATTATAGTTTATGTTTTTTACTAATAGGATTCATCTAAAATGTATATAATAAATAATGGCAACATGATATATATTCATACTGTGGGGTTGGACTAAAATAACGGATCGTAAACTTTCGCGAGTAATATATGATTTAACATTGAATATACATTTATTCAATCATTGATTTATGTTTATTTCTAATGTTTGTATGGGAATTTAATATTCATTAATTGTTTCCCCAATTAATGTTTTTATTTCAGTAGAAAAAATAAATATGGGATCCTTGGGGATTAAGAATCAAAAAAATTGTAAGATTGTATAAATTTTTATTTTAAATTTTTTAAGGTCCCAATATTGATTTGATTACATTTATTAAAATTTACTTTTTGTTAAGAATAATGATATTTAAAAAATATATATTTCTATTTTATAAACTCATAAAAATAAATCTCAATCAATATGATGCTAGACTTGGTAGGTGATAAATTCTATTTAATACAAATGATACAAAAATGGAATTCTTCCATTCTATAGAAAATATATATGATGTGGAAGGATACCCTTGATTCATTTTTATATTTCCATTAATTTTTTTATGATTAAGGAATTAATCTTAAAATTTTATTTGAAACCACCACATGGTTGTAGGAAAATATTTCTTTTAGAGAAATATCTGGGTGCTTTTTTGTGCTATATTTATCTTGCTGAAACATGGGTATTCTCATGTTTGTTATCTTAAGGGTTCTATAGGATAACATATCTAAAATGGACTACCTAATTTTAATAACTATTATCTATCAAAAGTCATGTTGTGTAATCAAAAGATGTTATAACACCTTTTGAATGGTTAACAAGGTTGGACTTCCACCACACATGACACATCAGCTTGTTTTAGACCGTAGATTAGGATAGGCCACAATATTCTTTCAAATCTAGGATGCAGTATTTAAGTTTGTTCAAAAACACCACTATAACAAAATTATATCATGAATTATATCCTTAATATCAACTTTTTTCAAAATTATCCATGCTAGTATGAAAAAAATCATAATTATCACATATTTAATTTTACTATGTGATTATAAAATTCAAATTTTAATCATAGAAAAAACACAATTCATTATATCCTTTTAATTAATTGTATAATATCAACATCATTATAATTATATATATTGTAGTTAATCATGATATTTAAATATTATATTTATGTTTCAAATATTCCATTTGAAACTTGAAGCTCCCTCAAATAGTGATTGTCAAATATTCATAAATGGGTCATATTTCCTCAATTTTTGATATAAGAAAATTATAGGGTGTGAGATTTATTCACATGGTCTTTCCTAGCCTGTTTTAAGGGTGTGCCTATTTTTTAAGGAATCTTAGATAAATTTATTATAGCCTATTTCATTAATGTGAAGGTTTCCTTTAATGAAGAGTAAATCTAAGTGTTTCTCTTGTTGTAGGACTCTAGGAAATTTTGATGTCTTGTAATGAAATAAGAAATTTTTTATTTTAGATGAGAAATAAATGCCTAAAAATAATATTACATCACTTGATTAGTGGGATATAATTCTAATTCTCATTAAATTTATTGATGACTTCTATTTTGAGGCCCCATCAACTCAATTACTATAAACATCTAGCTAATAAAATTAGGGAACAATTTAAATGAGTGGTATTTGTAAACCCTTTGGAAATAATTTGGATTAATATATATGGTTATTATTCTAATAGTTTCATATAGGGAGGTAGTATTCTCCATGACTATCTTGGTTCACCTATATCCGGTTTTAATTCCTTGTAAAGTGAGGGTATGCTTCTCATCATGGAATTGAGAAAAATGTTTAGTGGTTTTTAATATGTAATTCAAAAAAATTCATTTATTGTCCACCAACACTTAAAATCAATAAAATTGGTTGAGTGTGAAAAAAATTAAATGTAGAATCACTGAAATACAATCATATATACTAAGTAGTAGTTTGTATCTTCTAATGTGATATATCACACACTACCATTCCATGTTACACAGGCCCATAAAAATCATTAAGGATTCCATAATATAAATACAATTTAATGAGTGCTGTTTTTAACATCACTCCATTATAATGAGTATTAGTTGAGTGTGTACCAATAACAAAATTGGAATCACTATTCAATAAAATTCATTATGGAATCTTTACAGCCCATGAAATCTAATGAATGGTGTGGTAAATTTTATTTTAATATAAGAAGTATTATTTGAATGTGTCGTAATAACAAAATTGGAATCACCTGCCACATTATTATACTTAGACATGAATTATTATTCGTAATCTTGTAGTTTTTTTGTCTTTACTCTAGACATGTCTCTATAACCAACAAATCTATTATTAGCATTGAAAATAACAATATGTATTTTTTCACTATGGATTGTGTTTACTTGATCAACAACCTAGATAGAGTTAACATGATAATTAACAAACATAACCAAATCTAGGTCATGGTTATATCCTTGATTTTTTTATACTTTTCTATTTGAGTAAAAACAACTCATTTAGTATATTTTCTAAATTTTACATTATAAATATGTAGTCTCAAGCCCATTTCGAAAGTGAAAAGAACAAATAATAGCATTTTGGAAATTATCCTGAGTATGTCCATTATAATTATAATATAGGTAGTATATATGTATAGTTTTTTATATCCATTATTAATATTATTTTTAACATACACTAGTAGAAACAATGTCCATTAAGGTCATTTTTTTGAAATTATGACGCCGGTTTTTAACTGATGTTGAAGTTGCCAACATAAATAATATGAATTTTATGTCAATTTTTGGAAAATAA
Source organism: Viscum album (assembly GCA_963277665.1). Lineage (NCBI taxonomy): Eukaryota > Viridiplantae > Streptophyta > Magnoliopsida > Santalales > Viscaceae > Viscum > Viscum album. The sequence continues at coordinate 310,483,984 of OY728158.1, forward strand.
TGCCAAAAATGAATTACATTTTTTAGAATCTATTTTTTAAAAAACCAATGCCAAAAAAACTCATTCTTATCATTTTTGGTGTCTTTTTTCATAAAAACTGAAGCCAAAATTTAAAATAAAATAGTTTCAGTGACGATTTTAAAAAAACTAATGCCATAAATGAAAAAAAAATACTTTTATCATTTGATTTTACAAAAACAGTCATTAAAATTATTTTTTTCCTCTATGTTTTTTATCATTTCCTAAGATTCAATTTTTCTGGTCATGGATCTAAAACGACGTTATGGATCAAAATTTATGGTTGTCAGAAGCTGAACTTGTCAAAGTTCTGATTGAAACAACTCATTTAAAAGAAAACAAGATAAACATGAATTAAAATCACATACACCAAATGAAATAAAATAAACATAATCTTTCAAACATATTTCAATGGTTTTAGGATTTTCCATCAAAATGATAAATTATTTATCATCATATCTCATATATTTAGGGTAGACCTCATGCAACAATGAAAATGGTGATTGATAATTAAATTTACACCACGGTTGGTAAATCCCATCTAAGTATTTTATATTTTTAACACAATCATAAGAATAAATTATCTTTATAATAAATCTAATAGATTTGTTAAGAAATTAATGAAAATAATGATAAAGAAAATAAATTATTAGAGTACGCACCATGTTCAAATTAATGATTGAAGTCACATTGAAAACATGATTTAATAGAAGAGGTTAAAAATGAGGAACTAAGGAGAATATGTATTTATATATATTAAATGAAAATATTTTCTTATAGAGTTATATGAAAATATGTTCAATATTTTAAAAAATTAAACGATATCATTTTTGGTGTCATTTATTAAATAATCCAACGCTAAAAATTTGAAAAAAATATTTACGTCAGTTTTTTTAAAATTCTATTCTAAAAATTTAAAAAATTTATATATTTTAATTAATTTTTAAATTAACTGATGATAAAATAAAAAAAATACTTTTCATGCTGGTTTTTTTAAAAACAGTACAAAAAACATAAAAAAATAGTATTGGCCTCATTTTTTTTTATAAAAATGAGATATATATATATATATATTTGGAATCAGTTTTTATGAAAATATAAATTAAAAATATTAAAACAAATTACAATGTTTTAGATAATTTCTTAAGCTTTTATTTGGCTAGTCGTTGAGCTAAAACAGAGTTAGGGATTAAAATTTATGGCCTTTGAAAGATGGACTTCTTGAAGAATTATCTTAGAAAACACTAACTTCCGACATCCATAACATTTAATATGTAACTCTATTTTTTCTATACAACTATTAAAATAAAATATTAATAAATAATCTAAAACATAGTAAAATATTTAATTATTATCATTGGTTTTTAAAAAACTGATTCCCAAAATATGTTTTTATAAATTTTTTTCATCGGTTTTTTAAAAAACTGACGCCCAAACTATTTTTTCTAGTTTTTATTTTTTTAAACAATGCCAAAAAGTCTCCAAAAACAAATTTTATATCAGTTTTTTAGAAAACCATATCGAATTGATGACATTAAAAACAATTTTTCTACTAGTGATACTAGTATAAAGCACAACTTTATCAATCAATACCACATTCAAATATAATTATGAATGTATAATATTTTTATAATGATGATATTGTGATGATTCATATCATTAGTTGAACTTCGACATGGTCTATACATTCTATAATAATTGGTTATACTCTAATTAATTTTCAGTTTTAAAAATTTTATAAGTTACATTCTTGTTTTATATTATTTATTCTTTTATTATCTACTAATATGAAAAACCCATTATATAAGATTCTCTTCAAGATCTAGCGGTGTACGAACCAGACACATTTAGACCAAATTTTCATTTACATCAGGTCTTAGGTGAAAATAATAGTGGAAGATTTTTTGTATACCTTAAATGAATATCATGTCGTCTTAATATTGGGGTTCAAGAACTTAATTTTCAAGAAATATTAGATGAATAGTAACCATAAAATAGTTGTATACCTCCATTGAGAAAGAAAAGAAACATGTTTGACATGATTCTCAATAGAAGTATAAAAATTAAATGAAAACTAAGATGAACAATTTTTTAATTTGATATCTGATATATTCTCCTCACTTACACAAGAGGGTGAAACAATAGTCGTTGGATGTTTATCAAATATACACTCAATTTATGAGGATGGAAATGATTTTATAGCTGATGATGTTGTTGGAGAGGTTTTTGATGATGGAGAGGGTGTTGGTGGGGAGGCTGATGTTGATGGATTGGGTTCTATTATAGGGGCACTGGTGCTAGTGTTGGTGGAACACATATTTTCAGTGTTGATATCGGTGTCAGTGATTGTGGGGATTCAGATGACAATGTTGAGAAGCATTTTTGATAGTTTTTTATCTTTTTTTTGTTTTTATTACATAAAAGTTTTCAATTTTATTTGTAATAGTTTTTTTTAATTCTTATGTATTCTTCTTAGTTGTGTGGAAGTTTAATGTCTTTTCATTTCTATAAATTTTTCTATTGAGTGGAAATGGAGGATTGTGTACTACATTTTTATGGGAAATAATGTATATATACAATGTTTAAATCATGGAACTAGGGAACTTATAACCATAGTAGAATTGTGGAAATATGATCCTTATTGGAAAAAATTTGACTATTACTATAGGGCCCATATATCCATAGTTTTAACCATGTATATAGGGGCTATATTTTCACAATTTTACCGTAGCTATAGAATACTTATCCCTATTGTTAAAAAAATGGAAATAGATTGCCTATTCCAATAGTTGTTACCATAACTATAGGAGGCATATTTCCATGATTAAATCATGGTTAAAGGTTTTTTATTACCATGGTTAAGAATGTGGCTATAGGGATCCTATTTCCATTGCTAAAACCCTAGAGATAGGCAATACATATTGAAATGAATCCAGCCTCTATGTTTTAGGAAAACGATGGAAATATGTTATTGCAACTTTTTTCAGCCCAACGACTACAATTCCAAAACATGGTCTTAGGTGAATTTTATAGTTCTGTAGCCTCATATGCAAAACATGATCCAATATTAGATTCCTTACCTGCCTCTATCCATCATATAGGTGAACAAAAAGGCCTTCCATATAAGATCTCGTAAGGTTTCTTCTCGATATTAGCCTCAAATCTATTATTATCAAAGAACTCAACAAAGGGAATGTGATTCTCCGATGAACCCCTGAAGTCAAGGGCACATTACCACAATATATTCTCTAACACATGTATCGTACACTCCATTTTTTCATCGATATGAGGGTGATATTCCATGATCATAATCACCTATGTACCCAAGCACATATGCAACCCATGCTAGAACCATGATGTAATGTGAGGTTCCTTACTGAAAATTATTGAACATGGATCCCATAGGTACATACAACCTCCCTAAATTATAACCTCCCAATCTTGTCTCTTTTCAAGGTCACTCAAAAAAGTATTAAATGTGTGAAATTCTTTAAAAAATCAAAGACAACCCATGATATATCGTTACCATGATGTGATCTATGTAATCCAGTCAAAAATTACCTAGAAACATAATCCCATTTCCACTATGGAATGAACAGTGGATAAAAAATTCTTACAAGTAACTGGTGTTCTGCCTTCACCTGTTGATAGGTTGACCACTGAGTGATGATGCCGAAAATCATTTGTTTTATACCATGCCACCAATACTGGCGCCAAAAATCCTGATACATCTAGGTGACACTAGGGTGAAATGAAAATGTTGAGGCATGAAATTCCCCCATCATCTCTTCACTAATGTCTATTGGGACCCATACATGCCTAAGGAATAGTAAATTACCGACCCCATCCATGGTTCATCCTACATATGTATCATCATCTGAGATGATTTCCCTTGGGTTGAATCCATTGAAATAAGATATTTTCCTCATTCTTACCTATTCTGAAAATGTATAGGTCATTGCCAAGGCATAGAGAATATCCTGACTATGTTCCTACTAAACCCCAATGTGTGTCATTGAGAATAAGGTCATGACCTTCCATCCACTATCAAACTACTGAACTACCTCTTTTTGGATCTTTTGGCTCAGAGAATCCACTATTGCATTGCATTTACCAAGTGTGTATGAAATCTCAAATTCCAAATATTGTTGGTAATCAACCCATATGGGATTCATGAGTGTCAGATTCCACTCCATAGGGTTTTAATTGAGGCTTTTGTGATCATTTTATACCAAAAAAATTCTCTCCATGTTGATAGTGGCTCCAATAGTGTAGAGCATGAACCAGAGTAGCTAGCTCAATGTCATGTGTCATGTAATTCTACTCATGAGGACATAGCTGATGAGACCTGCACATGATGAATCACTCTCCCTACACCATAACATCTTCTATATTGATACCTGATACATTATACTAAATTATATAATTCCAACATGTCCCTAGAATAATCTGTTGTAGTTCTGAATTCAACATTCCCTTCAACTCCAAAAGTACTTCCTTGCAATATTCTGACTGGATTAATTTAATAACTTTCTTTTTATAGATTTTAATTGCCACAACAAGGTATGAAAAATCATTTATTAAGTGTCTATAATATCATTTTACCCATAGGAAACATTTAATGTAAAATAGGCTCTTGGAACGTTCCTTGGAAAAAAAATCTATCACTTTCTCTCGGTTTACAATAACGCCTGGATCTAAGAAAATGTGTCCCATGAAGTTGTTTTAATATCCAAAAGTGCAATTTACTAATACTTGAATAGAGTTGATGAACTCTCATTATATTCAATATTATATCAATATGGATTTCATGGTCATTTATGTATCATTAATAAAATAAGATATCATCAAAAATGACTACCATGGATGATTCTTGATGTGGCTGGAAAACTTGATTAATATAGCCATCAAAATTGCATGTGTGTTCGTGAGACTAAACAACATGTCCAAGTACTATTATAGAACATGAATTCTCTTAAAATCATTTCAAGGTATGTATAATGACCTTACATGCACCTGATTATAGCACAACCTCAAATCTATATTTGAACACACTTTCTCTCCTCGAGGCTGATCAAATAGGTGATCTATTCTAGGTAATGGATACAAAATTCTTACTGTGAGTCGGTTCAATCAATTGTAATCCATGAAAATCATGAGGGTAGCATCTATATTTTAGGAAAACGGGTTTTTTGGACCCTATGTATACGTTCTAGGGCATATGAATCATTTATCCTACAGATCCTTAAACAATTCCTTGAGCTCTATTACCCGAGTCGGTGGATTATATGGCCACAACTGTGGTTCCCCATATACGAGAGGATGTTGACAAGTAGTGAGGGTGTAAAGGAGATATTTTTGGAAGACTATACCTTCTTATCAGAGTGTCACAGTGGATAAAACCATAAACATACCACAGTAGAAGCATTTATATATTGACATAATAATAAAGTGGTGGACAAATAAATATATGGGAAACCATGTAATAATATCGAAATCATTTTGGAAGTCTCATATACATGGATTCATGGAATGCTGATATATAAAAGGGGAACAAGGGGCAGAAATATGCAGTCATGCTATAAAAAAAGTAAAAAATAAGAAAAAACTACTTGACTAGCATCTTAAGCATATACTTTGTGCACTTCTCCTTTAATACAACTATTATAAAAGTATATCAAAACATTATATTTAGGTGTTTTGGCCTTATCCATACCTGCAAACAAGTAAACTACTCAGGTACCATAGGTGTCTCGAGTAAGGTGTGGGATATAATCTCAATAGTCCACCACATATAGTTTCTAGATATCAATCAAGTAGTTCTCATAGCTATGTAGGTTTTATATATAAATGTATGAATAAAAAAGATGAAAAAATAAATAACATCCCACTTAGGTTTCTAAACGACACATGGGGGATACCTGCATCCTTTAACTTCCATAACTAATGGATGTTCAACCAATATATATAATATATATATAGTTATATATTTCATCGACCTATATGGACCATGTACGTTCAGATTAAGTGGCCATATACCTAGAAGACTAGGTGTTGGCTGGACTTGGGTGTAACTCAGACATCCGTGACTAGGATAAATGATTCTATAAGCTCAAGTGATAGGGTACATCCCTAAATATCATAATAAGTAGTCAATATCAAGTTCATTTCTCAATATTATAGTTATTCCTTTATGCCAACACCCGAAATAAGGGACGTGGTGTGTCATTCCCACTATATAAATATAGTCAGTGGTGTGAGACACCATGATCAACACCCGATATAAGGGTGTGTGAATCATCTTGAAAAACATAACCCTTTTCATTGTACCACAACATGTACTAATGATTAATCATATTTATAACAGTAGTTATGATAATATATCTTCCATTAATTATATAAAAATGCAATAGAAGAATTTAATAATGTAATCAAAAATTGGTGCAGCCTTTCCACCCATTAATAGTTCATTACATTTAAATCATTCAATTCATTTTAGGAAAGGAAACCCATTGTGAATAATTAATTCTACTTATTACATATCATTTAATTATGAAAGACATATAAAACTAATTTACAAGGTTCATTGAGGCACATAGAAGGTCCCATTATTAATTGGTAAATAACTTACATGGGAATTTATAATTATAATCGGGGCTAAGAACTTATAATGATCCTTGGATTCATTAAAATTTATATAGGATTCATAAAATTTATTTTCAAAACAAGCTAATCACATAGGAGTTGTTCTATAAATTTATGTAATTAATTTAAAAGGGGAATTCAAGCCAACACACCCAAGGGTTGTCCATGATCAAGGTCAACATGCTAAATTTACTAAATAATAATGAATGGGAATAAATAAATGTTTGTAGATAAATTTAATATCTATTACTCAATTTAATGGTGATGCACGAAAAAGTATGTTGTGAGGCATAACATAAAACCTAAAACAACACAAAACTCTTGGGTAAAATGATGAGTCCACCTACCATAGGGTCGTCGATGACTCCTCATCCAATTATAGTCTCAAATTTGAGGTAGGTTGAAAGAAAATAGGGAACATTACAATACCCTAATAATAGTGGAAATGGTAATTTTCATAAATAGAATAATGGATATGATCATAAACTTAAATCAAATGGATGAAATGTCAAGATCGTACCTCAAGATTTTCAATCCCTTCGAGGGGTCTTAATTTTCTGTCACGATGTGTGAGTAACCAAGGATCCATGTTTAGAGAATTGGAATTTATATGGGATAAGGAGAGGCTTCTCATCCATTGGAATAAAGATGAGAAAAATAAAAATTATGTTTAGGGATTAATTAAGGGTGAAAAAGATATTTGGACCACAAATATAGGGACCCAATATTTGGCCGCATGTTTTACCCAATCCATGCTCAAACCGTGCTCAATCCAATGAAAACAATAAGGCCCCACAATGTTAAGCGATACAGTTTCCCTAACCATGTGAAAACCATGAAAAATCCATCCTTCGAGACTCTACAGTTCTCTGCATTGGTGTGTGCCTGGGGTAACATGGTTGTAAACACACTATGTTGCCCCTACTTCTCATTGGTCGTGCCCCACATTGTTAGTAGACACTATGAGGTATGAGTTGCACTTTTTATACTAACCATGTGGAACAATTTATTTTTCAAATAGATTGGGTTCTTGGATCTGAACAAGCCTCAAACACCCCCCAAGACTCTATTTAGTGACATTATATGTTTTTAAAGGAATTTTTTACCAAAAAACAAATGAGTTATAAAATAGGGAAAAGAAGAGTCTTTACAAACTTCCTTATTTAAAGAAACATTTCCATGAGTTTGAATTCTATGGGTAATGAGGTATTGTCAGCAAGGAGTTCTAGTCACAGATATCCTATATTAACTTCCCACTCCCAGGTCTCATCCTATCAACAAGTATGCACAAAGAACTCTTTCACTTACCATTCTATGAAAAATAGGTTGGAAAAGGTTTCCAAAATCATAATAACATCTCTATATATTGATGATACATGATTAAACCATTTATTATGGACAGAGAAAGGTTATATAAGGTATAATATGAAATAAAATATAAATATCTTAATGAAGAGTTATACCAATTCATTGCGAAACCTACATTTTCTTACACATTAAGCCTTAATGGATGGTATTATGGTAAAATAAAGACCACTAGGAAATGTAGATAAATATTGGGAATTGATTTGGGTAATTATTTGATGATTTAAGAGGCTTGTGAAGACTTACTAATAGAGTAGATGGGGTGTCTTTAGAGGAAGAATTTGTAGGTTCTTAAAAGCAGAAAATATAATATGGTCTTATTCAAGAAAAATTATTCTAAACATCTGGGTACAGAAAGGAAGGATAATGTAGGGTGAAAATATATCAACAAAATATTATTTTAACATGTCTAATTGGAAGCATTAGCCTAATCAATTCAGTTACCACCCCCCCTCGCCCCATGATAAACCAGTTGTATACTCAACTATGCTATCAAATGTTTTCAATTAAATATGACACAAAATGAAATTTTCTTCATAAAAAAATTTAGAAATGCTGACTCAAAATATGTAATCAATTTTATCTACTTAAATTTCATTAATTATTGGAAACTTATTTTAAGAAAACCCAAAAACATATCAAAAATATTTTCTAGAAAAATGCATTTTTATGTATACAAATGTGTTTGTTCCAAAATGAAGCATAATATAGATTAAAATTTCATTTATTTGATTATTTTAAATAAATAATAATGAAATAAATTTTACTTCAATTTAGATAAAATGGGTCTTTCTAAATACATGAATAGAAAAAAAATCAATAAAATTAGTATTTTCATACTATTCACTAAAAATATAATATTTTTAGAAAATAAAAAATTTTCACATTAATATAATTTTTATATGATGATTTAAAAAAATAAGACATTTTTTATAAAATAAAATTTATTAAATTATAAGAAATTAATTAAAATATTCACTCCCAAAATTTTATAGATTAAATTTTTTATGAAATCTTATTTTTGTAGTATGAAATGAATTGACAAAAAATTGTGTAATTATTTATTATAAATTAATCAAAATAAATTTATTGTATAAAACCATTATATATATATTTTATAATGTGTTTATTATTATTCACACCACCAATTTAATCACTAGGTTATAATGGTATATTATACCATGGTTTATTTACACTTGGGGTTGCATGAAAAAAAAAGAAACTGAATTCTTCATTTTTTTATGAAAGAAAAATATAAATATATAATCCCTAGTTTTCTCATTCCCCCCCCCCAATTAATTTTACCATTTAAACTAAAGAAATATGATATAAAAACATTAGGATATCCCAATTATACCACTTCATCAGATTCCAATGTTGTTTCATCAAATTTTTTATTCCTCCAAAAAAACATTTAACAAGTGAGTAGTCTAGTTCTGTAGCACTTAATCTCTATGAACCAATACTTTTTCATTTTTTCTTCATATGAAATATCATACTATATTGGTACAACCTCTAATTTCATTACATGTGAAGGATTTAGTATTTACTTCTTTATGATTTTAACACAGCAAGCTTCCACAGTACGCTTTTCTTTGGATAATATAATACATTGTGTTGTACGCAACGATGAGTTATAGCACACCACGACCAATCAAACTAGACATTTAAGAGAAATAGTTATGAATAGTAATACAAACTTTTTGAAATTTTATAAATTTTATTTTTCAAATTGAGCTTCATTTTTGGATTCTCAATACCAAAATTGACTTAGGATGAATTTTTTGTATTTTTCTGAAAACATTCTATTTTTGATGATTAGTGAAAAACACCGCGTTATTCTTTAAAACCGACTTTTTATTTAAATAATAATTTTTAAATATAAATTTATTTTAAAGTCAAAATAGATAAATAATACCTTTATTTCTCCAGTATATCTCATTGGAGTCATTTTATAATAAGATTATATATAAAAACATTTATTGAATTGTTTAGCGTCTTTTACCCACCTTCTTGGTACATTTGAAAAATTGCATAAAACGTAATTTTACCACTTATGGGAATTTGATTTTAAAAATCTGAGAGACATGGTTGAAATTAGTAAGTAAAATGTGGTTGAATATGAAGAAAATAATTTTTGGTGAATAGTAACTTGTAAATTTTATTTACAATAGTTAAAAGTAAATAGGGTAATTAAATGTAAAAACAATATTATAATTACCCCAAAGCATGTCCTAATTCTATTGGATAAGTTTATTTCTTCCAAAATAAACCTTAGGACATCAATTTGATCTTTTTTGATCCACTTAGATTAGATTTGGACATTTATTATATTTTATTTAAAAAAGAGATAAAAGTAGAAAATTCAAATTTTAATAACAAAACCATTTTTAATATAGGGTTATAAGTAAGATAAATTCAACTATAAAAATTCATATGAAATATAAAATTATTTCCTACATCATGTTATTTTTTTTAATTTTTATAAATTAAATAATTAAATTTATTTATGACACAATGATGAAGTAGTAATTTCCTTATTAATGAATGATTAAAATAATTGATATTATAAATATTAAAATAAATGTAAATTAAGACTTTTGATGCATTCCATGAGCTTTATAGGATAAGATTTCATGTTTGGGTTGATTAAATGAATTTCTTCTGAATTAATAAAGTTGTTATGACTTTAAAAAAATCAATTACTCTATAGTGTCAAAATTGACATAAATGAGTTTTTAAAAAAAATACTAAATTATTAAATGATATAATATTTATAAAAATATAATACTCAGAAAAAATGACTCATATAATGTTATACATGTCCTTAATTAACCAATTTAGGTGCTCTTGTTATTTTTTAGTATGTTTATTAACCATCTAATATAAAAATACACGAATACATGCTAAAAGTAAAATTATTTTACATAGAGTTAAATCTAAAAGATATGGTTAAAAAGGTGACCTCAACTAGTATAAAACCTATTGGTTGAGAGGTCTTAGAACAATATCCACCTTATCCTCTATATAAATCCATTTTTAGAAATTTGAAAGCGGAAATGATTTTAGAATAAATTAATATTTCAATATTTTCTTAAAGTACCCCTCATCTCTCTTATAAAATGGTACATTCCATTATCTTAAATTCACACCTAAAAATCCATTTGGATCAGAAAACCCCTTATAAATCTCCTCCCAACTACCCTAACTTCAACATAGAGTACATTAATTGATCATAAATCCAACCTAAAAATCCATTTTGTTCAAATCAAAAGGAAGAACCCGAAGAAGAGCTAATTATATCATCACCTGTTTCAACGTTATTTTCTTCTTCCACTTCCTATTTTTTTCCATACCAAAAAAATAACTCAAGTAATTTATACATAATGTGATGTTATTATAAATATGGTACAACCATATCCATTATCATAGTCTTCTTATGAATGACAAAGTCACCATACGTGTGTACGTACAGTTTATCGTCTCCACATTGTGGTGTAGTTTGTTATTCAACACTTCATTATTTGGATGGGTATAATAATAGGTATAATTGATGTAAATAATAAATATAACATTTTAATGATTATTTATATATAATATACCATCCAAATACATATTATAGGATTATCACAGTTTTATATTGATGAATATATGTTATAATAAAGTTTGTGTTATTGGAATAACTATATCATGGTGTTTTATTTTATTGAAAAAACCATGAGACCCAGAATTTTCAGTATCAAGATTGTCTTTGAAGTGCACATTTGTACAAGGGCCTAACCCTATGGTATAAATGTGTTTTATATGTGTATGAATTTGGACAGATAATCATGTTTTCGGAATAGTGTCATATTGATTCTAAGCATGTGGGTATCCTTATCCTTGGTGGACATCCAAATTTAGAAAATGAGTTTCATAGGAACTCTGAGCTCAATGAGACTCAAATTACACATAACATTGTCAATGTTTTGGAACTTGAGCCTAGTTTGGTTTTGTATGAATCATGGGTGTAACAGTCAGTTTTATGATTAATTCTAATGAGAATGTTCTCCCTTTGAGTTTTCATGAAGCCTTAGTACAAAAGGAGTTCCCTAAAGGTATAGTTGATTGGGTTGTGTTGGATCATTTTCCTATAATGTGTGAATTTATTTAGATAGTGCTTATCAGATAGAGGAAATGTTATTGAATGGTGCATTTAAGAGGATTCTTATGAAAGATAATAATGGTTAAATTCTGATGTGGCACTAGTTGGATTGGGATCCATGATTTGATGATAGTGATAATTTTCCTTTCATGACAGATGACACATCTATATATACAAGATTCTATGGGTCTTTCAATCTTCCTATATTCCTTGAAATTCATTTCTATGGAGGTGTGGTGCTAGATATTATAAATGGATGACTATGGCTCAAGAATAGAGACACGTTGTAACAGCCCGAGATTTAATGAAAACTATTCTTTTTAATTTTATTAATGTCTTGTGTTTTATGCTACACCAAAAGGAGCTTGCACAACACACATCCTTTACTTGCCTTGCATTACACGCAATCGCAACCTTCCTCGATAGCGTGTGTAGTACGCAATACTGAGTTTCATGAAACAACGATATGCTATTAAAATATTATTAAAACTAGCCGTTATGAATAGAAATAACCACTTTTTAAATTTTAGAAAATTTAGCTCTCAAAATGGACTTCATTTTTGGATTCGGAGTATCGAATTTAGCCTAAGGTGAAATTTTGGTACTTTTTGGATAACTTTCATATTCTGATGAATAGTGAAAATTACTAAATTATAATTAAAAACAACTTTTTTAATCGAAATAATTAATAGTGATAAATTATAAATTTTAGTGGTTTTGAAGTATATTTAGAATATATTTTTACAATTTAATACAATGTTGGTCATTGGTTGTAATTTCACATTTAAACAAGACATAATCAAGTGTCAATCTTTTGATAGATATTGTTTCTTAAAAACACGGTATTTGTTTTAACAACGGGATTTAATTACAAAATTAATTAATGCAACATCTATGTTATGAATTTGGTAAAATAGAATTCATTTTTGAATTTGGAATATGAAATATAGCTTAGGATAAAATTTTGTCATTGTTCTGAAAAACATCAATTTTTGATGAATAGTGAAACTACTAAGTGGTAGTTAAAAAACTGAATTTTTCATAAAACATAATTTTACCGCTTTTGTGAATAGAATTTCAAAAATCCGAGAGACACAGTTGATTTCAGTAAGTAAAATGTGGTTCAATGAGATGAAAATAATTTTTGGTGAATAGTAACTTTTTACTTTTATTTACAACGGTTAAAAGTAAATAGGGTAATTAAGGTTAAAAATGATATTAATATTACCCTAACACATGTCCTAATTCTATTAGACAAGTGTATCTCGACCAAAAAAAACCTTAAGTGTAAAATATTATCATTTAGGCCCACTTGGATTAGATTAGGACATTTATTATTATTTAATTCAAAGAAGAGTAAAAAGAGTTAAAATCAATGTTTATTTACTAAAACATTTTTAATATAGGGTTGTACATAAGATAAAATCGATTGTAAATATTAATTAGAAATCTAACAAGATTTCATATATAATGGTATTTTATTTGTAATTTGTAGACATCAAATAATTTAATTTATGTATGACACAAAGATGATGCAGTAATTATCTTATTTATGAAATATTGACATAATTGATGTTATAAACACCAATATAAATGTAATTTGAGACTTTTTATGAATTAAACTAATTTTATAGGTTAATATGATATATTAGTGTTGATTTAATCAACTTGGTTCGAACATATAATTTTGTTATGACTTTCACAAAAATCATATATCAAATAGTGTCAAAATTGACACAAAATAGTTTTTAAATCAAATTTTATATTATTAATTGTTATTTTATTGATAAAAATCTAAGGTACAGACAAATGACTTAGATAAGGATATATATATATATATTAATAATAAACAATTTGGGGTTCGTTTGGCATGTTATATAAAGTGTATTAACCATATAGTGAAAGAAAACAAAAAGACACAGTAAAAGTTAAATTATTTAACTTAGAGTTAAATCTAATTGATAAGGTTAAAATAATACCCTAAACTTGTCTAAATCCTATTGTTTGATAGGATTTCGACCCATCCTCACTTTGGCTTAAAAATAAGACCCTTTGGAACCATTATAAACCGATTTTGACTTTAATATAAAATAATATTTTGAGATATTCCTAAGGTGCCCCTCTCCTCCCTTATAAAAGGGCACCTCCTCCCCCTCCTCCTCACACCAATTTGAGCACTCAAGCTCGGCCAACCCATGAAAAAATCCCTTCTCCACTTCCCTAGTATAATCCTAGAGGTCCTTATCTTCTTCAAAGACCATCCTTTGTTCATTAAGTGGAGGCTAAGAAAAGGCGCGTCAAAAAGAGGTAATATCCATTACCGATCTTTTTCAATTTCATTCTTTTCAACTTCTTATTATTTAGTTGTTTCATGATAAAGTAATATCATCAGTATTTATTATATACTGATATTTTATTATAAATATGAAACAACTCTAATTAACCTTCTATCCATCCTACAGAAAAAGGAAATCACCGCGCGTGCGTACGTACGGAATACCGTCTCCACGCCGTGGTGTAATCTATTTTCCGCCACCACCTTAATTGGATGGGTATAAAGGTGTAATGAGTAACTATATATGATTATTATAAATTGATATTTATACTGAAATAGTATACATACACTTCAACACAATTCCACGACCATGGGAACGATATCATCGCTCGTGCGTACGTACGGACTACCGTCTCCACGACGCGATGAGATTCATTCTCAATGAATAACCATTCATGAATGATTATAAAGTATATATAATAAGTACTAATGAAATATATGACCTAATAATGATACTGGAATTATTTATATTTATATTTATGTCATCTACTTAATTCCATTCAATTCAATAAGGAAACGAAAACAGCGTTCATGCGTACGTACGGACTACCATCTCCATGAACGGTGTATTTCTTTCCATTTACTGATTTATTATATATGTATATTCTGAATGTATATATATATATAAATCATGTTTTATATTCTGGAATTAAGTAATCATGATCTAATTAATCATATGAATAATTACAAGTTAAAAACACGAACGACAAATGAGACGATTTTACCCAAAACGCTACTTTAACATGAATTTACAAAATAACGGGTAATATAAAGTCATAAGTGGACCATATATGATATAATAACAATGAATATGAATCTGGAATAAGTCAATAACATGATTTAAATCATTATACAGGAGGTTCGGACACTTACAAAGCAAGTCAGACCTAAGGTAAGGGAAATATCACAATCTCATTTTTATCCGAGATTGTTTGTACTTTGAAATTTACTGGGGTATATTTTATCATCCACATCCCTGTTTCATAAATATGTAATATTATTTCCATCCACCTACAATTGTTTAAATATATTTTTACCCTTCTGTGAGCTTTTAGTAAAAGAAATGAAAGGAATCTTTTGTCGTTTTTCATACGAGGTCTTTTTGACTTTTCCGAAAAAACTACGAAGAATGTTTTTTTATGTTATACGGAATGAATGGATTTCTAAAACATTATTTCCAAGAAGTTTCCTTTACAAGTATTCAGGTTTATTTTTAATCAAATTCTTTTAGTTTAAAATTGTATGACATGTTAAGAAAGGAGAAGTGTTTTTGAAGTAGAAAGGATATTTTCCTCAATAATGGAGTTCAAGTATTTTATCAAAATTATTTTCCATCTAAGATAATAAAAGGGTTCTGTTTTTATCCCTATTATTACATGGATTTGATTATGTTGTGATGGAAATAATTTTTTCTTTATCTTATATTAATTGTTTTATGATGTCATGTTGTTTAAGAATCCCATCTTTATTACATGGGTTACGCTATGATGTATGGTTTATGATAATGTGGCACACATAAGAAAGGATTCATTATAAGATGGGTGGGACCTATATCTAACTCCAAAGCATTGGGTAAAGATTTCGTATCTCATGAGATAGACATGGATGGAATGGTAGGTTATACCGGTTCAGTGAAACAGGACTGAAACGAGGGTGACTCGATTCAGAATGGGACTTTGTCCACTAAGATAGTCTTGGCAATGAGTCATGACTAACAAGAAATGATTCTCTATGATTATGTGTGTATGCCACAAAGTTTCATGTTTTATGTTATGCTTAATGGGATTTCATTTCACTACTATGATTTATTCCATGTTATGAAATTATGCTCTCTTTTGCAGGTTAAGATTTCCAAAATTTATGTTCTTATGAATATGATGTGATTGATTTTTCTTTTGTTTACCCTTACTGAGCATTTGAGCTCACCCTTTTATGTTTTCTTTTCCCCAAGATATAATGAAAGGTTCTAGGTAAAAAAAAAGGGAAGATCTTTATGGGAGATATTGAAGATCTTCCACCACGATTAGAAGATTATATTCCGAGTTTCCAAAGACACTAAACTATTACGATCCTTGTGTGTGTGTCTTTGTTATGTACTAAGTATTCCGCAAAAGTAATGTAATGTCCATGTACGTCAAGCTACGGGTCTCTACAGTTGGTATCAGAGGAAAGGTTTAGTCAACCTTTGGAAACTAGGATGCGAAAACGTTAGTAAGATCCCTAGAGATATTTCTATGGTATGTCTAGGGATGTCCCTAAGGATAAGTATACATATATGATATAGTCCTAGAACTATGGTAACGATCATAGAATTTAACCTAAGAAGTTAGATATTGAGGATACTCCCCCTTTATAATGTTGTTTTCCCTAGCATGATTTTTGCCTCTCACACTATTCTTTTTGGGTTTTAGACGATGGCTGGAACCCGAAGGAACCGTGTTGATCAATGCAATGGACAATGCAATGATTGTCCTCCGGAACAAACAAATGTTATGGGAGATGGAGTGCAAAATCTTATTGCTATACTTACACAAGCTATGAATCATTGTGAACTTCCAAATGAGCAGAGAAGGGAACAATATTCTATTGAGTCATTCATGAGGCAACGTCCACCTTCTTTTAATGGGTCTTCTGATCCACTTGTTGCTGAATAATGGATCAGTACCACTGAAAAGATATTTTCAGTTCTTCAATGTTATTAACATGATAAAGTCATCTTAGCAGTATATTGTTTGGAAGGTGAAGCTGATCAATGGTGGAATCTTATCAAGAATACGAGGCAAAGAGATGAAATTGATTCAATGGAATGGGACGAGTTCAAGAACTTGTTTTTCAGTAAGTACTTCCCTCGTATTCTTCGAATGAAGATGGAAAAGGAGTTTCTTGAGCTGAAATAGAAGGATGATGAATCTGTTGGTATATACGAAGCGAATTTTACAAGACTTGCAAGGTATGCATCTGGCATTATCATCCAACCTGAAAGTAAAGTTGATCGATTTTTCAATTGCTTAAAACCAAGTCTTCGAAGGGCATTAGCTATACGAGACTTCAGCAGCTATGAAGAAATTGTGCGTTGTGATATGAAGATAGAAATGGAAGTTGGTGTTACATATCAATCTCATGGTTTCGACAAGAAATGAAAGATGGAGTTCAAGGAGAAATATCAGAATAATGGTGAAAAGAAGATGAATGTTTCCTTATGCTCAATGTGTAGAAAGAAGCATGGTGGAGATTGTCATAAAGGGACTAGAAAATGTTTTAATTTTGGAAAAGAAGGTCATCGAGCAGCTGAGTGTCGAGGTAATGGAAAAAGGGTTTCTAATTATGTGAATAAAGCAAACACTGCAGAGAACGCACCACCAACACTTTAATGCTTCAAGTGCAAGGAAATGGGGCATTATGCTAATAAATGCCGTAATCCAATGGTTAGTGATGATCGACATGAGAAACCACTTAAGGAAAAGGACAAAGGGAAGTCACATGCGATCACTATTGGCGATGTTGAATATGACAATGATGTGGTGGAATGATTAAGTGTTTATGTAATGCGATTCCAAAATAATGTTGTATCATGGAGTATTGGAATATTTATGCATTGGTCTATTGTGGTTTTCAATAATTTTATGGTACCAATAACCATGGAAAGTGATTGAGATATTTTTTTGGAAAAAGAATGATATGAGCATAATGAAGGGAAAACGAGAAAATGAAATGTTTAACAGTATTCATGAGCTCATGATTGACATAAGGACTAAGTGATATCATGGTTTGAGTATATAGAATTTTGAGGATTTTGGTATGTGAAAAGTGTTAACTTTTAACTGCATTCAAGTTTTCACTATGGTTCAATGGGTATTCATGAGAATACATTATTATGGCCTTTGAATGTTTGTAATGTGACCAACAAAACATATCTTATGATATATGGGGATCAGCGATGGTGTTAAATCTCTGGTAATCATTTTCACTATGTTATGAGAGTGGACTGCAGTATTATGGATAAGCCTAAAGATTTGAATGGATTAAGTTGGACATAAGTTAGTATTGTTTAAGGATAGAAGTTTTCTCGATATTATTGATGGGATGTTATAGTAATATAGTTTTAGAAAAAGGACAACCTGCAGGACGGGCGACAGCCTGTCGCGTCGGACAAGGATGTTGGAATCGAACCCACAACCGAAGTGCGACTGGCCTTTATCGCCTACCACTGGCCTACAGGAAGTCCCTATTTAGTAGAAACTAGTTTTTTTATATTAAGCAGTATGATATATGAATTATAAGTCCATTTTAAGAACCATATATGATTAATCTCACTATAGATCGACTTATGTATATAATTTTTTCTAACCTTTTGTTTGAGACAGATGGAATGACCTATCATTCTATCACATGATCTGCTAACACTTCACAAATAACAAATTCAACTTCATTTATTTAAGATATGAAGTGGAAATTGTTAAAGGCACGAACAATAGTGAGATTGTACCAATATAAAGTAAGTATTTATTCTAATTCAAATTCGTTAACTTTAGGGAAACGATCTTGAAAACCAAAAATGTTGTCCTAGTGATCTTATATCTGATGAATCAGATGGTACCTTAGATCGTCACAAATTTATGGCTTTGTGATTGCTGGCTTTTCCATTGCCATGTTCTCTACCACTCTCTATCAGAACATGATAGTTAGATTTCTCTTCCATATCCATATTTTCACCTATGTGGAAAGCCAGTGATTAGTTTATTTGGGTAATCGTTACATTTCATACTTTAGTTTTTAAAGCCATGTTTTGGTATTCCTTTTTACGATGTGGGTTTCTATTAAAGAAACTTTCGAATAATAAACTATTTATAACCCCGACGTATTTCGAGGGCGAAATTCATTTTAAGGGGGGTAGAATGTAACAGCCCGAGATTTTATGATAACTATTCTTTTTAATTTTATCAATGTCTTGTGTTGTACGCTACACCAAAAGGAGCCTGCACAACACGCATCCTTGACTTGCCTTTCATTACACGCAATCGCAACCTTCCTCGATAGCGTGTGTAGTACGCAATACTGAGTTTCACGAAACAACGATATGCTATTAAAATATTATTAAAACTAGCCGTTATGAATAGAAATAACCACTTTTAAAATTTTAGAAAATTTAGCTCTCAAAATGGACTTAATTTTTGGATTCGGAGTATCGAATTTAGCCTAAGGTGAAATTTTGGTACTTTTTGGATAACTTTCATATTCTGATGAATAGTGAAAATTACTAAATTATAATTAAAAACAACTTTTTTAATCGAAATAATTAATAGTGATAAATTATTAATTTGAGTGGTTTTAAAGTATATTTAGAATATATTTTTACAATTTAATACAATGTTGGTCATTGGTTGTAATTTCACATTTAAACCAGACATAATCAAGTGTCAATCTTTTGATAGATATTGCTTCTTAAAATCACGATATTTGTTTTAACAGCGGGATTTAATTATAAAATTAATTAATGCAACTTCTATGTTATGAATTTGGTAAAATAGACTTCATTTTGAATTCGGAATATGAAATATAGCTTAGGATGAAATTTTGGCATTGTTCTGAAAAACATCAATTTTTGATGAATAGTGAAACTACTAAGTGGTAGTTAAAAAACTGAATTTTTCATAAAACATAATTTTACCGCTTCTGTGAATAGAATTTCAAAAATCCGAGAGACATAGTTGATGTCAGTAAGTAAAATGTGGTTCAATGAGATGAAAATAATTTTTGGTGAATAGTAACTTTTTACTTTTATTTACCACAGTTAAAAGTAAATAGGGTAATTAAGGGTACAAATGATATTAATATTACCCTAACACATGTCCTAATTCTATTAGACAAGTTTATCTCGACCAAAAACAACCTTAAGTGTAAAATATTATCATTTAGGCCCACTTGGATTAGATTATGACATTTATTATTATTTAATTCAAAGAAGAGTTAAAAGAGTTAAAATCAATGTTTATTTACTAAAACATTTTTAATATAGGGTTTTACATAAGCTAAATTCGATTTTAAATATTCATTAGAAAGATAACACGATTTCCTATATAATGGTATTTTATTTGTAATTTTTAGACATCAAATAATTTAATTTATGTATGACACAAAGATGATGCAGTAATTATCTTATTTATGAAATATTGACATAATTGATGTTATAAACACCAAAATAAATGTAATTTCAGACTTTTTATGAATTCCACTTATTTTATAGGTTACTATGATATATTAGTGTTGATTTAAGCAACTTGGTTAGAACATATAATTCTGTTATGACTTTCACAAAAATCATATATCAAATAGTGTCAAAATTGACACAAAATAGTTTTTAAATCAAATATTATATTATTAATTGTTATTTTATTCCTAAAAATATATGGTTCGGCCAAATGACTTAGATAAGTATATATATATTAATAATAAACAATTTGGGGTTCTTTTGTCATGTTATTGTAAGTGTATTAACCATATAGTGAAAGAAAACAAAAAGACACAGTAAAAGTTAATTATTTAACTTAGAGTTAAATCTATTTGATAAGGTTAAAATAATACCCTAAACTTGTCTAAATCCTATTGGTTAATAGGATTTAGACCCATCCTTACATTAGATTCAAAATAAGACCCTTTGGAACCATTATAAACCGATTTTGACTTTAATATAAAATAATATTTTGAGATATTCCTAAGGTGCCCCTCTCCTCCCTTATAAAAGGGCACCTCCTCCCCCTCCTCCTCACACCAATTTGAGCACTCAAGCTCGGCCAACCCCTGCCAAAATCCCTTCTCCACTTCCCTAGTATCATCCTAGAGGTACTGGTCTTTTTCAAAGACCATCCTTAGTTTATTAAGTGGAGGCTAAGAAAAGGCGCGTCAAAAAGAGGTAATATCCATTACCGATCTTTTTCAATTTCATTCTTCTTCAAATTCTTCTTCATTAGTTGTTTCATGATAAAGTAATAACATCAGTATTTCTTATATACTGATATGTTATTATAAATATGAAACAACTCTAATTAACCTTCTATCCATCCTACGGAAAAAGGAAATCACCGCCCGTGCGTACGTACGGAATATCTTCTCCACGCCGTGGTGTAATCTATTTTCCGCCACCACCTTAATTGGATGGGTATAAAGGTGTAATGAGTAACTATATATGATTATTATAAATTGATATTGATACTGAAATAGTATACATACACTTCAACACAATTCCATGACCATGGGAACGATATCATCGCTCGTGCGTACGTACGGACTACCGTCTCCATGACGCGATGAGATTCATTCTCAATGAATAACCATTCATGAATGATTATAAAGTATATATAATAAGTACTAATGAAATATATGACCTAATAATGATACTGGAATTATTTATATTTATATTTATGTCATCTACTTAATTCCATTCAATTCAATAAGGAAACGAAAACAGCGTTCATGCGTACGTACGGACTACCGTCTCCATGAACGGTGTATTTCTTTCCATTTACTGATTTATTATATACGTATATTCTGATTGTATATATATATAAATCATGTTTTATATTCTAGAATTAAGTAATCATGATCTAAGTAATCATATGAATAATTACAAGTTAAAAACACGAACGACAAATGAGACGATTTTACCCAAAACGCTACTTTAACATGAATTTACAAAAGAACGGGTAATATAAAGTCATAAGTGGACCATATATGATATAATAACAATGAATATGATTCTGGAATAAGTCAATAACATGATTTAAATCATTATACAGGAGGTTCGGACACTTACAAAGAAAGTCGGACCTAAGGTAAGGGAAATATCACAATCTCATTTTTGTCCGAGATTGATTGTACTTTGAAATTTACTGGGGTATATTTTATCATCCACATCCATGTTTCATAAATATTTAATATTATATCCATCCACCTACAATTGTTTAAATCTATTTTTACCCTTCGGTGAGCTTATAGTAAATGAAATGAAAGGAATCTTTTGTCGTTTTTCGTACGAGGTACTTTTTGACTTTTCCGACAAAACTACGAAGAATGTTTTTTTAAGTTATACGGAATGAATGGATTTCTAAAACATTATTTCCAAGAAGTTTCCTTTACAAGTATTCATTTTTATTTTTAATCAAATTCTTTTAGTTTAAAATTGTATGACATGTTAAGAAAGGAGAAGTTTTTTGAAGTAGAAAGGATATTTTCCTCAAGAATGGAGTTCAAGTATTTTATCAAAATTATTTTCCATATAAGATAATAAAAGGGTTGTATTTTTATCCCTATTATTACATGGATTTGATTATGTTGTGATGGAAATAATTTTTTATTTATCTTATATGAATTGTTTTATGATGTCATGTTGTTTAATAATCCCATCTTTATTACATGGGTTACGCTATGATGTATGGTTTATGATTATGTGGCACACATAAGAAAGGATTCATTATAAGATGGGTGGGACCTATATCTCCCTCCAATGCATTGGGTAAAGATTTCATATCTCATGAGATAGACATGGCTGGAATGGTAGGTTATACCGGTTCAGTGAAACAGGACTGAAACGAGGGTGACTCAATTCAGAATGGGACTTTGTCCACTATGATAGTCTTGGAAATGAGTCATGACTAACAAGAAATGATTCTCTATGATTATGTGTGTATGCCAAAAAGTTTCATGTTTTATGTTATGCTTAATGGGATTTCATTTCACTACTATGATTTATTCCATGTTATGAAATTATGCTCTCTTTTGTAGGTTAAGATTTCCAAAAGTTATGTTCTTATGAATATGATGTGATTGATTTTTATTTTGTTTACCCTTACTGAGCAT
Organism: Viscum album; assembly: GCA_963277665.1. Classification (NCBI taxonomy): domain Eukaryota; kingdom Viridiplantae; phylum Streptophyta; class Magnoliopsida; order Santalales; family Viscaceae; genus Viscum; species Viscum album. The sequence goes on from OY728158.1 coordinate 310,507,344, forward strand.
TTGAGCTCACCCTTTTATGTTTTCTTTTCCCCAGGATATAAAGAAAGGTTCTAGGTAAAAAAAAGGGAAGATCTTTATGGGAGATATTGATGATCTTCCACCACGATTAGAAGATTACGTTCTGAGTTTCCAAAGACACTAAACTATTACGATCCTTGTGTGTGTGTTTTTGTTATGTACTAAGTATTCCGCAAAAGTAATGTAATGTCCATGTACGTCAAGCTACGGGTCTCTACACACGTGTTTGACGGATCAGGCCTGGTGATGTTACACTCGAGGGGTGGTATAAGGAAATATATATGGTTGGAGGTTCACCATCATGTCTTGAGTATATAATCCTTGTTTGAAATTAGATTTTAGTGTCTATCATGGGTGAAATTATCATGTGATATGAATTGATGATAAAGTATTATTTCATAGTGGCACTCAGGTGTCAACAGTTTCATCCACATCGAACCATGATGTTTTGAAATAGAACCAAAGTGTGCTATGGTTATCATAAATTCGATGAGTGGGGTAATGATGATTACACTCTTATAAAGGGGAGTGATATGGTGGTTTAGGATGACATGATTCTCAGTTTAATGGGATATGGGTGTGTGATATTGATCATTGGGAAATAATTTGGTCAATTATTTTGTGATGAGTAGTTGAACGGGGAGATAATAGGAATCCTTAGTGATTATTGGATGTCTGGTTAGATGCCTTATTAGTTGGAAACATAGCATTGACATTAGACTTGGTGTAAAATGGAGAAGATCTAAACATGATCTGTTTAGAAATAAATCAATGGTTATATAAGATCTTGATTATTTTTTTGAGTGGCTGAAAACCCAAACATGGTATCTCACCAAGATTTAGGTAAGGACTTTGAAGTGTGTGTTTGGGAAATCACTGTATTCTACAAGATATAGAGGAGACATGAACATAAAAATTGAAGATTTATCAGACATTAAAGACAATAAGTTTTATAACGATGTATATATAAGATTATAAACTAGATTTCTTATGTTTTATTTAATATAGTTGGATGAAAAAAATCAAATGTTTCATTTTTGGTTAAAAATTTTTACTTCAGGAATTCACCATGATTTTCAAGAAAAACTAGAACATTCAAGTTAAACATGGACAGTTTTTGAATGCCCACATTAGCTTCAAAATCATAAATGAGAAAAAATATCATTGTTGAATGAAGTTCTCATGTGCGATCAGGAACGGTGAGTAGGAAACCATATTCGGTGAATCGTTAAAATATGTGTATGTCATTTCAAAGGAAAATTTAAATAAAGAAAGTCCCATCGATTCAGATTTGGTAATAATTAGTATAATAATATTGTTGGAATCACTATATGAAATATGATCTATGGATGATTTAATCTACATGTATCAAGGTTTAAGTGCATTCGTACGTTTTTTCACGATGCCTTGATTATTAATTATGTGGTTTAGCTCTATTTTTTTTGTTTATACACCATATGTGTGAGTTTCCATCATGAAGGGAGTTGAGTGTTTAGGGATAGAATGTAAACATTAATAATGAATTAGTGGTTGATGTGGGATATGATATATGGTTGGGTGACCACCACAACATCTTAGGGATGCGAATTTTTATCTTGGTTAGGTTGTACCACCCCATTTCTTAAAAAAATATTTCAAATTCATGAAATTTTAAAATCTTTGAATTATTACAGAGGTTGAATTTTAAATCCCTGGTTATAGTGGAATTATGAGGTTTTAAACATCTTAAAATGAGAATTTTTGTAATTTAATGGTGTTTTTAGGGTGCTCTGAGGGCTTAGATGATAATTGGAGGAGTTATTTATAATTGGGGCTACACTCCATAGCCACCAAACAACTGGTGGCCGAGAAAATTTCACCTTTAATATGAAGTTGTTCACCAGCTACCTTGGTGCATTAAAAGGGAAAAATTAACCATTTCCCTATTGTAAATTATGAGGGGGTTTCCCCATCCTCTTTCCAATCACATGAACAAGAGACTCATGGGTCATGTCCCTTTTATTTACATATTTTCTCTTAATCATGTGTGGTTTTCATTAGAATTTTTAGTGATATAAGGCATGCCACTCCCCCCCAATGTTCAGTTTTCCCTTCCTCATCATCTCGTTATAAATTCTTCTCTCCCTATATGGGGATTTTATGTGAATTCCACAACATTCTGGGGGAATCAGATGATCTTGATAGGGATTCTTCTCTTCCGAGGAAAATGATGTACTGTAACACTATCTACACCATGTTGCATGATGATTTGATAGGGTATGCAAAAATTCTTAATTTTCATTTGTTTTTAGAAAAAAATACAAAATTAAGTTAATTATTGATATGGTGAAATAGGTTAGGTATTTGTCTTGGCTTGCTGTGTAGTGTTCACAGGGGACATCACGTCAGTTTTTGGTGGTGAGTTAAGTGTGGTAGGGCCATCTATTGATATTTCATCATTTATTCCTTGGTTGATTTATGTTTTTTAATTAATTTTAAATGTTAAAAATAATTTTTTGATGATGATGGAAGATTTTGGGCCTTGGGTGACTTTCCGATGGATAATGTGTCACAAATGGGCTTGGAAGGCTCTTATGGGGAATACATAGTAGCTGATGGGTTGTGTATTAAATTGGAAAGGTTAAAATGAGGTTTGTGGTCTAGGTATTTTCCATACAAAATTTATGAATTTTTTTAGATGCATGTGGGGTGTGTTAACTCCACATTATGTGGTCTAAATTAAATTAAATAAATGCTTTAATTGATATATTGAGTGATTTAATTTCATTAATAATTAATTTGTAGATGTAATTAAATTATGATTTCTAGATTTGAGTTATATAATGTGTATAGATGAATTACAGTCCCCCAGGTACCTGCTAAATTCACTGGATGCTGATAGTTAGTGGTTTGAATAGGTTAGTTATTCCTTGTGATGTTGTTATTCCTTGGGGGTGTGACTGGAACAAATATTACCTATGATCACCTATGTAGGATCCTTTTCCCAACTTTTTATATAGGTGTGACATTTCTTTAGTGGAATGTCCCATGTTGGTCATGCAAGAACCCTCATGAGACCTTATATCTGATTGGATCATCAAGGTGGGAAATATGAGGGTACATACATTACATTGGAAATGATATGGGACATGTACCATCTCCCATGACTATACCCTCTAAAGATTACCTCTAAGTCCCATGAGGTCATGCTATAATGATGACTTTGGTAAGGTGTGTGACATCTTTTGTGACAAGGGTTGGACCTAAGTAACTTACCTAAGACTATGGACACGTAGTAGGGTTCCTCACCATTGATGTAACCTAGAGGATACCACTAAGTAACCAGTGGTAATCTAGTACTAAGTATGTTTCTATGGGTATGGGAAGATATGTAAGTGGGTGTCACCTTATAACCTATATCAATTACGTAAGCATGAGGGGATATGAATTGTGTTAGAGATTTTAGGAATTATTCTAAAACATGTTCTTTTATTTATTCTTTCATTTATTTATTTTTTATAAATATTAGCAATACTATATTTTCTTCTTGGTACACAGACTATGGGCCTAATGCAATGTGACACCAGGGTGATATGACTAAAGTGAAAACATTATCAGGGAGTCCCATAAGTTATTCTTGGGATACATTTTTTGATACATATATAATTTGATGTGATAGATATTTATTACCATAGGTTCTTATAGTAATCAATATTTTGAGCCAAATGTGATATGATGTGGATTCCAAAATGTTTTTCCCATATTTTTGTCATTGTTCCCCATGAAAAATACATGGGACATTGGGATTTGAAAATGTGACTATATAGAATTACATATACAGGAAGGGACCCTAGGATACGTTGAATGTTTATGATATAGTAATTTAGGATTGGGTGATTATCATTATAATGATTATTATTGGATACCTTGGTCATTCCAAGGATCTGGCTAGTTGAGCCTAGTATATACATATACTTGATCAGCATGAACAAATGCCTTGGATCCGGTCATTTGGCATGGTGACATAGATATTATTTTGATGAATTATTGCAAATGATTAATGAGAATTAGATTCAATACGTTAATTAAACCTATGGTTTGTTTGGATTACTAGGCCACATGGGATATTTTTGTTGACCCTTTCACTATGAGCTACATGGAATTTAGTTTATACATTACCAGATTGTCCAGGGCATGCTCTTAGGAGTCATATATTGAAATGATATAGTTGTAAGGATACCTTGGTGTGATGAGAGACACTCTATAATTAGTCAAAAAGGTATGGTTAATTTAGTGTGCGACACTGGGATCGATGGTGGTTCATTTATTTTTATATTGTTTATATATATTTATATAATTATTTATGCTAAGAATTTCACATGAACATAACACTAAATTGTTGGTATGTATGAGGACACATTGTTGGTTCCGTATATATTTTATTACTCACACCCTACTCAGGATGACAATGTACTTGGGTACATGATAAGACCTCTCACTTGGTTATAGGTACCACTTGGTTTGTGTACCCATATTATGAGTTTGAGCTAGAGAAGATAGATTGGGATCATGATATTATAGGTGAGGTAAAGGTTTTTGGGGTTGGATATCTTTAATAGTCGTATTTTGTTCTTACATTGTATGTGGATCATCATAGAGGTTCATCTTTATTATATGTCATCATGACTATTTGAGTTTTTATAGAACCCACACCCATTCATTATTATTGGATATAATTATTTCTTCTGCATATTCTTTTTTCTTAATGTATAATTTTTCATTATTTATTCATTAATACACACTCTAAAAAGAGTTTTAGTTTCCTCACAATCCCATCCTATTCCCCTATTGCAATTCAAAAAACTCTGTTGTATGGGGTGGCATGCCATAAGTCTTATGGTGAATGATCTAGGGAACCAGTCATGTGGCCTCTAAATTAGGAATTCATAAGTAAATTCACTATATAAAGACGTTTGGTTGTTTAGAAATATTCCAAATTATGAATATGATGTTTGATATGATGAACATACATATATGGGAAAATAAAATTATGATACATCTCGGAATAATATATCTACCATGGTAATATACTATTAATTTTTTATACATATTTTGAAAAAAAAAATTCAGTTTCTTCTCTTAGTAATAATTGGTAAGAATTATTGGATGTTTCTATTTAGAATTCATGAAAAAGAGTATTTAAATAATTATTCACTATAGATGAGATAATTAGAGATCTCATATTTAAATTAAACTATGAAATGTTTTTTTAATTTTGGATTACTATAAAATAAATCCTCTATATTTACTAAACCGGTGTTCTTCCAGCCTTATGTGTCACCACCGCAGTAAGCCACATCACCCAAAAAAATCTTCTTCCCCATTATACCCCCAAAGCCTAGCGCCCGACCTCCTAATTCTTTCACCTCCGCCCGTAGACACACCTCCTAGAATCGATTAGGGTTTCCACAGTCATTGATTCCCTCCCTCTCCTCTTGTATTCCATCTCCATCCTCGACCCAGGAGCAACTCCTTCGTCGTCGACTCTCACCACCGGTGCTCCAATCCCCTCATCGGTGCTAGTTTTACACCATCCTCGACACTATCTAGGGTTTCCTACACTTGTGACTCCGCCCCCGCTCACTCAAACTATCCACCTCTCATGCAATCGCGGACCTTCTTGGGAAATACCTTTGAAGAACCTAGGGTTTTTTCATCAGCAATCACACCATATGAATCAACGTCGCCTAACTTATTTCCATCCTCCCTCCCATATCGTGATGATCCTCCAACCCGATTCCATTACCCCCCGCGCTTCCTCATTCTTCCCTACCTGTTAGGGTTTCGCTTCTTCCGACTTCTCCTAAGGTAACGCCACCCTCCTCAAATCTCTCCGCCTGCATTGCCTATTTCACATTCGTCTTAGCATCCTCATCTTTCTTCTATGCTTCCAACCTCTCCACCTGCCCCATCTTCATTTTCTTCGCTTCTTTGCATCTGAATTTTTTATCACCATCGACCAGGTGCTCCTTCTATGTCTATCACCACTTTTTATGTATCCAATACCCACCCATTCCGCTCTTTATATCCACGTTCATCTCGCACAGTATGTTGTTACTATCGTCTCCCTTAAAAATACCTTATGTTCATGATATTTTTCTCCTATATCTATGGTAACCCTACATTTACAGGTGAGGATAATCTACGCACAAAAAAACTTCCTTGGGGTTAGTATTTTATTTCCTTGTAGCAGCAGTAGCCACTAAAAAAGTCATTTCATTGTACTATTTTGTTCCAATTTACCATTACAATTCCATTACATTTGAATCCTTGTATTATTTTTAAATGCATTTGGTTGCCCCTTCTAAATTTACAGGATTTTAGGTAATCAAGGATAGGTGTGAATGTGTTCAATGTATGATGGTTAAGTATATTCATATCAATCATGTTTTAAATTTTTGAAAACACAGTTACTGTTCACCATATTATCATTTTGTGTTTTTCTCATCTGGATAGGTGACCTTCTAACTTAGGTTTAATCAATATATTAAATGTATATTAATACCCATCCCGCTAACACGAGACCACCAAATCTTACTTACATGAAAAATGCATCCTTATCACCTTTAATGGCATTTCTTTTGTTTATCATTGAAGCCAAAAATCCACTAAATTTTCATGTGATTATAAATATTGTTAGAATTCATTTTGTTTTATCAATTCCTTGAAGGATGACATTCGTGATGGAAAATTGAGCTTTTGAGGCAAAAAACAGCATTGATGGTAATGCTATTTTATTGATCCTTGATTTTTATTTCAATTTACTGTTTATTTTCCAATGTAACTCTGTGTGGATTGTACATTTTTTAGCTCATGTTTATTTAGATCTTTTATTGTGTTTGGTTTCATGACTGAATGAAACATTTTATAGCTGGGTTGTAGGTATGGGCTTTCATGGATCTTTGCATGCCTGAAGATATGTGTCACCAATTTGAATTAGAATTATAAGGTGATTATTCATATTTATAATTTATATGCATCGGTTTTATTGAACTACATTATGATAAAAATAACCTCCATAGAGAAATATAGGGATTTATTAAAATCTGGAAATAAAAAATTCTTGTTACTCAAGTATGAAATTCCTTCAAACAACAACAATAGATTTCTGTTTTCTTGTCAAAATGAATACTAATCTTTTGATTATAAATATTCCGAGTGTTCATTTTGTTTTATCAATTCCTCGAAGGATGACATTCATGATTCAAAATCGAGCTTTACACGCAAAAAAACATCATTTGTGGTAATGCTTTTTTTATAAATCCTTGATTTCTTTTTTCCTTTTGGTGTTAATTTGCCTATGCAACTCTGTGTTGATGGAAACGTTTTCAGCTCATGTATGATTATAGTTTTGTTTCTATTTGCTGTCATTAAATAGAGAAACCATAAGACTGTTACCTAGAATAAACCTCCTTGTATTCATTTACACGTTGATAATACATCATTATTCCTTTTTTTCAATGGCAATGATTTTTATATTTTTTTGAGTGTTTCAGATTGTGTTACATAGACCAATTTTCATGGAATGAAATATCATATGTGGATGTGTTTAGTATGAGAAATGGAAGGGGTTGATATAATTGGTTTTCTCTAGGTTATCTTAATTAGTGCTACATTAATGTACTTTTAGTATGTTTATATGCATGGTCTAGATGTTCTTTTAATATATCAAAATACATTAAAACAGCTTATTGTGTTGGGTTTTTTTTATTAAATTAATAAATGTATGTAACATTTGGGGTACAAACATTTTGTAACATTTTTTAAATGTTTCATACTCATGATTAAATCCGCCATACTCAATTAATATAAAGATCTCCATTGTAAATCTTGATCAAAATCATGAAGCTGAATTATGATGCAGCATTCTCTATTTATGCAATATTTGTTTGTCTATTAGAGAGTTGTATGTGATATGAGTACCTATGGAATTGTAGGTTTTTGGAAATTTTTTATTCGATCTTGATAAAGAAATAATTTTTTTTAATATTTGTCTTTACTGCATGCATCTATAATTTTTTTTAATTATATAATTTGTTTCTTATAGTATCCATGGAAATCAATTATAGAGTGGGGGAGTTCCTCTTAAGAGCATTCAACCAGTTCCTACATTAATTAGTTCAAGTTATCTAGGGTGAGATTAATTTTAATGTTTAATTTTGTTATTACTCAATAAAAAACATTGGTGTTGTTTTTTATATTTAAACATAATTTTTTTCTGGAATTCCATACTGTTATTCAACCAAGTATTTGTTGTGAAACTAAGATATTTTGTTATGTTTTTTGATGGGTTGATTCTCAAAGACGGTTTTCTATACAAGAAAGTATCCATTTAGAAAATAAACTATTGGGTGTAAATCCTTCATCGGAGGAGCTTGCCAATTTTCACCACTATATAAATGAGTATTCTGAACAGGCAGACTTGATAACAAGGATTTTTGGTGAAAAAATAAAAAACCATAGTCATGTAATTAGTTTTAAATGTGATAATGTTTTTGGGAAAGCCAAATAAATATCAAATCCCGATATAGATGGATTTGGTGTGCATACATTCTTATTCATTGATAATGTCATGGCCTGTTTCATTTCACCATTTTGGTGTGCATGATTCTTTCTTTTGGTTTTTTGATGTAGTATTATCTGGCCAACCATATTAATGTTTCATGAAATCTTTGCAAAATTTTGCTACTAACCCGTTCTAGGTCTGATCTTATAGTCAGGGGTATCAAATAAGAGTATGTTATCATGGAAATGTAGCAATTTGGAACGCAATAGATTGTTAATTTATAAGGTGCACATGATGAAATGTTTTCTTCCACACCTTGAAATTTCTGGTCTATTTTTAAAATAAAGTATTCTCAATCAGTATGAATGTCTTTTAAGATTACCATATATATGCTACTAACTTGGCACTATTTTTTCTCATCTTTGAACAACAATCTAACTGTTTACATAAGTTATTTCAATTATAAAACTAGAAGATTAATCAAGAAAAATGACTTCTATGAATGATGTAGATATCATGAAGGAATCAACAGTTATATCAGTGGTTTTGTAATTTTAACACATTCCACTAGAAAATGTATTTAGTTTGTGTTCACTATTACTGCCTCTCCATTACTCTTTAGTTCTTTATCATTCTATTGATTTTTTCTGACACATCCTTTGTTTTTTAGAAACCAGGTGGAATAATTTCTCTTATGGATGAAGCCTGGTAAGCAAGAATCCTCCAAAAATTACTTCCATCATTTCAAACCATTATGATAATGTGAGACATTTAAAGATCATAATTATTATACAAACTTCTTTACATTATTTTCATCCATGAAATGGATTTTTAGGTGCTGGAATATTCATGTTTGTTTGTATTTTTTTCATATATTTCTAATCTGGAAATATTATTTGATATCTTTACCTCTATAATATCATTGCTGCTCTGTCACCTGCCTTCCATTGTAAGAAATCTGTTCCAGTGAAACCCATTTTGGTATTAATATTTTCTTCTTCATACTAGACATGTGTCCCTAAACACTTCTTATTGCATTATAGTGACATCTGATATGTTCCCCCCTTATCGGTTCACTTAACCTTGAAGCTGGTCGATGACTCATCTTAATCCTACGGTACGCTTCCAACTCTAAAATCCCTCTATTTTTAATATAGATTCAAACCTGTATACATATGTTTTCTCTGTCCAACGCTTTCGGCTGTTAATTATTCTTTGAACTTCATTTAATTGTTTTCATCTATTACGTTGATGTCATGTGAAGAATAAGGATAGTTGATGTTCAATTTTCCCATTCCATTATTTTTTTAACCATATCTAATTTAATTATCTCCATAATTTCATCTCTAAAAAAGTTGTTTCCATACACAATTCTTATTGCATTACAGTGACATGTGACATGTTCCCCCCTTCTCGGTTCACTTACCCTTGAAGCTGGTGAATTAATCATCTTATTCCGACGGTATTTTTCCAACTGTTAAATCCATATATTATTAAAATAGATTCAAATCTGTATACATATGTTTTCTCTATCCAATGCTTTCGGTTGATGTGTATTATTTCAACTTCATTAAATTTTTTTCATCTATTAAGTTGATGTCAACTGACATGAATAAGGATAGTTTATGTTCATTTTCCTCATTCCATTATATTTGTTACCATATGTCATTTAATTAACTACATGATTTCATCTCTAATAATGTTGTCTTCAAGTCGTCACTAGAAAAAGCAATCTATTTATAGAAATACACTACACTACCATAATTTTATCCTTTTTTTGATAAATCAATTCATAGTTTAGAAATATTAAGATTACTTTTCATGAGTTATATTGAACTATTCTAAGAACCTATTCTGTAGTCAATCGACATGTAGAACTGTTGGATAATTTCACACATGGAGAACTGCTGGATCATTTCAGATACGACGCAATCGAAAATGGATTTTCGAGCTGGGTACTTCTATAATTTTAACTTTTACATTCTTCTACTAGAATTTCTTCCTTTCTGCTGTTATAAAATTCACCCATGTTTTCTGCAAAAATTTGATTCTCTGTAAACATCTTATGAGTCATTGGCACACGATTTTATAGTTCAACATTGAATATGTCTATTACTCAGGTTATCTTTAATGGGTACTAATTTAATTCCATTAACATTAAAAAATTGTAATATTTCTGTGGATGTAGTGTATTATATGTATTACAAACTGTCCCTTCAGGCATGGAAATTTGTAGGTTATAATTTAAATTACAAGTACATGTTTCTAAATATTATGGTTTTAACAGATATACGGTTCCATAACAGAACATACACTTCCTGTTTTTTATATTTTATTTTTTGAACTTCTTCCATGGCTGGAATGTGATATAATGACATAATTCATCACAATTTTTTGAAATTGTGGTGATAACACTATCTCTATGGAATCTGGGAAAATAAGACAAATCCCAAATGAGCTACGTAAGAGAAACATTTAACCCATTTTGTTATGATAATTTCATTTCAATTAATGTTGACTGTATTCTAAAATGCATTTAATAGCATGGATTTCATCAATCTTCTCATGTTCACATTGGGTTATAATCATGTTATTGAAAAACATAATGACTGAAGTTTTAATTAGAGATGAAATTATTTATATAAGACCTGCAAGTTATATAAATGGTTGTCGATATTCTATTCCTGAATTTATTGATATATGATCTGAAGTTTATATGAATATTGGGAGTTAAATAGATGATTTAGAATTTCCATGTGCTGTTTCAAGGTTACATCATTTTTTGTCTATTTTTTCTAATTCTATATCTATTTTTGATTTAAAATTTTTAGGAATACAACAAACACAAAAGAAAAAACCAAATTTTTGGAACCACGATTCGGGTTTTAACTCTAAATATTTAAATTTAATATGTGTATTTATTTCTGTATGTTTTACATACATTTAAAATATCTGTTGGGATTACATTTCTATATTGTATTTCAATTTATTGACTGAATTTCTAGGAATGCAGTGTTTCATATACTTTTTGAATTGTATTTTGTTTTAAATATTGTCTATTTTCTTTTCATGTAGTACTATATCCATGGGAGATATGATTTGGTTATTCGACAACCTGTTTAAGCAAGCCGTCCTAGACCTTCATCTCAGAATCAAGATTTCTTTCTGCGCCGAGTGGAATTTGGGGTAATTTTTCAATTATTTTGTATGTAAAACATATTACTGTTTTTGAATTCAAGAACATTAACTATATTTAATTATTTGAAATTCATAGTGTTTTCCCTTTATGGATGAAATATTACTATGTTAGAAGCAAGCACTCCCAGATGTTCATATCAGAATCGGTCCTTAGGTCTATGCCATGTGTTATTTCAGGTGATTCTAAAGGTTTCTTCTATTTGTTTTTCTAATCTTAAAAGTTATTATGCACCCAGCATAAATAGCACTATGCAGTCTTTGGACATCATCATATTGGTGTTTCATCATGTTTCTTTTAATGATTCGTTAGTGTCAATTTTTTTTATTGAAATGGGACATTGGTTAACTAATAAAAGTCTATTTTAAGCCATCATTTGGGTGAGATCTTCAAAATAATTATATCCACTAAATTATAAAGTGAGGTTGTTGAGTTTATGTAACACATATTATTGAAAACTCTTGTTAGTAATTATTATTCTGATGCTTTTAGTGTTTTCCAATGCATTACACCTCAAGAGGGTAGCACTTTTATATTTCTATTTAAATGTTTCTTTGAAATTACATCCATTTCTATGACGTGGTGTTTTCATGATCAAAAGATCCTCCTTCATCTGGACTCTATTGTTAATATCTTGAATGTATATATCTTATTAGTTATACTTTTGGATTCTATTTTTCATTATTTTATTCAATGATGTGAATTTTTTATATCCTTCAGTTGTTCATTATTATAACTCATGTCAGAGAATCCATAGCCCCCATTTTCTTTTCATGCTAGGTAGGTCAAGAGTCATTTATATCCATAACAATATCATACTACAGAGGAGCAACTGGGGAAATTCTGGTTTATGACATAACCAGATAGGGGTATCTCTATGTCAGCATAAGAGAGTTCAATATTGAGTGGTATTATCACGAACTGTTGGATCGTCTTATCCAATATATTAATTGTTTTTTACTCCAATTTATACTCTCAAATTCAATCTTAATGTTGTTTGTAAGAAGTGATATTGGTACCTTTTATGGTTTTATATTTTTATTTTTTTATTTGTTGTCTCTTGATTGTAGTTAAATTCTTGTATCATGAATCCATACAAAATCCTTTTCTTTATTTTTTTATTTGATATGGCATGAGACATTTAATCACCTTGAAAGATGGCTGGAGGATGCCCGACAACATGTGAATCCCAACATGGCGATCATGATTATTTGGAATAAATGTGATGCTGCTCATCGCGGTCAGCAAGGAAGGAGATCATTTTTCAAAGTAACATGGGATTCTGTTCTTCGAGGCTTCGACATGAACAACACAGAATGTTGAGAAGGTATGATCGCCTTGAGTTGATACACTAAACTATTTTACACTGGATTAGAGTTTTCTTGTAGGCCTTCATCCGAACTACTGCAATGATTATTCAGAATATTGAGGAAGGTGTGTTTTATTTATCCAATTATGTAAGAAGCACAAACCATTTACCTTATACATGAAATTTAAAACCTATTATATTTCATCAATTGATTACGTTATTTATTTTTTCAATAGGTCAACATGGATATGAATTTAAAAAAGGAGATTCAACTCCATAGGTTGCTAATTTGGATTCTCCTACTTCGACTTGTGATTTTTAAAGAAAAATTTGATGATGAATTTTTATTCATTTTTAAGTTTTTGGGTTAGCTAACATTCATCTCTTTATCAGTATCTTATAACTCATATTTCATGTACTTTTTTAGTGTGTAAATGATATCTTTTCCACTTCCCGTTCCTTTGAAACTATCCAATGATATCTTTATCCATGTTTTTTTGAGTTATAATTATTCATTCATGTTATGATTTATTATTTATTTGGAATAATAAAACTAGAATTTCATAGTGTCTTCTTCTTGGACCCTACAAATTATAATAGTGGAATGATTCTTCTTTTCATTGTCTATTCTTGTGATGTTTATTCATATCCAATCCTTTGTTTTTTTATTTTCAAAATTTTAATTATCCATTTGAATTAATTTTTTCATTGATATCATTGATATCTTAATCTTTAACACTTAATAAAAAATATTTATTCCTGATTAATTCTACTAAATATTTTCATTTCTATGATGTCTCAAAAATTTCCCCACCCCACCAGTATTCTAATATTATGATCCACTTATTTGTGATTTAAATATATACAATATTAATGTTCATTATTAAATTTTAATAATAGTTTTCTCATACTAAATGTAAGCATTTATTTATAGAGTCGTGCGTACGCACGGGCGATGTACTATTATTTCATATGACTTTGATTATGTTGGATTTTAGTTGATGAAACTGATAAGATGGTTTCATTGGATATCTTAAAGGAAATGTGATCAAGTTTCATTTAAAGAGTAAGGTTGGATGAAGTATTAATAATTCATCCATATATTATCATCTATAATGTATTTTTAAATTTATAGAAAAAATCCAATAGATATATTGAAATTATAATTTGTGTATCTTATACCATACATATTTAATGTGAATATATTGGGATTGGGCTATAATCATAATCACTTCATCATAATATTATATTTCAATAATTTAACTAGAATATATATTAACATTTTATGAGTGAGAAAATCTTGATTTCAAGTGTCGTATTTAGAAAATGTACAGAAAATAAATTTAATGAAATCATAGGAGAATAAAAATAATTTTTAAGATCATAAAAGAATAATTTGGGAGAGGAAATCACCCATTGTATCCTTGAAAGTAAATATAAAAATTCACCTATGTGAATCAATAATTCCTTTAACAACTGGTGTAATTTTCCAAGAAGGGTGGTGTTATGGCTCTAAGAGGTGAATAAAAATCCCAAAACAATAGAAACACCAAGTCAAAATCATGCAATATGAAACCCTCAATCTTGATTATCATCTTTTCACATGCTCTAAAATAATTTTTCCTTTTTATAATGTATAGCTTATGGGATAATCTTGATCACTCTATTGAGGAGGATGTGAATTGGAAAAACCCTAATTTGTTTTAAAAAACATAAATAAATGAAAAATGATACGAAATATATTGGGTTTGGTATGATATTTTGGAAAAAAACAAGATTATAAAAAAATTATTTATAAAATTAAAAAATATCAATGATTATTACCAATATATTTTATCCATCCTTTAATTAGTAATCATTATACCTTATTACCAAATTCATTTAAATATGGTTCAATAATTTTTTAGCACCTACACACCATGAATGAGTACTTCATGAAAAAAATAGGAAAAAATTAATCCTAATATAAATGTTGGAATTCTACTCATGACACTTGTATTTTATTATAGTTCAAAAGGAAAACAAATTATTAGTGTATATTTACGGAATTAGAATGACTGCTAAAATTTATATTTCATTAGTATGACTATTAGATTAAATCCATAAAAATAATCCCTATTTTATTATATTTGAGGATTAAGTAATTTCTCTCACAAATCACACATACCCACCCTCATGATCATACTGAAATTTGATCATCTAATTTAAAATTTAAAACGTAATTCAATTAACAATGATTTCATGAATTATATGGATTTCATGGGATCAACATGTTTAATGAATGTTGTAATAATTAGATCGACCATTAAAATAGATATTATCCAATGGGTGGATTTTTCATCATGAATACAATTTATTTAATAAAAATTTTGAACATATTTATCCCAATATTGTTTCAACTCTTAAATTCCATTAATAATAAAAAAATGAAAAAAATGATAAAAACTATGTTTTTTTCAAGATTCAATGATATTAAAATCACAAAATCAATGAAATAAGAAATAGAAGAAGAGGAGGAGAACATTCTTGTAATATATCATTCTACATATCCTTCCATAAAAATGTTTGTAAACGTGTAATATAAACAATATCTTTAGAAATAACCTCTAAATCATGAACAACCCTCTCAGAGATTGAAAAACTTGAAAAAATAGAGTGAAGTAGGTTCGGGGTTTGAAATATCAACAGGGGTAAGTGTGGAATTATCCCTCTAAAATTTAATCTTCATTGAGACACTTGTTTAATTGATATCTCACAAGAACCATATATAACTAAGGAATAATAAAATTCCCAAAAAATATTACTCTAGCTCATTTAAAAATTATATCCCAATATAAGCATGAAGGAATAAGTTAAGGTGTAAATTGTGGGGAAATATCCAATCTGTTGAATCAAGACTATATTTGAATTTAGTTCCACTTGTCTTTATTATAATGCGATATTCAGGTATTATGGTATTGCATGTAAATGTGTCATAATTAATTTCGAATACTTCCACAAAATTTCAAGTTAAAATCCAACTCCAAACAATTATTGTAAAAATAAAAGACTGAAATTAAAATGTTAAAAATTGAATTTTCCTAGATTTTTTAAATTCAAAATAAAAAATTTAAATTTATATTAAATATTCAAATAAATATCAATATGGTAAATTATATCAATAATTATCAACAAAATATTCCAAAAAATATTTTTTATCAACTCTTCCATGCTTACACTTTTCATTCTAGAGAAACATCCCATGTCATGTAACTCAATAATATTATTTAGGTTGAAATGTCATGACCCATGATATTAATATGATCAAAATAAGAGTCACATTAATAATTCAAATGAAATATATTTGAAATTCATTATCTTCTAAACTTTATCAAAAAAGTAGAGTGAGATTAGTGAAACTAATTTGGTTTAAGTAATTTATGACTCTACCATGACATAAATTCTCTATATGTTTGTTTTAAAACATTATAAAGATTGTATGTACTCCATTTATTAGCTATATTTAGGACATGTAAAAAATAATATTACCTTATTATTTTAAACTAATAGTTTCCTTTATCCGTGGCATTAAAATTTCAAAACCCACCCACTTAAGTATTCCTAAAATTCAAAACATAAGTTCACATCCAAGATATCCCAAAATTTTATAGTTTCATTAACCCCTTATTTTCATAGTGTTTAAAAAATTAAGATATCATATAAAAAAGCATTGGTCATTTTAGTATTCTAATTAAATCGATTAGAATAGAAATTAATGTTTTAAAGGCCTTTGATATAACATGAAAAAAACCAAATAACATGGTTATACTCTGAATTTTACAATAAAAATCATAAATCATTAAAATGCCTAAATTTTTTAGGGAAATTAAAGGATATAATTTTACAAAAAAATACCCACTTTTAATGAAGATAAAATCTAAATGATTTCATAAAGATACAATTAATCATATCATTTACCAATATCAATTTCTCTAAATTCAACCTCAAATGATTGAGAATTTCTAACACATAACATTAATCCCATGATATTGGAGAAATCAATGATACATTTCCAATAGGTTAAATGGAAATTATGTTCATGTAACTTGATTATGATTATTTTGGTTTATTTCCTTTTCTAAATTTTAGTTATTTATTGTTTAAAAAAACCCAATTTGAAGTGAAAAACACATAAAAAAGAGAGGCCATATATAATCTTCTAAAAGGGTTATCTCTTACACTACACTATAAGAAATGTACTCAATGTAAACCTATAAAATTATTTATTCACATGAAAAATGTAATATATATTATGAAAAATAACATTAAAGTGAGCATATAAGGGAAAAGATAATGTTCATAAGGGATGAAGGGATCATACAGTGTGATGACATCGACTACATGTGTGGGGAATCCCTTAATGTACAGCTTCAACCACATCTCTTTGATTATAAATATCTTTAATATAGCCTATATTGTGACTTTATATACACCATATGGAATTACATGAGATAAAACTTTGGGTTTAATAATTTATAATGAAACATATCATGAATTATCTTGAATTCTAAACTGTATAGAAGGAAATTTTTTACCACATGAATCCTCCTTCATTAGATTATTCTATCATGTGATACTTTTATTATTTCATTATAAATAATTATATTCTTATTCAATGATATTTGATTATCCTCATGATATAGAAGTCATAGAATCCACCCTTCTCTAGCTTGGGATAAATTGATGTTTAAATTATATTTCACCCAATTTGAATGATTCTCGACTTCCATGGGAATATTACAAACTTTTTCATATAAATATGATAGGGGGAAAACCAATGGGTTATTTTAATGTGATCCTATAAAACCATAGAACATCATCTAGTTGTTTTTTCTAATCCTTTATTTATTTCATGGGTTTAGGTAATATCTGATGCAAATCCCAATTTAAAACATCATCGTAGAATTTTTTTATTGTGTTATGGTGTTGATTTGTTGACATCTCTATATACCTATAATGAAGAGAAGACAGATTTCATTTCAAGATTTTGAACCCTGGTCACTAATGAAATACTTCCGCAATCCAAATCTATAGACAATTTGATCCTTAACAAAATTTAATATAACAAGATAATCATAATTCCTGGTGGCCTTTGGATCCCCCAATTATCAAGAATAATCATGAAAATCAAGAACATGAATGAAAATCAACAAGCACAGAAAAAGGACTATAAAATATATTCCTCTTCATAAAAAATATCATAGACTAATAGGTGTTTTTGAGGAATCTCATGGCTCCTAGAAATGTTTCTAATGTGTTGGAAATGTTACCAAGATTTAAAAAATCATGTGCATCAGGAAACAATGTGGGAAAATATAACCACGATTATAAGAATTTATTACCTATCCTTTGATGTAAATAGTGTCCACCTAAATAAAATGAATGATTTTTTTTATAAAAACAAAAACTCATGATGAATAACACATCACCTTATTAATTTATCACCATAAATGTTCCAAATTATGGATAATCCCACACATAAAATAATGATTGATTATTCGGTATATCAACGTGGTGTTTGTTTAGATTTTCTATAAGTTAATAGGAACCCAAATAAATCACTAAATAAGCACACTAAGGATTTGTACCTAATATGGGATAAACATTCTCATGGGAAAAATTATTCTAAGGTGGTTCCTATTTTTGGGTATTCTTCTCTAACATGTGGGTGATCCCACTTATTTTTATGAGCTATTTTATCATTTTCTTATTATTAGACTCATTTTGAATGTGAATCCATAGAATAAGTCTCAGATTGGAATATTTCTTCTTCAATGGGTACCACAAATCAACATGATTAGTGAAAAAAAATAATTTCAAATACTATTAAATATGAATGAATCTCATCTAAATAAAATATGACAACCAGAATCACATTTTACATTGTTTTTAAATTTTATTATATTGAATAAAACATCCCTAATGAATATTAAATCACATGGGAACACCCTTCAAACCTCTAAGATAATTCTTCACTAACTGTAATGTGTTAAGAGTCATACATATCATAAAATAGTAGCTCCCCCAATGGGGGATTTATGGTCAATTATGTGGTGAGACATTTATTCATATCCTAAACAGAAGACCTATGTGATTCAACAAAAAATAACTATCCATTTAATGTGATATTGACAAGGCTAGAGAAATATTACTAAAATATCTGATGAAGCTTCGATAAAAAATGGAATATCCAAATGAATACCAAACATTATGCACATAGGTGGGATATTTGAAGTATGAAATAATATCTCACATAGATCTATTAATATCTAATAAAATTTGTTTACACTACATGATATCGTAAAATTCCATGGCCTACAGTGAAATGATGTTTCTCAAAGATCAAAATAATATTTTTATAAATGAAATGATGAGATAGTTTTTCCAAACTAAATGACACTCATTAAAAAAAACAATATATAGTAAACTCATCACAAAATACCATAATTCACATATCAATAAAATTGTAAAAAATACTAACCATAAATTTTTTTAAGGAACCTCGGGTGTTCCAAAGTCTAAATGGATTCCATCAATAAGAGAATAAACCAAATGGGAACATGAATATAGTTTTTACTAGATCATTAGGAGAAATATAAAACAAAAAATTACTAGATAATCTATCTAAGAAACATTATTGTATCTTTTTAGTCAATTCATATATATTTCTATAATCAATACATAACGGCCAATAATTTTTCACCCTCATTGAAACTAACTCAACCATAAAATTTCAATCAATAGTAACATTACTTTCCCTTAACAAAACCTGAATAATATGAACCTATAAAAATATAAAATGGGATAAATTATATATACCTAGACAAATTGTTAAACCATATTTTTAACAAATTTTAAAATATAGCTATTTTGACACATGTGTGGTTGCCTAACCAGTTTAACCCTGTCCTCCAAAAGAATATTATAATTCAAAATAGAGGGGTTATAGACTTATATAACAACAAGTACCTCCCTATTTAAAAAATTATATCCTGCAAAGTATTCAAAACTTCTTCTTTATGTTCACAATACAGATTGATATCAATGATAGTCAGAAATATTATGAAAATAAATGAGTGTGAGTATTTTAGATTTAGTGGTAATATATTGACTTATAATGTGGTGGTTGATGTATTGGAAGATAAATTAGAGGTACTGAAATATGTGAGAGGACTAGTTTAGAATATACCTAACACTGAGATGGGGCTTGAATCAGGGTTGGGGAAATTTTAAACCAATTCCAACTTTTTATCCATGTACCTCTTGGCCTATTATATTATCAATTCCCTTATTATCCTATCCCTATTTCATGAATTAATAGAAAGTAGTAAAAATACGCACATGGTATTTTCACAAGGTTCAGTACATAATAAGAGAAGTTATATTCTTTCCATGTATGTTTATGACCAATACCTGGATTCTCTACTATTTTGTGATAAATTTTATAGTGTGTTGACTCAGAAAGAAATAATCTTTCTAGTGTGAGTCCCTACACTTTGGAGGAGGGAGGGAAACAATCCCCTTCCCTGAACTAGTGATAACCAAGTCCAAATTGTAGCTCTTTGCTGGTTCTTCATACTACCTTTGAAGGCAGTCTTCTTCCTTCTTGAAAAGGCAGGTTATTATCTTTATCTTTTTTAGTTCTCTTCACTTGGTTACTTGAAAATTAGTAGTCAAGAAACTCACATCTTTTCTTTTTCTTATTTAGTGTAAAAACAAAATGAACTAGCAATTATTCTTCTTCTTGGAAATAATCTCAAACACCTGTGTGATTGTTTAGGAAATGAGAATCCGCATACTGGACATCATAAAAAAAACTCATTTCTTCTTTTTATGTATGCATGCTATCATGCATGTGGAATTTAGTTGATCTTATCCCTTTATTTAACTCCTTCTTGAAGTAGTTAGTATTCCTTTAAATGAGATGAACCTTTTTACATATGCATGGAAGCATGCATCACCTCTTATCTATTCATCCCTTATTATTTTACATGTTCACACACATACAACCTTGGATATATTCAAATAATAAGTGAATGAATGTTTGCACTTTTGTTTGTCCTCTTCCCTCTTTCATTAAAAACTCCTTCTTCACCAAAAACAAACCCCTACAAACAGTATAGATATATTGTACAAACAAAAGGGCGTTCTCACCTTTTCTCCTTGAAACCAAAGGGTTCTCAATTTTTCTTCATGAGAGGGATACACGGGTCTTTTGTCTTCGAAAATCATAGTGGGAGTGTATGACTCAATCACTGGATCATAGTTAGAAGGCCTTTACAAAGAACATAAGGGTTTAGAAAACTGGTCATCTGTTCATGGTAATTAGATCTTTCTATGCACTGAACGTCTTCAAAAAGTTGTTCAAGAGTGTGTGAAACTTTTCAAAGGATTTCAGAAGACTCCTCTTCTCAAATACTTTAAGTCTTATGGATCTTATTTCTCCTTCATGAAGAACATAGAACAAACGAGTGCTCTATTTTGGAATAAGAGAACTGAAATATTTAGAAGGAAGTAACATTACATGGCTCAGAGATTATCCTTTTATATGAGAATCTCATCGTCTTCACTATGTTTAAATATAGTGATATATTCTATATCTAGGACCCAATAAACCACTAATGATCACGACTTCAAATATTTTCAAATATGTGTGAAAGATATGCTGAGAGTTGCGGCATGTTTTATTTTCAAATGATTGACAAAATCTCTTCATGCATGCATTTATGTTTTCATGTAGCTCATTTTAAATCCACACATGAATCCATGTGTTCCTTGGAAACGTAATTTCCCATCATCCAAACTAAATTATTCACACTCCCCACATGCATTCAAGACATTATTTGCATGAATTTTCTTGGTTCGATCAACCAGTCTTCACGATAACAAAATGATCAGTCATGGTGGTCAGGTTTTGGTTCTTCATATCTTCTAGTGAATAAAAACGGCAGCATAGAGCAATGGAATCAGATGATGACGATGCATTATTATCAAATGTTGCGGGAGTATTGGGCGGATCCATTCGTGGATGTGATGGAAGGAGGTTACTAGATAGAGAATGCAGATTAGATGGATGGTCGAGATCATGTCCATATTTTTTAAGTGATGAACAGTTGTTGTGGTTCCCTATCCCACATCCAATCTAAAATGTAGGGGGGTTATGGTATATCAATCAAGCATTATAAATGGTGCTTCAGAGCACCATACTGATTCTCTATATGTGTTCTTTGTTCCCACCCATTGCGTTCTTTCATCCCAAAACTCTGCGGTCCCAAAACTCGGCGGGTGCGCATTGTTCCCACTCTCTGCCACTTGCGGTCTGCCCTGGTCGACTTCCCCATAGGAGTGGTTGACTCATATCCTACATGAGAATCGGTTTGAGGTTGTCAGGATAGCTTGAGGTTTGGTCCATTTTTTAAATTATGTACACAAAACAAAGTGTTAACATAAATGTTAACGTGAAATGAAATGCATGGACACCAAGTAAATCAAAGTCCATGCATGGCCACCATTCTTCTTATCTTTATTCTATAATCTTCTCAACTTAATGAAAATCACATAATTCTTTCACAATTTTAAATATCACACTCAGAATATTACATCATCCTCAATGGATGATAATTCAATGATGTAAACACTATTTAACCTTTGAAACAATTTTTTTGAACTTATGATCAGTGCATCAATCTTATGATTTGAACAACAGAGAGAATTTACCAAGAATAGAATCCATTTATATGAATCCATAAATATTATCTAGTAATAATCACTTCAACCAATCTCCATTCACTTGGGAGTTCCATTTTCTTTTTGACCATTATTGAAAGTTGTTGACAACAAATACAACTTATACACACAGTTTTGCCAATAATATCCCCCTTTGTATTTGTTTAGAATACTTAAAAGTTATCTTAAATGAATGTGTCCATTTCAAAATGTGAATTTTCTCCCTACCATTCACTTATTTCTCTCCCCAAAACAATTATTTCACTTATATCTCCCTTATTGATAACAAATTAAAAGATCTTCATATAATGGGTATCAGTTCATACTTAACCAATGTGTTATCAATCATTTCACTCTAATTATACTTGTGAAATTATCAGTATAGAAAAAAATAGAACTTGATTTAGACAACAAGGTTTTCCATTATCAACTAATCATGATAACTCATGAGATGAGAACTGATATACTTGTCTTCCACGATTTTCAACATTCATTCCAGACTAAGGATAAAAAATGTGATATGAAATAATCAACCAGAAACTCTTACACTAACTTTAAAAAATATATCAAAAATATTAAAGTAAAACAGGTAGGATGAGTGACCTTATGGAACATCCATTCTTCTTATGTCATTGATTAATTTAGTTACTCCCGCTTTGTAGAATGATCTATATTTTGAGTAACCAAGGATGTTAGATTAAGAAATAACATACCATTTCCAGTGACATGGCCCTAAAAAAATCTTTAGAGTAATTGAATTTGATACCAACTAATGTAGATACTAATTGAAGTAATATCTCTGGAAAGTTCTTCATTTGTCTCCCCTCCAGAGGAAAACTTATCATCACTATTTCCCAAGTTCTCCCTCTACGAAATTTTTGGACCTTTGAATCCCTGTATTATCAAATCAAATACAATACACAAAAATTTTAGGGAATAAGGTGAATTATCTTTCCTTCATCAATGTAAATAGAATGGTTGAGATGATTTTCTCAACCAAGATGATCTATTTGCTACACTATTCAAATATTCACAATTTATCTTCAATTCTGATTGTGTTTGTGTGGATCTTATCACTTTTTCCATTTCATTTTGTGTGAGCCTTCTTTCTTTAAGAGATTTCAAAGCACCAGAATCTATAGGTGCATCTTTTATCTTCTTAATAAATTCTCTTGAGCGGGAATAAATGAAATTCAATTTTTAACATGGTGACTAGCCTTATTTCACGTCACACACAAGACTTCTTTATCTTCATGTGAAATCATCAAAAAAATCGTCACGAGCCCTAGATTTTTCATATTCCATTTTCCTCATGATTTCCATGTTTTTTGGCCAAATAACCAATAGGTCATTTATAGTTGAGACATTAAGATTGGATCTTCCAAATGGATTCTTCTAAGTTCCATCCTTATTAATCGTTAGTTTGGATGCACCACCATTCACCGTCTTGTATTTAGAATCCAAGGACTTCTCACGTTTCATTCTTGGAATCATATTGGGAGAATTATTTTTTACATCATTTTAATGACTAAATCCAAATGATTCTTCTTTTGTCTTATCCAGTTTATGTGATCTTCTTTTCTTATCATCTTTGGGTACCTATTGAGATGAACATATACCAACATTGTGACCACTCCCATTAGATACATCACAGATGTTTTCTAGCATTCCAAATATATTTGTAGTGTATAGATTCTTCTAGATATATGGATGTTGAATTTTATTTTCTAGATTTTTTTCCATTGATATATTCTTTATAAAGGATTTTTCATTTAAGTTATTGTACCAACAATCCAATGAACAATGCCCAAATCTATTACAGTACCAATATTGACCAACAAACATTATCTTATTAATATCTTTTGTATTTAGTTGTTGAGCCATCTTCTTGATTTTGTGTGCTATCTGTGAGGAATAATCTTCCAACTTCTTATGCATATCCCCCCTAGACTGAGTGGTAGGTATATCGTAACTTTTCTTCATCCATACCTGTTTATATTTTTTCTTCCACCCATCAGTTATTGTAGAAACATACATAGAAACATTAGTACAAGATGGTATGGATGGTAAATTATCCTTCATAGATTCTTGTGATAGATCAATGACTGAATTCATGATCTTCTTATCACATGTTAGTGGTCTTTCAACCATAGAATCATCTAGTGAGCATTGAGTACCAATAGAAGTAGTCTCATTCTTCTGTGAAGTCTCAATATGTGTTTTCTCAAAGTTGGTCAACTGAACTTCCAATTTTAGGCATTTCATATTGAGTATGACTATATGTTCTTAAATCATAATTATCTTCCCTTTATAATCCTTATTTAATCTTTAAACTTCATTATCATGAATCTTAACATTGTTTTATAATAGAGAGACATGTTATATGATATACTTGGAAATTTCTTCCAAATATAATAACCTGACTTTAGTTCCCTTCTTAAGCTCATATTCAAGTGCATGGATATTCTCTTCCAAATTCTTGTTGAGTCCCTCCATTTCGTCAAATTCGTTGATACATTTTGAGGATCTCATTTCAAATTACCTCTTTGTTTTTTCAATGGCTCCAACTTTTCTAGAGATCTTTAAACATTCCCAAATTTTTTCTTATAATCCCTTCTACAATACATAATTTTCTTCTTCCAATTGGGTGATATCTTCTTTCACACATTAAAATAATCCACAAATAGGTTATGCACTTTCTTTTAGAACATTATATAGAATCATTCTTAATCTATTAATTGATAATTCTTGAGAGGTTGTAGATTTGGCATCACCACTTATGCTAGAATTTTCATCATGATATTAATTTTCAAAAGTAATAACACATGCCTTCTGATCCCTTGAGGTATAAAGGTTATTAATCATTTAGATGGAAAATTGGGCCTCCTTATCATTGATTTCCATTCCTAATGTGTCTTATTTGTCAGCAATATTTGGAGATCCAGATGCTTCATCTTCATAGGATAAGAGGGACTTCTTCTTAAACAATCTCTTATCTTTTTTTTTATTTATCATGGTATTGGTAGGTATGGGCTTATGCTTAGAAATAACATAATATTCAAAAAACAACACTTCATTGATAATTCAAGAAAGAATCTAAACTCTTCAAAGTAGAATAGCTTCACTATAAAGAATCCAATAGATGTGAACCTCCATTTGATACCAATTGAGAGGACCAGTTAGGGATATACCAAACACTGAGTGGGGGTGTGAATCGGTGTTTGGGACTTTTTAAACCAAATCCAACTTTTTATCTATGTGCCTATTGAACTTTTAGGATTTGATCATCTTATTAAATTTTCCCTATCGCATTAAATAACAGAAAGACGTAAAAATATGCACATGATATTTTTACAAGGTTCACTACTCCCTAAGAGAGACTATATCCTTTCCATGTATGGTGATGACCAATACATGGATTCTAAAATATAATGTGATAAATATTCTAGTGGTTTAACTAGGAAAAAAATCCTATAGCTTGTGTGATTCCCTGCACTTTGGAGGGGGGAAAACAATATTATTCCTTGAACTGGTGATAACCTAGTCCAACATGAATCTCCTTGCTGGTAATTTATACTTCCTCTGAAGAAAGTCATATTCCTTCTTGAAATGGTAGGTTATTCTCTTAACCTTCCTTAGTTTTCTTCACTTTATTACTTTCAATGTAGTCTGATTGAATATCTCTTCTTCTCTTATTCTTCTCAACTATTCTTCTTTACAAAAATCACAGAATGCACTATCACTTCTTCTTATTCTTGGATAGAACCATAAACACCTATGCGATTGTTCATGCAATGAGAATCAGCATACTGAGAATCATTATAATCAATTCCCCTTTCTTATTTTCATGTATTCATGTGATCAGAAATGTTGAATTTAGTTGAACTTCTTCCTTTCTTCCACTTCTTCCTGATGTAGTTATTATTTTCTGGAATGAGATGCACCTTTTTACGTATGAATGGAATCCTGCATAACCTCTTCTCTAATTCTTTCTTTATTACTTTACATGAGCACACACATATAGAAATGGATATATTCAAATAATAATTTCAATCTTTTTTGTACTTTTTATTGTCTTCTTCTATCTTTCATGAAAAACTCATTCATCCCCAAAATGGACCCCTATAAACAGTATAGATATATCTTGAAAAAAGGTGGGTGTTATCCCATTTTCTCAATAAAACCAAAGGGTTCATAGTTTTTATTCATGTAAGGGATGCACTGGTATGTTGTCTTTTCAAAGAAAAATTGTAGTGAAAGACTCAAGTACTGGCTCATGGTTAGACATCCTTCGTAAAACATAGTGAGGTTTTGGAAAACTGGTCGTGTCTTTTTGGTAACCAGTTCTTTCTATGCACTAAACATATTCATAAATTGGTTTCATAGTGCATAGAACTTTTCAAAGACTTACGGAACACCACTATTGACAAATCCTTGAAGGATTAAAGATCTTATTGCTCCTTCTCAATGAATAGTGAACTAGGGAGTGCTCTATTTTGGAATGAGACCACTTAATTATGCGAAAGGAATCAGCATTCCTTATATCCAGAATTCTCCTTTTATAGGAGAAGATCATAGCCTTCACCATGTTTAAATACCATGAGATATTCCATATATAAGACCCATTAAACACCCTAGGATCTCATCTTAAAAGATTTTCAAATCCATGTAAAATATATGACGATAGTTTCAGCATGTTTCATTTTCAAACAAGTGAAAAAATCACTTAATTCGTGAATTTAAGATCACATGTATCTTTTTTTAAATCCATTATTAAATCCATGTGTCCCTTAGAAACATTGTTTGCCTTTGGCCAAAATGAGTTCTTCATACTCCTCACATGCATGTAAGATGTTAATTGCATGCATGGTATTAGTTCTATCAACTAGTCTTAATGATATTAAAATAATCTATCCTAGTGATCATGTCATGGTCCTTCGTCATCTTTGGTGGATAGCAGCGGTAGCATCGAGAATTGGTGGAGGAAGACGACAATGTGTAATCTTCAAATTCTATAAGAGGATTGGACCACTCCAGTTCAAAATCATACACCGCATATGAGCTGGACGGTGGTGATTAGATCACAGACATTGATGATATGGATGGTTGAGATCACGTCTGTGTTTTTTATGTGATGAATAGCAGCTTCGATTATCTTTCCCACATAGAATCCTTTATGAAGGTGGAGCGTGGAATATCAATCAAGAGCTATCAATGGTGCTTCATAATTATCTCTCCCCATCCCTAGTACCACCCCATACCGGTTCCCTATAGGTGTGCTCTGTGCCCACTTCCATCCACTTGTGGGATGGCCTGGCCGACTTCCCCATGGAAATGGTTGACTCCTGTCCCGCATGATCCTCAGGTTTAGGCTGGCTGTCTAGCTCGCGGGTTGGCCTATTTTTTTTAAGTAAGGCCACAAAAAAAAATTTCACATAAATTTTAACATTAAATTTAATGCATGGCCACCTAGAAAATCAAATTCCATGCATGGCCTCCCTTTTTCTTCTCTTTATTCTCTCATATTCTCCACTTCATCAAAAACACATAATTCTTTTACTTCTTGAACGATCACACTCATGACCTTCAATCATACATAATGAATGATACTTCAATGTGTAAACATTGTCTCAAATTTGACACATGTTCTTTGAACATAAGATTAGTTCATCAATCATCTGATTTGAATAACATGGATAATTTCCCAAGCATGGAATCAAATGCAATGAATCCATAGAAGTTCTCTAAGAATCATCACTTCAAATAATCACTATTCACTTTGGAGTTCCTTCTTCATTTTGACCATTATTAACATCTATTGACCACCAATACAACTTATACACAAAGTGGTCCCAACAATATGTGAAAAATTAACATTTTTATCATAATAAACATCGGAAAAATATGAGAATAATTCACTAAATCCTATATTATACAAAATAACCATGCCACAATAAGAAGTAAAATTCTCAAAATTATAATAAGAATCTACATTAAAATTATATCCAAGAGTGGTGTGCCCATGAAAAATAGTTAGTGGAATAGTATTAAATTTAAAACTAGACCAAATTCTCATAAACTCTCTAAAAATAGAATAATAAAAATATGAGTGATTTATAAAAGGTGGTTTAAAATTGGAAGAAAAAATAGAAAACTAATCCTCTGAGATGTCCTTTATAGAGTCTACAATATTAAATCTTATAGATTCATCCCTGAACTCCAGTTAAGACATGCCATAATAGAATTGTTTTTATTATTTTGGTAATTTTTTAAGGATCTTCTTAGTGTAATTGGGTCATGATAAATTGCATTATCATTACACTTCTTAAGCATATCGAAATATTTAGGTAATATCGTGGCTCATATCGAAACATGTTCATCCTCAAGGAAACTGCTAAATATATTATAGCTATATTTTTCTATTACACCACCACTATTATCATCTTGAACTCACCCACCTATAAGGAAGATAAAATAAAGTTATTCATTGCATATATGAACTTTCAAAAATCACATAAAGCATAAAAAATGTGTAACTCTCAGAAAGTTTATGGGATGAAGAATTTAACATAATCCTTGATCTTAATATTAGTTACTTGAGTTATTGTAATAAATATTGATACAATTATTTGAGTATCAATCCAATAATTTTTCTATATCCCTCTTTGGTTGATATACAGTTCATTGTTGAAGATTTTGACACGATTCATTACATTGACATTAATAACATCATAAAAACACATTGAATTTGAAAAAATATTTTTAAAACATCACTATCATGTGATTATCATCAATAAAATTCATTAATTATTTTAATTATATCAAATTATAACGCATTTATTTTTTAAACTATCATTTATTTTATTTTTACATTAATTGAATTATAATTCTGTCTTTATTCTGTAAAAATATATGAAATTTATTTCGTCACTAAAAAAAATCATAATGATGATTAATATTTTTTATTTAAAATAATATTTATTGCCATATATAACCTTTAGTTAAATCAATGAAAAAAATATAGTCATTAAGAACAAGAGAGTGACATGTTTAAATTTTCTTGAAATGAAATACTACAAATGTCATAATCTCATACAAATAGACAAAAAGTTTCTTATAACGGAAATTGGATTATTATGGATTCATTTAATTCTTCCAAAAAAAAGGCAAGTTATGGGATCACTTAAGGGTCATCGTTTTATTTTTATTCTAAATTACCAAATTTACCCTTACCATGCTAATAAAATTACTATTATTACTATTCATGTTAACAAAATATAAAAAATGATTATTTTAAAAAATTAGAAATAGAATTTCAAAATATTTAATCCATTTTTTAGGATTCATATCCTAGAATTGGAATAATTTAATTTTAAACTAATCCCAAAAAAATATATTAAAAAAGTATTTTCAAGAAAAAATATTTTTTTACCCAAAAAAGTAATTGTACTAAAGTAAATTATAATGATAATAAAATATTAATTTATTAGATTATCTATAAAAAATAAATAGGTTATATTGAGATCAAATTCAAATCATAATGATAATTTTTAATATGACAGAAATGACAGATCTATAAAAATCATAATTCTTCACTCTTCATTAAAAAAATTAAGCTTTTCAGAAAACACTCAAAAAATTATATTATGATAATTTTTAAAGGATTAATTAAAAATTTAAATTTATTTTCCCACAAAAATTTTATAAAATATCTAGAAATTAATTTTAATATTTATTCATAAAATTCGACAAAAATTATTTTTCTAAAATTGTATTATAAAATAATAAAATGGCTTATAATAAATCGAGTGAATATTTAAAAAGAATAATTTATTACATTAGAAGTTATTTAGGACATTACATGTTTAATAATTCTTTAATTATCTCCATTCCCACCAATTTAATTTATATGTTATAAATACCATAATAATAATATTACATTGATTGTTTTAGACATAGTCTTTCATGTAACACAGGCTATCAAAACAATTATATTGAGTCTAAAAATGTATTTCATAAAATATTATGTTGTTATATTCTCTCCCTCACCATTAATAAATTTCATTCATAAAATTTGTACTTGTTCTTGGTAATCAAATTTTTTACATTTAAAAATTCCATTGTGGAAACCCACATCATAATAATGGTTAATAAAAAAATTCTCTTAAAATATTGAAAGGGTAGTAATAAGGTAATCTGGAATAACACATAAATGGATTTTCCAATATTATAAGATAGGTGGGAATTGAAAAAATGTATATGGAAGAAAAAAATAACTCCCAAGT
The DNA here is from genome assembly GCA_963277665.1 of Viscum album. Lineage (NCBI taxonomy): Eukaryota > Viridiplantae > Streptophyta > Magnoliopsida > Santalales > Viscaceae > Viscum > Viscum album. The sequence goes on from OY728158.1 coordinate 310,538,462, forward strand.
GATGATAGAGATATCGTGGTTAGGAAAAAGATAACCATTTCAAAACTATAAATCTGTGATGGGTAAAAATATCATCGATCTCTCGGTAAGAAAAGTAAATGGGTTATGTTTTTTTTCAATGACTATTTCCTAAAGATGAGAGATTACATTAATTTCTAGATAAAAAACCAACAAAATAAACTTACTTGGTTTATTTCAATTTCATAAGAATAATCTCGTCCATTGGTTGTGGTTCGATCTATTTCCACCTGATCACTTACTATAAGAAATGAATATTTGAGATGGATTTCTCATTCTTGAAGCACTTTTAGCGAACCATAAGTCTCATAAGTCATTAATTTTGACTCTAAATATTTACTACAACAAAAATATTTAGTATAGGATATGTTAAATAACAAATTAACCTCATTCAATAATATCCAAATTTTCAAATTTATCCATTACACAAGTAGTTAACATTAAGACTCCTCCAATATATTACTAACAATATTCAAAACCGAAAAATAATTTGATCTTGTGTCCTTATATTATCAATATAAAAATAATTTTAATTACTCATAATTTTTTATATAAAAATTTATATCGTTGATCATATATACTATATGGTTTACTACTCATTTCCCAAAAGGTCACAATCATACATGCTTCTAAATTGCAATTTACCAATTATTATATAAATATGATCTTATCTTATCCAAATATATTTCCATTAGAGGTTTTGGTTCATCCTTTACCTGATATATGATCATAGGTTGATTAAAAATATAATACATGATATCTTTATACAATAAATATATATATAGAATCTATGTAGAAGAGACTTAATCAATGCTAAGGATCACATCAAATATCATTAAAGGATAAGATTTTCATAGGTCTTATTCATAAAAATGTCAACATGAAATATTTTATTCTATAGTGGAGAAAAAGTCTACCCTAACTACTATGATTCACGTTAACTATTTTCATTGATTAATATTACCCTTTATCCATTGACATAAAATGTATTTGTGGCTTGATATCTTCAATATCCCATGGATTAAGGAATTGATTTACATAGTTCTCAAACACTTTGAATTTAGATCACTAAATATTGAGTGGTTCCTTTTTTGATCTATATCTCCATTAATTTAATTTACAAGCCTATTTACATGTCTACTACATTATCTTACTCAATGTTAAGGCTTCTCACACTAACATAATTATCATATTCCTTTTAGTAATTCACCTGAGTTATCCTTCCCACATTTTTTCCAAGTAGGAGGTCAAAATATTTTCTTCCATAAATTTAAAAAATCATTGTAGTTTCACAAACATTAATAATCCATTCCTTATCATGATAACCTTGAAAGTTTTCACCTTCTATTTACACTTTTAGGGCACATAGATCAATTTCTTCATTGCTTCTAATTTCCATTATGGCTCATTCCTTTTGAAGACTTGGTTTCAAACGACTAAAGAATCTATCATCTTTTCTTTTAGGGATGATGGTTAAACCTAAAGCATACCTTGATAGTCATATAATATTTTCCTCATCTGTACCAATGGATTAATCATCCTTTTGGTTATGAACATGAAATTACATCTCCATTATTTTAAATATAATATAATTATAGTACTTACAAAAAATATTCCCTTAAACTCAACCCATGCCATGAAGATAATTTCTTCTTCTTGCATTGTATTCATAATAAGATTCCACCACTGATCTTATTCACATTAAAAATGATAAATATCATATAAAATCATTTCATGTTCATAAAAATAAATTATAGATAATATATTTTCCATCACATTTATCCATTTCTCAAAAACTAGTGGATCAAAAGTCCAACAGAAGGATGGTAGTAATTATCATATAAAATATTAAATAATATATTTCTTTATAAATAGTGCATTTTTATGTTTAATAGGATCATTGTTTCCACAAGTATATTGAGATATTTGAGTGATAATAGTCATAAGATATTTCATCCCATCTCTTAATTTATTTAATTTCTAAAAAGGAAGGACATTTCATTGGCTGTTACATTCTTTATTCACATGATTCCTTCAAGTTACTTAATTTGACTAAAACCAAAAAATATGGTGTGGTAAAATATATCCATAATGAAAACCACATAATTATGAAACATCATTTAGTGGATGTTTTAAGCAACATTATTATCCAGATACAACACTATTGGCTAAACCTTAGTCATCCATGATCAAATTTTTTTGATGCTATCCATTTTATAGACTAACACCTAGTGTTCTTACTAAAATTTTCTAATCATAGATTCTAATGGTTAAATAAAGCCTTCTCTAACACCAAATATAGAATCCTAGACATTTCCTACATAGATATTACATATATATATATTGATATTCACGAAATAACATTTCTATCTAAACCATAATCATATAGGTATAGTGTCTTTTGAAAGTTGGACATATAAACAACTTGTTCATAAATTATATCTATCATCTCCCATTAAGTTCGTCATAACTATAACACTTATTATATACATCATTTATAACAAATTTCTTCATTAAATTTGGAAATAAAAAATAAAAAATGGACTGCTCATATTCTTCGTATGTTTAAACAAGGGATATATCAATTATATAATAAGTATAACATGAGCATAAAGGTATTAGAACACAATCCTAAAATTTTAAATATACACCCTGCATATCATAAATTAAAATCTTTATTAGTTGAGTTAGTATTGGTATTTCATTATACATGAATCATAAAATAATCAAATCATATAATTCAATAGATTAAAAATTTAGAAAAATAAATTGAATTGTGGAATAAACATATATCTTTGTGAACATGTATAAAATGAAACAGTTTCACTCATTAATTTCAAAACATGAAATCTTTCCCTTACATAAATTCATGGATATAAAAAATAGTTCCACTCATGATCTTATGGACATAAAATCTATATTAATTCATAAACTTACTGAAATAAAATATTGGTTCACTCATACTATTATGGTCATTTAAACTAGATCCACACATTAAATTGTGAAGATGAAATCTTTTTATTCTAAAACATTTTTACCACATGAGTTATCAATGTTTAGCCAATGAATTAGAGGGAGATATAGGTATCAAACATCAAATAATTAAAATCATAAATATTTTTGGCATAATATAAAACATTAATCAAATCATAACACATGAAAATAAATAGGTTTCATAAAAATTTCATCATAGCATAACTCATGGAAAAGAATTAGAATTCAAAACACCATGTAATCATAAACATAAACCATCCATATAAAGAAAATGGATGGAATCCATGGATCACATCCCTAGTGAATTTTATTTAATATATAATATTGTCATATTATATGAGAAATTACATTGAATGATCACATGTAATAATTCTTGAGGAAAATAACATTTCCATTTTCAAAACACTTCTCTTTTTTAAAAAAAAGTTTTGTACTTCTAAATTGAAACCTTTATTTAAAATAAACATGTAAAAATATAAATTAAGATTAAAATAATTGAGGAATAAATTAGCATTGGAAAATCATCTAATTAATTATAAGTTAAAAAATAATTCTTTCTCTATTTTTTTACAGAAAAGTCACATAGTACCTAATTTGGAAAAAGAATAGAAGATTTTATTCATACCATTTTTTAAAACATCAAACATAGGTAAAAATAAATTTATAAATTTTATTGTAATTATTGAAAAAAATTGAATTTTTTTAGAAAACATGGATATCTAATAAAAATATTCCTTAGTGGAGAATTAAAAATAAAGAATCCCAAATAATGATGACATTGTAAAATAAACCCTTACCACATTGGTAACTTTTTATTCATAAACCCCATTAATGAAATAAATTTATATGGATGTTTATTTAAAATACTTTTAATGATATGAATCATAAAATACATTCATGTTTTTTATATTTACCACACAAAATAAACATATAGTGTATAATGAATATTTCCCACAAAAATAAAACCAAGACAAAAATACCAGACCTTAAGTCCGACTTCCTTCATACAAATTGAACGTCCTATATAATAATTATTTATTTATTATTAATCTATAAATAAAATTCTCTTCTATGTCATACCATATTTTCATTACATGTATCATTTTTTATAAATGTGTTATCAATTATTTAAAAAAGTCATTCTTCCAAGTGATATCTACTTCATTTTTCACATACATCTCATTTGGGATGTTTTTTTCTTGTACTTTATTCCTAGTTACATAATCATCACAATTTTAATAATGATATAAATATCATATATATTCAATATATATATATAGTAATCCATATTATTTTGATAAAGAAAATTATTTACATTTTTTATGGGGATCGCAGGTCACACTTACGCATGATCACTATTTTAATCATTCAACAGATCAACAAAAGAAATGTAAATAAAAATTATAAATACTATAATAGTTATTAAACATAATATTTATTCATTTAATCTTTATTTATTACTATCCAATTAAAATATAAATGAAAAACGAATTACATCTCTTTGTGGAGGTGGTAGTCCACGTATACACATGAGTGAAGTTATCATTTCCCAATGGTTTGGAATGTAAGAAGGTAGAAATGATAGTATCTTTTAGGAATTATACTAATTGTATAAGAATCATATATATACATTAAACCCGTCATAATAACTATATATAAAATATAGTGATAAAATTTTTAATTTTATCGTTATGTGGATACAATAAGTTATACATATGTATGAGTGATACATTCAATTCATGTTTGATGGATAAAATGGTGTATAGTGGTGATTTTCTAATCATAATAACATTTCAAAATATTAGGGATACTAAAAATAATACTTTATTATAAATATAATATATTTAGGGGACTAAAATAGAATTTGAAAATGATAGAAATCAATTTTGGTGATTACCACTTCATGGAAATGACTCCCTTAGATCTCCTCAAAAGGGATCAGGGGTTGTACTTTTGTAAATACTACCACCTCTAAAATGTGAATATTGATGTTTAGAAAAAAATACATAGTTGGGGTTCAGTTACGAAATATCATTGAGGTGTAAAGATGTGAGGTAGGATGTTACCTTATATAATTGATGTTTGGGGAAATTTTATAATTTCTCACGAGAATAAAATATAACAAGATTATTCTAGAGTTTTATACTTCCAAAAGTCATATAAATTCATAGGGTATGACATTTCTGACAATATATTATACTATTTTTCTTGGTTGATATTTTTATGATTTTATAATAGTGAAAAAATATATATTTTCATAAAAAATAATTATTTTCAACTTTAGCACTATGGATTACATTAAATTTAATTAAAATAAGAAAACACATGGAAATCAAACCATTTATTTTAGCACATTCAAAACTCTTCATGTAGATATAGAAAATTCATGTACCACTTTAATTATCACAAATTATAAAACTTTTAGTATCTTTGATATCATTTATTTTATTTTCCCATTAATTTAATAACTATTGGGTATGATTTTTCTAATCATTTAATGTTACAATTTATATATTAAATAGTAAAAAAAATATCATGATGAATAAAAATATATTATATTTGAAAATATAATTAGTAGTTTAATTTATCATTTGGTCAGCCACATAATAAATGTAATATAATTATTAAAAAATGAGTGTCACATGTTTTACTATTCTTTAAATTTATACTATAATGGTCGTTATCTCATCCAAATAGATAGAAAAGGTCATACACTACATAAAAAGGGTTTATGTGATGGGATATTTTTTATAGGATGATCACCCACCACAAATAGTACTTACAGTTAGGCTATTTGTGATGATAATTTTATCTTATTGTAAATAATACTAATAAATAATCATAATTGATGGGAAACCATTCATGTCGCAGATACCTTTGGCCTGTCTATCTTCCAAACCATGAGAAAAGTTATTTGTAATGGGTATTTACTACTACTAATAATATATGTTGTCATTTTTTTTATTTTTATGTTAATTTTTTTACAATCAAAAATAATTCATTAGCATTAGAGTACATGTAATGGGACCCATCGTAAAAACAATTATAATTCACATGTTTATTTATGTTGGGAACAATTTGTGATGGGCCTCGTCCTAAAAGATACTCTTTTTTATGGAATACACATTGCAAATAGTCCTGAATATACTAATATAACCAATATATTTCAATTCAACACCCCATACAGATAAAGCGTTAAATGATAAAATGATATGACTCTTTTCAATAAGGTGAACCATTCTTTTTCGGCACTTACCTGATTACAAATACATAGTTAAGAATTCATGGCCAGGAGTAGTGATCTTGAGGGGTGGCCTTGTTGTAATTTTCTTAGGGTTTGTGTTAGTGAGGAAAAACACATCGGAAAGAAGATTTCTTGGGCTACGGGGATATTGATAATTTTGATGACCAGTTCGGGCAGGTAGGTGGGCCCCAAGGATGGGACCACATGTCTATGGGGAAACTGACAGTACCTATTTGGACAAGACATGGTGGCCATGTTAATGTGCAGTGTATGTGATATCATTGGGGTCTTGTAGTTACATTAGTATCAGATTAGTAACTCATCCATAAGTGTGGTGGCAGTACCTTGCTTGAGATGTAGGGTCTAAAATGAAGAAATTGTGCTTTAAGGGGGGGGGGGTGAATGCAACATCTTATAATGATAAAGTATTAAATGACTAAGTGATATGACTCGTGTAAACAATGTGTACCTTTATTTTCGGGAGCCTACCTCATTTGAACTCCATTGTTCAGCATGCTTGGATTGGATTGGTGATTGTGATGGGTGACCTTATGGAAAGATTCACAAGGTGTGTGAGAGTGATGAAAAAGAACATTGTAAAGAACATGTTTTGGATAGTGAGAATAGTCATTATTTAGATGACCCATTTGCGAAAGTTTTTGGTCCCTTGGGAGGGTCCACAAGACTAAGGGGAAACTCATAGTACCCATTGGGACAAGACCCAATAGAAATGTTCAGGGAGGGTGTATGTGTTGTCAGAAGGGCCTAGTTGTTACAAACCCTTACCTTGAGAGTGTAATTTTAAATTCATGGGAGGAGCTCCTTGAGAGGTTGAGGCACCTTGGGAGGACACTATAGTGGGGAAGGAATAGTATGTACATGCACCTTGGTTTTTTAGTGATGATAAATGGTAGATTGGATGTGTTTATATAAGAAATTAGTGGGTAAATCATTATCATTTCTCAAACATAGGTTTTTGACTCTGTATAACAAAAAAACCAAAACCAAAAACCTTCAAATGGTTTTTTCTCATGGTTAATTCCAAAGTAGGGTCGATTTCAATTATTTATTAAGCCAATGTCTGACCTTATTAAAATAATACACTTTCTAATGTGTACGTTTATAAGACCCCAGACTTAAAAATTACATGATCTTGAATTAAGTTAATAATTCACATTGAGGATGTTTCAGGTTATGATCTTTAGAGAATTATATCATAACATATAAAAAACAACTTCAATATTACATGTAGAAACTTCTACTCAGTATCCATTTTTTCATAAAATAAAAACTCTTAAAAGAAAAGAAACATGTTTAGTTCCATGTTATAAACAACATGAATTTTATTTGATCCCATCCATGACGATATTCCACCTTAAGTCCTCTGAAAAAAATTTCAAAAACATGGGATGATCATAAAAAAGTTGAGTAAGGGATACTCAAAGAAGGAAAACTGTTAGTTTTCAAAACAACATTTAAACCGTGAATATTTTATCATAAAGTAATACTTGTCACCTTAAATAAGTAGAAAAAACACTTAGATGAATATAATATCATTGACTACCCTTATCTATTAAACAAAATATTACCATAAAACCTATAGAAAGCAGTATATAGAATATAAAAGATAATCTTTGGACATAGTCATACATAAATGGAATAACCATACAGTCAACTTCGACAAAACATTATTACAAATGGAATAACCATATGGGTGAATTCCATACCCAATGCATTATAGGTTATAATGTAACCACACTTCCTTGGTTTATCATGGAACCACCAGTTATTTGGTTTATCATGTAACCACCCATCAAATTTCCAAGTACAATTATATAATCATTACACATAAAAGATTGCAAATATCAACATTTCCATCATAAAATTTCATTTTAAATCTCAAGAAATAATTTAAATATATTGACATAGTAAATCCACATTAAAAACAATTTTCAATATCAAAATATGTAAAAAGGGTATATGGTATTTATTTTCCATTTAAAAACATCATGACCTATTAAGGAAGCCAAATATCAAATAACGCTCGCAGTGGAAGAAAGGATTTTGTCGCCGCATATTCTTAAAACATTCCATTTGTCATTTAGTAAAAAAAATATACAGAAAAAATGTTTCCTTTGAAAGATAATAGTATTCAATGATGTTTATTATACCCTAGGTAAAATAAAGAGGTTTATATTATCGAAACATGCCTCAATGAATGTAGATTGAGACAAAGTGTCTTACCTCGAGTATGACTTGTCTCGTATGTTCCTTGTTCTTTCTGAATAATAAACATAAATTAATTTCTACTTGATTCAAAATCTTTTTCTTGTTTATCATTCCTTTTATATCACTTATTACCTTGTTATAACATTTATTTAATTATTTGAGTTCATATCGGACATTTTCTCGATGTTTGGAACTTGAGTAACAAAATGAACTAGTTATAATTACAAATCGTCCATGTGTTAAAAAGTATATTATCTCAAAAATTATATTCTTTATTTATATGTCATTTATATATAGTATACATGTATTTAGAATAGTCCATAACATTTGGATATAATAACTGAAACCCACCGTTCATGGAGACGGTAAGCTGTACGTACGCACAAAAGCTACTTTAATTTTGTTTCGTACTTAAATGAAATAAAAAATAAATTATACTTCGGTATATTATAATTATGTTATAATATAAATGTTATATATGTTACATATTTTCATTAATTATATTCATTATATGTTCTATGTAGAGCAACTACGAGTCATATAACAACGATGGGGCTGTAGTCTGCACTTCCTCAAATGAAATTATAGTATTTATACAACATGAAAAAAATAAAGGTATATTCTAAATGAGAATTACATAAGAATATAGATAAAATAAATATAATATATGTCATATATAATTATAGTTCCATCGTACTTTCCACTATGAGAGGTGGTTGGAAAATATTGAACAATCATCATTTCCTGAGGTAGTAGTTCGTCATCCACAGAAACAGTATGTTCTATACCAATTAGATGGAGGTGTGTGTAAGTGTAGTTCAAATAATTCTCCTAAAAAACATAGTAAACTTATGATACTGGTGTTGTAATATAAAAAAATAATAATAAGAGCATATGGAGTGGAGAAGGAAAAATAATGGAAAGGAACTTGAGAGAATATGTTACCTCAAATTTGGTAACTCTTTTTTATTTAAGATAAAAGGCCATATTGAATTGGATTCTTCCTAGAGGAAGGCTTATATGATGAATATAGAGATGTTGGGATCTTATTTGGGTAGAGTATGGACGAGATAAGGGGGCTTGAGAGGTGTGTGTAATTTGTTAGAGGTGGTGTCCTTTTGTAAGAGGTATGAGGGGCACTTAAAGAATATCTTGAATTATTATTTTATTATAAATTATATTTATAGTATAAAATAGTCAAAGTTCAGATATTTCTAATATAAGATGAATATAAGTGGAAATAAAGTCATATAATAATAATTAGACAGGTTGTGGATATTTTTGTAATCCTTATCTTTTTTATTTAACCCTTTTTTAATCTTACTGTTTTATCAAGCATTTAACATTTTGAGAAGAAAAATAGTTACCAAAACATGAAAAATATCCAATTAAAGAGACAATATTAAAATTTTCAACTTATTATGACTATTTTTCTAAATCATATATTTTTTTGGAAATTTATAATATTTAATAAAATATATTATATTTTAAAATATGAATTATGTCAATTTTGAAACTATTCATATCATGACTTTTTAAAAATCCATAATAACATTATTGATTCGAAAAAAATTTATTAATACAAATATAACATGTATATATCATCTATAAAATTTATGTATTCCATCAAAAAAACCAAATTACGTTTATTTTAACATTTATAATATCATTTATTTGATTCTTTTATTAATGAAGCAATCATTGTATCATCATTGAGTCATAATTAAATTTACTTATTTATAATCAAAAAATTATAAATAAAATACCATGATTTAGAGAATCTTTTAATATTTCTAATTACTATTTTTAGTCTAAAAGATAACTTATATGACCGCATATAAATATTGTTTTACCAAAATCTACATGTTTATGTTATATTTTACTTAACTCTAAATTAAAGTTAATAAATGTCGTTGTCACACAAAAGTAGCTCCATGGGGTCCTAAAATCAACCCAACAATGCTCATAGTTGGATATATATCATCCAATAGTATTAGTTCATGTGTTAGGGTAATTTAGTGTTATTATAATATTATTTTTACCCCTATTTACCATTTTTTCCCTTCAACCATGGTAAACAAAATATTTACAGAAATTACTATTCATAATGTCAAAAAATAAAAGTTTCCTATTTAATCAAATTAGAAATCAAATTTTGAAAATATGGAATCCATTTTTCCAAATTCAAAACACATAAGTTTCATAAATTATCGTAAAATTAATTCTTGTTGTCCAAACCGAAAAGCATGTTTTTATGAAATAATAACTATCAAAAGATTGAAATGTGTTTCTCTCTAATTAAAAAGTAAAATTAATTCCAATGGCTGAAATTGGATTAAATGGTAAAAAATAATCTAATTACAGTATAAAACCAATTATAAAGGTAATCTAAGCATATAAATAAACTAGATGAAAAGACGTTTTTGACTAAAAATGTAGTATTATTCACTATTCATCAAAAATGAACATTATCAGAAAAATATGAAAAGCTTACCCAAAGTAAATTTTGATGTTCTGATTATAAATAAGAAGTTTATTCTATCAAATATAAAACATAAAAGTTACAAAAAGTAGATTTAAAAGGTTTCCCCATCAAAGGACGATAAAACTACCTTTAAAAAAATATTAGAGTATTTATGATTAAAAATATATTCATTCTCATTTTTTGCATCTAAATTTTATTGGATAAATGTAAAAACATTTAACAAACATTTTAATCATAGTATGGTTAGTTCTATTAATTCTTTCGAATACAAAGGCTAGGTATTAACTACTATTTAAAATAATTATATTATATTATTATTATTTTTCTCAATATGACTCACCCTTGTATGCAACATAAGATTTTGGAGATACCCATTATTGTGTGTCAGGTACACTATCAAATAGAGCATCCCCTTTAAAGTAAAATTAATATTTAATTAAAAAATATTAATAAATATGAAATTTTCATATTCTTTATTTACATTGGATGTTACATCCTTCCCCCCTTAGGGAAACTGTGTCCTTGCAATTTTATTCACTTATCAAATAAGTGGGGGTATTTATCCCTTGTGGAATTTTTAGATTCCCATGTTGCCTCTTCAACCATATTGTGTTTTCATAAAACCTTTACCTGATTGATTACCTTATTCTACAACACTTTCTCTCTTCATTCAAAAATATGGATTGGTTTTTCCTCATAAGAAAGATTCTATTCCAACTGAACTACCTCTAGACACAAAACATGAGATGGATCCTGTATATACATCCTCATCATTGAAACATGAAAAACATTCTGTACTTGGGATAAAAATGGAGGTAATTCCATTTCGTAGGCAAATGATCCAACTTTTTCCAAGATTTTATAGGGTCCAATGAACCTCAGACTCAGTTATCCATTCTTACCAAAAAACATCACACTTTTCCATGGAGAAACTTTTAGAATGACATGATCACCTACCTCAAAATAAAGATCCTTCATCTGGTTATCTGCATAACTTTTCTGCTTACTAGAAGTCGTTCTCATGTGTTTCTGTATCAAATGAACTTTCTCTTACATCTCTTCTACCAAATTCGGTCCTATCAGTTTCTTTTCTCCTAATTTATCCAAAAAAAACTAGAGTTTGACATAGCTTCCCATATAATTCTTCAAATGGAGCCATCTATATACTGGAATGAAAACTGTTTTTATAAGAAAACTCAAGCAAAGAAAGATGTTTATCCTAACTTCCCAGGTATTCCATTGAAGAATCATGTAGCATATCTTCCAAAGCCTGAATTGTTCATTCTGACTACCCATATGACTAAGGATGTAAAGTTGTAGTAAAATTTAATTCAATACCCAAAGACATCTGAAGGTCTTTCCAAAATGTATAAGTGAACCTTGGGCCATGATAAGATACAATAGAGAGAGGAACTCCAGGTAACATGACTGTCTCTTTATCATACAATCGAGAAAGTTGATCTAAAAACAAATTATCTCAAATAGGAAGGAAATGAGAAAATTTAGTTAATCGGTCAATAATAACCCATATTGCATTATTACCTTAAGATTTCATTGGTAATCTTACAAATAAGTCCATGGATATATGTTCCCATGTCCACTCTAGCACTAGTAAAGACTGAAGCATCCCTTTCGGTAACCACTGCTCTGCTTTAACCTATTTACAGGTCAAACACTTCATAGTAAAGTCAGGAATATATCTTTTCATTCCATCCCACTATTAATACTCCCAAAGATCTTTGTACATCTTTTTACTATCAGGATTAACTAAAAACGAACAACAATGAGCTTAACATAACAACTCTTTCTTCAAATGTGATTCACAAGGCACACATAATCTCTTCCCAAATCTCAAAATACAATCATTATCAATGTTAAATTCAGGAAACATACCCTTCTGAACACACTCTTCCTTTTTTTGTAACTCACTGTCTTCCTTTTATGCTTTCTTAATTCTGTCTGATAGAGATGATTTCACTAACAGATGAAACAAAACATTGGAATTTCATGCACTAACAACATCTATTCCAAAGTTCATCAAATAATTAATCAAAGGATCTTATTCCAAAAGTAACATGGTTAATGTAGCATTACTTTTTATACTCAAAGCATCGGACACTTTATTATTTTTTCTAGGTGGTAATAAATAGTGAAATAACAATCCTTGATTAATTAAATCCATCTCCTATGTCTAATGTTCAATTATTTCTAAGTGAATATATACTTAAAACTTTTGTTGTCAGTATATAATTCATATTTTACTCTATATAGAGGATGCCTCCAAATTTTTAAAGAAAAAAACAACAGCAGCAAATTCCAAATCCAGACTAGGGTAATTTAACTCATATGGTTTCAACTAAAGTGAAGATTAAGCAATTACCTGATCATTTTGCATTATGACACAACCAATACCTTTCAATGAAGCATACCTAAAAATAAAAAACTCACCATTTATGGAAGGTAATTCCAATTCTAGAGAATTATACAATCTTTTTTTCAAATTCCTGAAAACAATCATCACATTCTTTTGTCCAGAAAAACTTAACAACTTTTTGAGTTAACTTAGTAAGTGGGCTAGATAACCCTGAAACATTCTCATCAAACCTTCTGTAATATCCTTCCAAACCACAAAAAAAAATCTTGGTTATATTTGTAGGTCTTGTCCATTCATCAATAATGTTTGTTTTAACAACATCAACAGTTATGCCATTTTTTGAAACAATGTTACCATGGAATGAAATTTGTGGTAACCACAACACAGAATTTCTGAATTTTACATACAATTTCATTTAGTTTATGGCTTGCAAGACAACCCTTAAATGACATTAATGTTCCTATTTAATTTTGGAATATATCAAAATGTCATTAATAAACACAACCATAAAATTATCCAAGAACTCAAGGAAAATTAAATTCATAAGATCCATGAATACAAGAGGTGCATTGGTTAACCCAAAAGTCATAACTACCAATATATAATGGCCAAATCTATTATGAAACGCGTTCTTATGAACGTCTACTTCTTTTACTTTCAATTTATGGTACCCCAACCTCAAGTCAATCTTTGAAAAATACTAAGCTCCCTGAAGCTGATCAATCAAATCATCGATATAAGGAAAAGGATACTTGTTCATAATAGTAATATTATTCCAGGATATATAATCAATGAAAAGTATCATTGAACCATATTTCTTTTTAACAAACATGATTGGAGCACCCCCGCGGTGATATTCTAGGTGGAATCAAACCTTTATATAACAACTCCTACAATTGTTTCTTTAACTACAAAAGTTAAATTTGAGCCATTCGATAAGGGGTTTTGAAATTTTATTATAATTAAGAACTAATTCAACAGTAAATTCAACTTCCAGATCATGTATATTACCAAGAAACTCATTATGAAAAAAATAAAGATACTCATTTAATACTGAAACATCATTAATTTGAATAGTTCCTCTATTTTATGTAATACATGCAAGGTAACATTCATTTCCATATTTCACAAGTTTCTCAGCTTCCTGATATGTTTTCAGAGATAAGGATTCATTCTTGTACAAAAACTGAAATTCTATCTGAAAAAGAAAACTATTTAGCTCTACATTCATTCTTATCATGGTAAAAGGAAATCCAATTCATTCCCAAAATAACATCAAACTCTACTAGTGACAAAACAACAAGGTTTGAAGGTAAATTCTATCCACAAATAAGGATATGAAATTTTTTATAATTTATTTTGGCCTTAAACCACCCCCCCCAGGTGTTTTTACCACAAGTTCAGGATTCCTATCTTGAGATGGAATTACAAATTTACTATAAAATTTCACAGAAATTAATGAATATGTCGATCCTGAATCAAAAAACACATCGGCATAATCTGAAGAAAAAACAAAGTACCTGATACCACTTTACATGATGGCTCCACATCAACAATAGTAGTAGAAAAAGATTTTCCCCACCCTTCTTCTTTTGATATTTCTGGTTTCCACCCTGGGTAATCAACTTTGGACACACATTGGAATAATGTCCAAACTCATTGAAACTAAAACATCTTATTGCTGGCTTTTCATTGCCTACACGATCATCTTCCTTATATTTATGAGATATATAGCGAGTCTTACCACACCAGAAGCACTTTCCAGATTTTGAGATACATTCTCTAGGTAGCTTTTAACTACAATTCTCACAAGATAATAATTTATTTTTCTTACCTCCAGGATTCTTTGATGAATTATTTCTCTTTTCCTTCCAACTGGACCACTTCTTTTTCTTTCTCTCTTAGAACACGTGATCATTAAAAAACTCCATTTCTACCTTCTCGACACATGTGACAAGTTTCCCATAGAATTTTAATTCATGAGAGGCTAATGCTCTTCGATATCGTATCTTCAGTACTGAGTAAAATTGATTTATATTACTATCAAGATCTTGTATGAAATTTGGGGCATACCTTACCAGTCGATTGAACTTTTCTTCGTAATCAGCCACTGATTCATCCTCCTACCTCAATTCCAAGAATTGTTTTTCCATCCTAAGTCAAACCTCCTTAAGAAAATATTTCTCATGAATCATACCTTTGAATTCTTCCCAACAAAGATCATCAATCTCCTCTATGTCCATAACATTTTTAACCATCGAACACCAATGATAAGCTTATATTTCAAAATGATAAATAGCAAGACTAACCTTTTGATTGTTTGTACACCACCCATGATATAAAAAATTTTTTCCACTGTTTTGATCAAACCTTCATCTTGAATAGGTTTAGATGATCCTCGGAATAATTGGGGATGTTTCCTCATGAAATGCTCCACTATTGACATATTCATATATGGTTGATCTGGATGATCTCATGCCAGGATACCCCCACCATTTATAGCCTGACTCAACTATTCTATCACAATAACAAACTATTATTTCTGATTCCAACAATCTCAGGTTGCTGATTTGGAAGTTTGTCTTCCCCATGATGATGTTCCATTATACTTTCCCAATTTCATATTTAGAAAACCATTATGAACACATAAATTTATTAGGCTAAGAAACATGGTATCCTTCAAATTCAATACCATTTCAATCTCACCATAAAGTAAAAATAATTTATGGATATTCTATTAAAAAATCTAACTCATAATGTTATCCAAATTGACCTCTGATACCAACTATAAGACCCTAGCCTTAAACATTACATAGTCCTGAATTATGTTAATAATTCAAGTTGAGGATATTTTTAGGTTTATATCTTTAGAGAATTAGGTCATAACTTATACAAAACATCTTGAATATTACATGTAGACACTTGTACTCAGTATCCATTTTTTCATAAAATAAAAACTCTTAAACAAAAGAAACATGTTTAGTTCCATGTTTTAAGCAGCATGATTTTTCTTTGATAACATCCTTGATCCATATTACACCTTAAGTCCAATTAAAATCATTTCAAAAACATGGGATGAGAATGAAAATCTCAGTAAGGGATACACAAAGTAGAAAAACTATTAGTTTTCAGAACAACATGTAAACCATGAATACTTGATCAGAAAGTAATACTTTTCACCTTAAAGAAGTACCAAAAACACTTCACTGAATATAATATCATTTCTTACCCTTCTTTTTTAACCAAAATATTAATATAAATCCCATAGAAAGAAATATATATCATTTAAAATGTAAACTTGGGACATAGTCATACTTAAATGGAATAACCATACGTTCGACTTCAACAAATCATTCTTACCAATAGAATATCCATAATACCAACCTTCATACCCAATGAATTTGAGGTTATAACGTAACCACCTATACTTGGTTTATCACTGAACCACTCGTTATTTGGTTTATCATATAACCACCCGTCAAATTTCAAAGTACAATTACATAATCATCACACGTAAAAGATTTCAAATATCAACATTTCAATTTTAAAATTATATTTGCAATAACAAGAAATAATTTTGAGATATTGAAAAATTAAATCCACTTTCAAAAACATTTTCAATACAAAAATATGTAAAAAAAGGGTATATGGTGTTTGTTTTCTCGTTAAAACATCAGGGCTTGTGAAGGAATCCAAATATCAAATAATACTCGCGGTGATAGAAAGGTCATTGTCACCGCATACATTAAAAACATTCCTTTCATAATTTAGTAATATTATATGTAGAAAAAATATTCCATTTGAACGAAAATAAAAGTCAATGGGGTTTATTATACATAGTGTAAAATAAAGAGTTGTATATTATCAAAACACCCCGCAATGAAAAGAAATTGAGACAAAGTCCCTTACCTCTAGTCTGACTTGTCTCGTGTGTTTTTTTCTAACTGAGTAATAAAATTAAGTTTATTTATATGTTCATCAGAACCTTTTTCATGTTAATTATTCCTTTTATATCACTTATTATCTTGCTATAACAATTAATTAATTATTTGAGTTCATATCAGACATTTTTTGGATGTTCGAAACATGAGTCAAAAATGAACTTGTTATAATTAAAATTTTCTATGTGGTAAAAAGTATATTTTCTCTATAATGATATTAATTATTTAGATATCATATATATCATACATTCTAGTATATATTTATTTAGAATAGTCCATAACATTTGGATATAAAAAGGAAATTCACCGTTCATGGAGATGGTAAGCAGTACGAATGCATAAACGCTACTTTCATTTCTTTTTCATATTTAAGGGAATGAAAAGTAAATGATACAGAGGTATATTATAATTAAAGTATAATATATACATTATATATTTTACATAAGTTTATTAATTTCATCCTTTATACATTCCATATATATAAAGAACGAGTCATGTCACTTTGAGGGGGCGGTAGTCCGCACTTCCTCAAATGAAATTATCATATTTATACAACATGAAAAGAAAAAAGGTATGTTATAAATGAAAATTACAGAAGCATGGAGATAAAATAAATATCATATATACCTTATATAATTATAATTCTATCATAATGTCCACCATGAGAGGCGTTATGAGGATATTAAACAATCATCATTTCGTTAGGCAGTAGTTCGTCATCCACAGAAACAGTATGTTCTATACCCATTAGATGGAGGTGTGTGGAAGTGTAGTTTGAATACATATCATAACAACAACATAGTATATTTAGGATTCTGGTGTACTTATATAAACAAATAATATGAATATCATAGGGAGTGGAGAAGAAAAAATAATAGAATGGAACTTGAGAGAAGATGTTACCTCAAATCGGGTAACTCCTATTGATTTAAGCTAAAATCCAATATTGAATTTACTTCTACCTAGGGTAAGGCATCTAGAAGGAATATAGTGATTTTGGGAGCTTATTTTGGCAGACTAAGTATGATTCATGGGGGCTTGATAGGTGTGTGAAATGGGTTAGATGTGGTTCCCTTTTATATGAGGGATGAGGGGCACTTATGGAATATCTTAAATTATTATTTTATTATAAATTATATTTCGAGTATAAATGAGTCCAAGTTCCGATAGTTTGAAGATAAGATGAATATATGTCAAAATAAAATCATCTAATAATAATTATATAGAGTTTGGATAATATTTATCCCTTATCATTTTATTTAACCCTTTTTACTCTTACCGTTTAATCAACCATTTAACACTTTTAGAATCAAAATAGTTACCAAAACATGAAAAATATGCAATTAAATATTCAATAATAAAATATTATACTTATGATAAATATTTTTCAAAATAATATATTTTAGAAATTTTAGAATATTTAATAAAATATTTTATATTTTATATTTCAAAATATAGATTATGTCAATTTTGACACTACTCATATCATCACTTTTTAAAAATCCATAACAACTTGATTGCTTCAAAAAACCATTATTAATACAAATATAACATGTAAATATCATACATAAAATTCAAGGATGAAATCAAAATAACGAAATAACATTTATTTTAACATTTATAATATTATTTATTTGAATCCTTTATTAATGAAGCAATCCATACATCATGATTGGGTCATAATTAAATTTATTTATTTAATCTATAAAAATTATAAATAAAATTACATGATTCCGAAAATATTTTCATATATCTAATGACTATTTATAGTAAAAAATATAACTTATATATCCACATATAAAAATTGTCCTACCAAAAGCTGCATGTTTATTTTATATTTTCCTTAACATTAAATTGAAAGTAATTAAATGTCATTTTCACACACAAGTGGATCCATGGGGTCATAAAATCGACCAAATAATTCCCATAGTATGATATATATCATTAAATGGGATTATTACATGTGTTAGGGTAATTTAATATTATTATAATATTATTCTTTATCCTTATTTACCAGATTTACCCTTTAACCATGGTAAATAAAATATTTACTGAAGTTACTTTTCATAATGTCTAAAAATTAAAGTTACATATTTAAACAATTTAGAGCTCCTTATTTAAAATATGGAATCCTTTTTTTAAAATTCAAAACAAAAAAGTTTTAGAAATTAATTTAAAATTATTTATTGTTTTCAAAACTGAAATACATGTTTTTAAGAAATAATAAATTTCAAAATATTGAAAAGTATTTATGTATAATTAAAAAGTGAAATTACATACAATGACCAGAATTGGATTAAATGGTAAAAACATAATTTAATTACACTTTAAAACCAACTAAAAAGATAATCTAACAATATAATTAAATCAAATGAAAAGACAATTTTGACTTAAATTGCAGTATTTTTCACTATTCATTAAAAAATGAACATTATCATAAAAATACGAAAAATTTACCCAAAGAAAATTTTGATGACACACTTCTAAATAAGAAGTTTATTTTGTAAAATGGAACATATAAAAGTGAGAAAACTAGATGTAAAAGGGGTTCTCCATCAAAAGGTTGTAAAACTTCCTTTAAAAAATATTGGAGTACTTATACCTAAAATTTGATTCATTCTCATTTTAAGCATCTCAATTTTATTGGATAAATGTAAAATTATTTAACAAACATGTTTAGTCATAATATGGTTAGTTCTTTTCATTTCCTCTAATACAACGGCTAGTCGTTAACTACCATTTAAAATAATAATATAGTATTATTATTATAATTTTTCTTAGTATGACTGAGCCTTGTGTACAACATAAGATTTCATAGAAACCCATTGTTGTGTGTCGGGTACGCTATCGAACATAGCATCCACATTAAATTAAAATTAATATTGAATTCAAAAATATTAATAAATATGAAAATTTCATATTCTTTATTTACCTGGGATGTTACAAAGTGAGTTATGTACTTAAGGAATTGGTTATAAAACATTTAAATATATTATAGGAATTGGAGGATTGCATGCTCATGTGATGTTGGGAATGAGCGACAAAATAAAATTTATAAACTACTTACTACCTAGAATGGTAGCAATATAGGGTTGAACCACAGAGAGGCCAAATATTGTGCTTGGGGATCTAAAATGAAATAAACTAAAAAAACACACACACCAAAAAACAAAATCATTTGGTTGTGGTGAAGTGGAGTGAGTGAAAATTAGTGTGTAAGGAAGTGATGGTGAACTGGTGAGTGCAATTGGGTAGACAAGACAAGAAAACAAGAGAGAATGTGGTTAAAACAACCAATAGATGAGTAGAGGGAGAGTCCACTGAACGATTTGATATTTCCTAGACTCGTTCATGCACTGAAGTTTAAGAAATATAGATCTGACTTAAAGTAACTTTCCAGTTTTTTTGTCTGGTCAGTTTGTGATGAAATAACCCTTACAGTCCTTTGACTATAATAGTCTTTCCCTCCAATGGTGATAAAAAGTCATATGACACTGGGCTCAATTTTTCAGTTGAGTTTATTATGTCTCTCTCATTTTAGTATAAATCACTTGTCAGTGAGTTCCTCAAATTGAAATAGTTTTCATTAAGGTTCAAACAAGATCAGTTTTCACTCAACCTTGTTGTTTTGAAAATAAATCTGTTCTGCAATCAGTGATAGAGACGTTCCAAAAAAATGATGCAGCGCATGAATAAGAGTAAACAAAATTTAACTAGCCATCTTACCTCACCCCCAAAAGAATTTAGCTGGATATAATAGTTGGCTTCAGTGAAAAAATAGAATTAAAATCAATTAAGTTCATGTTGAAATATGTTGAAGAAAAACAGAGAACAAGGAAAATAATGTTGTTTGTATCCCTACTTGATCTCCCAAAATCTCTTGTTCCAGCTACTAGATTGTGGATGTGACACTGGAATTCACTCGATGTGCCACCCTGGGAATTGAGGTATGAAATGTTGATCTACTTCTCTGATTCCTGAAATCTTCTCTTGATGGAAATATTGAAATCTCTAGGGATCTCCCAATCCTCTCTCGATGGAAAAATGTTCAATAAAGAATGAAGTCTCTGTCGAGAAGTGTCGTCCAGTCCCGATGAATGCTTGATCTCTAGATTCTGGATCACCTGTTGCTGGATCAAATAAATTCCTCCACCGCATCCTTCCCTGTAATGGATTATTTATCTCCTTTCCATGATGAATGCTAATCACCAAGTAATCGAAGTCTCTGGAATCTCATCTGAAGTGTTCCCTGACTTCTATTTAGTGCTTTCACAGTTTCATGTCCCTCGCACTAGTCACTAGAGCAGTTGCTCCTAACTGAATGATGAGTACGCACACGGTGAGCCACAGTCCTTCCTCTGAAAAAAATGCATGTGAGTCATATTCAAAAATAATAAAACAAATATGTAAATAAATATAAATATCACTTATTAAAAATACTTATTAATATATATACATATACTAAAAAATACTTATAAGAATATATATTTTATAATACGTAATACTATTATTAATATAATAATTATTGTATTTAATTAATAACATATATTATCAGATACGAAATTAATATTGTGTATGATATATAAAATAGAATATATTATATTATAAGATGTAATAAAATAGAATAAAATTTAAAAAAAAAGAAGAATAAAATAAAGATGGGATGGGGTTTGTTCGTGTGGTGTAGGGGAGAAAGTGTGATGGCATTTGGCTTCTGCCGATGTGGGGAGAGGAGAATAGGGTGAGACAAATTCAGGGCATGGGGAAGGATTTCACGTGGAGGGTGGAGGTAAGGTCAGTGGTGGGTAGTGTGTGCGGTGAAGCAGGGCAGGGGTGCGGGTGGTTCCGTGAGGGTTCAAGGTGCTCGGTTGGTGAAAGACGGTGGATTAGGATTAAATGCAGGGAGAAGGGTTGGCAGACTTAGAGTGGAAGTGCTGCAACGATGCAGCTTCCTAATGAGATATGGGTGTGGGACGGTGCGATGTGCCACCGTTTTTGAAACGGTGAGATATTTTAAACAAAGTTGGCACTGTGATGCTGGTGTGAGTGTGGAACCGTGAGGGTGTAGGGGAAGAGGTGTGTACAACTGTGCCATGTCAAGTCTTGCTGATGGTGGTAGAGTGTAGATGGTGGGAAAGTCAAGAAGAATGGTTCCACCAACGGGGGATGAATCATTGACACGGTTTGAGTGACGGAACGGTGGTTGGGGGTGCCAGACTGTGGCACAGGTTAAAGCACTATGAGGAGAACAATGGAAAGGAAATAGTGAGACCATGATTAAAGAAATGTGAATGATGCTCACTGTGAGACCGCAAGTTTGAAATGGTGTGTGAAGGAACTGGTGGCACCGTAAGTGTGGAACAGTAATTGTGAAATGGTTCCACTGTGAGAAGTAAATAGTGGTAGAGGATAGTGCGACTATAACACCTACAAACAAAACGAAAAATTAAATTAATTAAAACTTTAATACTACTAAAAATTAATCAATTAAATTAAATATAATATAATTAAAAACTAATTAAATAAAATAGGCTTAAATAATAAAATTATGTATTCTTTATTTAAGAGAATGAATTTCTTTTTCTCAAAAATTATAGATAAATAAATTAAATACAAATCAAAATAATTGCAGTTACTTGTTTAATTTATTTAACCATTTAATTAAACAACTAATTAACTAAAGAAATCATTAAATTAAAGAATAAAATTATTATGTGAATAATATTAAAATGTTAAAACTAATCAAATTCGTAAAATAATAAAAATCTAAATTGAGTTATTTATTTAAAAATTACCAATAGTGAATTAATTAATTAAAATAATTAATCAATCAACTAACTGGAATGAAAAATTGTAAAAAAGAATAAATAAATAAAATTCAAATTCACAAGAATAATTTAATTTAAGAATTATTAAAAAAAACAATAATGAATACTAAAAACACATGATTTAAACTAAAATTGATTATTTTACACAGCAAATTACAAAATCAGAAAAATTGTCAATTATTTAATAAAAACAACATTTTGGTATAAAAAGTCAATAAAAATATAAAAAGGATGAGGCAAAGAGTATTAAAAATGAGCCACATCAGACACCCCCACACTTAATATATATTTTTTTCGAACAAGTATATTCCTTTGACATTAAAACAAAAAGATTATTTGTGAGTTTTTATTCAAAACTGAATGATTAAACATTAATATCCAGAGGACCAAGACCACAGTAGGTCAAGATTTCCAAGGGTGTTCAAAAATGATGTCATGCCTAGCTTCAAAAACCCCTTGGGTGTTAGAAGCCCGAAAAATTCATACACTGTCAAGTATGTCATGCCACCTATGTGTACTCATTAACTGTCCTTCTTCACCTTCCAATTCATGTTTTAATTCATGTAGTGATGAAAGGATAGATGAAGTGGAACTCAAAAATTAACCAATGGCACCATCAATTATCACCTTCTCCCAAGTTCCAAAAATTAAAGTCCATAAATTTTGTCACATTACTGATTCAACACAAATGAATTTTAACTAAGTCAATTTCTCCCTTCTTCATCTAGGTTCAAAATTCCCCTCACATTAATGGGTTCATTTTTGACAAGGGCACTTTATTCCCATTTTTCCCAGCCATATTCAATGTTCAAATCACTATGCATTTCACTTATTAAATTTAAAATTGGATTTATTTATTCACAAAAACTCACCCAATGTGCCTTGTCTCAAATACTCACTATGGGATCTCATTTTCCCATTTTACTCTAGTTACAAAGGAATTAATTAATAATCAATCGAGTTGACTTCTAAAAGTGATTGAATATTATGATTTTTTAAAAGGTGATTCTCCTAGGTTCGAGTTAGAATATCTAGTAACTCTATGTCATGATCATTATCCCACGAAACCTATCCTATCACACAGTTTTTCTTAGTTCCTAAACAGAAAGATTCATAGAGACAGTGAAAAATTTCACTCAGCAATCATTCAAACTTAACTGTTATTGACTATGTGTCACCCTCAACATCCTGCAAGAAGTATTCCTCTAACATTTCATAATTTAAATACCATTGAAACTATAATGACCATCATGTGATGAATGAATTTGAAATTTCATTGAAGGAATTTTGAACCATTTTTTTACAAAAATATGACCATTTTTAAAAGAAAACGAAACATAATCTCATATTCAAGAAGGGGGAATTTGAAATGACACATGTATGACCCCTCTCCCCCACACCTAAAACCCAACATTTTCCACAATGTTGACTCTCAAGGTTGGGGATAGTTTATGTTCAAAATTGATGGACATTTCATCTGAAAAATGATGTGGAGGGGTAGTAATGAGGTTCAAGAAAATTCTTGGACAAACAAAAAATACAGAAAAGAAAACTTCAAACAAAGACAAATAGAAGAACCCAACCCCACCAACCATCACCAGCAACAAGTTCAGTGTAATTCCAAAAATTTTCATGAATTGAATTTTGTAAAGAGAAGACAATTTTTTTATCAATTTACTTCAAATAGAATCATGATGAGCAATGATGTGCAGTAATAGCATAATGAAATTGAAAATAGTGGGTGTAAGAATGTTTCACAAATCAACTCAAAATAATTTTTCAACTCTCTAGCTACTAGAAGCTAAACACCAATGCAAGAAAATATATTTAATTTTCAAAGGTCAGGGGGAATTCCCCCAAAATTAATTCACAATGAAATTAAGTAGTTAAGTAAAAGTGGAAAAGGGCATAACAAAACTTCCCTGAATTATTGGAGCTTTTACACTGACTTATATGGAAAGATCCCCTTATGCGTCATTGGATGGTTACTCCTCTTCATTAATCTGCTAGTTCAAACAGGTAAAATAAGATTTCAGAGTTTTACGTCGAAGATAATTAACCCAAGGGAGTGAGTGGAAAGAAATTTTATCAATATGATGCAGTGGATTGCTCTCATGGGTTTTCTTGGCCAAGTTTCTTGCAGCTACAACTCTCTCTCTAAAACAACAACAGATCATGAGGCACCATCAAGCAGTCAAGAAGTTAAACTGGAGAATATGTAGTAGGGGTTAACTTTTTTGAAGAAAATAATTAAATGAAAAAAACAAAGAAATCATGGGTTAGTTCCCACAAAACACTAAGTTTATAGTCCTTTGTTATACTTTAAACTGTTCATTTTTCCAACAAAGATATGGAAGCCATGCCCTTCGACTTCCCTTCAAAGAAGTGATTTATCCTTTGACCATTGACTAAGAAAGGTCGATTATCTTCTCCAACTATCTCAACTGCTCCATTAACCAAAACTCTAACAATGGTAAAGGGTACTGGCCACTTGGTCTTCAACTTTACCAGAAAAAGTTTCAATATAGAATTGAAAAGGAGGACCCTCTCACAAACCTTGAAATTACTATTTTGAATGATAGAGTCATGAAAAACCTTTTTCATCTCTTTGTAAATTTCATCATTCTCATAGGAAACTCTTCGAATCTCTTCCATCTCACTTAGCTCTAACAGTCTCCTCTCACTAGCAGACTTGAAATCAAAATTAAGAGCCTTCACTGCCCAATAAGATCTCTATTATAACTCAACAGGTAGAAGACATGTTTTCCTAAAGAGTATACTATATGGTGAAATCCATATAGGAGTCTTATAAGCAGTTCTATAGGCCCAAAGGGCCTCATCCAACTTCCTTGACCAGTCCATTCTAGAGCTAGACACAGTTTTCTCTAAAATTTGTTTGAGGTCTCTTTTTAGAACTTCTTCTTGCCCATTGGACTATGGGTGTTAAGTGGTGCATGTCCTATGTGAGCACCGATACTTCTCCGTCAAACCATTAAACTTATAATTATTGAAATGAGTCCCATTATCAGTGATTAATTCTTAAGGCACACCAAATCTATAAACGATGATTTTCTTGATGAATTTCACAACACAAGAATCTGAATTATTGGGCAGAGCTGCTACCTCAACCCACTTGGCCACATAGTCCACTACAACCAAAATGAAATCATTCCCATAAAAGGATGGTAATGGTCCCATGAAGTCCAAGCCCCACACATAAAATATTTCAACCTCCATAATACCTTTGTTGGGTAGTTCCGGCCTTTTTCCAGTATTTCCCAACATTTGACATTCCTCACACCCAATAACCAGACTCCTAACATCATTAAACATTATTGTCTAGTAGAAATCAACCCATAGGACCTTTTGAGTAGTTCTTTCTCATCCATGGTGGCCACCCCAAGTTGATTATTGGCATCTCTAACATATGGGAAAAATCTCATCCTCAACCACACTTCTTCTCAAAATCCCATCAGCACATCTCCTAAAGAGTAGAGGGTAATCTCAAATATAATATTTCAGGTAAGATATAAACCACTTTCTCTGGTTGTGTGAGAGATCCTTGGGCATTAATCCAGCAGCCAGAAAGGTGTCATAGTCTGTGAACCAAGCAGACTGCTACATAGTGGCAGAAAACAATTGTTCATCAGGGAAAGAAGTGTTGATCTCTCTTGGTTCCTTGCATGGAGTATTGGGTAATCGGGACAAGTGATCTGCAACTACATTTTCACCCCCATTGTTCTCCTTAATCACTAAATAAAACTCTTGTAACTTCAAGGTCCACCTTCTGAGTCTCATTTTTTAGTGTTTTTTAGCTAGAAATTACTTTAGGGTTAAATGATATGTGAAAATTATGATCCTTGATCCTATAAAGTAGTACATAAACTTTTCCAAATCAAACATCACAATAGCCAACTCCAATTCAGTGGTAGAATAATTCTTTTGGAAATAATCTAGCATCTTTCTTACTTAGTAAATAACATGTAGTTTCCTATCCTTCTTATACCCTAACACAGCTTTTACTGCAAAGTTACTAGAATCACACATCACCTCAAAGGGAAGCTGCCAGTCGGGAGCAGTGATTATAGGTGAAGTAATCAACTTCTCCTTAAGAAGATTAATGGTCTTTAGTCATTTCTCATCAAAGACAAAGGGTGTGTCCTTAACCATCAGGGGGCACTGGTGTCTAGTAATCTTATAAAATTCCTTAATGAACCTCTTGTATAACCCAACATGATATAAAAAAATTCTGATTACTTTGACATTTTTAGGTAGGGGAAACTTTTATATGGCCTCAACTTTAGCATTATCAACCTCCAACCCCTTCTTAGAAACATTGGGTCCCAAAACAATGCCTTCAGTGGCCCTAAATTGGGACTTTTTCCAGTTTAAGAATAAGTTGGTCTCTTGGAACCATTCTAACACTATTTCATTATTTTTAAGATAGTTCTCCAATTTATTTCCCACAAAATAAAATCATCCATTAACACTAAAATTATTCGTTCAATCAAGTCTGAAAAAATTGCCATCATGCCCCTTTGAAAACTGGCAGGAGAACCACACAAGCTAAAGGGCATTCGCCGGTAGGAAAATGTCCCATGTGGACAGGTGAAGGGGGATTTTTCATGGTCCTCATGTGAAATGTAAATCTAGTTGTAACTAGAATAACCATCAAGAAAGTAAGAAGAATTAATTTTCTTCCAACCTCTCTAACATTTGATCCAAAAACGGCATGGGAAAGTGATCCATTCTTGTGGCAGCATGGGAAAGTGATCCATTCATGTAGTCTATATAGACTCTCTATTTATTCACTGATATTGTCTATATTTTCTCATTCTTTTCATTTGTGACCACTGTCACTCCACTCTTTTTGGTACCACCTATACATGAATTACCCAGGGGCTATCAGAAAGGAAAAAAATTATTCCAACATCAAGAAACCTAATCACTTCTTATCTGACAACTTTTTTCATGTTTGTGTTGAGTCTTTTTTGGTTTTCTACTCTAGGATTACACTCAGGTTCCTTGGGAATTATAGGCATGCAAAAGGCTGGACTTATCCCCTTGATATTAGTAATCGACCAGCCTATGATTGACTTGAACATCTTCAAAACACTAAGCATAATTTTCTCTTTACTCACCTCTAGGTTGAATGAAATGATCACAGGAAGGGTGGAACTGTCTCCTAAAATGGAATATTTGTGATGGGAAGGGAGGGACTTGAGTTCAAGGGAAGGTGGTGAATTTTTTTAGGGAAGACACCTGGGCCTCGGTGGCTCAAGGTCTTCATGTTTCCTCTTGAAGAAGGCAGTAGAGAAGGCTTATTTCTCACCACTAGAGCTTCCAAATAATCTCCTCAAACATAGACTCCTCTCTTAGGGTAAGAATGTGATCCAAAAAAAATTATCTAGGTTCTCTAAGAATTATCCCTCATACTCATCAACAAATTATATCTCTTTACTTAAGCTGATCGCTATGTAGGCGGAAGAATGGATTTTAGGTTCACTATTGATTTTAGTTGTCATCCTTAGAGACTCTTCTTCCTCCTTATCAACACTACTCTCAACAAATAACTTCTCATATTTTGGGGACTTAGGTGGGTGTGTTCTTGGATTTTCTTTAACACATTGAATTCTTCTTTCTATTCGCCCATATTGAAAATCAGTTTCCCCTTAGACACATCTATCACAGCTCCTCGTATGGCTAGGAAGGTCCTAACAAGAATGATAGGAACCCCCTGGTCACAGTCAATATCAAGGATAAGTAATTAAGCAGGAAAAAAGTGTTTGCCTACTCCCACTAATAGATCATCGACCCTACCTACTGGATGACTGATGAACCTATCAGAAAGTTGTAACACAAAAGTGGTGGGTTGGGGAACTCCTAATATTAGGTGCAAAAAAAGTGACAGGGGAATTAGATTGGTACTAGAACCCAAATCAAACAAAAAATTAATCTTACTGCCTTTATCCCCAAAGTATCAAGGGATAAAAAAGATTCATGTGTCTTGAAGTTTAGGAGGTATCTTATAATGCAAGACCGCACTAAACTCCTCTGTTAAGCTATAGGTTGAAAATTCTTCAAGTGTCCTTTTATTTTAACAAATTTTTTGAGTGATTTCAGATATGACAGGCTCTGAATCAAGGCTTCCAATAATGGGATATCAGTGTTCATCTTTTTTACCACTTTCAAAAATTTCAACAATTCAAAATCATGAATTATCTTCTTATTTATTTTTCAGATGGGGATTGCAGGGGAAATATTCCTCACAATTGGGGGAATATCTACATCTTTATCTTCAAAAAAATTATCCCCTTTATTTTCTTTGTTTTTTCAAGCCATTTTCATGGGGTTTTTGAGTTGGAACAGCAGGAACTGCAGGGATTCCAATGGTGCTATCCAGTTTTCCAGACTCAAGTTCTTTCAGATTTGAGTTTCCAACTTCATCCTGTTTTTCATTTTCAGTATTTTGGGGTTCTTTAGTAGGATCACGATGATTTTTGAGACAACATCTGGTGGTCAAAACCATGGAATTCTCCCGAGTATTAGCTTTAGTGGTTCCAGATAGCCTACCCTTTTCTCTTTTACTAGCATCCCTAGCTAAGTGCCCCATTTGAATTTCAATGTTCTTCATTCTCGCATCCATTTTAACATTATCATAAGCATTTTTTTTTCTTTTTTTAATAAAACCTCCAAATCAACTGATGGAACATGTCTCTCACATCATCTTTTGAGTTGGATGACTCTACCTTAGGTTGAGGTTAGGGTTGGAATTGATGCATAGGAGGCTACTGAAATCCAAGAGGGGTAGAGGGTCGGAGGACCCCATGCTCCCTCCATGACATGTTTAGATGGTTCCTATACCCTTGATTTTAGGTTTTGGAAAAAGGATCTTCCCTAGGCTACATCCATGATCTATATCCAGCAAATCTGGCACTCTCATGAGGCTGGATAGGCATATCAATGTTTGGAAAGCTTGTTTGGGAATGGCCAAACCTGACATAGTGGTGGCATAGTTCATTAATGGTATGATGTGGCTTCACATTAATGAAACCAATAGCATGGGATTCATCTTGAGTAGAAGGGTTTGTTGCATTGCTCACAATGGTTCTCCTCCTAGAGAATTTGGCTAGGAGTTTTGAGAAAAGGTATTAATGATTTGTTTGAGCTCCTCAGTAGTCTTATCATGAAAGTATCCTCTAGAATACTGGTCTAACAGGGTTTGGTGGTAAGGGGTGAGACAATTGTATAAGGTTTCCATGCTAAATTGGAGTGTACCTTGATGGTTTGGACATTGCCTAAGAAACCCTCTAAACCTATCCCAGGCTTCATGAAATAGTTCTCCTTCATCCGAAAGGAATCTAGTTACTTTGTGCCTAATTTTAGATGTCAACCTCCCTCG
This sequence comes from Viscum album, assembly GCA_963277665.1. NCBI lineage: Eukaryota > Viridiplantae > Streptophyta > Magnoliopsida > Santalales > Viscaceae > Viscum > Viscum album. The sequence continues at coordinate 310,568,977 of OY728158.1, forward strand.
ATAGATTTTCATTGTGAAAGCATTATAAAATTGATCCCATGTGACAATGATTTCTTCTTCTAACTATTGAAACCAAGACCTAGCATTTCCCTTCAGGCAGATGAGGAACACTCTAAGTTTAAGCTCTTCTTCAGTGAGACCCCTAAGAGGTAGCCGCTGGACACTACAGTAGAAGGCTCTAATGATGTCAGGAGAGTCTTCACTAGGCATTCCCTTGAAGGTAGGGAGCTAACTAAACATGTATTACTTGATTTCATAATTCCTAGTCCTAGGAGAGAGTCTAATGCATGAAGGGTTAATAGACACAAAAGGTAGTAAGAACTCTCTCAAATTGTTCCTCTCATCTATCTCATTCTGAGTTGGGTTCATCATTCTAGGTTGGTTCAAATTCTTAGGAAGTGGATTGTTCATGTTCTCATTTTTTTATCTTCCATTGGGATCTTATCTCTGTTCTTTTTCACTTCTTTGAGGTGATTATCAGTTTCAAGATTACCAGGTACTAAGTATTCATACTTAGACCTGGTTTTCATGTAGCAGGTTCACAATTTTTTTTCAATTTAAATTTTCCTTTTGTATATTTTTTTAGTGTGTATTTTTTTGTGATTTTTTGTTTTGGATTTTTTTATATGTGAATTTTTGTTTTTTTATATCGCACCTGACATCCCCAAAAATAGAACCAGAATTTTCACTCTCGCACATCATTGGGCATGAGTTAAAAACTAAAATTTATAACCTAATTACTACTTTAAATAGTGGCATGACAGGGTTGAACCACAGGGAGGCATATTTTTATGCTTGGTGATCTAAAAAACAAACTAAACAAAAACACACACACAAAAACAAATAAAATCGGTTGGTGGTGGTGAAGTGGAGTGAGTGAAAATCAGTGTTTGAGGAAGTGAAGGTGAAATGGTGAGTGCAAGGGGGTAGACAAGACAAGACAACAGGAGTGATTGTTTTGAAAACAACCAATAGATGAGTAGGGGAGATTCCACTGGCTGATTTGATATTTCTTAGCCTTGTTCATTCACTCAAGTTTAAGAAATATAGATCTAACATAATTTAATTTGCCAGATTTGTCATTTGGTTAGATTTTGGTCAAATAACCCTTATAGTCCTTCAACTGTAAAATTCATTCCATCCAATGGTAATAAAAAGTTAGATTTCACTGGGCTTACCTTTTTAGTTGAGTTTAGTGTGTGTCTCTCATTTGACCATGACTCACTTGTCAGTGAGTTCTTCAAATTCAAACAGTTCTCATTACGGTTCAAAAAAGATCAGTTTTCACTCAACCTTGTTGTTTTGAAAATAAATATGTTCCTTAATCAGTGAGAGATACGTTCCAAGAAAATGATGCAGCACATGAATAAGAGTAAACAAAATCTAACCAGCCAGCTTACCCTAGCCTCAAAGAAATTTAGTTGTACATAATAGTTGTCTTCATTGCCAAGATAGTATTAAAATAAATTAATTTCATGTTGAAATAAGTTTCATAAAAATAGAGAACAAGGAAAATAAATATGTTTGTCTCCTTGATTGATCTCTTGAATTCTCTAGCTCCTGCTACATGATGGTGGATGCGATGCTGGAATTCGCTCGATGTACTGCCCTGGGAATCAAGGTATGAAATGATGATCTGCTGCTATGAATCCTGGAATATGCTCCTAATAGAAATGGTGAAAACTCTTGGGATATCCCAATCCTCTCTAGATGGATGGAAGTTCAAACAAGAATGAAGTCTTCGTCGATAAGTGTCGTCCAGTCCTGCTGAATGCTTGATCTCTCGATGCCCGATCACCCCTTGCTGGATCAAATAAACTCCTCCACCACGTCCTGTCTTGTAATGGATTCTTTATCTTCTGCCCGTGATCAATGATAATCACCCAATAATCCATGTCTCCAGAATCTCATTTGAAGTGTTCCCCGACCTCCACATGGAGCTTTCAAAGTTCCGCATCTCCCTCGCTGGTCACTGGAGCGGTTTCTCCAAACTGAATGAAGAGTGTGTGTGCGATGAGCCACAATACTCCCTCTACAAAAAATTAATGTGTGTGAGATACAAAAATAATTGAACAAATATGTATATATAAATATATATATATCACTTCAAAAAAATACTAGTTAATATATATATATACTAAAAAATACTTATATAAGTATATATTTTGTAATACCTAATACTATTATTAATATAATAATTATTGTATTTAATTAATAACATATATTATTATATAAGAAATTAATATTGTATATGAAATATAACACCTAATATAAATATATATATAATGATATAATAAAATAGAATAAAAATTTAAAAAAAACAAGAAGACAGAAACCAAGAGTGGAGGGGGTTTGTTCGTGCAGCATAGGGAAGAAAGTGGGAAGGGGTTCGGCTTCTAGAGTTGCGGGAGACGAGAACAGGGAGTGGCTGCTTCGGGGCACAAGGAAGGATGTCGTGCGGAGAGTGGAGGCAAGGATGGTGGTGGGTAGTACGAGCGGTGAATCAGGGCACGGGCACGGGTGGTTTTGGGTGGGTCGGGGGCGCTTGGTTGGAGAAAGACGGTGAAATACAATTACATGCATGGATTAGTGCCGGTGGAATCAGAGTGGGGTATTGGCTCACAGTGTTAGAAAATCCATGCTCAGGGAGGTTCAGCGCTTCGACAATGGCTGTAGGTGTAAATGAGGTGGGTGTTTCACAGACAAGGGAGAGTGGACAGATGAAAGGGGAGAATAGAGTACGGCTCACGAGAGGAACAGGCGGCGGAAAAGGGTTTTAGAGTGGTATGACATTCAAGAAGAATGGTTCCACCCATCAGGGGATGAAACAGTGACACAGTTTGAGTGATAGAACAGTGGCTGAGGGTGCCAGGAAGTGCCATAGGTTGAAGGCACCACGAGGAGAATGGTGTAAAGGAAATGGTTAGACTGTGGTTGAGGCACCATGAATGATGATCATGGTGAGACCGTAAGTGTGAAACAGTGCGTGAAGGAACCAGTGGCACCGTGAGTGTGGAACAATATTTGTAAAACGGTGCCACCGTGAGTAGAAAATAGTGGTAGAGGACCGTGTGACCATAACACCTGCAAACAAAACAACAATTCAAATTAATTAAAACATTAATAAAACTAAAAAAACCAATTAAATTAAATAAAATAAAATTAAAAAAAAAGTAAATAAAACCATCTTAAATAATAAAATTAAGTATGCTTTATTTAAGAGAATGAATTTATTTGTCTTAAAAATTATGAATAAATTAATTAAACACAAATGAAGATAATTACAGTTACTTGCTTAAATTATTAAACCAATTATTTAACCAATTAATTAACTAAATAACACATTAAATTGAACAATACAATTATTAATTGAATAATATTAAAATGGAAAAAATATTTAAATTTTTAAAATATTAAAAAACTAAAATGAGTTATTTATTTACAAATTACCATTAATTAATTAATTAATTAAATTATTGAATTAATAAACTAAATGGAATGATTTTTTTTTAAAATAATAAATAAATAAAAGTCAAATTTATAGAACTAATTTAATTTAGAATTATTAAAAAAGACAATAATGAATACTAAAAACATATGATTTAAAATAAAATTGATTATTTTAAACAGAAAAGTACAAAATCACATTAATTATCAATTATTTAATAAAAAACAAAATTTTGGTATAAAAAAGTCAATAAAAATATAAAAATTTTGTGGAAAAGAGTAGTCAAAATGTGTCACATCAAGGATTCGTAGTTGGTTTATAAAATTAATCAAATAAACTTAATATTACATTATTTGAAAAGGGAAAAATATACTTACACGGAACTATATATAGTATTTGTTACATAAATTTTGGTGTATTATGATGTCATAATAAACACCGTATATTTATACCATATTTAACTTCTACCCAAAAATTTTATTGTCTTGAAAAATTAAGAAAAAATAACCATTGGATAATTTTGATGATCAACTATGAAAACCCCTCTACTTATAGAATACTAATTCTTGATGTATTACATAATATAATAAATAATAAAAAATATATGATCAATAAGTATATTGTCTTTTAGAATTAGGTACATTAAATAACAAAATATAACATGTTACACAACAAAATTATTGAAAACATCATTGACATGTCAGTAAGGGAATAAACATAGAGTGATAAGAAATAATACATGTCAAACACTATTAATATCAATGGGGAATAAAAGGATTGACAATATTAAATATGATAAATGAGGCATGATATAGCATGATAATCATTAAAGAAATATGTGGAATGGGGAAACAACTTATACCACTTAACCATAAAAATAATTCCTGGCTAACTTAAAAGATAGAATGATAGAAAATATATCATGATGGATTAGTTTCACACCATAATCCCTTTCAGGACATCTCATGAGACTAATATATTACAAAATACATTGGAGCATTATATAATTTTGGGTGCACCTATCACTTTCATTTCATTCTCATGCTTAAGTGTTCCACATAGATCATACGACCTGCATTCATTCATTATCATAATTTATAACATGGTCAAGGAGTATGGAATACATAAATTTAAGATTCCAATAAATAACTATATTTTCATAAATCTGATCACCCATGAAAATAAATAAGTACGGGAATTAACTACACCATTTTTTGGCATGCGTAGTCATAGTAAAATTTCGTCAGCATAACATGGCTTTATGAATGTTCGTGGGTGTGATAAATGAGATTGAATGAGGCATAAAATCATTTAGACATAAAATGGATAGTAAAGGGGAAATGTAATAACATATCCCATCATTAGGAATTAGTGATAATAGACATAAGTCAATGGAGAAAGATGAATAAAGAAGATAAGGAGAGGATGCCTTGCTAAATTTTGGCTTGACAATTGATGTACATAAGGGTTCATGATAGGGATTAATGAGATTGAAAGAGGTATCTAACCACATGGACAAAAAAATTTCATTAATATATATGTAGAAAATAATACCCCAAATAAGACGCAAGGTAATTTAAGAGCAATGACACAAAAGAGGTTCTTCGATAAAAGAAGAGAGGGAGGTCCCTTACTTTGAGATGGTGATTCTAAATTTGTGGTATGAGTTTCTTGAGAGATTGGTGGAACCCTAAGATAAATCTATATATGGGAGGGTAGAGTAAGTTCATGCACTATGGATTTTTAGAGAAGATATATAGGATCTTAGGTGGGTATATGTAGTAAATGAGTGGGACATTCTTTATCATTTCTCAACCATAGGTTTTGAAATCTATATAATAAAAAACCAAAACCAAAAACCATCTGAGGATTTTTTTTTCCCATAGTTTCTACCAAAACGGGGGTTTTTCAAAATATTTTACTATGCCAAGGAACAAAATTATTATAATATTACCCTTACTGATGGGAAAGTGAGTCATGTCCTTAAAGAAATGATTTTAAAACATTAAAACAAATTATAGGATTTGGAGGATTCATAATGGCATTATAAGAATAATAAAATAACATTAAAATCATATTATATTGAAGGTAAAAAAAGGTTTTTTTCAACACCATTTCTAGTATTTATTAAATCATTTTGGGTCATTATTCTTTCATAATACTCAATATAAATTTATACTATATTTAATATTTACCTGAAAATCCAACTACCTCCGAAAATTATAAAAAAATCACCAATGGATAATTTCCATGTTATGATTCCAAAATTAATAATAATTCTCTCTAAATATCTTTTTAAATTTTAGATTTTTCACTTTTTAAAAAATAATCAATATTTATTTATAAATTTTTGGTTTTTAACAATAATATTTTTTGAACCACTATAAAAATTACATTTGACTTCATCAAAATATATGATTATTAATATTAAATAAAAATTATTTAATAATAATAAATTTTATAAAAATAATTTGTTTATTTGATAAATACATTAATTCATTAATATAAAATCTTTAATTGAATTTTATTTTTACCCAAAAATAATTTTTTTTATGATATCGAAATATATTTTATATCAAACAGATTAATTAATCATTTAAAAAGATAAAATTAGAAGTAATATTTACAATTGTCATTTCAATTAAAAGGGAATATAAATATTTATACTATTACGGTTACTTTGTAGTTTCTATTAAATTATTTTTACCCTTAATTAACTTATTTCACTTTTACTATGGAAAAACACATTTACTACAGTTATTATTCATATTGTTTGAATAGTACAATGATATTATAACTTAATATTAATTAATATTATTAAATATTTGGATTACTGTTCATCAAAATCAATTCATAGAGTTAGAAGAAATTAATTTTAAACTATATGGGATAATGTGGGGATATACATAAGAATGCTGTCGGTTATAAATCCTAGTAAGGGAATAGTCATAAAATAACAGAAAGAAAGTAAAATATGTTAGACAATTTTAATATCATAGTGAAATAAATTGGTCGATAATCATTAACGTGATTAATAAGTCCTGATATAGAATGAGGACCCAAAGGTGATATGGGAAATGTGGAAAAAACTTAAAAAACATCATCATGGATATATTTTGAGGATAACTACCAAGACATTATAATGGAAAAAAGAATCATGATGGATTATGCTCACTCCGTAATCCCTTAAAGGATGTATCATTAGGATAAAACACTACCCAATGCATTGGATCACTATATAATTTCATGTGCACCTATCACTTTAATTTCATTATCATTCTTCTGTGTGCCACATAAATCATAAAACATAGACTCATTTATCATCACATTTTATTACACAATCACTGATTTTAGAATACATAAATTTACATCATGAATCAATGAATTATTATGGAATTAATATTAAAACCCTTGATAGTAAATCGCTATAGTTATTCACTATTCATTTGGTTATCATGGAAAATCGGGGTTAAATTTTTAGAGCATATCAAGGGAATAAAAAAGTACATGGATGGGATTAATGATAGTGTAAGGAGCCTATAATAATTTAGTAAAAATATGGGATGGTGGATATGTTAGAACATGTAAACACATTAGTAAGTGGATGTAAAAGACATAATAATATGGAGATTCTTGAATAAAGAGAAGAAGGATAAGAGCCCTTACGAAATTTCGGCAACGCGACAGATGTATATAAAGGTTACTTGGAAGGATTAATGAGTGTGAAAGGGGTATCTCATCAAATTTAAATTTAACATTATGTAATATGAATGTATATAAACATACACAAAAATTGAAAGATATGAATTTAAGATTCATAACATACATGACTTCCCTAAATAAAAGAAGAGAGGGAGATCCCTTAGCTTTTGAGTGTGATTACAAATGTTTAGCAGGAAATTTTTTAGAGTTTGGGGAACCTTTAAGAAATTTTGAGATGGTGGGGAAGAGTAAGGAAATTCTAAAATGTTTTTTTGTGAAGATAAATTGCAGCATGGGTTGGTTTATATAGGAAATTAGTGGGGGATTCTTTACCATTTCAAAAACATAGGATTTGGACTCTATATAATAACAAAACTGATAAACCTTCCTATAGTTTTTCCCATGGATTCTAAAAAACCGGATTGGTTACCATTATTTTCTAATTCAAAGGGATGATCTTATAAAAATAATACCCCTGCTTATGTAGAATTGAGCCATGCCCTTAAATAAATGATTTTAAAACTTTAAAATAATATAAACATTTGAGGATTCACAATGGCTTTATAAAATAAATAAAATATCATAAAAATCATATAATTTTAAAATGAAAATGTATATTTTGTCATGGATAGCATTTATAATATTTATTACAAAATTTTCGGTCATTAATATGTCATAATAAACACCGAAAATTTATAGAGTATTTTTTTTACCCAAAAATTCTACAGTGTCAAAAAAATTATAAAAAACACCATTGGATTATTTTGGAAATTTTATTCCAAAAATAATATTAATTTTATAAAAATAATATTCTAAATATTTGGATTTAAACTTTTGAAATAATAATCAACATTAATTGGAAAATACTTGGTTTTTTTGGTAATTAAGGTTTTCGAACCCCTATTAAAATTATATTTGACTTCATTTAGATAATATAATATTTTATATTTAATAAAAAAATTTTAATAAAATTATTTAAGTAAAATATTATTTATTTCAAAAATCTATGTCATTACTCTTCCATCGCCTCCATAGAGCCTTACCATAGTGCCCCAAACTCTCAAGAATCTCCTACTAAGCATTTGGAATCAACCTCTTAAGGTAAGGGATCCTCTTCTCCTCCTCTTTAAACATGTATCTTTTGTATCATATGTATTTTATCTTCATTTAAGATTTTAGGATATGTTCTTCCATATCTATATTCCATTCCATTTTCTGTCTAAATTATGAGATACATCTTTCACTGTCATCAAGCACTCCAATGAACATTCATATTCCCCCGTGATGCTGCTGAAATTGGACCATGATTTTCCAAACCAATCAATTGTGTAGTGAATACTGTACACATTTCTTATAAAGGGTGTTCACATTTATGACCATATACATCTTGATTTGGGAGATATATGTATTCAATCCACACTCATTGATCACGGAATAAAATATTAGGTTGAATAAATCCATGTTGTGTGATATATATGGAACAGTGAAGCATGATAGGGAAATGAAAGTGATAGGTGAACCTTGAATTATATATCACTCTAATGCAATCCGTAATGTTTCAGTCTTATGAGATGTCATTTAAGGGATTGGGGAGTGAATCGAATCTATCATATGACTATTTATATGATGATGTCATAGAATATATCCCTGACCTATGTTTTTTATATAGTGTTTTAAGTTGTTTCCACATTTCCCATGTTTCCTCTATGTGGTCACTCTATACTAGGCATTATAATTCATGTTTATGAATCTCACACCTTTTATATCTCATTGATATGTATATTTTCTAACATGTAATGATTTCGTCATGTTATACTCTTTTAACTCCTTTACTGTGCTTTATATCTCACCCATTTCTTATGTATGTTCTCAAGCTATCCAATGAAGTTTTATGTACAAAGGCGTTTTTTGATCTTATAAAGGATTTTTTCAATGAAGATGATGTATTATCTATTTTAAGTTTTTGGGTAATGTACCTAATTTCTTATGACACTAGGCTTTCTGATCATATGATTTGTATTTGGTGAAAACATTTTGATAAATTAAATTATTTTTGAAAAAAAATATATCCTAATAAAATATTATTATTAAATAATGTTTACTATATATAAATAATAATTTTTTTATTTTAAATAACATTTTTATACATATTTGAAAAATTTTATTGTAAAAAAACCCAAGTAGTTCTTAATTAATTTGGATTATTATTTTAAAATTTAAATTTAATTTATTAAGAAAAATATTTAGATAAAATGAATATTGTTTTTGGAATCATTACATAAAAGTTTTCTAATGTTGATTTTTTCCTAATTTTTGAGACAGTCAAATATTTGGGTAAAAATTTAATATCGTATAAATATACAGTGTGTATTATCACATAATAATAACCCAAAATGATGTAATAATTAATGTAAATGGTTTTAGAGACTAATTATATGTTTTTCCATTAAGTTAATCGGATTTTGTGTGTATTTGATTAATTTTATAAGTCCATTATGAATCCTCTAAAACCAATAAAATAATTCAAAGTATTAAAATAATATCTTGAAGGATACGACTCACTTCCACATCAAAAAGTGTAATATTTTATTAATTACTTACCTACTACTAATAAAACAGTTGTAATGAACCTTATTGGGGAAAATGTGGGAAACCACCGTGGTATGGTTTTTTATTTTGGTTTTATTATTATATTGTTTAGAAAACCTATATTTGAGAAATGTTAAAGAATTACCTAAACATTTCCTACATAATCCAACCCAATATCCAATTAATATTCACTAAATAACCTTGTATAATCTTCTTAATCTTTCTAAGCCTATTTATAGTCCTCCCAAGGTTCCACTAAGCTCTCACGAAGCTCCTCCCAAGCATTTGGAATTACACTATCAAAGTAAAGGATTTCTCTCTATTCATTTCCATTAAAGAACCACTTTTATATTATACCTCTTTCTTTAGATATTTTTCATGTTGGGATATATTTTACCATATATAATTACAATAAATTTTATTTATATTTAATTTTATACCACTTTAATTATCATTAATCCTTCTAATGAACATTTATATACACTTGTTACCCTGACGAAATATAGTAAGTGATCTCCCTCTCTTCTTTTATTCATGAACCTCTTTTATGTTATGCCTCTTAAATTCAATTTTATTAGTTTTGGGGTATGTTTTTATACATAAATATTATATCCATTTTTATTTTCATGCAATTTGATACCCCTTTCAATCTCATTAATCACTCTTGTGAACCTTTATGTGCATTTGTTACTGTGCAAATATTTACTAAGGGATCCTCTCCATCTACTCTTTATTAAAGCTTCTTCATTATCATATGTATTTTATCTCTAATTCCTATTTATGGGATATTTTTTTCCATGTCCCTCACACATTCCATTTTATATGTAATTTATGATATATCTCATTCACTCTCTTCAAGACCTCCCATTATCATTCGTACTCCCCCGTTATGTAGATGAACATTTCACAACAATTATTTGGGCCAAACAATTGTGTAGTGAATACCCATACTGATTTCCTATAAATGGTGTTAAAAATTATGAACGTATACTAATTTATTGGGTAATTACATGTATATATTATTTAATACATGATCTTGTAATAAAATATTATGAGATATGAATCTATGTTGAAGAATATATGTGAAACACTTATGGATATGAATTAAAAAAAATTCATGGGTGCACCTAGAATTATATAGTGTTCTCATGCATTGTGTAATGTTTTTGTCTATTGAGACATAATTAAATTGATTAAAGAGTTATCCAAATCCATCATGGGCCTTTTTTCCATCATGATTTATTGGAATTTATCCTTAAAATATGTTTATGATGTGGTGTTCTAAGTTGTTTCCACATTTCCCATGTTACTATTATGATTATAACATTATATCATGCCTCATTTTTCATGTTTATGACTCTCACCACTTTTATACCCCAATGATATTCCTTTTTTCTACATGTATTAATTTCTTCCTATTATTTCATGTTTATTCCATTACCAGAGTTTATAGCTCACCCCTTTCTTATGTATGTCCCAAGGTAATCCCATGCAGTTTTAAGTAAGAGGAAATTATATGATCATGTGAAGAAAGATTTCAATAAAGACGATGTTTTCTCTATTTTAATAAGTTATTTAATGTATCAAATTCCCAAAAAACCAGACTGTTTATTTCCCAAGTTGTATTATGTGTAACATTATGTAATAAATCATGAATTAGTACGTAAAAAATAGATGTGTTTTCATAGTTTCAATTAAAGTAAAAATTTTATTATTTTTGGGATTAGGAATTTAAAACTATAGAAATGTCCTTAGGGATAAAATGAAGTATAAGAATCATACCAAAATTTTAGTGAATTATATATTAAGTGGTTTGTCAAAAAAATTCCATTTCTAGATACAATAAGTGTATGTAGCTCTTTCATAGATATATATAGGGATAAAACCTGAAAACCCATCATTGATCTAGACATGACCAGGAACTAGTTCACAACAATGTGTCTTGTTTCACTCATGGTTCGATATTCCCTGAGGATATACTTTATTAAATTCACAAGTTTATTAAAACCCATTTTTATTGGAACAAAAATATCCATAATCATCTATGTTAGTAAATATATCATGGATTACGTAGATTGAATCCTAAAAATCCATCAATTAAGGAATAAAATTCATTTATAATTTTTCAATTTACAATAATTTCCTATGAATTGATGGTATTATCTCCCATCATAGATTTTTTGTATTATATTCATTGATATTATTCATACCATGTTCTCTATAATACATTATTATTTATTTGGTGTTATTCTTCTCTTACATGTCTATATTTTAACTTCCCACTAATGGTCTCATACTTGGAAACCTCATTATTCGATGACCTTTATACATCCCTTTATCTCCTTTCAAGTGGATTATACATTAATCCATTTTATGATGTGGGTTTTAAATAATGATATTTTCATGAGTGAAAACATATCTTACTGAGTTCAAGATTAAATTGAGATGATGCAATTTTTTAAAGTGGGGAAGAATATGACACCATGAGTTTTTTAAAGAGAAAACTATCTTAAATGGCGTATACAACACTCAACATTAATCCCATGAAAATAATGATTATTTAAATAGTATTTTTCATAAAACAATTAAATTTTTATGTTAATGGTATTAAATAATTTATGAAATAAATATATTTTTAAAAACATTGATAAATTCGATGTAAATAATCAACCCATTTTTGGTAATGTATTTTTGTTCATCGAAATATATCTTCTTCGGATATATTTTTTATTTATTTTTATGAAAAAATATGATAATTATTTTCTAGAAAATTTAGAAAATGTATTTAATAAAAACCCCATTTTTATATTTTCATATCAAGATAAAAATTGTTTAAAAAAATTATTTATCTAAAATATAGAATTTTTATTGAACAGTGAAAAATTATATTTTTAAGTAAAATTTTCATTTATTTTGATAAATTAAGTTATATAAAATTACCAATATTATTCTAATTTTATTTAAAGATATAATAGGTATTATGTAATCATATATAATTAAATTAATTATATATAAATCATACTTTTACTATATTTTAGTATAGATTTATTTTTAGGATTAGCAGAGTATTTTTCTGATAACTATTTTAAAATTCATAATATTTCCCCATTTTAATTAATTATAAAAAAACTAATGAGAAATAATATAAATGAAATTTTTATATTATATATCTATAATAATTATTTGAAATTCATATAATGAAGATTAATAGTCATAGAAATAAAGTAAAACCATCTTTTCCTTAATTATATTTTTCGGAACGTTGCATTCCATCATACTTGAGGGTTTTATATTAAATTAAAATATTCAAACTCTCTGAATTAATTTTTTTAAAATGGATTCCATATTTTTAATCATCATAATTAATATTAGTTAATTAGGATGACTTAATTTTTGAATAATATGAATAGTAACTATAGTAAATATTAACTACCATGGTAAACGAAAGACAGGTCAATTAAGAGTAAAAAAAATTAACAAAGAATAGATAAAAGGTAACCCTATTAGAATGAATTTTATATTTTCAATTAATTGATATTTTTATAATATTTTTTCCATATTATTTTTACTTTATAAATAATTATGTAATCATTTTGATTAGAAAAATATTTTGATACGATAAATCACAAAACGTATTTTTATGTAACATTCAATTTCAATTAAGAAATTATTTTTGATGAAATAATTTATTTTTTAAATAAATAATATTTCAATATAATATTATTTTTAAAGAATATTTTTTATATAAATTATCATATAATTTTGTTGATATCAAATATAATTTTTATAGGGGTTCAAATACTATTGTTGAAAATAAACCCAACATTTATCAACAAATGTAAATTATATTTTAAAAGTTAAAATTTATATATTGATAATATTATCTTGATAATATAAATATATGAAATCAACATATCAAAATTAACCAATGTTTAATTTTTCCTAATTTTATGAGGAAGTCAAATTTTTTGGTAAAAGTTAAATAACATATAAATATATAGTGTGTATTATGTCATCATAATGACCCAAAATGATCTAATAAATTATATAAATGGTATCCATTACCAAATATATGTTTAAACTTTAAAATAATTTAATTTTAAGTTTATTTTTTTAAATTTTATAAATCCTTTATAAATCCACCAAAACCTATATTTTATTTTATGGTTTATATATATTTTCTTCAAGGAGATGACTCACATCCTCATTATAAAGGGGATTATTTTGACATGTTCAGAAATTCCATTATAAAATAATGAAAACCTACCATATTTTTCAAAAACCATTAGAAAAACTATGGGATATTTTTTGGTTTGGGTTATTTTATTTTATATAGTCCAAATCCTATATTGGATAAATAATAAATAATTACCCACTCATTTCCTATATAAACACACACATCCTCTCATTTTTATTCACTAAAAACCAATAGAGAACATCATTACTCTTTACTACATTCTCCATAGTCCTACCAAGGTTCCCACAATCTTTCATGAAGCACCACCCAGGTTTTTGGAATAACCCTCTCAAGGTAATGGATTTCTCTCTTCTAATTTCCAATAAAACTCTTTATTTATAATCTATATTTTGAATCTCAGTTGGATATGTTGAAATAACTTTATAAGGATACCTATAATATAAAATGTATTCTCTAATAATGATATAAAATTTATCCCCTCTCATTATAGAATCTATCTACGTTGTTTCAATGCAAAAATTTAGTTAGGCGTCTTCCACTAGCCCTTTCATTCAAGAATATGTTTTATGTTTTGCCTCTTAATTCCTATTTGCTATTATTTGGGGTATGATCTTCTATGTCCATATTATTATAATATTTATCTAAATTTTATGATATACCAAGTTCACTTGCATTATTACCTCCTATGAACCTTTGTGATCACTCATTACCTAGATGAAATTTTGTAAGGGATATTGTAATTCTCCTCTTTATTCAACTATATTCCTTATAATATGATTTTATCTCCAATTCATAATGATGGGATATTTTATTTCAACATCCCAAAACTATAATTTTTATATCTAAATTATTAGATACCCATTTCACCGTCATTAATCCTTTCCTTGAACATTTATATTCCCCAGTTATTATGCAAAAATTGCAACATGATTTTCAATGCTCAAAAAATTGTATAGTGAATTTTTATACACATTTCCTTTCAAGGGTGTTCACCTTTATGAAATTATACTTCATTATTGGGGAATTAAATGATTTTATTCCAAACTCCATGATCTTTTAATAAAATATGATGATAAATGAATCCATTTTATATAATTTATGTCGAACACTTAAGCATGATAACTAATTGAATGACATGGGTGCACATAAAATTATATAGGGCTCCAATGCATTGGGGGTAAAAATTAAATACATTATAAATATACAGTGTGTATTATGAAACATTAATTCCCTAGATGTGAAATAATAAAAACTATAAATGGTTTCCATGACCAATTCAATGTTTTCCCACTAGAATAAAGTGATTTGTGTTTATTTGATTAATTTTATATAGCCTTTATGAATCCCCCGAAACCTATAATATATTTTAATGTTTTAAAATAATTTCATTAAGGAAATGACTCACTTTAACAACAGAAAGAGTGTCATTTTAATATCATATTCTGTTGGCCTATGAAAATAATGAAAAATACCCCACTATTGTAGAAACCTTGGGCACAAAACATGTAAATGTTTTTCATTTTGGTTATTATATTATATATAGTCCCAAACCTATGTTTGAGAAATGATATACAATTCCCCACTAATTTCCTATATGAACCCATACAATATCTAATTTTTCTTCACTCTAAATCCATTTAGAACATTCTAACTCTTCCCTCCCCTCTGTATATTCCTCCCAAGGTTCCTCCAAACTCTTATCAAGACCCTCCCAAACATTTGGAATCACCCTCTCAGGGTAGGGTATCTTCCCCTTCTCCTCTTTATTCAAGAATCTTCCTTATCTTTTATCTTTTATCAAAAATTCCTAATGATTGGATAATTTATTAAAAATCACCCTTAATGTACATTTAATTTATAAAGTATGAGAGTCCCCTTTCACTCACATTAATATCTTCCATGAAAATTTATATTCCCCTAATATGCAGTTGAAATTTCACCACGATTTTCAATGGAAAACAATTATGTATTCAACACCCATACCCATTTCTTATCAAGAATATTCATCTTAATTAAATTAGAATTTTTTGATTTTTTTACTTACATTTATGTATTCCTCACTCCTTTATAATGTAATATTATATGATTATGAATGAATAGATATTGAATGATCTATGTGGGACACTTATGTACGATAATGAAATGAAGGTGATGGGTGTGCCTGAAATTATATAGTGCTCAAATGCATTGTGTAATGTTTTAGACTCACGAGACATCCTGAAAGGGAATATAGAGTGAACTAAATCCATCATGGGTCTTTATACATCATGATTTATTGGTATTTATCCTTGAACCTTGTTTATGATGTAGTGTTTTACATTATTTCCACATTTCTAATATTTCCTTTACATTATCAGGTTACATCATGCTTTATTGTTCATTTTTATGATTATAATACCTTTTATGCCTCATTGATATATCTATTTTCCAAAATGTATTAATTTATTCAGGTTATTCAATTTTTATTCCATTATTGGGCTTTTTATCTCACCCATTCCTTATGAATTTCCCCAGCATATCTCATGTAGTTTTATGTACAAAGGAATAATATTATTGTGTTAATGATGTTTTCAATAATGATAATGTATTTCCTATTTTAAGTTGTTATTTAATTTACATAATTCCAAAATACACTAGACTTATCAATATTCAAGGTTGTATTATGTATAAGTTTTTGTAACAAATAATTAATTAATGAGTAATAAAGAGAAGGGTTGATTACAGGAGAAGTTATAGCTCAATGATATCACTATCCAAACCTTGTATGTAGAACTACCCCATGAAATACTCTCTTTCACGCACCATACTCATAGGGAATTTTTTAGTGTATTAATGGTATATGTATCAAGAACATAATAATATTTATATTTATATTTTATAGTATAATTAATATATTTCCATCTTATTATTGTTACTTTATAAATGATTTTCATTTAGATACAGTGAAACAATAATTGTAATTTCTTTTGAAATATTAAAATTCAATTAAAGAAATTATTTTGAATAATTAATGGATTTTTTGAAATAAATTATATTTTATTTAAATAAATTTTTAAAATAAATTTATTAAATATAAATGATTATATAATTTTTATGAAGTCAAATGAAATTTTTATAAGTGTTTGGAATATTTTATTCCTGAGAAAACCCTAGATTTCTCAATAAATATAGATTCTTATTAGAAAATTGAAAATTCAAATAAATAGAAAATTATTTAGATAAAATGAATATTATTTTTGGAATCATGACATCAAAATTTTCAAATTTTAAATTTGAAATTATTTTGAGAGAGTCAAATTTTTAGGCAAAATTTAAATATGGTATAAATATATGGTATGTTTTATGACATTATAATACCGAAAATTTGATTTAAAAAATAATATAAATGGTATCCATGACCAAATATACATTTCCCCTTTAAATTGATTTAATATTAAGTTTACCTGATTTATTTTATTTAGCTATTTGCAATCCTCCAACTCCTATAACATATTTTAAGGTTTTAAAATCATTTCATTAAGGTAAATACTCCCTTCCACATTAGAAAGGGAATTATTTTAAAATTTTCATCTTTTGGAATAATAAAATAATGAAAAACAATTTTCTTTTAAAGAAACCATGGAAAAAAATCGTGCAATTTTGTTTTTTTAAGTAGTTTTATTATAGGGAGTTGAAAACCAATGTTTGAGAAATAGTAAATAATTTCCACCTAATATTTTATATAATCCCAAAAAAACATCTAATTTATCTCTAATAAAAAACAATTAAACACTTCCTTAATATTCCACACCCTCTCTTGTTTTCTCCCCAGGTGCCCACACTCTTAAGAAAATCCTCCAAAGCATTTGGAATCACCTTCTAAAGGCCAGGGATCCTCTCCTTCTCTTATTTATTCAACTATCTTCATTATCATATATATATTATCTCCATTTACTAATGTTGGGATAAATTATTCCATAACCCCCTAACATTACATTTTATTTCTTAATGATGAGAGAACCTTTTGACTCACATTTACTCTTCTAGTGAACATTCATACGCCCCCATTATGCTGCCAAAATTTCACCATGATTTTCTAAGAAATAAAATGAAGTGAATACCATAACCATTTCCTGTCATGGGTTTTCACCATTATGCGCATATACATCGTGATTGGGGAATTAAATTTATTTATTCCAAACTCATTGATCTAGGAATAAAATATTATTATTAATGAATCCATGTTTTATTATTTATGTGACACACTTTATCATGAGAATAAAATGACATTGGTGGGTACGCCAAAAATTATATAGCGCTCCAATGCATTGGGTAATGTTTTAATCTCATGATAAATCATGAAACAGATTAGGGAGTGAACCTAATCCACCACATGAATTTTTTAATAATTAAATCTTAGTAGTTATCATGGGCCTAATTTTATGATGCAGTGTTTTATGTTGTTTCCACAATTCCCATGTTGACATTATATTATCATGTTATATCATGCCTTATTAATCATATTTATTATTCTCACCCATTTTATACCCCAATGATATGAATATTGTATAACATGTATTAATTTATTCACTTTCGGTCATGTTAATTCACATAATGGCTTTTATAGATAACTCATTTCTTATGTATGTCTCCAGTTTATCCCATGTTTTTTTATGATCGATGGAATATTATGAGCATGTAAAGGAATTTTTCAATAAAGATGATTTATTACCTATATTAAGGTTTCATGTAATGTATCTAATTCCCAAATAAACAATAATTCTCAATCTTCAAGGTCATATTATGTACAATCTTATCTAACAAATCATGAATTAATCTCTAATAAAGAGAAGGGTTTTTATAATTGTTATCAGAGGAAATTTTTTGTTATTTTTTGGATTAGGATTAAAAAACTATATTGAAATACTTATGGATAAAACATTGTGAAATAAAAAATCCCTTAATTTTTTTGAAGTTTATATTAAGTGTTTTATCATGAAATTACAACCATATCTTAATACAACATGTGGATGTGGATTTGGTATTGATGTAAATAGAGGTAAACCCCAAAAACACCATGTAAAGCTAGACTCAACTGGGAACTTGTGCACAAAAATGGGCCTTGATATACATCTAGTTTGATACACTTGGGCGATATGCTTCATTAAATTCACATTCTCATTATGAAACAATATTAATCGAACAAGAAATTACATTAAGAGTGTATATTCAGAAATATATCGTAGATAACATACATTCAAACCTATAAATTCATATGTTAAGAAATAAATTTCATTTATAATTTATTCCTTTAAAGTAATTGTATTTTTTTTATGTGTTTAATTGTTTAAAAATTTTCATCCCTAATTTTCCCATTCTTCTATCCAATGGCCAGAAATATGAGGAATCATGAAAACAACGAATGTGGAGGTCAATGTGATGAATTCCCAAATGAGATACCCAACCCGATAGGAGTAGGAATCATGAACATTGTGCCGATACTATCTCGATAGAATCAGGTTCAGAATACAAAATTGGACAAGTAGGAGTTACCAAATCCCCCTAAGAAATAAAAATCTTCAATTGACACCTTTGAGAGGCAAAGGCCTCTAACGTTAAATGGATCATATGATCCATTAATCAAGGAATAATGGATCAACTACATTGATATGATATTCTCCATACTTCAATGTTTTGAGAAAGATAAGGTTCTACTATATTTTTATCATATAGAGGGAGAAGATAATCAGTGGTATAAATTGATCAATAATGAATCCTAAGAATGAGATCAATGAGATAGTGTGGAAGGAATTTTAGAAAATTATTTTTGATAAATATATTTTCCAAACTACCTAACATAAAATTGAAACGGAATTCCATGCCCTCTTGAAAAAATATGGAGAATCTATTAGGGTGTATGATAAAAACATCACAAGACATAAATGATATGCCTCCAGCTTTATCATTACCCTATAATGAAATGTTGACCCCTTCATTAAGGGGATAAAACCTGGTCAATGAAAATTATTATTGATCAGATACTTTGATAGAAATAAGAAATTTGTATGATGTACCCTCTAAATTGAAATGGATTTCTAATAATCTCAAGGGTATTAGGGGATTAGATATCTAAATTGGAATTTAATTATAGGAGTCAGATGGAGAAATCTAATGGGACTTTGAAATTTCAACATCTCACTTATCAAAAGTATAGAATGAATAAATGCATAAATTCCCTAAGGGAGATGAGGAAATAATTTAGGTATGGTAAGGAAGGACACCTAGATAGTGATTTTTGATAGGAGAAACACACTAATTCGATAGAGGAATGGAATTCTATGTTCAACCCTAACTTATTGTTCATTTTTTAACTTCATGGAATGATGGAAATTTTAAAACCAACACACTAAGCCAATGGTTTTTTGAGCCAACTAATAACCTCATTTTAAGAAAGGGTGAGCTTTTTCCATCACAACCGTTGAGGTGGATATCAATAATAAATTGGTGACAGGTATGCTAGTTATTTATTCCAGAATAATGAACGTTATTTTTTATTATAGTTATACACATTCCTTCAAATCACACAGGTTTAGTAAAACTATTCAAAAACCAGCAAAAATCATATAAGTAGAGCATTCATTAAAAATGGTAAATGGGGAAATTATTGTATCATGAATATACTAATCCTCCCCTTTTAAAATTTGTTCATTGAATTACTTAGAAATCCTTATGATACTCCCTTTAGTGGAATTTGATACAATTCTAGGTATGTATTGGATTTCCCAATAAAGTTCCAACATAAATTTTCATGATAAGGAAATCACTCCTTTTATCACAAATCGACTATTGGTTCTATATATGTGTAAAAATATGATGTATATTATTTAACACGAACAACTCAAACATGGATATTATTACACTATGAGGAAGTGTATCTCACTAAAATTAGTGAGTCTAAGGAAAATTATATCCTTGAATACATCCCTATAATGAGGGAATGCATTGATGTGTTTCCCAAGGAATTTATGATTCTTACTTCTAGCTGTGTGGTTGAATTTTCAATCGACAATATTTCAGGGGCTTTCCCTTTATTTAAAAATCCATATATATTGGATGTTATGAAACTTGAGGAGCTGAAGAAACAAATATCGGAGAATCTAGATAATGGTTTCATATTCCCATGTGCTTCACCTTGGGGTACACTAGTTATCTTCATCATGAATAAGTACGGGCCAATGCACATATGCATTGATTGTCATAATCTCAACAAGAACATGATAAAGAACAAGTATCCTCTTACCTATATTGATAACTTGTTTGATAAGAAACATGGATCACAATACATATCCATGCTGGATCTTCATTCAGGATATTATCAAGTAAGGTTGAATAAATAATATATTCTCAAGACTACATTTCGAACATGGTACGGGCACTATGAGTTCATAGTAATGCCATTAAGACTCACTAATTCTCTAAAAATCTACCTGGAATTAATGAATTGTGACTTTAGAGATTAACTTGATAAATTTGAGGTAGTATTTATAGATTATATTTTAATATAATTCAAAATAAATGATTGTAATGATGATAATTTATGCAATGTGATAATTACCTATGAATGGGGAATATTTATGAATAGTATATAAAATTTGACTTTCGGTTCAATTATGTCACATTGTTCTAGAATCTTATCATAAGAAATGGTATATCTAAGGACCCTTTAAAGACAGAGGTAATTAAATGATGGTTGAGGATGACATATATATGTAGTTTTCTATTATTAGCTGGGTATTATCATCAATTTGTGAGGAATTCCTCAATATTATCGAACCCTTAAACCAAGATAACTTGGAATGGAGTCAAATATCCTTATAATGATGAATGTGAAAAGATATTCAATTAGTTAAAAAGAGTCTTATCATTTCATATGTACTTACACTACCCAAAAGTGGAGAACATTTCATGGTATTTAGTGATGATTCGAAGAATGGATTGGGTTGTGTGTTAATGTGGAATGACAATGTGATAGCCCATGCTTTAAGGAAATTCAATGTCCAAGAACAAAACCACCCAATGCAGAATATAGTGACTATTGTAGTGATCCTTACACTGAAAATAAAGAAATATTATTTCTATTAGGAGAATTGTAAAATATATATAGATAAAAAAATCCCCAAGTGTGTATTCACATAAAGAGGGATGAATATGAAATAATGAATATGGTTAGAGATAAACAAGGACTATGATGTATCAATTCAATTGCATCCTAAAAAAAATTTAAAAATATTCTCTATGAATAAAGGACCGAATAATTTTTTCATTTATGAGAATTGAGAAGGATATGATATAACTAGAATTTAAAAGGGTGGACATTGGAATCATAAATGAAAGAAAATCATCAATCCCTTCATAGAAGATTGCTCAAACATATATTCTAGATAGGATAAATGACACATAAATAAATAATGTGGGAATCCAAAAGAAATTAGAAGCTATAAGAAAATTTAAATTCTCAGAGTTTAGTGTTAATGAAGTAATAGTTGTAGGATTCGGGTTATGACTATGTGTTCCATTATATCATGAGTTATAGAAGGAGTTATTAGATAATGCACATAGTTATACTTTCACCATCCAAACAGAAAGTAGAAAGATGTACCAAGATCTCCTAGGGAACTGTTGGAGGTACAATATGAAGAAGGAGATCATATAATATACATCAAGATGTCTTATATATAATAATGTGAAGGAGTAAAGGAAAAAATACAAGGGGGTGATGAAACAATTACACATACCTATATAGAAATCTGAAAATGTCTTTAAGGGATTTTTTACTGGTATTCGAAATACATCATGAGTAAATAATGACATATGGGTTTTTGTGAAATCTTCGTACAAAGAAATACCACTTCATTGAAATTATAGAGGACTTCTCACTTGATTAACTTGAAATGATATAAATTAGAGAAGTGGTGAGCATGAATCGAACACCACCATCGATTGTCTCTGAGCATGATTCAAGATTTACCACCACATTTTGGAAGATACTCCAAAATTATCTAAATTTTTATTTGAAAAAAACTATAGATTATAAACCTAAAACTAATAGTCAGTCTAAGTGTACTATCTAGACACTCGAAAACATTTCGAGAGAATGATCAATTGACTTCAAAGGGGGGTGGGATTAACATATTTATCTGGTTGTTTTCTCCTAAAATAATAGTTTCAACTCAAGAATACCAATGGTTCCCTATGAATCCTTTTATGGGAAGTGGTATAGAACACATGTATAATGGATAAAGTTGACGAATGAAAATTACTAGGTCCTGAAATGGTTAAAGAGTTGTTGTAAACTGTCAAGACCATTCAGCAGTAAATCAAACTTCATAGAGTCTACATAAAAGATAAGATGACAATAGCTGATGAGACTTGGAGTTTGAGGATGTAGATGAAATATTCCTTCAAATGTCTCATTATAAAAACATCATGATATTTGGGAAGAAGGAAATCATAATCCAAGTTACATCAGTCCGTTTGAGGTTATTGATCGCATTAGAGTGGTGGCATATCGACTAGAACTACCACCTAACTTATCTCAAGTACATGATGTATTCCAAAAATCACTCTTAAGTAAGTACATACCAAACACCTCATATGTACTCAATATAGATGTAGTTCCATTGGATAATGATATTTCCTATGAGGAGCAGCCAGTAGATGTCTTAGATTGTAGAGAAAAAAATCTACTAAATAAGATAATGTTGATGGTCAAAGTGTTGTAGAGAAACCACAATTTTGAATAAGTCATGTGGGAACTGAAAGAAATGATGAAAAGGAATTACCCTCATCTCTTTTAGTGTGTGGAATGAAAATATTGAAGGAGAAATTTCTAAAGAGGGAAATATTGTCATGACATGAAATTTAGTAAATAAAATTAGCCATAAATTTTAATTAATTTCATTGTTATAAATTATTAATAGAGAAAACAAATGAACATATTTAGTTTTATTATATTGTAGCATAATTATGAAACTTCCCATTAAGAACCATTACCATTGATAATATATTTTTTGAACAATGATCATATTATTAGTATAAATATTGAGTTTTAATAAATATAATTGATGTAGGAAAATGGATTGGTGGACTCAACTGGTAGGTCCATACCCTATGAAACCAAATTATTAGGGTTTTCATGGGAGAAACAATCACTAGAATTTTACCTTGACAATGATGAAGTTGAGAACCTAAAACATAGGCTAGAGAGAAACAATTTATGGTAGAATATATACCTCATTGAGATCATGACCAAAACCAAGTACATTTAACCACACCCTGAAATCCTCCTTGTCATGCGCCTTACTCTTAGGTAGTTTTCTAGTGTATTAAAGGGATATGTATAAAGAACCTAATAATATGATTATTTATATAATTTATAATAATGAATATATTTTCATCTTATTATTGTTACATTATAAATGATTTTGATTTTGATAAAATTAAACACAAATTGTATTCTTAGGTATTATTAAAATTCAAAAAAGGAATTTAATTTCTTGAATTAATTTATTTTTTAAATAATTAATATTTTATTAAAATATTATTATTAAATAATATTTATTAAATTTGAATGATCATTTAATTTATTTGATGTAAAATGTAATTTTTATAAGGGATTGAAAACTTATATTATCAAAATAACTTTCATTTCTCAATAATTGGAGATTCTTATTTTAAAAGTTAAAATTCACATATTTTGAAATTTATTTAAATAAAAAAAATATTATTTTTAGAATCAAAACATTGATATTATCTAATGGTGAGTATTTCATAATATTCTAAGATAGACTGATTTTTAGGTAAAAATTAAATATGATATAAATAAAAAATTTGTATTATTACATCATAATACCAAAACAATTATGTAATGAATACTATAAATGGTATCAATGACCAAATATATTTTTCCCATTTAATATAATGTAATATTATAATTATTTTATTAATTTTATAAATCCATTATGAATCCTCTAAAAAATATAAAATATTTTAAGGTTTTAAAATCATTACGTTAAGAACATGACTCACTTACACATTAGGAAGGGTACAACTTTAATAAGTTAATAAATTGGCCTAATATAATAATTAAAACCTCACTTATTCATAATAAAATATGTGAAAAACCCACCTTATAGTTTTTGGGTTTGGTTTTAATATTTTATAGAGTTCTAAACCTATGTTTGAGAAATGATAACTAATTCCCCACTCATTTCCATTATAAACCCACCTGAGACCCCATTTATCTTCACTCAAAAATATTTTTGAAACATATTTCCCTTACCTATCCTTTCTATTGTCATCCCAATTTGACCCCAAGTTCCCAAGAAGATCCTCCCAAGAATTTGTAATCACACTATCATGGTAATGGATCCTCTCATTCTCATCTTCATTAAAGTATATTCTGTATCCTATGACTTTTATCTTCATTTCATAATGTTGGGAATTGTTTTCCATATCCCCCATACTGTCCATTTTATGTCTAAATGATGATATACCCCTTTCACTCCCATAAATACCTCCCATGAACATTCATATTCCCCCATTCTTTCCACTGAAATTTAACCACAATTTTCTATTCCAAACAGTTGTCTAGTGAATATCGTACCCATTTCCTAGCAAGAGTGTTCAACTTTATAAACTTATACTTCTTTATTACAATATTATATATATTTATTCCACAATAATTGATCATGGAATAAAATATGTTGATTAATTAATCCATGTTGTATGATATATGGGGTATACTTAACCATGAGAATCAAATGAAAGTGATGGGTGTGACAATAATTATATAGTACTTCAATGCATTGGGTAATGTTTTAGTGTCATATAACGTCATCAAAGGTATTTGGGAGTGAACCTAATCCACCATATGAAATTTTCTATCATAATGTATGGGAAGTTATCCTTGACCTATTTTTATGACCTAGGGTTTTATATCATCATTTCAAGATTAACATAGGTTGAAAATTTCAGACTCTTAGAAAATATATATTTCTTAGTGAATAGTGAAAATTGTCTTTTTAATGTAAAATTATCATTTATTTTTATAAATTATTTATCATCGAACTAAAATTATTCTATTATTTTTATTTAAATGTACTATAGGTATTAATTATTTATTTCTAATTAAATTAATTACATTTAAATCAACATTATAAATGATTTTTTTATAATTCTATTTTTAGGATTAAAAAATAATTTTTATAAAAACTCTTTAAAAATGAATAATGATTATAATTTTAAATTAAATATAATAACCCCTAATGAAAAATTATCTAAATTAAAAATTTTGTTTATATATCAACATATATGAATTTAAATTCATAAAATGAGACTACCAGATATAGAGTTAAACAAAAATCATATTTTCTTTGAAAATTATTATTTTTCAAAATACATAATTACACCAGGCTTGGGGGTTTTATATTTAATTATAATTTTATAAATAATAAAGTATATTATTAAAAAATCTCCACCCTTTTACTATTAAATTAATTAAAACCAACTATATTTGGAATAAACCATGTGAAAAATCAAAGGTAAGTTTTGTGGTTTTGATTATTTTATTATATAGAGTCCAAAACCTAGGTTTGAGAAATTATGAATAATTTTCACTCATATCCTATATAAAACTGGTCAATATACCTTTTATATAAACTCAAAAACCTTGTATATCATCATTAATATACCATACCTTATCTAGAGTCCTTCTAAGGTGACCCTTTGCTCTCAATAAGCTCCTCCAAAGAAATTGGAATCACCTAATTATGGAAAGGGATCTCCCTATCTTTCTATTCCATCGCCTATTTTATGGTATGCCTATTAGTTTCCATTTTTTCCTTTTGGTTATGTTTTACTAAAACCCAATTACTATCCTTTTTATGTTAATTGGACAATATACACATTTAACCCTCATTAAGACATCCCATGAACCATTAAGTACAATAGTCCCCATGTCAAAATTTATTAAGAGATCTTCCATGCATCTTTTTATTTAAGATCCTTTTTTATGTTATGACTCTTAAATTACATTATTTAATGGTAGGTATACGTTTTTATACATTACTCTTAATTAAATTTCTATTTCCATGTGCTTAGAAACCCCTTTCACTCTCATTAAGACTCTCATTAATCTTTTTATACACCTCTTTCCATGAAAACATTTTATAATGTATCCTCTCATTCTTCTATATATTCAAGTATCTTCATTATATTATTTATTTTATCATTTTTTCCTAATGTTTATATATGTAATTACATATTCCCTTTACTATACATTTTATTTCTAAATGTTCGGATGCACCTTTCAATCTCATCAACCTCTCCTATGAATATTCATATGCCCCCATTGTGTTGTTGAACATTCCCCATCATTTTCCAAGCCAAAAAAATTATGTAGGGAATACCCATACCCATTTTCTATCAATTGTGTTTACCTTTATTCAATTATACTTATTTATTTTGTACATACATGTATGTATCATAAACATCTTAAATAAGAAATATAATATTATTATGAATGAACCTATGTTGTATGATCTATGTGGAACACTTAAGTATTCGAATGAAATCAAGATGATAGGTTCGCTTATAATTACAAAGTTCTCTAGTGCATTGGGTATTTTTTTAGATTCATGAGACATCATGAAAGGGATTAGGGAGTGAACCTAATTCATCATGGTACTTTTCCATAATTATTTCTTATAATTTATCACTGAACAATTTTTATGATGTAGTTTTTTATCTTGCCTTCTAATTCTCATGTGGACTTTATGTTATAATGTCATATCATTCCTTATTGTTAATGTTTATGATTCTCAGCCCTTTTCTGGCCTATTGACATTCCTATTGTCTAGAATTTTTTACTTTCTTCGGGTTATGCCATGTTTAATCCCTAACTAGGATTTATATCTCACCCCTTTCTTATGTATGTACCCAGGCTATCCTGTATAGTTTTGAAAGCTATTCAATTTTAGACGCATGTTAAAGTTGTTTTCAGTAATGTTATTATTCCTCATGTTCAAGTTGTTATGTTGTGCACCTAATTCTTAAATACACTATAAGGTCTTGGTCGGTGTTTTTTTATAATGACAAAGTGATAGCTCATGCATCAATGTAATTGAATGTTCAGGAATATAAATACCTAACGCATGATCTGAAGTTAGCTATAGTGATTTTTGAATTTAAAATATGGAGGAAGTATCTATTTGGGGAGAAGTGTGAAATATATATGGATCAAAAAACCCTCAAGTATATATTCACAAAAAATATCTGAATATGTTCCAACAATGATTGTTAGTGATGATTAAGGACTATGAATACTCTATCCACTACAATCCTCGGAATGATAATATATTGGAAAACACTCTGAACAAAAAGGATCCAGAAATTTTGTCATTAAAGTGAATTGAGAAGGATATGGTCATACTATATTTGAAATGGATAGTGATGGGAATCCTAAAGGAAGGAACATCATCAATCCTTCCACAAATGATTTCTCAAAAGTCCCTTCTACAAATGATGAACGTTGATTAAAGAATTTGTGGGAATTTAGAAGAAATAGGAGGCTATAAAAATGGGTAAATATTCTAAGTTCAATGTTAATGAAGAAGGTGTGCTGGGATTTGGGTCATTACTATGTGTACCATCAAATATTTAGTTAATGCAGGAGTTATTAGATGATGCGCATTGTTTGGAATTCTCTATCCAAATGGGAATCACAAAGATGTATTAAGATATCCAAGATCACTATTGGTGAAAAAATATGAATAAGGAGATCATAGAATATATATCGATATATCTTTTATATGATCATGTAAAGGAGGAATGGAAAAAATTCTAGGGGATGATGGAACCAGAACCCATACCCACAGGGAAATACGAAGACATCACTATGGAATTTTTCACTTGTCTTACAATAACATCAAGAGTAAATAATGATATATGGATTGTGGGAGATTATCTTACAATGACTTCTCACTTAATTGAAATTTGAGAAGACTTTTCACTCGATCAACATTCTGGGATATACATTAGAGAAGTGGTGAGGATGTATGGAACCCCACTATTTAGTCTATCTGATTGAGGACTAATATTTTACTCCATGTTTTAGAATAGTTTCCAAAATGATCAAAATAATTAGTTGAACATCATCATGTCTTATCACCTCCAGAATATTGTAAAATGTGATATGACTATAGAAAAACTTGAGGTAATTTTTAGAGAATGATCAATTAGATTCAAAGGATGATGGAATCAACATATTCCTCTAGTTGAGTTCTCATATAATAATAGTTTCCTCTCAATAATGCAAATTAATCCCTATATAGAACTTTATGGGAAGAGTTACTGAACACCTACATGTTGGGATGATGTTGGGAGAAAACTACTTGGTCCTGAAATGGTTGAGGAAAAGGTGGAAAAGTTCATGACCATTAAGCATCACATTAAGGCTGCTCAGAGTCATAAAAAGATATATGTTGAAAATTGTCGATGAGACATATAGTTTGAGGTTGGAGACATTGTATTCTCCACATATATCCATGGAATAAAGTCGATAGATTTTGGGAAAATGGATAGCTTAGTCCAAGATACATCGGTCCCTTTGAGATCCTTGATCGCATTGGAGCAGTGGAATATCGAATAGCACTCCCATGTAACTTATCCCAAGTACATGATATATTCTATGTATCCCTAATAGGTAAGTACATACCAAACCCCTCACATGTACTCAATCCATAGGTTGTACTATTAGAGAACTATATTTCATATGAGGAGCATTCGGTGAATATCTTAGACCATAGATACAAAATTCAATGGAATAAAGAAATGAACCAGGTCAAAGTGTTGTGGAGAATTCTCAATTTTAAAATAACTAATGTTGCTATCGGAGGAGTTGATGAAATAGAGTTATTCTCATCTGTTTTAGTGTGTGAAATGAAAATTTCAATGGTAAAATTTATAAAGGGTGGAGGATTGTAATGTCCCAGACTTTTATAAATAAAATCCCCATTGAGGTTTAATTAAGTTCATTATTTTATGTATTGGATATAGAAAACACATTCCCTAATTTGGTTTTATTATATCATATCATATTTAAATGATCATTTAGAATAATTTTCATTAATATATAGTTTTTCAATAGAGATAATTTGGTTATTATAAATATAGGGATTTTGAAAAAATCATTTTACATGGACAATGTAATTAATGGACTCAACTAATAGGTTCATAACCTATGAATCCCATTTATCAAATCATCCAAGTGAGAAAGAGTTATTAGGATTACCCATTGACTAATCCCTAGTAGAGATCCAACAACATAAGCATGAATGAAACCATTCACAATACAAGTTTAATCTCATAATTATCATGTCCCAATCCATGTTAATCGAACCACCCCATCAAAGTATCAATGTCGCACACCTTACTCTTAGGGTATTTTCTAGTTTATTAAATGGATAACTATCAATATTTGACTAATATGAATATATATATTGTATATAATATTGAATATATTATCAAATAGTGAATTATTCATAATTTTCTGATACACTCATATTTTTAAGAAATATTTAAATATGGTATAAATTTATCGTGTGTATTATCACATCATAACACACCAAAATTGATGTAATAGATATAATAAATGGAACCCACTAAAAAATATATGTTTCCCCATTAAAATAATGTAATATTATGTTTAAATTAGTCATTTTATAATACCTTATTAATTCTCAAAAACCTAGATGAAGAAAATATATTTGATCCTGGATGCCATTTATATTATTTAATACATCATTTTGGATCATTATGATGCCATAATACACATCATATATTTATTCCACATTTTAATATTACCTGTATATTAGACTATCTAAATTTGTTTTGAAAAATTCAGCATTGGAAAATTTAGACAATCTATTTAAAAATAATTATATTCATTTTATATAAATAATGTTTTAAACATGTGAATTTTCACTTTTAAAATAAGAATATACATTTATTTAGAAAATTTGGGGTTTTCACAGTAATAATATTTAAACCCTTATAAAAATTTCATTAGTTGTCATAAAAATTATATGATAATTTATATTTAATAAAAATTATGTTATAATAGTATTTTAAAGAAATATTATTTATTTAAAAAATAAATTAATTCATCAAAATAAATTCCATAATTGAATTTGAATATTAACCAAAACTATAATTTTTTTATATTGTATCAAAATAAAAAAACTTATAAATTAACAATAATAAGATAAAAATATATTCATTATTCTATAAAATATAAGTATTATTATTATTAGGGTCTTGATTCATATACCTTTAGAACACTAGAAGACACCCTAAGAGTATGGTGCGCGATGGAGAGACCTTCATGGGGTCATTCGGCGTACATCGTTTCGGTGGTACTCTCAAAGAGCATGAACTTATCTTATAAACGGATTCTATCATAATTATGTTTTTTATCTCATCATGGACTTGATCAATGGAAAATAAATTTGATGATATCTCCCTTAGAATCTCTTATAAATGGGATTCATAGGGTACGATCCTATTGGTTGGGGCCATCACTTCCTTTTTTTATGTAATTTGGAGTTGTTAAAACCCCATATTTATACTAAACATATAATCACAGTTCATCAAGTATATTATGGTTTTTTGTGATGCGTAAAGGTATTTTGAATCTGATAATAAAACCAAATAAGTTCTGGTGTTTCCTATATCCATAATGAATAATAATATATTTAATTAAATAACTAGAAGGATATTATTTTTAACAGTTTTGGTCATTACAATCTCCACACTTCAAAAATTATTCCCTTGAACTTTTCATGTTATATGCCAAAAAAATGGGGGTAATTTTTTCGTCACCTCCTCTAGTTCCCATATCACGTCTTCAAACATTTGGTTTCTCCATAACACTTAGACTAGGTTCATTGTCTTATTCTGTAGAATATTGTCTTAATTATCTAATATCTTCATTGACTACTCCTAATATGGGAGATCATTCTCCAATAGTACATCCTTTTCATTGATTACATGTGAGGGGTCTAGTATGTACTTATACAAGATAGATACATGGAATACATCATGTATTTGAGATATGTTAGGTGGGAGTTCTAATCGATAGGCCACCACTCTGAAGTAATCAAGGATCACAAAGGGATATATGTATTTGGGAATAACAATTACCTTTTTCCTAGATATAATGACTTTGTTCCATTGAGTTATGTAGAGTAATACCTTGCCTCCAACATCAAACTACGTTTTTCTTTGAGGATTGTTAATATAGATCTTCAGTCTACTCCAGAAATCCTAATTTTATTTATGAATGGTCTTTTCCTTTTCCACCATTTCTTTGACCATTTCAAGACCTAGAAATTTGTGTTCCCCTACATCTATGTGTTCTACACCTCTTCCCATAGAGGGGTTCATAAAGAGTCATTTGGATGTTTGAGTGGAAACTGTTATTATATGAATAATAAACTATAGGAATATCTTGAACCCATCCCCTGCGAAATTTAATTGATCATTCTCTAAACATGTCCTCAAGTTTCTATATAGTCAACTTATATTGGCCATCGGTTTGAGTGTGATATGTCATGATGATGTTCAACTCAGTATTTAGAGCATATTGGAGACTCTTCTGAAACAAAGAGGTAATATTCGGTTTTAATTAGATACAATTAATAATGGTGTTCCATAAAGCCTCACCACTTATCTAATGTATATTATTTCATGTTTATTGAGTGATAAATCCTCTTAAATTGAAATAATGGGAGATGTATATGTAAGATGATCCACCACAACCAAGATAGAATTATTTCCTCTTGATGTCTTTGTAAGACCAGTGACAAATTCCCATTTCCATGTAGGTATGGGTAATGGTTTCATCATCCCATTTGATTTTTTTTCATTTTTTATTTTACTTTATAACATAAAATACATCATGATGTATATTTCATGATCTAATTATACATATTTTGCCACCAGTAGTTCCCTTGAATATCTTGATACATCTTTGTGTTTTTAATAGGGATGAAGGATGTCGATCTACCTGTGCCATCGAATAGCTCTTTCTTGGACTAATGATTTGATGGTACACATAGTCATGAACCATATACTTATCTTGATGTGCATGATTTTTCTATATACATAATATATAACAATATAATTAATTTAATCAAAATTGTTATATTATTTATAATTGTTTATGTCATTATAATATTCCCCCATTCAGAAATTTCACACTAAAAATTTTCATTTCTCACACTAAAATAGATGTGTTTATTTATTTTTCATAACATCATATAGCCCTCATTTTTATTCTTTAAACTTGTGGTTTCTTTACAGCACTTTTCCTGGCTGTATTTTCTTATTCTATAGAACCTTTTCTCTATGATATAGGACCTTCACTAGATGCTCCTGATAGGAAATATCATTCTCTAATTGTACCAACTTTGGATTGAGTACATGGGAGGGTAAAATATGTAATTTATAAAAATTTATATGTAAAACACATCATGTAATTTAGATAGGTCAGGTGGGAGTGCTAGCCTATAGGCCAACACTTTGATGTGATCAAGGATCTCAAAGGGACTGATGTGTTTTAGACTAAAATTTCCCTTCCTCCGAAATCTCATGACTTTATTCTATAGAGATATGTGGAATAATACCTTGTATCCAACATAAAACTATAGGTTTCATATAATATTGTTAGTATATATCTTCTATAGAATTTATGAATCTTTGATTTCATGCTAAATTATGTGGCCCTTTTCCATATTTTTCTCGACTGTTCAAGACCTAGAAGTTTTCATTCCCCAAATTCATCCCAACATGTAGGTGTTATTAACCTCTTCACATAATGGTATTCAGAGAGACCCATTAGGATTCGTGAGTGGAAACTATTATTGTATAAGAACATGAATAGAGGAATATGTTAATTCTATCCTCCTTTAAAGTAAATCCAGCATTCTCTCAATAGTTCCTCAAGTGTCTAGATATTCTAGTCAGATTTACTATCAATTTGAGGTTGATAGCCATACTAAAGTTCAAATCAGAATTTAAACCATTTTGGAGACTCTTCTAGAACATAGAGGTAAATCATGTATCTCAATCAGATAAACTCAATAATAGTTGTAAAGACCCAGATTTTCCATGTAATTTTTTTATTTTTATGGAACTATTCCGAGGTTGTGAAATCCAATGGTGATTGATTCTGATGTCTGGTGTTCCTGAAATGGAATTTTAAAATTTCTTAAGGTACATTCTGTAAATGAGCAGGCGGAAAATACTAACTTTTTAACCAGTGTGTGGAATTGAAATTTGACGGAACTGTTGAACTCACAGAGCTAGGATTCGCTTAATGGAGCCTTAACCCCGACCATAGTGGGTTGAGAGAGGAAGTTGGTTTTTATCGTTTTGGTGGAGGATTAATTAAATAAATCTATTTTTTAAAATATCTTATAACTCTCTTGTAGGTTTTTGTAGTGGGGACCACAATGGGTGGTCGAGCATTTAATGCATGACATTAAATGCCCAGTTACAAAAAATGTGTTACCACCTTACATGAAATTAATGGGGTTCATTAATTGCACCAATTAAATAACCCCTCTTAATTATGTGTTGTAAAGATTAATCATATCGTCTCTTTCTAAATTTTTCGTTGGAAAAGGGGTGGTGTTTTAGGGAGAAGAGGATTTTGGAGGAGCCTCTTTACAGAGAATGGATCCATTAGGCAATAATTGAAAATCTTCTTTTGAGCGGCATCGTTGGAAGCTTACATTAGGATCGAAGGACACCAATATATATTCAAATGTGGGATGCTCTCCAATGACTCACGAGGTAGGGTTTTGTCTTGTTTAAATTTCAATAGTTGTTTAATCAATTATCTTCTCCCTTGTTAAGATGCAAACGTGGAGGGCGCAAGCCAAGAGAATGAGACTCGGTCCCTCCACCACATTTTTTTATCATTTCATTCTATTAGGGTCAGTTTTTTGTGTGGGATAGAACCCATATCTGAGGGTCCAGCAACAGAGGGGGTGACCTGGGAAGTGCTGAGGTGTGATTGGGTGAAAACAGTCCACCAGAGTTCACCTTGGTTGCCCACCGATGACCACCGGTGACTAGCATCGGTAGGCAATGGCAGTGGACGACATCAGCCGGATGTGGTGGACATGGCGTGCCATTGTGTGCTGCTG
Organism: Viscum album; assembly: GCA_963277665.1. Classification (NCBI taxonomy): domain Eukaryota; kingdom Viridiplantae; phylum Streptophyta; class Magnoliopsida; order Santalales; family Viscaceae; genus Viscum; species Viscum album. Next base: position 310,604,165 of record OY728158.1, read on the forward strand.
GAGGAGACCACAACACTATGTTAGGGTGGATAGTAGGGTGGCCGGCATCAGCCAACCAAGGAGGTGATGCGGTGTGCCGTCACGCGCCGTAGGAGGAGGAGGCTATGGATTTTTAGCTATGATGGTTGAGAAGGGCAGCCATCACTGGCCATCCATGGAGGTGGTGCAGCACGTCATCACGTGCCACTAATGGTGGTTGTGGCTCAAAGCCAAGGCGGAGGTAAGTCTCGCTCCCTACATTTCCCATGGGTGACCAGGCGGTGCCATTTGGCACCGCCACTCCAAATCTCGAACGACATAGTTGTTTGGGAGAAAGGGGAATTTTTTCCACCTGTGCTATCTATGGTGGGCACTACGCCCTCTTCCGTGATAGACTGTGCCCTCCTGTGGGCTAGACTGTGCCCCCTGCGAGCTGACTCGAGCCTTCTTGGGGGATGGACCACCCCTGCAGGCCGGTCCATACGTCCCTGCGGGAAGGACCGCCCTGCCCTGTAGTTCAGGTTGTGCCCCCTGGGGGCTTGGCCGCACCCCTACAGGCTGGTCCAGGCCCCCTGCGGGCTGGGCCGGGCTGTGCCCCCCTACGGGCCAGGTCGCCCCCCAGCGGTCCATGCAAGACTCAGCCTAGCGGGCCAAGCCCTCTACGGCCCTACCCAACTGGGTCGGCCCATGCCAGTTTGGGTCGGGTCGGGTCAGACCGGACCCAGACCCATCCGGGCCTAGTTTCACTTAAGATGCCATAACATAAAATCCAGAAGTCTGTTTGATGAACTGTTTATGGTGCTAAGATCGTTGGATCGATATGGTCCTTTTGGTGTACTCCACTCAAACTTTAAAGAATGTTGGTGTATGACTGTGTTGGATCAAAGCCCAATCCAACAAGGCCCTCGGCACTAAAATGCTTATAACTCACAAACCCAATGTCTGATTGATGTGTCGTCTTCCATGTTAGAACCCTAATTTGGGATACTCCTCTATGGAGATTAGTGGCAGTAGAGGTGGGAACTATATCTTTAGGAGAATATTCTAGGGAACTCGAGTGCTCTAGGTGCAGGGAAACTTGTGGCCGGATGTCCTTGTAGTAGAGAACCCGTGTGATTCAGCATCATGGAGGCCCTGTGTGGATCTACATCATAGATACCTGATGAGGACTAGTTTTAGAGAGTCCCACTGGGGATCAGCTTCTAATGAACCTGTGTGGATCAGAATCGAGTGACCCTATGTTGATCATCATTCCTGCAACCTTGTGTGGATCTATATTCTAGTGACCCTGTGTGGATCAGCACTCTAGCGACCTTGAGTGGATCGGCAGTAGCGTGACCCGATGGGGACAATCCTTACATTGTTCAATCATGGAACATCGACTTATGTCCAGGAGAAGATCGATAAATGAACAACTTTTTTGTGGAGTAGTTATGGAAATTCTAAATGGAATAAGATGTTATAGCCTACGACTAATCATCTATATTCCAAATCTCTTGGTTTTATACCTGGTGTGAGATGACTATTGCTTTGTGCTTTGTAATTGAGGTCTTGTATTGGGGTTTTTCCTTCGTGAAACATTGGGAGACCTTCGAGGGTCTCAGGGTCCCTGCTGAGTATTGTTATACTCACCCCTATACCGGATTCTCCCACAACTTGTTTTGTCTTGTGCAGATGACGAAAATCTTTGACCGAGATTTGGGAGCCAAGACTGAACAGTGCTCAGAGTTGGACCCTCAGACGTGACGTGCCGCAATAGCTACTGATCGTGAGCTGTACCTACCCATTAGGTTGGAATCATGGTGGATAATTTTGGGAGCTATTTTTCTGTTACTATCGTATTTTCAATTCGTCTTATATTCTGGACCCCTTTACTTACAGTACTCACCCTTTCTAAATTTTAGTACACATCTTTTTACTATTATAATTTTACTATATGGGTTGTGCTCTTTGTATTCATGGATGGTGTGTTTGAAGGTTTAAAGGATATGCATTCCCATTCTTCTAGGACATGACTTTCGGTGCTAGTTTCCAAACCCTGGCCTATGGACGGTGGGCTTGGGGTAGTCACGACATAGGCCCTGGGTGACGGGGTGTGACAAAGTGGTACTATAGGAGTGGGTTCTACCAAAGAACTAATACTCTGATCTTTCCAATGGGGCAATAATGTTAAGTTATTTGAGTTTTTTTAGTTCGGGGAGTCCATTGTTGGTGCGGTGGCCGATGTATCTATACACCATGACCCTGAATCCCGATTTCTGACTCGACGCATGAAAACACAAACTGCGTGTGTTTTGGAATTGCTTTTACTTGATCTCTTTTGATTCAACTCACCAAGTATAACTTCTTGACTGTGGTGCACCTATTTATTTTCAGGATGTCGCCGCATAGACAACCATATAAGATTCCTAAGAGATTACATGATAACGTCCCACTGAGCGATGAGGCCTCGGAGTAGGGCCCTCTTACAATGACATTACCAATGGGTGTTGTACCATAAGCACCAATACCCATTGTGAAGCTGTTTCCACCAACAACACCGGTAGATGGTGCACTCCGACTAAGCACTTTGCATGAGTTTCAGTGGTAGAGGCCTCTAAGATTCTGAGGCGAGATTGATCCGCTGGCAGCTGAGGACTGGCTGGAGGTTGTGGACAGAGTTTTTTGCCCGGTTGGGACAGTAGCTGAACAGATGGAGATCCTAGCTCCCAGTATTTTCCAGGGTGCAGTTGGGATATGGTGGATCTTGATAGTCCAGATACACGATGTGGAAAACCTCACCTAGGATTTTGAGGTCCTCTTTATGGAAGAGTTTTTTATATAAACTCTACACATTGTGCATATACAGGAGCTGCTACTCTTATAGTAGGGAAGCCTGACCGTGGACCAGTACTCGACAAGGTTCACTAACCTCTCACCCTACTCTACCGACATGGGGAAGGACCCTTTCTTCAGGGACTAGACCTTCGAGTAGGGACTCCGATGATAGATCAGAGCTTCGATGGTATCTCTCAGAATTCGAACACATGCTGGGGTGCTGGAGATAACATTCTTGGTGGAGAGTTTCCATACTGTGAGGACACTGACGACAAGACCAACCACTGGGCGACACCTAATAGAGTCATTTGTAGCTGGTAATAGGAAGATGACATAGAGGTCCATGTAGACCAGACCTTCTTGTGGATGACCCCAGGACATAGGGTCGAAGGTGCAAGGCTCTAGAGGTAGATCAGGCAAGAAAAGGAGCAGACTGTGATTCACGTGTGGCGGGTAGGGCCACATGGCTCATGAATTCCCGACCAACTGCACTGATTACCAGTAGATGGTCGAGGGATAACCGAGGCAGATGTAGAGATTCAAGAAGGGAGGTCTACATGAAGAAGATGGATATGAAAGAGGATTTGGTCATGCAGTAGGTGGTGGACAGCGATTCGAGGTTATACCGCCACCACCACCAGGTGGTCCACCCCGACCACATGGACCACGTGGATAGGGATGAGCTTTACTCTAGGAAGTTGAGGCCTATGACCATAGTGAACCAAAGATGATTTGAGGTATGATCTAAGTCTACTCCACCATAGCTGCAGAACTTATTGACATAGGTTCCAGTCACTCTTTCATTACCATGGCCCTCGTTTGGAGCTCAGAGATTCCAATGGATCCATTAGATCAATCCTTGCGATTAGAGACTCCTACATGAAAATATTTGACAATAAAACACTGGTGTAGGGAGTGTGATCTTACTCTAGGAGGTGAGAGATTTTGCTGGGATCTTCTAGTAGCGGTGTCGAAGCCTTACGACGTTATCTTGGGTATGGACTGGCTATCCACAGTCCATGCTCAAATTCAATATTATAGGGACAATGTTCGGTGTGTCTGCGAGGATGGGACCAGGATTTACTTCATCAGTGATAAAGGAACCTTGGCAGCACAGGATGGACTTACCCAAAGGAGGGTAAAACCGATCACACATCAGTTAGCTAGCCTTACCCTCGAAGTACTTGATGTTTAGAGTTCGAGCTATCTTGTAGTGGTGGACCAGTATGCAGATGTCTCCCCGGATGATATTCTGGGACTACCACCTCACAGAGAGGTGGACTTCTACATCGACCTATACCTCGAGATGGTATCGATATCTACACCATCATATCGGATGGCTCCCATAGAGCTTTGTTGGTTATGGTTACAGTTACAGGACATGCAAATAAAGGGGTTCATAAGGCCTAGTGATTCTCCATGAGCAGCCCTGATTTTGCTCACTAATAAGGCCTATGGGAGTTTGAGGATTTGTGTGGATTATCAGTGCCTGAACCAAGTGACTGTGAAGAACAAGTATCCACTTCCGAGGATTGATGATCTCTCCAATCAGTAGAAGGCATCACGTTGGTTTTCGAAGATAGACTTCAGATCAGGCAATCATCAGCTCTGAGTACGAGATGGGGATGTGCAGAAGATGACATCCATATGTTGGTATGGCCACTATGAGTACTTGGTTATTCCATTTGGAATGACCAATGACCCTTCAGTGTTCATGGGACTCAAGAATAGGATCTTCTAGCCATACCTTGATCTCTTAGTGGTGTTCTTTATTGACGACATATTGGTGTACTCAGCAATAGAGGAGGAGCATGCCTATCATTTGTAGATAGTTTTGGATACACTCTGAGAGTACCCACTTTATGGTAAGCTCATGAAATGCCAGTTCTGAATATATTAGGTCCACTTTCGGGGACACGTTATCTTAGAGGCTGGAGTTGTAGTAGATCTAGTGAAGATAGAGGTTGTGCTAGCTTGGGAGCCACCCAGGAGTGTGACTGAGGTGCGGAGTTTACTAGGATTGGCTGGGTACTATCAGAGATTCATACCTGACTTCTCCAAAGTTACGGAACCCTTTCCATCATTAATGAAGAAGGGACAACCCTTTTTCTGGGCTGAGATATGCCAACAGATTTTTTAGGAGCTGATGCATAGACTGAAGCGTGCCCCCATCTTGAGGCTACATGAAGTGGGTGTTGGGTATGTAGTCTATTGCGATGCATCAAGGACCAAAAATGGATGTTTCCTGATGTATGAGTGAGCAGTGATCATTTATGGTTCATGACAGCTAAGACAATATGTGAAGAACTATGTGACCCATGACCTAGAGTTAGCAGTAGTGGTCTTCACCTTGAAGACATGGCAACACTACTGGATGGGTGAATGTTTTACAGTCTAGTCTGATCACAAGAGTCTCATGTATATCTTCTCACAAAAGGAACTAAACATGAGACATCATAGTTGGATAGAGTTCCTCTAGGACTATGATTTTGAGATAGTTTATACTCTTAGGAAGGATAACGTGATAGCAGATGCACTTAGCAGGAGGTCTGGTCTACAGTTTATGAGTGAGGTGAGAGAGCAACTAGCAGCGTTGCAGATATATTTTGGGGATAAAGATGGAGCAGCTTACCTTCAGTCTATGACAGTCACTCCCCCACTCCTTCATCAAGTTAGGGAGGCACAACTTGGGGACATAGACTGTGAGGCCCGATGTCCCTCGATATCCTCAGGATATGCACCGGATGGATTTTTTAAAGGTAGGGAGTATGTCATCCTCTTCAGAGGATTCATCATGGTACCAGGGGCGTAATGAGGGGAGGTGTTGAGGGAGTTACAAATGTCCCCCATGGTATTACATCATTGTGTGGTGAAGATATACCAAGACCTCTGGTGTCAGCACTAGTGGCTAGGGATGAAGAAAGTAGTGCTAGAGTTTATTTCATGATGCCTCACTTGTCAGAAGGTAAAGGGTGAGCATCAGGTTCCAGCAGGCTTAGTGTGGCCTCTAGAGGTGTCGGAGTGGAAGTGGGATTTCATTTCCATGGATTTCATGATAGGTCAACCACGTACGTCTAGGGTCCATGATTCCATTTGGGTTATCATTGATCAACTCACCAGGTCGACCCACATCCTACCCATCTGAGAGTAGGGATTTGTAGAGAGATTGGGATGCCTCTATGTACATGATATTTTACGGCTTTATGGGATTCCATAGGTGATCGTCCTTAATCATGAAGCACCATTAACATCCTCATTGTAGAAGGGATTGCATAAGGCATTTGGGACTCAACTACATTTTCTCACCACCTTTCATCATTCGACGGATGGTCAGACGGAGCGGACCATTCGAACACTAGAGGAAATGCTTCATGATTGCATCTTAGATTTTGTCTAGAGTTGGGAGGATCACTTTCCCTTGGTAGATTTTTCATACAGCAACATCTATCACTCCACCATCGGTATGGAGCTTTTTGAGGCCTTGTAAATTCGACCATGCCGATCACCTCTATGTTGAACAGACCTAGGGTAGTCAGAACTTATGGGTTCAAAGTTGGCACGGGCTACCACTGAGAAGGTGCAGATCATCCAGGAGTAGATGAAGATTGCACAGACTAGGAAGAATTCTTAAGCAGACAGGAGGTGAAAACCATTGGAGTTGGAAAATGGAGATCATGCCTTCTTATGGTTCTCACTTCAATGAGGTTTGCAGAGATTAGGTCAGGGTGGAAAGCTATCTACAAGGTTCATTGGACCCATTCGTGTTCTAAGTAGAGTTGGAAAGGTGGCGTATAGCCTAACTCTACCCCCACATATGAATTATGTGCATGATGTTTTCCACACATCACAGCAGAGGAAGTATGTGTGTGATCTGTCACATGTTATCGACTTGGGAGAGCTGGAAATTGATGATGGGGTGGATTTTACAGAGGTTCCAGTGGAGATTGAGGATCGACAGTAGTGGGTCCTTCATGGGCGATTGATACATCTGGGGAGAATTTTCTTGCAGCACGGGAACCTCCATGAGATCACATGGGAGCGAGAGGCTAGGATTCATGCTCAGTACCACCCATTTATTTCCTTAGACTATGTTGTGTCCTTCGAGGATGAAAATCCGTAAGGTTGTTTGAACGTAAATACCCAGATTTTCCATATAATTTTTTTATATGGAACTATTCTAAGGCTATGAAATCCGACGAAGTTCGATTCTGATGCCCCGTGTGACCAGATAAGAATTTTAAACTTTATTAAGGTATTTTCATTAAATGAGTGAGTGGAAAATCCTAACTTTTGAACTGGTGTTCAGAATTGAAATCTAAGGGCACAGTTGATCTCGTAGCACTGAGATTCACTTAAGGGATCCTTAACCTCAACTGTAGTGTGTTGAGAGAGGAAGTTGGTTTTTTCGGTTTTCGTGGAGGATTAATAAAAGAAATCTAATTTATTTTAAATATCTTCCACCTCTATTTTAGGCTTTGTTGGTGGGGACCACAAGGAGTGGTCGGCAATTTAATGTAGGACATTAAATGCGCGGTTACACAAAAATTTGTAACCACCCTACATGAAATTAGGGAGTATCATTAATTGCATGAATTAATGAACCTCTTTTAATAATGTGTTGTAAGGATAACTCATATCCTCTCTTTTTAATTTTTTTCATTAGAAAATGAGTGGTGTTTTTGGGGATAGGAGGAGTTTAGAGGAGCGTCATGATGAAGAACAAATCCATCAAGAAAGAATCAAAGATCATCATTTGAGCGGCATCGTTGGAGGCTTGCTTCGAGGTTGATGAACATCGATCCATATTCAAAAGTGGGACACTCTTCAAAGACTCACGAGGTATGGTTTTGTATTGTTTAAATTTCTAGAGTTTTTTAATCAATTATCTTCTTCCTTGTTGAGATTCTAACATGGAGGGTGCGGGCCAAAAGAACAAGGTCTGGTCCCTCCCCCACATGTTTAATCATTGTGTTCTACGCGGGTGAATTTTTCAGGTTGTATGGATCCCAAATATGAGGGTCAATCGGCAAAGGGGGTGACTTGGGAAGACTGTAGGTGTGATCTGGTGGAAAAACGGATGACCAGAGCTCACCATGATAGACTATGGAAGACCGCCAGCATGGAACCTGTGTAGTGGCACCGATGATCGGCACTGATAGGGGATGACGGCAGCCGGAACCGACCGACAGAGGTGGATGCGGCTTTCCATCGAACTCCATAGGAGGAGGCCGCAACACTAGGTCATGTTGGTCATTAGGGAAACCGACACTAGACGGCTGCAGAGGTGGTTCAACGCGCCATCCCATGTCACAGGAGGAGGCGGCTGCCATTTTTTAGCTGCAGCGTTTGAGATGGGTGGCCAGCACTAACCGGACGGAGAGGTGGCACGGTGCGCTGCCACGTGCCGCTAATGGTGGTTGCGGCTTGATGCCATGGAGGAGGCAGGACCCTCTCCCTATGGGTCTTGTGGGTGACCAAGCAGCGCCACGTGGCATCGCCACTCCAGATCTCGAATGGATTAGTCGTTTGGGAGAAAGGGGGGAAGGTCCCCCCCCCCCCCCCCCCGTGCCAACTATGGTGGGCCCCGTTCCCTCCTTTGGGTTGGACCGCGCCGTCCTACAGGCTTGATCGTGCCCCCTGTGGGTCGGTCCATGCCTTCCTACGGGCTAAATCACACCTCCCATATGGGTCAGGCCACGCCTCCCTGTGGGCTGGACCACGCCCCCCTGTGGGTCGGGTTTCACCCCCTGCGAGCTGGGTCGTGCGCCTACAGGCCGAGCAGTACACCCCACATTGGGTCGGGCCAGACCGTGGCCCAGCAGATAGAGCCCATTGCATCCCCACCCAACTAGTCTAGCCCAAGCTGATTCGGGCCAGGCCGGGTCGGACCCAGGTCGGGCCAGGGTTGGGTCAGTTTGACCCGAACCAGGTTGGGTCGTCCTAGACTGGGTTGAACCAGACCCAGACCCATCCAGGCCCAGTTTCGCATAAAATTCATTAACTTGACATCCATCCATACTTTTGATGATCTGTCTATGGCATTGGGATCCTTGGAGCAAGGCTATCTTTTTGGTATACTTCACTTAAATTCTGGAGAAATTTTGAGTACATCTGGTTTGGATCGAACCCAAATCCAACTAGGCCCTTGGTACTAAAATGTTTATAACTCACATATTAGGCATCTGATTGACACATCGTCTTTTACGTTGGAATCCTTACGACATGGAGGTCCATTGGGATACTCCATTATGGATAATACTTGTGGTCATGGTATGATTGATATCTCAAGGAGTAGATTTTACAGAACATAATTGCTTCGAGTGTGGGGAATCCTATGGTTGGTTGTCTTTGTAGTAGCGACCATGTGTGGATCAACATCATGGTGACCCTGTGGGGATCAAAATTATTGTGACCTGAAAGGGACCAATTTTAGAGTGGCCCATCATGGTTAAACTTTTAGCGACCCTTTGTGGATCAATATCAAAAAACTATGTGTTGATCAGCATTCCAGCGACCCGGTTTGGATTAGCATTCCGGGGAACCTATGTGGATAAGAATTCTAGAAACCCTAAGTGGATCAGTAGTTGCGTGACCTGACAAAGACCAGCCTTACTGTAGCCCATCAAGGAATAGCGACTTAATTCCAAGAATGGTTAGAGAATAGAAAAACTTCATTGTGGATCAGTTGTGGAACTTCTAAATAGAATAAAATGTTATAGATTAAGACTAATCATCTATGTTCCTGATCCCATAGTAGTATACCTGGTGTGAGATGACAATTGCTTACTGATTTGTAATTGAGGTCTTGATTTTTGTTTTTTCCTTTGTGGAAATCTGGGAGACCTTCGAGGGTCTCGGGGTCCCTACTGAGTATTGTTACACTCACCCCTACATGGGCTTCTTCTGCAATGTGTTGTTTTTAGTGCAGATGACGGACAACGTTGACTGTGGTTTGGGATCCAGGACTGAATGGTGGTTGGAGGTTGACCCTTAGACGTGACATACCGCAGTGATGACCGACAGTGAGCTGTACCTATCCTTCATGTAAGAACCTTGGTAGAAGATTCCTAGAGCTATTTTTTCTATTACTATTGTACTTTCATTTGGGCTCGTATTACATCCCCATTTAATTAAAATACTCACACTTTTCTACATTCACTAAAAATATTTTTACTAATGTAGTTTTACTAAATGGGTTGTGCTTGTTGTATTCTTGGACTGTGTGTTTCTAGGTTTAAAGGCAACACCTTACCATTTTTCGAGGATATGCCTTTCAGTGCTAGTCACCATCCCATGGCATGTGGAAGGCAGTCTTGGGGTAGTCACAGCATGGGCCCTTGGGGATGGTTCCTGGCAGTGGTGTTTCATATTTCCTCACATGTTCTCTAGTATATATATTTTCAAGTTGATCACGTGAGAATTCATATCAAATTTCAATGAAGTTAACGGTCTTTGTTAGATTATGCACCACAACCCAAATTGAATTATTTCCTCTTTATTTATTTATAAGACCAGTGACATGGTCTATGTTTATGTTTTACCATTTACAAGTAGTTATGTGTAATGGTTTCATAATAAAATTAAATTTTTTCCTTATCAATTTTACATGATGACATAAATGTCATATTTATGTATATTATGGGATCTCATTCATCATATTGTCCCATCAATAGTGCTCTTAAAGATCATGATACAGATTTGTACTTCATAGATGGATTCAGAATATAGAGCTATGTGTATCATCCAACATATCTTTATTCAACTTTTGAATTCATGGTACACATAGTTGTGACCCAAATATTTCAATACCTTCTTCATTAACATTGAAATCCTATGATTTCCATTTTTATAGCTTACACTATCTTATGAATTCACAGATCATCACTATGAGCATATTTTATTCTCTCTAGAAGATACTTTTGGGAAATCATCTATGAAAGGAATGATAATTCCCCTACATGATTCCAATGTCTATCATTTTAAATAAATATAAGATTGGATCCATATAAATTATCATAAATGAAAAAAATTATAGGATCCTTTCTACTAAGAGGATCTGATAATTTATTTTCTTTTATTAGATGGTAGTGGATTGACCAGTTATAGTTCTTGATTAGCTCTAACCATCTTCATTGGTGTATATTCAACTCTTTTTTTGTGAATATATAATTGAGTACTTTTTGACCCATATATATTTATCACTTCTCCACATAGAGATACTTCCACCACATTTTCAATGAAATGGTCGCTACATCTAACTCTAGATCATGTGTTGGGTATTTATTCTCGTCAACATTAAATTTCCTTGGGTTATATTTTATCTCATTTTCATTCTGAATTATCACACAACCCAATCCACCCTTCAAATCATCATTCAGTACATTGAAAAGTTCCCCACTTTTGGGAAGTTTATGTACATGTGTGGTGATAAGCCTCTTATTCGACTCCATGAAGCCCTCTTCACATTCTTCATTCCAAGAAAACGTGACTCTCTTCTGATTCATCTTGGTTAAGGGATTTGAAAATCATGATAAATGTCTCACAAATAGATCATAATACAATGCTAATCTGAGAAATCTATATATATATATATATATATATATCACAGATGTCGGCATCATCCATACTTCAATTACTTCTATAATTTAAGGACCAACAGATATCTATTTTTTTGTGATTATATTCCCCAATAATGAGACTTCCTTAAACCATAAATCACATTTATCTATAATTTTCATAAAGCATATCCCTTCATAAGGTCTTTATCAAGGTGTTCATATGCTCCTCATTCTCTACCATACTTTTCTATTATATTAGAATATCATCTGTAAATACTAGCACACTTTTTTCAAGGTAGTCTCTAAATCCTATATTTATCAAATCCATGAAGATTTATTGATAATTAGTCAGTCCAAATGGCATTAGTATGAACTCAATGTGTCCATACCCTGTACAAAAATAAGTCACAGGGATATCCTCCTCCTTCACCCTAACTTGTTAATACCTGGACTATAGATGCACCTTGGAAAAGTAATGTGCTCCACATAGATGATAAAAAATTCATCAATATCTAGAATATGATATTTTCTTTATCATTATCTTATTGGTCTCATGATAATCAATGGAAATTATAATTGACCAATCCTTATTCTTGGTGAAGATAATTGGTTCACCCCATGGTGAAACACTTGGACGTATGAACCCTTTATCTAGATTATTCTGTAGTTGTATCATAAGCTCCTAAAGTTCCATAATATCCATTCTATATGTATTCTTAGATATTGGTAATTCTCTAGATATAAGATCGATCAAAAATTTATCTATCTGATAGAATGAAGATCAGAAAATTTCTCAGGAAACAAATCAGTTTATTCCCTCACAATGGGAATGTGTTTAGGGATGATCATTTCATTAGACTCGATAAAATGAGATTGATACTATTATTAATAGGGAAATAATATCCATTATTTAGATGTTTCTACGAAATAATATTCATCCATCTCCTTGAATATGTACAAAATCAAAGGATGATTCGAAATACAGAGAGTGAATTAATTCTTGTGGAAATTTATATTGGATATATATAGGGAAATCCAACCCATACCAATAATTGTATCAAATTCAACTAAAGGGAGAATCATGATGTTTTATAGAAATTCCATCCAATAAATGTTGTCATGGGAGGTGTAATATACCCAGGATACAAAAATTTCTCAATTTTTCATTCTCTTTAAAAGCTCTACTTCAATTATTTATGGTGGTGTTTGAATAGTTCTATTAATCATGCATGATATTAAGGAATGAATATAACCATAATAAAAATTTACATTCAATTTTCTTGAATGAGTAACTAAAATCCTTATCACCACTTCATTTTTTGATATCCACATAAGGGGTTGTGAAGGAAAATGATCACCCTTGCTTCCTTGGACATTGTTTATTGTCTAAAATAACCCTTGGCTTAGTGAATGGATTTTTAATGTGCCCTGGTTCAATATAGTTGAAGAAATTCACAATGTAAGGAGGGTTAATAGGAGTATTCCATTCCTCCATAGCATTATTGGAATTATCCTATTGGAAATTTATAATTATTCTTACTTTCTTCCCACACTTAAATCATTTCCTTGTCCCCCTTAGACAATTTACTAGGTGATTCCTACTACACCTTTAACCAGTGGGTTATTGAAATTTTTAGCACTGTTGATTTATCCACTTGACCTACAAAGTTAAAAATTAATTTTTACTTCTTATCCTCAAGATAACCTTGAGATTCTCCAATCTCTATTTAAATTTTGAGGGAACATCATCCAATTTCATCATAGATTTTGATTATCAAGGCTTTTTATAGACCTAGTTTTAGCTAACCAAATAAGCATTCAACATTGAATCCAGGGGTAACAATAATGTAAAATGTGTATCATGCAAGTCCTGTGATTTTTTCTTCATATTCCTTGATTCATGCATCATCATTTTTATCTAGGTAAAGAAAATCCATTTCCATTTTATTTCGTAGTGTGTAAGGAAAATATTTATTAAAAAACATTTTATTGAATTTGTTCAATCCATTCACTTTGATCTCTTACTTATGATTCATATTCTTGATCAATGTCCACTAATAACTATATTATCCCTCCATAAAATAAATACCCATTATAATATTCTCTTGATAGGAACATTAATTTATGGAGAAGATGTTTTCTATTTAGTTGATCCATTTTTATATGATTAAGGGATCAGATGATCCATTAAAAGTTTGAGGTATTTGTCACATGAAGGTCATAATTTTATATTTTTATTTCTTAGGGGGATTTGGGTGCTCCTCCTAATCAATTTTTCTATATATAACCTCAGTCATTTGAGAGTGTATCATTATAATTTTCATTATTCCTACTCCCATTAGGTTGGGAATCTCATTTGGGAAGTCATCCCATTTCCCTTCACATCGGGTTTTTACCCAATTTTTCCTATTTATGACCATTGGATACAAAATAGAAATTTAGGGATGATAATTGTTATACTATTAAACACATTAACATGAATCCAATGACGTTAAATTGATAAATTGTCAATAACATTTTTTTCTTAACTTATGAATTTCTAGGATTAAATCTATGTAATCAATGATATATTTCCCAAGATATAATGTTATGGTCTTTTTTTCCCTTAATAATGGTTTGTAATAAGTTTTTTAATGTACCAAAACATACCCCTAAGGAGTGTCAAACCAGGTATGTAAAAAGTCCCACTTTCATGTACCAATTCTGGGTTGAGTCTTTCTCAATACTGTATTTTTTGGGATTTACCACTATGTAAAGATATGACAAGGCCACATCCACTTGTAATATCAAATCAAGATTTATTTTATTGATACACCAATTACTATAAATATTACCAAAATTTATGCATGTTTTATTATACGTAGTTTTATTTATAAGGATTTTATAGAGTTTTCTGATAATAATCCAAAAAATAAGAAAACCTCCCTTTAATACCAACTTTCAAAACCCTTCTCTTTATTAAACATTAATTCATGATTAATTATATAAAATATTAGATAATTAAACCTAAAGGATCAATAATTATAGTGAATTTGGGAATTAGTTACATTACATAATAACATAATATATGAAATATGTTACCTTTATTGAAAAATTCCTTAAAATGATCATATTATTTCTTCATATATAAAACAATATGGGATAACTAAGGGATATAAATAAGAAATGGGTGAGCTAAAACCTCTTGTAAGGGAATAAAAATGGCATAAAATGAAGAATTCAATACATGTTAGACAATAAGAATATCAATGGGGAATAAAAATAGTTAGAATCATAAAAATGAACAATAATACATGATATAACATGATAACAAAAATAAAATATGTTAAATGTGGAAACAACATAAAACACTACATCATAAACAAGTTTCCAGGATAACTACCAAGACATCATGATATAAAGAATCCCATGATGGATTAGTTTCACTTCCTCATCTCTTTCATTACATTCATGAGACTAAAACATTATCTGATGTAGTCAAGCGTAATATAATTCTATGTGATCCCATCACATTCATTGCATTATAATTATTATGTGTTCCGCCTATATCAGACAACATTTATTCATTCATTATCATATTTTATTACACAGTACAAAAGTGTATAATACATACATGTATGTCCAACATTGACAACACTTATCTTTATTACACATTGATTCATGATTTATTACCTGAAATTACACATAATAAAAATTTGAATATTGGTAATTATTTTGTGTTTGGTAATTATGTTAATTAAATTACAACTTAAAATAGTAAATACATCATCTTTATTGAAAAATTCCTTAATGTGATCATATAATTCCTTCATACTTAAAACTGCAAGGGATTACCTGGTGATATACATAAGAAAGGGATGATCTAAAAAGAACTAAAAATATAATTAACATGGAATGACATGAATAATATAATTCAAGTTAGATTATATAATTGGGATCAAAAAAGGGGTGATATTCATAAACATGAACATTGAGACATCATATAGCATGAAAACATAAAGGAAACATGGGGAATGTGGAAACAACTTAAAACACTACCTCATAAACATCGTCCAAGGATAACTAGAAATAAATCATGATTTAAAATGTCCCATGATGTATTATTTTCACTCCATAAGCCATTTAATTTTGTCTCAGGAGAATAAAACATTATCCAATGTATTGGAGGGCTTTATAATTATAGGTTTACCTGTTAGTTTCATTTCATTCTCATGTTTAAGTGTACCACATGGATCCTAAAAAATGGATTCATTCGTTATAATATTTTATTACATGATAATAGAGTTTGGAAATAAATATAAATAAAAATTTAAATAATTATATGTGAATTAAGGTGAACACCCTTGATAGGAAATGGGTATGGGTATTCACTACACAATTGTTTGGCATTGAAAATTATGGTGAAATTTCAGCAGCATAGCAGGGGAGTATAAATGATCATGAAATGATTTAATTATAGTTAATGTGGACGCTCATAATTTTGACCTAAAATGGAATATAATGACGAAATTTAAAAAGAATAACTCATCAATAGGAATCATATATAAAATATATAAGATAAAAAATATACTTGAATAAAGAGGAGAATGAGAGGATCCCTTATCTTGAGAGTGTGATTCAAAATGATTAGGAGGAGTTTCCTGAGAGATTGGGCCCATGTTGGGATAAATATAGAGAGGGTAATAAAGAGTAAGTATGTTATATGAGGTATTTTATTGAATATAAATTGGATATTGGGTGGGTTTATAATGTAATTTGGTGGGGGAATTCTTTCTCATTTTGCAAACTTGGTTTTTTGGACTCTATTTAATAAAATAACCAAAACAATAAATGAACCCACTTTTTCCATTATTTTTACCAATGGGATTTTGTTTTGATTATTTTATAAGGTAAAGGTCATACATTATTAAAATAATAATCTTGTAAATGTGGAAGTGATTCATGTCCTTAAATAAATGATTTTATAGCTTTAAAATATATTAAAAGATTTGGAGGAATCATAATGGCTTTAAAGAATAAATAAAATAAACTAAAAATAATATTATTTAAAAGGTAAAACATATATCTGGTCATGTATGGAATTTATTTTATTCATTAAATCATCTTTTTCATTATGATTTCATTATACACACAATATATTTATACGTTATTTAATATTTACATGAAAATTCGACTTTCTTGGAAAATTTGGAAAAATTCACCATTGGATAATTTTGATTCTATGAATCCAAAAAAATAATTTTATATATATAATTTTCTAAATATTTGAATATTTTATAGAATAATTAATATATTTTAATCATGTTTTTAATTACTATATAATGTATTTTAATTTTGATACAAAAAACACAAATTTTATTTTTGGGTAATATTCAAATTCAATTAGGGAATTTATTTTGATGAATAACTAGATTTTTGAAAGAAATAATATTATATTGAAAAGTTATTTTTGAATAATTTTTATTTAATATAAATGACCATTTAATTTTTATGAAGTGAAATATAATTTTGATAAGGTTTCAAGGAATGTTATTGTCAAAAAAACTGAGCATTTATCAATAATTTTCAATTATTATTTTAAAAGTTATAATTATCATATATATAAAATTATTTAGATAAAATGAATATTAATTTTGGAATTAGAACATTTAAATTTCCCATTAGATAATGTTTCATAATATTCTTAGACTGTCTAATTTTTTGATAAAATTTAAATGTGGTATAAATATACAATATGTATTATAACAACATAATTACACAAAATGATTTAACAAATACTATAAATGGCGTCCACAACCAAATATATATTTTTATTTAAAATAATATTATTCTGTACTTATTTGATTTATTTTATAAATCCATTATGAATCCCTTAAATCTTATAATATATTATATAGTTTTAAAATCATTTCTTTAATGTCATGACTCCCTTCCACAACATAAAGGGTGTTATATTAATATGTTCAGACCTTTTATTTATAAAATAATGGATCAGGCCCTATTTTTAATAAACTATTTAAAAAATATCATGGGAATGTTTGTGGTAATGGTTATTTCATTATATAGATCCAAAACGTATGTTTGATAAATGATAAAGAATTACCCACTCATTTCCTATATAAACCATTCAAATAACTCATTTATATTCAATAAAAACCTTTTATGAGGTCCTTACTCTACCCTACCGAATCTAGAGTCCTCCCAAGGTTCTGAGAAGCTCTCAAAAATCTCATTCTAAGCATTTAGTATCACCCCTTCAAGGAAACGTATTCTCTCCTTCTCCTCTTTATTCAAGTATCTTCCTTATCTAATTTCTTTTACCTCCAATTCCTAATGATGAAATATATTCTTCCATATCGCCCTTACTGTAAATTTTATGTATAAATGATGAGATACCCCTTTCAATATATTTAATCCCTTCTTGGAACATTTATACGTCCTCATATACTGCATAAATTTCACCATGGTTTTCCAAGCCAAACAATTGTGTACTGAATCACCATGAAAATTTCCTATCAACGGTTTTAACATTCATATAATTATACTTATATAATTTACCACTTACGTGTATGTATTAAACACTCCTTGATCATTTAATAAAATATGATTATGAGTGAACAAATTTTGTATGATATATGAGCCATAATGAAGACGAAATAAAAGTGATGGGTGCACTCAGAATTATATAGCACTCCAATGCATTGGGTAATGTTTTAGTCTCATGATACATCATTCAAGGGATTGGGTTGTGAAAAAAATTCACCATGGAAATTTTTACATCACAGTGTTCTAAAAATTATCCTTAAACTATTTTTATGATGTAGTGGTTTAAGTTGTAGCCAAATTTCTCATGTTTCCTTTATGTTATCATGTTATATCAATTCCTATTGTTCATGTTAATGATTCTCAACACTTTAATGCTTAATTTATATTCCTATTATCTTAAATGTTTTAATTTCTTCATGTTACACAATTTTTATTCCCTCACTAGGATTTTTATCTCACCCCTTTTATATGTATGCCATGAGGTTATCCCATGTAGTTTTAAGATCAAAGGAATAATATGATCATGTTATGGATGTTTTCAAAAAATATGTTTTATTTAATATTTTTGGTTTTTATTTAATGTATGTAATTCCCAAATAAATTAGAAATATTTATCTTCTTGGTTTTATTATGTGTATTTTAAGTAATAAATTATGAATTAAAGTATAATTAAGATTAATGTTGTTATAGTTAAGATGTAACGGCCTGAACTATTATAAATAAAATTCACGTGTGATTTAATTAGATATTTATTATATTTTATGGTCGTAGAAGATAAATACACTTATTTTTTTTATTATCATATTTAAAATATAGTTAATCATAATAACCATTGATAATACATCCATTGAAAAATTATCATATGATTAGTATAAATATAGGGTTTTAAAAAATCCAATTGAAACAAATTTGTTTCCCTAGTTATACTTTACTATAAGACTCCATAATTTGTTTCCTTTTGATTTTGTTTATGTTTTTTGTATGCTTAGTTTTAATTAAAATTTCAATTAAAAATTAATTATCAGTCAGTAAGGAAGTGATGGACTCAAAAAATATGATTAAACCCTACTAAAAAATTATCAAAGTTTCAAAGGGAGATATCATCACTGTTATTTTACATTTATCAATCCAAAGATGAGATCTAACAACATTATCTCAAGTGAAACTCTTTACATGAGATGTTAAATCTCATCGAGATCACGACCCAAACCATATACAATGAACCATCCCATGAAAGTATTTACATCGCACCCCTTACTTTTAGGGTTTTTTCTTATGTATATAAGGGATATGTATAAACCACTTAATAATATGATTTTATATATTCTATATAATATGGAATATATTTTCATGTTATTATTTTTACTTTATAAATGATTTCTCATTTGATACAGTAAAACACAAATTGTATTTTTGGGTAATACTCAAATTCATTTAAGGATTTTATTTTGATGAATTAATTTCCTTTTGAAATAAAAAATATTTTATTGAAATGTTATTATTTAATAATTTTAATTAATTATAAATGATCATATTGTTTTTATGAAGTCAAATGTAATTTTTATAAGTGTTTGAAAACTATTATTGTCAAAAAAACATTTCATTTCTTATTAAATATTTATTCTTAATTTAAAAGTGAAAATAAAAATATTTAATAAAATATTTTTACAAAATGAATATTATTTTTGGATATAGAACTCTGAAATAATTTCATAGTGAATTTTTCATAATTTTCTGAGAGATTAAATTTTAAAGGTAAAACATAAATATGTTATAAATATATGATGTGTATTAGGAAATCATAATGACCAACAAGATGTAATAACTACTATAAATGGTATCCAAGATCAAATATATGTTTTTTAATTAAATTTATTATATTTTTATAATATTTAATATATTTTAAAAATCCAGTATGAATCCTTTAATGTAAATAATATATCTTAATGTTTTAAAATCATTTCTTTATGGACATGAATCGCTTCCAGGTTAACAAGGGTATTATTTTAATATGATCAGATTTTGGAATTATAAAATAAAGAAAAAAAATTGATATAAACTATGGGAAAAAATAATGGGGCGTTTTTCATTTTTTTGTTATTATATATAGTCCAAAACCAATATTTGAGAAATGATAAAGAATTACCCATTAATTTCCTATATAAACCCACCTAATCTCCCATTTATATTCACTCAAAAACCTTAGATCATTTACTAACTCTACCCTAACCTCTATATTTTCCTCCCAATATTCCCCTAATATCTCTAGAAACTCCACCCAATCATTTGGAATCACATTCTCAAGGTAATAGATACTCTCATTCTCCTCATTATTCAAGTATCTCCTTACCTTATGTATTTTATCTATAATATCAAATGATGGTATATGTTATTATTTATACCCATAACTATACATTTTATTTCTAAGTTATGATATCCTCCATTCAATCTCATTATTCCCTTCTATGAACATTTATGCCCATGTGTTATGTTTATGAAATTTCACCGCAATTTACATTGAAAAACAATTTTGCAGTGAATAACCTTACTAACTTCCTATAAAGGGTGTTCACCTTCATAAACATACAATTTTTTTATTTGAGAATTAAATTTATTTATTCAACAATACTTTATCATTTAATAAAATATTATTATGAATTAATCCATGTTTTATTATCTATATAAGACACTTAAGCATGATAATAGAATTAAAGTGATGGGTGTGTCTAGAAATAAATAGCGCTCCATTGCATTTAGTCTCATGGTACATCATGTAATGGATTAGTTAGTGAACATAATAAATCAGGGGAATTTTTTCATCATAATTTCTTATCAATTATCTTTGGGAAATGTTTGTGTTATACTATTTGATGTTATTTCCACATTTCCCATGTTTCCTTTATGTTATAATGATATATTTTAGCACATTGTTCAAGTTTATGGTTATCACCCCTTTTATGCCCTATTGATATTCCTATTATCTAACATGCCTTACTTTAATCATGTTATTCCAGGTTTATTCACTTATTGAAAATTTTAGGTAATCCATTTATTATGTACACCCTAGGTAATGCCATGCAGTTTTAAGAATGAATGAATAATATAATCATGTGAAATAATTTTTCAATAAATATGATGTATGTATTGATTTATGTTGTCATGTATGGCACTTAATTCTCAAAATAATACACTTATCAATATTTTGGGATATATTATGTGTAATTTTTTTTAATAAATCATGATTTATTTTGTAATAAAAAAAAGGTTTTTCATAGTTGGTATCAAAGGAAAAAATTAGTTATTTTTGGTATTAGGATTAGAAAACTCTTCTAAAATCCATAGTGATAAAACATAATATTAGAAAACATCCCAATTTTTATAAAGTATAGATTAAGTGGATAATTAATAAAATACATCACTTTTTAGATACTATAAGTCTATTTGACTCTAGAACAGCTGAACATTGGGGTAAAAACCAGAAACACCGTATTGAGCAAGGAACGAACGCGATTTGGTGCACGACAACAGTCCTTCCAACAAAACTGGTTTGACACTCCCTAGGTATATGCTATGCTAAATTAATAATCTCATTATGAACCATTATTATTTGAACAAAAATGTCCTGTAAGAGAATATTTTATAAAATAAATCATGGATAACATAGATTGAATCATAGAAATAGATAAGTTAAGGAAATACATATAATATATAAGTATACCAATAATGTCATTAGATTACCATTTATCTGTTCAATATTTTATAAATTCTCATCCCTAATTTTCTCCTTATCCTAGATAATGACCGGAAATAGGGGATTCTAGTAAATAACCAATGTGAAGGGAAATTTGATGACTACCCCAACAAGATTCCTACCCGGATTACAGTAGAAATAGTGAACACTATGAAAATACTCTCACACATGACTAAAGATAGGAATAGAAACCTATATCATGAGGATATCAGAAATCCCCCAAATAAATAAAAAGTTATAATTGAGACCCTTATGCGATAAAGGCCTTCGACTTTGCATGGGTCATCTTATCCCTTAATTGTAGAACAATGGATCAAATACATTGAGAAAATATTCTCAATACTTCAGTATTACAAGATAGATAAAGTTATACTAGATATTTATCATATTGAGGGATAAGATGATAAATGGTGTAAATTAATTAATAATACAAAGCCTGAGGAAGATATAAAGGCAATGGGGTTGAAGAAATTATAGACATTTTTTTTAATAAAAAAATCCCTCGCACTCTCTAACTAAAAATGGAATGTTATTTTATTTCCCTAAAAAAGATGATGAATCTATAAGGGAATACAAGGAAAAATTAACAATACATTCATGATATTCCTCCATCTTTTTCATTACCCCTGAGTGTATGGTTGGCTACTTATTTGGTGGGATAAAACCTAGTCTATGAAAATCCCTAGAGATCAGTGACATTGATAGATATTATAAATTTGTTTGACGTGCCCTCGAAGTCGAGATAGAGATCAGCAAT
Organism: Viscum album; assembly: GCA_963277665.1. NCBI lineage: Eukaryota > Viridiplantae > Streptophyta > Magnoliopsida > Santalales > Viscaceae > Viscum > Viscum album. The sequence continues at coordinate 310,626,573 of OY728158.1, forward strand.
TCTTAGTGTAATCAGAGGGAAAAAAGAAGAAATAGAATTTCAATTCTGGTAGTCTGATGGAGAAACCAAATAGTGCTAAAATTTTCAACAACCCTGTAACGCCTCTCAATCGGGCACACAATCAGGTGGACGAAATGGGTTTCTTAAAATACCTCAAATCATGTCTCCATATACTCCATAGGATGATGACTAGAAGTAGGGTTGTGAAATGTATAGTGAGGAGACTATACCCACTTATATTAAGTTTCATAGAAGTAGAAATAAACCATATACAAATGAAAATCAAAGTATAGGCATATTGAATACCAATAATAAAATATAATCAAATAATCCAATAAATAATATAGGGATAATTTAATGACATGTTGGAGTGTAACCAAATGTCTTTCTAGAATAAATATAAGTAAAAGACTAAAATATACCAATAAATACTCAAAATTCCCTAGTCATAAACACCACATTAGTCCCACCTCTATACTCCATCACATCCAGCTAAGAATGAAATCTATAATATGTTATTTTTCCATTTTCCAATCTCACATCAACATAATATGCTTGGGTATCTAAAAGTGGCCCAAATTTGGTGAGAGTATAACTTAGTAGGTCAACACTACCTTGTCTAATAATATAGTATGATAAGAAGTGTTGGAAATAAAGTGATAAAAAATTATATTAATTTATTCAACAATTTATATAACACAACAACATCCTGTTTTGGATCCATGATGAATTGTCTTTAATAATGTCATAAAACCATGCCAACCACAAAAATATTAACATGGTAGAATAACCTATTTCAAATACATGCCATAATATCTCTATAAATGTATTTCAACCATTCCATCAACCACCATATAAAAATGTTATAATCAAAAATATCTGGTTTATGCCCTATAAACACCACAACATCAAGGTGAAAGCCCAATAAACATTATAGCATGGGATTGGGTAGATCCCACTCTCGATAAGCATTAAAAAATGGGACTGGGCCAACCATGTTCAATGTAATCATTACAACATATAATTGTGGATGTTTTACGTCCAAACCTGATATATAAGAATTTTAGTATAGAACACAAGTCCTCTCATACTACATGTAAATCACAATATTACATTATAAATAATAATATTTAATTATGAAAATCACCGTTTATCTTTCATATACCACTTTCAATTAAATCACAATTGAATTACATGAATAACAATATGAAATAATTCACAACATAGGGATTCTATATCAAGAAACTTCCAAAGGTATCATGTCATGAGAAATGCACTTTAAAACATTATCCAATTAAATTATATTCATGATCCTCTCACCCAATGGTTAGTCATAAGACATGATATAATCCAATTCAACAAATTGACTCCATGGAATAATCTCAATGATTATTTAATTATTTTGGGAACACACTATGTTGGCACAATCACAATATTTTGTAACATGGAAATTATCAAACTACTTGGTTAATATTTATACCCTTTCCTTTAACTGATGATCCAATAATGATTCCAATAGAATTTTCTCATGAGAAATAATGTTTGTATAATCACCAAGAGAATCCAGTATCAAAACTAACCGATATCAAAACAAACAATTCACATGGTCAAATTATTTCAATAAAAATTATTGAGAGAAAATTAAGAGAATGGGGAAACTGGACCTAAACAACGTACTAGGGATTAATGGAATTCTATAGATGTTCAGAAGGATGGTTGGCACTCCCAAATTGCCTGGAAGATGTCATAGGGTAGAGAAGAGAAGGTTGTGGTGAGATTAAATGAAAAATCAACCACACATCATACTTTTAAATATAAGGATGGGGAATTACATATCATTTCTCCTAGTTATACATCGTGTAAATATGTTTAATGGGATACACTAAAAACCCCATCACCATTGATTATTATATTAAAAAAACATGAATGTTACAAGACGTGTAGTCTATTTACACATCATGAAAATGTTTTACAGAAGGGTTTTTAGACCATTTTCCCTTTAAATAACCCAATCCCCCTTTAAATCTTCTCAAACTACCAAAACCTGTGAAACACTTAACCCATTTATACCAAGACTCAATTACTTAAAACAATCATACATCCCTGAACATTAAGTCAATTTTCCAAAAAAGTCCCTCCACAAGGATCCTCTTAGGTTTCCCCATGTTTGGTTTAAATAAGATGCAAAATTTACCTTGAATAAAAGTTAAATAAAAACTCAGATAAAGATATACCTGGAAAATGATGGGATCTTATAACCTCCCCATCATATAAAGTATTATCTTGGAGATTCTCCAAGAGTCCCTTTGAGGTCTCCGTGAATAAGTTTGATCACTGTGTTTTCATATCATAATCTATCTCCCAAGTCTCCACTTAAACACTCCCATGTTTCCACTACATTTGAACCAATAGAATAGTCCAACGCTAAAGATATTTCTCACTATGATCTATAACTTATAACAAATTTTCTTCAAAGGAAGCTTCGACATAGAAATTTATGACTACAACATATGTCACATGATAAGGCTTTTATGATATATCTATAGTTTTGATACATAGAACACACCATAAATAGATATATAATTGAGTGAAATGGAAAAATTGTTTGCCATTAGACCGACCTTTTCCACTATCTCAAACTACCTGAAAAAGCTGGTTACTGTTATTCTTTGATTCTTATACAATGTTTACCCAACCTAGGTGACACTAGAAGGAATACATGATGACCAACCTAAAATTTAATAGTTCATATCCTATTTTCATCATATGATTTCTTCTTTCTCTATGTTCTCACCAAACATTTTATGATCAGTTGAGCCTGACCAGATGTACCATGCATGATACTAGGCCCCACAAGTGTGAACTCACTTTACTCTAGATAATAATGAAGAGAACGAGACACTCTTCCATGAAATGTTTAATAAGATTCCATTTGAATTGATTCCTATACTTTATTATTATATGAAAAATTACTGTGTGAAATATTTTTCTCCCATAAACAACCAAAATCCAAAACACAAGCTCATAACATATCCTCTGGAACCAGAATAGTTAGCTTAGATTGACCATCAACCTATGAATGATGGTTTTTTCTCAAAAGAACCCATGAACCCAGGGCCTTCTAAAGACCCTTATATAATGTGATGAAAAATAATAGGATCTCTATATGAAATAATACACCTTGAAACACTGTGAAAATGAACCACCTCATGTGTAAAGACACGTAAAATTCAAGGGAAATTTTTTCTTAATTTTCTTGGAATTTTACAAGAGCGCGGTTTCTGATGGCACCTGATTCCGAGGCCCGGAGTGCCCGGAATCAATTTCCAAAGTTTGGCTCGGGTACGTTCAGTGAACGAACGAGCGGGGATTCCTAACTTTTGATCCGGTGCTCGGAATTGAAATCCGAGGACACCGATAAACTCGCAGCGCCGATATTCGCTTAAGGAGACCTTTTCGGAAGTTGCGTTTATTACGGGTTGAAAGTTAGTTTTTGGGTTTTTAGATTAAGTTAAATAAAATTTGTGAAGTACAAAATTTTATTTTAACTTGAAGTTTTTTTATAAATCCTTCCAAAGGGAGTTGGGAGTGGGACCCACATCCACTTAACCTCCCTTGGGAGGATTAAGTGTGGCGGGGCCCACACGAATCCCAACCCTCCATCTTCCCTCAAAACTCCCATTAACCCTCGTTTTATTTATTGTTTGACAACTTAAAGTATTAATTGAGGTGAGTTGTTCAATTCAAACCTTTGAAATTCATGTGGTAAAGTTATTTAATAATATAAGCTTAAAGCTTTTTTTTATTCTGGTTGAACTTCTTTTACCACCTTTAGAGGAATTTTGGGAGCTTCTCCTTCTTCTTCATCTTCAACTCTGACGAAGAACACGAAGAACTTTCGAACTTCGACGAAGAACTCCGCGCTCTCGGGAACCGTCTTCCTTGACGACATAACCGCGACATCGACGTTCTTCTTCCGTGACACCGACCACCACGACGCTCGACTTCCGTGAATCGTTATCGATCATCGAACTTCGTTCCAGAACCAAAGTAGGGGGTTTGTTCTTTTTAAATTACGTGTTTTCATTCCCTCGAACATGAAAGAATAATCAGTTGGGTGTAGTTCGAAATTTTACTAAAAATTTGTGAAACGTTCATTATTGTGTTTATACGACTGGGAATCTGTTATCGTTATAACAGGAGGAGACCGGACCGCACGAACACGGCCGATTCTCCTCCCCCTTCTAAATCTTTCGTGTTGATTTAGCGGAGACAGCGCGGTGTCGTCGCACCGCGCATGAACAAAAGAATTTATGGCCGGAGCGAACAGCGATAAAGAAATGCGGTGCCGACGCACCGCGTCATTGTTTACGAAATAGACCGCGGCCGGAAACGGGCCACGGCGGAACGAGGAGGAGACCGGCGGCCAGCCGGGCCACCGGCGCCGGAGTTCATGAAGGGTCGCGGCCGTACGGCCGCGGCGGAGCAGACAGGGGCGGCCGGCCTCGCAGGCCGCCGGAGATGGGAAGAGTCGCGGTGATGGCCGCGGCGGAGAAGAAGAAGGCGGCCGACCGCCGGTTCGGTCAGAAGGCGGGACCCGCGGGTCCCGTGGGTTAATTAAAACGACCGGCAAAAGCCGGCCGAGATCCGGAAAAGGGGGGGGGGGGTTTCACCCCCCGCGTGCGGCTCATGCGCGGCACCCTGGCCGCGCCGCCGCGCCGCCACCGGCCGGGCCGGGTCCAGCGGACCGGGTCGGTCCAACCAGGTTCGGGCCGGATCCGGGTCGGGTCGACCCGGTATGGTTCGACCCGGTTCGGGGCGACCCAAGGGGGCGGGCCGGGTCGGCCCGGACCCGGACCCCCTGTTTTCGATACTGTTTCGGTCTTTTGGCCATAACTTGAGCCACGGACCTCCGATTGACGAACCGTCTGCGGCAACGTGATCCTTGGACCGAGACAGTCGTTTAGGTATATCGCACTCAAGGTTTCGGAACACTTTGAGTTCGGCTGGGTTGGTTCGTTCACGAAACCAACCGGGCCTTCGGAGCGGAAACGCTCATATCTTGAGCTACGGACATCCGATTGACGTGCTGTCAGCTTTTTTGTGTTCCTCTTAGTGAGACAGATCTTTTGACATACACCGCCCGAGGTTTGGACGCAGGTGGAGTACGGTCGGGTTGGTTTTGCCTTAAAAACCAATCGGGCCTCGGAGACGAAAATGCCAATAACTCTCAGACCGGGCGTCCGATCGATGCACCGTCTGTTGCGTTGAGTTCCTGTTGACGATACGGAACTTTTAGATACATAAACTGTGGTCTTTGTGACAGTTGATGTATCAGCCTCTCGGCTTGTGGAGGGGACCCTCCGAACGAGCTTGTTGTATGCGGGAACCCTCGTGCTGGCTGCTATTGTTACTGTGACTACTACTGCTACTACAGCTACTGTGACTACGACGATGAAAGTACAGAGATCCTGTGTGGATTCGATGACGATGACTATAGCACTCAGCGATCCTACGTGGATTAGTGCTACAGGTCCTGTGTGGGCCCGATCCTGTGTGGGTCTGATCCTGTGTGGGTCTTTGCACTCAGCGGTCCTGTGTGAACCAGTGCCTATAGGTCCTACGTGGGCCCGATCCTGTGTGGGTATTTTGCGGGGGTTAGTTACCTATCGATCCTTCATGGGTCCGACGACTTAGATGGATCAGAGATCATCTTTATCGTCTTTCGAAGAAGTATACCTGTGTGAGCTGAAACTTGTTGCTTTCCTGTGTGGATTGTGTTGTTCTATCCTGTGTGGATTACGTTTTTCTTTCCTGTGTGGAATACGTTTACTTTCCTGTGTGGACTGAGTTGTACTTGGGCTCGGAGGTTAGAGCGTATTTGAAATTGATGACTTAGGTATATGTATGGGCATATACCTAAGCAGTATCGGTTGTTACTTTGTGGTTGTACCTTTCTTCGTGGTTTATCATTTGTGGATTTGAGAGTCCTTCAGGGGTCTCAGGGTCCCTACTGAGTAGCTTATACTCACCCCTGCACGGGCTTTGCCCGCACTACGTTGTGTTGGTTGTAGACGACCGACAGCGTTGATCTTAGCTGAGGCTTGCAGAGCAGGACGGTACCTGGAGGTGGACCACTGGACGGGACGTGCTCGGAGCGGACGGCGGGACCCGTGGAGCAGTGGAGCTATCTGTACCCACCCTTCAGGTGGGATTTCTACTGGACAGCCCCGTGTAGCGGCTTTTACTTTTCAGTTGATGTTTTCCCTTTCGAGTTGTACTTTACTTTCAGTTTGGGTTTGTATACTGGCCATTTACCTTTCCGCACTTTCAGTTGTACTCTGCTTTTGTTTAGTGTTTAGTTTCCGCTTGCTTCTCTGTGGTTTTTGTTTACTTTACAAAGGCAATGCCTTCCCTTTTACCGGGATTTACGCCTTGGTGCTAGTCGCCAGCCCCTGGCCTATGGAAGGCGGGCTTGGGGTAGTCACGGCACGGACCCCGAGGGCGGGTCGTGACAAATTGGTATCAGAGGAGTTCGGTTCTACCGCGAACTCTGATCATTTCTATGTGAAGCAATAATGTTTAGCGTATTGAGTGTGGTTATCAGTCCAGGGAGTCCAGTGTTGGTGCGGCGGCCGACGTATCTGTACACCAGGATCCAGACTTCTGATTTCCGACTTAATGCACGAAAACATTGATTCCGTGTGTGTTTCAAAGTTTTCTTTGTGATTACTTATATCAGCTCACCAGGTATACTGTTCTGACCGTGGCGCACCTGTTTCCTTTTCAGGATGGCCCCACGACGACAGCGAGCTAGGGTTCCGAGAGTCGAGCGTGACGACAGCCCACCGAGCGATGAGGCCTCGGTCCAGGGCCCTTTGTCAGCAGTGGCACCGGTGGTAGCTCTACCCGCCGAGCCCCCGATGCTTCCAGCACCAGCCGCTGACGATGCACGTCGCCTCAGCGCACTCCATGAGTTTCAGCGCCAGCGACCGCCCAGGTTTCGCGGGGAGACGGATCCCCAGGCAGCAGAGGACTGGCTGGAGGTAGTGGTACGAGTGTTTAGGCTAGTGAGGACACCAGCAGACCTCATGGTGATCCTCGCTGCGAGCCTACTACACGCAGCAGCAGGACGATGGTGGAGCTTGATGCTCCAGGTGCACGATGAGGCATCTCTTCTATGGACGGACTTTGAGAGCCTTTTCCTCTCGGAGTTCTTCCCAGCCACCCTTCGTGCGGTGCGTATCCAGGAGCTTCTTTAGCTGCGGCAGGGCAGCATGACGGTCGCTCAGTACTCAGCGAGGTTTACCAATATCTCGCGCTACTCGACTGACATGGTACAGGACCCATTCTTTCGGGCCTGGACCTTCGAGCAGGGTTTGAGACACGAGATCAGGGCATCGCTGATCTCCCTCAGCATACCGACTCAGACAGGAGTACTGGAGCGGGCCCTTCTGATCGAGAGCTTCCTTGCTGAGTCTACACCAGCGCAGCGACCCACCACAGGGCGGCACGTGGCAGAGTTATCTGCAGCAGGCAATTGACGGATGACTCAGGGGTCCAGGTAGACCAGACCTTCGGGCAGACGACCTCAGGACACTGGCTCAGCAGTGCGGAGCACACAGCGAGGAGGCAGTCTTTCGAGAGGCAGACAGTGCTACTCATGCGGCGGGCAGGGCCACATGGCTCGTGACTGCCCGACCCGCCATGCCGAGGAGCAGAAGACAGTTGAGGGACCACCGAGGCAGAGGCAGAGGGTCGACTGTGGCGGTCCGCAGGGAGGTGGCGGACGATGTAGAGGAGCTGGACGAGCATCCGGTGGTGGGAAACGCTTTGAGGCTCTGCCACCACCACCACCAGGAGGTCCACCCCGACCAAAGGGAGCTGGCGGGCAGAGACAGGCACAGCTCCAGGCAGTAGAGGCCTATGACCACGGCACACCCGAGATGATTCGAGATACTATCTGTGTCTATTCCACCCTTGCTGTAGTTCTTATAGACACAGGAGCGAGTCACTCTTTCATAGCCACGGCCCTTGTTCGGAGCTCGGAGATTCCGACAGAGCCGTTGGCTCGATCCTTATGGCTAGAGACTCCTACGGGAACAGACTCGACGATTACGCACTGGTGCCGGTAGTGTGAGCTTACTCTAGGTGGCGATAGCTTCAGCTGGGATCTTCTTGTAGCAGCGTCGAGGCCTTACGACATCATCTTGGGCATGGATTGGCTATCTACGGTCCATGCACAGATTGACTGTTTTAGGCGCAAGGTGCGATGTATACGCACCGACGGGAGCAGGTTCACCTTCACCGGCGAGAAGGGAGCCTTAGCAGCACAGGATGGACTTCCGCGGAGGAGAGGACAACCCATTATTCATCAGTTAGCTAGCCTCATCCTTGGAGCAGTTGACGTGGGGAGTCCTGGTTTTCCTGCAGTGGTGGATCAGTTTGCGGACGTTTTTCCCGACGACGTTCCAGGGCTACCTCCTCGCAGAGAGGTAGACATTTATATTGACTTGTACCCCAGGACAGCCCCGATATCCACTCCAGCATATCGGATGGCCCCCACCGAGCTTCGAGAGCTACAGGTACAGTTTGAGGACTTACAGGGCAAGGGGTTCATCCGACCCAGTTTTTCACCCTGGGCTTCCCCGATTTTATTCGCCAAGAAGGCTGACGGGAGCTTGCGACTTTGTGTTGACTATCGTCGCCTAAACCAAGTGACAGTGAGGAACAAGTATCCGCTACCGAGGATTGATGACCTCATTGATCAGCTCAAGGGAACACAGTGGTTCTCAAAGATAGACCTCAGGTCAGGCTATCATCAGCTCAGAGTCAGAGACGAGGATGTGAAGAAGACGACCTTCAGATGTCGGTATGGCCACTATGAGTTATTGGTTATGCCTTTCGGTGTAACCAATGCTCCAGCAGTGTTCATGGCTCTCATGAACAGGATCGTTCAGCCATACCTCGATCGGTTTGTCGTGGTCTTCATCGACGTCATTCTGATTTACTCTACGACAGAGGAGGATCACGCCTATCACTTACGAGTTATACTAGACACACTCTGAGAGCACCAGCTTTATGGTAAGCTCTCGAAGTTCCAGTTCTGGATACGTGAGGTCCACTTCTTAGTACACGTTATCTCTGAGGCGGGAGTTGCAGTGGATCCCGTGAGGATTGCGGCTGTGTTAGCATGGGAGCCACCTAGGAGCGTGACTGAGGTTCGGAGTTTCTTGGGACTAGCTGGATACTATCGGAGATTCGTGCCGGACTTCTCTAGAGTTGCGGCACCACTCACAGCTTTGACAAAGAAGGGGAAACCCTTCGTGTGGTCAGACAGATGTTAGCAGAGCTTCCAGGAGCTAAGACAGAGATTGACTAGCGCACCTATCTTGAGGTTTCCTGAGGAGGGAGTAGGGTACATAGTCTACTGCGATGCATCAGGGACCGGACTCGGATGTGTTCTGATGCAGGAGCGGACAGTGATCGCCTATGGATCACGTCAGTTGAGGCCGCATGAGCATAACTATGCTACCCATGACCTGGAGTTAGCAGCAGTGGTCTTCGCTCTGATGACATGGCGACACTATCTGATGGGCGAGCGCTTTACAGTCTTTTCCGATCATCAGAGTCTCAGGTATATCTTCTCGCAGAAGGACCTGAACCTGAGACAGCGGCGATGGCTCGAGTTTCTCCAGGACTATGACTTTGAGATAGTCTATACTCCTGGGAAGGGGAACGTAGTAGCCGATTCCCTTAGCAGGAGGACGGGCATTCAGCTACTTGAGAAGGCAACAGAGCATCTCGCCTCTTTACAGACATCCTTCGTGGATAGAGATAGAGCGGCCTTCCTTCATTCCCTCACAGTCACTCCACCACTACTGCAGCGAGTCAGGGAGGCATAGCGTGGGGACGCTGACTGTGAGACACGGCGTGTACAGATATCCTCGGGACAGGCACCTGATGGTTTCTCCATTGAAGCAGAGCACGACATCCTTTTCAAAGGACGTACCATGGTACCAGTCGCTTTGCGAGAGGAAGTACTGAGAGAGTTTCACACTTCTCCTTTGGCGGTACATCCTGGAGTGGCAAAGATGTACCAGGACCTCAGACGACAGCAATGGTGGCCGGGCATAAAGAAGACAGTAGCAGAGTTCGTTTCTCGATGCCTCACCTGCCAGCAGGTGAAGGCAGAGCATCAGGTACCAGCAGGCTTGGTACAGCCCTTGGAGGTTCCGGAGTGGAAGTGGGACGGCATATCTATGGACTTCGTGACTGGACTTCCACGTACTTCCGGAGGTCACGACTCCATCTGGGTGATTGTTGACCGACTCACTAAGTCGGCACACTTCTTACCCATCAGAGAGCAGGGCTCAGTGGAGAGCTTGGGACGTCTCTACATTCAGGAGATCGTGTGGCTCCACGGTGTGCCATCTTCTATCATCTCCGATCGAGATGCCCGCTTTACTTCCCGGCATTGGAAGGGGTTACAGGAGGTGTTCGGGACGCAGTTACGTCTGAGCACATCCTTTCACCCTCAGACGGATGGTCAGACGGAGAAGACCATTCAGACTCTCGAGGACATGCTCCGTGCATGTGTCCTAGACGTTGGTCGTAGCTGGGAGGACCACCTACCCTTGGTGGAGTTTGCGTACAACAATAGCTACCACTCCACCATCGGAATTGAACCGTACGAGGCGTTGTACGGCCGACCTTATAGATCTCCTTTGTGCTGGACAGACCCTGGGGAGTCAGCACTTGTGGGACCGGAGATGGTCCAGGCCACGACAGAGAAGGTCCAGGTCATCCAGGAGTGGATGTGGACAGCTCAGAGCCGGCAGAAGTCATATGCTGACAAGAGGTGGAGGCCACTAGAGTTCGAGGATGGCGACCACGTCTTCTTGCGGGTCTCACCTCGACGTGGTATTCAGAGATTTGGCCGAGGCGGCAAGTTATCTCCGCGCTTCATCGGACCCTTCCAGGTCCTCAGCAGGGTTGGCGAGGTGGCTTATCGCCTGGCTCTGCCACCTCAGTTGCACCGGGTGCACGACGTCTTCCACGTATCCCAGCTGAGGAGATACGTGCACGACCCGACGCACATCATTGACCATGGGGAGCTTGATGTTGACGATGGGGCGACTTTTACGGAGGTCCCGGTGGAGATAAAGGATCGACAAGAGCAGGTCCTGCGTGGGCGATCGATTCCTCTTGTGCGTATCAGATGGCAGCACGGGAATCTCCAGGAGAGCACATGGGAGCGGGAGGCTCAGATGCGTGCTCAGTACCCTCATTTGTTTCCCTAGTTTTTGATGTATCTTTACGGGGACGTAAAGCCCTGAGGTGGGAGTAATGTAAAGACCCGTAAAATTCAAGGGAAATTGTTTCTTAATTTTCTTGGAATTTTACAAGAGCGCAGTTTCTGACGGCACCTGATTCCGAGGCCCTGAGTGCCCGGAATCAATTTCCGAAGTTTGGCTCATGTACGTTCAGTGAACGAATGAGCGGGAATTCCTAACTTTTGATCTGGTGCTCGGAATTGAAATCTGAGGGCACCGATGAACTCGCAGCGCCGATATTCACTTAAGGAGACCTTTTCAGAAGTTGCATTTATAACGGGTTGAAAGTTAGTTTTTGGGTTTTTAGATTAAGTTAAATAAAATTTGTGAAGTACAAAATTTTATTTTAACTTGATGTTTTTTTATAAATCCTTCCAAAGGGAGTTGGGAGTGGGACCCACATCCACTTCACCTCCCTTGGGAGGATTAAGTGTGGTGGGGCCCACAGGAAACCCAACCCTCCATCTTCCCTCAAAACTCCCATTAACCCTCCTTTTATTTATTGTTTGACAACTTAAAGTATTAATTGAGGTGAGTTTTTCAATTCAAACCTTTGAAATTCATGTGGTAATGTTATTTAATAATATAAGCTTAAAGCTTATTTTTATTCTGGTTGAATTTCTTTTACCACCTTTAGAGGAATTTTGGGAGCTTCTCCTTCTTCTTCTTCTTCAACTCTGACGAAGAACACAAAGAACCTTCGAACATCGACGAAGAACTCAACATTCTCGGGAACCGTCTTCCGTGACGACATAACCGCGACATCGACGTTCTTCTTCCGTGACGCCGACCACCGCGACGCTCGACTTCCGCGAATCGTTATCGATCATTGAAATTCGTTCCAGAACCAAAGTAGGGGGTTTGTTCTTTTTAAATTACGTGTTTTCATTCCCTCAAACATGAAAGAATAATCCGTTGGGTGTAGTTCCAAATTTTATTAAAAATTTTTGAAACGTTCATTATTGTGTTTATACCATTGGCCATCTGTTATCGTTATAACGGGAGGAGACCAGACCGCACGAACACGGCCGATTCTCCACCCCCTTCTAAATCTTTCGTGTTGATTTAGCGGAGACAGCGCGGTGTCGTCGCACCGCGCAGGAACAAAAGAATTTATGGCCGGAGTGAACAGCTATAAAGAAATGCGGTGCCGACGCACCGCGTCGTTGTTTACGAAATAGACCGCAGCCGGAAATGGGCCGCGGCAGAACGAGGAGGCGACCGGCGGCCAGCCGGGCCGCCGGCGCCGGAGATCATGAAGGGTCGTGGCCCTACGGCCGCGGCAGAGCAGCCAGGGGCGGCCGGCCTCGCCGGCCGCCGGAGATGGGAAGAGCCGCGGCGATGGCCGCGGCGGAGAAGAACAAGGCGGCCGGCTGCGCCGGCCGCCGGTTCGGTCAGAAGGCGGGACCCGCGGGTCCCGTGGGTTAATTAAAACGGCAGGCAAAAGCCGGCCGAGATCCGGAAAAGGGGGGGGGGGGGTTTCACCCCCCGCATGTGGCACATGCGCGTCACCGTGGCCGCGCCGCCGCGCCGCCACCGGCCGGGCCGACCCAGGGGGGGGGGGGTCGGGCCGGGTCGGCCCGGACCCGGACCCCCCGTTTTCAATACTGTTTCGGTCTTTTGGCCATAACCTAAGCCACGGACCTCCGAATGACGAACCGTCTGCGGAAACGTGATCCTTGGATCGAGGCGGTCGTTTCGGTATATCGCACTCAAGGGTTCGGAACACTTTGAGTTCGACCGGGTTGGTTCGTTCCCGAAACCAACCGGGCCTTCGGAGCGGAAACGCTCATATCTTGAGCTACGGACGTCCGATTGATGTGCCGTCAGCTTTTTTATGTTCCTCTTAGTGAGATGGATCTTTTGGCATACTCCGCCAGAGGTTTGGATGCAGGTGGAGTATGGTTGGGTTGGTTTTTCCTTAAAAACCAACCGGGCCCAGAGACGAAAATGCCAATAACTCTCAGACCGGGCGTCCGATCGACGCGCCGTCTGTTGCGTTGAGTTCCTGTTGACGATACGGAACTTTTAGATACATCAACTCTGTTCTTTGTGACAGTTGATGTATCAGCCTCTCGGCTCGTGGAGCGGACCCTCCGAACGAGCTTGGTGTGTGCGGGAACCCTAGTGCTGGCTGCTACTGTTACTGTGACTACTACTGCTACTACAGCTACTGTGACTACGATGACGACAGTACATAGATCCTGTGCGGATTCGACGACGACGACTACAGCACTCAGCGATCCTACGGGGATCAGTGCTACAGGTCCTGTGTGGGCTCGATCCTGTGTGGGTCCGATCCTGTGTGGGTCTTTGTGCTCAGCGGTCCTGTGTGAACTAGCGCCTACAGGTCCTACGTGGGCCCGATCCTGTGTGGGTCTTTTGCGGGGTTTAGTTACCTATCGATCCTTCGTGGGTCCGACGACTTAGATGGATCAGAGATCATCTTTACCGTCTTTCGAAGAAGTATACCTATGTGAGCTGAATCCTGTTTCTTTCCTATGTGGATTGTGTTGTGCTATCCTGTGTGGATTACGTTTTGCTTTCCTATGTGGAATACGTTTACATTCCTGTGTGGACTGAGTTGTACTTGGGCTCGGAGGTTGGAGCGTATTTGAAATTGATGACTTAGGTATATGTATGGGCATATACATAAGCAGTGTCGGTTGTTACTTCGTGATTGTACCTTTCTTCGTGGTTTATCCTTTGTGGATTTGAGAGACCTTCAGGGGTCTCGGGGTCCCTACTGAGTAGCTTATACTCACCCCAGCACGGGCTTTGCCCGCACTACGTTGTGTTGGCTGCAGACGACGGACAGCGTTGATCTTAGCTGAGGCTTGCAGAGCAGGACGGTACCTGGAGGTGGACCACTGGACGGGACGTGCTCGGAGCGGACGTCGGGACCCGTGGAGCAGTGGAGCTATCTGTACCCACCCTTCAGGTGGGATTTCCAGTGGACAGCCCGGTGTAGCGGCTTTTACTTTTCAGTTGCTGTTTTCCATTTCAAGTTGTACTTTACTTTCAGTTTGGGTTTCTATACTGGCCCATTTACCTTTCCGCACTTTCAGTTGTACTCTGCTTTTGCTTAGTGTTTACTTTCCGCTTTCTTCTCTGTGGTGTTTGTTTAATTTACAAAGGCAATGCCTTCCCTTTTACCGGGATTTACGCCTTGGTGCTAGTCGCCAGCCCCTGGCCTATGGAAGGCGGGCTTGGGGTAGTCACGGCACGGACCCCGAGGGCGGGTCGTGACATCATGCATGTTAAGACTGCTTAGATCCTCTATTGGGATGGTTTCCATAATAGGAAGGAAGTGGGGTACCTTTTTCAGTCTGTCCACAAAAACCCATTCATCGACATTCTTATTTGTTTTATTGTGTTATCCTATGACAAAATAGATTATGACATCAACCCATTTCCACTTAGTAGTGGTAAAAAACTACAAAATCCTAGATAGCCTTTAATTCTCACCATTCTCCTACTAACAAGTTAAGCGTCTATCCGTAAATCTTGGAACATAATTCATTATTCCTAACCACCAGTACTATCTATTGATATCATGATAAATATTTGATAAACAAGTATGTACCTCCCATCTAGAAGCACGAAACTTCATCATCATGTCCTCACGTAAGCCTATAGTTACCCATACTCATCCACAAAAAATAAGATAATTTACATTGCCATGATACCATCCCAATGGTGTCTCCTGACTATATAATTTGTCTCCAAAAAAATTAGGCCTCCAGGTCATAGAATTTATCGATATTAATTTTGTTGAAAATAAGAGGTATAACAGATGTCGAAGATAGAGCTACTCTTCCTTTAAACTCCTGAACATCAACCGGAAATTCTACAAAGAATGCAATTATATTCCACTCAGTAGAAGACTCTTGTACTTCTTCTATCTACATATTTATTCTCAATGCATCGGAATGGATGTCTCCCTTTCCTTGTGTATAATCCTATTTGAAGTCGAAAGGCCAAAGATACTCGACCCACCACCTCAACCAAATTTTCAAGTCTCACTGATAAAACATTTTCCTGAGGCTCTTGAAGTCTGTGTATCCCACAAACCACTCACCCATGAGATAGTGCCTAGAACATCTTAGTTCATGTACCAATAATTATAAAAACATATCATGACTAGGGTAATTTCTATTATTTGATCTCATATGGATGGAGCCATAAGTAACCACTCAATCATCCAACATTAGAGATGCTCTAATTCCAACTCTATATGTGTCACAGTACATGGTATTTTCCTTACCTAGTATAGGTAATGTAAGGATAGGTGTTGATGTCAGCCTGGCCTTCATCTCCTAAAACACTCTCTTGTATGCATAAAAAAAACTACACCCCTTTATTGTTTATACCAGAAATTGGTGCTTCAAATCCTCAGAAATCTAAGAAAATCATTGTGAATATCCTAAAAAACACAAAAATCCCGGAATATCAAAGATGTTCTTGGGATGTTCCCACAATACCATATACGTTAATTTTTCTGGGTCCATAGACACTTATTCCTCTAATATGACATGGCCTAATAAGTTCACTTTTTTAATTAGGGAACTAAATTTCGATAGCATAGTTTAAAGTCAATGATCTTTCAATATACATAGGTTTATTTCAAAAACTTTGTCATGATCATCTGGAGACTGGTAGTACACAAATATATCGTCAACAAAACCCACCAAAAAACTGAATAAGAAAAGGATAAAATAACATATTCATTTTGGCCAAAAATACCACTTGTGTGTTAGTCAACCAAATGGTATCACTACAAATTTATACGAGCCTTATCAACTATTGAAAGAGGTTTGAGGTATTTTTGATGGTCTTATCCTTAATTGGTGGGAACCTGATCTCAAATAAATATTGTAGATGTTTCTAGCACCACTTAACAGATCAAAAATTTCATCAATACATGGAAAAGGATATCAGTTCATCCCCATCATCAGGTTCAACCTCCAATAATCCATAAATAAGGTCAAAGACCCATAATAATTCTTGTTGAAGAGAACTAGATAACCCCAAAGATAATAACTAGGTCGCATGAATCCATTATATTATAGATCTTCTAACATAACTTTCAACTCTTTAATCTCTATCAGTGTCATTGTATAAGGCGTGATAGAAAATATCTCTTTTAGCGACACCAAGTAGATCATTAAATTGATCTCTTTCTTGGGAGTTATGATGTAGAACCCATTTGTGAAAACATCATGGAAATTATATAACATTGGAGGAAAGAAATCCTATTACAATCCACCATAATCTAGATAATAACTGGTTATCTAATCAATGATACAATCCAATCTGCATTGAATTAGTCCTTCATGAACAGCCTAAAGATCCCACCAACTTTAGTGAATATGATCTCATTCTTATGGAAATAAAAAAGGAAACTCTACTTTGATAATAGTAGATGTGATCCTATTATTGAACTAACCAATCCATACTATGAATCGGGTTGTATCCTCTCATATCTAGTATGACATGTTCCCAAAAGAAATGGAAACCAACAATCTCTAGAGATCATGCCTTGCAATATTTGATATTCAAGGACTGCACTCTTAATGGTGTGATGGTTGTTAAAAACCCATACAAGATTTCCACATCCATTCCCAAAATTCTTTCAAAATGATCTGATAAAAAATATTTTGATTCTCCTTTATCAATAGAAACAGAATATAAGGTATATGATATAAGAATCATACCTGTGATAGTGGATAGTCTTGAATCCATGATATTCAAAGTAGTATTCATAATGCTCTACTTACTTGTCCCTCTATCCAAGGATCTAGTCAAACAAATCTAATCTATTTACCTTTCCTAGTATTATTTATCCTTTAACGGGGTACCATATCCCCTACCTCAGCTTGAATGGACAATGTAGCCCCAGCTACCTACCTACTAAGGGGTAGCTGATCCCCTTCCTAACTCAGGTGTCTGTCCTGATCCCCTTCCATTTCTCTACTAAGGAAATTTCACACAAAACCTCTAGAGATAACCCAGTCTAAAATAGATATGACACTCGACTATGAGGTAATGAAAATTTGGGCTCTTACGGCCAAACATTCCAAACTAATAGAACTGGAATAGAACACTATCATGAGACAGCTGAAGACATCCTTAAATTATCTTCCCACTACTTCCTTGGATGAAACTGTCATAGAAGTTCTTCATTCCACTAAAAGAAGAGATCCCAAATAACCCTACAAAAATAGATTGACCACTACTTAGGGATTCTATCATATTCCATTCTAAGATGAGTTCCTAGTAAAAAATGTCTGTGAAGCTTTTCAGAATAAAAACATTTACTTATGACCTGATATAAAAATGAAAAGTATCCTAAAAACATCTCTCCATTATGATCTCATAAGATTCAAAGATGGCATAAATCACTATAGGTTGGTGAAGCATCCATCATATTCCATCACTGACATTCGTTCCTATGTCAGATGCATGAACTCACAATTTCTTTCATCCATCAACATCTCAATAAAAAAATGGATCAGGAAAATCATCTTGATGCCTTTCCAATATTTTTTATCACACTTTCCAACTTCCTCTATAATGTCACACCAATTCCAAGAACGTTAAGGAAGTATATATTGAGAATGTTTCATTGTTCTATCTAGGGGTGTCTCAAGATGCTTAATGATCATCTGGAATAACTCAATCTAGAACTAAGCTTTATTGGTTCATCTTACCAAGTAAAAAATAGTGTATATTGTAGCTGAAACTATGTTTTCAACTCAAACATCAAAGGAACGGTATGAACAATGTCTATTTCCATGGATCACGTGAACCATAGGAAACCGTTGTTAATCTGGACATCCATATGATCTTCAGGAACTATGGGAATCTCTAGTTTATCTAATTTAGAAGAATGATTATTTACACTCTCATGATTATCAAGTTGAAGATGATGAGGATTCATTTTCTTAGTAAGAAAAATGAACACCTTAGATAATTGGATAGCAATAAGGCTAACCTCAACAGGTGACAAGAATAGAGAACCACTAACTCATGGTCTCTCTAAACATGAAATAGAAGTGTTTTCTCATGACACATCAACTCATTTCGGTTATTTAGTTTTTCAAGAATAAAAGATATCTCATATAACAGTTCAAAAGGAATGTATATATCCCATGAAAAAATAGATATTCCCCAATAATGGACAATGATTTTCAATAAGTCTCTATATTCATATTGTGATTCGGATATTCTCATCTCACACCATACTGGGCCACAAGTACAATATCATGAAATAGTTACTTCATAAAAATTAACCTCACACAACATGTGAATAACCCAAGGTAAAGTAACATCTACTCTAACAAGCACATAACACAAATAGTAATCCCATCCCTAGGCATTCAGATTTTCCCCTATACATGGGTTAGGTAATCCCATGCACAAGCTCATTAGTAAGTCCTGACACATCCTAGAATCCTTTCTACCTTTCCCTAATAGAAAATCATAATAAAATAATACCTTCTCTATTAATACCACTTGTTAACCTCCCTCGATTTGGTACTCTCTCACATGGAAAAAATGGGTTGGTTACGAGACCACAAGTGCACCTACCGTTATGCCAAAGGCTTCTGAATAGCAGCATGGGTGTAAAATTTATAGTGGGGAGACTATACCCAATGGTATGAAGTGTCATCGAATTATAAATAAACTATAACACCCCAAGATTCATCACATAAATTGAATTATGAATGCATGAAATATAGTCTCTTAAAAACACCACATTGTTATAACCTTACTAGTAAACATAATTTTTTCACTTTTTTTTTGAATTTAGAAAAACTAACATACACGGTTTTGTTCAGTAATATATTTAGAGTCTGATAAGACAAACATATTTTTTTTGAATAGTAACATACCCTTATGAATAGTAATATGAATAGTAATATGACACTTATGAGTAGTAAATAATATTATTATATTATTGTCTTATGTTTATAAGATCATGAGAATGTTGAATAAATTTTCAAGGTGATATAAAATGAAATATAGATTTAAAATTGTTATTTTTCTAATTGATTTTGATTTTATTTGAAAATTAATTTAAAAATACTTAAAAATTTAGTTCTAAATATTTTATTTCATTCATGAATTCTACACATTGAAAAATTATTTGGGTAAATTTTTGGGATTTTTCTAAAATACATGAATTTTTGGTGAATAATAAAATATGATAATTTATGATAAATGCTAAATACATGATTTATTGGGTCATAGGTGATGTAAGGTAGATGTAAGACCACTAGGTTCGAACTCACATGAACTTATTACTATTATGGGTCACATGAATCAACACTATTTTTTTCTTGAGAGAAATAATAAAATAAAGAATAAAATAATGGGAAAACCCTCCTCTCCTCCACTATAACCCCCCCCCCCACTCCCTCTTCTCTTCACTCCTCTTAAGCATTTTTACTTGTCCAAATTATGCTCAAATATCCTCCCAAGATACTCCCCCACATATAGCAGCCCTCGATCTCATAAAAATACCAAAACCTCTCTCTTAAAGAGGCTCTCAAGGCATATTACTTCAATAGGTAAATTCCTCTTTTCATTTATTTTATTTCAAGTTCCATTATTTTTTTATTTCCTCACATCCTTTCATCCAAATGTTTTGATTACAGTAGTACCTGACATGTACTGAAATTTTCTTATGAATAATAATAATTCTTCATCATCTCTCATTTCCCCTTCCTTTATACTTGAAATGAAAACACCGTCTGAGATGTTTTAACTTATCACATTGAAGGATGATAGGATTTAAATTTCTATTACCATATTAAATTATAGTAATGAATCCATGTAATCTTCTGGTGGTTCTGTAATAACATAAAACTTCTATTCTGGACAACCATTCTCATTCTAAATGTTTATCTGTAAATGAATATAAGTAAATTGGTCATGAAAAACAAGGAAGAAAACACTCCCAAACAATGAAATTAGATTTTTAACCCATTAAAGGTCCATGAAAGAACCTGATAAGGATATGATAAATAAATTAAATGTGGACATGGTTCTGGAATAATTAATTTATGAACCAAAATTTTATTATTTAGTTCATTAAGATTACGTAAGGAACACCAATGGACTTAAGGTAAGGGTTTTCTACCTGATCCCCCACTTTCATTCGGGTTACACTTATTATCGACTTACCTCAACTAAATTATTATTTATTCATATGTACTCTTCATATATTCAATGATAAATTTCAATATATGTGTAAAAACTAGAACCCTAGTTTCATTTATTGGGATTTATATTTTTTTTAAATGATCTTTCAAAAATTCCTTCCATAATACATGCCCGATTCAAGGGAATTTCTCAAATTCAAACTATTTTCAAGGGAACTATATAATATATTTTTCGAAACCATTATATTTATAAAATCTATAATTTTATTATGATAATATTATCTTACTTTAATTCTAGTTTTATACAAATATTTTTCCAAAAGAACTCTTCTTTTCAAAGTAAAATAGTATTTATCTCAAGAATTACTTGATAATTTTATAATAAACTCTTCATCTATTTCAAAACTCATGTTGATTCTTATATATTATTGGAAATAATATTTTATGATATCATATACCATATTTAATTGATTTTTCTATTATTTTGATTGTGGATGCGCTATCTTAAAACAATTCACCAATTTACTATGAATGGTTAGTGTTTATGCTTAATATATGGAGAATGTTATTTACATTTCATATATTAGTTTCAATAGGATTTTATATGTTGTTTATGTTTATCCCCAATCATGTTATGATGAAATTGGACATAGTAAGTGTTGGGTGGGCCCCTTTATATCCTCTAGGTGCATTAGTAGGTCTCATGAGATAAACTATGGTCTTGGCATGAGGCCTTGGAAAAATGAATATTTATGGTCTTGGCACGAGGCCTTGACATTATGGTTATGATGTCCCGCATTATGAATCCACTCATTATGAAAATAGTATTGATAGTTCATGTGGTTATTCAACTATTATAATACCCATGTTTATGTTTTATTATGGCATTATTTATTCATCTCTTATTCCAGAAATAATGTGTTCAAGTTTATTATTATTTTTAATGTCATGTTTTTTTATGTTATGCACCAAACATAATGATTATATTTATGATATCATATTCTGTATTTCTTACATTTAATGAGTGTTGGAGGCCACCACTTTCTTATGTTTCATTTTTGTAGGACATGAAGAGGTATATTATGAATGAACTGTAGAACTAACATAGGAGTTATGGTAGTTGTCAAAGGAGTTTCTATGTTGTATTCCACTTCATGTTGTGATGTTAAACATATGTATGAATCTTGTTTCCAAATATACACAATGAATCGGTCAATAGAGAAGAATATTCCTTGTTTATATGAGAATGTAATAAAATAAGGCACCAGATCTAGGAAACTGGGGTTGGGTCCATACAGTTGGTATCAGAGGAAGTTTAGTAAAATGCTTGGAAACTAGATTTAGAGAATTTAGATTATGGAAAAACCTACTAAGATATTCTATGAGAATAAAGCATACAAGAACATCATGTAATTTTTGGTATGAAATAGATTATTTGGATCTTTCTAGAAAATACATCCATTTATGGATACTATAAGTGGACATGGTTCTGGAACATATGTACCTAGGAGTGAAAACTCTAACAAGTAGTTTTGGGCTAGATCTGAGGTATCCTGGTACACGAAAATGGGCTTTACTGGGCACCTGGTTTGACACCCTCAGGGATATGATTTGGGTAATTCACATTTTATTTACAAGATATTAATAAGGATTTAAATATAAATTTCTCCTAGAATAAAACATGTTTATTATTATGAGATTAGTTATATATATAATTTCAATTTATTCTTAGCATTTTTCTACATTTAGATTATGCATTATGATTCATAACCTAATCTATTATAAGACATTATATATAAATGGTGACTAGTGGAAGAAATGGAAACCGAATGAATGCAAGTAACCCATGTAGGGATTGCCCTCTCATTAAATATAATGGTGTTGGATCTAGTACTTAAATTGGTGCTGAGCATCTTATAACTATAATGGGAAAATTGACTTAGGTTATGAACAAAAACCTTACCCATATGGAGCATACAAATATAAAATTTGGAGGTGCTATGTTGGACCACTTTATGTGGAAACAACCTTCATCATTCAATGGGACTAAAAACCCATTTGTAGCTGAGAAGTGGATAAGTTCCCTAGAGAAGATATTTCTTTCTTTTGGATATAACGAAGGAGAGAAGGTTTTCATGGTAGTTTATTGTATATCAAGAGATGCAGATCAGTGGTGGTCATTAATCCAAAACAGAATGGAGGATGAAAAAATAGAAGAAATATAATGGAGGGATTTTAAAAAATATTCATTGAAAAATATTTTACCCATGAACAACAAGTGGATTTGGAAAGGTAATTCCTAAATCTTCAACAGAAAGAGGAAAAAAATGTTGAAAATTATGAATCTTACTTCACAAGGTTAGAATGACATGATCCAGACTACATATTTAATCTTAGGAGCAAGATTTATTTATTATTTGATGGTTTAAAACCATCCCTAGGAAGGGCTCTAGTGTCCCCAAGTTTTTCATCATATGAAGATATAGTCTCAAGTGTTATCAATATCAAAAAGGAATTTGATAAGTCTTATGACTTTAAAGGAAATAAAGATAAGAACAGGGCTATAGAAAATTCTGAAAAAGAAAATATGGAAATGGGGAAGAAGGGAATAGTTGACCTTCCATCATGCAATAATTGTGGGAAAACACCCTGACACTTTCTAGAAGGGAATGAGAGTTTGTTACAAGTGCAGATAAAAAGGCCACCTGTCTCAGGATTCTACGGGGAAGAAAGAAGCTACTAATGTTCAATACTACAATTTCAGGGAGATGTGACATTATGCACATTAATGTACTATGATTTAGGGAAACATTCCCCTAATAATTCCAAAGGATAAAGGTCCACCTTATATGGCCATAACTACAGAGGTTGAAGTTCCTAAAGATGTGGTGGTAAGTACATAAATCATTTCCTTGAACTTAACCAATGCTTTATTTGATTTTTGGATCATCAAATTCTTTCATATATTCCATGTTTTCCATGAGAAATCGATATTTCCAATTTGATTTAATATGGGATTTGACAGTCAAAACTCATAAGGGAAGTATCATTACAACAAAGTTGTGTCAAGCAGTCACCATTATGGAATATAAATGTGCTTTGTATATGGATTTTATTTTCATACCCATGATTAAATTTGACATAATCCTAGGAATGGGTTAAATTTCGAATCATGATTCAAAAATTTATTTCAAGAAGAATGAGGTTACAATTTTTGAGGATGATGTGGAATCCCTTATCTTAAGGGAAGAAACATCACCATCTCATTCTCATCTAGATCCACCCCCAGTAGATCTTCTAAATTAAATTATTGGTGAAGATGGGAATGAAATAACTATGGGTGAGGAAAATAATGTTCAAATAGATGTTGTTCCTATTGTGCAAGAATATGTTGAACTCTTTCTATAGGATTTACCTGGACATCCTCTATAGTGGGAATGTGAGTTTTCCATTGACTTAATTCATAATTCAAGGCCCACATCGAAGACCCATTATAGAAAGGCCAATGTGGAATTAGTGAAACTAAATAAACAACTAGAGGAATTTAAGGATAAAGGATTTATTTTCCCTAGTGTTTCTATATGGGGAGCCCCTGTTCTTTTTGTTAAGAAGAAAAACGGGTCTATGAGGTTGTGCATTGACTACATGGAGATCAATTCTTTTACAATAAAGAACAAGTATCCCCTTCATCGTATTGAAGATTTATTTGATCAAATTCATGGAGCTCAATATTTTTCAAAAATTGACCTTCAATATGGATATCATCAGTTGCTTGTGAGGAAGTAATGCATTCCAAAACAGCATTTCGAACCAGGTATGAGCATTACGAGTTTATAATAATTCCTTTTGGACTGAATAATGCACCCTTTGTTTTCATGGATCTAATGAATATATTTTTCAAGGAATATGTTGATGAATTTGTGGTGGTATTTATTTATTATATCTTAGTATAATACAAAATCTATAATGAACATGAAAATCAAGTGCATACTATTCTGAAGACTCTTAGAGAAAATGAATTATATGAAAAGTTTAGAATGTGTGAATTATGATTTCAGGTAGTTTCTTTCTTGGCCACATTGACTCTAAGGATGGAATATATTTTGATCATGTAAAAACAAAGGCATTCCAAGAATGAAATACTCTAATGAACATAACCGAGGTACGTAGTTTTATTGGTTTAGCATGTTATTATCAGTGTTTCGTTCATAACTTCTTCCATTTATCCAACCTAATGAACAAAGCTTACAGGTAAATGGGTTAAGTTCATATGGAAAACAATTTGAGGATTGTTTTGAAGAATTGAAGAGGATATTATATAATTCTCGGATCCTAACCCTACCTCCATGGAATAATGGAATTGTGATCTATAGAGATGCATCAAAGAAAGGACTTGGTTCTGTCCCTATGTAGAATGATAGAGTTATTTCTTATGCATCAAGGCAGCTAAAATTAATGAGAAAAACAATCATACTCATGATATTTAGTAATCTGCTATGATATTTTCTCTAAAAATATGGAGGCACTATCACTATGGTGAAATATGTGAGATATATACAGATCATAAGAGTTTAAAGTATATCTTATAACAGAAATAACTCAACATGAGTAAAAGGTGATGGCTCAAACTACTCAATGATTGTGATTGTACCATACACTACCATCCAGGAATGGAAAATAAGGTAGATGATGCTTTGAGTATGAAGGATCATGGACTTCTCAACAAAATGTGGATTGACAAGGATCATTTGTACATGGATCTAGTGAGGATGAATATGGGAAATGTCAAAGAAGGTGAAACATCACTACTTTTTCATTTGGTTTCAGAACCATCTTTATTAGAAAGGATTAAAATCTATTAGCCTGATGATGAGAACCTTAAAAAGATAATAAATCCTGTGAAATATGGGATGTTGGCTACCTTTGTATGTGAAGAATGGATTCTAAAATTTTAGAAGAGGCTATGTGTTCCCTCCATACCTGAACTAAAAATGGAGTTACTGGATGATGTTCATAGATCAAATTTCTCTATACATCATGGTAGCACTAAAATGTATATATATTAGAAGGAACATTTAGTGTGGGACAACTTGAATAGAGGAATTGGTGATTATGTATCAAGATGTATAGTATTTCAATATGTAAAGGCCGAACGACAACATACTAGAGGATTCATGCAACCTCTACCTATTCCTACATGTAAATAGGATGACATCACCATGGAATTTGTCACTAGATTAGCCAAATATCCAAGAAATAATGATGTAATATGGGTAATTGTTGATCGAATTACAAAATCTTCACATTTACACGCTATAAGGTGGGATTTTCCACTAGTGTATCTTGAACAACTCTATATCAATTAAGTTGTAAGACATCATGGAGCACCTATTTCGATATTGTCTGATCATGATCCTTGATTTAAATAAAAATTTGGTAAAATTATTCAGAAATATTTGGATACTGATCTTCGATTGAGTATTTCTTATCACCCACTAACTGACAGGCAATCAATAAGGATGATCCAAACCTTAGGGGACATGTTGAGATCATGTTAACCATATATTCAATTTATATGGGATCAATATTTACCTTTAATGTAGTTTTCCTATAATAATAGTTTCCATTCAAGTATTCAAATGGAACCATATGAATTATTGTATAGAAAGAGATGTCATACACCAACGTGTTGGGATGAAGTTGGAGAAATGAGGCTTTTGGGCCTAGGTCTTGTAGAGGAAACAACAGCTAAGGTAAAGACTATTGAAGGCCATATTAAAGCAGCTCAAAGCAGACAAAAAATCAATGCTAATAATCAAAGGCAGGATTTGGAGTTTCAAGTGTGAGATCATGTTTTCTTGAAACAATCTCCATGGAATGGTGTTATAAGATTTAATAAGAGAGGGAAACTGAGCCCCAGGTACATTGGAACTTTTGAAATTCGGGGGAGAATTGGAGCTGTTGCGTATCATTTGTCTATGCCACCTAGCCTATCTAAAGTAAAAAATGTGTCCCATGTCTCATTGCTAAGAACGTATATGCCTGACCAACACATGTCCTCAATTATAAATGTATGTAATTGGAACCTAACTTATCTTACTATGAAGATTCAATCCAGATTTTGGACACTCAATAACAATTGTTTAGGAATCAGACAACTCGAATGGTAATGATACCTTGGAAAAATAATAAAATCGAAGAGCTAAGATGGTAGCATGAAGAGATTATGATGAAGAACTACCCAAATCTTTTTGTGAGGTAAAATTCTTGTAATTTAGAGGATGAAATTTTCATATGGAGGGATATTTAACACCCCAAGATTCATCACATAATTTTAATATTGAATTCATTAAACACTAAGTCTCTAAAAACAGACTTACATTGTTTTGTTCAGTAAGATATTTAGAGTCTATTAAGAAAAACTTCATTTTTAGTGAATAGTAACATACCATTATGAATCGTAATTTGAATAGTAATTTTACCACTATGAATACTAAATCATATTATTATATTATTTTCTTGTGGTTATAAGATAATGAGATCTTGGTTAATTTTTCAAGGTGATATAAAATGAAATAGAGATTTAAAATTGTTATTTTTTTGAATAAATTATGATTTTATTTAAAAATTAAATTAAAAAAATTTAGAAAATTATATTCAAAAAATGGATTTAATTTTAGAAAACTATATATTGAAAAACTTTTGGGGTAAATTTTTTGTACTTCTCAAAAATACATGAATTTTGGGTGAATAGTAAAGTATGACAATTTATGATAAATGCTAAATACAAGATTTATTGGGTCATAAGTGGTGTAAGACTGATGTGATCCCACTAGGTTCGAACTAAAATTCACTTATTACTATTATGGGTCACATGAATCAACACACTTGGTTATCTAGAGAGAAATAATAAAATAAAGAGTAAAACAATGGGAAAACTCTCCTCTCTTCTACTATAACCCCCCCCCCCTCACTCCATCTTCTATTCACTCTTATCAATACTTTTTACTTGTATAAATTATACTCAAATATACTCCTAACCTCATCCCCTATGTCCAGTAGACCATGTTCTCATAAAAAGACCAAAACCTCTCCCTTAAAGAGTCTCTAAAATAAGATTACTTCAAGTGGTAAATTCCTCTTTTCATTTCTTTTATTCCACGTTCCTTTCTATTCTTTTTCATTACACACTTACTTTCATTAAATTTTTTCGATGACTCATATACCTTACATGTACTGTAATTTTTTTATGATAATAGAATAATTTTTCATCATCACTCCTTTCCTCTTCTTTAATATATGAAATGAAAACACCATCCGAGATGTTTTAATTTATTACATTCAAGGACGAGGGGTTTTCAATTTCTATTACCATCTTCAATTCTAGTAATGAAATATTTTTTATGGTTAAAACAGACTATAATATATGATTTATAACATATTTAAGGTTATATGATCCTTTTGTACACAGGATATAAATTTGTAAATCAAAAAGAGTTCATTGTGATCAAGAGCCGCCAATTAACCCAAACAATTGTCATTAAAGTTTTATATAATGATTCATCTACACTCCCAATAACCAAATGAATTTTATAACCATGAAATCTTCTATTTGTTAAATAATAACATAAAAAATCTATTCGGGACAACCATTCTCATTCTAAATGTTTATTCATACATGAATATAAGTAAACCAATCATGAAAATCAAGGAATAAAACACTCCCAAACAATGAAATTGGATCTTTTAACCCATCAAAAGGCCATGAATGCACCTAATAAGGTTATTATAAATAAATTAAATGTAGAGTATGTTCTTTAATAATTAATTTCAGAACCTAAATTTAATTATTTAGGTCATTAGGATCATGTGAGTAACACCAATGGACCTAAGATAAGGGTTTTCTACCTGAACCTCCACATTTATTACGATTACTCTTATTCTCTACTTAACACAATTTAATTTTTATTTATTCATATCTAATCCTCATATAATCTGTGATAGTTTTCTATATATTTGTAAAAAACCATAACCCTACTTTCCTTTATGAAGAGATGAACATTATAAAAGGATATTTCAAAAATTATTCCCGTAATACAAGCCCGGTTCAAGGGAATTTATCAAATTCATACCTATTTCTAAGGTCACTCTATAATATTTTTTTAGATAACATTATATTTATAAAATATCTCATTTTAATATTAAAATAATATCTTACTTAAATTATTGTTTTATTAAAAAAATTGCCAAAAGTAATCTTATTTTGAAAGTAAAAGAGTATTTATCTCCTGAATTACTCGACGATTTTATAAGAGTATCTTCATCTATTTAAACACTCATGTTGATTATTATGTATTATTTGGATTAATGTTTTATTATATCATCTATAATATTCCATTTAATGGTTTGCGATTATTTTTATTTTGAATGTTCTATCTTAAAACCACTCACTAATTTACTCTGAATGGTCAGTGTTTATACTTAATATATTGGGAAAGTTATTTACATTTCACATATTAGTATCATTAGAAATTTTTATGATGTTTATGTTTTCCCCATTCATATTAGTAATTGATTGGTCTTATTTAGTGTCATTTGGGGCCTTCTATAGCCCATCGGTGCTTCGGATGGTCTCCGGAGACAATCTATGGTCTTGGCACAAAGCCTTGACAAAATGAATAATTGTGGTCTATGCATGAGGCCTTGACAGTATGGTTATGATGTCCCAGATTATAAATTCCCGTCATTTTGAAAAAATTATTTATAGTTCATGTGGTAATTTTATTAGTAGAATACCCATTTTTATATTTTATTATAGAATTATTTATTCAACACTTATTCCTGTCATAATATGTTCAGGTTTATTATTATTTTTAAAGGCATGTGTTTTTAAGTTATTCACCATGTATAATGGTTATGTTTATGATACCTTTCATTGTATTTCTTACCCTTAATGAGCATTTTAACTCTCCCCATTATTATGTTTAATTTTCTAAGGACACGAAGAGGTATATTATGAATGACATGTAGAAATAACCTAGGACTTATGGTTGTTGTCATAGGAGTTTTTATGTTGTATTTTATTTCAATTTGTAATGTGGACCTTATGTATGTGTCGTGTTTCCAAATATACTAAACTAATTGGTCTTTTGGGATGAATGTTACTTGTTTATATACCAATTTAATAAAATATGGTAGCAGCTCTGGGAAACTGGGGTCGGGTCCATACAAAAACCATATTAATAAATAAATAAATGTATATACATAGAGGAAACCAACAATAACATCCAACTGAATAATCTAATAAATAATAAAGGAATAATTCAATGATGTTCTTTAATTTAACTATATGTCACTCTAGAAAAAATAAAAGTTAAATACTAGAAGACTCAAATAAAAACACAAAAATTCCCAGTCCCGATCCCCATGTCAGTCCCACCTCTATATCCATCCAATATTGTCAGTAAGAAATCAATGACAAGTCCTTTTCCCTTTCTCCAAACTAGAATCCACATAATCTTCTCAGTTACAAAATTATGGGAAAAATATGATGTGAGTATAATTTAGTAGGTAAACAACACCACATATAAACAAACCATTTTGATAAAAATTGTATTCAATAAAGAGATAGACATGTATATTAATTTATTAAAAAATTAATAAAATAAAACAACAACCTGTATCGTTTCTGTGTTGGAATATCTCTTATCAAGACTTACAACCATGCTAAGAACAACCATATAAGCATGGTAATATAATCTTCTTTAGTTCCATGACCAAATAACTTCAAGCATTTCTCAAGAACATTCCAACCACCACCATATAATTGTGGCACAATCAAAACAATCCAATTCAATCATAATAAGAAATATATCACCTAGGTAAAATCCTTATAAGAATTATAGCATTGGGATAGGAAGATCCCACTCTCTATAAGAATAATATCATGGGGTTGGCCTGATCCCACTCAATATTATAATTATATCATACAATTGTGCATGTTATAGGGCCAAGAATGATATATAAATATTTAGGCAAGGAACAAAATTCCTATCATATTGAAAGGATATAATAATATCACATTATAAATATCTATGGTTAATTATGAGAACCACAATTTATCTTTCATATACCTCATTCTATTAAATAAAAATTGATTAATAGTCAAAATAATAGGAAATAAGCTACGATTTGGGGATTTTTTTATCAAGAAATCACATAAGGTGACATTTCATGATAAACACACTTTAAAAAATTATCCAATTAAATTACATTTAGGTCCCTCTCACCCAATGGGTAGCTATAAGCTAGGTTATAATCCAATTGAAAATAAATTACCCCAAGGAATAATCTGATTTATTATTTAATTGGTTTGGGTGAACACTGTGTTGTCACAATCTTAATATTGAATAACATTTAAATTATCAAACCATAGGGTTAATATTAAGACAACCTTACTTTAACTAATGATCCAAAAATTCTTCCAATGAAACTTTCCTAAGAGGAATAAGGTGTTGATGATCTCTAATAAAAACCTAGATCAAAACTAATCAATATCGAAACCAACAGCACACATGGTTAAAGTATTTCACTATAATGGTTAGGGAACCAAGGAAAATAAGGGAGATACAAGACCAAAACAACATACCATGGTTAAATATAATTATTGGGGTGTTTAGAAGGAATTTTGGAAATCCAAATTCACCTTGAAATTGCCATAGTTTTGACAGGAGAAGGTTGTGATGGGATGAAATGAAAAATCTACCACACAACATACTTTAAAATAGTGGGATAGGGAATCGCATATAATGTCACCTAGTTACATGTTTTGTAAATATTTTTAATTTTATATTCCTAAAAACCAATTTCCTATGTTTATTTTATTAAAAACAACCAAACATTACATGATGTATAATCAATTCACATGGTGTGTAAATGTTCTACAAATATTTTTATTCAATTTTCCCAATAAATGAACTGAACCCCAATTCAAGATTCTTAATATATCAATAACCATTGAAATAATTAACGCATTTATAGATGGAATCCATTGATTCAAACAAAAATGCATCCATGATCATTAAGTCATTTACCCCAAAATAAATCTCTCAATGTGGATCCTATCTATTTTTCTCAATTTTGGTTTAAAGATGAGGAAAAACAATCCTAGAAGAAAAGTTAATGAAAAACTCAAAGAGAGACATATGTTGAAAAAGATAGGACCTTACAATCCCACATGTCAAAGGTGAAGAAAGAAGGAACTTGAAAATTTTCTAAAAGGAACAACGAAATTCTTTAGGTGCATAAATGGAGGACACATAACTAGAAATTGCCTATGAGAGAACCCCAACAA
This sequence comes from Viscum album, assembly GCA_963277665.1. NCBI lineage: Eukaryota > Viridiplantae > Streptophyta > Magnoliopsida > Santalales > Viscaceae > Viscum > Viscum album. The sequence continues at coordinate 310,658,432 of OY728158.1, forward strand.
TGTGATGAAGGAAAGGAATTCTCCTGTCAACCCTCAATCAATTTCTCATACCTTCAATAGAACATAAATATGGATGTTTACAAACTAATTCACTAAGAAAAGGGTTTTCAGAAACAACCAACAACCTCTAAGGTAGAAAGGTTGAGTTTTTAACATCACAACTACTAATTTGTATCCGAACAAAAAATGTGATGATTGGTTAGCTAGTTATTCATTCAAGAATAGTGAACATACTTTTTTATTCCATTTATATTTGTCTCTTCACATCATGGAATATTATTAGAACTATTTATTCACCAACAAAATGAATATAGGTATAGTTTCTACTGAAAATAACAAAAGATGAAGTTATTTAATCATAATTATATAACTCTTCCCTAATAAAAATTTTGGGGCTGAACTTCCTAGAAACCCATTTTATACTCCATTTAGTTAAATTAAATGAAATTATTGGTATGTATTGGAATTCCCTATATAGAGTCAACATAAACTTTCATGAGAAGGAAATCACTCTTTATATCATCAATCATCCTTTGATGTTGTAAAAATTCAAGGAGATGGATGAATATTATTTAGAACCAATATCTCATGCATGGATATTATTAATTAATTTCAAGAGTACCTGGATCAAATTATTGTGTCTAAGGGAATATCATACTTGAATACATGCCCATTGTGAGGGAATACACTAATGTGTTTCCTGAAGAATATTCTGGTCTTCCTTTTAGTCGATATGATGAAATTTTAATTGAGATTATACCTTCAAATTTACATTATCCCAGAATATGTATAGAATAGTTGTATTTTAACTTGAAGAGATGAAGAATCAATGTCCATAGAATATAGATAAATGGTATATACACCCAAGAACTTCACCATGGGGTGCACCAGTCCTCTTCATCAAGAAGAATGGTTGGTCAATGAACCTTTTTCATTGATTATCATGATCAAAATAATATCATGATAATTAAAAAATATCCCCGTAAATGGATTGATTCATTATTTAATATTCTATGTGAAGAATAATAATTCTTCAAGGTGGATCTGTAGACAATGTATTACCATGTTAAGGGGAACGAATGAGGATACCCCCAAGACTGCTTGTTGTACTAGGTACAGGCACTATGAGTTCATAGTAATGCCTTTAACGCTCACTAATACTCCAAAAATATTCTCATATTCGATCAATAGAGTCATTAGAGATTAACTCAAAATAATTGGTATTATTTATAAATGATATTCTAATATAATGTAAAATCATAGAGGAGAATGAGGGAAATCTAAGAAGTGTGATAAGGATGTTACAAATGGAGAATATTTATGAAAAGTACAAAAAATGTGAGTTTTGGTTGATGGGGGTATCATTGTTGGGGAATATTACATGTGGAATGGCTATCTGTAGGCACATAAATGAAAAAAAATCAAGGATGGATAAGGCCCACATATATGATAAATATCCATAATTCCCTTTGATTATCTAAATACTATCAATGAGTTGTTATAAATTTCACTCAATTGTCAAAACCTTTAACCAAGATAACTCTAAAGGGAGAAAAGTTTTTTTGGAATGATTAATCTAAATAGTGCTTTAAGATGTTAAAAAATAGTATTATCATTGCACCTATACTTACACTACCCACAAGTGGAGAAATTTTCATCGTATTTAGTGATAATTCAAAGATGTTATTGGGATATGTATTCATTCCAAATGAAAATTTAATAGACTATTATTCAAGGAAATTTAAATTTTATGAACGTAAATACCCAAACCATGATATCTGGTTGGGTGAAGTGATATTCACATTGAAAATATGATAGCATTATCTCTTCTGGGAGAAGTTTGAAATATATAAGGACAAAAAATATAATCATGTACACATTCAAATAGAATGATAAGAATATATATCAGGGATGATGGTTAGAGCTAACAAAGGACTATTATTTCTCAATCCACTATAATCATATAAAATTGAATAAAGTGGAAGCATCTCTATGTATAAAGGATCATAAAATTCTATCTATAATAAGAATTGATAAGGATATAATCATCTTATACTTAAAAGTTATGGACAAGGGAATCGTAATGGATGGAACATAATCAATCCATTGACAACTGATTTCTCAACTATACCTTATGGAGAGTAAAAAATTATGCTTGAAGTGATGATGTGGGAATTATAAGAAAGTGGAAGCCATAAAAAAATGTAAATACTCAGAGTTCATTTCTAATAAAAAAGGTGATGTAATATTTTTTCACGACTATGTGTACCATCAAATCCTGAGTTGAAGAAAGATATGTTGGATGATGCACATAGTTCTACCTTCTCAATCTATCTAGGATGCAAAAAATGTATCAATATCTCTAAGATAACTTTTGGTGGGAAAATATGAATAAGGGGATCATATAGTATAAATCAAGATGCCTTTAATGATATCTAGTGAAAAATAAAAGGAAAAAATCAAAGGGGATGATGCTACCATTATTCATACCAAAATGTAAATGGGAAAAATCATCATAAACTTTTCCATTAGCCTTATGAATACGTCAAGATGGAATAAGGTTATCTAGGTTTTGGTGGATCATCTTATAAATGTTGATCACTTTTTTAAATTCAAGAGAACATCACACATGACCAAATTACAAGGATATTCATTAGAGAAGTTGTGAGGCTGCATGGAACACCACTATCAATTATATCAGATCAAGATCCAACATTTATCTCTATGTTATGGAAGAGTCTCTAAAATTATATAAATCATTAGTTGATCTTTTTCAAGACTTATCACACAAAAAATGATTCATTTGGATGGTTATATGAATCCATTTTATTCTTATACTTGCATCTGGATCTACTATGTTTCCCTCTCTATTATTTTGCAGTTCTTCTCTTGTAGCGATGGTCCTTCTTGTCACTCGACCTTTGTCTCTTCCCTCATGCGGACTGAGTTTCTTACGTTATCATCCTCTACCCTTTCTGTCTTTCCCATTGTACTAAGACCCCATCTTTTTCTAATATGATGTTGACCTAGAAGGTCTGGGATGGTGACAGTGGTGTTATTGTATGGATCTTTAGTTGCTCGGGTGTTTGTTTTGGAATTCTACATTTTCTTTGAAACTATTCCATTTCCAGCCCTATGATTTTTCTTGTTCCCCATCGATGGAGATGTGGTTTTTGAAGAACATATTCTTCCTTGATTGTGTATTAATATTTTCTGGATGTTTGATTTGGACAGCAAGTCAAAGGTGCTAGTTAAATGTGGGCTTCATGATGACAGATCTGGGCAGAGTCGGTGCTGAGCTAGGGATGTTAGCAGAAAAGGGTTGTGGTGGCAGAACGACCTCTTTTTTGTGTTCAGTTCATTCTCACTTATCCTTGGTTCTTGGTCTCTCTAGTGGTCACTAGCATTGCTTTTTTAGCGACGTTTGATATGATGATTTGTTTTTTTGGTGATGGTGGTGACCGTGGACTGATAGGCTTCAATGTGCAGATGATGCGGGCAATCACGTGGCCCAAGACAAGTCATGATGTTTTTTTTACTTTTTATTTTAAAATTCATAATCACGCATGGGAAGTTGAATTTGAAGTGGGAATATTGTATTAGTGGTTTTAGTTTATGGTTTTTAATTTGGATATATTGTGTATGGGAGGTTCACACTTACCCTTGAAAGTACCATTTGAAAATACAAAAAATATGCACTACGGTGTGCATGTGTGGTATTATGTTTATAAAAAACACATGAATTTCATTGGATTTAATATAATATTTAAGTCCATTAAGAATCATAACTGTGAATAATATATTTATTGAATAGTGATCATATTATTAGTATAAATATAGGGTTTTGGAAAATCTAATTAACAAGGACAAAGGATGATATGGCCTCAACAAGTAGGATTGTACCCTATGAAGCCCATTTATCAGAGCGCCTGAGGGAGATATTATCTCTTTTCCTTTTCTTTTATCAATCCCAAGATGATATATAATAACTTATGCATGAGATAAATCATTTATAGATAAATTTCAAGATCATCGACATCACGACCCTAACCATGTATGTTGTGCCACCCCATAAAAGTCTCCCTATTAGGTACCTTACTCTTAGGTTGTTTACTAGTTTATTATAGGGATATGTTACAAGAAAATAATAATATGAATATGATTATTTTATATAATAATGAATATATTTTCATCTTATTATTGAGACATTAAAAAAAATTTGATACAATAAACCACAATTTTTTTTAATAACTTATAAATGATGTTTTTCCTTAACTTACGAATTTTTCACCTTAAATATATGTAATCCATGATATTTTTCAAAACATATACAGTTATGGGATTTTTAATCACATAATAATGGTTTTTAATGAGATTTTAAAATTACCAAATCATATCCCCAATGAGTCCCAAACTAAGAGTGCATCAAGGATTGTTGCCATGCACCAGTTCCTAAAGAAGTCTATCTCACTGCGGTGTTTTTGGTTTTTACTCCTATGTACATATGTGTCCATTCCATATCCACATGTACTATATTTATTGAGAATTATATTCTTGATAAAACACTTACAATATAATTTACCTAATGTTTGTTATATTTTATTATACTTATTTTTACCCTTGAGGATTTCTCTAGAGTTTTCTAAACCCAATCCAAAAAATAACTAATCTTTTCCTTTGATACCCACATTGAAATCCATTATATTTATTACATATTAATTCATAATTTACTTTGTAAGAGTACACATAAAACAACTTATAAAATTTACATGTTGTGTTTTTTGTGAATTAGGTACATTACATAGCCACATAAAATAGAGAATGCATTATCTTTATTGAAAACATCCGTCACATTCTCATATTATTCCCTTATACATGAAATAGCATGGGTTAATATGTGGACATACATAAGAAATGGGTGAGCTATAAAAACCCAGTATGGGAATAAACATGGCATAACATGAATAAAATAAAAAATTTAGAAAATAGGTGTACCAATGGGGAATAAGCGGGGTGAGAATTGTAAACATGAACAATAAGAGATGATATATCATGATAACATCAATGCAACACTGGAAATGTGGAAACATGTCAAAACACTAAATCATAAACATATTTCAAGGTTTACTAAAAAGATATAATTATGAAAAAAGTACTGTGGTGGATTAGTTTCACTCCCTAATCCATTTCTTGATGTCTCGAGAGACCAAACCATTATCCATTGCATTGAAGAGTTTTATAATTCGGGGATCACCTTTCACATTAATTTCATTTTCTTGCTTGTGTCACATGGATCATAAAACATGGTTTCATTCATCATCATATTTTTACCATGATTAAGGTATGTAGAATACGCACATGTAATCCCCTAATTAGGGGAGTATAAGATCATTAAGGTTAACACCATTGATAGGAAATTGGCACGAATATTCACTATATAATTATTTATCATGGAAAATCATGGTGAAATTTTGGTAGCTTAATTGGGGTTTATAAATGTTAATGGAAGAGATTAACGAGATTAAAAGGGGTCTCTAATAAATAATACATAAAATTGATAGTAAGGGGGAAATGTAACAAAATATCCCATAATTATTCATTGGATATAAAATACATAAGACAATGAAGATAGTTGAATAAAGAGGAGAATGAGAGGATCCCTTACCTTGAGAGTGGGATTTCAAATGCTTGAGAGAAGCTTCTTGAGAGATTATGGAACCTTAAGAGGACTCTATGGATGGGAGGGTAGAGTAATTACATGATCCATGGTTTTTGAGAGTATATAAATGGTATATTTGGGGAATTTATAAAGGAAATGAGTGGATAATTCGTTAACATTTAACAAACATAGGTTTTGGACTCTATATAATGAACTAAACAAAACCAAAAACCATACCATGGTTTTCCCCTAGTTTTATCCAATGTGGGTTCATCTTAAATATTTAATAATTAAAAGGTCCTAATGCATTAAAATAACACCCTTTCTAATGTGCAAGTTAGTCATGTCCTTCAAGAAATTATTTTTAAATATTAAAATATATTATTAGATTTGAAAGATTCATAAGGAATTTATAAAATAAATTAAATATCCTTAAAAACATTTTATTTTAATGGGAAACATATATATGGTCATGGGTTCCATTTATAGTATTTATTTATTCATTTTTTGTCATTATGATTTCATAAAACACATTGTATATTTATACTGTATTTAATTTTATCATAAAAATTTGACTATCTCTGAAAATTATGTAAAATTCACCATTGGATAATTAAAACAATAAATAAATTTATAAATATGTTAGATTTAATATTTATAATAATAATCAATATTTATTTTTAAATTCTTTGTTTTCTTTGACAATAACATTTTTTGAAACCTTATAAAAATTACATTTGACTTATCATTTTCATTTCATTCTCATGCTTAAGTATTCCATAGAGATCGTAAAACATGGATTCATTCATCATGATATATTATTACAGGATAAATGATTGTGTAATTCATAGATTTAAGTCCCAAATATAATAATTATAAGTGAATAATGTTGATCACCCTTGATAGTAAATCAGTATGGCTATTCACAACAACATTGTTTGGCAGGGAAAATCGCAGTGAAATTTCAACAGCATAATGGGGGTGTATAAATGTTCATGGAAGATATTAATCATATTAAAAGTGTTGTTTCACCATATATACAAAAAATTTAATGTAAGGGGGATATGTTAGAATATATCCCATCATTAGGAGTTCGATATAAGAGACATAAGTTAAGGAAGATACTTAAATAAAGTGGAGAAGGAGAGGATACATTTCCTTGGGATTATGAATCAAAATATTTGAGAGGAGATTATTTAGGCCTTGAGGGAACCTTGAGAGAACTAAATAGAGGGTATGGAAGATTAAATATGTTCTCCATGGGTTTATAGTAAAGAAAAATGGGAGATTGGGTGGGTTTAAATAGGAAATTAGTGAGGAATTATTTATCATTTCTCACACAAGGATTTTGAACTCTATATAATAAAATAACCAAAACCAAAAAACTATCCAATGGTTTTTCCCATGTTTTATAAAAACTCTTTTTGTATTAATTATTTTATATATCCACATCTGAACATTTATAAATAATATTCCCCTTTAAATTTAATTAAATGCATTATTATAAATTATGGATACATAAAACACATCATTTATTTGGTTGTATAATATCTTATTAAATTTAAAATACCATTAAGAATAATTAACATTGATAATATATCTATTTAATAGTGATCTTATGATTATTATAAATACAGTCTTTTGATAAACCCAATTAACATAAACAAGTGAAGTGATAGCCTTAACCAGTAGGATCATACCCTATAAATCACATTTATCAGAGCTTCCAAGAGAGATAGCATTACTGGGATTTTACCTTGATCAAGACCATGATGTTATCCAACAACTTAAACATGAGAGAATCTAGTTAAAATATATTTTAGACTCATGGATATCATGGCCCGAACTATGTACATCGCACCAACCCATGAATGTCTCCCTATTGTGGTCCTTACTCTTAAGGTGTTTGATTTTATATTAAATGGATATGTATCAATACCCTAATAATACAAATTTTCATATTTTATAGAATAATGAATTTATTTTCATCTTATTATTGTTACTTTATAATTTATGTTGATTTTGATATAATAAAACACAACTTGTATTTTTTTATATTAAAATTCAAAAAAATAATTTATTTTTATGAATTAATGGATTTTAAAAATATATAATATTTTATTGAAATAACATTATTAAATAAGATTTATTAAATATAAATGATCATAAAATTGTTTTGAAATCAAATTTAATTTTTATAAGCATTTGAAAAATAGTATTGTCAAAAAAACTGATCATATCATAATATATATCAATTCTTATTTTAAAATTGTAAATTCACATATTTATAATGATATTTAGATTAAATGAATATTATTTTATGAATCAGAATGTTAAAATTTTCCATTGGTATGTTTTTCATAATTTTTTGAGATAGAATAATTTTTGGGTAAAAATTAAATACGTTATAAATATATGGTGTGTATTATGAAATCATAATGACCCAAAATGATGAAATAAATAATCTAAATGGTATTCATAAAAAATATATGTTTTAGATTTAAAATAATATGACATTGAGGTAATTTTATTTATTTTATAAATCCTTTAGGAATCCTCTAAATTTTACAATATATTTTAATTTTTTAAAATCATTTCATTATGGGAATGATTCACTTCCATATTAGTAAGGGTGTTATTTTAATAAGTTCATCCCTTGGACATATAAAATAGTAAAAAACGCCCCTCTTTGGAATAAATTTTTTTCAAAAGTGTGGGTAAGTCTTGTGGTTAAGGTTATTTTATTATATAGAGTCTAAAACCTAGGTTTGAAAGATGATTAATAATTCCACACTCATTTCTTATATAAACCCACCCAACCTCCCATGTATATTATCTCAAACAAATGGAGAATGTACTTACTCTACCATACCCTCTATAGATTCTTCCCAAGGTTCCCCAAATCCCTCAAGAATATACTCCCAGTCGGTTGAAATAACATTCTCAAGGTAAGTTATTTTTTCCTTCTCCTTTTAATTCAAGTATATTCCATATCTGATGTCATTTATCTCTAATTACTAATGAATGGATATGTTCTTACATTTCCCCCTTACATTAAATTTTCTTGAAAAATGATTATAGAACCCTTAAACTCTCATTAAGACCTACCTTAAACATTTATACACCCCCATTATGCTTCTACAATTTCAAAGTGATATTCCATGTCAAACCACTATGTAGTGAATACCAATACCCATTTCCTATAAATGATGTTTATGGGAAATGTGGAAACATATTAAAACACTTCATAATAAACATATTTGAAGGATAAATTCTAATACATCATGATGGAAAAAGTCATGTGATGAAATATATTTACTCCATAATCCCTTGCATGTCGTCTCATAAGACTAAAACATTGCCCAATGCATTGGAGCGCTATACAATTTCAGTCACTCCAATACCATTAATTTCATTCTCATGCTTAAGTGTTCTACATATATCAAACAGAATTGATTAATTCAACAACATATTTTGTTATAAGATCAATGATTTTGGAATACATATATATATTTCTAAAAATCCATTAAGTATAAGTTCATGAAGTTGAGAAAACATGATAGGATATGGGTATTGGTATTAGTGCACAATTGTTTTTTATGGAAATTATAGTGAAATTTCAATAGCATAATATAGGAATATAAATTTTCATGAAATTAATTAATGGTAGTCAATGGGGTATGTCATCATTTATATATAAAATTAATAGTAAAGGGATATGGAAGAACATATCCCATTATTATGAATTGTAGATATACACATAATATGAAGAATATGCATGAATAATGAGAAGGAGTGGATAACTTACTAAATTTCATCATGGTAACAGGTGTACACAATGGTTCATGGGAGAGAATAATGAGTGTCTATGGGGTATATAATCTTATGAAAATAAATAGGGAAGTAATAGGGATGTAGAATAACATACCATAAATAAGAACAAATAGGAATTTAGTGGCATAACAAAAAAGAGGATACTGAATAAAAATGAATGTATATGATCCCTTACTAAATTTCTACATGGTAACAGCTAAGGTAAATTCTATAATAAGATAGGATAAGTGTTATCCATTTTTTATAAAATAAATTGGAAAGAATATGGATCATTATAAAGACATGAAAAAATTAACAATTGAGATTCAAAAGGCTAATTATAAAGAGTGTTCTTGAATGGAAATGAGAGATGATAAATGTTATCCATTTATAATATTTATCACATAAAACAAAAAAGATACCAGAATAAAGAGGATAAGAAGAAGATCACTTACTAAATTCTAGTATAGTAATGGATGTAAATAAACGCTCATGGGAGAGATTAATGAGATTTAAATGGCATTATAATAACATGAAAATTAAAAGGTTAGTAACATGGATGTAGAAATACATGCCCTAAACATGAAAAAAAAAATTAATTTCATAGGAATAACATAAAAGAGGTGCTTTAATAAAAGAAGAAAAGGATATCCCTTACCTTGAGAGGGTAATCCCAAAAGCTTGGGTGGAGCTTCTGATAGCTTGGGGGCACCTTTTTAGAACTCTAGAGAGGGTAGGTCATTTTAAGGATGTGATTAATGGTTCTTTTAGTGAATTGAAATGGGATATTTAGTGGGTTTATATAATAAATGTGTAGGGAATTATTTATTTTTTTCTAAAACTCGGGTTTTGGAATCTATATATTAAATTAAACAAAACCAAAAACCATACCCTATATTATTCCCATGGTTTCATCAAAATCGGGTTTTTATCACTATTTTATACGGATTAGTGCCAAAATTAAGAAAATATTACCCTTATTGATGTGGAAATGAGTCATGACCTTAAATAAATGATTTTAAACTACTAAAATATATTATTATAGGTTTTGGAGGATTCATAATACACTATAGTAAAATGGTTATATACCCATGGTTTATGAAAAAACCCTTGGGATAGACTTTCATATACCCATGTTTCATTCTAAAGTGTGGGTATAGGTTACCTGCATAAGTACATGAAGGCAAAAAAATTTGCCGAAATTCCATGGAAAAACCTATACCAATGATTTTCATGAACTGTTTGAAAATCCTTTGATATTTAAACCAACACCCACATTTTACATTGAACTGTGGGTATAGGTGGCATTTATACCCATGGATTTCAAGAACTGTGGGTATAGACATCGATATATAATCCTATACCTACAGTTTATGAAAACCGTGTGTATAGCTACCACCTACACCCATGGTTTAATGTAAACTGTGGGTATAGGGTCCAATATTTTTTAATTCAAAAAATAACATATATTATAATATATTTATAATTTAAAAAAAATATTTATTGGAATGGTAAAGATCTTTATACATGTATCTGAATCTCACCTTCTAAACTCGACAGCGTCATTTTATTTATACCAAGTTTTATAAATATATATATAACATAATATATAAATTATGTTATCATAAATTTAATCGGCATAGTGGTACTGGGATTTAATAGTTATTTAATGGCATGGGTTTGAAACATGATACTGGATTTTTTTCTATACATGATATGCAAATTAATATAATAATAAAGATATAAATATCTCTAATAAGTAATTCGTGCAGCTGGGTTGGTTAGATGAGTTGTTTTAGATGAAGAGGTCTTATGATCGATCCTCACAGGAGTTATATTTAACAATACAGATTGTATATATTAATATATATTCCTCTATGTACATACATATATATATGAAAGTGTGGAGAATCATTTGGTGAGGCCCTTCATTTGTTAGGAGCAGGTCAGGCATTTGAATCTCCCTTGGCACAGTTTGGAGGTAATGTTTTTTGTTTTTTCTGTTATGAACATTGGGTGTAGGTGATTGAGTGATATATATAACCATGATTCTAAAATTATGGGTATAAGTCTATCAAATTTTTTCAAAAAACAATAGCAACGGTTCTTGAAACCGATGGTATATACCATTGAGGTATCCCGATGCCTCGGTTGCCCACAGTATTGGGGGATATATCCGCGATTTTGAACCATGGGTATAAGTCATTTTTTCAGTTGTGATGGCCTGGTAAAATTAATAAATTAACCTAAAAATCATATAATGTGTAAGTGAAAACTTATATTTGTTCATGTAAACCATTTTAAGAATTTATTACATCATTTTGGGTTATTATTATGTCATAATGCACCCTGTATATATACGTCATATTTATTTTTTACCCAAAAACTCGACTTTTTCAAAAAATAATGAAAAATTACCCATTGTATAATTTCGACATTATAATTCCCAAAATGATATTTATTTTATATAAATATATTTCAAAGTTTCTTTTTTAAGGAAATATATCATATAAAACAAGATTGAATCCTATAAATACATAAGATAAGGAATTCATGTCATTTATTAGTCATCCCTTTAAATTTTTTTTTCTTGTTTATTTGTTACTAGTTTGAAAATATTAATCTCTAATATTCCATTTATTATATTATATGTTTTAAAATAGGTGGATGTTTTTTATTCTTTGGTCGATTATGTGATCTTTTAGAATCATATTATAGTGCTTTAGGTATAAAAACTTTCATTTTGTGTCCTAATTATTTGGTGAGAAGGTTGATTATGGTAGAAATTGAGTAAAGGATGTAATTACACATGTCATGAAGAAATATTTATTTATGTCTCTATTATATATGGTAAACTAATTACTTAATTCTAGGAAAGGAATCTTAAAAATATGGTGTCATATTATGATGACTTCCAATGAATTGATGGTCTTTTTACCCATCAAAGATTTATTGTTTTGGGGCATTGAATTTCTCTTGGACAAGTTCTCTAAAACAATATATTAGTTATTTTTATTTATTTTTCTCTTCCATTAATATGTTTTCGATTCCAAATAATTCTCTCCAACTTGGAAACCAAGTCTTTTTATGACCATCATACTTCCATTTCTCTCCATTCAAGAGGTTGTATTATTAACCATTTTTGTGATGTGTATTTTCAATGAATATTTTTTTTTCAAGTGAAGTAAATATTTCTTATCGAGTTCAATTCTAAATTATAAGGATTAAATTTATTAAAGGGGGAATAATGTAACACCTAGGATTTTTAAAATAGAAAACCATGTTAAATAATGAATCCGATACATGAGACAGAACTCAAATAATGAATGATGGTTTTTAAATGATCATTTTAACCTTTCCATTAAATTAGTGAATATGAGTATCATTAACTAATTTATAAAATATACATATTTATGAAATATATTAAAAATATAATATTGAATAATTAGCCATTCTTTAATATATTTTTATTCTTCCAATTATTTTTTCGTCAAAATAATTTTGAATTGTTTTTATGAAAAAATAATATAATTATTTTCTAGAAAATTTAAAAAGTATATTTGAGAAGAATAACTCCATTTTTTATCATCATATAAAAATTATCTTCTGGTGAAAGTTTGGTATTTTTCAAAAGTATATATTTTTTAATGAATAGTGAAAATTCCATTTTTGTGTAAAATTTTAATCTATTTTTATAAATTAATTAATTTTAAAGTCTAATTATAAATTTAATTTAATTTTAAGGTAACATACATATTCCACAGTTATATTTAATTAATTTAATTAAATTTATGTAATATTAATTCTTAATTAAGATTTTTCTACTGATGAATTAGTGGTGTTTTGAAATTAATATATTCTAATATAATATGATTATTAAATTATGATTGATAAATTCAATTGATAATATAATTTTTAGGACATCAAAAGTAATTTCTATAATGGTTCTAAAACTATTGTTGTCAAAATATAATCATTTCTCAATAAATGAAACATCTAGTTAAAAAGTGAAAATTTAAATATTTAGAGAATTATTTGGATATTATTATTGAAATGAGAACGTCAATGTTACCCACTGGTGAATTATTCATAATTTTCTAAGACAATTAAATTTTCAGGTAATAATTAAATAGGGTATAAATTTACAATGTGTATTGTGAAATCATAATACCCCAAAAAGTGATGTAATTAATAATATAAAGGTCTACATGACTAAATCTATGTTTATACTTTGAAATAATGTGAATTTACATTTATTTGACTAATATTAAAAATCATTTTTGAATCCTTCAAAACCTATAATATATTTTATGGTTTTAAAATCATTTATTTATAAACATGACTCAAATCTACATAAAAAGGGTAATATTTTTATTATTTATTCCCTTGGACTAATAAAATAATTTAAAACACCCTTGTTTGGTAGAACCCATGGGAAACCCCATGGGGTGGTTTGTGATTTTGGTTATTTTATTATATAGAGTCCAAAACTTATGTTTGAGAAATAATAAATAATACCACGCACATTTCATATATAAACTCATCCAATATCCAATGAATATAAACTTAAAAACCTGTGAGCACATCTTTAATCTCCCCTCTCATTCTATTGAACTTCCAAGGTGTTTTCAAACTCTCCAGAAGCTCCTCCCAATCATTTGGAATCACCCTTTCATGCTATGGGATCTCTTTCTCTTTTTATTCAAGAACCTATTTTCTATTATTCCCCTGAGTTACCGTTTTCCTTTATTTGGTTATGATTTCATTCAACCCACATACATTTATTTTTATGTATTTGTGATGAGAGAACCATTTAACTCTCATTAATTCATCCCATGAACCTTTAAGTACACCTGTTTCCACTCCAAAATTTTGTAGGGGGTCTACCACTCTTCTTTTTTAGGCACCTCTTTTATGGTATGTCTCTTAAAATCCAATTTTTTAGTTTTGGGGAATGGTTTCCTACATCCCTATAACTGTAGTTTTTTTATGTGATGAGAGACCCATTTGACACTCATTAAGACTCCCATGAACATTTATTTACACATGTTATCGTGCCGAACATTGTTAAGGGATCCCCTAATTGTCCTTTTATTCAAGTATCTTCTTTATCTAATGACTTTTATCTTAATTTAATAATATTCATATATTTTCTTCCATATCCCCTTAATTTACATTTTATGTCTAAATTATGAGATACCTCTTTCACTCTCATCAGTCCCTCCCATTAACTTTAATACTCCCTGGTTATGATGCAAAAAAATATTTATTACACATTAATTAATAATTTATTACATAAAAGTACAAATAATACGACCCATAATATCAATAATTCTAATTAATTTTTTAATTAACTACCTTAAATAAAAAATTAATATATGAAATACCTCATATTTATTAAAAAAATCCTTAACATGATCATATTATTCCTTCATACGTAAAACTGCATGTGATAACATGTTCACTTATATAAGAAATTGGTGAGATAAAAATCCCATTAAGGGAATAGACATGGAATAAAATGAATAATTTAATAAATTTTAGACAATAGGATTATAAAATGGATCCTAAAATGGGGGATAATCATAAACATGAATAATAATACATTATATAGCATGATAAAATAATAGAAAGATGAGAAATGTGGAAACAACTTAAAACATTGCATCATAAACATAGGTCAAGGTTAACTACGAAGACATTAGGATGGAAAAAGTACTATGACAAATTAGGTTAACTACCAATTCCCTTGAATGATATCTCATGAGACTAAAACATTACCCAATGCACTGGAGTTCTTCATAATTTTGTGTGAACCTGTCACTTACATTTCATTATGGTGATTAAGTGCGCCACATTAATCATACAACATGGATTCATTAATCTCCATTTTTTATTCCAAAGTCAAGGAGTTTGGAAGAAGTAAATTTAATTCCCAAATAATGTAATAATAAGTGAATGATGTTGAAAACCCTTCATAGGAATGGGTATGGTTATTCATTTCAAAATTCAATGGAATGGAAAATCACCTGATATTTAAGTTTCATAATGGGGGCATATAAATATTCATGGAAGGTATCAATTAAATGGGAAGGGTTATATCATAATTTATGCATAATAGTTTCATTAATGTTAATATGTAATAACATATTACAATATTATTAAATTTATATAAAAGGCATAATAAAATGGAGTTGGTTGAATAAAGATGAAAAGGAGAGGATCCCTTACTAAATTTCAGCATGTTAATGGGTGTATATAAATTTTCATGGGAGTGGTTAATGAGAGGGAAATGGGAATATAAAAATTATAAATCATGTAAAAACTGAGGGTATATTTAATAACATATCCCAAAATAAAAAAAATGTAAATTTAGATGCAAAACATAAAATATGTTCTTGAATAAAAAGGAGAGTGGAGATCTCTTATTAAATTTCATCATGTTAACGAGTGTACAAAAAGGTTACTTGGAGGGATTAATGAGAGTTAAAGGGTTATATAATTAATTAGACTTAAATTCATAGTAAATTTCTATGATATAACATATCCCAATATTAAAAAATTGAAATTAAGAGTAATAACATAAATGTGGGGCTTGAATTGAAAAGAAGAGAGAGAAATTTCTTACATTGAGAGGGTGATTACAAATTCATGGTATGAGATTAATGAGTGATTGGGGAACCTTGAGAGGACTCCAGGGAGGTTATTTTTTATTAATTACATGATTAAATGTTTCTGAGTGTTAATAAATGGTATCCTTGGTGGTTTTGTATAGGAAATGATCGGGGAATTATTTGTCATTTCACAAACATAGGTTTTGGACTCTATAATAAAATATTTAAAAGCAAAAACCATTACATGGGTTTGGACCATGATTTCATCCAAATAGGTGTATGTTTTATTATTTTATTAGGTAATGGTTTGAAATTACTAAAATAATAACCCTTCTCACTTGGAAGTGTGTCATGCCCTTAAAGAAATTATTCTAAAACCTAATAATATATTATCGATTCTGAAAGATTCATAAAGGACAAATATAATTAATAAAATAAACATAAAATATCATTATTTTAAAGGGTAAAATATATTTCCTTTTTATAAAATTTATAGTATATATTACATCACTTTTGGAGTATTATGATGTCATAATACACCCTGTATATTTATACAGTATTTAATTTTTATTGGAAAATTTTACTATCTCATAAAATTATATAAAATTCACTATTGGATAACTTCAACATTATCATTACATGAATAATATAAATTTTATCTAAATAATTTTTTAAATATATTAATTTTTACTTTTTGAATAATAATCGACATTTATTGGGAAATCGTGGGTTTTGTTTTTAAAAATAATAGTTTTCGAACACTTATAAAAATTAAATTTTACATCAAAAAAATATATTATCATTTATATTTAATAATAATTAATTTTATAATAATATTTCAAAAAAATATTATTTATTTCAAAAATCCATTAATTCATTAAAATAAATTCCTAATTTGAATTTGAATATTACCCAAAAAGATAATTTTTCTTTTCATAAATCAAAACCAAAATAATTTATAAAGTAACAATAATTAGATGGAAATATTTTCCAAATTCTATATAATTTTTTCAGATAATTACCATTGGGAAGTACTTCCCATGTACATACACGTGTTGACAACCCTGATGGTTGTATTGTACTCTGTATTCCTACTTTCCAAAGGTGGGCAGAATTCATCACTTCTTCACTGATGTTTGCTCCTTGATAGAAATGGGATTATGGGATGTGTGTCTCTCCTTCTATGGATTCATCCTTATAATTCATCACCTAGTATGGGTGTCCCATATAAATTAAGATTTTGTTCAATAAAATATCCCTTGTTCCATATCTTGGATGATTCAGGTTAATTATGTTGCTTATGTCAGGACATTCCAAAGAGTCAAGTCAGGGAAACAACCTTCAGTCAGGAGAGTAGTCACTTTGGGATTAACTGGTATGTCTGGATGCTGGAACATTGGTACACATGAATTCTCCCTTATTAAAGGGCTTCTCATGGGTGTAGAAGCTCGAGGCATCCCACATCGATTGTGGGTTAGTTATGCCAGAGGAATTTCTCAAAGGTTTTCCATGGATTCTAATGCTTAACACGGGGTATGCCACGAGTTTAATGTCTATAGAAGATAGATAAAACTGATCATAACACTATTGAGAGTTGATCAATTGGTTACATCCCTATGAGGGATCACCTAGAAGGATTATTGGATGAATTAATCTAAATTCTTAATAAGGATGGACCTAGGATGGCGTGTCCCCAAATGGGAAGTTTTCACACTGTGAATGTGGATCTGGACATCACAAAGGATGGATCGAGTAAGTGTACCCCAAAATGGGTTATGTCAAGGTTTACCATTTTCTAGGATTTAACCATTGGAAGGATTCTTAGGTAACCTGTTTATAATATCGGGATAAAACCCATGTAGTTCAAGGAGATGATTTAGGGCTTACACATGGTCAATTTCCAATCGCAAGAGGGTCACTCTTGGTTCGATTAACCTGGACTGTGTGGATATGCATGGTTAGATGACCGTGTGATACTAAGAGCATTGAGGATGTGGGTGGCCTGATATCACCATGATTTGGTGGCCCAGTTAATAATCACGATGGATGATGGAGGATTGAGTAAAGTGGATGGAATTAATGAGATGGGACTGACATGAAGATGACAGTTTTGGGATTGAACCTGATGGAGGTTTCCTACATATCCTGATAGAGGGTAATCAAATTCCATGTAGTTCTGGATGGGTCAACAAGACACCTAAGGAGGTGGCTCATGATTAATAGAATGCATGTACGGGGACTTGAAGGATGTAGATCCTCCAGTATGGGGCTTGATCTTCCTGAGATACAAAGGCTCGAAAGAGAGATCATGATGGTAAATGAGTGGTGGTACTGAACCTCGGAGAGGCAACCTGTATATCCCAGTTCCAAGGAATCAAATTATATGTAGTTCAGTAATGGGGGAATAAAATCAGGTTATACATAAATGACAGCGACCCAGAGTCTCACTAGGGGCTTATATGTGGTTAGCATCCCTTTGCAAGTGGGGTGCACTTGGGTGTAAGAGTATGGTGAAGTGAGGGGCTTATGAATGGTTTGCTCCCCATGTGGATCAGAACACCTCAATGGAAGGATCTGAGAAATGCTTCCCAAAAATGGAAGATTTCAAATCTGGAGGAGTACATCCCTATAAGGGATCATTAGTGTTTACTATTGGTTGATATTAAAACCCGAAGAGGCTTTATACGTGCCCTAAAGGGATCAAAACCCACGTAGTTTGGATGGTGAAGTTTAAAATCATGTGGGATAAAGGTGAGCCAATGTGAATGTGTCAGAAAAAAATGAATTTTAGGGAATTAGTGTCTTCAACCTTGGAGAAGCTTTCATTATACCTTTTTTGAATGATAGGGATCAAAGTCCACGTAGTTTGGTGGAGAGGGGCATGGGGATTATGCATGGATTGCAGCCCAAAGCCATGCTGGGGATTATCCTTTTTTAGTATTCCCAAAATAATTTCATTTTCAGGGTTTTCTATAATCCCATGAGAGTCATTATAGGTGTGGGAAATAAGAGGTAATAGTATACCAGATATTCATGTCATGAAAGGTGTAGCCACGAGGGATGGTGTGGGGCTTACGCATGTTCAGCGGCCCGTGGAGATGGATAATGAGACTTACTCCATAAAGGAATCCCAAGGAAGTGGTTTGGGGATTATGTAGATACATATCGAGGTACACATGGTGATGAATCCCAAATGGAGAGAGGGGGATGGAGGGAGGGTGCTAGTTCCAATCCCCTTTCGGGTCTTCTTTGACTATCCATGCGTGAAACGGTCATAGTATAACATCATGTGTTGAGGATGTGGGTTCTGGGTAGTTTAATGTCTTGCATCTCGAATGATGAGGACTCACTCCTCATACCTTGGACATGAATAACTTGTACCAACCCACACATAGGGAAGGTAAGGCACAAGTAATTCCTAATGAGAGTGAGGTGGAGGAGTATGGTGAAGTATAGGTCTTATGAATGGTTAGCTGCCCTTGTGGATCAAAACAACTCAAAATATATATCCAAGATTTGTATCCCAAAAGGAGAAGATATCCCATTAGGAGGGTAAATCCCTAGAATTGAGCACCATTATTTATTATTGGTTGGGATTTAACCTTAAAGTGGATTCCTACATACTTGAATGAGATCAAAAACCTTGTAGTTCAGAGGGTTTAGTTTAATGTCATGCGAGATAAAGGTGATTCGATGTGAATGAGTCGGGACAAATGTATTTTCAGGAATTAGTGTCTTGAACCTTGGAAAGGCTTCTTAAGTATTGTATTTTAAAGACAAGGATCAAATTCAACATAGTTCTATGGATAGGGGTAAGGGGTTTATGCATGTCTAGTGTCCCAAAGTCGTGTTGGAGCATATGCATTCTTAAAGACCCAAAGAGGATATCATTTTCTCATTTTTATCTAATCCCATGAGAGACATGATCGGTGTAGGAAACAAGAGGTAACAGTAGACTAAAAAAACATTCCACTAATGGTGCATCCATGAGGGATATTTTGGGGATTATGCATGTTTAACGGCCAAGGGAGATGGATATTGGGACTTAATCTGGAAGGGAAGTTCGAGGAAGCGGTTCATGGATTATGTAGAGATTGCCCAAGCTACACATGGAGACAAACAAAAATGGGAGAGATAGAGAGGTCTCTATTTCCAATCCCCTTTCTAGTCCTCTCAGACCTTCCATGATTTTAGGGATCACAGTTTAACATCATTTGTTGAGGATGTGGGTGCTTGGCAGTTTAACATCCTACAACTCAGACAATGGGGACTCACTCCTCATCCATTGGACTTACATAACTTGTACCAACCCACAATTGGGGAAGGGAAGACACAAGAAATTATTAATAGGAGTGAGTTGGAGGAGCGGTCAATCAAGGGGTCCACATTAGTGTAGTTATGTGAATAGTCAATAGATGTTATTGTACCTTTGCGAAGAAGCATTAGGCAGGGAATCACAACATGAAACACCACTCTTGGAACCATGAAATCACTACATATTATCCTAGAGGGACATAGAGGATAGGGGGTCATTAGTCTTTAGGTCTCTCTTATAGGGGCTTTACAAAGGAATGGAGCTTCATGATGGAAAGTTGCTTCATGAAGGGATGACTTTGAGGAAGCAGAGATTTGCCTTAGCAAAGAGCTCTTTATTGGGAGAGTTCTTCATGAAGGATAAATGATTTTTGGATCCTCAAGAAACCCAAAGGGGACCCCTCTTTCAGGAAGGGAATCTCTATAAGTATGGTCCATGAATAACGTAGCAAAGCACGGTTTACAATGATAATGTACCTAGGGAGATCCATTTTTATCTTTATTTCACAATGCTTGGGAGATTCGTGAAATGGGAGTTCAGTAGGTGAAATATCACAGTAACAATGGTTTTGAGGGGGGTGAGCCTTCTATTTATATGATATGGGGGTTCAAAACACTTATGGGGCTCAACATGAAGAACAAAGAAGGTTCCATAAAGAAAAAGTGATGCTGCAATGCAATGGGACATTATCGAAATCAGTTAGACTCACCAATAGACTATCAAAGAGGTGATCCTAGGGATCTTCCCCGAAAAAAAAGTGACATCGTGGAGTGGTTGGGCTCCGTCAGACTCAGTCGGACTCATGAGGACACCATCACCAACACTCGGGATCACAAAGACCAGGCACTCAGAGTGCTTAATGTAAAAAACAAGGGATGTCACAAAGCATGTGGGTGTCTTTGGAATCCAATGAACTTTCAAATCCAGAATCAACTGTATTTTTCGTCACATTGGTGAGGGTTTTTTCATGGAGAAGCTTCATGAAACTGACCCCTTTGATGATTACGATGAATTACGAGGCCATTCCAGTCTGGATTAGCTTCGAACTAGCCGTGAATTTTTTCCTACCACCAATAGTATGATTTTCAGCACCATCAAATCCCCGACCCCTCATAATGGGAGTTGAGGAAAAAAGAGGTTCATATTTTGAGAGTAAGTTTTCAAAAACACTCATCAGATTGTGAAGTGGCTCTCGAATCTTACAGTCATCGCACACCGCCAATCTCCAAAGACTGAAAGTTCTCCGAAAATCTCAAGAAAAAATTTCCATGAAGATCCCCTGGGAATCACCAATAAAAAGGTCAATAGGGTCTCATTATATACACTAGATTTCCATGAATGATTGTGCCAAAGATCTCTTTTTGTGAATCGATTCATTCCGTGAATGTGAATTTCCATAACCAAGTTCCACAGTTCGGTGCTCTATGAACTCTTTCCAATGAACTCGTGCATCTGTATCTACTAATCCTTTGATACATTGGCCAAGAATAAGGCTCTTATGTAGGATTATGCTTCTCACATGTCCTCTATGAACAGACTTTGTGACTGATCTTCACAAACATACTCAACAAAATTCCTATGTCCTAGGCTGATGGGTGTTTAAGAAGATAGTCAAAAAGGTTCTTGCTGATGCTGCTTGAGGGAGGATATAGAGAAAAATATCATGATAGGGGAGTATGTTTAGAGCCACCATGATTACGAATCACTGATTATTCTTCGGTTATATTCTTATAAGTACTATCTATTATCAAATAGGTTGTTGTTGTACATATTTTTCTTATGGGATGATGAACTCATTCTAGAGTCTAGCATAGATGTGTTGACCTACTGGTTCACGAGAATTCTAGGAGAACATGAGTGGTATGAGGATATAAATGGCAATATCGGGAATGACCATATCCTTTTCACAATGCACTATCTTTATAACCACCAAAACAAAATTGATGGAATGTCATTGGAGAAAGATATTTCCCCACCTAAGTATAACATGATCATCAAGGTAGAGCTTGGGTTTTAGGAGATGGGGTGGATAAAAATCTGGGGTCATTTCTAGGGAGGGTACTTCATGGATGAGTGGGACTATTCTTATTGGGTGTGTGCATCTTATACTGAGTTCAAGACTGTGTTGAGTTATGTAGGATTATAAAAAACAGCATAGGATTCAAAATTTTCTTGTCTCCCAACTGATGGAAATCATACCAGAGTTGTTGAGCTTGTGTTCGCCGGATAACAACACATTTCAACTACATCATGGGGAAGTTGGAATCATCCTATAGGATATTTATCAGATCTTGGTCATCCCGATTCAAGGAGGTGTTTATAAAAAGTTCCATCCCGCAGAGAATTCATGGGAGGATGAAAAACAGATGCCACCATTGGCGAAGTTGTTGTTGAACCTAGGGCTGGGCACGAACATTGATAAGCATAACACTAGGGATTTCCACTTCAAATAGTAGTTTGATTAACTTCTGAACTTTATAGTGGAGAAACTACCTGTGATACCCCCCACCTATCCAAGGGGAGCTCAGTGAGTTGGGTACAATTCTAATTAGTGGATCTTGGAGGATATCCAGTGGAAACTGTGTGGATTCAGTATCAATGATGAGCAATAGTGAATAGTCAGGCTGTCCAGATTCATCTCAACTCTCATCTTTGGATGGATGATGCTAGTGATGGAAGTGAATATGGGAGTATGGTAGAGCACATTTATCATGGAGGTGATGCAATCCTTGGGAAAATTCATCAGCCTCGGTATACCAGTGCTTGCAAAGATGAATCACCAGCTTTGACATATAATTAATGGGGAGAGGTCATTGCATGTGTGTGATCCATTAAATTTCTTATATAGATGGTTTTAATTACATATGGGAGGTTACAAATACATCAATCTCATATCTCAACCAAGGCCAAGCTTCTGATTGTAAATCCTGAACATTGTGGGAAACTTCTCGCTCAAGTTAGGTTTGGTAGTTATTCATAGTAACATTTATTGAGTAGAAAAATTCTTCCTTCACCCATTCTCTCTTCCAACCAGAGCTCTTACTGATGAAGGCACAGAAAACATAGAGAAGCGATCATATCAGTTTTCCTTCTGTGGTAGAGTGCTTGTGGCACGGGTGGAATATGAACCCATATATGAACCATACACTCCAACTTGATTCTCAAGATATTTTTGATGCATGCAGAGGTTGAATCTAAAGGTGTATCAAGGGGTCATTCATGAGGACCACCCATGCATGATGAGGCATCCTTGGATTATGTTCTCCTGGGAATATGGGATGATGTGGAACAAGCTTCCACCACTCACCACTACTTTTGATATGATTCATGATTATGCATAAAGTTGGTCATTTTCCAACCCATGTGAGTTATTAAAGAATACAAAAATCCATTATAGTAAATCAGTGGTCCATGCGACCCAAATTCAGGGTCGATCAGTAGTGAGGGGATATCATTATGGTGGTGTCGACGTAGATCATGATGATGAGGTTGTAGAAGTAAGGGCAACAGAACATGAACCTGCACCGGCTAGAGGTGATGAAATGGAGGCAGTAGTGCCAGACCCTTTGGCACCATCCAAGAGGACCCAAGAGAGAGGATATTCATTGAGGGGGTTTTCAAGGATCCCAGTAATCACGTGTGTTTGGCAGTCATTCCTCCTAATGTTGTCTATCTGGAGGATTGGAAGGATTGTGACTTCTATAAATAGTTCCTCAAGAGTGGGGAAAATTGTCTTCACCAAATGCATATTAATCATGTCCTTTTCTGTGGGAAGAAATTTCATGATAGAACTGGAGGATCTGATCCACTCCTGAGGCACCATGGGGCCCCAGAAAAATTGGGTAAGGGTGCTGCTGAACATGACTCCCCCCCCCATGTTGGAAAAAGCTCATCAATCAGAGTGGTACCCCCTCTCTAACAACTCAGATTGATCCTGGGGTAATAGTTTGGGTAGGAGGACCCTTGGAAGGGTCACTATGTGATATTTTTTTGGGCGCCTCTCCAAAATAAGGTGAAATAGAGGCCTTAGGGGAAACTTCTCCATGAGTATTTTATATAACTCTTGAAGTAAGTTCTAGAACATCCCTATGTGATACCATACCTTCACTTTATATTGTTTCCTAAACATAAATCTATTTTTTCATGAGTATATTTTGAAGATAAATTACAATTATATGGATGAAGTTTTGGCAATGGTTGTGGGGAACTAAGCACTGAGACCCGTGTTTAGGGAAACAATAGCTGAAAATTACAGCAGTACTTGAGAGGAAATATTGGCATCACTTGAACCTTCAGATCCTACAACCATATACTGGGTTCCACACCAAAGTATCACAACAATTATGAGCCAATGGTGAAATCATAAAACACTTGACCAATGTAATCTTCCTACCTCTCAGAATCATACATGCCGTTTGCTTAATAGAAATGACTAACACACCCCTTTTTCAAAAATTCCTTAGAACAGCGAGAATTATAGTGGTATAGATGGTCGGATGGACTAGGTACCCTTTATAAATAGGGGATCCAATTCATATGAAACTAGGTACCCAAGATGGTCAAGTTATGGTTCCCTATGAGTGATCAAATTTGATGGTGAGTGACACCACTAATGGGGACGAACCTGGAGCCAGTCGGGTTGACATCATCGAGGTAGTATCAATTGATAAAGAAAAACCAGATGAATTGGATCCCGAATCCTCATATGTAATTCCTAAAGAAGATCATACCATTGATTTCCTAGATGTGTTCCATAGTACGAACCTTTTGATCCATTGGTGTTGGACGAATTTGATTCAGATATAGTTGAGATCAGTCAGAAGGCCCGACATCGATCATGGAAACTGATCAATTTATTCCTTGAAAAGTCTTCAAAGGCTAATTGGATAATAAAAATGGGATATATTATCCTTTTTTTGTGAGATATATGCACAGGATGGGATGATTCATGACATTTTAACATGCTAATCCTAGACTACCTTGTTGAGGAGGTGCAGGTGCGTAGTCATCATGTGGATACTTCTTGGTTCTAGAAAAAGTCTGGGAATATTCAGAACCTCTAAGATACTGAGTAGGAAATCAAACACCATGATGAGCATATTGACGAGCATTTCACATTCATCACTAAGTAGGCTGATCTTATTGGATTCTAGATGGACCAACTGGCGGAAGCCCAGGAGCAGCTAGCATAGGTGAACCATCAAGTGGAAGAACTTCAAAATGAATGAGGCTGAACATAGATATGGGATGACAAGCACCATTCCACCACCATCTATGAGGATGGGAAGCTTAGAAAGTTGTAGGATGGTCTAGATGTTTCATGATAGAGAGTGGAAAAATTGATGTTTTCCATGAAGGAGAAGATCTGTAGGGGCCATGTTTTGGAAAAACATAAATATATTCATTATGCTTACCCACTTATTTATAGGGTGCCTAGATATATTATTACATTCATTAATTATTTCATCTTGATCATATTTTTGAAACAACTAATGATCAATCCCTGATCTCATATGGGTCATGCCTGGTGTGAGAAATAAGGGACGATCGCATAATCGTTCATTTTGGATACGAGAGCACCAACAAACCATCGAACACTCGAGGTATACTATTTTTTCAGTTACCACCCAGTGTATTCAGGTCAAAAGGGGGGTTGTTACTAGAGAATAGATTTCTCAGAGCATCCAAATTCACTTTCCTAATCTATTTTTGTACATGAGCAGGATAACACTAGGGTCATTGGAATCAATCCAAACAGAGGGGAATGAGAAATGTGAATCACGATACACAAAATTTAGAACATAGTGATGGTGGAATGATGATGGAGGATATATTTTGACCATATTTGAAACACATTATCCATATTAAAATATCCAGAAAGGGGGAGAAAAAAACAAGGTCCAACCACTCACTGAATTCAAAAACACGGGGCCAAACATGAAGTTTCATCCAATTTATTCTAGAATGTTGGCCCAAAATGGTAGATGAGCCATCAGACTGAGCATCCATAACATTACGGGGTCCCTTTAGACATTAAATAGGATGAGGATCCAAATAAAGTAAATTCAAAGTTTGGAGATGGCGTGATGGAATGTTTGAACAGATTCGAATACTCTTGAGATTATGACACCATGAAAAAAACACATTGGGTGAGTGTATCAGCCCAAACCAAGATCAAACATACTTCTAAACAGTACCTCCCTATTGAGAACCTATAATTTCTTTCAATTTTATTCCATCCCAATAAGGATGATAAATACATAGTTTAACGTCATACATTAAGAATGATGCATGGAATAGTTTAACGTCATATGAACATGACATTTCACAAAGTTTAAGATCATACTTCTTGAACCCTGGTTAACAATTTAATGTCATTATTCATATACTATGGAGTATACTCCTTTAATTTATTCATGACATGATGAAGATAAACCAGAGATGAATGGAACCAAAGTTGGATTTCGTACCATAAAAATATAAAGTAACAAACAGAAAGGTGGTATATGTTATTCTATGAGAGAAAAAACCTAACAAGAATAAAGGATAAAGAGACCCATTTATACACCACATATCCCTGTTTAGGTCCTAGTTTATGGTCATAGAGTTCGTGCTATGATTAGTTCCAAAGGGACTATAAGGTCAGTGAACCTAGTGTTGGGCCTAAGGCATGATGATCAGGTGTCACTACCTATCCTATAAGGGAAGGAATAATCCATATAAGGTTCTTGAATTTTGTGCAGTTTAACATCATGAGGTTAGAAAATATATGATTTTCCATGAAAAGGGGAAAAATATTGAGGTTGGACCCATGATCGATGATCCAGGTGTAACTAGTATCCCATAAGGATAAGAATCTAGCCACATGCAGTTCTTGAATTTTGTGTAGTATAACATCATCTGGTAGGTTTGTGTGCAAGGGGAAGTGTTCCTAAAGGTGGTACATGGAATGGATACCAAAAACCTAACATTAATGAGAACCAAAGGGGTCCCAAACACACTATGTACTCTTATAAGAACCCAAACCAAGAAGGGGCGAAAGAGTTCATGACTTCATGGCTAGACGTGAGGAAAAAATGTTCGGGTATCACTACATGTCCCACAAAGATGATAATCAAGCCACACATTGTTCATAGATTTATTGTATTTTAATATCATGAGGTATGAATGAAGGTCATTATATAGTTTATTTTCTTGTAGCAAGGAAGTTGGGGATCTTATTTTATGGTCATAGAGATCAGACTATAAGATGAGACCTCCAAAATAGGAATACATAGTATGTAACCATAAGGAATCATGTCGTGAATAAGAACAAAATAGATCCACACCATGCCATGTATTCCCAAGAGGAACTTAGGATAAGAGGATGAATAGGCGATGCACTCTCAAATGAGGAAATCGTGGCACTACGCAACTTATTTTTGTGCAACCTGGATAAATTATTAGTTTAATTTCATGTGGGACGGTGCAATATCATACATGAAAAAGGGGGAATTCTCCTTTAATGGTCATCTGAAAAGGAACATACACACTATGTAGCTTAAGGTTTTACATGTAGGACACAATAGTTTATTATTGTGTGGGATGAGAGAGATCTTACTTTAAGGTCATCAAACTAGGACCATAAGGAGGAAATGAATAGTGGCCATGCCATAAATTAACCCAACATAAATGAAGATCAAGAATATCCATGCCACGCCACACACCCTTGATGGAAAATCCACACACAGTTTAATGATGTAAGGCTTGGACCATATGATGGTGTGATTCTTCCATGTGGGAAAAAACTATATGTCCACCCCTAAGCCCATGTGATCCATGTTTAGTGTGGGAAAATTCGGTAAAGGGGATCCTTATGAAAAATTAATGAATAATGAATTGAAGGTGTCGGGGTAAGGGTGACCCCATGATAATGGACAATCCTATCAATTTGCAAAGGTGAATGAAGGGATAACATTGAGGGTGTTCCATTTTTTCCTCAACATAAGGATTTGAAAATGGATGTGAATAACTATGTATAATATTTTGTACATAACATGCATGGTGTAAGGATGGAGGATAACCACTGACCTTAATCGAAACACATCGTCCATTTCATATAGACTACGATGGAAACAAACAAATGAAGTCCAATCTCTAAACGAATAAAAAAATATGGGGCCAACTATAAATGTCATTTGAGATCCTTTGAGATGTTGGCCTAGAATGGTATGCAATCCATGAGGTCGGGCATGTATACCATTTTGGGGACTTTTAGGATGTGAAAAATTATGGAGACCCAAATAAAGGGGAATGTGAGGCATAATGATAGAATGATAGAATGACCATGAAAAATCCAACACTCTAGGATCTACACCACAACATGTCTGAGTTTGTTAATGAGGCCTAAAAGAGGTCAAGGGATTCAATTAAGGGAATATGATTCATGAAGATGGGTTTAGGAGAGAAGAAAAATGGGATGGTAAACCTAGGTATTGAACCAAATAATAGATGTCCGGATGTTTCTATATATACCATAAAGATGGGAATCAATCCATATGTAGTTCTTCAAGTTTCATGCAGTTTAACGTCATGCGGTACGGACACTGGGGGGAATGGTATCCCAAATGGGAAGTACGTGGCTGGTAAAAATAAACCTAATATGAATGAGGATAGTAGATATCCACACCACAACACACACTCCCAGTAGAGAAATTAGGCCCAAGGGGTTTAATGGAAGGGAGAACATGAGAAGCCTGGGGTATAGACACAAACACAACATGTCTGGGCATTCCTATGTTTTCCATAATCATGGGATTAAATTCATATGTAGTTCCTAATTTCTATGTAATTTAACATCATGTTATAAGGATGAAACAATAGAGAAATATATGAGGGAGACACATGGTGTGGCTACTATAACCCTAATGTAAATGAGGACTAAATAGGTATTATGTCACACAAGGTGATCCCAGGAATGAACCTTGGGACAATAGGCCAAATAGATGGAGGAACCTGGGGGCTTAACTCAAAGACAAAAATTCAAAGAATTCATATTTATCCCATAAATATGGGAATCCAGCCATACATATTTCTTGATTGTCATAAACATTAATTTCATGTGGTAAGGATGCAAGTTGTGACACAGTTTATTGTCGTGTGACTAGGAAATTGGGGGGGGGGGAATATACCAAGGGGATGCACATGGTGTGGTAGAATAAGCCCAATGTGAACAAGGATTGAATAGGTCCACACATCATCACACACAACCATGAGAGGACACCGGCCAAAGGGACAGAGGAAAAGAATTACGATGGAGTTCTGTGCAGTTTAACATCTTGTGGTAAGGAATAAGTAGTAGTTAAACATCATTGGGGATGAAGTGGGAACTTTACTTTTTATTTCATGTATAAAGTACAATAAATAGTATTCATTTTAATGTCTTGCGGGCTGGACACCATATTTTATCATCATGTTGTATGGGAGAGATCTTAGTTTAAGGTCATAGAAATCGAACCTTAAGGTAGGGCCAAAGGGACCATAAAGGTTGATGAAACTAGTACTAGACCCAAAGAAAAAATGTTCTGGAATTTCTGTGTATCTTTTAAGGGAAGGAATCAAGCTACATGTAGTTCTTTATTGTCATGGAGTTTAATGTTAGGTGGTAAGTATGAAAGAAGCAATGAATTCTCTAAAGGGAGTGGTACATGGTGTGGTTGTTGTAAACCCAATGTGAATTAGAACCAAATATGTCAAAAACACACCATTTGTAATCTCTGTATATAATTAAGGTAAAAGGGACAACGGGGTGAAAATATTTGTGGAACGTGGGATTTACCCGAACACAAAAAATCTAAGAATTTGTATATATACTGCGAGGGAAGGAATCCATCCACATATAGTTCTTGAATGTCATGCAGGTTAACAAAATCAGGTAATGATGAAAAAACATGTTAACATCATGTGGGATGGAATTTCATATAGTTTAAAATCATGAGGGATGATGATGTTGGGTAGCTTTACATCTTGCATCCTGGACGAGGTTGAGATGTTTAACATCATGTAGGATGAAACTGATCTTATTTTGTGTTCATAGATATCGGGCCATAAAGATTGTGGTTATAGTTTTCAGTTTATTATAATGCAGTTTGATAACTCACTTCCGTGAATTATTTTATGAGGAATGTGTCTTTTGTGGGTGGAGTGGTTCATTCGCCATCTATGGTGATCAAAGAGTATGCACTATTATGGTAAACCCTACGAATTATGTAAGGTCCCTCAAATTTGGGATATAACTTTGGTGAATTCCTTCTAGGTATCATTGGAATCCTAATATCCAATACCACATCACCCTAGAGGAAGGATAAGAGATGAAATTTCATATTGAATTCCATAGATTTCTTTTTCAAGTTCATTTTCAAATTTTACAAGGCCTAGAGCCTGTTCTCATTGAGGGATTTTAGCTCCTTAAGATGGGCTTGAATTTTTTCTTATATCTTCTAATCATAGACAGTTGTATAGAGTGATGGAAACTGAATCTCAATGGGTCGGACTGCATCTGTTCCATACACCAGGGAATATGGTGTCCCCTAGGTGGTATTATGAGTCAAATTTTGATTATCCTAGATAGTGTTGGGGAGCTTTTCCTACCAAATTTTCTTATTCTGACCAACCAAATTCTAAAAAAATTTAGAGAGTGTCTTTTTTAATTCCTCGATCTTCCCATTTTCTTTTGTGTGAATGCTTGATGTATGGTTATGTCAGATATTGTACATAGCTTACAATTTCTTCAGCTCAACTACTCAAAAATTCATACCATTATTTCTGATGATGATATGAGGAAATTAAAATTTATGGATGATGTTGGAGCTCACAAAATAAGTGATTGAATGGCTATTGACTTCCTTGAGTGAGTCCTTTATTTCAAATTAATGAAAAAATCCATAGTGGTCCGAATGAACCTGCACTGGCGAGCTGTTGTTGGTGAATATGGACCCATGACATCGATTCCATAGACCACCAAGGGTCTTGAATACATGGTATTATAGAGGGTATATGGCAGATGATGTACAAAATTAGCATTCATCTGACACACGTGGCTCGTCTTTGAAAAAGCGATACACTTATGGACTATGGTGGGCCAAAAGTATTCCAAAATTCAGATCCTATGGAAGAGTTTCGACCTAGATTGATGAGATATGTAGGAACCATCATGGATATCATGTAGAAACTAGGGATTTTCATCTCATTGAATACAATTGAGGATAACTCCATCAAACCCACATTTTTAGAGGATTATCTCTAGGTTATGACCACCCTGGAGGGTGAACGACACTGCATGCTGATGGATTCGCTCATGTTTTGGATCTATCTGCTAAAACATTTCCATGTTGTAGGTAATTGAAAAAATATGAAATCCAACAAGTGTTCAATTATGTTGTGGTTGGGGGCCTAAGGGACATTGTGTGGAGGCATCAATGGAAATATGGTTTAACTTCTAACTATCATCATCATCTGGAATGACAGGAACGATGACTCTTCGATTTCCACATGGATGATCAAATCATTCTGGTCAGGTTCCACAAGAGATGCTGCTAGGCTGGCCAAGAAATCTTCTTGACCATTCTACGATCAAGTAATGTTACTAACCTGAGGCCAAGAATGTAACTGAGCTATCAGGTAATTAGTGCACTCTAACAAGTGTACAAATTCTATCTTTATGACGACATAGTCACTGTTGATCTGCTTGATGACAAGCTCAGAGTACCCCTTCACAAGTTAGTGGGGAACATAAATATCAAGGTTCATTTTGAGACTAGTGATAAGATCTTGATAATCTACCTCATTGTTGGTATATCCTTTTGAATGTAAGAATGAATAGGGCAAGATAGCATGTGTAGGTGTGATGAAGATGATACCCAAACCTACTATATTGTGTCTGGGAGCATTGAGTCTCCTACCGGTGGGGATCTATAAGGAACCGTTGAAGTGAATCTTCCATCATAGCATGACATGATCCCCCAAGAGGATAGCCTCTTTTAGAAGGTCAATATCTATCGAATTCTTTGTGGGGGCCGGATGGGTGGCCAGAAAATCAACCAGTGTCGGATGCTTAATAGTTTTCTATATAATGAACCTGATATCGAACTGCTAAACGATAATTTCCCATCAAGATAGATGAACCATATACATAGGGAGGTTTATAATATACTTTAGTAGATCCAAATGGGAAACCAGTTGTATCTCAGGAGGCTATAAGTAATGTCACAACTTCTTAACCACAAAATCCAGCATGAGGTAGCTTTTCATAATTAAAGAATATCTATTCTCCATTTCAATGAGAATGTAGATAAGATATAAAGAAATTTTTATCTATCAATTCATTGTTCAATTGGGAGAGAAGGGATCCAATGGATCATTCCACAGTGGTCACATAAAGGACTAATGGATTGCCAGAGATGGCTGGCATCAAGACTAGAGGGTGGATTAGAT
Source organism: Viscum album (assembly GCA_963277665.1). Taxonomy (NCBI): domain Eukaryota; kingdom Viridiplantae; phylum Streptophyta; class Magnoliopsida; order Santalales; family Viscaceae; genus Viscum; species Viscum album. Next base: position 310,691,304 of record OY728158.1, read on the forward strand.
ACTGCTTGATCTCCTCAAAAGAGGTATGGCACTCTTCATCCCAATAAGAGTATACACCTTTATTCATTACTGTAGAAAAGGTATTAAACTTTATGTATAGATTTGCAATAAATCGGCATATGTAATCCAAGTGACCTTGAAATCCTTGATGTTCACGAAGGGTTCTCAGAGGAGGCATCTGACTGATGGACTTGATCTTCTCTGGATCAATCTCAATGCCACTGTATCTGACTAATAATATAAGGAAATTCTCAGAGGTAACCTAAAAGGAACACATTAAATGGTTCATCTTCATATTCTGGGAATAGAGGAAACTGAAAACTTTCTCAGGATCTCTATGACGGTCCTGACACTGAAGGGATTTCACCACAAAACTGTCCACGTAGAATTCCACCAACATCTTGATGATCGAATTGAATATGTGTTGAATAACATGCTGATAGGTGGATCCTACATTTTTCAGACAGAAAGGAATTACAGGGTAACAAAAATTACCTTTTTGTTGTCTAAATGCGGTAGATTCTTCATCCTCATGGGCCATTCAGATTTTATTATACTCAAAATATTCATCCATGAAGAAGATGGCCTAACATCCAGTAGTGTAATTGATGTATAGTGGACTTCCACACCATTTAACTAGCAAATTATGTACAACAGATGAATGTGGACCTATATGGTGGAGTCTTTATCTTATCTTGAGAGTGAGATGATGACATTGAATTCTACCCACTTAACATTCTCATCATGGAACATATCTACAGCCTCTACCTCTGCCTCATATTGGAGGGGTCTTTTCAAAACCTCTGTGATAGCTTCGCACATATATTTGGATAGGTGGATAGCTTTTAGGATCAAGATATTTTCAAGAATGGTGGAATGGTTCTTAATAACATCATACCTCTATTCTAGGAACACATTCCTGTATGTATGAAGTTTCTCCATGGCATGTGGTGTGATAGGTGCTACTAGTCGATTTGATAGATTTTGTATGGTTCTGTGGATATCCTATTTCCCACTGGATAAATCATGAAAAATTAATAATATTTGACTTTTGGATGACTGAGAACTGGCCACAATTGAGCGCGGCTGAGTATAGTGTGGTCGCAGAAACTCTTCCAAGTCAAGTAACACGAACAATTGTGGCAGTAAGCCTGAATGAGTTGGGATGAGAGGGCTGTGCATGCTCAACTATGCATTGATCTTGCTGTCTAGTCTCATTTTCATGATTGAATTGGTCAGAAATGCTGGATTAAGCATTCTAATGATTCACATAGCCATGACTCTATTGACTATGACATCGGCTAGGAACATTTGGAAGAGTAGCCTACTATTCCTTTTCACCGAGAAACATGTAATGGTCCACATGATCGATGATATTAACTAAGTTATAATCTAGATCATTAGTTTTGGAGTTCTCCAATACTAGGTGGATCATGGGGGAAACTCCCATCTCTATTTTCATAAAGTATCTGAGAGTGAGAGATGTCTTCAGCACCGATAGTGGGTTTTTCATTCCCTTGCACCGAAGGCACTGCTCTTCTAAGAAGAAGAAGGATAAGATGTAGATGCAGAAGTAGTAGTGGTAGAAATCACAAAGACTTCATAAGGTTCCGGTAAATTCAAATGGGCATGGATGATATTGTGGGTGTGAGTGACTGCCCAGTGGGCCAACCAGTTTTCATACTTCTGAGACCCGTGACTAGAGACCTACTTCCATTCACCCACATTGTTGATGTCGAGATCGACAAAGATATAAGCCACTAGTATCGGGGTAGGATCCAACATGAATATATTATTTTCAACCTGTTCCTAGATCCAACCCTTGAGAACATATCATTGTTTTAGAATATGTCCACAGAATTGGTGATAGGGGAGGTAGTTGGGTGATCAGTGAGATCAGCCTTTTCAGCCCTCCTACACTTTGGTGACCATAGGATTCCCTAATCCAAGGTGCTCTGGAAATAAATGGGGACCTGAAATTATTAAAATTAGTATGTCTCATTTGTCTTGTTAAGGAAATAAGTTCCTGGAGCCTGACACTGATGAGGGGCTAGAGCCTGGTGAGGATTCAGAACTTGATTATCTCTCTAGGGAGGCAGTGGTACTTTACTCGGCAATGCTTTCTGATTCAGAGGTGGGAGATATTGAGCCTAGGATTGGCCTTTGGGCTCTGTCCCCTGACGAGGATATGGACATGGATCTTTTGGAAATATCTCCCGTTATCTAGGGGAACCTTCCTTTGAAAAGGATACAGTCTTAGCCTTGGATACTCTTCTTTCAGGGGATGTAGGAGGAAATGGGCATGTTTGTTTGGCCTACTGTAAGGATTTTTCAAGGCATTGAGGCTTATTAGAGAAATCCAAGATTCCAACTATAAAATTATTAATGATGAGGGATGGGTCCATTTCAGAATTCTTGTTCTCTACACACATAATTAGTAGTTGTTCCTGAGTTAGCTGCATATTGATTGAATTCGTGAGGCCTTTCCACATAGAGACAATGTCTGTGATGTGATCATCTTGACATTATTTTCACTTGAATAGGTCCAAAAACAATTCTTCTGCATGGTGGAACTAAACATATAATGAAATGGTCTACTAATATTCTCATAACTAGATATAGACCTGATGGGTAACATGTTGACCCAAAAAACATGGTCCCTTATGGTGTTTGTATGAAACACTAATGCTTAGAATCTTCTTGTTGTGACAGAGTTCCTAGAATGGGTCCACATCTTGAGATGAAGTGGGTAAGATGATGTATTAGGTCACTCATCCCATTGAATCGGGGGGAATTAGGGTTATCAATATTCGGGGGTATTGGCATATCATCTACCCATTCTAGATATAGATTTTAATAAGGTGGGATCACTATATTCCACATTTCGAGAGCCTCAAGGAATGCAATGAGACTAACCATTGAATCTACCTGGTAGGGATTCATGTCTTGGTGAAGATACCTTACCACATGTGCATTGCCACGTTCTTCAACATGATAAGATAGTTTAGCGGCTCGTGGAGCAGTTGAATGAAATAACTGTGGAACTGCTAGAGAAATGGCATTCGAAGTAGCTTTGGGAAAAAACTCAAGAGTTACTTGAGGGGCATTTGGAGGAATGCCTTGTGGAGCTGTGTCTTAGAGAATATTCTCAAGCATCTTAGGTGGATTTGGTGAATCATACCACATCCCTTTTCCATAAACTCCAACTTATTACCTACCAGGATGTGAAGGGATGTTGGGATCAATGAGAGGATATTCTCCCAGAAGAACCTGTGGTTTCCTCCTCTTCCCTGGTGGAGGGTGGATGGGATAATACTAAGGATTTATGTAATGTGGGATTTGTTCTACAAGGCGCTGAGCGAGGATCTCATCAATGATATTATTCTGTTTCATGAGCTATTGAAGTAGTGTGTACTTCTTGGGATCATCCTCTGTCTTATATGTTGAGCTAGATAGTTCAAAAGGATTAACCATCCCAGTGTGTACTCTTCTTCTATTGGGTTCCTGACCGAGAGGCAATGGCTCAGCTGGATCAACAAGGCCATTCAAATGTCATTACTAGAGATTGACAGTGGTAGGGGATCCAACCGATGTTTCATTGTTACTGGGGGAAAGATCTCTTCAGCAAGCCCTATCATGGTGTCCTTCTCATTATGAATATTGAGGTCATCCATGTTCATTGTTACCAGACCTAGAGGCATATCCTCAATACCACCCTAATATTTGGGTTGCCATAATATAGGAATGAAGTGGAGATCTTCATACTATACCAAAAAATGGATTTATAAATGTGAGGAAACCTTGTCTATAATTTTTCAGAGCATATTAATGCTCTAAATGCATCGTTTCTGGAGGGTTTAGTGATAATCGGGTGATGCAGGGTGCTAAGAAATGGTAAGAATAGCTAGGTTAACCCTGAGACACTACATGATAATGTTTTCATAATGCTCCTGACTCTTCAGATAAACCAAACGATGATGAAAGATGTAGAAATATGTCACCCAAAGAGTTTAGAGGAAACACATAACCACATCCTAGGTGAGGGACTTCGGGATTATGAAGTATGAGTAGAGATCGGCCAGAACATCTCAGGGAACTAGTCCACTACGAGAATGTACCACAAGATTCTACATTCAGAAGTGGGATCCTGCATTTGGTTTCCTAATTCATCTACTGGGGATGTTAAAGGACGAAAAATAGAACTAAAATAGACCATTGTAGGAGTGGATTGGTTGATGGAGAGAATGGTGCACAATATGATTGCCCACTAATCCCTGGGAAATATCTTGGGGATGGTACAGGCTTCATGATCACATCCCTATAGGATGGAGTGATGACCACTGCTTCTTGTGTGAAGGCAGCGACCATTGGTGGTATATCAGGTTGGTTCTCATCAACTACCACTCCTCAGAAAAACTCTTTGTGGTCTCAATTTGATGTAGATAGTGATCCTAGTGATTCCATATATGACTATATAGAAAGACCCTAAAAGGATCCAAATACTCCTCCTCTAGTATGTACCTACGGAGGGTGTCAGGGATCTCGTGAATTTAACTTTCTGGAAGGATGAAGCACACACACAGGGTTCCTGCCCAAAACCTTGATACTGAGGATCGGGGTGAACATTCCATCACTGAGTTGTATTACACTTTAGAATTTGAAAAGTGAAAGAGATTGATTAGGATATCGAAATTCACATGATTTTCCATTTGGTGGTGACAGTTCTCCCTCCTTCCATGGGATGGTCCTTTGGGGAGTGGGAGATCATTGACATGGGGAGGACCTCTGTGCGAGTTGATGCTGGGGTGGGGCGGACCTCCTCTTAGGTTGATACTGGATTAGGGAGGAACTCATTTAGGTTGATTCTTGATGGAGAGAAACTCTTCTTGGGTGGGTCGAGGTGCGAGGAGTGCCAGGGAATATATCAAAGGGAACATAGGGAGGACCTTCATATCTATTGCCTAACACGTGGGGAGGAACTCCAGGGTAGGGAGTGCTGGATCGAGGAGGGCCTCTGCTGAAGCTGAAGAGAACATTGGGAGGACCTTTATTTTTTCCATCAATGTCATGGAGAGGGCATCTATGTCAACTGGTAGTGATAGCATGGGGAGGACGTACTTATTGAACTGGACTCTGTGAGGTCCTCCGTGTTAGCCATCCCTGAAGTGGGGATGGCCTCTGCTTGGATGATCGGTGGAGTGGGGAGGACATCCTCTAGATATGGTGATGATGTGAGGAGGGACTTTGCGTTTATAACCTGATACATGGGGAAAATATCCATACATGTGATCATGGGCACGGGGTAAAACTCCATGCAGGGTGATTCTAGAGTGGGGAGGACCTCCAATCTAGCTGAAAATGGTATGGGGGACCTTAATACTGAATTTCCTTGTCACGGGTTGGCCTGTGATGGTTGTTACTTATTCTAGTGATTGGAAGAGTCATCCCAACTTTCCTATAGGGTGTTTAGGGTCTCAATTGAGACCAGTCATGGAAGTTTTCCTACTCTATAATAGTGGGTAACAGATAAAATGAATCGATGGTGTCATGGGATACTAAAGTTGTGGAAGATGATTCCCCATGAAGGGTGTATTCCTGAGCAAATACTCAATCCTAACATAGGGTCTGTCGAAGCGGAGCTGGTGGTGTAACGGTATAGACCATTTGTTCCTGAGTATGAATGACTGAATGGCAGCATTAACGAACCTGGTGAGATCCCACCTTGGAAGATATAAGGAAGAATTAATTATTGGGGTGAATTGAATGTTCCTTTCCTCATTGGGTAAGGGGAGAGACTCATGGGAGCGTTCCAGAGAGAGGATCCCAAAATTGTTGAATGTCGGTGTGGGGTGCCATGGCTCCCGACATGGCCCTTGGGTTCAGCGGTTATGGTGGGGGTATAATAGCCTCTAAATCTTAACAGTCCACATCCCTCATAAGGATGAGGCCCTCTTATTCATACTATCATAAAAAAGTGATGATCACACTTTTCTTAGTAAATTATGAGAGTGGGATAGGTTGTGGGTGACCAATATTCGTGGTTATAGATGATTTCGTGGAAAAGTTGGATCTATGCGGTATTGCTGCATTGGTATAGCGCATTCCCCTACATCTGTGGGTGGGAGGTGAATTGTTTCCTATATCATGGGTAGTGTAAGGAATAAAGATTAAGCTATCAATATGGATAATAGGAAATCAGTACCCTATTCCCCAACAATGTTCAGTCTTATATGAATTGATATCGGGATCCATGTTGGTCATGTCGTAGACCGGAATTTTAAATGATTAACTCTCCCAAATTCTAGTGAGTTCCTTGCCAGGATCATTATTTCCTTGGAAGGACCTAGTACTAGATAGCTGGGTCTGGTGACATGCTTATCTATTGATGTCTCGAATGCTACTAATCCCCACGGTTGAAGGAGAAAAGATTCATGTCAGTTTCACCATTTTCTATTTCTAATGCATTCCTTTAGGGAGCAATTCCCACACACATGTGTGTGTTGATGTTGTTGATGACTTCATTGTACCCTGAATTCCTTCTTTCCAATGGAAGGTTACATTCATCACTTCTTTAGTGATGTTTACTCCTTGATCTAAATGGGATGATGGGATTTTGGTCTCTTCTTCTATGGATTTCTCTTCAGAATTAATTTCCTTGTCCAGGTCTCCCTTTGAGAATAATACATTGTTCATGAAACTCTCCCTAGTTACATATCATTATGGACACCAATTAATTACAATTTTTTTAGGAAATTCCAAAGGGTCAATTCAGGGAAGCAAGCTTTGGTTAGAAGATTAGTCGCATTGGGCATCGCTGACATGTTTAGATGCTAGAACATTGGTAAACATGAATTATATCTTATTATAGGGCATCTCAAGGGTGGGGAAGCCCAAGGAATCCCACATCAATTGTCGGGTACTTACGCTAGAGGCATGTCTCCGATGTTTTTTTTCAACATCTCATGTTTGACCCGGGGTATTTTGTGAGTTTAATATCTAAAATACAAAGATTATACGGATCAAAACAATGATGAGAGTGAATCAAATAGGTACATCCATAGGAGTGAACACCTAGAAGGATTATTATATGAATGGATCAAAACACCTAATAAGGATGGAATCGAGATGGGGTGTCCCAAAAAGGTATGGCTTTTCACTCTAAAGGCTGATATATACATCACAAAGGATGGATTAGGGAAGAAAACCCATAAAATAGAGATTCTAAGGTTTACCATTGGATAGTATTGAACATTAAGGAGGCTTCTTATATACCCTTTTAGAAAACAGAGAGCAAAACCCACATTGTTCAAAGATATGATTTGAGGATTACACATGGTTAGATTCTTGCCGCAAGAGGGGAACTCTTAGTTGGATGAACATAAATTTCAGGGCTTATGCATGGTTAGATACACATATTCTTCTAGGAGAATTAATAAATTGGGTGGCATTATCTCACCTGAATATGGCAGCCTGGGTAAGTATCGGGATTCAAGATGGAGGATTGGGTGAAGCGGATGGAATGAATGAGATGTAACCAACATGAAGATGATGGTTTTGGGATTCAACCTTAGGGTGGTTTCCTATGTATCTTGGTGGAGGGGAATCAAATTACAAGTATTTTTGGATGGGGTGATGAGACACCTAAGGAGGTGGCTCGTGAGGAATGAAGCACATGGATGAGGAGATGAAGTAAGTAGAACCTTCGGGTTAGGGGCATGATCGTTCCAAGAAACAAAGGATCTAATGAGATATCATGATGGGAAATGAGTGATGGGCTTAAACCTTTGAGATACTTCATTAATATTCTTGTGGATGGGAATCAAAGTCCACTTAATTCAATAATGGAGGAATAGACTCGGGGCGTACAAAAAGGATTGTGACTCGGAGATGTGCTAGGGGCTTATGCATGATTTGAGGATCCTTGAAAGAGGGGATCTCTTTGTTAGAGGATTATGGTAAAGTGTGGATATTACGCATGGTTAGCTGCCCATGTTGATTAGTACACCTCAAAGGATGGATCTAAGAGATGTGTTCCAAAAAAGGTGGATGTAATACTAGGAGGGTATATCCCTATAATAGAGTACCTATGGTTAACATTATTTAGGATCGAACCTAAAACAATATTTCTATGTACCTGAAAGGGATCAAAACCCGAATAGTTTGGAGGGTGTAGTTTAATGTCATGTAGGATGAAGGTGAGACAATATAAATGTGTCCGGGAATATGTATTATGCGGAATGAGTGGCTTGAACCTTGAAGATTCTTCCTATATACCCTAATTGAAATACAAGGATCAAATTCCATGTAGTTCGGTGGATAGGGGAATGGGTCTTATGAATGTCTTGAATCTCATAGTCATGCTATGGAATACGCATGATTAGTGGCCCAAAGTGAATGTCATGGAATCCATTTCTTCTCAGCCCACGTGAGTCATTCTCATTGTGGGAAACAATTTGTAATAGTATACCAAAAAGTCGAGTCATGAAATGTGCAACCATGACGGATGTTTTGGGGCTTATACATGTTTAGAGGCCTTGGGATATAGAGATTGGGACTTACATTAGATGGTAATCACAAGGAAGTGGTTCGGGACATATGTGGAAATTACGTAAGGTACACATCGTGACAAATCCCAAAGGGTGAGAGAGAGAAAGAGGGTGCTTGTTCCAATCCCCTTTCTAGACCTCTCAGACATTCCACACATGCAACAATCATTTCTTAACATTATGTGATGAGGACCTGGGTGTCTGGAAGTTTAACATCCTGATGCTTAGATGATGAGGAATCACTCATCATCCCTTATACTTACATAACTTATACCAAACCCACACTTGTGGAAGGGAAGACACAATATATTTCATGATGGGAGTGAGGTGGAGGAGTATAGTGTATTGTGAGGCTTACGCATGGTTAACTACCCATGTGGATGAGAACACCTCAAATGATGGATCCGAGAGAAGTCTCCCAAAAAGGGAAGAGGTCACATCAGGAGTGTACAACTATTGAAGGGAGTACCAGAGTTTACCAATGGTTAGGATTGAACCTTGAAGAAGATTTCTACATACCCTAAAGGGATCAAAACCCTTGTAGTTTGTGGGGTTCAGTTTCACGACATGTGGGATGAAGTTGAGCTAACATGAATGATTATAGACAAATAGAATGTATAGAATGAGTATCTTGAATCTTGAAGAGGCTTTATATATACCCTATTTTTATGATAGGGATCAAATTACATGTATTTTGGTGGAGATGGGCATGGGGCTTACACATGGAGAGGGGCCCAAAGTCGTATGGGGAATTATGCATGGTTATTATCACAAAAAGGCTTAATGGTCGCTATTTGTTCTAATCCCATGTGAGTCATGCTCTGTGTGGTAAACAAGTGGTAAAGGTAGACCAGAAGGTCATGTCATAATAAGTGAGGCAATGAGGGGTGGTGTGGGGATTCTGCATGTTTAAAGGCCTAGGGAGATGAATATTGGGACTTAATGTAGAAGGGAATACCGAGTAAGAGGTTCGGGGCTTATGTGGAGTTTTCCCAAGTAACGCATGGAGATAAATCCCAAAGGGAGATAGATATAGGGAGCAAGTGCCAATCTGCATTCTGTTCCTCTTAGACATTTTACACATGCATCGATCACAATTTAACATCATGTTTTGATGATGTGGATGCTTGGTAGTTTAATTTCCATAATCTTAGACAATGAGGACTCGCTCTTCAGCCCTTAGACTTAAATATATTCTACAGACCCACACTTGGAGAAGGGAAGGCATAAGAAATGTTCGATGGGAGTGAGTTGGACGAGTGGTCAATCAAGGGGTCCAAGTTCGCATAACTATGCGAAGAAGTAATATTTGTTAGAATAACTTTTTGAAGAAGTATTAGGATGGGAATGACAACATGAAACACCACTCAAGGAATGATGAAATCAATTAATAAGTGCCCGAAGAGCTACACGAGAGAGGGGATCGCAAGATATAGGGATCACTAATAGAGGCATTGCGAAAGGAAGAAGCTTCACAAAGGAAGGGTGATTCATGAAGGAAGGACTTCAGTTGAGTAGATATTTTCCTTCAAAAAGTTCTATTTATTTTGAGATCTCGATGACATGGATTAATGGTTCATGGGACAATGAGTAACCAGATGGGGATCCATCCTTCATGAAGGAAAAATGCCTCCATAAAGGTTATCCATAAAATTAGGGTCCATGAAGAACATAGAAAAGCATGGTTCATGATTCTCAGGTACCTAGGGATATTTATTTTCTCGGGTTTCACAATGCCCAGGCGCATCATGAAATGGGTGGTTGGAAGGTGAAAGGATGGAGTAACACTAGTTCGGATAGGGGTGAGCCTTTTATTTATAGCCAATGTGGGTTCGTGGGGCTCGTAGGGCTCAACATAATGAATAAATAAGGCTCTACGAAGAGACAAGGTGTTATCAGACTCGGTCAGACTCACCTTGGGACCATAAAAGAGGTTATTGTGGGGCTCAATGGGGAGAAAATGTGATTCATCGAACCATCAAAGCTCTATTAAAATCATTCATAATTTCAAATACACTGTCACCAGTGCTCACAATCATGGAGGCAAGGCACTCGCATTAATTTCCACATAGAAAAGTGACGCCACGGAGCCTAAGGGAATTATCAAAATCCATTTGACTCATAAAGACACTTTCAACCTTCTGTGTGGTCACGTTGGTGATGGGTCTCCATGGAAGAGCTCACAAAACAGACCCCTTTGTTGATTCTAATGAATTATGAGGCCATTCGGGTCTAGAATAGCTTCAAACCATCTGTGACATTGTTCATGCCTCTAGTATCATGATATTTAGTAACAAAAATAATAGATATTCATATAATTAGGGTCTTGCTAAATATACCTTTAATACACCATAAAATTCCCTAAGTGTAAGGTGTGTGAAAGTCATACTTTTATGGGGTGGTTCGACATACATGGTTTGTCTTGTGATCTAGATGATATTGAACTTATCCTATAAGTAGTTTTTCTCTTTCATAAATTGACGTATCTCATCATGGGAATTGTTTTATTTTCAGGTAATATTCCAATTCAATTTTGTATTTTATTTTGATGAATTACTGTATTTTTTAAATAAATAACATTTTAATGGAATATTATTATTAAATATTTTTTTATTATATATAAAGGATCAAATAATTTCTAAGAATCAAAAAGTATTTTTTATATGTGTTTGAAAATATTTACTGTAAAAAATGAGCATTTATCAAAAAAAAGTTGATACTTATTTTAAAATTGAAAATTCACCCACACACACATATATATATATATATAATTATTTAGATAAAATGAAATATATTTTATGAATCATAATGTAAAAATTATCCAATGGTGATTTTTTCATAATTTTTTGAGACAGTCGAATGTTTGGGTAAGGAATAAATATGCTTTAAATATACAGTGTGTATTATGAAATAATAATGACACAAAATGATGTAATAAAAATATAAATGGTTTCCATGGAAAAATATATTGTTTTCCTTTAAAATGGTATAATTTAAAGGTTATTTTATTTATTTTATTATTCCATTATGAATACATTAAATATTATAATTTATTTTTATGTTTTAAAATCATTTCTTTAAGGAAATTACACACTTCCATGTCATGAATGGTATTATATTGCTATTTGTGTCCCTTTTCCTTATAAAATAATGAAAACCACCAATATATGGTATAACCCATGATCAAAACCTTTGGAAGGGTTGTGGTTTTGTTTATTAAGTTATATAGAGTGAAAAACCAATGTTTCAGAAAAGATAAATAATTCCCACTCATTTCCTATATAAACACATCCACTCTCCCATTTCTCTTCACTCAAAAACCCCGTATCACGTCCTTAAATTTCTATCCCCTCCCTAGAGTCCACCCAGGGTTCCCCTAGGCTCTTATAAATATCCTCCCTAGCATTTAGAATCACACTCTCATGGTAAGGGATCCCCTCCTTCTCCACTTTATTCAAGTATATTCTTAATTCGATGTCTTTTATCTCTAATTAATAATTATGGGATCTGTTGTTATTTATCCCTATTTTTTCAATTTTATTTATAATTTATTATAGACCCATTTTAAACTAATTAATACATTCAATGAAAATTTATAGTCCCTTTTTATATTTCCAAAATTTCACCATAATTTTCAATCCCAAACAATTGTGTAGTGTATACCCATACCCATTTCCTATCATGGGTGCTCACATTTATGAACATACACTTATTTATTGTGTACTTACATGTATTTATTAAAGAATTCATGGTCATGGAATAAAATATGATGACGAATGAATCCATTTTGTATGATGTATTGGCACACTTAATCATGAGAATTAAATGATAGTGATGGGTTCACCTAGAATTATATAGCACCCAAATGAATTGAGTAATGCTTTAGTCTCATGATACATCATTCAAGGAATTCGTTAGTGGGCCTAATCCATCATGGTAATATTTATTTCATGATGTCTTTTTAGTTTCCCCTAACCTATGTTTATGATATCATATTTTTAGATGTTTCCACATTTACCAAATTACCATTATATTATCATTATATATCATGACTTATTATTCATGTTTAGGAATATCACCCCCTTTATGACCCATTCATATGTCTATTGTCTAACATGTATTACCTTTTCATGTTATTACATTTTCCCTCCCATTTTATATATAAAACCAATAAATATCCAATTTATCTTCACACAAAAATCTTAGAGCACATCCTTACTCTGTCCTACCCTCTCTACTATACAAAAAGGTGACCCAAACTTCCAAGAATCTCCACCCATGATTTTGTAATAACGCTCTTATGTTAAGGTATCTCCCCCACATATTTTTATTAAACTACCTCTTTTGTGTTGTGAAAATTAGTTTCAGTTTGTTAATTTATGGTGTGTTCTTCCATTTCCCATTTACTATCCATTTTATCTATAAATTATGAGATTCTCTTTTCACCCATTAACCATTTAGTACACCCTTTACCATGCTGAAATTTAGTAATTGATTTCTCTCCTCTCATTTCCATTCAAGAACCTCTCTTATTATATGCCTCTAAATTTAAATTTTTTTATGTTGGGATATGTTTTCTCATATTCCCTTTCTACCCATTTGATGTCTAATTAGTGAGAGACCCCTTTCACTCCCATTAACCCATCCCATGAACCTTTATGTACACATGTTACCATGATTAAATTTAGTAAGGTGTCTCCCACTCCCCTTTTTATTCAAGAACATATTTTATACTATGCCTATTAATTTCCATTTTTCCATGTTGGTATATGTTATTCCATATTACCTTACTTTCCATATGATTTATAATTAATGAAATACCCATTTAACTTTCCTTAATCCCCCCAATTAACCATTATGTACACCTATTACCGTGATAAAATTTACTATATGATCCTCTCCTTTTACACATTATTCATGAATCTTTATTTTATTATATCTTTCATCTCTATTTAAAAAATTGGTGATATATTATACCATATACCCCTTACATAGCCTATGATTTCTATATAATTACATAATCTTTATACTCTCATTAATACCTTCCATAAAAATTTATATGCCCCCGTTATACTCTCAAAATTTCACCATGATATTCCATGTCAGACAATTATGTACTGAATACCCATTCTCGTTTCCTATCTAGGGTGTTAAAATTAATTATCATATAATTATTTTACCTTTTTACTTATATTTATTTATTCCACACTATTTATGATGATTAATTAATCCATGTTGTATTTTTTAGGCGGCACACTTAAGAATGAGAATTAGATGAATGTGATGGGTGCACCCAGAATTATATAGTGCTCCAATGAATTGGTTAATGTTTTAGTCTCATGAGAAATAATGAAATGGATTAGGTAGTGATTCAAATCTATCATTTTACCTTTTCCACCATGATATATTTTCATTTATCCTTTCCCTATGATTATGGTGTATTTGTTTAGGTTTTTTTTTCATATTTCTCATGTTTCTTTTAGGAATATCATGCTATATCATGCCTCATTGTTTTTTATGAGTATAACCTCTTTTATACCCCATTTAAATTCTTATTTTATAATATTTATTAATTTATTCATGTTATTCCTTATTTATTCCCTTGCTGGGTTTTATAGCTCACCCCTTTCTTACGTATGCCCTTGGTTATCCCTTGCAGTTTTAAGTACGATGGAATAGTATTAGAATGTTAAGGAAGTTTTCAATGCATATGATGTATTCCTTGTTCAATGTTTTTATTTAATGTACCTAATTCTGAAATAAACTATACTTTCTAATCATCAGGATTTTATTATTCGTACTCTTATTTACTACACAATTGTTTGGAATTGAAAATCTTGGTTAAATTTCTGCATCATAACGGGAGATTATAAATGATCATGGAAGGGATTTATGAGAGTGAGAATTGGTCTATAATAACTCATACATAAAATGGACAGTTATTAGGATATGTAATAACATATCCCCTAACTATGAATAGGATATAAAAGAAATAAGATAAGGAAGACACATGAATGAAGAGGAGAAGGAGAGGATCCCTAACCTGGAGAGTGTGATTGTAAATGCTTTGGAAGAGCTTATTGAGTGATTGAGGGAACTTGGGAGGACACTAGAGATGTTATGGAAGTGCAAGGACGTTATAAAAGGTTTTTTAGTGAAGATAAATGGTATCTTGGGTGGATTTATATACGAAATGAGTGGGGAGTGCTTTATCATTTCTCAAACATAGGTTTTGGACTCTATATAATAAAATAACAGAAAACACCAAATGTCCCATTGTTTTTTTTTCATGAGTTTTACCAAATAGGGACAGTATTAATTATTTTATAATAAAAAGGTCCTAAATTATTAAAATAATACCCTTACTAATGTGGATGTGATTCATGTCCTTAAAAAAATGTTTTTCAAACTTTAAAAAATATAATAAGATTTGGAGGATTGATAATAGATATATAAAAGAAATAAAATGACATAAAGAACATATTAATTTAAAGATAAAACATATATTTGTTTTTGGATATCATTTTTACAATTTTTTACATCATTTTGGGTCATTATGATGTTATAATACATGCAATATATTTATCCCATATTTATTTTTAATCTAAAAATTTGATTGTCTCAAAAAATTATAAAAAATTCACCATTGGATAATTTCGACATTATGATTCCAAATCTAATATTCCTTTTTTATAAATTATTTTCCAAATATGTGACATTTTTCTTTTAAAATAACAATCAACATTTATCAAGAAATTCTTGGGTTATTTAACATTAAAATTTTTTGAACCCTTATAAAAATTACATTTGAATTCATAAAAATTACATGATCATTTATATTTAATAAATGTTATTTAATAATAGTATTTCAATAAAAAAACATTTATTTAAAAAATCAATTAATTCCATAAGATTAATTCCTTAATTTAATTTCAATATTACCCAAAAATATAATTTTTCTTTTATTGTGTCAAAATCAAAACCATTTAAAATGTAACAATAATAAGATGAAAATATATTCACTATTATATACAATATACATATTCATATTATTTATCTATAGATACATATACCCTTAATACACCATCAAAGACCATAAGTGTAAGGTTCTTTATGGTGAGACTTTCATGTGTTGGTTCGACATACATGATTTGGGTTGTTATGTTATTGAGCTTGAAATTATCCCATAAAATATTTTCTCATGCTTATGTTGTTGGATATCAGCTTGTGAATGATGATGAAAGTAATAAATTCTATAATATAGGAATATAAATGGGGTATAAAATGTATGATAATCATAAAAATTAACAAAAAGACCTGATATACCATTATAATATAAAGGCAACATGCGAAATGTGGCAATAACCTAAAACACTACATCATAAACATAGGTCAAGGATATCTACCAAGACATAATGATTGAAAAATTACCATAATTTATTAAGTAAAATTATTAATCCCTTTCTTGAAATATCATTAGAATAAAATATTTCCCAATGCATTGAAGTGTTATATAATTCTTGGCACACCAGCCACTTTTATTTCATTCTCATTCTTAAGTGGGCCATATTGATCATACAACAAGGACTCATTAATCATAAAATTTTATTAGATGATCAAGGAATGTGGGATAAATACATTTAGTTACCAAATAAAATAATTATTTGTTCATGATGTTTAACACCCTTGATAGGAAATGGGTACAGGTATTAACTAAACAATTGTGTGTCCTGGATAATCACGATGAAATTTTTGTAGAATAATTGTGGCGTATAAATTCTTATGAAATAGATTAATTTGATTTAAAGGGGTATCTAAACATTTATAAATAAAATAGTCATTATGGGGATATGTATAAACTTATCCCATCATTAACAACTTTAGATAAAATACATAAGATACGAAAGATACTTGAAAAAATAAGAGAATGAGAGGATCTATTACCTAGAGAGAGTGTTTCCAAATGCTTGGGAGGAGCTTCATAAGAGATTATGAGAACCTTATCATGACTCTAGAGAGGGGGGTAAATATCAAGGGAATGCTTTAAAGTCTTTTAGTGAAGATAAATTCGAGCTTGGGTGGGTGTAAATATCAAATTAATGGGTAATTCTTTATCATCTCTCAAACTTGGGTTTTCTACTTTATAAATTAAATCAACCAAAACCACAAACAATCTCATTTATCCTTCCCATGGTTTATAAAAAGTAGGTTGGTTTTAATTATATTATAATTACATGGTATGAAATTATAAAAATAATACCCTTGCTAATGTGGAAGTGACTGATTTCCTTGAATAAATGATTTTACAACTTTAATGTATATAATAAGCTTTGGAGGATTCATAATGGATTTATACAATAAATAAAATAACCAATAAATAATATTATATTAAAGTGAAAAAAATAGTCTTAGATACCATTTATATTATTTATTATATCATTTTGGGGAATTATTATGTGATAATACACACCATATATTTATACTGTAGTTAATTTTGACATGAAAATTCCATTGTCTTAGAAAATTATGAAAAATTCACAATGGGAAAAATTAGTTGCCTCAATTCCAAAGATAATATTCATTTTATCTCAATAATATTATAATTATGAGAATTTTAACTTTGAAAATAATTATTAAATTTTATGGATAAATGTCTGGATTTTTTTTTACAATATCAGTTTTCATACCCATATAAAATTTACATTTTCCTAAATAAAATTTATATGATCATTTATATTTAATAAAAATTATTTAATAATGATATTTAAAAAATATATTTGTTATTTAAAAAAACCACTAATTAATAAAAATTAATTCCTTAACTGAATTTTAATATTACGAAAACTATAATTTTGGTTTTATTATATCAAAACCAAAATCATTTGTAAATTAAAAATAATTTTATTCCATTTGACTTAAAAATGCATGGGACAACCTCCAGACATACATAAGAAAGACGTGAGGCTTCTCGTGATGACCTAGTGATTCTTCATCTAGTCCCTTCATGGGGTCATGATACTCATGATGACCTATTGATTATTCATCTAGACCCTTCAGCAGAGAAGGTGAGTTGTGAGTCCTTCCAAGAAGACCTCTCTATTTTTCCCCGTGCAAGTGACAGACATGCTCTGGTCCCCTCAAATGTAGAATTTCACTCTTCTTCCAAGAAAGTGAGAGAGATCCCATCTTGCAAGGAGATAGAATATTCAGGTATGAAAATCTCTCTTTCTTTGGTTCATTCAGATATGGGGAACATTGGCGCGACTTCCTGGAGGTTAGTGGAGGGGATCATTCTGGGAAAGCTCTATAGGCGCTTTTTGTCTCCTCTGGTTCTTCATCCCTTTCCCCTTGAAGGGCGACTTACCCAGTCGTGCAATGGAATGGAGTCACTTGTTTCAATAGAGATCATACCAAGGTCTATGTTTGAGAAAGGGAGAAAGAGGGCTTCTGCCCAGTCTTCTAAGGGAGATGAAGGCGCGTTGGAGGTTAGCTTATCATATAGAACCCCACCGAGATCAGCGAAGGGAAGGCCCTCCGAGCTTCTTCCTCAATATGATTCTCCATCACAGGGCCCTTCATCTACCAGTTCAGATATTTGTACAAGATCAGCGAAGGGAAGGCCCTCCGAGCTCCTTGCTCAATATGTATCTCACATATAACTCCGGCAGCATGGGGGATCGGGTGAAAACAGACTTCATATCATCAGAATCCAAAAAGAACAAGGTTTATATGGTTTCCATTCGTGAACACAAAAAACATCCTCATAGTATTGGAGAGTTCTCTCGCAGGATAAAAAAATGCAATTTCATGCACGTCGCTCCCGAAAATGAACACATATGGCTCTTTAGGAATAAGGACATAGAAGTGGACCTGGTACAGGCTGGGGAGAAATATATCACTATCAAAATCACATGCAACACGAGTGTGTTCTTCATGATGGTGGATTATGCAAGTTGTGACTCTCACGGCCGAGAGGTTTTGTGGCATGATCTTTCTGTCTTCGGCCAAGGGGGTCTTCCTGGGATCATAGGGGGGTAATTCAATGTTGTAATGGTCCCGGAGGGGAGGAAAGGTTGGGGAACATTTCCTAGAAAGTCCAGTATGGACTTCAATTAGTTTTTTGCGATAAAGGGGCTTATGGACTTGAGCTACTCATTAGACAGGTTTACCTGGTGTAACACTCAAAAGGGGAGAAACCATTGTTGGAGCCATCTAGATCAATGTCTATCCAACATTCACACCCTCACAATGTTTCCCAATACGAAGGTTTATCATATGGTTCACGGTGTTTCAGATCATTCTCCATTGTTGCTCTCTCTATCCTCTTCACTCTCTAGCCAAGAAGGATTCAGGTTTAGTAGTTAGTGGCGAGAGAATCTGGGATACAAGGAGATGGTTACGACATCATGGGAGGAAACTTTTCAAGGTCACACATGGGTGGAGTTTCATAACATGTTATGGAAGCTCAAGAAGAGGTTACACCAGTGGGCTAGGAACCTTCTCCTTCAGACAAATTCTTGGAGGATCTGAAATGTGCTGTTGAGAGATTGGAGATGAGTTTGGAGGAGACTTGGGACGAACAGGTTTATCCAAAGCTAATGGATAAGAAAAATTAAATGGAAAATATTCTCCTATCTTAGGAGAGAAAATCCAGGGAGAGATCAAAGACGAAATGGCTAAGATAGGGAGATAAATATTCTGCATACTTTTAAGCATGTATCAAAGAGAAGAGGCGGCCTACCATTCCGAATATTGAGTTGGAGGATGGATCCTACTCAGGGGACAAAGATTTTATAGGGTTGATGGTACACAACTTCATCAGAGACTTGTTGGATGGGCCAAGCTTGTCCTTGCTTGATTGCTACTCGGTAGGGGGTGTGGAGCTCTTGGGGGAGCCGCGGAACTCTAATACTGTCACGAATAATGAATGCATGTGTAGTAGTCCAAGGGAGGAAGAAATCTACGAGGCCATGATTTAGTTAAATCCGAAGAGCGCCCCTGGACCAGAAAAATTTCCAGGATCCTTCTACACAGACTCATGGGGAACGATTAAGAATGATATCATAGGGGTGATTCAGAATTTCATTCGAGGTGGAGGCCTTCCCCGGGTGGCTTGCGCGACGTCCATGGTGCTCATTCCGAAGAGCAAAGATCCCTCCTCAATTTATCATTACAGACCGGTTAGTCTATGAAACTTTCCATACAATATTTTGGCACGTATTCTTAATCAAAGTTTGTCTAGTTTTCTTCCCAAGTGCATCTCTCTTGAGCATCATGGCTTTGTAAAAGGCATATCAATTCAAGGTGCAACGAATCTCACCCAGGAAATGATCAGAGACATAACCACTAGGTATCATGGGACTAATATCATCATCAATTTGTATATGAGCAATGCCTATGACAGCCTGGAATGGGGTTTTATTAATAGAGTTCTAATTCACATGGGGTTTTTAGTGAGGGCTTGTGATATTCTCTTTCACTTCTTCAGTACCCCTTGGCTTTCAGCCTCTTTTATGGGTAGATCCTACGCATTTTTCAAAGCTGTTAGAGGGCTGTGTCAAGGAGATAAGATCTCTCTGAGCCTATTTATCCTAATGCAAGAGGTGATCAGCCGACGAATTAATAGAGGAATAGAGGAGGGAGACATCATCCCTTACTGAAGGAAACATAGCCTACCATTGGTCTCTCATATCATGTTTGTTGATGACTCTATAATATTCATGAATTCATGTCGGAGATCGATACATGGGATTAATAGAATTCTCACGGAATACTGCTATTAGAGTGGCCAAGCTATCAATAAAGATAAAAGAAGATTTTACGTCTCAAACAAGTGTGGGTCAAGGAGGGTAAGTCACCTAGGAAGAAGGTAGGGCATGCAAAGAGGAAAATTTCTCTCGGAATACTTGGGAATTCCAGTTTCTCCAGGAAGAATGTGCATCCAGGATTTTGATAAGGTGGTGAGTAAGATCACTAACCACGTCCTCAACTGGAAGATCCACCTCCTCTCATTTGGGGGTGTCATTGCATTAGTTAACAGTGTGCTAACTGTGATCCCAGTTCATGCAATGGGATCCACGAATGTACCTAAAGGGGTAATAAAATATATTGATAAAATCTTGGCAGTATTTATTTGGGATGCGGCTCTGGAGGGGAAGAAACACTGGGTTTCGTGGGATCGGATGGCCAGACCTATTCAGGAGGGGGAATCAATGTGAAGAGCTTAGAATCCACTATTCAATACATGCATGAAAAGCTCACATGGGAATCGATTGAAGGAAAAACCTTTTGGGAAAAGATCATGTCATGAAAACATGGGTATGGTGCGGATAACCGAAATACGAATGGATCTACTCTTTGGAAGTCGATCAGCTCCATCATCCTATATATTATCCAGAATTCTTAGTGTATTTTGGAGAGGGGAACATTCAGTTCTGGTTCGACAACTGGGCATGTGAGGTGTTGGGGTACCCGGGTTACCCCGCACCCACCATTTCCTTCAAATAAGCACACTGTTTTCCCGACATCATCTCCATGGCTTTGGACAAAACGAAGGAAGAATACATTTATCATATTAAAACCATCACTGAACCAGATAAATGTGTCTTCTCTCCATCCTCCTTGGGGAATTTTAATTCCATGGATTTTCAACGGATTTGTTATCCTCGGGCCCAAAATCTTAGATGGAGCAAGGAGGTCTGGTTCAACCAGATCCTCTCCAAATACTGATTTCTTTTCTGGTGGATCAGAAATAATGCCATTCCAGCCAATGACAACATCAAGTGGATGGGCATTATCTTTGCGTCTTGTTTCCATTGTTGTTTTAATAGAAGAGAAGAGGATACAAATCAAATCTTATTTGAAGGGGAATGGGTGAAGGCTGTTTAGCGATTTCTTGGAGAGTTTACTGCGTATGATCCATAGGTCCAATGGCATGAACATTTCCTGGAAAGAAGGTTTCATGGGATAAACAATTCAGGTTCAAAAATTTTGGCTCGTTCCATACTTCTCAATGTAGGCTATTGGTGCTTTTGGAAAGCGAGGTATAGGGTGAAGTACGAGGGGACCCCATCGCCTGGGCTGACTATCATTGCTAGGATCAGGAACTTGCTGGCAGACTTGGTTCCATTTTTCAAAAAATGGCAAGAAGAACCATATCTGAAGTACCTATCTGCTCCACCCAGAGTAGAAATTTTTTCCAACACCAGGGTACATAGGCATTGGGTAAGGTGGTTTCCCCTGATGAAGTCCTTAAGCTAAACACAGATGGTTCCAGCGAAGAGGGTACTGCTCGTGGTGGTGGAATTGTTCGTGACTGGAGAGGGAGTGTCATGATGGATTTTAAGGCCTACTATGGAAATGGAACAAGCATCCAGGCCGAGGAAAATTCAATGTTGATAGGTATCATGGAATACCACTATTGAATGATATTGTGTAAATTTGTTTAGGAATAAGGATGATTTATGTATTGAAGTTAAATGTGAACTGTGAATGATATGATTTTTTATTGTTCATGAATTATGATTTGGTATATATTGTAATGAATAAATAAGCATAAGCACATGTCTTGGTGTTAGGATAAGGGACTGAGTTTACTCCCATGGGTCGAGTAGGACTAATGCTATCATCCCACCCATGAATGCATGGTTTAGGGATTCAGACTGATTCTATATTCCCCTAATGGTTTCATTCGATGAGATTAGCTAGACAAAGGCTCCAAGGTTAGGTTGATTTATTGTTATGAAATGTTTATCCCTTGTGAGATAGGGAACTTGACTTATAATCTTATTAATGATGGTTGTAGGATGATTCCATAGTGTATGTGATGTAAAATCAAACCCCATGGAACATGTAATCAAATGAGTTAGTAGTAAAGATGATGTAAGTGATGAAAATGGTAATAATGGTGGAAATAGTTAATGTGAACAATGTTACCTAGTGGCGCCTGAGTTAGATTTACATTATATTATTATTTACTTGATACATGCATGAACTATAGATTTAGAATAGATACTTTGTACACACCATTGGCGGTGGCCTACTGAGTTGGGTTTACACCCTACTCAGGCCACCATTAGGTACACATGTAGATTTCTTATTTGTCGGATCAGATATATGTAAGGGGCCGGGTGCTAGGGAATTGAGTCGGGCTTTGGATGTGCATGGAGGAGGATCTGGGCTTCGAGTTAGGATCCATTTTGGGGGATGTTTTTTAGTCTTTATTTTGGGTTCTTCTTTTCATATTGTATTTTATTTCACAACGTGGAATATTTACTATTTTGATGTGGTTTTTTCTACTTTTGGAAATTGGTTGGTTATGCATGGTTCTTGGTTATTTCTTATTTTTCTTCTATTTATATTGTGATTTGGTATGGATTACTCTATTTAAGAGGTTATAGTATCCCCACATGACTAATTAGACCCTCTCTTCTATTAAAAACCCTCTGTCATATATGGAGGCACGCTTGAGGTCATGTGGTGACATGGCTCAAAGCACCGATTTAGTGCCTTCTAGGCTAGGGATGTTACAATGACTACTCAATCCAATACAGTCCTAAAAAATAAAATAAAGTAGAATACATTATAAGTATAAATTTTCTATTAGTTATTTCATTGAAGGTAATTGATAAGGATTTGGTCTTCTTAGACATGAAAAGGATAGACATGAGAATCAAAAAAGTAATGAAAATCATCAATTATATCTCAAATGATTTATCATCTATCTCATATGGGGAAGTTAAAGGATACTAAAAGAAATAAGGTTGTAATTTAAAATAAAGTGGAAGCTATAATAAAAGGAATATCATCATTATTAAATGTTAATGAATAAGGAGTTCTAATATTTTGGTCACAAACATGTGTGCCATCAAATCCCAATTTAAAGAAGGATTTATTGGATGACGCACATAGTTCGACTTTCTTCACCCATCTAGGAATCACAAAAATGTATCAAGATCGTCAATAATACTATTTTTGGGAAAATATAGAGAAGGATATAAAATAATATTTATCAATTTGTATTATATTAATGTTAGTGAAGGTGGGAATGATGAAATCCAAAAGGATGATGCAACCATTACCCACACCTACATGGAAATTGAAAAACATAACCATGGACATTGTCACTAGTCTTTTGAAAAAAATAAAGAGGAAATAATTATTTATGGGTTATGGTAGATAATATTACAAATACTTCTCATTTAATTGATATTCAAGTGGATTTCTAACTCAAACAACTTGTAAGGATACACATTAGGGAAGTGGTGAGGCTGCATGGAATACCACTGTTGACAGTATATGATTGAGACTCCAGATATACCAACAAGTTCTCCAAGAGTCTACAACACGATCTAAATACTGAGTTGAACTTCATCACAACTTATCACCCTAAAACTGATGGGAAATATAAGTTTACTATCCATAAACATGAGGATATGTTGAAAGCATTCCCAGTATACATAATTGGAGGATGTGATCAATATCTTTCTATGGTCGAGTTCTCACACAATAATTGTTTCCAATTAAGAACTCAAATGGATCTTTATGAATCCCTTTATGGGATGAGGTGTAGAACACTTGTATATTGGGATGAAGTTGGGGAATCTAAACTGCTAGGTCCAAAAATAGTTGAGGGAATGGTGGAAATGTTCAAGACCATTAAGAAGCACATAGATTCTTTCCATAGTCGAAAGATGGTCTATTCTAAAAATTATCAATGAGACTTTGAGTTTATTGCTGTAGACTTATTATTTCTCAACATATATACATGGAATAAAGTCATGATATTTGGGAAGAAAGGAAAGCATAGTCCAAGATACATCAGACCCTTTGAGATCCTTGATTGCATCACAGCGGTGGCCTACTGACTATCACTCCACAATAACCTATCTCAACTGCATAATGTATTCTATGTAACTATATTGAGGAATTAGATACCACACCCCTCGCATGTAATCAATCTAGAGGTGGTACAGTTGGAGAATGATCCCTCATATGAGGATCAGTTGATTAATATCTTATATCATTAGAAAAAATTCCATGGGATAAGACAATTCATGTAGTCAATATGTTCTGGAGAAACAATAAGTTTGAAGAATTGGTATGTGAACTACTGGAGGTGGTGAAACAAAATTAATCTCATATTTTTTAATGTTGGAAATAAAGATTTATAGGGAGACATTTCTGAAGGGAGGAATATTGTAATGGCCTGAACTATTATAAATAAAATTCCCCTTATGATTAAATTAAATATGTTATTATGTAATATAGTTATAAAAAACACATGCACTTTTATGGTTTTATTATCATATTTATAATACTGTTAAGCATCATAACCATTGATAATATAGTCGTTATCAAATTATTATTATAAATATATAGTTTTAAAAAATCTAATTGACATAGACAAAGGAAGTGATGGCCTCGACCAGCAGGATCATACACTATGAATCCCATTTATCAAAGTTTCTGAGGGAGATGGAATCACTGATATTTTCCTCTCATCAAGCCCAAGATAAGATCCAACAACTTCAACACAATTGAAACTGTTTATGGGTGATCTTCAATCTCATCAAGATCATATCCTAAACAATGTATGTCAAACCACCCCATGAAATTATCATCACTGCACTCCTTACTCTTAAGGAATATATTAGTGAATGAAAGGCATATGTATAAATACCCTAAAATATTAATATGTATATTTTAAATAATAATGAATATATTTTATCTTATTATTTTTACATTATAAATGATTTTTATTTAGAAACAATAAAACACAAATTCTATTTTTGTGTAATATTCAAATTAAATTTGAGAATTTATAATGATGAATTAATGGAAATTTGAAATAAATAATATTTTAATGAAATTTTATTATTAAATAATGTATATTATGTATAAATGATCATATAAATTTTATGAATTCAAATTTAAGTCTTATAAGGGTTTGAAAACTGTTATGGTCAAAAAAACCGAACATTTCTCAATAAATGCTAATTATTATATTAATAGTTAGAATTCACATATTTATACATTTAATAAGATAAAATGAATATTATATTTGGAATCATAAAATTAAAAATATACAATGTTGAGTTTTTCATCATTTTTTGAGGCAATTGAATCTTCAGGTAAAAATTAAATCTAGTATAAATATATGGTGTGTATTATGACATTATAATGACCCAAAATGATTTAATAAATGCTATAAATGGTATCCATGACCAAATATATATTTTAAATTTAAACTAATATTATTTTTAGTTTATTTAATTTATTTTATAAAGCCATTATGAGTCCTCTAAATCTTATAATATATTTTAATGTTTTAAAACAATTTCTTTGAGGGAATGACTCACTTCGACCTATGAAATGGTATTATTTTAATAATTTTGGACCATTAACGTAAAAGATAATGAAAAACACCTATATTTTTTTGAAACCATGTGAAAACCCCATGGTAATTTTGGTGGTTTTGTTTATTTAATTATATAGATTACAAAAAAAATAAGTTCGGAAAATTGTAAAGAATTCCCCCACTCATTTATTATATAATACCACCCAAGATCCAATTTATATTCAATAAAAAACCTTTTATCACATCTTTAATGTCACCTCACCAGTATATAGTCTTCCAAATTTTCCACCAATCAATCAAAAAGCTACTCCCATTCATTTTTGAATCAGACACTCAAGGTAAGGGAGTATCTTCTTCTCCACATTATTCAAGTACCTTCCATATATTGTGTTTTTATCTCAAATTACTAATGATGAGATATCTTATTCCATATCCCAATTAATTTCCATTTTATGTCTAAATTATGATAAACCATTTCACTCTCATTAATACCATCCATGAATATATATAAGGCATTATTATATTGCAGAAATTTCACCTCGATTTTCTATGCCAAACAATTGTGTAGTGAATACTGGTACCCATTTCCTTTTAAGGGTGTTCATCTTCATTCACTTATAATTATTTTATTTTTTTACTTTCATTGTTTTTCTTCATTTATTAATAATTTAATAAATTATGATTTTGAATTAATCATTGTTTTACGTCCATTGTGGAACACTTAAGCATGGTATTCAAATGAAAGTGACGGGTGCGCCCGAAATTATATAGGGATCCAATGCATTAGGTACTGTTTTAATGTCATGACATTTCCTTAAAGGGATTATGGAGTAAACCTAATATATCATGGCAATTTTCCCATCTTGATGTCATTCCGGTAATCCTTGACCTTTGTTTATGATGTAGTATTCTTAGTTGTTTCCACATTTCCCATGTTTCCTTTATGTTATCACGCTATATCATGTCTTACTATTCATGTTTATGATTCTCACCCATTTTATCCCCACTTTATATGCATATTGTCTAAAATTTATTAATTTCTTCATGTTATACCAACTATGACAACCCTTATCTTTATTATATATAAATTTATTCTTTATTACATAAGAGTAAACATAATACAACTAGGAAGATCGACAAGTCTAGTGTATTTGGGAATTAGGTAAATTACATGAAAATTATAACAGGTAATACAAAATCCTTATTGAGAACTTCTTAAACATTTTCATAATATTTATTTTAAATTAAAACTATATGGGACAACCTGGGGACAAACATATGAATGGGACAAGCTATAAATCCCAGTAAGGGAATAAATAAAAATAACATGAAGAATGAAATACTTTTTAGAAAATAGGCACATCATAAGGCCATAAAAGGGGTGAGAATCTAAATAGTTAATAATAAATCCTGATATATCATGATAACATAATTTCAACAGGGGAAATGTGGAAAAAAATTAAAGCACGACATCAAAACAAAGTCCAAGGATTAGTGCCAAAATATCACAAAGAGAAAATTCCCATGGTGTCTTTGGTTTACTCCCAAATCCCTTGCATAATGACTCATAAGACTAAAATATTACCCAATTCATTGGATCCCTATATAATTATGGGTTCATCTTCCACTTTTATTTTATTCTCATTCATAATTGTTCCACATAGATCATACAACATGAATTCATACATCATAATATTTTATTCCATGATCAAGGAGTATGGAATACATACAAGCAATTACCTAATTAAAAATATAAGTGAATATAGTTGAACATCCATGATAGGAAATGGCTATGGGTATTCACTACACAATTTTTTGGAAGCTAAACTCATAGTTAAATATTGGCGACGTAACTGGGGAATATGAATGTTTATGAAAGGGATTGATGAGAGTGAACGAGATATCTGATAATTTATACATAAAATGGGTAGTTAAGGGGATATAGAAGAAAATATACCAAAATTAGTAAATGAAGATAAAATACATAGTATAAAGAAGATACTTGAATAAATAGGGTATGGAGAAGATCCCTTACCTTGAGGGGTGACTCCAAATGCTTTAGCACAGCTTCTTGAGAGATTCGTGGCACCGTGGTATGACTCTAGAGAGGGGAAGGAAAAGTAAGTATGTGCTCCAATGTTTTTGAGTCAAGATAAATGGTATATTGGGTGGTTTTAAATAGGATATGTGTGGGAAATTTATTATCATTTCTCAAACATAGGTTTTTCACTCTATATAATAAGATAACCAAAACCAAAAACCTTCTCATGGTTTTTTCCAATGGTCTTTTATAAAGAGGATTTGATTTTATTATTTTATTGGGTAGAGGGTTGAACATACCAAAATAATACACTTTATGATGTGGAATTGATTCCCGACCTTAAATAGGAAGTTAAATATCATAATTGTTGATAATATAGTCATTGGACAATGATCAAATGATTAGTATATATATAAGGATTTAAAAATCCAATGAACACAGAAAAAGGAAGTTATGGCCTCAACCAATAGGATCACACCATATCAATCCCATTTATCAGAGATCCTGAGTGAGGTAAAATCACTATGATTTTCTCTTGATCAATGCCAATATTAGATCCAATATGTTAAGCATGAGTGAAACTGTTTATGAGATAAGTTTAAGCTCATTGAGATCACGACCTATAGCATATACGCTAAACCACCCCATGGAAGCCTCCATATCGTACACCTTACTCTTAGGGAATTTTCTGGTGTGTTAAAGCGATATGGATGAAGACCTTGATAATATTATTATGTATATGGTATAAAATAATTAATATATTTTCTCCTTATTATTGTCACTTTATAAATTATATTCATTTTATATCTATTAAACACAAATTGTATTTTCGGTTAATATTTAAATTCAATTAATGAAATTATTTTAATGAAATAATTGTTTTTTGAAATAAATAATATTTTATTGAAATAATGTTATTAAATAATTTTTATTAAATATAAATGATCATGTTATTTTTATGAATTAAAAATGTAATTTGTATATGGCTTTGAAATTTTTTTTGGTAAAAACAACAACATTTCCCAATAAATATCGACTCTTATTTTAAAATTGTACATTTAAAACATTAGCAAAATATTTATATAAAATGAATATTAATTTTGGAATAATAACTTTGACATTATCCAATGTTCAATTATTCATAATGTCTTAAGGTAGCTAAATTTTTAGGTAAAAATTAAATACAGTATAAATATATATACACTATATTTTGTGACATCCTAATACCCAAAAATTGATTTATTAAATATTATTAATGGTATCCAAGACAAATATATGTTTTCCCTATAAAATAAATTTATTTTAAGTTTATTTGATTAACTTTATAAAGACTTTATGAATCTTACATAAACCTATATTATATTTTAAGGTTTTAAAATCATTTCCTTAAGAAAATGGGTCACATCCAAATCAGCAAGGGTATTATTTTAATAATTTCAAACCCTTGAATTATAAAATAATTAAATAAAATCTAATTTTATAGAAACCATGGGAAAAATAATGTGGTGGTTTTTGGTTTTGGGTATTTTGTTATATAGTGTTCAAAATGAGTGTTTGAGAAATAATAAAGAATTCCACAGAAAATTTCCTATATAAACCCACTAAAGATCTCATTTCTCTTCAAACAAAAACCATGGAGCATGTCCTTAATCTATCATATAATATATAATGTCATCAAAAGGTACCCCCCCATCCCTCAATAATCTCCACCCATGCTTTTGTAATAACTCTCTCATGGTAAGGGATTTCTCTCTTCTCATTTCCATTCAAGCACCCTCTTTATAATTACCCTTTTGAAACTCAATTAGTTATGTTGTCATATATTTATATTGATCCCTACACTATCAAATATATTCAATTATAATGAGATTCTATTTATCCCTTCTAATTATTGAATTTACCTAATATTTTACCATGTTGAAATCTATTAAAGGGTCTTCCACTTTATTTTTCAGGCAAGAACCTCTTTTATGTTATGACACTTAATTTTTATTTTATATATTTAGGGTATATTGGTTAACATACCTCTTACTATGCTCTTTATTTCCATGATATGAGAAAACCCGTTCACTCTCATTTTTCCCTCCCATAAATAATTGTGTTCAATCATTACCATGCCAATATTTAGTAAGGGGTCTTCTTCTTGGTAATTTTATTTTATTTTTCAAGATATATTTTCCACTAAAATGATTTCTATTGTATTTATGAAAAAAAATTTAATATTTATTTTTTGAAAATTTGGAAAAATTATTTGATAAAACTAACTCGATTTTCTATATTACCATATGAAAATAAAATTTTCCTAAATTGCTTTAGATTTTTAAAAAATATAGATTTTTCAGTGAGTAGTGACAAAATACATTTTTTAGGAAAAATTATCATATATTTTGATAAATTAAGTAATATAAATGTCACAATATTCATTTAATTTTATTTCAAGGTAATTTAAGTATTATTTATTAATATTTAAATAAATTATTTACATTTAAATCACCTTTATATTGGATTATAGTATAAGTTTATTCTTATATTTAAAACACATTTTTCTAATAATAAATTTAAAATGCATAATGTTTCTCCATTTTATTAATTAGAATAACTCATAATTACAAATGATCTAAATTAAATTTTTATATTATATATCTCTATCTATAAATTTATATTCATATAAGAAGTAGTACCATTTATTGAGTTAATGTTAAATCGTTTTTTCCTTAAATAATGTATTTTTCGGAAAACCGCTTTTCATCATTCTTGCTGGTTTTATATTAAATTAAAATCGTCCCCCTATATGAATTGATTTTGAAAAAATATTTTCAATATTTTGAATCATCATAATTAATAATAGCTAATAATAACAACTTAATTTTTAAACAATATGAATAGTAACTATATAAAATATTAATTACCACGGAAAAAGAAAATATGTTAATTAAGGGTAAAAATAATTAACAAAGACTATAAACAAGGTATCCCTTATATAACAGATATTTATATTTTCTTTTCAATGAAATTATTATTAAATTTATTCTTTATTTTTTTATAAATTTTTATGTAATCAGTTTGATAACAAATTATATTTTCATATGATAAATAAAAAATTATATTTTTAAGTAATGTGAAATTCCAATTAATACATTATGTTTATTCAATTTATAGAATTTTTAAATAAATAATATTACCATAAAATATTATTATTAAAAAAATATAAATGATTATATAATTTTTATGCAGTCAAATCTACATTTTATAAGCGTTCTAAAACTCTTATTGTCCAAAACCGCAACATTACCCAATAAATGTGAATTCAATTTTAAAAGTGAATATTCATATATTTGGAAAACTATTTTTATAAAATAAATATTTTTTTTGGAATTATAATGTTAAAACTATCCAATGGTAAATATTTATTAATTTTATGAGAGAGTCAAATTTTTAGGTAAAAATTAAATACCTTATAAATCTATAGTGAGTGTTATGAAATCATAATGACTCAAAAATGATGTAATAAATACTATAAAGGGTATCCAAGACCAAATATATTTTACCCATTAAAATAATTTTATTTTTATTTTATTTTATTAATTGTATAAAGCCATTATGAATCCTCCAAAACCTATATTACATTTTAAGGTTTTAATCATTTCTGTAAGGAGATGACTCACATCCACATCACCATAGATATTATTTTAATAAGTTAATACATTGGCCTTATAAAAAAATTAAAACTACCTCTATTTGGAAGAAATAATGGGAAAATCCCATCGTAATTTTTTGTATTTAGTTATTATATTATATAGAGTAAAAAACCTACATTTGTGAAATAATAAAGATTTCCCCACTCATTTCCTATACAAACCCACTCAAGCTCAAATTTATATTCACTAAAAAAACATGGATCAAATCCTTACTATTCCCATAACTATCTAGATTCCTCCCAAGGTTCCAAATAGCTCTCATGAATCTCCACCCAAGATTTTGTACTCATCCTCTCACGGTAATAGATTTCTCTCTTCTCATTTCCATTCAAGAACCCTCTTTATAATTAACCTTTTGAATCACAATTGGTTATGTTGTCCTATCATTATAATGATCCCTATTGTAACACCATGAGAATTTAAAATATTTTAATATTTTAATAATTTTAATTTTCTTTCTAGATTTATTTATACAAAACAACATGTTAAGCTTACGTTATAAAAAACAATGAGTTAGCTTGCATTACAGGAAAATCTATGTTTTACTGAAGAACAAAATATTATTAAAATTATATTATTTAATATAGTAAGATATAACCAATATATTATTTTGGATGTTACTAATAGTGTTAGATAACTTAATAAAATACACGTTCGAATTCATTGGTAACAAATTAATTATAAATTAATAAAAGAACCAACTAAATATATTGAAAATGTTTTTATAAATAAATATTTTTAATTTTACAAAGTCATATATACTAATAAATTAAATTAATTAAAATTATTTAATTATATTAACTTAACATATTTTCAATAAAATATTTTTGACATTCATTCAGTATATTTAATAAGAATATGAAAATAACGAATCCAATTTTATGAATTAAAAGGCTATATTTTCTCTAAAGCCAATTTTACAGCCTTTTAAAGGAAAACTTGTCTTAAAACAATTTTTTTACACATTTATAAATTCAATTTGAAAAATATATAATTATTATTTGAAAATTTAATATCAAAATTTATATTTATTGAAATTTTGGTATTTTTTTAATAAGTTTCATGTTTTGATTAATAGTGACAAAATAGTGTACTTTAATTGAAATAAACTTTTTCTTATAAATAATTTATAGTGTTAAGTTATATTTTTCATTGGTTTAAAACTATAATTAGATATATTTTTTTATAATTTAATATAATTAAGGTCCCTTGAATCAATTACACATTGAATTTGGATAAAAAACATTTTAATCTTTTAAATGTTTTTAGTTTCAAAACTTATTTTCTTGTTCTGTTAAGGGGATTAATTTTAAATTAATTACTGAAACATATATGTTTTTAATTTTTAAAAATGAATTTCATATTAGGAATCAGTTGTTCCCATTTATTTACATAGGTTCCTTTCATTTTTGGACAATATGAATAGTCACTTAATTATTTTTTTGACTACCACAGTTAAGGGTAAATCAAGTAATTAATGGTAAAAATAATATTATAAGTACTATAAAAGTACCCAAAAACATATAATTGTTTTATTTAATGAGTTATTGACAACAGAAGTCCTCATTGGCATGATTTTATGGCCTCTTGTAGACCCTGGGATAAGATTAAAACTTCTTTAGTATTTTATTCCAAGGAAAGTCCAATATGTTATACTCTTGTTTATAATAAGTTTTACATTTTTATATATAGTTATTCAGAAGTTATATTATAATTTAAACATTAATTGGAAGATGAAAATTTATTTTTATAATTATAATTTATTTTTAATTTTTGTTGAATAAATAATTAAATTAAAGGATTTTACAATTATGATGCAGTAATTATTTAATTAACGTATATATCAAATAAATGTTACCAAAATGTTAAAATAAATATAATTTAATATAATTAATGTCATAAAAGTAATTTATTTATTGCCTATACATATTATGGATGTTTTGAAGGTTTTTTTATAATTTATCTTGTGTATTGATATTTATGAAAATGTCGAGAAATGAATACTGTCAAAATTGACCTTAAATATATTTTAAAATAAATAATATTTATTTAAATGATATAAAATTCATAAAAATCTAAAATTTGGACAAATTATTGGGATAAATTTCCAAATTCTATACAAGACTCTTTTATGGTTCTTATGGTATTTTATTGTGACTATATTAACCCTTAACATGTGAAAATCCAAGTTGTCACAGTAAGAGTTAAAGGGGTTAACTAAGGGTTAAAACAAAAATATAAGGCTATGAATGTGACCTAAACACATCTAAAAAATATTTTATTAGAGTTAGACTCATATTATCATATAAATAAATATCTTTGGATTCATTTTAAATTTATAATTAGTTTATATTAATTTATATTAATTTAATATTTATTAGGTTTCCAAAAGCACCACTAGATTTAATTATTAAAAGTCATCTCCTCCCTCACTTCCTCACACCACATTGAGCATTATAACTCATCCAAACCCTTCCAAAATATGATCTCAACTTCCTTCCCCTAATCCTTTAATCCTCACTTTGGGCATAAAGAAACCCAATGAAGGCTTTTGGTATATATCAAAAGGGGTTAGCCAAATAAGAGGTAACGTTCTTCAATGATCACTTTAGTTTTATTTATTTCCCCAATAAAATATTTATTATTATTCCATTATTATATAATAACAAATATATCTTTAATATAATGATATTTTTTATGTTAGTTGTTCTAGGTACACATATACACACTTGTGTCCAATGTGTAACGAATTTACAATCCGTGCACGGTGAACTACTGCCTCACTAAACGATGTCATTTGTTTTTCCTTTACCACCTATCATGGTTGGTCATTATGATGGGTATGATATTTTTATATTATATATATTATATTTTTGTTTTATTCATACTTCATTAATTTTTAAATTACATATAACTTCATGATTTCCATTTTGAGTAAAAACAATGACAACATTTGTAGAATTGTGGACTATTGTCTCCTCAAAGTGACGTGATTCGTTCACAATACAGATGGAATGTATAAGTTTGGTTTTAAAAAATATATTTATGAAATATATATTATACTACAATTATAATATAATAATATATCATTTAATCATCATTATTTTAATACAAAAATGAATGTAGTATTCGTGCATACGTACGCCAAATCATCTCCATGAACGATGCATTTCATTTCCTATCTGCAAATTTTATGGATTATTGTAAATATTGATATACTAAATATATATACATTATAATTAAATATTAGTTAACATTATGGACACTATTAAACCATGATCTAAGTAATAGGTAAAAATAATAAGTCAAAACATAATCGACAAACTAAGAAATTAACACCCAAAATTGTGAAAATGATGAGAGATTGTTGAAAATGGGTGATAAAATAAAATAAAAAGACCATATATGATATCATAAATATTAATATTTTTCTGATATAAATTAATAATATTCTTTAAAAAATTATACATGAGGTAAGATCATGTACAACTAAAATGGAAGTTTGAGGTAAGGGATTATCATCTCACTTTTTACATTTGTGAGATAAATGTCATATTAAACACTTACTTATTTTTTGTGTGTATATAAATCCCCTTTTGACATTTAAAATCTTGAATTTAATTTTATTCATGTTATTAAATATTTAATTTAATAATTATTTTCTTTTATGGGGATTATGATTCAGATACTCCAATGTGGTATGGGACACTTTGATTTAAAAATATCTTTTAAAATCAATTATTCAATATTTGAGGAATTATTAGTACATGTATGATATGAACTAAGGAATGTTCAATGTGATCCATTGATACATTAGTAGTATTAGGAGATTAAATTTGTGGGTGAAACCCCCATCGA
Organism: Viscum album; assembly: GCA_963277665.1. NCBI lineage: Eukaryota > Viridiplantae > Streptophyta > Magnoliopsida > Santalales > Viscaceae > Viscum > Viscum album. Next base: position 310,726,806 of record OY728158.1, read on the forward strand.
GTTTGTTTCCAGATAGAATAGATGGATTTGTACACACAAACTTAAACCATCTTGTGAATGGTATTAATAGTTTTGGTTTGTGTACCAAATACATGACATATAATAATTAAGAGTTGCCTTTATTTCATTTATTATTTATCCATGATATTTTTATGAAATTATCTATGTTTTCATTTAGTCCTTAGTTTATTAATTAAATGGTACGTGTTTTAGTTATCTTCCTTGCCATATTGATTATGCCTTGAATAGTTGTTTAAATGGAATGTGTTTTTAGTATTTAACTTTCTATATTAATTATTCTTATTAAATCATGATTAATTTATTTTTAATTAACCGTATTGATCTTTTTAAGGCACCCTTATTTTGTTTCATTTCCACGCATTATGAAGTGGAATCCATTGAATGAGTTTTGTTGACATCAATCTTTTACTTTTGTTAGGAAATATTTTATATCCCCAATGTAAAATGGGTTTCATATATGTAATCTAAATTTTGAAAAGTACTAAACTATTTTTTACTTCTGGATTTTAATCCTTGTAATGATCCCAATGTAATAAAATAATTCACTAGCTCTAGGATTCTAGGTTTGGGGTGTTACAGTTGGTGTCTATGGTAGTTCTGCACCAACCCTGGAAACTAGATTTAGAAAACATAGATGAGGGATCATATCCCTAAGATGGAAATTAAGGATAAGTATATGAGAAAAAACTATAATTTTGATAAGGTAAATATTATTTGGGTCTTACTTGAAATAAATCATTGTTTATATACTATAAGTGGATGTGATTCTAGGAGAGATATACCTTTGGGTAACAACTCTGACAAGGTGCATTAGGCCTGACATGACATAACCAGGTACACGATAGTGGGACTTACTGTGCACCTAGTTTTACACTCCTAGGGGATAAAATTAGGATAATTATCTTTTTATATACAAACCATTAGGAAGGATTTGAAATTAAAATTTTCCCCAATGAAACTGTGTTTATGATTTTTATATTAGATATGAATAATTTTTTAAATTTATGCTATGTATTCTAATAGTTTTGGGATTAAGAATTATTTTTTATGATATTAAATAATTTAGTGTGTGTCATAATTTGGAAATGGTGACTAGATAATGGAACTTGAATCTTACAAATATGCATGATCCAAAGTATAAAAAGCATCATATATTTTATTTCATTATACTAATGTTTATTAGGGAAATAATCTCACAAGAATTCGCGTCATATGAGGACATAATATCATGTGATAAAGAAATTGGTAAATAATTCTCTGTGTCTTATGGATTTAATGGAAAGTAAGAAAATAAAATTATGTAATATCAAAATATATAAAAAGGGGATAAGAGAAATAATTATTTTCCAACATGTGATAATTGTGGAAAGAAACACCTCGGTAATTTCTTCATGAGAATGTGAGTAGTTCATAAGTGTGGATAAAAATGACACTATTCTCGTGATCTTAAGGGAAAAAATTAAAATTCCATTGTGCAATGATTCCACTACAAGGATATGGGACACTATTCAAATCAATATCTTATGCACTAAAAGAATATACCTCAAAATAATATAATGAACTTGGTCAAGAATATGTTACTACCATATATTAAGAGGAATGATTAATGTGTGTATGTTTGGATTCAATAATTATGTCATTTTAGTATTTTATCAATAATGTAATGGTTATAATAATTGTGGGAAATATGAGGATTTTACCACAATTCTTTTTCATCAAGGATTTAAAAGATTATGTTGATTGTTACCAATAACCACGAAAATTTATTCAGTAAAAATTTGAACGTTTTTTGAAGACACATATTTGAGAGAATGGTAATCCCTAATATGTTCCTCATTTTATGATAATAATTTTTAATAAATGTAGTATTGAATTGGATAAATTGAAATGGATAAATTGAATTTGATACTAATAACTACCTTGGAAAAGATTCAAAAATTTGGGTCATAATACTTGGAACCATCATAATGATAACCATTTATGAAATGGTTAAAATTGAACTTCTGATGATTTTTTAGAGATTATTGTATTACTTCACAATGTAATGAAACAAGTGCTATGAAAATAAGTGTAAATAGTTTAAGCCACAATGATATGATTGTGCTTATATAAACATATCAAATATGTATATTTATTTATATCCATAGAGAGTGAAGGAATTTCTAAACTCTGGGAAAAGGGCCTTAAACAAATTGTTTTTCCTATTATCATCATTTTTATTATATCTATGTCATTTATTCACATCTCTAGTTTATGGTCTTGTGGTCACCACTATTCTCATGAACATGTTCTCTACCACTCTCTATTAGAACAAGATGGTTAGATTTCTCTTTCATATCCATGTTTTAACTAATGTTCTCCAATTATGAATCCTAGGTTTGTGGTGAACTAAAAATTTCTCTATCCCTCTTATTGAGAATATGTGTTATTAACCCGATTTACGATGTGGGGTTTTTAACAATTGTTTATTTTCAAAAATCACACCCTATACAAGTGAGATCAATTTTAAATTATGAGGATAGAATTTATTTAAAGTGGGGAGATTGTAACACCCTGAGGCATTAAAATATTTTAGTTTTTGAATGAATTTAATTTTTTTGTTAACTTTATTTATATGAGAACACCATGTTAATCTTATGCTAGAAAAATCAATGGGTTGGCTTGTGTTATATACAAGGATGAATTTTACTTAAAAAAATATATTATTAAAATAATTTTATTTAATAAAATAACTTATAACCTAGAGATTATGTCGATGGTTATGAATATTATTAACTAACATAGGAAAATATATGGTTTAATTTCTTAGTTATAAATTAATTATATATGAATATACGAAACCAGTATAATATATAGGAAAAGTATTTATAAATAACTATTTTAAAGCTCACAAAGATGTTTCATCCTAATAAATTAAATCATTTAAAATTAATGAGTGATATTAATATAATATATTTTTAATGAAATATTTTTTACAATCAACCAAATCATTTAATATGAATAAGAGGACAATGAACCTAATTTTATGCCTTAAAAGACTACTTTTTCTAATGTCGGTTCTTGCACCTTTTGATGGAAAACTTGTAATAAATATATTATTTACATATTTATAAATTATATTTTAAATAATAATCTTCTTCCTTGAAAGATAAATATAAAAATTTACTCTTTTTGAGTATTTGGTACTTTTTGATAAGTTTCATGTTTTGATGAATAGTGAAAAATACTGTATTTTAATTGAAAATAATATTTTGATCTAAATAATTTATAGTATTGGATTATATTTTTTATGGGTTTTAAATTATAATTTTTTCAATTTTCTATAATTTAATCTAATTTAGGTCATTGGAATCAATTTTACATTGAATTTTAATATAAAAACATTTCAATCTTTTGAATGTTATCACTTTAAAAACGGTTTTATCATACTGTAAAAAGAAATAATTTTAAATTAATTACTAAAATTTATATTTATTGAATATTGAAAAATATATTCCTTATTCTGAATATTTGGAACCAATTTATGTAAATATCTTCCTTTTATTTTGGGACTATATGAATAATATCTTTAGTATTTTTTAAATTACCACAGTTAAAGGTAAATCAGGTAATTAAGGGCATAAATAATATTCTATGTATTAAAAAATCACCCAAACAGACATGATTAGATTATTTAATGATTGTTTTTACCTAAATAATTCTTGGATAGATTTTATGACCTAATGGAGACAATTGGATGAGTTTAATCCTTTTTTAGTATTTTATTCAAAGACTGTCCAATATATCATACTCATATTTTTAATAAGTATTACATTTTTTTGATATTTTTATTCATAATATATATTATAATATAATTATTAATTTTAAATATAAAATTTTTCTCTAAAATGTGATAATTTATTATTAATTTATAGGGATGAAATAATTAAATTAAAGGTTGGCTTAATGATGATACTATATTTTTTTAATTAATTGACATATCAAATAAACGTTATTAAAAATATATAAATAAATATAATTGGATATAATAAATGTAATAAAAGAGTATTATATATGAAAATTGCATATTAAAGATTTATTAAGGGTTATTTTCTATGTTGTCCTGTGTATAGATAGTTTTAAAATGTCTAGAAATGAATATTGTCAAAATTTACATAAATGATATTTTAAAATAATTTTTTTAATTAAATTATATAAAATTCATTAAAATATAAAAATAATCCCAAGTATTTGAATAAGTTTTAAAAATTTATTCAATAATCATTTATGATTCGTTTGAAATTTTATAGTAACTATATTAACATTTAAAGAGTGAAAATCCAAGTCATCATGGTAAGAGTTAAAGGGATTAACTGAGGGTTAAATCCAAAAGATAAGGGTATGAATGTGACATAAACATGTATAAAAATTCTTTTATGATATTATTTAGACCCATAATCATCTTATATTATAAATATATCACTTTATAGTCATTTTTATTTGAAAAATATTTTATATTAATTTAATATTTTTGTAGTTTTCAGAAGTGCACCTCACCTCAATTATAAAACGGAACCTCCTACCTCACTTCCTCATAACACATTCAGATTTATAGATCATAAAAAACGTTCAAAAAATAATATCCAAACTTCCCTAAACAAATCCTTGAAGCCTTAGTTTGGGCAGAAATAAAACCAAGGAAGGCTTTAGGTGTATTCCAAAATGAGGGACACAAATAAGATGTACCTTTATTCAATGATCACTTTAGTTTTATTTCATTACACAATCCCCCATTTATTATTATTCCATGTGGATATAATCAAATCAATATCCTGAATATATTGATATTTTTGTGTTAAGGGTTTTATCTAAACCTATACACACTTCCATCAAAGTGGTGGGTGTGCTCAGAATTAGATAGCACTCCAATGCATTGGGTAATTTTTCAGCCTCATTAGACATCATGAGATGGATTAGGGATTGAACCCAATACATCATGATACCTTTTCCATCAAGATTTATTTTTTGTTAGTCTTGACCTATGTTTATGATGCACTGTTTTATGTTGTATCTATATTTTCCATGTTACCTTTTTTATTATCATGCTATATCAGTTTTTATCATTCATGTTTTTGATTATCACTCCATTTATGGCCCATTTTAATGAATATTTTCTAACATGTACTACATTATTCATGTTATGAAATTTTTATTCACTTTTTGGGTTTTATAGCTCACCAATTTCTTATGTATATCCACAGGTTATCCAATGTAATTTTAATTATGAACGCATAATATGAGCATGTTAAGGAAGTTTTAAATAGTGATGATGTATTGCCTATTTTAAGTTATATTTTAATTTACTTATTTTCTAAAAGAACTATACCACATGATCTTCCAGGTTTTATTATGTGTACTACTATATAATAATTAATTAAAATAATATGTAATAAAGAGAAGGGTTTTCATAGTTAGTGTAATAAACTTGAATAATGAGGTGTGATGTAGCATTATAATCAAAAAAGGAAACTTGGGAAATGTGGAAACAACTTAAAATGATGCATCATAAACATTTTTCAAGGATAACTACTAAGACATCATGTTGGAAAAACAGACATGATGGATTAGGTTCACTCTCTAATCCCTTTCATGACATCTAATGATACAAAAACATTACCCAATGAATTAGAGTGCTATATAATTATAGTTTCACCCATCACTTTCATCTCATTTTCATTATTAAGATTTCATATAGATCATAAAACACAGATTCATTCATCATAATATTTTATTCCATGATCATGGTGTGTGGAATACATACATGTAAGTACAAAATCAAAAATAATTATAAGTTCATTAAGGTGAAAACCCTTGATAGGAAATTGGTATGGCTATTCACTAAACAATTTTTTAGAATGGAAAATCATAGTGAAATTTTGGCTTCATAATGGTGGTGAATAACTGTTCATAGAAGGGCTAAATTATATATAAAGGGGTGTCACATCCTTTAGACATAAAAAATATAGCATGGTGGATATGGAAGACCATATCCCATGTAATGACCCAAACTTCTATCAGTGAAATTTATCTTATTATAATTATTTCATATAGAATAAACCACATAGAATCACATTGAGAAAATAATAAAAGATTTATAAATGAATAATGATTTAAATAATAAGTATTTATATAAATTAATGAATGTTGAACAATGGAATAGTGAAATTACCTTTGGAATAGTAATATGACCAGTAGGAATAGTAAACCAACCAATAGAATAATATCCTCACCTATAAAAGATTAAATAAATATCTTTTAAATGAAAATGGGATATATTTATATCTTATAACAAGTAAACGAATGTTTTAAAAATGATAAATCAAGTGTTGGTATTTTTTGTGAAACCTAAATGTTTATTTTAAATTTTATAATTAATACAGTTATTTAAAAGAAAATTTATTTCCAAAAAATAGATTCATAAATTAAATTTTTTTATTATGATTATATGATAATTTTATGAGATCATAATTAATTTCTCAATGTGTTATAAAATTAGTTATAATGATAAAATTGATATTGTTTGGATAAATGATGATTTTAATAGAAAATTAAATTTCGTATTTTTAGAAAATTATTTTCATAAAATAGAGTTCATATTTAAATTCTACATGTCAAAAAATGTTTTGGGTTATTTTTTTGGATTTTTCTATAGTAGTTGAATATTTGGGGAATATTGAAATACTATAATTTACTGTACATAAATTTATAAGTCAACTATACTATTTCATGATTCATTATTGATGTAATACCCATAATCTATAACTATAATTATCTATTTAGTATATATATTCATGTGAATCATTATAATTCATTTTCCTATGCTAAAATAATAATAATAATGAATAAAAAATAAAAAATACCTCTCTCATCCACTATAAATACCACCCCTTATCCTCCCACATCAGAAGCCTGGAATATTTTACAAATTATGGCCAATAATATTCCCAATTTTACCCCCCCCCCCCCCAATCCAAGTAGAATTTTCTATTAGTAAAAGTCCAAACACAAGTTCCTCAAAGAGGCTCTCATTGAGAAGAACTCAAGAGGTAAAAACCACTTTCCGTTTCTTTTAATTTCTTTTCAATTTATTTTATTATCTTTTACTATCCTAAAATACCATTGTCCAAATAAAATTATAACTCTAATATATTTTAATTATTTTAATTTCACTATGTTAATGGAATAACCCATCATAATTTCCTTTACCCCCCCCCCCCCCACCCCTTTTGTTTTTGTAATGAAAACATCATTCGTGATGTGTTGATTTATTACATTAAAGAATGATGAGTTTTCAATTCCCATTACCACCTTCAAGGATGATAAAAATACATTTTTATGGTTATTATAGAGTATAATATATGTATTAAATCTTATTTAATTGAATGTAACTAGTATAAAAACTTGATATTAATTAATAAAATAAAATTAGTCTGTGATGATCAAAAAACGCCAAGATAAACTAAACGGTTGTCATTAATATTTCATCTAGAGAACCATCCTCGTATCCAGAAAAAAAAGACATATAAGACCATTTAGTATTTTTTATGTTAATTAAAAACATATAATTTCAATTCTGGAAAATTATTCTCAGTTTATATGATCTTCCACACACATATACAACTGAACTGATCATGAAAACCAAGGAAACAAAGACTCTCCAATGATGAAATTGAATCTCATAACTCATCAAATATTACATAAATGAACTTAATTAAATTATAATAAATCAAATACATGTTTAAGTCATTATAAATTAAACTATTAATGATTCTAATTTTATTATCCAAAACATTATATTCATGTTCATAAAAATTTTGGACATAATGTAAGGGATTCTATCTCAACCTCCATTTTTTTCCATCGGGTTACGCTTTCTCCCTCCTTACCCCAATATAAATATTCATTATTTTTATATAATTATTATTAATTATGTGTATATGTACTAAAATCAAGTATCTGTATCATTTCTTCATTCTTTTTCGGGGAAATAAATGTTTTAAAAATTTTCCTTTCTCAATTATTCCAGATAAGTAAGCCCAATTAAAGAAAACTTCTAGATTTATCACTCATTTTCCAGTGCAATCCATAATCTATTTTAATCAAGCATTAATTTTTTGAAATCACTCATTTTATCATGAATAAGTATCTTGGTCAATTTATGGTTTTATATAAACAAGTATTCCTATTACTCTTTAAAGACACTTGTATTTTCAAATAAACCACACTAAAGTGGCTCATTTATAAATCTTCTTAAACACTATTTTTACATGTTTTCACTTTAGTTTGAAATCACATATCATGTTTTATGACTTATTTCCCTTATTAATTTCCATTTATGATTTAATTCTGTTCCTTCATGGAAAAAATTATGATACGACCATTTGTTATGCATTATGACATGGTTATGATACCCATTTCTTCCCATGGGATACACTTATATTTATACCTTATGTTTGATTCTTCATGTGGAAAAAAATTGAAGAACATTTTTTAATGGATACACCTAGATAGCACACCAATTTATTAGGTAATTCTTAGACTCATGATATTTCATGTGAAATGGTCTCCATAGTTAGCCTTGACTCATTCTCATCTATGTGCAATTATTTTGGTGGTTATCCTTGACTCATGATCCTCCATGTGAAATTGTCTGGGTAGTTTTCCTTGACTCATTCTTATTCCAGGTTGTATGTTGTTTCCACATTTCTATTATTCCTTGATTACATGATCCCATTTTCTATATTTTAATCTTCCATGTGTTCATTCTTGTTCCATTCCTTTTTATGTCATCATGTTATGCCTTCTAACTCTTGTTCTTTTCTTAATTCATATGTTTATTTCACATTTTGGGGTTTTTACCTCATACATTTGTTTATGTATTCCATAGGTTATCCATTGCAGATGTAATATCTCAATGTATATTAATAGATCATTATAAAGGTTAAATAAAATTTGTTTTTATTTTGGTTTAATTTTTTATAATCATGTAACTAACATTCAAAAAACACTAGAATTTATGATCCTTGGTTATATTTGATTTATAGTTATTTTTAAAATAATTTAAAACTATTTTTAAAATGTTATGTTCATTTTATTTGGAATCACATCACTATATAGTTATTTTTAGATATCAGGACTAGAAAACATTAGTAAGAAACCTAGTGATAATTCATTCACTATTTATAACCAATATTGAAACTTAGAGAATCAAAATTTGGGATATACTTTTTATCTTAAAGTTCATATTTATATGTTCAATGATTCCTTTTTTATATGATTATTGTCTAAGTATTCTATCCCCCATTATTGAAATTTAATTTTCTTAGTTAATGGATTGAAATAGGAGAACTCATGCCGACAATCAATGAGATAGGAAAGGTGAAGATTGAAATAATGAAATTCCAAATATTATAGGAATGGGACCTCAAAACCTAATGATAGTACTTAATCAACTGGATCAAGTTATGAATAATAACATTAATCAAATGGAATTCCATCCTTCTTCGAATAAAGGGAAAGTTATATTTGAATCTTATAGGTGACAAAGGCGTCCAATATTTAGTGGATATTATAATCCCCTCCTCACAAAACTATGGATTAACTCTATTGAGAAGATATTATTTGTCCATTAGTGCTCAAAATAAGAGAATATTGCGCAGAAGGTCTATCTTTTTAATACGGAATCTAATTAGTGGTGGAAAATAATAAATAACATGAAGTCAAAAGGGGAAATTTATTTCATGGATTGGGAGGAATTCAAAAAAAATATTTAATAAATATTTTCGCTGAACCCTCAACCTCAAGATTGAAAGAGATTTCCTCATAAAAAAGTAGATGGAAGACAAGTCTATGAGGGCATATGAATAAAACTTTAGAATTATTTCATGACATGCTTTTAACTTTGTCATGAACAGCAAAAGAAAATTGGATCATATCTTTATCCAACTAAAGATAAGTATATGAAAAGTATTGGTGATTCGAGCGTTTGATATTTAGGAAGACGTTGTTTTTTGTTCCCTTAAGGTTGAAATTTAGATCAGATAATCTCATTGGTGTTATGGGACCACAGATAAAAATCAAAAACTAGAGCTTAATATGGGAGGATCAACAAATAAATCCCAAGAAGTAAATAAAACTCATCATCCCATATGTCAAAATTGTGGGAAAATGTATCCTGGGGACTATCTAAAAAGAACCTGGAGATGATTCAAATGTAGAAGAATGAGGCATCTAGATAATAATTTCCAAAGGGATATGTAGAATACCCCTAATTTGGAAGAATAAGGGAAGGTTTGGATTGACACTTAGCCTTTAGTGTAGTGATTCAACTAGAAGGAACATGGGAATTATGTGAACAATTACCCAAATCCAAGGGTTGTTGGAGGAAATATAAAACAACAAACACCAAGGCAGCATGTAAGGTCATATAATATCACTACTACTATGGTGGATCTTGATAATGATGTGGTGATAGATATTCTAGTTATTGATTCAAGAATATAATACATACTATTTCATTCTAGTTTTATGCATTATTTCATATCTTGAATGTTTAGTAGAACTATTTAAAACCCACCTAAAAATATGTTTCTTGAGTTATCTTTCAGAATAGAAATTGGTACAATTATTGCATCCAAAGTTTATAACTCCTCCCTGGTTAATACTTGTGGACTAATCCTCCATGAAAATATTATTTTACTTCCTTTGTTGGAGTTTGATGATATATTGGGAATGTATTTTCAATATTTATACATATCCACCATCTACTATCTAGAAAGGGATATCAATCTTTACATCCTAATGAATACTCTAATTCTAGATGCGCGTAAGGAGGACGATGAATACCCTTCAGAATCATTATCTCAATTGCTGATATTGTTGCCTTATGAGAAAGAATATCTAGCCTGAATGTTTGGAAAAAATGAGAGGATCAAGTTCAAAGACATGCCCATTGTGAGGGACAACACAGATGTATTCCGTAAAAATTTTCCATATCTTTCCCTTGGTAGAGTGGTTGAGTTCTCAATTGAAATTATTCCGAGATATTTTCCTATATCAAAGACACCTTATAGAATGACCATCATTGAGTTAGAAGAGCTAAAAAAGTAGTTAGATTAGAATCTGTACAAGGTTTTTATATGCTCGAGTGCTTCTCTATGGGGTGAAACAGTACTCTTTGTCAAGAATAAGGATAGATCAATGTGCCTCAGAATTGATTATCATAATGTCAATAAAATCAAGATACATAACAATTATACCTTGTCATGTATTGATGAATTTTTTGACCAACTATGTTGGGATAACTATTTCTCTAAGGTGGACCTTTGGTTAGGATATCACCAATTAAACATGAGGATGGAATATATTCCCAAGAATTCCTTTCAAATGACATACATGAACTATGATTTCATATTTATTCCCTTCAAACTCACTAATGTTGCTAGAATTTTCATGGACTTAATGAATATAGTCTTTATATATTACCTTAAAAAATTTGTGCTAGTATTTATTTGTGATATCTTTATATAATCCAAGAGTAAGGAGTAATATGAGGAGAATTTGAATACTATTCTAAAAACATTTCAAATGGAGAAACTATATGAAAAGTACAATAAATTTGATATTTGGATAGAGGAAGTATCATTACTGCGGAATGTTATCACCAAAAGAGAAATATATGTGGACCCTTCCAAGTAAAAGTAAATTTAAGAGTGTCCTAGGACATCATCAATAATGTAGATCCATCGTTTCTTTGGACTATCTGGGTATTACTAAATATTTTTGAAGAACATATCATGATTTTAGAACCCATTAAACAAGCTGAATCGGAAGGGAGAAATTTTTTTTTGGACCATTGAATGGTAAGACTGCTTCAAAGTGTTGAAAAATAGGCTTATCATTTCCCAAGTACTCATCTTCCAACAAGTGGTGAACTATTTTTGGTGTATAGTGATGTTTCAATGAAGGGATGAGGCTATGTATTGATACAATATGATAAATTTATTTCCTAATCCTCAAGGAATTATATGATTCCTGAGAAAAATTATCCTATATATGATCTCAATTTGGCGGTTGTGATATTTTTGTTGCAAATTTTGTGGCATTATCTCAATGGAGATAATTGTGAGATATATAATGATCATAAGAGCATTAAATATATATTCACATAAAAGGTTCATAATATTAACCAACTAAGATGGTTATAGATCATCAAGTATTACAACTACTGAATCTGCTGCCATCTTGGTAAGGAAAATAAATTTATGGATGCTCTAAGTTTATATGATCCTTTGTCTCTATTAATGATGAGAATTGAGAAGTATCCAATATTTTTTGACCTGCAAATGATGGAAATGGGAAAAATACCGGAGGAACATCATCAATCCTTTCTCAAATTATTGATCAACTATCTGTTATTGAAAAAATAAAGGATTCTCGAAAAATAATATTTAAATTCAGAAAAAGGTAAAAGCTATCAGAAATAGGAAATCCTGGGAGATCATAATGGATGAGGATAGAGTCCTAATATTTGTGTCATGATTGTGTGTGTCATCCAATCCATAGATAAATAAGGATCTTATGAAATACGCACATAGTTCTTCCTTCTTTATTCACCCAAGGTTACAAAGATGTATCATGATCTCTGTGAGAACTATTGGTGGGACAATATGAATGAGGATATTTCTAAATATACATAAAAGATCTTGGTGTGTCAAAAAGTAAAGACTAGAAGGAAAAAAGTATAAGGGGACAATAAAACAATTTCCCATACCTGTATGGAAATGGAAAAACAACACCGTAGACTTTGTCACTGGATATCCAAGGAAATCAATAGTAAATTGATCTATATAGGTAATTGTGGATTGTATTACAAAGACATCTCGCTTTATCATAATTTTAGTGGACTTATCACTTGATCAAATTGAATAGATATACATCTGGGAAGGGTTAAGGATTAATAGAGTAACACTATCGATTGTATCTTTTCAAGATATGATATTTACCTCCATGTTTTAGAAAAGTCTATAACATTCTCTAAATACTATGTTGAACGAAATTATGCCTTATCATCTTCCAACAGATTCCCAACATGAGCAGAAAATTCAGAAACTAGAAGACATGTTTAGATATTATTCTATGGACTTTAAGGGAGGATGGGACCAACATCATCCTCTGGTCGAGTTCTCTTTCAATAATAGTTTCTACTAATGTTTCCAAATGGATCTATATGAATCCATATATGGTAAAATATGCATAACATCATCATGCTAGTTTTATCTAAGTTAACATTAGCTGCTAGGAATAGAAATATTAAAATAAATGGTAGAAATGTGAAAACAATTCATCGTCACATTAATGCATCCCAAAGTAGACAAAAGAGTTGTGCAGACAATAATTGATGTCTCCTAGATGTTAATGTTTTAGACAGAGTATTCCAACACATATTTCTATGGAAGAGTAATATGATATTTGGGAAGAAAGTAATGTCAATTACCTGGTACATCACCCCATTTTATATTCTTGATTGTGTGTAAGGTGTGGCCTATATAATATCACATCTCCCAACCATGTCTCAATTACATGATCTATTCTATATAACCCACTTGGGTAAGTACATACTAGATCCCTCACATGTACATAATTCAGAGGTGGTAAAGTTCAAAAACGATCTCTCTTATGTAGAGAATCCAATGACGAACTTGGAAAATATAGATAAGGTTTTATACAAAAGACCACTCACCGGGTCCAATTACTATTGTGGAACCATAAGTATGAAGAGGAAACATGGGAACAAAAGGAAGTAATGAAGAAGATTTACCCTCACATATTTTTCACATATTTTATAAAATGAAATTTTATGGACGAAATTTCATTAGGGGGATGAATGTAATGACCTAGAAATTTATCAATGAAATTTCTATTCATATAATTATTTTATATAGTATAAACCATATAGAATCACATTGAGTACATAATAAAAAATTTATAAAAGAATAATGAATGAAATAATAAATATTTAGTGAAATTAGAAAACCAAGATAAATGGAATAGTAACATGGTCTTTAGAATAATTTCTGATAATTAGAGATAATATACTAGACAATAATATAATCTCCTCACCAATGAATGTATAAATAAAATTTTGTATCTTTTAAATGAAAATATGATATCTTTATATATTGGAATAGGTAAATAAATATTCAAAAAATGATAAATCAAGTGTTTGTGTTTTTTAAAACATAAATGTGTATTTAATATTTTACAGATTAGAAAATGATTTAAAAGAAAATTTATTTTCATAATATATATTCATAAATTAGTATTTTGTTTTCTTACAATATAAGATAATTTTATGAGACTTTAATTAATTTTTTAAATGAGTTTTAAAATCAATTATAATTTTAAAATCTGTATTTTTTAATAAATAAATATTTTAATTAATAAATAAATTTATAATATTAATAAAATTATTTTTATAAACATAAGGTCATTTTTTAATTCTATACATCAAAATATGGTTCGGGTGAATTTTTGGGATTTTTCTAAAATGGTTGATTTTTTGGTAAATAGTGAAATTCTGTTATTTATTGTATATAACATTATAAGTTGAATACACTATTTATTTAGTCATTTATACTATGAACACCATAATATCTAACTATAATTCTCCCTTTAATGTATTTATTCTTTTTGATCATCACTGTTCATAGTCTTTATCCATAATAATAAACAAATGAATAAAATAATCAAAAAACACCTCTCTTCTCCGCTATAAATACCACCCCTCACCACTTCATCTACTCACACCTCAAAAGACTCTAATAATTCCCAAATTCTACCCAATCCACATTCTATGTCTCTAAACCATGTACAATATCCTTTGGTATCAATAAAAGACTAAACTCACATTCCTTAAAGAGGTTCACAAAGAGAAGAATTCAAGAGGTAAAAACCTCTCTCCTTTTCTTTTATTTTCTTTTCCATTTTGTTTCTTCTCTTTTACTCTCCTCAACTCCACTTATTCAGGTGACATGAAAATTCTATTATATTTTATGTATTTTAATTTTATTTTTGAAATCTAAAAATCCATCATCATTTATTTTCCCTCCCCTTTTGTTCTAAAAATGAAAAAATCGTCTGTGATGTGTTGATTTATCACATTTAAGGATGATAAGTTTTCAATTTCTATTATCACATTCAAGGATGGTAATAAAACCATTTTTATGGTTAAAATATATTTTAAAATATTTATTATATTTATTTAATGTTTTGGAAGCTATATATATAAATTATATTAATTAATTAAGCAAAACTAGTTCGTGATGATAAAAAATACCAAAATAATCTAAATAGTTATAATTTCTATTTTTTCTATTATTTCACCCAATAGTTAGGAAAAACATTATATATAATACCATTTAATATTTTATAAGTTCATTAATAACATATAATTCCAATTCTAGACAACTATTCTCATTTTACAGGATCTTCTATGCACGTATACAAGGGAATCAATCATGAAAACTAATGAAACGAACACTCCCAGATAATGAAATTGAATATCGTAACTCATAAAAAATATTATGAATGAACATAATAAAATTATAATAAAAAAATTAATTGGTCCTGATTCAAACTATTAATGAAACTAATTTTATTATCTAGAACATTAAATACCACTACAGAACACTTTCAAATATAACGTAAAAGATTCTCTCTGAACCCTCATTTTTTCCTTCAGGTTATGTTTTTTCCAAATTTACATAAATATAATTTTTCTTTATTTTTACATAATTATTATAAATTATTTTTATATTTTCCAAAATCATCTATCCATATCATTTAATCCTTATTTTATTTGGAAATATATTTTTTAAAAAGTTTCACATCTTGATTCTACCAAATAAGCAAGCCTGGTTATAGGAAAGATCCGAATTTCTCACATGTTTCAAGGTTCAATCCATAATTTATTTTAATCCACAATTATTTTTTGAAAATAACTCATTTAATCATGAAAAACTATCTTGGTTCATTTTTGGTTATATGTAAAAAAATTTGTCTTTCCTCTTTAAAAACCCTTTTATATTTTCTCATAAAATGCACCAAAGAAGATCATTCCTAAATATTAATAAATATTATTTTTACATATTTTTACTTTAGTTTGACATCACATATAATGTCTTATTCCAATTTACATTATTAATTTTTAATTAATGATTTAAATCCATTATTTCATTTCCACCTATATGATATGCCCATTTTTTATGCCTCATGATATGGTTATGATAACCATTTCTGTACATGGGTAACCTTTATGTTTATACCTTATTTTTAATTCTTTATGTGGCACAAATTTTCATGATCATTTTATAATGGGTGTTCCTATATAGAAGTCTAATTAATTAGGTAATTTTTAGTCTCATGAGACATTATGTGCAATGGTTTTGTTTATAAGCCTTGACTCGTGATCCTCCTTGTGTAATAGTCTTGGTGGTTATCCTTGATTCATGATCTTCCATGTGAAATGGTATTGGGGGTTAGACATGACTCATTATTATGTCTTGTTTTATGTTGTTTCTATTGAGATAGTGTTATTTTCAAAAGTACATAATTTTATATGGGGGAGACTGTTGAGAACAATACATTATCTCTTTATGATGATATTGATAATCACAAATACCATTATTTTTTATTCTAGTAATTTTACATTGATTATATTTCAGGAAAATAATATTATTTATTTCTCTATTTTGAGATAATATTAAATCATTTAATTCGTGGGGAATATTTGGAAAATCATTTGGACATTACTTGAGCGTGTTCTGGAAACACTGTTCATATCCTATATTGAGAAGCATAGCATGAGGATAGAATCCATCATTTACTTTATAGGTTTTCAGAAAAGTATGGTTAAGAAACCATGCATTATAAGAAAATTATGAAAGAATGAACCTTACTTTTAGAAGGAACCTTACTTTTGGAAGGAACCTTACTTTTGGAAGGAACGTTACTTTTGAAAGAAGAACCATATGTTTGGAAGGAACCTTATATTTGGGAAATTGGAAAAGTATGGAAGAAGATCATTATGTGAGTATGGAATGTGAAGTTTGTTTCCTAAAAGTATGGTTCATCAACCTTAATTATGTGAACAACCATACGTTTGAAAGTTGAAGAGAAAATTATGGTTCATCAACCTTGCTTTTTTGATTGATCAACCTTACATTTGGAAGCTGAGAAAAGTATGGTTCATTAACCTTATGTTTGAGATCAACATTAAAATGTGAACCATAGGTTCATCGAATGAATTCTATAAAGTTCAACCCAATGTTTGGCGTCTGATATTTAAATTACAATTTTATCGACCAACAGTCTTTATATAGATTATTATGATTATTTCAAGCCAGATTAAAATCCCAAATCTAAAACATGCCTTTTATAAATTTAATGTCGTTTATTTATGATTTAGATGATCGTTTTAAGAGGATCTTTTCATGCCGAATTTTTAGGGGAGTTATGACTACTCTATTTTTCAAAATTTTGAATATTTAGATTCTAAATGCGACTTTTTTGGATCTAAATTTTTAGATGATAAGACTCATCTTTATTCTATATATACCTGTATTGTTTTCTATTATAGATATTGAGGTCAATCATAGAAAATATATATCAAGCTCCTGAGTTTTTCACTACTATAATTTACAGAGATAATCGAGACTTACAGATCAACTATTACGAAGAACGACAAAGTTCTATATTCTGATGAAGAAGAAACATGATTGAATACTCACCGATACTATGTCAAATAAATTTTGTAAATTGATTATTTATTAAAGTTGCGAATTATATTTCAAGATCTACATCAACTGGATCATATCAAAACTAATTCTAACTGAAGAAAATCTTTCCTGAAGACAACGATCATTATACTATCAATTGCTTGTTCTTTCAATTGTGAAGAACAACTGGAAAGTATTTCAAAGAAAAAATACTCTTTTACATTGAGTAACCAGCTTCTCGTAATAAGTTGTGTATTTGGTTCTATGTATGAACCAAAAGGCTAAGTTTAGCCTTATAATTGTAAAGGTGTCAACTGCCTGCACTCAGTTGTGGAATGGTCTGTTGATAAGAGGACCAGATAGTGAAAATCACCAAGCTCATGGAGTAGAGCGTTGGTGAAGTAGACTAGGGGTCTTATGTTCTCTGAACCACTATACATCGTCCTTCAATATATATTTATTTTCCACTGCTTAATCTTTCTGATAAAGTTAAATGGACTGATCATGATCTTGCAAAGAAATTTTAAAAGACACAATTCAAGCCCCACCTCTTGTGTATATTTGGTATAAACTGATACAATAGTTTACACATTTTTATGATTCCATGATCACAAGTTCCCATGTTCTATATGTTATGCTTCAATATGTTTATTCACATTCCATGCCTTTTTGTGTCATCATGTTATGCCTTCTAACCCAATTAATTTTCTTTATTCATATGTTTATTTACCTTATTACGATTTTTGGCACATCCCATAGTTCATGTATTACCTTGGTTATCCTATGAAGATGTAATATCTCTATATAAGTTCGGATCACATTATTAATATTAAGTAAAATATGTTTTTATTTTGGTTTCATTCTCTCCAATCATGTACCTAACCTTCCAAAAACACAATACATTATAAACCATGGTTATATTTGATGGATAGTTATGCTTAAAATCATTTAATAATATGTTTAATAGGATAGGGATGTTTTATAACATCATTAGTAATTTGATATGAAATACATAAGATAAATAAGATACTTGAATAAGGAGGAGAAGGAGAGGATACCTTACTAAATTTCAATATGGTAATAGATTAGGTAAGGGTTATAATGAGAGGTGATAAATTTTATCATAACATAATAGAATAAATTGGACTGTAGATGTATCATTAAGTGAACAAGACAACATAGCCAATTGATATTCAAAATTATACTTACAAATAAGGTGCTTGAATGGAAATGAGGAGGGAGAAATATCTTACAAAATTTAGGCATGGTAATGGTGTACATAAAGGTTAATATGATGGATTAATGAGAGTTAAATATGTTTATCACAATTTTTTGTAAAATTTATAGAAAGGGGCAAATGGAAGAACATATCCCAACATTGAAAAACTGATCCTAAAAGGCATAACATAAAATTCAAAAGAGCCTCAGCCTAGTTAGTGAGGACTCATAAAGTACGTCCAAGACACTCGAGATCAAATCTGGGTGGATAAAATTTTTTTGGTTACTATATTAGTGATATATTAGGTTCTGTAGTAGGCACTATAGCAGGTAATGTTCGGTACTATAATAGCTAGAACTATTCATCTGTTGGGGATTTTGGGCCACCGATTTGATCCTCGATTCCTTCAAGGCCTTCGATCCACCCAAGGAATTCAGACTAGTAATGCTTTTGGGCCTCCTCAATGCCTTTGGACCACCTCAAGGCTTTTGGGCCACATGAAAATTATGCTTAATTAGATAAGGTATACTCTCTAAGGAGCATGATCCAGATGATGATTCAGAGTATAATAATTCACTAGAGTATAGATAATTTATTTTGAAGAATGATAGGGTATGGTAATTTCAATAGGTACCAGCATGTGCATGCACGAGAATCCTAGTCAAACATCTATGTGATGGTGGAGGGCGGAAATCATGATGTAGATGTTGGGGACGGGCAGTTCCATGTTGTTATAGTCTAAATGAATTTGTTTAAGACCTTTGGGTCATGTAGCATAATAAAGCCTATGGTCCATGTTAGGGTTCCCCTTCAACCCTTAAAAGTGGTATTATCAAAAATCAATAAAAATAGAAGAGGCATAACATAAAATAGGTTCTTGGATATAAAGAGTGGAGGGAGATACCTTACCTCTAGAGGGTGTTCCCAAATGCTTGGGAGGAGTTTCCTGAGAGCTTGTGGGAACCTTGAGAGGACTATAGAGAGTATAGGGAAGATTAATTATGTGATACAAGATTCGGTGGGTTTATAAAGGAAACGATTGTGGAATTCATGCTCATTTCTTAAACATAGGTTTTGGACTCTGTATAATAAAATAAAAAAAACCATAGACCGTACTGTTGTATTTCCAATGGTTTCTAATAAAGGGGATTATTTTTAGTTGTTTTATTAGATAAATGGTTGAACATATTATAATAATACCCTTGCTGAGGTAGAAATGAGTGATGTTTATTGAGAAATGATTTTAACACCTTAAAATATATTATAGGTTTTGTGGGATTCATAATGGATTTCTAAAATTAATTAAATAATGTTAAAATCAAATTATTTTAAAAGGGAAAATATATTTGGTGTGTATACCATTTATAGTATCTATTCAATCATTTTTTATCATTATAATGCCATAATACACATTGTATATTTATAATATATTTAATTTTTACCCAAAAATGTGGTTGTCTATAAAAATTATGAAAAAATAACTATTTGATAATTTTGATCATCTAATTCCAAAAATATTATTCATTTAATCTAAATATCATTATAAATATTTTATTTTTCACTTTTAAAATAATAATCTGTATTTATTGAAAAATTTTGTGGTCTTTTACAATAGTAGTTTTAAAACCATTATAGAAATTACATTTGACATCATAAAAAACAATATTATCAATTAAATATATTAGTAATCATTTAATATATTATTTATTTAAAAAATACATTAACTCTTCAAATGGAATATCGTAATCGAAATTTTATATTATTTAATAATACAACATGTGTTTTGTCATAAAAAAATATAATTTTTATAAAACTAATTAATTATTCATTCATAAAGTTAAAATAATCAGGAATAAAAAAATCACAATTTTAATGAAAAGGAAATATAAATATTCACACTATTATGGTAAAATTGTTTCTAGTATTTTTTAATTATTTTTACACTTAATTAACCTTTTTTCCTTTTACTGTGGTAGTTAATATTTACTACAGTTACTATTTATGTTGTTTAAAACATAAGTTGACATAATTACCTAATATTAATTTTTAATATTCCAAATATGGAATCAATTTTATAAAAATAAATTCACAGAGGCTAAAGGATATAATAAAAAAATAAAACCCAAAAGAGTGATGGAAACCAGTTTTCCAAAAAATACATTTTTCAAGGAAAAAATATTTTTACTTTAACCATATAAAAAGTAATTTTCATTATATTAATTTCAATTAGAAAATATAGATATGTAATCTAATTTTTAACTTAAAAAATTTTTCAATAGAGGTTATTTGAATTAAAAAAATAGATAAAATTTAACCTATTTAATTTTTTTTTTAAAAATACATTTTTATTTTTTTAAAAACATGCACTAAAATCTAGCATAAAGATTATTTAAATGTAATTAATTAAATTAAATATATAAATATAATAATTTTGTTCCATTTAAATCTAATTAAAATAATATTTGTACATTTTAAATTAATTAATTTATCAAAAATATTTTTTTCATCTCATGAGATTCCATGCAAGGGATTTGGGAGAGAACTTTATCCATCACGACACATTTTCCTTCCTGATGTCATGGAAGTTAGCCTTTGCATATGTTTATGATGCAGTGATTTATGTTGTTTCTAAATTTTTCATCTTTCCTTTATTTTATTCGAAAATATCATGTCTTATTTTTCAACTTTATGATTCACACCCCTTTTATGCACCATTGATGTCCCAATTATCTAACATGGATTACTTTCTTCATGTTATTCCATGTTTATTTTCTTTGTGAGATTTTAAGATCACCCATATATTATGTATTGTGACTCTTATAATATTAATATGTATTTTTTATAGGATAATGATTATATTTTCATCTTATTATTGTTACTTTATGAATGATTTTCATTTTGATATAATAGAACCCAACTTGTATTTATGGGTAATATTCAATCTCAACTAAGAAACATTTTTTTATAATTTAATACACTTTGTTAAAAAATAATATTTTTTTTGAAATATTATTATCAAATAACTTTAAATAAAAATAAATTAGCATATAATTTTTATGAAGTAAATTGTAATTTTTAGAAGGGTTTAAAATTAGTTATTGTCAAAAAGCTGAGCACTTCTCAATAAATGCCAATTATTATTTTAAAAGTTAAAATTAAAATATTTATAAAATTATTTAAATAAATTTAATATTGAAATTAGAATCAGAATGTCAAAATGATACAATGGGGAATTTTTCATACTTTTATAAAAAAGCTGAATTTTCAGGTAAAAATTAAATACAATACAAATTTCCAGTTTGTATTTTGACATCATAATGGCCCAAGATTATGTAATAAATACTATAAATTGTATCCATGAAAAAAATGTTTCCTAATTCAAATAATATGCTTTTTTATGTTATTTGTTTATTTTATATATACTTTATGAATCCTTCAATGATTATAGTATATTTTAATGTTTTAAAATAATTTCCTTAAATACATGGCTCGCCTACACATCGGTAAGGGTATTATTTTAATAATTTCATCCCATTACATTATAAAGTAATAAAAAACAATCCTATTTTGTAGAAACCGTGGTAATAACCCATTTTAAGGTTTTTGGTCTGTTAATTTTATTATATAGAGACCAAAGGATAAATTTTAGAAATAATAAAGAATTACTCACTCATTTACAATATAAACCTACCCAATCTAACTTTTCTCTTCACTAAAAAAATTGGAGAAAGTCCTTATTTTGTACTACCCTCCCATGAGTCATCCCAAGGTTCCACCAATATCTAAAAAATCTCCTACCACACATTTGGAATCACACTCTTAAGGTAAGGGATCCTCTACCTACCCTCTATTCAAGTGTATTCTTTATCCTATGTCATCTATTTTCATTTATTAATGTTTGGATATGTTCTTATGTATCTTCATTACTATCCACTTTATGGATAAAATATGATATACCCATTTTTCACTCATGAATCCCTCTCAGAAACATTTATACACCAATGTTAGGCTGTTGAAATTTAACCATGATTTTCCATGACAAACAATAGTTTAGTGAATACCCATACCCATTTCCTATCAAGGGTGTTCACTTTTTTTTCATTTACAATACATGATTGGGGAATTACATGTATTTATTCCAAAATACATTATTTTTTAATAAAATATGATGATAAATGAATCTATGTTGTATGATCTATGTGGAACACATAAGCTTGATAATGAAATTAACGTAACAAGTGAGCCTGTGATTATATAGCGTTCTAAAACATTGGGTAATGTAATATTCCTATGAGACATCATGGAATTGATTTGGGAGTGAAACTGATCCATAAAATCACCTTTTATATCCCTAATTCTTGTAATTTAGCCTTAAACTATGTTTTTGATGTAGTATTTTAAGTTTTTTCCACATTTCCCATGTTTCCATTATGATTATCATGATATGGCAAGATATTCATCAAGTCAAGATGGGAAATCTAGAAACAACTTAAAACAGTGCATCATAAACATAGGTCAAGGATAACTTCCATGAAACTATTATTTAAAAGTTCTTTTGATGGATTATTTTTAATCCATTATCCCTTGAATGGTGTATCATGATATTAAAATATTACCCAATGCACTACATATTTATATAATTTTGGGCGCATGTATAACTTTCATTTCATTATCATGCTTAAATATGCCACATAGATCATACAAAATGGATTCATTCATCGTCATATTTTATTCCATGGTCAAGGAGTGTGTAATTAATACATGTAATTCCAAAATAAAAGAAGTATAATTTCATTAAGTTGAACACCCATGATAGAAATATGGGTACTCAAATTCAATACATAGTTCTTTGGCATTAAAAATCGTGGTGAAATTTGAGCAACTTAATGGGGTGCATAAATGTTCATGGGAGTGAAAGGGGTATATCATTATTTATAGATAAAATTTTTAGTAATTGGGGTATTTAAGAACATATACCATCAATAGGTATTGAAGGTAAAATACATTAGATAAGGAAGATACTTGAATAAAGAGGAGAATGAGAGGATCCCTTACCTTGGGAGTATAAATCAAAATTCATGGGAGGAGCATCTTGAGAGGTTGGGGGAACCATTGGAGGACTATAGGGAGTTTTGGGGAGAGTAAGTATTCACTATATAGTTTTTTAGTCATCAAAAAATAGATCTTGGGTGGGTTTATATATGAACTTTATGGGGAATTCTTTATCATTTCTCAAACTTAGGTTTTGGATTCTATATAACAAAATATCCAAAACCAAAAACCATCACTTTTATTTTCCAAAGTTTTCTAAAAAAGGGTTATTTTTTCGTTATTTTATATGTTCGGATGATGAAAGTATTAAAATAATACCCTTTTTGACATGGATGTAGATCATCTTCTTAAATAAAGGATTTTAAAACCTTAAAATATAATAAAAGTTTTGGAGGATTCGTAAAGGCATTATAAAATTAATCAAATAAACATTAAATCCAATTATTTTAAAGGTTAAACATGTATTTAGTCGTTTTTTACATTTATATTATTTATTACATCATTTTTGGGTTATTATGGTGTCATAATACACACTACAGATTTATAATGTATTTAATTTTAAGCCGAAAATTCGACTATCTCATAACATTATGAATAATTCATTGTTGGAAAAAATACACATATTACATCATAAAATATATAGAATTATATTGTTTTTTTAAATAATATAAATTTAATAACAACTTAAAATATTAAATACCTCATATTTTAAAAAAACCTTAATATGATCATATTATTCCTTTGTACTTAAAAATGCATGGGACAACCTATAGACATACATAAGAAAGGTGTAAGATTAAAATATTAGTAAGGGAATAAATCTCGTATAACATGGAAAAAGTAATAAATATTAAATATTATGAATATAAATTTGGAATAAAGGGGTTTAAAATCATAAAAACGAACAATAAGACATGATATAGCATGATAATGTAAAGGCAACATGAGAAATGTGACAAAAACATAAAACACTACATCACAAACATTGTTCAAGACTAAATAATAGTAAATAAAGATTTAAAAAGTCACATGATTTATTATTTTCACTCCCTAAGCCCGTTAGTGGAATGTTATAATACTAAATCAATACCCAATGCATTTGAGTGCTATATAATTCTAGGCACACCCATCACTTTCTTTTTATTCACATGATTAAGTGTGACAAATAAATTATACCACATAGATTCATTAATCATCATAATTTATTATATGATAAATGAGTGTTGAATAAAAATATGTATGTACGAAATCAAATAAGTATAATTGAAATAATTTTAACACCCATTATAAGAAATTAGTATGGGTATTCACTCTATAATTTCTTGGAATAGAAAATCGCAATGAACTTTTCGTAGTATAATGGGGCTGTATAAATGTTCATAGAAGGGATTAATGAGAGTAAAAGTGGTATATCATCATTTATAAATAAAATTTAAAGTTAGTTAAATATACAAGAACAAATTTAATTATTATGAATTGGAGATAAATTACATTATATAAGAAAGATACTTGAATAAAGAAGAGATTGAGATGATCCCTTACCTTTACAGTGTGATTCTAAATGCTTGGGAGGAGGTTTTTGAGAGCATGGGGCACCTGTAGAGAACTATATATAGGGTAGAGAGGAATAATGGTGTTTCCCATGGTTTTATAGTGATGTTAAATTGAAGCATGGGTGGGTTTATGTAGGAAATGAATGTGGAATTCTTTATAAGCTGTAGTGGATTAACAATTGCTTTATAAAATAAACTAAATAACCAGAAAATCATAATGTTTTAAAATTACAACATATATTTGGTCATGAATAAAATTAATATTATTTGTAACATAATTTTGGGCCATTATGATTTCATAATAAAGACCTTAAACTTATAGGGTATTTAATTTTTACCCAAAAATTTGACTATATCAGAAAATTTTGAAAAATTCACCATATGAAGGTTTCGACATTATGATTCTAAAACTAATATTAATTTTAAATAAATAAATTTATACATATTTTATTCCAAAATAATTTATAAAGTATATTTTTATAGGTTTCTAGGCTCATCAAAATGGAAAATATAAAATAAGAATCGATATTTATTGAAAAATGCTCAGTTTTTTTTTACAATTATTGATTTCGAAACCTTAAAAAATTTACATTTGAATACATAAAAATTAGATGTTCATTTATATTTAATAAAAATGATTTAATAATTATACTTCAATAAAATATTATTTATATCAAAAATCTATTAAGTCATCAAAACAATTTCCTTAATTGAATTTAAATATTACCCAAAAATACAATTTGTGTATTATTATATCAAAATAAAAATAATTTATAATATAACAAAAAATAGATGAAAATATATTAAATATAATAAAAAATATATATATTGAAATTATTTAGGTCTTGATACATATCCATTTAATACACCAGCAAACATCCTTAGAGTAAGGTGTGAGACAGTGAGACATTCGTAGGGTGGTTCGGCATACATGGTTTGAGCCATCAATTAACATTGATGATATTAGTAGGATTAACTAATTTATGAAATATAGATATAAATTTCCTAAATATATTGAAAAATTATTAGTAAATAATCAATCACCTTTTGGTTATGTCTTAAGAATACATTTTCTTCAAAAATGATTTTTATTTCTTTTTATAAAAATGATTTAATGTTTATTTCCAAGAAAATTTAGAAATTTTATTTGATAAAAAAATAAATATGTTATATCATCATATCATAATTAAATTAGGGTCAAATTTTGGGATTTTTCATAAAATGTTGATTTTTTTGTTAATAGTGAGAAATAACATTTTTATGTATAATTGTAGATTGTTTTGATAAATTAATTAATATGAAAGACCAATTACAATAATTTTTTTTAATAAAACAAAATTATTATTTAGATATATTTATTTTAATTATATACATTTAAATTATCTTTATACTAGATTTTAGTGAACAATATTTTTAAGATTAATAATACATTTTTTTAAAGTGGATTTAATTTAGATATTGTTTATCCATTATAACAAAATAGAATAACCGCTAATTATAAATTATTTTAAAAAAATTTTATATTAAATACCAATATCTATTAATTTAAATTAATATAACGAATATTACTAGTTATAGAGTAAAATTTAAACCATCGTTTCCTTGAAAATTTTATTTTTCAAAAAATAGCTTTTCATCGCGCTTTCAGGATTTTTTTTTAAAATAAATTCTTTAAAATCTATTAAATGATTTTGATAAAATGGATTCTATATTTAAAATAATAATAATTAATATTTTTTAATAAGTTCAACTTACTTTTTGAATAATATGAATAGTAATTGTAATAAATATTAATTACCACAATAAAAGGAAAATGCATAATTAAGAGTAAAAATAATTTACAAAATACTAAAAATAATGTAACCATAATTTTGTAAACATTTATATCTTTTTCATTAAAATGGTGATTATAATTATGACTTATTGTTTTTAATTTATAATTTATTATGTAATCAATTTGATAAAAATTATATTTTGATACAATAAAATACAAATTGTATTTTAAAAAAATACGAAATTTAAATTTAGACATTCCATTTGATGAATTAATATATTTTTTTAAATAAATTATATTTTAATAGAATATCTTTGTTAAAATATTATTGATAAATTTATTTGACATTATAGTTTTTGTGATTCCAAATATAGTTTTTATAATGGTTCAAAAACTGTTATTGATGAAAACCCATAATTTTTCAATAAATATTGATTCTTGTTTTAAAATCAAAAATACACATATTTAAAAAAATAATTTAGATTAAAAAATTAACATTTTTTAATTATAACATCAATATTTTCTAATGGTAAATTTTTCATAATTTTCAGAGAAAGTTGTATTTTCATGTAAAAATTAAATATGGTATAAATATATGTGTGTATTATGACATCATAATGACCCAAAAATAATTCAATAAATACTATAAATGGTATAAAAGATTAAATAAAATTTTCCCCCTAAAATTATTTGGTTTTAATTTTATTTCATTAATTTTATAAATCCTTTATGTATCCTCCAAAACCTATAATATAATTTAAGGTTTTAAAATCATTTCTTAATAAACATGAATTTATTCCACATCGGAAATGGTACAATTTTAAAACATATATCCCATTCACAAATAAAATAACAAAAAACACTAGGTTTTTTTAGAATCCATGGGATAACCCATTATAATATTGGTGGTTTTGGTTATTTTATTATATAACAACCAAACCCAAAGTTTGAAAAATGATAAGCAATTCCCCACACATTTCCTATAAAACACACCCATGATACCATTTCACTTCACTCAAAAACCTTGTATCATATTCTTACTCATACCTCCTATCACAACCCAATCCAAGTTGGGGATCAAGTTGCAACTACCCCATCCCACCTCTATAGGTGAGAAGGTGGCACCAAGTGTTGAAGGAATGACTAACTTAGAGAGGCGTCTCATTAAGAACTTGTACACATGCTCATAGGAAACTAAATGTAAAATAGTTGAGGGAAAGAATAAAATATGAAATACTACTATAAAATAAACCAAACATGCATAAACCTCTAGATATTTAAAAAATATGGTAGAGTATACTAAAATGAAAAGGGAAAAAATACACACCCAACTTGATATATATCCTAGCCAGATGGAAAACTAGAAAAGGTAAAATAGGTGGGAATCCCAGTTCCTAGATTTTAATCTATGACCACCATACATGGTATAAGCACTATGTATCCCTATGATCCTATAAATTCATGTTCAACCTATCTATTTTCTAAAAAATACACAACATGTGTGGGAAAATCCCATGCATGGGTGGGTATATACATACCAAGCAGAACGCCCTGAAGGGGTGAAGGGGGAGTGGTAAGAGATATAACAGAAGAGGAAAAAATTTGATGGAACAAGGTATAGTTATAGAGTATAGATCAACCCAACAAGAGAATAAAATTGAACCTTTATAAACACAAGGATCTTGACAAGGTGGGAAGATAATCTTTTCATTGAGTCTTTTCTACCTATAGTAGTATAGTAGACTCATCCAACCATGAGAAGGTAAACACAAAAAGCTTGTGGCATGCCCCCCCAAATCTTCGCTTATTAGAGAAAAAGAGTAACTATACCCAATAAGTGGGTATTGATATAGGATATATATATATATATATATTATATATATATTTGTGTGTGTGTATGTGTTTGTGTGTGTGTGTGTGTTTGTCTATGTGTGTGTGTGTGCTCAATCAAAGAATCCCAAAAAAGAGAGCAAGGGGGTCTCCATATCCAAGCTCATCCCAAGAAGAAGATTAGTCAATATTTATAAAATTATACATCGATGATGCCCAACATCTCACGCATCTGATCTAATGACCCAATATTGACATACATGGACATTACATTACTTTTACAGAATACTTAATATATGAAGAAAACAGACGCCCAAAGACCATATTAGTTTAATGTCTTTGGAAACTTGGAATAAAATATAATAACTTTTTGAATGATCTTCAACATTTCCCATAAATATCTTCCCCTATAATTTTCATACCTAAAACCTTTCTTTATATCTTGGGGAAAAGAAAACAAAAAAAGGGTGAGCTCAAATGCCCTGTAAAGGTAAACATAGAGAATAAAAAACAAACCTAAAAATTTAAACATAAAAATATAAACATAAATTTTAAACATCAAAATCTAAGGCCATGAAATAAATCTTGGTAGTACATAGGAAAAGATCATAAAAGAACATTGACCATGTTAGAATAGCATTAGAATAAAACATGTAATTGTAGTAAACTAATAATCACCAAGTATGATTTCTATATGAGCCAAACCATTGCTGCTAGGACTATTATAGTGGACACAGTCCATTACTAAACTGGGTTTGTCACGATCCAACCCGGGTCGACCCTGAACTGGTCACCCGAGCTGGCCCACGACATGGCCCGAGGGGCGTTCCGATCCCTACGGGATGACACCTAGTGTCGAGAATCGAAATTAATCAGGTGGGAACGATTTTTCCCTAAATAAAATAAACTAAGTAGTGGAAAATAAATAGAACAAAAGCAAATAAATAAAGAACAACCAACAACGCTACTAACCTGACTATGACCAAAACTCCATATAACCCCATGGGTCACTCACCAATACAACAACCAACGTCTCTCAAGGTGAAAAAATGATGCTCGAACCTACAAAAGAACTAATAATAATAAAACACTATAGGTGTGAGTATTAAAACTCAGTAGGCTGGCCTGATATCTATTCCCAATGCACTACCTTTAAAATAAAAGAAACACCATTTCAAGTTTGAACTAAAATTTATAAAAGTAATGATTTCTACATGTGACTCAAAAACAAAGTACGAGCCATTTACCCTATTCATTTCTCAAAAACCCAAGTCATTCTTTTAGTGATACATTAGCATTTTTCAAAGGGGAAGTGACGTTTACATTTTCAATTTGAAAAAAAAAATTAAAATACCATTCTTTCAAAACAGTTTTCATAAACCACTTTAAAACCACACATCACTTTCCAATAAAAACACTACACATGAAAATGTTATAGTAGTTACACAGTAAGGGAAATGAAAAGAAAATACATACAAGTACCATATTCATCACAGTAAGTAATTGAAAGCCAACAGACATGGGTGAACCTTGGATATCCAGAATAAACCATAAGACACCAATACATGAGAAATCATCCTTGTTGACATGTCACACACAATGAAATAAAAATTCCCAATACACTCGACCATCCTTTCTCAGGTACTCCGAGGGAAAATCCCATAGTAATAAACCCAATATATCAACCTACTATGGGCCACTGGTCATTACCATAACCTACCAATGCAACAATCATTCTTAGAATATTCTCTCAATATGCCAGATTCCTATGTCTCAAGTGTTTGGAAACGAGGTGAGCCAACCGATGCCAACTGAGCATCGAATCGTATGTATATATATATAAAGCACAATAGGCATCACCCAGAGCCACTCCATGGCGCAACCTATTGCTTTTAAACTACTCAAATACCCAGGAGCCTCTAAGAGCGGCCTCCCAAACAATCAATTGCAACTAAGGTAGGATAGTTATCCAAGTATGGTTTTTATCAAAACAATTTCATTGTTTTATATAAAGTGCCAAATGTGAATTAAATACATTTCACAATCACCACTTTAAAAATAACCAAAACACTTTTTCATGCTTCAGAAGAAATCATTTATCATTAAAACCAGAACTATAATTGAAATTTTTTGAATTATGTTTTAAATCCAAACTGACATTCTTTCACTATTGGGTGTCTGTTCATCACGAAAATATTTTAAGTGTCCTGTATAATATAAATGGATCTTTTTACACAAAATAATCATTTAAAAATTAATTGTCTTATATTTTCTCACATTTAATAAAATTAATAAAATATTTAATCTGAACAAATAGTGTGCACAAAAAGCAGGAAATAATGTAACGTAAATTTTAAAAAGTAGTGCAGTGGGAACCTACCCCGACTCGCAGCTCGAACGCGACAACACGACACACCTTGCACAGGCGCACAAGAACACACAAACCGATGATCGCGGTAACGTGGGGTTACCCCGCCAATGTGCTGCAACCGAAAAGATAAATAAAATACATTCAAGGGTCATAAAAAATAGGTATATATAAAATAAAACCCATATCAAAAAAAACATTTTCCAACACGCTCACACCTCTTCCCCTTTTAAAAACACATGTTGCACGTCATATGCAACCCACGACATGAAAACAAGATGAAAAACAGGAATGATAAAATTATTAAACAACATCATGGACAACTATTTAATTAACAAGATACTCAAAAAAGTAAGAAAATAATGTAGTTCTAAATTTAAAGGGATACACAAAGTAATCCAACCTCAAGTTTAAACAATAAAATTGTTCACACAATAAAGCACACATAAAACATAAAAACATTTCTTTAGAAAACTCATTTTCATCACATGCATCACAAAACCTTTCCAAATCATGTTTTGTACCACAAAATAAATCCATATAATTCATGTAAATAATCAAAAAAGAAATCCATACTCGTCCAAAAACATAAAAGCATAGAACAAACTCAAATGACGAAGATCTTCCTAGAACCAATGCAGAACTTCAATTGCACCGTCACCGCACCAAAAGGAGTCTCAAACCATCCTTGAAAATCAAAATCGACACAAAGTTTTAGGGATAAATCTTAAAAAACACTTGGACATGGAAGAACCGAAGTAAGGAGTGGAAGGAAATAACTATACCACCAGAGGGGGAGGAGGAAGGTTTTCACCAGAGTTGGAAGAGTAGGCTTGGGATTGGGGGTTGTGGAGGTGTGCTACACATGAAGGGAAGGGGAGGGGTCCGCTATACTGTTTGAGCACATCAGAAGGTGTGCTGGAGGGCTGCTCGTCGATGGAGGGGAGATCAGAGGCCGACTACTAGCTTGGGCAAGACTGGCTTGAGGCAGGCGGTGAGGGAGGTGGTGTGCGAGCGGGAGCTGGTGGCGAAGGGCCTGTGCGTGAGCGGGAGGCCGAGGGTCTGGGAGAGCCGAAGGGGGCAATGTGGCTAAGGTCTGGTTAATAGTAGGGACATGCAGTTGGGCAGAGGTGCAGCGTGGTTCGGTAGGAGGAGAGCAGACCGTGAGGAGGCAGGGTCCTGGGGCGAGCGCGAACAGCCGGAGAGGCTGGGAGAAAAGGTGGAAGGCGAGGCTGGGGGTTGGGTGCAGCGCGGAGAGAGGCTAGCGGGGTGCCACCAGGAGGAGGAGGCAGCCTAATGAGGGAGGTGGCATGGAGAAGTTGATCGGGTGGGAGAAGGAATGGTGCGCGCGAACAGGGAAGGGGAAGGAGGGGGGCGGCCCGCGGGTAGATTAGGGTTGATATAGATTTTTTTTTCATTTTAATAAAATAAAAATATTTATAATAATAAAATTAATAATAATAATAACAACAATAGTATAAAGAATAATAATAATTACAATGATTATAACAATAACATAATATTATTATTATTAAAAACTTTTTTTAAACATAATCTAATTAATTATCAAATTACGAAAATCGGGTACCTGAACGCTCATCGCATGGATAAAAAAATGTGCACGCAAACTGCACACCTCTACATAGTCCGCTTGGGCACCCGCATAAGCACATGGGGAGACCACACTGTCATTGCTAACCACACGGTGCCTGTGAACTGGTCTGGAACCCACCAAAACATTAAACGTCAGCAATCTTTAAACTGTGACCTAGCCCGATCCTTGATGCGAGAATGTAGAGCCGAGAAATAATAAATAATAAACAATTTAAGAAGTCCTGGTGTGACAATTCTTCCCACCACAGATACTTTTTCCCCCATAAATTCACCCAGCCGAATGATGGACCAAACAAGAATCCATGCCCAAATAAAACCAGAAGATACCACAACATAAGAGAATGGGAGAACACGAGAGGGTTCTCCCCACCACAAGAACATAACTGGTTTGTAAATATTAACACTCAAACATACCACCTCAGGAAGGGGGGGGGGGGGTAACACGGTAACTCCCAACTAACCCAAACTATCCTTTATAGCACGATCGAAACAACACCTCCGCTAAAACATCGATAAGACCAAAAACCCCGAACACTAGAGAGAATCATCGAGCATAACTTAACCCAAGAGGTAAACCGGAGCATAACCACAAGCCGGGAATTCTCCATAGGCACTTACATCTCCAAAAAAAACACTGCTAAACCAATATTTACCCATACAAGGGTCAATCACACTCTTAAGAAAACCACAAAACGTAGAAAACCCAAACCCAACAAACAAAACTGTTGAGATTACAATAGAGAATGTTCCTTGTAACTCCACAGAAAAACAATGAAAATTCAATAACATGAAGACATTAACATTAAAAAACAATAACAAAATGACTTTAAATATTCCACCACCAACACGGAACACAAAACCCAAACTGAGGCTTCAAACCCTCGGCAACTCCTGACTACGCACGAGCTTCACCTCAAGACCTGTGGTTGGAGCTCTGATAGCTGAAGCATCTCCTGCCTCATAGTCAGGAACAAGAATGCTTCAGTCACACATCTTCTTCAGGCGACACTTCCTGCAGAACTTCTCTAGATGACCCAAACATCTGCAACGATGACACATCTTCAGAGAGATTCGACATGAAGGCTTCACATTCCTGAACCGGCCACACTGGTGGAACACCACTGAACTGTCCGATGAACTGGAAACCAAAACCACTATAGAGGACTCTTTAGCAACCGGTTCCTCTAGAACACCCTTCTCATCAAATGGGAACCTTTGCATGCGACTGGATACACTGGATTTCTGACAATCTGCACTTCTAATACCCACACAGCTAAGAACGCCTCATCCACCTTTTTCTCAAAACAATGGCCTTTAAAAGGGAGGAAATTCTCCATGATCTATGGAATAAGACCCGTGATGAAGAGAGAAGTCTTCATAAAATCCTGTGATGCTACCTCCGGAGAAAAGGACACAAGTTCCTTCAAATAGTTAACATATGCCTTCATCGTCCATTGGCCTTGTTGAAAGCGCATAAGTTATTTCTTTTTTTCATCTTCAGCTCTTCAGGTATAAACCATCGGACGAAGACAGATTTGAAGACATCCCACTTCATCCCAACTTTCATTGACGGTGGGGTGAGAAACTCCCACATGTCTGGAGATGGACCTTCAAACAGTCCTAAAACAACATGCGCTCTGATTGCTTCAGGAGTTCCCTATATCCTAAAATCACACTCGACCTCTTAAAACCACATAACTACCTTTAACGAACCCAGATCACTGTTAAGTACAAACAATGTCAGAGAAGGACCAATAATTGGGTATGAATTATCAGAAACTCTAGGGGGGGATTTCTGGGCAGCATTTTCTGAATAATATATAAAACACCGAACCAAAACCAATATCAAGACGAATCAATATCATTAAAAGATTTATAATCAAAAAACATCCAAATCAAAAACCAAACAAATACCAACACAAAATAAAAAAAAATTTCATTTTATATTTCAAAACTGCCTTCTTTGAAGGTCATTTCCCAAATTCCAAACCCACTTTTCAAACCAATTTCAGTTTCAAAAAATCATTTTCCATTTAATAAAATCACTTTAAAAAAACAAGGTCAAGTCTTTAATTCCAAGGGCACACCCCAGTAATCCCATGAACCGTTTCACATGTCTTCATCCGCTTTCATAAATATGCACCAACACACACTTTCCATGAATTTCCTCACATGTGCAATTGTTCATAATGATTACCCAGGGTTGCACCCAAACCATATCTCTACCAGTTTCAAGAGACCGCCAGATTTTTAGACCAATAGATTTTAGTTTTTAAAAATACCTTTCACAAAATTAAATACATTTAAAATAAATCATTATCATTTAAAAAAACCTTTTCCATTTTCAAAAGTGTACTTACACCACCCAGAACCAAGATGAAACTTAACTTGCATCAAATCACTGAAGGGAGGGACTAGTAGTGGTACTGAACCTAGCGACATGGTAGTGGGCCATGCCCCAAGTAAGCGTCAATGACTATGAAGAACTTAAACTGTGTATGTGGACTCCACATGGGTCACTAATCCATGTAAAATCACAATGTAACATCAGTTTTACTCCCTTGTCATCCCTCAATCCAAAACAAATCAGAACGAGACATGAACTCAATTCCCGGACTACCCCTGGTGACTCGATGTTTGGAACGGGCGAGGGATCATGACGCCCTTTCCATACCTACCTCTCGAGTCCCAATAATCATAATCTCCATCTATGGGATACCCCAAATAACAAGATCCCCCTTTGATACCATTTTTTCACGAACCAACCCGGGTCGGCCCTGAACGGATCACCCAAGCCGACCCCGCGACACGGCATGAGGGGCATTTCTGATCCCCACAGGATGGAATCTAGTGTCGGGCATCAAAATTAAATAGGTGGGAATGATTTGGACCTAATGAAAATAAACTATGTAGTGGAAAATAAATAGAAAAAAATAAAATAAATGAAGAACAACCAACAACGCTACAAACCTAACTACGACTAAAACTCCACGTGGCCCCGTGGGTCACTCTCCAATACCACATCCAATGTCGCTCAAGGATAAAAACAAAAGTTGGAACCTGCAACATAACTAAAAACAAGTAAATACTATTGGCGTGAGTATTAAAACTCAGTAGGATAGCCCGATATCTATTCCCAATGCACTACCTTTAAAATAAAAGAGACGCCATTTCACGTTTGAACTAAAATTTATAAAAGTAAGGTTTTATACATGTTAATCAAAAACAATGTACGAGTCATTACCCCTATTCATTTCTCAAAAACCCAAGTCATTCTTTTTGTGAGACATTAGATTTTTTTAAATGGGAAGTGATGTTTACATTTTCAATTTTCACAAAAAT
Organism: Viscum album; assembly: GCA_963277665.1. Taxonomy (NCBI): domain Eukaryota; kingdom Viridiplantae; phylum Streptophyta; class Magnoliopsida; order Santalales; family Viscaceae; genus Viscum; species Viscum album. Next base: position 310,763,395 of record OY728158.1, read on the forward strand.
TATAAAGCACCATTCTTTGAAAATAGTTTTCATAAACCACTTTAAAATCATACATCACTTTCCTGTAAAAACACTACACATGAAAACGCTCCATTAGTTACACAGTAAGGGAAAAGAAAAGAAAATACATACAAGTACCATATTAAACACAGAAAGTAACTGAAATCCAACAGACATGGGTGAACCTAAGAGATCAAGAATAAACCAGAAGACACTGATACATGAGAAATCATCCTCGTTGACATGTCACATACGATGAAATCAAAACTCCCAATATGCGTGAACATCCTTTCTCAGGAAGTCTGAGGGAAAATCCCACAGTAATAAACCCAATATATCCACCTACTATGGGTCATTGGTCAGTACCATAACTTACCAGTGCATCAATCAATCTTAGAATATCCTCTCAATATGCCATATTTCCATGACTCAAGTGTTTGAAAAGGGGGTGAGCCAACAAATGCCAACCGGGCATCCAATCATATGTATATATATATAAAGAAGAACAGGCATCAACCCGAGCCACTCCATGGGACAACCTCTTGCCTTTAAAATACTCAAATACTAGGGAGCCTCTAAGTGCGGCCTCCCAAACAATCAATTGCAACCATGGCAGGAGAGTTATCCTAGGAGTTTTTTTTATCCAAACATTTTCATAATTTTCCATATAGTGACAAATGAGCATTAAATAAATTTCACAATCACCACTTTAAAAAGAACCAAAACGCTTGTTCATGCTTCAGAAGAAATAATTTATCATTAAAACCAGAACTATAATTGAAATTATATGAATTATGTTTAAAACACAAACTAGAATTCTTTCACTACTGGGTGTTCGTTCATCAAGAAAATATTTCAAGTGTCCTGTATAAAATAAACAGCTCTTTTTACACCAAATAATCATTTAAAAATAAATTGTCTAATATTATCTCACATTTATTAAATTTAATAAAATATTTAATCTGAACAAATAGTGTGCACAAACAGCAGGAAATAATGTAACTTAAATTTTAAGAAGCAGTGTAATGGGAACCTACCTCGACTCGCAGCTCGAACGCGATAACCAGATAACGCGGCATGCCTCGCACAGGCACACAAGCACACACAAACCGATGATTGTGATAACACGGGGTTACCCCGCCAACACGCTGCAACCGTAAAGATAAATAAAATATATTCAAGGGTCATAAAAAGAGGTATATATAAAATCCAACCGATCTCCAAAAAACCATTTTCCAATACACGCACACCTCCTCCCCTTTTGTAAACACATCTTTCCTATCATATGCAACCCGCAACACGAAAACAAGAAGAAAAAACAAGCATGATAAAATTATTAAACAACATCATGGTCAACTATTTAATTAACAAGAAACTCAAAAAAGCAAGAAAACAATGTAGTTCATGATTTTAAGGGAAACAAAAAGAAATCCAACCTCATGTTTAAACAAAATAATTGTGCACACAACGAAGCACACGTGAAACATAAAAACTTTTCTTTAGAAAACTCATTTTCATCACATGCATCACAAAACCTTTCCAAATCATGTTTTTCACCACATAATTAATCCATATAACTCATGTAAATAATCAAACAAGAAATCCAAAATCTTCCAATAACATAAAAGCATAGAACAATCTCAAATGATGAATATATTCCTAGAACCAGCGCAGAACTTCAATTACACTATCACCGCACCAAAAGTAGTCTCAAAACATCCTTGAAAATCAAATTGGACCCAAAAAGTTAAGAGCTAAATCTTAAAAAAACTTAGACCTTCAAAAACAGAAGTAATGAGTGGAAGGAAAAAAACTATACCACCGGAGGGGGAGGAGGAAGGTTGTCACCGGAGTTGGAAGAGTCTGCTCAGGATTGGGGGGTGTAGAGGTGTGCTACGCATTAAGGGAGGAGGAGGGGTTCAATGTCTGATTTTCATGCATCGGAAGGTGTGTCTGAGGGTCGCTCATTGATGGGGGGGCAGATCGGAGGCCGGCTGCTGGCTCAGGCAAGACTGTCTTGAGGCAGGGGTCGAGGGAGGAGGTCTGTGAGTGGGAGATGGTGGCGGAGGGCATGTGTGTGAGCCGGAGGCTGAGGGCCTGGGCGAGCCAAAGGGGGTGAGGCGGCTGATGGCCGGTTCATAATAGGGAGAGGTGGATGGGTAGAGGTGCGGTGTGGGTCGGCAGGAGTAGAGCAGACTGTGAGGGGGAGGGGTCTCGGGTGAGCGTGTATAGCCGGATAGGTAGGGAGAAAAGGTGACGACAAGGCTGGGGGTCGGATGTAGCACAGAGCAAGGATGGTGGGGTGCCTCCTGGAGAAGGAGGCGGCCAAATGAGGGAGGCGGCGCAGAGAAGAGGACTGGGTGGGAGGGTGAATGGTGTGCGCGGACAGGGAAGGGGAAGGAGGGGGGCCCTCTGGCAGAATGGGGTTGATATAGGTTTTTTTTTCATTTTAATAAAATACCAATTGTTATAATAATAAAACTAATAATAATATAAAATACAATAATATAAAAAATATTAATAATTAGAATAATAATGACAATAACATAATATTATTATCATTAACAACTTTTTTTAATCATAATCCAATTAATTATCAAATTATTAAAATCGGGTACCCACACGCTCATCGCATGGGAAAAACGTGCAGGCAAATTGTGCACCTCTACGCAGTCCGCTTGGGCACCCGCACAAGTACATGGGGCGACCGCACGGTCATTTCTAACCACGCGGTGCCCGTGCACGGGTCTGGAACCCACCAAAACATTAAATGTCAGCAATATTTAAACCGGGACCCAGCTTGATCCTTTACGTGAGAATGCAGAGCCAAGAAATAATAAAATATAAATAATTTAAGAAGTCTAGGTGTGACAGGATTTACTTCCCATTCTATCCACGCATTACTTAATAATATTTACGTGTTGTTCCAGTCATGTCTATCTCATGATATATAAATCTTTTCCAAATGCACTGGAGGGATATATAGTTCACACCCATCTCATAATGAACTCATTCTTACATGTGCCAAAAAACATAAATCATTCATCAAATTATAACCGATGAAATAAAATGGGTTTCTTAAATATCATTACACCATAACATAAAACATAAAAATATCATTCCATTGTTAATGAAATCCAATCATTGTAATAATAGGGATAGAAATATAAATCTATTTATTTGTGTCATATTATATAGAAAATATTTTTGATAAAACACTTGAACTTAGTTCTTGAGGAATATATCCTTTCTTCTTCAAAAACATTTTCTTTTCCCAAAATTCCTGACAATTTTAACAGAAAATATTTTAGTTGAATATAAACTTGAAACAATATAGTTGAATCTTCATGGAAATAAGGCATCATGAAACCGTAAAAATCAATTCATGTCGTTTAACTTAAAAAAACATTCTCCTCAAACTTTTGCTGGAAAAGTGAGAAACTACCTTGTATGGTAAAACAAATATTCCTTCCATACCATGTAGAAAAAGTAAAAATAGGTAAAAAAGACTTTAAATATATATATAATAATATTAAACATTTTATGAAAAAAAATTTAGAATGCATGAACATGGATGATAAATATATCCCCTATAAATACTTACGCATAAATAATCTCGGATAAAAATGAGATTGAAAAATTATCTCTTACCATGTAATTTTTGTTAGTATAGGGTGTGTTCACCTATTTTATAATGGTTAAATCACATTATTAAATTATACTCGGTCCATATCCATATTTATTATATCATATATGATCCTATTATATCAGTTTTTAATAGTATTTCAATATTTCCATTATTTCCGGTGTTAACTACTTCGTGTTTCCATTCCTGTTTTTCCATGTAAGTCATGTTAGTTATTAATATCATGTATTTTATTCATAAAATTATGTTCATAATTATTATTTTCACTCATCATATAAATTTGTTAATCATTCTTGAATAGTTAACATGGAGAACGAATCTCACCGCGTCGTGGAGACAGTAGGTTGTACGTACATACAAGCGACGATATCATTCTCTTGATGGTTAAATGATATGTAATTTGATGGTATATTATTTATAAATAATATTTATCATGTTATATTAATTATTTAAATCCATTATAATAATTAATATAACCATCCTAATAAGTATTTTTGAATAAAAAATTACACTACGGAGAAGAGACGGTAAGTCGTATGTACGCACGCATGGTGATATTGTTATTCGTAGGACAGATAAAAGGATGTATAAGGTTGCCCATAATTATAATAACATCCCAGAATTTATAATATACTGAATTTATTACATTATTATGGAATCAACATGGAAAAGTAAGTATAATAATAAAAGAAATTGAATTGAAATGGTAAAGCAATTATCTCTTCTTCATCACACTTCCTTTGGGTGTCTTTTTTGAGACACTAGGGATGGACTTTTTGTAAAACTAGGACCTACAGAATTTAACAAAGAATTTTTTTAGGAGAATTGGTTAGTTTTTTTTTTGAGCTAGAAGTCTCAGGGTGGTGTGTGGAAATGTGGGCAGAGATGCCTTTTTATAAGAGGAGGAGGGACATTTAGGAAGGTATGGAAATATAACTTTATTATAAAATAATTTTCATCTTAAAAAGGTAAAAAACTCATTTAATGAGAAGATAAGTTGATTAATGTTCTAAATACTCTCAAAAAATTTGTTTTAGACAAGTTTAGGTCTCAAATTTAACCTTATCTTTCAGATTTACCCCTTAGTTAACTAATTTAACTCTTACCATGTCTTCAAGTATATTCATAATATATGGTTAATATATTTACTATAAAATTCCAATCAAATCTAAATTGGTTAATTAATGAATTTTTAAACATTATCTAAGTCATTAGGCTGAATATTAGATTTTTTGTACTATTATATAATTTAATAAAATAGTATTTGTTTTAAAAACAAATTTATGTCAATTTTTATACTATTCATATCATAAATTTTTAAAAATCCAAAAAAACTTGATTCTTTCAAAAATAATTCATTAATTTAAATATAAAAAGTCATAAAATTCCATAAAATTATTTTATGGTATAAAAAGTTTCAAAATAAATTTATTTTTATATTTATAATTTCATTTATTTAAATCATTCATTAATAATGTAATCACTGCATCATCATTGTGTCATGAATAAATTTATTTATATTGTGTATAAAAATTATAAATAAAATACCATGATGTATTAAATATTTTTATCTTTAAAATTTATATTTATAGTCAAATTTATCTAATGTATAACCCTAGATTAAAACATTTTTATTAAAAAGATACAATTTTATGTTATATTTTTCTTTACATTAAATTAATTCTTATAAAATGTCATTTTCACCTCCATGTGGTTCCATGGGGTCCCAAAATCGACCCAATGATTCCCATGGTCTGAAATATCTCATTAAATTGGATTAGGATATTTGTTAGGGTATTTTATTATTATTATAATATTATTTTTTTCCCTTATTTACCATATTTTCCCTTCAACCATGGTAAATAAAAAAATTATTGAAGTTACTATTCATAATGTTCAAAAATAAAAGGTACCTATTTACAAAATTTGAACCGTATGGTTCCAAAAAATGGAATTCATTTTCTCAAAATAAAAATGCATAGGTTGCATTTATTAATTTAAAATTAATTCTAGTTGTCAAAACCAAAAAGCGTGTTTTTTAAGAAGTAATAACTATCAAAATATTGACATGTGTTTATCTCCAATTTAAAAGTGAAATTAATTACAATGACCAAAATTGGATTAAATGATAAAAATATAATCCAATTACACTTTAAAACCAATTAAAAATATAATATAATTATATAAATAAATTAGATAAAAAGATAGTTTCGAATTAAAATGCAATATTGTTCATGATTCATTAAAATTTAAATTTTATTAGAAAAATAATAAAAATCAACAAAAGTGAATTTTTATGTCCTGATTCTAAATAATAATCTTTTTTTCATATATAATATATAAAAGTGTTTAAAACTATATTTAAAATGGGTGCGCAATCAAAGGGCGGTAAAACTTCATTTTTTGATAAATAATTCTTTTATCCAATAAATGACATTTTTCTTATATCATGTCAATAAAATTAAAAATGTGGTTAATACAATTCATAACATGTAGTTAATATCTCATTAAATAATAATATATTATTGTTTAGTTAAACTCTGTATCGTGTACAACACAAGTTATCAAGGAAGCTCGCTCTTGCGTGTAATGCAAGCCATGTCAGTGTTACGTGTACTGCAAGCTTCCTTTGGGGTTTAGTATAACATAATCTATACTTATTTCATTTATACATTGAAAAAAAATATATACTCAGTGTTGCGTGAAATTAATTCTATCAAATGAAATTGAAATTGTGCACAACACAAACAAAGAATAGTGTTGTGTATACTGCAATCTAATATGTTGTTCCATATAGTGAAAGATAGTCATGGTGTAGAATAAAACATAAGAAATATAATAAATTAAAAGAAACTGTCTCACAAAATCTCAGGGTGTTACATTCTACCCCCCCCCCCCTTAAAATGAATTTCTTACTTGATATATTTCAGGGTTATAAATGGTTTTCTACTTAAAAGTTTATTTTATGGAAACAGACATCGTAAAAAGGGATACTAAAACTTAATTTTAAAAAGGAAATTTAGAAACATAACGGTTACCCAAGGTAACTCATCACAGGGTTTCCACATTGTATAACATAGGTGGTAAGTTAAAACATTGATATGGAATAGAAATCTAACCATCAAGTTATAATGGATGGTGATATAGAATAATTTTTGGAGAGATTTAACTACTAGAAATCCATAAATCTTCAATGATTTAAGGGACCATATTAATCATCGGATAAGAGGGTTCTAGGGTAACATTTTGGGTTTTCAAGATCCTTTCCCTAAAGTTTATGATTTTTCAAGAGAATAGATACTTACATGATTTTGGTAAAATCGCACCATTATTTGTGCCTTGAACAATTTCCACTTAATCTCTTCTTTAAATAAATGAAGTTGAATTTTGTTATTCTTGAAGTGTTAGCAGATCATATGATACAATGATAGGTCATTCCATATGTCTCAACAAAATGGGTAGAACAGGTTATCAAATATGCATATGTCTACCTATAGTGAGAAAATACATTAATCTAATAAAAATCAATCAAAATATAACTTATAATATCCATAAATGGATAACATTGCAATATTTCCAAAAAAATAAAAATATAATACTTTAGAAGTAGGTGAACTAAATCAGTTTAACATTTGTATCCCATATCTTATTTGGCAGTTCTTGCCTGTCACATGTGAATACCTTAATCATGTATTCTCTGTAAAAATTACCATAAAACCTTAGTGAAAACATTAATTCTATAAAAATTAACTCTTTTAAAAAATTCTATTTACTTAGATGGTGATATAACTTTGTCTGTGTATCAGTCATGAGGTCATTAAAACTATTAAACATTTCATTATATTCTTCCCTTCATTATGTTCATATCATGTTCTTTACAAAAATATTTCAATCACATTTCATGGTTACTTTTACCATATAATTATGTAAAACCACAGTATACCAATGCCTAGATATTAAAATATTCCATAATATTATAACTGAGATTCCACAACACTATTTTGGAATCCCATTACATAAACACTTAATCATTATACCACTTCATTTTAATGCTCAACATCACCAGTAGTGATCGCATGTGACTTTCCTTTGTATTTTTCCTGAAGAGTCTCTTAATTTAGATCATCATTAACCCTTGGATTTGAGAATTGGTTAGCATAATGCCTCATTTCCTTGCACTTGTAGTATTGAAGTGTTGGTGTCACATTATCTGTAGTCTTTTCTCTATTCACATCATTAGAAACTGTTTTCCCATTACTTTGGTATTCAACTACTTATGACCTTATTTTCCACACATTAAAAATTTTCAAGTCCCTTTAATACAATCTCCACCATGATTCTTTCCATACTTTGAGCATAAGGAAACATTCATCTTCTTTTCCCCATTGTTTTGAGATTTTCCCTTGAACTTCATCTTTTTTTTCTTATCAAAACCATGGGATGGATGTGTAACACCAACTTCCAGTTCTACCTTGATAGCTCAAATCACAATCTATCACTATCTACTGAAGTCTCTTATATATAATTTCCTTCTAATACTTGATTTTAAGAAACTAAATAATTGATCAACTTTACTTCCATCTTGGATGACAAATCTAGAATCATACCTTGTAAGTCTTGTAAAATTCACCTCGTATGTACCAACAGATTCATCATCCTTTTGCTTAATCTCAAGGAACACCTATTCTATCTTTGTTCAAAGAATAAAAGGGAAGTAAATATTGAAAAATAAGTTCGTGAATGTGTCCCATTACTCGGATTCAATTTCATCTTGCTTACTTGTATTCTTAATTAGTGTCCACCACTAGAATTATTCACCTTGTAATTGATAGACAACCAAAATAAAATTTTCATGTTCTGAATAGTGAAGGATGGGAAATATCTTTTCAATGGTACTGATAAATTTTTCAGAAAAAAGAGGATTAGAAGACCCATTGAAAGAAGGTGGGTGTTTCCTCATAATGGAATCAATAGAAGGTTGTTCCTTTCTCTTCTCATTTAGAAGTCCAGAATGGTTCATAGCTTGTGTATGTATAGAAATAATATTTTTCATTCCATCTCCCATAAAATTTGGTTGTTCAGGAGGACAATCATTTCATTTCCCAGTGTATTGATCATTAACACGGTTCGTTCAGGTTCCATCCATCATCTAATACCCAAAAAGAATAGTGTGAGAGGGAATATCATATAAGGAAAACAACATAATCAAGGGAGATTACATTCAATATCTAACATCTTAGGTTTAATCCTAGGTTATTCATGATCACTACCATAATTCTAGGGTTGTAATCTATAGTTATAATTACCCTCATGGAAATCTCTAAACATACCGTAGAAATATCTCTAGGGATCTCACTAAAAGTTTTTTTATCCTTGTTTCCAAAGGTTGACTAATCCTTCGCTCTGATACCAACTCAAACAACCAAAGCATTCTATATATGGACATTACATTACTTTCATATAATACATAATACATGATAAGAACAGACTCCCAAAGACTGTATTATTTTAATTTCTTTGGAAACTTGGAAAAAAATATTATAACTTGTTGAAAGATCTTCAATATTTACCATAAAGATCTCCCCCTTTCATTTTCCTACCTAAAAAAGTTCTTTATAACTTGGGGAAAAACATAAAACGGGTGAGCTCAAATGATCAGTAAGGGTAAACATTGAGAATATAAAACAAAACATAAAAATTTGAACATAAAAATATGAACATAATGTTTAAACATCAAAATCAAGAGTCATGAAATAAATCTTGCTTGTACTTAAGGCATGGATCATAAAGGAATATTAACCGCGTTAGAATAGCATTGGAATAAAACATGTAATTATAACAAACTAATGATCACATAGTATGGTTTACATGGGATCCAATGCACTGTTTCTAAGTCCATTTTATGAACAAAGTCCATTACTGAATCGGGTTTACTTCCCATTCCAGCCATGTATTACTTAATCAGATTTATTTTTAATTATAATCATGTTTATAACATGACATATAAATCATTATCCAATGAATTTTAGGGATATATATGTCCCACCCATCTCATATTAAAAATCAGTCTTACATGTTCTACAAAACATAAATCATTCATCATATCATAACCCAAGAAATAAAATGGGTTTTTTAAATATAATTACACTAACACATAAACAATAAAAATACCATTCCATCATTAATAAAATAAAATCATATTAATAATTGGAATATAAACATTAACCTACTTAAGTGTGTCATATTAGATGAAAAATAATTATGATAAAACACTTGAAATTAGTTCTTGAGGAATATATCCTTTATTCTTAAAAAAAAATTCTTTTCTCAAAACACCACACAATATTAAAAGATAATAATTTAGTTGCAAATAAACTTGTAATATTGTAGAGGAAGATTCATGGAAATAAGGCGACATGAAACTATTAAAATCAATTCATTCCACATATCTTAAGAAACATTCTACTTCTGCTTTTTCTAGAAAAGTCAAAAACTACCTCATATGGTAAAAAAAGAAAGATTCATTCCATACCATGTAGTAAAAGTAAAAATGGGTAAAAACAAATTTAAACATACATATAAAAATAGTAATAATTTTATGAAAACATTTTTAGTAATTATGAACATGGATGATAAATATATCCCCAGTAAATACTTACGTATAAACAATCTCATATAAAAATGAGATTGAAAAATTATCCCTTATCTTATACTTTTTGTAGTAAAGGGTGTGGTCACCTCCTGTATAATGGTTAAATCATGTTATCAAATTATACCTGGACCATATCTATATTTATTATATCATATATGATCCTACTATATCATTTTTTAATAGATTTTCAATATTACGATTATTTTGGGTGTTAACTGCTTCATTTTCTCATTTCTATTTTTTAATTAAAGTCATGTTATTTATGCATATGAAGTATTTTATTCATAAAATTAAGGTCATAATTATAATTTTCACTCATCATATAAATTTTATAATCATTTTCAATAGTTAACATGGAGAACGAATCTCACCGCATCATGGAGATGTTAGGTCGTATATACGTACGAGTGACGGTATCATTCTATTGATGGATAAATCGTATATAATTTGATGGTATATTAATAATATAGAATCCTTATAATGTTATATTAATTATTTAACTCCATTATAATCATCATTAAACCAATAATAATAAAGTATTTTTGAATAAAAAATTACACTATGTTGCGGAGATGGTAAGTCGTACATACGCACATAGGGTGATATTGTTATTTTTAGGGTAGATAAAATGATTTATAAGGTTGTCCCATAATTATAATAACATATAAAAATATATAATATACTGGATTTATTAATTTATTATGGAATAGACATATAAATAGGAAGTAGAAGAAGAAAATAAATTTAATTGAATTGGTAATGAAATTATCGCTTCTTCATTGGACTTCCTTTAAATATCTTCTTAGGTACACTAGGGATGAACTTTTTTGGAAAACCAGGACCTCTAAAAGTTAACTATGAATTTCTATAGGAAAATTGGTTAGGGTTTGGTTGAGATATAAGGAACAAGGTGGTGTGAGGAAATGTTGGAGGATATTCCTTTTTATAAGAGAGGAGGAGGGGTACTTTAGGAAGGTATGGAAATATTACTTTTTTGTAAAATGATTTTCGGTTTCAAAAAGTCCAAAATTCATTTAATTAGAAGATAAGATTAGGAATGTTATAAATCCTTTCAAAAAATAGGTTTTAGAAAAGTTTAGTTCTCAAATTTAACCTTATATTTTATCTTTAACCCTTAGTTAACTAATTTAACTCTTACCATATATTCTTGTATATTAATACTATATTGATAATATTGTTACTATAAAATTACAAAAGAACCTAAAGTGGTTAATTATTGAAATTTTCAACATTATCTAAGTAATTTTTCCAAATATTAGTTTTTTAAGACAATTATAATATTTAATAAAATAGTATTTGTTTTAAAAACTCATTTAGGTCAATTTTTATACTATTCATATCATGAATTTTTAAAAATCTATAAGAACATATGTCATAACCCATCCTTGGGACCCGTGTCGTGACTACCCTAAGCCCACCTTCCATATGGAAAGGGCTGGCAATTAGCACCAAAGGCAAAAATCACTAAGATTGTAAGGCATTGCCTTTATAAACTGAAAATGCACAAAAACAAAGTACAAGACGGAAGCAAAACACTATGTAAAACTATGTACAAAGGAGCGATGGAAAGTATAATTGGACAGAAATACAAGACCAACTATAAAGTAAAAGGAAACAGAAAGTACAAGTACAACTAAAGGAAGGTAAATGGCTGCTAGTTCGTCCACTGGGAAGTCCTACCTGAAGGGTAGGTACAGAGAGCCTCTACAACACTCCACATCCATCCATCTCCTCTGTGTACCATCATGTCATGTGGTCCACCTCCGGGTACTGTCCAGTCCAAGTACACTCAGCCTCGGACATCGATGTCCATCGTATGCATCCAATAAAATGAGGTGCGGGTGTAGCCCGTACAGGGGTGAGTATAACGATACTCAATAGGGACCATGAGGCCCTCAAGGTCTCACAAAATCCAACAAGGATAAAACACAAATTATGAATTCAACAGATAACCTTACTTATGTATATGCCCATACATATACCTAAGTTATAAAGTAATCCATCTGAATCATGAGGTAAACACAAAAGTTACTGACTTAGATCAAACGAGGATTTTATTATATGGGTAATATCAAGTAACATCCCTAGACACACTGTCGAAACCTAGGTTGTTTGAGTACTCCTCCTCTATCGGGTACAGTGGGCCTACCGTGTCACACAGAGGAGCTTCCCACTATCCTTAGACTGCTGATATACTCCTCCTGTCGAGTACCGTGGGTCTGTCGCGTCACACAGAGGTGCTCTTCACTGTGGGTCTGCCGCGTCACACAGAGGTGCTCCCCCTCATAGCCTGCTGAGGTACTCCATGTGTCGAGTACTGTGGGTCTGCCGTGCTCACACAGGGGTAGTCCCCACCGTGGGTCTTCCATGACACTAAGGTACTCCCCAATGGGCTAGATTAATCACTCTGAGTTGAATCGGTCAGCAGTCGTCTGGTCTCAGCCAGAAACTTGGTCTCTACACTACGCACACTCATCTCTGAGAGGATCTACTCCACGAGATACTATTCTATGCTCCAACTACCACGAATTCCCATGTAAAAGTATTTAAAATGTCCTCCATTTCATAGAGGTCTCAACACAACTGACGACGCACGAAACAGATGCCCGGTCTGTGAGTTATTAGCCTTTTAGTCATGGGGGCCTAGTTGGATTCGTGCACGATCCAACCTGACTTTATCTCAACATTGCCCTGAAATCTAGTGGGGTATACTCAAAGGGACCATCATGCTCCAAGAATACCAGCGCCACTGATGGTTCGTCAAACGGTCATCCGGTGCCAAACATATGGCCAAAGGAAGTAAAGGGTTGGTTGTGGGCCCGGGTCCAGTCCGATCCAATTGGACCATCTTGGCCCAACTCATTCAAGGCTGACCTGGTTTGGGTCAACCCAGTCTAACACGCTAGGTCTGACCCATCCTATTGGGAAGGTCATCCCGCTAGGTTTATCCCGGTCTATTGGCCCCAACCTAGCGGATTGAGGGGGTGGTTCTGCCCAGAGGTCGCCACATAGGCGGCTCGGCCCGGTGGTCAGGGCCGGTTCGGTCAGTCCCTCGAGGGACGTGGCTCAGGTGACTCAGTCCAGAAAGCTGAGCAGGTTCTACCAGTGATGTGGCAAGGGATGTCGTGGCCCGGCTCGGGAGGCTGGCGCGGCTCAACCGGTTCGGCCGGGAAAAGGGGTGTGGCCAGGCAGGCCGTGCGGTGGCCTGGGTAGGCTGGCGGGGCGTGGATACGGTGCGTTTGAGGCTGTGGGCAGGCGAGCCTATGGCAGGGTGGCGGCCGAGAAGGCCGGTTCAGCGCGGGCAGGCGGTGTTTGGCCGAGAGCACCGGAGTGCCACGGGGGCGGCGTGATTCACGAAGGTTTTGGATAGCTCTGTCTTTGTCATTACCGACATCATCGCCTTTTTGCCGCTTCTTCATCGTGACGAAGAATGCCACAAGAAGGAAAAATAGACAGAGAATGTCGGTCCATGTAAGGTTGGTCAGTATCCTCCTCGTTTATGGTGATAGAAAACTGTTCATAATAATGAAGCTCAACAAAATTCATTATCCAAAAAGGAGGGAAGAACAAGGAAATCAAATGAATTTAATTCCCCTACCTTTGATTCACCATTTGTCGTTCACTAATGGAGTCTCGAAAGGTTGACAAAGAGAATCATCGTTCGTTGCATCCACCGCATGATTCCAATCCCGAGCTGCGTCGACTCGTGGAAGTCGCTCCACGTCGGTAGGAGTTCGGGGAAGAATTCGAAGAAGGATCATCATCAGCATTCTTCGTTCTTCGTTTGGAGGAGCATTCCACATTAAATAAATCCTTTTCTCTCTTCTCCCAATAACCCTCTATCTAAAACACTCTAGGTATCCACTGAATGAACAAAGCCAATAATAATAAGTTGCCTTTTATTTTAGACGTTGGCACAAATTTAAATTGGTGAATTAAATTAAAGGCTCCACCAAATTAATGCATGATAGTTGTCACAAATTAATTAGGGTATTTCAAGAGGCTATCCCTCATTAATGAGGGGTAGTTGAGAGGTTATACTCTCCTCCCATTAAAAGGGGTTGGGCGGTACCCACCCTTATTATTCAAATGGGAGGTTATGTGGTCTCAGGTGGTCACCACGTCCTAACCTCTCGCAAGAGGATATGTTCGGGTAGGCCCCACCACTATAACCTCTAATGGGATGTTATGGTGTGGTGGTCCCACCTCCAACTCCCATGAGGAGGTTTTAACCACCAACACTCACATGGAGGCTCAATAAAATATAGTATATCTCACTTTATTTTATTTTATTTTTATGAAAACCCAAAAATTAACTTTTATTCTCGAACAACTATCATCGAGGTGAAATTATTCTTATGTGAACACCGGAGCTTTGAGTTCAAAGGTGCCCTTGGATTTCAGTTCCTAGAACCGATTCAAAAGTTATAAAATCCCGCTCATGTGTTTACTGAACGTACCCGAACAAAAATTCAAAAATTGATTCTGGGCACACCGGGCCTCGGAATCATGTGCCATCAGTTTTTACCGACTCATAAAATTCTCATGTATTTGAGAAAAAAAATTCCATGGAAATTCTAGGTCTTTAAATTCTCCCCACCTTAGGGCTTTACATCCCTGTAAGCTATAACTTGAACTAAGGGAAAAAAATGGGGTACTGAACATGCATCTGAGCCTCCCACTCCCATGTGATCCCCTGAAGGTTCTTGTGCTACCAGGGAATACGCACCAGAGGTATCGACCGCCCACATAGGACCCTCTCATTTTGATCCTCAATCTCCACTAGAACCTTTGTGAAAGTCTCCCATTGTCGACGTCCAGTTTTCCATGGTCGATGATTTGAGAATGGTCATGCATGTATCTCATCAGCTGGGATACATAGAAGGGGTCGTGCACCCAGTTTAACCGAGGTAGAAGAGCCAAGCGGTAAGCCACCTCGAATAATCTTCTAAGGACTTGTAAAGGTCCGATGAACCTCATAAATAACTTGTCGCCTCGGCCAAATCTTTGTAGGCCTCGTTGGGGTGAGACCCGTAGAAAGACATGGTCGCCATCCTCAAACTGCAGAGGTCTCCATCTCCTACAAGCATATGACTTCTGCCTACTTTGTGTAGTCTTCATCTACTCCTGGATGATCTTCACCTTCTCCGTGGTGGCACGTACCATCTCTGGTCCCACTAGTGCTGACTCCCCTGGGTTTGTCCAGAATAAGTGTGATCTGCAAGGTCGTTCGTACAATGCCTCGAAAGGCATCATCCCTATTGTGGAGTGATAGATATTATTGTAGGAAAAATCCACCAAAGATAAGTGATCATCATATCTGCTATTGAAGTCAAGGACACATGCATGGAACATGTCCTCTAGAGTCTTAATGGTCCGCTCAGTCTGACCTTCTGTCTGAGGATGGAAGGCGGTGTTCAGACAAAGCTGTATCCCGAAAGCCTTCTACAACCCCTTATAGAGCTGGGAAGCAAACCATGTGTCACGATCGGAGAAAATAGAAGGAGGTACTCCATGTATCTTCACAATCTCCTGCACATAGAGGCATCCCAAGATCTCTACTGATCTCTTCTCTCTGATCAGTAAGAAGTGGGACGACTTGGTGAGTTGGTCAATGATCACCTAAATAGAGTCGTGACCCCTAGATGTATGTGGAAGACCCATCACGAATTCCATGTATATCCCATCCCAATTCCACTCTGGGGCCTCTAAAGGTTGTACCAAGCCTACTGGTGCCTGGTGCTCTATCTTCACTTGCTGACAAGTGAGGCATTGAGAGACAAACTCTGCTACCGCCTTCTTCATACATGGCCACCAGTGCTGTCATTTGAGGTCATGATACATCGTCGCCACACATGGATGTACCTCTAGATGGGATGTGTGGAACTCCCTCAACAATTACTCCTGAAGTGACGATGGTACCATAGTATGTCCTCGGAAGAGGATGACGTGCTCCTCACCTTCAGAAAATCCATCAGGTTCCTACCTTGTGGATATCTGAGCACATCGTGTCTCGTAGTCAGCATCCCCATGTTGTGCTTCCCTGACTCACTGAAGGAGTGGGGGAGTGACTGTAATAGACTGAACAAAAGTTTCTCCATCTGAGTCCACATAATAAATTTTTTAAAGCAGCCAACTGCTCTGCCTCCTCTCCTAGAAGCTGTATACCAGATCTCCTACTAAGCACATCTGCAACAATGTTCCCCTTACCAAGAGTATAGACTATCTCGAAGTCATAGTCCTGGAGGAACTCAATCCATCACTGTTGTCTCAGGTTCAGGTACTTCTAAGATAAGATCTACCTGAGACTCCTGTGATCAGAGTACATGGTAAAATTTTATCCCATAAGATAGTGCTGCCAAATCTTCAAGGCAAAGACCACTGCTGCTAACTCCAGGTCATGGGTAGCATAGTTCTTCTCACGCTATCTCAGCTGACGAGAACCATGCACGATCACTACTCGCTCTGAAATCAAGACACACCCGAGTCTGGTCCCTGATGCGTCGTAGTAAACTACATACCCTACACCTTCCTCTGGAAGCCTCAAGATGGGGGCAATAGTCAGCCTCTTCCTTATATCATGAAAGCTCTACTGGAATCTCTCGAACTAGAAGAAGGGTTTACCCTTCTTTTTCAAGTATGATAGTGGTGCTGCAACTCTGGAGAAGTATGAAATGAACCTCTGATAGTATCTATAAAGACCATACATCCCTCCCCCTTTGGGGGGAATCCTGGAACAATATTTTGAAAAGATGTCCCCATGTTCTGTCACTCCTATTTGGAACAGAAAACTCAAAACTCCGGCCTCCATGAGGGTAAGGCTGGAGGACTCAAGATTTTTAGGCTGCACCCTCCTATGCATGAGTTTAGCAAGTGTGTTGGGTCTGAGAGTGATGGCAATAGGGGGGGGGGGTGAATTGCCTTTTAAAAAAGTTTAACAATTTAAAAACAAAGTTAAAAGTGCAGCGGGAATAAAAGATGAAAGACACAAAACATGATAACGGAGTTTGCCTTAAACCAAAGCCTACGTCTCCACTCCCAACTCAACCGTTGAGAGATTTACTACTGCTTTCTTTTTAATGGTTTTAGCAAGAAACCCACTAGACTTTAAGGTAGTCTAGAACTTATTACGGCTTTCTTTTAATGGTTGCGCAAGAACCCACTAGCCTTCTTACAGGTGAAGGCTAGATCACCTATGACTCAAGCCTTTTAAAGGGAAGGCTTGGCTAACCTCTTCACACCTTGAAGGTGGTGTGAAAACCCAAACAAAATGGAAGATGAGAGAAAGAGTGGTTTGTAGGAACAAACCCAAATTAATGCTCAAAAAGATAAAACCAGAAAAACTGTAATGAGGAGAAGTCTTGGGCGCCAATGGATTGATGAAGTTGATCAAGAGCGCTCCCAAGCTTCTATGGTGATTCTCATTGGATGTGGAAATGGTTTGGAGAAATTGAGGTTCCTTGAAGGAATCCGCCGGAGGTTTGCCAAATGATGAAAAATGTGTCTGTTGCCTTCCATTGGCTTGGTTATTTTTCCACTCTTGTTTTGGGGCTTCATAGTCCTTTATTTATAGAGGGGGAACCCTCATATGGACATTCGGGGTTTTCGGAGCCGTTGAAAAAGTCTTCGGAGCCGTTGGGAGCAGGCTGGTCAATGCCCAACGGCTAGTTTGACTGGCTCCACTGGCTGACTGGTGCTTGGCCACCGGTTGGCCGGTGCTTTGGAAAAAGGAGAGGCCTTCTGCCCAGGCACCACCGGTTGGCCGGTGAGGAGGCCACCGGTTGGCCGGTGGTGAGACAGTAGGTGTCCCTTCTGTCTGGGTTCCACCGGCTGGCCGGTGGTCTGGACAGAAAGGATGCCTTCTGTCAAGATTCCACCGGCTGGCCGGTGGTCATCCACCGATTGGCCGGTGGACTGAAATCAGTCCACTTTTGCCTTCTGGCTTTCTTGGCCCAATTCCTTGGCAACCTGAAATCATTCCTATCATCCAGAAACACTTAAAACAAGATTAGATAAAAGAAGAGAGTGATTGTGATCATGAAAATTAAACCACGAGGGGTACGAGAGGTACAACAATCTCCCCATATTTTGATGATCACAATCACCAAAACAAGAAATGTAAAAGACTGAAATGAAAGGAATGCTTTAAAGTATAAAATGAAAAGCAAAGCATGAGAGAAAGATTTTTCCCCCAATCAACCAAGAATTTCTCCCCCTTTGTGATTATCAAAATAGCATGGGGCATAAAACTTGATTGATGGAAAGGTTGAAAAACAAGATAGAGTTTTTAAACCAATTGAAATTTTTGACATATGAATTGAAAGTTTTGAATTGAAAGTTTTGAATTGAACGTTTTGAAATTGAAATGTAAAAACGCAAAAAGGCTTAAACGATCCTAACTCCCCCTAAATAAAAACAACAAATCACCGGGGAGAGGATTTTAGAACCGAGACAAATTTTGGTCCGGTGAGACTCGCTAAAAGGTATTTTTCAATCCAAACTTGTCTAGTGGCGGGTCTTCTCCTATGAAATTCATCATTAAAGGAAATGGTTTTGGGCCTTCCATACCGGGCATTTATGCAATTGCACTCATAAATTAAGTGCCCGGGTTTTTTACAATAGTTGCAAAATTTATATTGGGATCTTCCCCTTACAAAAATAGTTGGAGCATGGGAAGAGGAAGCTTGCTTGGAATAGCCAAGCCCTTGGGTGGTTCTAGATACGCATTGGGAACCAAGGAGCTTTGAAAGTTTATGTTCACCTTCGGTGAACTTAGCTAGGGATTTCCTTAAATCCTTGGTTTTTGATTCCATAGAATCAACATCAGGAAGGTTTTGGACCTTGAGGGACAACTCCTCCTTTTCTTTGAGAAGTTGTTCCTTTTCGGAAGAAAGTTTTTTGAAATTCGTTTTTAAATCAATAAATTTGGAAGAAAGTTCGTGAAAGCCTTCCTCCAATTGATCTCTAGCATGTTGGAGATCCTCATAAAATAAATGATTGAATGAATTTGAAGAACTAGAGGATGAAGAGTCGGAAGAGGATACCTAATGAAATGCCATTATGCATTTTTTACCGTTGTCACTTAAGGAGGAGGAGGAGGAGGATGTGGAGCTATCACTCCATGTGGCCTTGAATGCCTTCTTCTTTTCCTTTTGCTTGGCCTTTTTCTTGTTGAGTGGACAATCGGGCTTGTAATGGCCTTTCTTGCCACACTCGTAACATGTTACCTCAGGCTCAGATTTTTCGTTGGGTTGAGTCTTGCAGGATTTCTTATTCTTGTGCTTATTCATGAATTTGTGCATTTTGCGGGCAAGATTCTCCATTTCTGAATCGCTGCTTGAAGAGGAAGACGATGAGGAGGAGGAGCTTTCTTCTTTTTGAACTTTGAAGGCGATGTTCTTTGGAACTTTGATCGGTTTACCTTCCTTTTCAGCTTTCCTCCTCATGGTGATCTCGTAGGTCATGAGGGATCCGATGAGCTCTTCGACCGGCATGTTCTTGATGTCTTTTGCTTCTTGAATTGCCGTGACTTTCGGTTCCCATGTGCATGGTAAGATCCAAAGGATCTTCTTGACCATCGTTTCTGCAGACACATCATCACCAAGGGAATTTCTCCCATTGCAAACATTAGTAAAACGTGTAAACATTTCAGTTATATTTTCAGATGGATGCATGGTAAAAGACTCAAAATCTTGACGGTACATATCCAATCGAGTATCCTTAACTTTGTTGGTCCCCTCATGGGTAACCTCCAAAAGTTTCCAGATTTCATGAGATGAAGTGCATGTGGAAACTCAATTGAATTCATTACGATCAAGGCCGCAATGAAGAGCGTTCATGGCTTTGCCATCAAGCTCGAAATTTTTAATATCGGCTTGAGTCCATTTGGATTCATCGGGAGAAGAAAGAGAATAACCATGCATGACAATTTTATAAATAGGATAACCTATACTTCTAAGAAAAGTGGTCATGCGGGTTTTCCAATAATTATAGTCGGTTCCATCAAAGAATGGAGCATGACCCAAAGAATAGCCTTCGGGGGCGAAAGAAGTTGAAGCCATCACAAAGGATCTTGAATTTGAAATCGGTTAGGGTATTACTCAAATTTTGCCTCTGATACCAATTGTTGGGTCAGAGAGTGATGGCAAGAGGGGGGGGGGTGAATTGCCTTTTAAAAAAGTTTAACAATTTAAAAACAAAGTTAAAAGTGCAGCAGAAATAAAAGAGGCAAGACACAAAACTTGATAACGGAGTTCGGCTTAAACCAAAGCCTACGTCTCCGCTCCCAACTCAACCATTGAGAGATTTACTACCGCTTGCTTTTTAATGGTTTTAGCAAGAATACCACTAGACTTTAAGGTAGTCTAGAACCTATTACAACTTGCTTTTAATGGTTGAGCAAGAACCCACTAGCCTTCTTATAGGTGGAGGCTAGCTCACCTATGACTCAAGCCTTTTAAAGGTAAGTCTTGACTAACCTCTTCACACCATGAAAGTGGTGTGAAAACCCAAACAAAAAGGAAGATGAGAGAAAGAGGGGTTTGTAGGCACAAACCCAAATTGATGCTCAAAAAGATAAAACAAGAAAAACCGTAATGAGGAGAAGTCTTGGGCGCCAATGGATTGATGAAGTTGATGAAGAGCGCTCCCAAGCTTCTATGGTGATGCTCCTTGGATGTGGAAATGGGTTGGAGTAATTGAGGATGCTTGAAGGAATCCGCCGGAGGTTTGCCAAATGATGAAAAATGTGTCCGTTGGCTTCCGTTGGCTTGGTTATTGTTCCACTCTTGTTACGGGGCTTCCTAGTCCTTTATTTATAGAGGGGGAACCCTCATATGGCCGTTCGGGGTCTTCGGAGCCGTTGAAAAAGTCTTCGGAGCCGTTGGGAGCAGGCTGGTCAAAGCCCAACGGCTAGTTTGACTGGCTCCACCAGCGGACCGGTGCTTGGCCACCGGTTGGCCGGTGCTTTGGAAAAAGGAGAGGCCTTCTGCCCAGGCACCACCGGCTGGCCGGTGAGGAGGCCACCGGTTGGCCGGTGGTGAGACAGTAGGTGTCCCTTCTGTCTGGGATCCACCGGCTGGCCGGTGATGGGACACCGGTTGGCCGGTGGTCCGGACAGAAAGGATGCCTTCTATCAAGATTCCACCGGCTGGCTGGTGGTCATCCACTGGTTGGCCGGTGGACTGAAATCAGTCCACTTTTGCCTTATGGCTTTCTTGGCCCAATTCCTTGGAAACCTGAAATCATTCCTATCAACCAAAAACACTTAAAACAAGATTAGATAAAATAAGAGAGTGATTGTGATCATGAAAATTAAACCACGAGGGGTACGAGAGGTACAACAAAGTGCTGCCTGGGTTTCATTTTTCACCGACTAAGGAAAACCTCATCACAACATTGTACGTAAACCACAACCCTTTTTCATAATACAGTCAATCTGTGAATGAATTGTGGTTTCCCAGTCCATACCCAAACTAACGTCGTAAGGGCTCGATACTGCCACCAAGAGGTTCTAACAGAAACTCTCGCCTCAAGGGTCAGATCACACCACTGGTGTAAGTGTGATTATTGTGTCTCCTACCAAAGGTATCTCCAGACGTGAGGGTCATGCCAACGGTTTAACCAGAAACTCTAGTTCTGGGAAAAGATTCGTGGAAGGAAGGAATGATTGAAACCAATGTCTACTGATACAGTAGCTAGTAGTAGACACAAACCATACCTCGAATCATTTCTAGAGCCCTTGGGTCACACTCCTTGACCGCATGCAGCTACTCTCTTCCCCTGCCCTCCAGCTCCCTGAGCCTAGTGGGGACTATAAAGGTAGGTGGTTGTAACATATTGAAATTCACATCACCTCATGTGGCTCTCCTAGCTCATCTTTCACATCTGCTACCCTGGAGATTCACATATCTTTAACACTTCCTTTTCTCAAAACATTTTACACTCTCGAGTCTCTGAGACTGGCGCCAATTTCATGATTTTCCACTGTTAAAAATCACTGGTTGTATCTTCTCATCCAAAGAACATTCAACCGAAAAGGTTCTCTCTAGCATCTAGAGAAAAGGTGCTATTTCATATGTCCTAAAACACACCTCGCCCAATAGTCCAAGCTCCAAAGCACTGATCGTATCGTATTTTCCGAGTAACGGAAATGATCGGTATGCCTCGATGAATACTTAGCTACTGACATGTCTTCTTGATAAAGTTGTACAAGCTCTAGAGAACTCTCAGCTACCTCCTTAGGCTAGTCCTCAACTGCCTGTGAGTCAGGTTTTCCTAAGAACCTGAGGGGTATCTGATACTGAAACATGTGTAAGGCACTAAGCCTATATGTTTCATCTACCGGTACTGCTAGTTGTAACTGTTGACTAACCGGCAGTGATATAGCTGACACACTACTTGAAGGTGCAATCTCGGGAAACAGTCCACGTACCGAAGCCTCATCACTATACGGACCAAACACGTGGACACTCATTGGAAAATACTAGTATCTAATATCACTATCTACTCTATGAGTGTCTCAAATAGGTGAATCAATCTAGCAATCGCCTCCAGCCAGTCCTCTACTGCCTGGGAATCTATCTCGCCTCGTAACCTCAGAGCCCCTCTGCCACTGGAACTCGTGCAACACACTCAAGCGGCATGCATCGTCTACTGCTGGGGCTGGTGTAATCTTCTGCCCAATGGTTGGTGGTGTTGCTGGTACACCACCAAAAGCTGCCAACAAAGTAATAAGGCCCTACACCGGAGCCTCGTCACTCGTTAGGCCATCATCGTGTACTCTCTCGGAACTCTAACTGGGTATCTGCGTGGAGGCATCCTGAACAGATGTGACACGGTCAAAAGTTATACCTGGTGAGTTGACTTGGTTGAGTTGACTTAAAGAAAACTTTTTAAAACACACACGCAATCATTTTTTTCGTGCATTGAGATGAAGATTAGTAGTTAGGGTCTTGGTGTATGGATATTTCGGTTGTCGCACCAACACTGGACTCCCTGAACAGAGAACGACACTCAGTACCCTTAACACTATTTCTTTACAGAAAAAAAAGATAAGAGTCCTATGTTCTACGGTAGAACCGACTCCTTTGATACCAATTTTTCACGACCCATCCCCAGGACCCATTCCATGACTACCCCAAGCCCTCCTTCCATAGGCCAGGGGCATGAAATTAGCACCAAAGGTGTAAATCTCTAAGCTGGAAAGGCATTGCCTTTATAAACTATAAACACACACAAACAGAGTACAAGCTGGAAGAAAAACGCTAAGTAGAACTATGTACAAAGGAGTGTTGGAAATTAAAAGGGTATGGAAATACAACCCCAACTATGAAGTACAAGGAAACGGAAAGTACAAGTACAACTAAAGGAAGGTAAACGGCTGCTAGGTCGTCCACCATGAAGTCCTACCTAAAGGGTAGGTACAGAAATCCTCGATAGCACTCCACATTCGTCTGTCTCCTCCGTGTACCATCACACCATGTGGTCCACCCTTGTGTACCGTCCAGTCCTAGTATACTCAGCCTCGGTCAGCAATGTATGTCCTCTACATCCAACACAACGAGGTGCATTCATATCCCGTGTAGGGGTGTGTATAACGATACTCAGTAAGGACCCCGAAACCCTCAAGGTCTTACAAAATCCAACAAGGATAAACCACAAAGTATGAATTCAACAGATAAACATACTTAGCTATATGCCCATACATATACCTAAGTTATCAAGTAATCCATCCCAATCATGAGGTAAACACAAAAGTTACTGACTCAGCTCAAACCAGGATTTTATTCAAGGGGTAGTATCAAGTAACATTCCCATTCACACTATTTAAACCATGGTTGCTAGAGTAATCCTCCTATATCGAGTAAAGTGGGCCTTCCGCACCACACAGAGGTGCTTCCCACTATCCTTGGATTGCTGAGGTACTCCTCCTATCGAGTACCGTGGGTCTGCCGCGTCACACAGAGGTTCTCCACACCATGGGTCTGTCGCGTCACATAGAGGCGCTCCCCCTCGTTGCCTACTGAGGTACTCCACGTGTCGATTACCATGGGTTTGTCGTGCTCACATTGAGGCACTCCTCACTGGGGGTCTGCTGAGACACCAAGGCGCTCCCCACTGGGCTAGTCGAATCACTCTGAGTCGAATCGGTCAGCAGTCATCAGGTCTCAGCCAGCATCTAGGTCTCCGCACTACGCACGCTCGTCTCTTGGAGGATCTGCTCCATGAGCTACCGGTCGATGCTCCAACTTCCATGAAGTCCCACATATAAGTATCTCAAAGGTCCGTCATGTCATAGAGGTCTCAATGCATCTGACGGTGCGTCAAACAGATGCTCGGTCTGTGAGTTATTAGCCTTTTAGTTCCGAGGGCCCGGTTGGATTCGTGCACGATCCAACCTGACCATATCTCAACATTACCCCAAACTCTAGTGTGGTATACTCAAAGGGACCATCGTGCTCCAAGAATACCAGCGCCGCTGGCGGTTCGTCAAACGATCGTCTGGTGCCAACGATATGGCCAAAGGAAGTAAAGGGTTAGTTGTGGGCCCGGGTCCAGTCTGATCTGATCAGACCGTCTCAGCCCAACCCAGTATGGGCTGACCCGGTCTGGGTTGACCCAGTCAGACCCGGCCCGTTAGGTGGGTCAGCCTGCTATGTTCGGCCCAGTCCGCTGGGCCCAGGCCAGCGGACTGCGGGGGCGGTTCGGCCTAGAGGTCGGCGCGTAGGCAGCTCGACCCGGAGGCTGGGGTCGGTTTGTCTAGTGCCTCGAGGGGCATGGCTCGGGCATCTCGGCCTAGAAGGACGATCCGGTTTGGCCAGTGACACCATGAAGGACGTCGTGGGCCAGCTCGGGAGGCCAGCACGGCTCGGCCAGTTCGGCCGAGAAACAGGGCACGACAGGGCAGGGTGGGTGGCAGCCTGGGCAGGCCAGCGGGGCACGGGATGGGCGTGCGGGAGGTCGCGCAGGGTGTGGGAAGGCCGGAAGGGTACGGGTAGGAAGCGCTGGGCACAGACAGGGTGCGTGGGAGGCCGCGGGTAGGCGGGCCAGCCGCTGGGTGGCGTCTGGGCAAGCTGGTTCAGCACAGCTCGGGCCGGCTGTGTTCAGACGAGAGCACTGGAGCGTCGCGGGGGCGACGTGATTCATGGAGGTCGTGGGTAGCGTGGCCTTTGTTGTTACCGCATCCATCGCCTCATTGTTGTGCCAAAGAATGCCACAAGAAGGAAAAATCGATGGAGGATTTCAAGCCATGTAAGGTTGGCACGTATCTTCTATGTTTACTGTGATAGAAAATTGTTCATAAGAATGAAGCTCAACCACCTTCATTATCCAAAATGGAGGGAAGAATAAGGCACTAAAATGAATTTAATCCCCCTACAATTTATTCATCATTCGTCATTCGCTGATAGAGTCTCGAAAGGTTGACGAAGTGAATCATCATTTGTTGCATCCACCGCACGCTTCCAATCCCGAGCTGCGTCGGCTCGTGGAAGTCGCTCCATGTCGGTAGGTGTTCGGGGAAGAAGTTGAAGAAGGATCGTCACTTGTGTTATTCGTTCTTCATTGAGAGGAGTGTTCTTAATTGGAGAACTTCTTTTCTCTCTTCTCCCAATAACCCTCCTTCCAAAACACTCTAGGTTTCCTCTGAATGAACAAATCCAATAATAATAAGTTGCATATTATTTTAGATGTTGGAACAAATTAAAATTGGTGAATTAAATTAAAGGCTCCACCAAATTAATGCATGAGAGTTGTCACAAATAAATTAGGGGATGTAAAGATGCTCTCCCTCATTAATGAGGGAGATTTGAGAGGTTATACTCTCCTCTCATTAATAAGGGTCATGTGGTCCCCACCCCTATTATTAAAATGGGAGGTTATGTGGTCTTGGGTGGTCCCTACATCGTAACCACTCGCGGGAGGTTATGTTCGGGTGGGCCCCACCACTATAACCCCTAATGGGAGGTTATGGTGTGGTGGTCTCACCTCGAACTCCCATGAAGAGTTTTTAACCACCAACACTCACATGGAGGCTCAATAAAATAAAGTATAGCTCACTTTATTTTATTATTATTTTAAGAAAACCCAAAAACTAACTTTTATTCTCGACCATCTACAATTGAGGTGAAAGTATTCTTAAACGAATACCAGCGCTGTGAGTTCAACGATGCCCTCAGATATCAGTTACGAGCATTGGTTCAAAAGTTATAAAATCTCGCTCATACGTTTACTGAACGTACTTGAATAAAACTTCAGAAATTGATTCTGGGCACACCGGGCCTCAGAATCATGCGCCGTCAGTTTTCGTGAACTCGTAAAATTACCATGCATTTAAAAAAAATATTCCATAAAAATTTCGGGTCTTTAAAACTTAAATATTTTAAAAAAACTTCATTACATAAAATATTAAAAGTCATACACATCCATAAAATTAGTGGATGGAATAAAAATTTTCAAAATAATTTTATTTTAATATTTATAATCTCATTTATTTAAATCATTCATTAATATGAAAATCAATGAATCATCATTGTTCCGTAAATAAATTTATTTATTTGGTGTGTAAAATTTATAAATAAAATACCATGACGTAGTAAATGTTTTTATCTTAAAAATTAATATTTATAGTAGAATTTATCTAATGTATAACTCCATATTAAAACTATATTATTAAGTAGATACAAGTTTATGTTATATTTCTCTTTACATTAAATTAATTCTTATAAAATGTTATTTTCACATCCATGTGGTTCCATGGGATCCCAAAATATATCCAAGTATGCCCATGGTCATGGATATCTCATTCAATTGGATTAGTACATGTGTTAGGTTAGTTTAATATTATTATAATATTATTGTTTACAGTTATTTACCAGATTTACCCGTTAACCATGGTAAACAAAATTATTATTGAAGTTATTATTCATAATGTCCAAAAATAAAAGGAAACTATTTACACAATTTAAAATATATGTTTCGAAATATGGAATCCATTTTATCAAATTCAAAACACATAAGTTTCAGTGATTAATTTAAAATTAATTCCATTGACAAAACCAAAAGGCAGGTTTTTTAAGAAGTAATAACTATCCAAAGATTGACATGTGTTTATGCCCAATTTAAAAAGTGAAATTACTTAAAATGACCAAAATTGGATTAACTGATAAAAATATAATGAAATTACACTTTAAAACCAATTAAAAATATAATATAACTATATAAATAAATTAGATGAAAAATAATTTTGAATTAAAATGCAGTATTTTCACTATTCATTAAAATTTTAATTTTATCAAAAAA
Source organism: Viscum album (assembly GCA_963277665.1). Taxonomy (NCBI): domain Eukaryota; kingdom Viridiplantae; phylum Streptophyta; class Magnoliopsida; order Santalales; family Viscaceae; genus Viscum; species Viscum album. Next base: position 310,791,015 of record OY728158.1, read on the forward strand.
ATAACAAAAATTCAAAAATAAAAGTAAATTTTTATTTCATGATTCCAAATAATAAGTTTATTTTTTTCAAATATAATATATAAAAGTGTTAAAAATAAGATTCAAAATGGGTGTGCCATTAATGGGCGGTAAAACTATATTTTTTAAAAAATTCTTCTTCTATAAAAAAAATGAATTTTTTATTATATCGTGTTTATACAATTGAAAATGTGGTTAATACTATTCATAATATCTATTTTATATCCCATTAAGTAATAATATTTTAATAATATATTGTCGTTTAGTGAAACTCAGTATCGCATACTACACAAGCTATCAAGGAAGGTCGTCCTTGTGTGTAATTAAAGCTAATTTAGTGTTACATGTAGTGAAATATTCCTTTGGGGTTGTGTATAACATAATCCCAACATAGTTCATTTATACATTGAAAAAAATATTTACTTAGTTTTGTATGAAATAAATTTTATCAAATGAAATTGAAATTGTGTGCAACAGAAGCCAAGAATATTGTTGTGTATATTTCCAGCTAATATGGTGTTTCTTATAGTGAAAGCTAATATTGGTGTTGCATACAACATAAGAAATAAAAAAAATATCTCATAAAATATCAGGGTGTTACGTTCAACCCCCATTAAGATGATTTTTTTCCTTGAAATTCATTGAGGTTATAAATGGTTTTCTACTTGAAGGTTTCTTTTATGGAAACCCACATCGTAAAAAGGGATACTAAAACTTCATTTTAAGAAGGAATGTTAGAAACATAACAGTTACCCAAATTAACACATCACTAGCTTTCCATATAGGATAACATGGGTGGGAATTTAAAACATGTATATAGAATAGAAATCTAACCATCAAGTTCTGAAGGATAGTGATAGAGAATATGCTTTGGAGGGAGTTGACTACCTGAAAGCCATAAATCTATGATGATTTAAGGGACAATATTATTCATCGGATAAGAGGGTACTAAGATAACATTTTGGGTTTTCAAGATCCTTTACCTAATGTTTAAGATTTTTTAAAGTGAATAGATACTTACTTGATTTTGGTACAACCTCACCATTGTTCATTCCTTGAAAAATTTCTACTTAATATCTTATTTAAAGAATTGAGGTTGAATTTTGTTAATCTTGAAGTGTTAGCAGATCATATGATAGAATGATTTATCATTCCATATGTCTCAACGAAAAGGTTAGAACTAGTTATCAAATATACATAAGTCCACCTATAGTGAGATAATACATTAATCTAACAAACATAAATCGGAATATAACTTATACTATCCATAAATATAACATTACAATATTTCCAAAAATTGAAAACATAATACTTTAAAAGGAGGTGAACTAAATCAACTTAACATTTGTCTCCCATATCTCATTTGGTAGTTCTTTCTTCTCACATTTGAATATCTTAATCATGTATTCTCTTTAAACATTACCATATAACCTTAGTGAAAACATGCATTCTATAAAAATTCACTCCTTCCAAAAAATATATATACTCTGACCATGATATCATTTTGTCCTTGTATCAGTCATGAGGTCATTAATACTATCAAACATCTCATTATCTCTTTATCCCTTCATTATGTGAATATGATGTGATTTCCAAAAATATTTCAACAAATTTTCATGGTTATCGGTATCATATAATTATAGAAACCCACAATAGACCAATACCTAGATTTTATAATATTCCATAATATTATAAATGAGATTACACAACACTATTTTTGAATCCCATTACATAAACACTTAATCATTACACCACATCATTTTCATTCTCAACATCACCAATAGTGATCACATGTGACTTACCTATGTATTTTTCCTTAAGAGGCTATTAATTTCGATCATCATTAACCCTTGGATTAGGGCATTGGTTAGCATAATGCCACATTTCCTTGCACTTGTAGAAATGACGTGTTGGTGGTGTGTTCTCTTTAGACTTTTCTCTATTCACATCACTAGAAACCTTTTTTCCATTACTTTAGTACTCAACTACTTGATGAACTTATTTTCTACACATAAAACATTTGATATTTCCTTTAATATAATCTCCACCATGATTATTTCCACACTTTGAGCATAAGGAAAACTTTATCTTATTTCCACCATTGTTTTGAGATTTTCCCTTGAACTCCATCTTTTTTTCCTATCAAAATCATGATATGGATGTGTAACACCAAATTAGAGTTCTACCTTGATATAACAAATCATATCTCTTCATAGCTACTAAAATCTCTTATAGATAATTGCCTTTAAAGATGTGGTTTTAAGACACTAAATAATTGATCAACTTTACTTTTAGGTTGGATCATAAATACCAAAGCATACATTGAAAGTCTTATAAAATTCACCTTGTATGTTCCAATAGATTCATAATCTGTTTGCTTAATCTCAAGGAACTCCTTTTTCCATCATTGTTCAAAGAATAAAAGGGAAGTACATATGGGAAAAGAAGTTCTTGAACCCGTACCATTCCATGGATTCAATTTCATCTTACTACCTTGTATTCTTAATTAGAGTCCACCACTGGTCTGCTTCACCTTCTAATCAGTAGACAACCAAATTGAATTTTTCATGTTCTGAACAATGAAGGATGGAAAATATCTTTTCAATGGAACTAATATATTGTTCAGAAAAAAGTGGATCAGAAGACCCATTGAACGAAGGTTCACGTTGACTCAGGAAGGACTCAATAGAATTTTTTCCCATATATTCTCATTTGGAAGTATAGAATGATGCATATATTGTGTGTAAGTATTGAAATAATATTTTTCATTCAATCTGTCATAACATTTGGTTGTTCAAGAGGACAACCCTTGCATTTCCCAGTGTATTGACTATTAACACAGTTCTTTCAGGTTCCATCCATCATCTAAAACCCAAAAATAATAGTGTGAGAGACAAAAATCATACAAGGAAAACAACATAAACAAAAGGGGTAATTTAAATCTCTAAAATATTAGGTTTAATCCTAGATTATTCATGATTGCTGCCATAATTCTAGGTTTGTAATCTATAGTTATACTTAACCTCAGGGACATCCCTAGACTTACCTTTGAAATATCTCTAGGGATCTCTCTAAAGTTTTCACATCCTAGTTTCTAAAGGTTGACTAAACCTTTGCTCTAATACCAACTCTAACAACACAAGATTTATGTACATGGATAGTACATTACTTTTGCAGAATACTTAATACATGACAAAAACAGATGCCCAAACACAGTATTAGTTTAATGTATTTGGAAACTTGGAAAAAAAATATTATAACTTGGTGAAAGATCTTCAAAATTTTCCATAAATATATTCCCCTTTAATTTTCCTACCTAAAACCTTACTTTATATCTTGTGGAAAAGAAAACATAAATAGTGTGAGCTCAAATTCTCAGTAAGGGTAAATGTGGTGAACATAAATCAAACCTTAAACATTTGAATGTAAAAAACATGAACAAAAAGTTTCAACATCAAAGTATAGAGTCATAAAATTAATCTTGGTAGTACTTGAGGAATATAGCATAAAGGAACATTAACCATGTTAGAATAGAATTGGAATAAAAACATGTAATTGCAGAAAACTAATAATCACATTGTATGATTTCTATAGTAGCTAAGGTATTGTTGCAAACCATTAGAGTGGACAAAGACAATTACTGAACTGTGTTTACTTCCCGTTCTAGCCATGTATTACTGAACTGGATTTACTTTCTATTCAAGTCACGTCTATCTCATGAGATATAAATATTTACCCAATGAATTTTATGGAGATATATGTCCCACCAATCTTATAATGAAATCATTCTTACATGTTCCCCAAAACATAAATCATTCATCATTGCATATCCCAAGAAATAAAATGTTTTTCCTAAATATCATTCCATCATAACATAAACCATAAAAATATCATTCCATCATTAACACAGTAAAATAATAGTAATAATAGGGATAGAAAGACAAACATTTTTAATAGAATCATCTTATATGGAAAATAATTTTGATAAAACACTTGAACTTAGTTCTTGAGGAAAATATCCTTTCTTCTTCGAAAACATTTTATTTTATCAAATTTACACAAAATTATAAAATAAAATAATTTAGTTGATAATAAAATTGAAATAGTGTAATGGATTCTTCGTGGAAATAAGGCATCATGAAACCATAGAAATTCATTCATTTTGTATATGTTAAAAAACATTCTCCTTGTACTTCTTCCGAAAAAGTCAAAAAGTAACTTGTATGGTAATCAAAAGAAATATTCCTTCCATACAATGTAGTAAAATTAAAAAATGGGTAAATTTTTTTTAAACATACTTATAATAATATTAAACATTTTATGAAAATTTTTTTAGAAATCATGGACATGGATGATAAATATAACCCCAGTAAATACTTACGTATAAATAATCTCAGATAAAAATGAGTTTTCAAAATTATCCCTTACCTTGTAATTTTTGTTAGTGGAGGCTGTGTTCACATCTTTTATAAGGGTTAAATCGAATTATTAAATTATATCAGGACCATATCCATATTTATGATATCATATATGATCCTATTATATCATTTTGTTAATAGTATTTCAATATTACCATTATTTCAGCTGTTAACTGCTTTGTTTTACCATTTCTATTTTGTCATGTAAGTCATGTTTTTTATGAATAGGATGTATTTTATTCCTTAAATTATAGTCATAATTATTATTTTCACCCATCATATAGATTTTATAATCATTCTTGAATTGTTAACATAGAGAACAAATCTCACTGCATCGTGGAGATGGTAGGCCATACATACGCACGAACAACAGTATCATTATATTGATTGTTAAATGGTATATAATTGGATGGTATATTAATTATAAATAATAATTATCAGGTTATATTAATTATTTAAATAAATTATACTCATCATTATACCCATCCTAATAAAGTATTTTTGATTAACAAATTACACCACGACATGGAGATGGTAAGTCGTACATCCGCACACATGGTGATATTGTTATTCATATGATGGATAAAAAGAGTTATAAAATTGTCCCATAATTATAATAACATCTTAGAAGGTATAATATTCTATATTTATTACTTTAATATTTGATCAACATAGAAATAAGAAGTATAAGAAGAAAATAAATAGAATTGAATTGGTAATGCAATTACCTCTACTTCGTTGGACTTTCTTTGGATATCCTCATAGGGACACTAGGGATGGACTTTTTGGAAAACCAAGACCTCCATATGTTAACTAAAAATGTTTATAGGAGAGTTGTGTAGGGTTTGGTCAATCAATAAGGCTCAATGTGGTTTGAGGAAACGTAGGAGGAGATGGCTTTTTGTAAGAGAGGAGGGGAACTTTAGGAAGGTATTGAAATATTATTTTATTATAAAATGATTTTCATTTTAAAAAGGTCCAAAACACATTTAATTATATGATAAGATGATTATTGTTCAAAATAATATCAACAAATAAGTTTTATACAATTTTATGTCTCAAATTTATCCTTATATTTTAGCTTTAACCCTTAGTTAACTAATTTATCTTTTACCATGTCTTCTTGTATATTCATACTATATGGTTAATATAGTTATTATAAAATTATAATAGAACCTCAAGTGTTTCATTAATGAAATTTTTAATATTATCTAAGTCATTTGTCCAAATATTATATTTTTAGGACTATTATATCATTTAATGAAATATTATTTTTTAAACTCATTTATGTCAATTTTTATTCTATTCATATCATGACTTTCTAAAAATCCATAACAACTTGATTATTTAAAAAAATCATTAATTAAAATATAACAAGTAATAATCATCCATAAAATTAATTTATGGCATAAAAAGTTTAAAAATAAATTTATTTTAATATTTATAATCTCATTTATTTAAATGATTCATTAATAAGGTAATCACTAGAGCATCATTGTGTCATAGATAAATTTTTTTATTTGTTGTCTAAAAATTATAAACTAAATACCATTATGTAAGAAATATTTTTATATTTCTAATTACTATTTATAGTATAATTTATCTTATGTGTAAATCTATATTAATTTTTTTTTATTAAGAAGATACATGTTTATGTTATATTTCTCTTTACATTAAATTAATTCTTATAAAATGTCATTTTCACATCCAAGTAGTTCCATGAGGTCAAAAAATCGACCTAAGGATTCCCATGTTCAGAAATATAGCACCAATATTATTAGGACATGTGTTAGGGTAGTTCAATATTATTATAATATTATTTTTTACTCATTTTTACCAGATTTATCCATTAACCATGGTAAATAAAATAATAACTGAAGTTACCATTCATAATATCCAAAAATAAAACGTAAATATTTACAAAATTTTAACATCTTATTTCGAATATGGAATCCATTTTTCCAAATTCAGAAACACTTAAGTTTCAGTAGTTAATTTAAAATTAATTCTCATTGTCAAAACCAGAAATTGTGGTTTTTAAGAAATAATAATTATCAAAATATTGACATGTGTTTATGTCCAATATAAAAGGGAAATTAGTTCCAATGAAAAAATTTGTATTAAATGATAAAAATATAATCCAATTACAATTTAAAACAAACTAAAAAAGATAATATAAATGTATAAATAAATTAGTTGAAAAGGCAATTTCGAATAAAAATTTGGTATTTTTTACTATTCATTAAAATTTGAATTTTATCAGAAAAATACAAAAAATCAATAAAATTAAATTTTTATGTTACTATTCCAATGAAGAAGTTTATTTTTTCAAATAATATATAAATGTATTAAAAAAATGTATTTAAAATTGGTGTTCCATCAAAGGGCAGCAAAACTGCATTTTTTGAAAAATACTTCTTTTACCCAAAAAAATGATTTTGTTCTTATATCATGTCCATAAAATTAAAAATGTGGTTAATACTATTCATAAAGACTATTTTATATCCCATTAAATAATAATATTTTAATAATATATCATTGTTTAGTGAAACACAGTATCACATACAACACAAGCTATAGAGGAAGCTCGCTCTTGCATTTAACGCAAGGCAAGTCAGTGTTGTGTGTAGCGAAAGCTTCCTTTGGTGTTATGTATAACATAATCCAAACATATTTCATTTATTAATTGAAAAAAAATCTATACTCAATGTTGCTTTAAATAAATTCTATCTAAATAGCTTGAAATTGTGTACAACACAAGCTAAGAATCGTGTTATGTATATTGCAATCTAATCTGGTGTTGCATATAGCGCATGCTGATCTTGGTGTAGTATAAAACAGAAGACATAAAAGAAGCTAAAATAATCTATCTCATAAAATCTCAGGGTGTTAAATCTTCTATGAATGCACAAGTCTATGTGACTCAATCACCAAACCTTGATACTATCTACTTTGGTAGACACTGACTCTCCTTCACTATTTTAGGTCATGTCGCACGGACGCACCTCAATGGGGAAAGCATCCGTCTTTCTCATGAGTCCAAAGGTAAGTCAAAAAAATCTCATCAATATACCCCAAATTCTAGGGGACAAAAATTACAGGTAATGATATAATTCCATGGTAATACAAGAGGTTTCAACTCTAATATTAATTAAGAAACTCCACTGCCTAGACTGGCTGGTGGGATATGCTTGGAAATGTCATTAGAAAATGACACAAGCCTATCCTACATGGGGGTAATCCTAGTGAGTCAACAGGGAACTCATCCACCCAGTCCTATAGGAGGTTTATTCCATGAAGGTTTCATTAAGAAACACCCCTACTCATTATTTCTATATGGTAATCCTGCAACTATTATCGGGAGTGACACTATCTATCCCTTCTATAGGGGAAGATAAAAACATTGAGGAAATACGCCTCATAGCCCTACTGGAGGGTAACTCTGAATGATAATTAGGGAAACCCACTTCCTAGACCTAATGGAAGGTAGTATTAGTAATATCATCAAGGAACTCCACTGCCTAGCCCTGTTGGAGTGTAATGCCTGAAATGATTTAGTGATTCTATATGATCGCTACTATCATCGGGTGTCACCTCACTGTGTTCCAATACCAGAATACTTCACACAGTATCTCAAAATATTCTTCCTAAGGAACCATTTAATTCTATATGGTAAAACACTCAGGATAGGCTACTTATGAGAAACAATTTGAGTTCAAATAAAGGAGATATGGACATTTGAATATTTCTTAGAAGAACTTATGTGGAACATAACATGTGAGGGGACCCACACAACCTGTGGTCCTACTCCACAACATGGTTGTGTACCTATCTGAAAAAAGCCTCCACCCTATATAGAATAACATTCCCTATAGGTGGTCTAAACATCATGTCTAGATTCATAGGGACCAAGGCCATGTCCTATGGCCGTGTTTTTGTACCCAAACCCTGTTTCCATGAACTCTTATATTGGGTGTGTTGGTCCACATGGGATGCAACCAATGTGGACAACCCATGTCTGTGTTCTATTACATGGAGTCCCACCCGTGTGACCCATCACATGGGTTTTCCATCTAGGGAATGGGTAAACATGGTGTTAGGGAATTTTACACATCGTGTTACATCAAATTTTCCCAAACCATAGCATCGCTACAAATAGAGGCTACACGTTGTGTGTTCTTCATTAGACACAACGTATAGTCGGGATTTCTCCAGAAAGTTTATAATTTTTGGATGTTCAATTGTGATTGGAATCTGGTCAAACCAACTTTGATCAAACCATTAAAGGATCCAAAAATCATTTATATATCTGAAATTCGACATTTTTTGTCATTGTTCATTAGAAATCGGTAGCTGAAGGTTCATGAGGGTTTCATGTTAATTCATCATGCCCTCGCAACATTGACCCTCAATGATCTAGTCACAAACCGTTGGATTGAATATCCTTTAATCACAATGAACCTAGATATGTTATCCACTCACATAATCATTGTTGTTTCATTGATCTTCCATAAATCTAGGTACCAGATCGATCTTGGGTCACCCGAAAACAATCGAACTGGGTACCACAGGGATTCCATCAGTGAAGAACATAAAGAAACATGTGATAAAGGCACCAAGAAAAAAATTAAACATCACCAACCAGGAATTCTAGGTCGGTAATCAATAACTAGGATCCAAGGTTAGAGAAAATAATAAATAAATCATTGTTTCAGTTCTTAGGCACATGTAATGTTTGCAACAAGGGAGCGGATCGAATAATAACTATCGATCATATCAAAAATTTAATGAAGGGTGTAAAAATCACAAAATAAGAGTCCTACATCTTTATTGGAATGATCATTGGTTATGAACGCATCTGTCCAATGATCATAAGAGTTTAATGCATTCATCGTGCTTCAATTAGCATCGATCCATGGTTTTGTCATTTGTCGAAGATATTTTCTAAAGGGAGGAGCGAAGGAGATCTTCCCTAATAGTAGGAGAATTATGAGACAACCCTATTGAATTATACCAAAAGAAACATTTATAGATTTTACTCTATTTCAAGTTTTAATCAATCAATTAATTAACAAATCCACTTAAATGTACCACCAATGAATGGGGGGGTATAAACGTCCTATGATAAATTATTTTAGGTTGCACCTAGAGTAAACACTGTATTATGGACCCAACCATGGTCTCATATTTCGGATCAAATCAATAATTCATGATTATAACTTATTTAATTAACCACATGTGCACAATATATAATATATTTAATATTTTTATAAAATTAATTCTGAGAACACCAGACCCTATAATCCCACACTGTCTCAGCTCCTAACACTATAAATATATAAATAAATATCTTAAAGTCATACAAGGAAATAACATGGTCTCTACAACATTTACTCATTCAATATTATCATCCATGAAAAACAAAACTAGGAAAATAACTCAGGATATTCATCCCACATATGTCTCTCCCACTCTGAGGCAATATTATAGATGTTTTCATGTCGCCACAGTACGTAGACCAAAGGATTGGTCCTTTCATGCAAAGCCCTTCCTGGTCAACCCTCAATCACCTTTCGGTGATTAATAAAGGTGTCTACATCCTCGATGTCTTGTTCAACCCATTGAATGATGTGCATGGGGTCATGCATGTATTTCATCATCTACTATATGTGGAAGAATTCGTTCACCCACTCCAGATGTGGGAGTTGGGCGAGGTGTTAGGAAACCTTTCCAACCCTTTGCATGACCTCGAACTACCCGATGAACCTCAGGGACATCCTGTATCCCCGACCGAACCTCCACCTTCCCAATCATGGGGAAACTCTTATAAAAATATGGCATTGGTACTCAAAATACAAGGTTAAATTATATATATACATAGGATTTATATTTTCTCTAGGATGTCCTCATTCGCTCAGAGATGACCTACACTTTCTTCATTGTCGCCTTCACCAATTCTGGGACCCTAAGATATGACATACCAATCTTTGTCCAGTATAAGGGTGACCTAAAATGACTCCCATACAGGGCCTCAAAAGGTTTCATGCTTATGGAAATGTGGTACTTCTAATTGTATACAAACTCTACCAAGGGCAGCTTGTAAAGACTCGTATCTTGACGTACATGGACATTACATTACATTTGCGGAATACTTAGTACATAACAAAAATACACACACAAGGATCGTAATAGTTTAGTGTCTTTGGAAACTCGGAACGTAATCTTCTAATCCTGGTGAAAGATCTTCAAAATATCCCACAAAGATCTTCCTTTTTTTTTACCTAAAACCTTTCTTTATATCCTGGGGAAAAGAAAACATAAAAGGGTGAGCTCAAATGCTCAGTAAGGGTAAACAAAAGAAATATCAATCACATCATATACATAAGAACATAGCTTTTGGAAATCTTAACCTGCAAAAGAGCTCATAATATCATAACGTGGGATAAATCATAGAAGTGAAAATGAAATCATAACTTAAAACATTACTCATTGTGGCATACACACATAATCATAGAGAATCATTTCTTGTTAGTCAAGACTCATTGCCAAGACTATCTTAGTGGACAAAGTCCCTTTCTGAAATGAGTAATCCTCGTTTCAGTCCTGTTTCACTGAACCGGTATAACCTACCATTCCAGCCATGTCTATCTCATGAGATATAAAATCTTTACCCAATGCATTGGAGGGAGATATAGGTCCCACCCATCTCTTAATGAATCCTTTATTATGTGTGCCACAAAATCATAAATCATACATCATTGCATAACCCATGTAATAAAAATGGGATTCTTAAACAACATGACATCATAAAATCATTCATATAAGATAAAGGAATTCATAAACATAATTCCATCACAACATAGTCAAATCAATGTAAAAATATGGATAGAAACAGAACCCTTTATTATCTTATATGTAAAATAATTTTGATAAAACACTTGAATTGAATTCTTGAGGAAAATATCCTTTCTTCTTCAAAATCAATTTCTTTTCACAAAACATCGTGAAAATTTAAAAGAAAGAGATTTTATTGAAAATAGTCATGAAATCTTTTAGAGGAAGCTTCATGAAAATAAGGCTTTATAAAACAGTATAAATCCGTTCGTGCCGTATAAGTTAAAAAAAAAACATTCTTCGTACTTTTGTCGGAAAAGTCAAAAAGTACCTCGTACGGAAAAACGACAAAAGATTCCTTTCATATTCTTTACTAAAAACTCACCTAAGGGTAAAATTGGATTTAAACTATTGCAAGTGGATGGAAACAATATTTCATATTGAGGGAACATGGATGTGGATGATAAAATACACCCCAGTAAATACTTACGAATAAACAATCTCGGATAAAAATGAGATTGTGATATTTCCCTTACCTTAGGTCCGATTTGCTTCGTATGTGTCCGAACCTCCTGTATAATGATTTAAATAATGTCATTGACTTATTACAGAATCATATTCATTGTTATGATATCATATATGGTTCACTTATGACATTATATTACCCGTTCTTTTGTAAATTCCATGTTAAAGAAGCGTTTTGGGTAAAATCGTTTCATTTATCGTAGGTGTTTTGACTTGTTGTTCTTGACATAATTATTACTTATATCATGATTTACTTACTTCCAGAATATAAAATATGATTTATATATCATATATATTCAGTATATATATATATATAATAGGTAGATAAATAAAATGAAAAACATCGTTCATGGAGACGGTAGTCCGTACGTACGCATGAACGCTGTTTTCCTTTTCTTATTGTCTTGAAATGGAAGTAAGTTGATGACATACATATGTATATATATACATAAATCCAGTAGCTTTATAATGTCATATATTTCATTATTATTTCTTATATATACTTTATAATCATTCTTAAATGGTTAACATGGAGAATGAATCTCATCGCGTCGTGGAGACGGTAGTCCGTACGTACGCACGAGCGATGATATCATTTCTATAAATATTGAATTGAATTGGAGTGGATTATAAAATATATCAGAATCAATATGATGTTGTAATAACTATGTATAGTTATTCTTTACACCATTATACCCATCCATGTAAGGTGGTGGTGGAAAATAGATTACACCACGGCGTGGAGACGGTATTCCGTACGTACGCACGCGCGGTGATTTCTTTTTCCGTAGGATGGATAGATGGTGAAATAGGGTTGTTTCATAATTATAATAACATATCAGTATATGAGTGATACTGATGTTATTACTTCATAATGAAACAACCTAATAAGAAGAAGTGGAAGAAGAAATAAAGATGAAAGAATTGGTAACGGTAATTACCTCTTCTTTGAAGTGCCTCTTTGAGACCTCCTCTTAGGGCACTAGAATTGGTCTTTGAGGAAGACCAGAACCTCTAGGATGTTGCTAGGGAAGTGGAGAAGAGATTTTGGCAGGGGTTGGCCGAGCTTGAGTGCTCAAATTGGTGTGAGGAGTAGGGGGAGGAGGTGTCCTTTTATAAGGGAGGAGAGGGGCACCTTAGGAATTCTTAACATTATTAATTTATAATAAATCTAACCCCACTTCAAAACCTCCAAAAATGACTCATATTCGAAGATTAGATGAGATAGGGTTGTAATCTCATCAACCAATCAAATTTAGACATGTTTGGATCTTATTTTAAACCTTATCAATTAGATTTAACTCTAAGTTAAATAATTTAACTTTTACCGTGTCTTTTTGTTTTCTTTCACTATATGGTTAATACACTTACTATAACATGCCAAACGAACCCCAAATTGTTTATTATTAATATATATATCCTTATCTAAGTCATTTGGCCGAACCTTAGATTTTTAGGAATAAAATAACAATTAATAATATAATATTTGATTTAAAAACTATTTTGGGTCAATTTTGACACTATTTGATATATGATTTTTGTGAAAGTCATAACAGAATTAAATGTTCGAAAAAAGTTGATTAAATCAACATTAATATATTCTAGTAACCTAGAAAATTAGTGTAATTCATAAAAATTCTCAAATTACATTTATTTTGGTGTTTATAACATCAATTATGTCAATATTTCATAAATAAGATAATTACTGCATCATCTTTGTATCATAAATTAATTAAATTATTTGATGTCTAAAAATTACAAATAAAATACCATTATGTAGTAAATCTTTTTATCTTTCTAATGAATATTTATAGTCGAATTTATCTTATGTATAACCCCATATTAAAAATGATTTACTTAATAAACTTTGATTTTAACTATTTTAACCCTTCTTTAAATAAATTAATAATAAATGTCCTAATCTAATCCAAGTGGTCCTAAATGGTCAAATTTTATTCCTAAGTTTGTTTTTGGTCGAATTACACTTGTCCAATAGAATTAGGACATGTGTTAGGGTAATAGTAATATCATATTTACCCTTAGTTACCCTATTTACTATTAACCGCGGTAAAAAAAGTAAAACGTTACTATTCACCAAAAAATTATTTTCATCTCATTGAACCACATTTTAGTCCTTGATATTAACCGTGTCTCTCGGATTTTCGAAATTCCATTCACAGAAGCGGCAAAATTAAGTTTTATGAAAAATTCAGTTTTTTTAACTACCACTTAGTAGTTTCACTATTCATCAAAAATTGATGTTTTTCAGAACAATGCCAAAATTTCATCCCAAGCTATATTTCATATTCCGAATTCAAAAATGAAGTATATTTTACCAAATTCATAACATAAAAGTTGCATTAATTAATTTTATAATTAAATCCCGCTGTTAAAACAAATAGCGTGTTTTTACGAAACAATATCTATCAAAAGATTGACACTTGTTTATGTCTGGTTTAAATGTGAAATTACGTCCAATGACCAACATTGTATTAAATTGTAAAAATATATTCTAAATATACTTTAAAACTACTCAAATTAATAATTTATCACTATTAATTATTTCGATTAAAAAAGTTGTTTTTAATTATAATTTAGTAATTTTCACTATTCATCAGAATATGAAAGTTATCCGAAAAGTACAAAAATTTCACCTTAGGATAAAATCTGATACTCCGAATCCATAAATTAAGTCCATTTTGAAAAATAAAATTTACAAAATTTCAAAAAGTGGTTATTACTATTCAAAACAGCTAGTTTTAATAATATCTTAATAGCATATCGTTGTTTAGCGAAACTTGGTGTTGCGTACAACACACGCTATCGAGGAAGGTCGCGATTGCGTGTAATGCAAGGCAAGTCAAGGATGTGTGTTGTGCAAGCTCCTTTTGGTGTAGCGTACAACACAAGACATTAATAAAATTAAAAAGAATATTTTTTATAAAATCTTGGGTTGTTACATTCTACCCCCCTTAAAATGAATTTCGCCCTCGAAATTCGTCGGGGTTATAAATGGTTTACTATTCGAAAGTTTCTTTAATAAAAACCCACATCGTAAAAAGGAATATCAAAACCAATCTTTAAAAACAAAAGTATGAAACGTAACGGTTACCCAAATAAACTAATCATTTTGTTTCCACATAGGTGAAAATATGGATATGGAAGAGAAATCTAACCATCATGTTCTGATGGAGAGTGGTAGAGAACATGGCTATGGAAAAGCCAACAATCACAAGTCCATAAATTTGTGACGATCTAAGGTACCATCCGATTCATCAGGTATAAGAGAACTAGGACAACATTTTTGGTTTTCAAGATCATTTCCCTAAAGTTAAAGAATTTGAATTAGAATAAATACTTACTTTATTTTGGTACAATCTCACTGTTGTTCGTGCCTTTAATAATTTCCACTTCATCTCTTAAATAAATGAAGTTGAATTTGTTATTCGTGAAGTGTTAGCAGATCATGTGATAGAATGACGGGTCATTCCATCTGTCTCAAACAAAAGGTTAGCAAAAATTACATACATAAGTCGATCTATAGTGGGATTAATCATATATGGTTCTTAAAATGGACTTATACTTCATATATCATACTGCTTAATATAATAAAACTAGTTTCTAATAAATAGGGACTTCCTGTAGGCCAGTGGTAGGCGATAAAGGCCAGTCGCACTTCGGTTGTGGGTTCGATTCCTACAGCCTTGTCCGAAGCGATGGGATGTCGCCCATCCTGCAGGTTGTCCCTTTTTCTAAAACTACGTTACTATAACATCCCATCAATAATATCGAAAATCTTCTATCCTTAAACAATACTAACTTATGTCCAACATAATCCAATCTAATCTTTAGGCTTATACATAATACTGCAGTCCACTCTCATAATATAGTGACATCGATTACCAGAGATTTAATACTATCATTGATCCCCACATATCATAAGATATGTCTTGTTTGTCACATTCCAAACATTCAAAGTCCTTAATCGTGTATTCTCTTGAATACCTTAGTGAAAACATGAGTGCAGTTAAAAGTTAACACTTTCCACATACCAAAATCCTCAAAATTATTTATACTCAAACCATGATATCACTTAGTCTTTATATCAATCATGAGCTCATGAATACTATCAAACATTTAATTTTCTCCTTATCCCTTTATTATGCGCATATCATCTAAATTCCAAAAAATATCTGAATAACCTTTCATGGATACTAGTAACATTAATCATACACTTTCAAAACACAAGGAAAGACAACAGTGTAACAATCCATAGATGTCTCTTTATTCCAAAATTACACATGATAAACATGTAATCATTCCACTACATTCTCAAACCATTGACCGAGCTTCAAAAATTCTTTCATCTCACATATCATTTGTAGTCTCTTCATCATCATCCACATAAATACTACCCATATGACCATACTGATTCTCTTCATGAGTCTTTCCCTTAGGGAATTTGTTTGCATAATGCCCATACATTCCACATTTAAAACACTTAACCATTTTTGATGTCGTAGCAATACCATTATCCTCATCCATGGTGTTAACTGACCCTTTTCCTTTGCACTTACTTGCTTTGTGTCCTTCTTTTCCACACCCAAAGCATCTTCCAGTTCCCTTGAAACATTCTCCTTGATGCCTCTTCCCACATGATGTACATAGGGGAAATTGAACTTTCTTTCCTCTATGATCATCATGGAACTCCATCTTTCTCTTATTAGTCGAGTCAGGAAACATACCAAATTTTACTTTATTGATCATGTTGTGAGATTGCTGATTCGGCATAATAATGATGTTTGGACATCCAAATCCCATTTCATTTGGTTGCTCATGAATAATATCATTCCATTGTCCATCATATCCTCCATTATTGTGAATCATCTTGTTTCCAGCCATTTTCTAAAACCCAAACAGAATAGTGTTAGATGAAAAAATCGTAATAAAGGGGGAGTAACTAAAATATCTATCATCTTTGGTTTAATCTAATATCGTTACCATAGTTCTAGAACTATATCCTATACGTATACTTATCCTTAGGGGAATCCCTAGACATACCTTAGAAATATCTCTAGGGATCTCACTAACATTTTCGCATCCTAGTTTCCAAAGGTTGACTAAACCTTTCCTCTGATACCAACTGTAAAGACTCGTATCTTGACGTACATGGACATTACATTACATTTGCGGAATACTTAGTACATAACAAAAATACACACACAAGGATCGTAATAGTTTAGTGTCTTTGGAAACTCGGAACGTAATCTTCTAATCCTGGTGAAAGATCTTCAAAATATCCCACAAAGATCTTCCTTTTTTTTTACCTAAAACCTTTCTTTATATCCTGGGGAAAAGAAAACATAAAAGGGTGAGCTCAAATGCTCAGTAAGGGTAAACAAAAGAAATATCAATCACATCATATACATAAGAACATAGCTTTTGGAAATCTTAACCTGCAAAAGAGCTCATAATATCATAACGTGGGATAAATCATAGAAGTGAAAATGAAATCATAACTTAAAACATTACTCATTGTGGCATACACACATAATCATAGAGAATCATTTCTTGTTAGTCAAGACTCATTGCCAAGACTATCTTAGTGGACAAAGTCCCTTTCTGAAATGAGTAATCCTCGTTTCAGTCCTGTTTCACTGAACCGGTATAACCTACCATTCCAGCCATGTCTATCTCATGAGATATAAAATCTTTACCCAATGCATTAGAGGGAGATATAGGTCCCACCCATCTCTTAATGAATCCTTTATTATGTGTGCCACAAAATCATAAATCATACATCATTGCATAACCCATGTAATAAAAATGGGATTCTTAAACAACATGACATCATAAAATCATTCATATAAGATAAAGGAATTCATAAACATAATTCCATCACAACATAGTCAAATCAATGTAAAAATATGGATAGAAACAGAACCCTTTATTATCTTATATGTAAAATAATTTTGATAAAACACTTGAATTGAATTCTTGAGGAAAATATCCTTTCTTCTTCAAAATCAATTTCTTTTCACAAAACATCGTGAAATTTTAAAAGAAAGAGATTTTATTGAAAATAGTCATGAAATATTTTAGAGGAAGCTTCATGAAAATAAGGCTTTATAAAACAGTATAAATCCGTTCGTGCCGTATAAGTTAAAAAAAAAACATTCTTCGTACTTTTGTCGGAAAAGTCAAAAAGTACCTCGTACGGAAAAACGACAAAAGATTCCTTTCATATTCTTTACTAAAAACTCACCTAAGGGTAAAATTGGATTTAAACTATTGCAAGTGGATGGAAACAATATTTCATATTGAGGGAACATGGATGTGGATGATAAAATACACCCCCGTAAATACTTACGAATAAACAATCTCGGATAAAAATGAGATTGTGATATTTCCCTTACCTTAGGTCCGATTTGCTTCGTATGTGTCCGAACCTCCTGTATAATGATTTAAATAATGTCATTGACTTATTACAGAATCATATTCATTGTTATGATATCATATATGGTTCACTTATGACATTATATTACCCGTTCTTTTGTAAATTCCATGTTAAAGAAGCGTTTTGGGTAAAATCGTTTCATTTATCGTAGGTGTTTTGACTTGTTGTTCTTGACATCATTATTACTTATATCATGATTTACTTACTTCCAGAATATAAAATATGATTTATATATCATATATATTCAGTATATATATATATATAATAGGTAGATAAATAAAATGAAAAACATCGTTCATGGAGACGGTAGTCCGTACGTACGCATGAACGCTGTTTTCCTTTTCTTATTGTCTTGAAATGGAAGTAAGTTGATGACATACATATGTATATATATACATAAATCCAGTAGCTTTATAATGTCATATATTTCATTATTATTTCTTATATATACTTTATAATCATTCTTAAATGGTTAACATGGAGAATGAATCTCATCGCGTCGTGGAGACGGTAGTCCGTACGTACGCACGAGCGATGATATCATTTCTATAAATATTGAATTGAATTGGAGTGGATTATACAATATATCAGAATCAATATGATGTTGTAATAACTATGTATAGTTATTCTTTACACCATTATACCCATCCATGTAAGGTGGTGGTGGAAAATAGATTACACCACGGCGTGGAGACGGTATTCCGTACGTACGCACGCGCGGTGATTTCTTTTTCCGTAGGATGGATAGATGGTGAAATAGGGTTGTTTCATAATTATAATAACATATCCGTATATGAGTGATACTGATGTTATTACTTCATAATGAAACAACCTAATAAGAAGAATTGGAAGAAGAAATAAAGATGAAAGAATTGGTAACGGTAATTACCTCTTCTTTGAAGTGCCTCTTTGAGACCTCCTCTTAGGGCACTAGAATTGGTCTTTGAGGAAGACCAGAACCTCTAGGATGTTTCTAGGGAAGTGGAGAAGAGATTTTGGCAGGGGTTGGCCGAGCTTGAGTGCTCAAATTGGTGTGAGGAGTAGGGGGAGGAGGTGTCCTTTTATAAGGGAGGAGAGGGGCACCTTAGGAATTCTTAAAATTATTAATTTATAATAAATCTAACCCCACTTCAAAACCTCCAAAAATGACTCATATTCTAAGATTAGATGAGATAGGGTTGTAATCTCATCAACCAATCAAATTTAGACATGTTTGGATCTTATTTTAAACCTTATCAATTAGATTTAACTCTAAGTTAAATAATTTAACTTTTACCGTGTCTTTTTGTTTTCTTTCACTATATGGTTAATACACTTACTATAACATGCCAAACGAACCCCAAATTGTTTATTATTAATATATATATCCTTATCTAAGTCATGTGGCCGAACCTTAGATTTTTAGGAATAAAATAACAATTAATAATATAATATTTGATTTAAAAACTATTTTGGGTCAATTTTGACACTATTTGATATATGATTTTTGTGAAAGTCATAACAGAATTAAATGTTCGAACAAAGTTGATTAAATCAACATTAATATATCCTAGTAACCTAGAAAATTAGTGTAATTCATAAAAATTCTCAAATTACATTTATTTTGGTGTTTATAACATCAATTATGTCAATATTTCATAAATAAGATAATTACTGCATCATCTTTGTATCATAAATTAATTAAATTATATGATGTCTAAAAATTACAAATAAAATACCATTATGTAGTAAATCTTTTTATCTTTCTAATGAATATTTATAGTCGAATTTATCTTATGTATAACCCCATATTAAAAATGATTTACTTAATAAACTTTGATTTTAACTATTTTAACCCTTCTTTAAATAAATTAATAATAAATGTCCTAATCTAATCCAAGTGGTCCTAAATGGTCAAATTTTATTCCTAAGTTTGTTTTTGGTCGAATTACACTTGTCCAATAGAATTAGGACATGTGTTAGGGTAATAGTAATATCATATTTACCCTTAGTTACCCTATTTACTATTAACCGCGGTAAAAAAAGTAAAAAGTTACTATTCACCAAAAAATTATTTTCATCTCATTGAACCACATTTTAGTCCTTGATATTAACCGTGTCTCTCGGATTTTCGAAATTCCATTCACAGAAGCGGCAAAATTAAGTTTTATGAAAAATTCAGTTTTTTTAACTACCACTTAGTAGTTTCACTATTCATCAAAAATTGATGTTTTTCAGAACAATGCCAAAATTTCATCCCAAGCTATATTTCATATTCCGAATTCAAAAATGAAGTCTATTTTACCAAATTCATAACATAAAAGTTGCATTAATTAATTTTATAATTAAATCCCGCTGTTAAAACAAATAGCGCGTTTTTACGAAACAATATCTATCAAAAGATTGACACTTGTTTATGTCTGGTTTAAATGTGAAATTACGTCCAATGACCAACATTGTATTAAATTGTAAAAATATATTCTAAATATACTTTAAAACTACTCAAATTAATAATTTATCACTATTAATTATTTCGATTAAAAAAGTTGTTTTTAATTATAATTTAGTAATTTTCACTATTCATCAGAATATGAAAGTTATCCGAAAAGTACAAAAATTTCACCTTAGGCTAAAATCTGATACTCCGAATCCATAAATTAAGTCCATTTTGAAAAATAAAATTTACAAAATTTCAAAAAGTGGTTATTACTACTCAAAACAGCTAGTTTTAATAATATCTTAATAGCATATCGTTGTTTAGCGAAACTTGGTGTTGCGTACAACACACACTATCGAGGAAGGTCGCGATTGCGTGTAATGCAAGGCAAGTCAAGGATGTGTGTTGTGCAAGCTCCTTTTGGTGTAGCGTACAACACAAGACATTAATAAAATTAAAAAGAATATTTTTTATAAAATCTTGGGCTGTTACACAGCTGATCCTCCCAACTCCGTTTGAACTCCAACACGCAAGCCCTCAGAATATCCTCTACCACCTGAATAGTGTTCTCTATCTACCCATTTGTCTAGGGGTTAAAGGATGTGAATATCTGCAAATGGGTCTCAAATTCCTCCTAAAATCCCATCCACAATCATGACCTAAACCAAATTTCATGATCAGAGATAATCATTGAGGGTATCCCATAAAACCAAATGCTCTCCCAAATGTATAACTTCCCATAAATCGCTATCGAACTGTGAAACATGATGGAAAGTAAATGTAATAACTTCATAATTCATTAAACTATCTCCCACATGTCATAATTAACTTACATTATTGACAAAATTCATGTGATGGAGTCCCTAGATATTCTTTCCCATTTCCACTCTGTAACCTCAAGAGGATGCAAAAAACCTTCCAAAACATGGTTCTTAGCTTTCACTTTCTGAAAATTGAAGAACCATTAGATGAAATAAACTATGATTTTACTCATGTTAGGCCAAAAAAACTTCTACTGAATGTCTCTATATATCATACCCACATTGGGATGTACAACTAGGGGAGAGGTGTAGAACTTTCGTATCACATCCTCACACAACATGACTGGATCCACTGTTTACCTGTAGAACAAGATTTCATCATTAAATCATTAAAAATATTCATCTTGTCTGTTGATTGTTGATATATGATCACATAAGACCTCAAAGTCGATGTCTCCCAGCTAGTACTCTCTCACATTCTTGATAGTCGAACTATATAACATTGTCGACTGAAGAAAGTTTGTGCCCTCCTACAACACCAGTATCAGCTGAAAGGAAGCTAACTCCTCTAAAGATTGATTCACTAAGTGACACTAGGACATACTAATAAGGGAATATATTATGACTTTTACCTTCCATAGATATTAGACTATATCGAATTCATAGTCCAACAATAACTCTAACCAGTGTCGTTGTCTCAGGTTCATGTCTCTTTAGGTGAAGACGTACCTAAGACTCAGTTTGTCAAAGTAAAACAAAATGTTCTCTCCTAGAAGATTATATCTCTGCATACTCAAGGATAATAATACTACTTACAACTCTATGTTGTTAGTAGTTTAATTATTATTGTGAGGTCTCAACTTCCTCAACCCATATTTGATGACTTTCTGACATTTCATTAACACACAACCGAACCCAAATCCTGAGGTATCATAATACACTATGAAATCAATGCCATCCTTTAGTAGTATCAACATTGGAGAACTCATAAGACTCTTCCTATACTCCCCAAAGGCCCTATGTAATTTCATATAATATATAAATGGCTTCCCTATCTATGCTACAGTGGTCAAAGGGTCTGGAATTGTAGAGAATTCTGCCACAAATCTCCTATAGTACCTCACCAAAACAAGAAATATCTACACCTATGATATATTATTGGGTGGCTCCCAATAAATCACTACCTCATTATTTTATGGATCTATGAATAAACCTTTTTCAGAAATTACATTCCCCAGAAAGTGAACCTTATTTATACAAAACATAAACATTAAGGTCATTCCATAAAACTGGTTCTCTCGAAGAAAATCACGAACCATCCCTAAGTGCATTGCATGTTACTCCTCTAAAAAAAAGTACAATATTATTTCTTCATTGAATAAAATAAAAAAATGTTTAATGTATATCTATAAAACATTGTTCAAAAAATCTATAAAAATGGAAAGGGAATTCATCACACTAAATGGGTTCACTAAAATTTTATAGTGTCTCTATCGAGATTGGAAATCCAACTTTGGAATATCAGCCTCACAAATCATAAAATGGTGGTAGACAAACCTAAGATCGATATTTGAGAACCATCTCATTCATCACAACAAGTCAAAGAGGTCATAAATCCTCAAAAAGCTGTATTTTTTCTTTATCGTGGCCTGGTTCATGAAATGATAAGCTACACAAAGTCAAAATCTCTCATTCTCCTTTTTCATGTACAGGACTGGAGCATCCTTTGGGGACACACTTGGTCTGATGAAAACTTTTCATGAAGTTCCTCCAAATGTAATCATCACTCCCAATGTTCAGTAAGTGCCACCCAATATTCTACAGAAGATATTGGGAATGTCCCTGGTTGAATGTCTATGAAAAATTCTATCTCACGTCTCAGAGGTAGTCCCAGAACATCTTCCGAGAATATGTACATATAATCCTCCAGTACTGGAGGAACCTGTATTCTCAATAATCCTACTACATCAGAGGATACACTTTTCAATTGATGGGTGATACAATGCAACCTCCTACTCACATCATCCACCTTTCCTTCCATGAGATCTCTCTCACAAGAAAATGGGGACCTCATCCTAGCAGTGCGTAGGCTTCTTACTAGTATTCTGTGATAGTCGATTTAAGATCAATCCATGGAAATACAATCCATACCTAATATGACGTCATAGGGTTCCATTGTGATGACCAAAAGTTACCACAACAACCTCTCTTCACCAATTTATATCTAATACTAACTATAGGTAAAATACTCAAAAGAAGTGTTCCCTAAAGGAACCTTGAGATGAAGTTGATGTGCTAGTGTCTCTACTTAGAGATCTTGATCTCACACTAGGAGTATAGAGATAATATAATGGCTTGAACCTATGTCTACTAATATTGAGTTAACAATAGAATAAAACTGATCATATCTTGAATCATCTTGTGTGCTATAGGATCATCGACATATAATACTTGCATATATTCATAGGCCTAGCCTCCAACTCCATTATCTTGGCCTGGGATTCCTAGTGGTGGTGATGGAAGGATCTTATTTCATTATCCACCACCAGCAACTCCTCTTACTCCTCTCCTAGCTCTACCTCCCTACGGACCACCCTATCTCCTCCTAGGAGATCCCTAATCATAGTGTTGCCTCTACTGTGGCAGTCTATCATTTATCTACCTAGGCCACCCAGCATGCCTCGATGAGTAGTCCTGTGACATGTGACCTCACCCATCAAAAGAGAAGCACCACCCCTCTCTGGGAAACTCTGTTCCTCTGCACTTTCTTGGCCCCGTATGAGTATGTGCTTGATCCTGATCATGGAAGGGACTTATATTCCATGGTATATGGTTCCTTCTAGATACTGTAAAGGCCTAATCTTTATTGAAACCACTATCAACTCGTTATATTTGGTTTCCCTCCAATTAAAATCTCTTTGTCACAAGTTCCAACCTCATCACCCTAGTGTAGGTGGGAATGCACCATGGAACTACAATGGTTTGAATCTCTCTATGGAGTCCCTGTTCAAACTCTTTTTCTCATAAGTATCCATCATGGATCATATTGATAGAGTATGGAATAATTTCTAGGAACCTATATAAATACTAAACCACTTTTATCCTTCGTGGCCGAAGCTAGAAAATCTATTGGATCCAGACTAAGAATAAGCAGGAGGGGTAGTACTCTTCACGAAATAGTAATTGGAAGTCTTCCCATGAGAGTGTTGAGTCATCATGCATCTGAGTAACCATCCTCCACCAACATATAGCTACTCCATGGAAAAAACTAGCTACCAAATCCACCATCTAACCCATCATCCTCCGGATAAGCCAAAAGATTTGGACCACTTACTCTTGCTAATAATTTACTACATGAGGATCTGAATTGCTATAGAACCTATGTGATCTCTTACACTAGAACACATGGAGTGCGTTCATATTGTGCACATCCTGAACATTCTCTTCTAGAACTAACCATTAGTCGATAGGTGGAGGTGTTGCTTCATATCTAGTGGGAGGAAGGGAATCATTTGATGGACCTCAAACTGTGGCCTCATCACTCATACAGTCTTCTTTGTGAACTGGAACTGGTATCCTAGATGTCTACCATCCTGAAGGCATCCTGAATGTTATCTGGGAGTACCTTGTTCAGATTATCTTATATATATATATATCAATAATGGGGATATGACTCAATAAGTACAACTAAAGACTCAATCCTATATGATTCATGTACCATTAATTCTTGCATCAAATATCTCAGCATGTCGAGTTGACAAGCAGGTGATCAGGGTCCTAGGGAATGGATACATTAGCTACCCATACCATCACTAGACTCTCTGGCCTGAGATCCTCACTCAAGAAACTTTTACACTAGTACCCTAAATGCAACCAATCCTCTTAAGTAGAAACTTCCAAAAAATATCCCAATGAATGAAATTTCTCTAATAGCAATCTATGAGGACCTGACCTAAGACAGGGCTCAAGTTACAACGACCACAATCCCACCTCCATAGGCCAGGGGTGGTGACAATCACCAAAGTCATTACAAACATGAGTAGTCCTTTTCTTAAGAACCTGTACACATGAACACATCCAACTTAATTAAAAAGGTTAGAGGGAAGGAATCAAATATGAAACAATGATATAGAGTAATCCAAACATGCATGAACCTCTATACAGTAAAAAAGTACGGTAGCGTATACTGAAAAGTAAAGGGAAAAAAATATAGGACCAACAAGATATATATACCAACCTGATAGAAAATTAAAAAAATTAAAATAGGTGAGAGATCCTAGCTCTTATATCCTAATCTACAACCACCATACATGGTCTAAGCACCTCGTATTCTTATGCTCCTATAAAATCACAGTCAAGTTATATGTCATCTGCAAAAGACAAAACATGTGTAGGAAAATACCATGTAGGTGTGATTATATACATTCCCAGTAGAATTCCATGAAAGGGTGAAGGGGGAGAATTAATAGATGAAACTAATGTGGAAATAAGTAGATATAAAATGGTATAGTGATAGAGTTCATATCAACCCAAAAAGAGAGTGAAAGGGAACTCGTACAAACATAAGGAGCTTAACATAGTGAGAAGATAAACTTCTCTTCAAGTCTTCGCTACATATATCAAGAGAGTGGACTCATCCAACCACAAGAAGCTAAACACAGAAAGCACATGTAATACCCCTCGCATCTTCAACTCTCCTGGAAGGAGAGTAACTATAACTACATATTGGGTACATAAGTAGGATATGTGTTTCTGTGTGCTTAGTTAAAGAATTCTAAATGAGAGAGTACGATGATCTCCATCTCACATATCAACCCAAGAAAAAGGTATCCAACTATTCCAAAAGTATCCATCAATGATGCCCAACATCTCTTGAATTTTCCCCCAAACAGACAAGTCTGATGGACTCAATCACAACACATTGATACTATATGCTATGGTAGGCACTGACTCACCCACCGATTTTACATCACATCGCATGGACATATCTTGGCAGGGAATGTTTCTCTCTTTATCATGATTACAAAGGTATGTCAAAACACATTTCATAAATGTACTTCATAGTCAAGGGGATAAAAGTTCTTGGTAAGCTTCCCCCTCCCTAGTACGAAAGGAGGTCCACACTCTAATATTCATCAAGGAACTCCATTGCTGAACCCTCCCTTGAGGGTTATACTCTGGAATGTTATCAGGGAACGCCACTACCCAATCCTACTGAATGGTAAGCCTAATGAGTTATCAAGGAACTTTACTACCCAAACCTCCTAAAAGGTTATTCCTAGAATATATTCATCGGAGGATGCCACTGCCCAACCCTACTAGAGTGTAATCACAGAACTCTCATCAGGGAGTTCCACTACGCAGGCCTGCTGGAGGGTAATCCTAGAACATTGAGGAACACAACAGACCAGTCCTATTAAAGGGTAACATAGAAAGATCATTATTTAATGACACTACCTAGACCTACTAGATTGTAAACCCGGTAATTTCATTAGATAACTCTATTGGCCATCCCTACTAGAGTTTTATATCCAGAATGATCTGGAGAGTTTGTATGATCCCTACTTTCATCGAGTGTCACCTTAGTGTATTCCAATCCAAAAACATTTCACACTATTTATTGAAATATTATTATAAAAGAACCATATCATTATATATTGAAAAATACTGAGGATAGGCTACTCATGGGACAAAATCATAGTTTAAACAAAGGAGTTATGGACTTTTGAATATTTTTAGAAGAACTCAAGGGAAACATGGTGTGTGGTCCTGCTCCATAGCATGGTTGTGTCCCTAGACGACACACTACTTGACCAGATATAGTAGAACACACTATGTAGGTGGACTACATGATTTTACCTAACTAACTATGGTTGAGGTCCTACCTTTTGGTCATGTCTGTGTACTCAGACCCCATGTCTATATTGTCTGGTACAGAACATGTTGGTCAACATGGGATGTCACCCATTTGGCTAACACATGTCTATATTTTCCAACATGGATTCCCCACCGGTGTGACCCATCACATGGGTTGTACAACTAAGTAAGTTTTGAACAACATGTGAGGGAGTGTTACATGTTTTTTTACCCTCAATTTTTCCAAAACTCTAGCACTACCAGTAAGGGAGGCTATATGTCATGTGTTTTTCATTATACATGGCATGTAGTTGAGATTTCCCCAGAGAGTTCAGATTATCCAGATATTCATCTATGCTTCTAATTAGGTCTAACCACTTTAGATCCCACCATGAAACGTTTCAAAAATCATAGATATCTGTACTGTTCATCATTTCCAATTGTTGTTCACTGAAAATCAGATGTCAGAGGTTCAAGAGGGTTTCATTTTAATTCCTCGTGCTCTCAAGAATTAAACCCTTCATGATCCAGTCTCAAACCATTGTATTGAAAATAATTTCTTCATAATGAACCTAGATCTATTAACCACTTGAAAAATTATCACTGTTTCTTCGATCTGCCAAAAATCCTGGTGCTCGGTCAATCTCAGGTCACCCAACAACTATTGAACAGGGAACCACATGGATTCCATTAGAAAAGTATGCAATGAAACATGGGATAGAGGAATTAAGAACATATTTTTAAACATCATTGACCATGATTTATTGTCCTATGATCAATAACTGAGATCCAAGATAAAATAACAGATGAAATAAATCAATGTTTTAGTTCTTGGTCACATTCAAGGTTTTCAATAAGGGTGCAGATCAAAGAATAACTATGGATCCACTAAAAATTTTAATAAAGGGTTTAAAATCACCAAATTTGAGTCCTACAATAATTTTGGATTTATATATGGTGAATAAAGTGTTCGCGCAATGATCAAAAGAGGCTGATGCATTTTTCTTGCTTCATTTTGTGTTGATCTAAGAATCTGTAATTCATTGAAGAGATTCTCCAAAGAGAGGAGGGGAGGAGAGCTTCACCAGTGGTGGGAAAATTATGATCCAACTGTTAAAAATTTCCCTTAACGACACATTTATATATCACACTCTATGACAAGGTTTAATTTTTAAAATAATTAATTAATTAATTAATCCACTTAAACATACTGCTAACGATTGAGGGTTCTGATCATCCCGTGCTGACTTATTTTATGTCACACCTAGGGTAAACACTGTGTTTTGAACCCAATAATGCTCTCAGATTTCCGATATGATAAATAATTCAATATTTATCCCATTTTATTTAAATATTTGTATGTGAACAATATAGAATATATTTAATATTTTTTAAAAATTAATTCAGGGAACACCGATCCTTAGAATCGCACACTATCCCAGTTCCTAACTCTAAAAATATATATAGAATTATATTGATGTATTATAAGGAAAAAAGGTTTCTATACCTCTCCTCTCTATATTCCTCCCATGGCTCCCCCAATCTCTCAAAAAGTTCCTCCCAAAAATTTGGAATCACCCTCTCAAGGTAAGGGATCTCCCTCTCCTCTTTTAATTCAAGATCATCTTTTTTGTTATGCCTCTTAGTTTTAGTTTTTTTCATATTGGGATATATTCTTACATATCACCATTATTTTCAATTTTATTTCTAAACTATGATATACGATTTTTAATCTCATTAATCGCTCCCATGAAATATTAATTACACCCATTACCATGCCAAAATTTAGTAAGAGATTTTTGTCTCCTCATTTCTGTTCAATCACCTTCTTTGTAAATAACCTTTGAATCTTAGTTGGATATTTTGTAATGTAATTTTAGTGATCCCTATACTATAAAATTTATTATTTAATAATGAGAAAAAATTTATCCCCTATACTTATATAATTTACGTAAGTCGTTACCATACTGAAATTTAGTTTATGATCCTCAGCTTCTCCTCTTTATTCAAGTATCTTCAATATCTTATGTCTTTTATAAAAAAAACATATGATGGGATATGTTCTTCCATATCCCCATTATTTTTAATTTTATGTATAAGTTATGGTATACCCATTTCACTATCATTAATCCCTAACATTAACATTAATTCTCCCCCATCATGCTTCTAAAATTTCACCATGATTTTTCAAGCCAAACAATTGTGTAGTGAATATCCATACCCATTTCTAATCAAGGATGTTCAACTTAATGAACTTATAATTATTTTATTTGGGAATTATATGTATCTATTCAACACTAAATTATCATTAAATAAAATATAGTGATTAATTAATCCATGTTTTAAGATCTATGTGGCACACTTAAGCATTAGAATGAAATGAAAGTGACGGGTGCTCTTGGATTTATATAGTGGTCTGGTGCATTGGGTTATGTTTTGGTCTCATAAAACATCATGTAAGATATTATGGAGTGAACCTAAACCATAATGTGACTTTTTCCATCATGTTTTCTTGGTAATTATCCTGGACTTATATTTGGGAAGTAGTGTTTTAAATTGATGACACGATTCCCATGTTTCCTTTATGATTATCATGCAACAACATTCCTCATTGTTCATGTTAATTATTATAACCACTTTTATATCTCATTAGCATGCCTATTCTCTGACATGTATTAATTTATTAAATTTGTTCCATTTTTAATTAGTTATTGGGTTTAAATAAAACCCATTTCATATGTATGTCCTCGGGTTAGCTGATGCTGTTTTAAGTTTGGAGGAATATTATGATCATGTTAAGGATGTTTTCAATAATGGTGGTGTATTCCCTATTTTAAGTTGTTATGTAGTGTACCTAATTCCCAGATAATCATTAATTATTGATCTTCCATGTTTTATTATGTTTACTCTTTTGTAATGAATCGTGAATTAATGTTTCATAAAGAGAAGGGTTGTTATAGTTGGTATATGTGATACTTAACACAGAACCCAAAAAAATGAATATTTAAATGTGAATATTATAACCTTTCCATTAAATAGAAGAATATGAGTATCAATTACTACTTTATAACAAATTTATATGTTCTAAATATATTGACAAATTCTTAGTTTATAATCATTCTCTTTTTAATAATATATTTTGTTCTTCAAACGGATTTTAATTTCATTTTATAATGAAAAATATTATAATTAATTTTTAGAGCATTGAGAAAATTTATTGGAAAAATATATCTGAATTTTTTATAATGAAATATCAAAATTAACTTTGGGTGAAGAATTGGTATTTTTCAAAAAATAAGATTTTTTAGTGAATAGTGAAAAATACCATTTTTATAGAAAATTGTCACTTATTTTGACAAATTAATTAATTTAAATGTATAATTATTATTATAAATTGATTTAAATTTAAAATAATTATAATTTTGTTATAATACTTTTAATTACATTTATATCATATTTATACGTGATTTTCTTATATGTTTATTTTTAGGCGAAAAAAAAACATTCCAAAAAATGTTTTAAAATGCATAATATTTATCTATTTTAATTAATTAAAAATAAATATTAATGATAAATTATTTAAAAGAAATTTATAGATCATATATTTATATTTATTAATATAAATTTATATAATGAATATTATAATTTATAGTGTTAATGTAAATTCATTCTTTCTTTGAAAGATAAATTTTTTGAAAATTGCTTCCAATCTTTCTTGCGGGTTTTATTTTAAATTAAATTATTTTCCCTCTATGAATTTATTTTGATAAAATGTATTCATATTTGGAATCATAATAATTAATATTAGGTAATATGTTCAACTTAATTTCTCGACAATATGAATACATACTCCAGTAAATACTTATTACCCTACTACAATAAATATTTTTATTTCATTTATTTTAAAATTATGATTGTATTTATTTTTTAAATGGTTTACTAGACCAAATATATGTTTTATATTTAAAATAATAACATTTTCAGTTAATTTTATTAATTTTATATTGTTATTATTATCTTTCCCAAACCTATAATATATTCTAATGTTTTAAAATCATTTCTTTAAGGTCATGACTCACGTCTAAATCAGCAATGGTAATATTTTAATAATTCTAGCCCCTAGACTAATAAAATAATTCATAACACCCCTATTTTTTAGAAACCAAGGGAAAGCCCATGGTAAGGTTTGTGGTTTTGGTTATTTTATTATATAGAGTCTAAAACCCATATTTGAGAATGATAAATAATTCCCCACTCATTTCCTATATAATCCCACCCATTCCCCCATTTCAATTAACTCAAAAACATTATATCACATCCATACTCTAACATCACCTCTCTATATTCCTCTCAAGGATCTACAAAGATCTCAATAATCTATTCCAAATAATTTTTTATCACCCTCTCAAAGTAAGGGATCCCTCTCTTCTCATTTCCAATCAAGAACCTCTTTTATGTTATACCACTTAATTTCCATTTATTGTGTTGGGTTATGTTCTACCATATCACCTTATATTCAATTTTATTTAAAATTATTGAGATACCCATTTCACTCTCATTAATACCCCCCCATTTAACATTATGTACACTTGTTACCATGATGAAATTTAATACTAGATCTCCCTCTCTTCTTCTATTCAAGCACCTCTTTTGTGTTATGCCTCTTAAATTACCTTTTTTAATAATTGGAGTATGTTTTCATATATCCATATTATAGAGATTTTTATTTTCATGTTACTAGATACCACATTCACTCTCATTAATCCATCCCATACACCATTATGTATATCCTTGCCATGTAAAAATTTAGTAAGGGATCCTCTCCTTCTACTTTTAACACAAGTTTATTCATTATAATATTTCTTTTATCTCCAATTACTAATTATTAGATTTTTCCTTAAATATACACCTTACATTCCATTTTATGCATAAATTATGAAATTCCACTTTAACTATCATCATTCCTTTCCATGAACATTCATGTGCCCCTATTCTGTTGCTGAAAGTTCACCGTGATTTTCTATTCCAAACAAATGTGTAGTCAGCACTCATACCCATTTTCAATTAAAAGTGTTAATATTTATGTATTTGTACATATTTATTAGGTACCTACATGAATTTATTCCACACTACTTGTTTTTGTAATAAAATATTATAATGAATGAATCCATGTTGTATGATCTATGTGGAACACTTAAGTATGAGAGTGAAATGAAAGTGATGGGTGCACACAAAATTATATAGCACTCCAATGCATTGGGTAATGTTTTAGTATCACGGTACATCATGAAAGGGATTAATGAGTAAACCTAATACACCATGGGAATTTTCCCATCATGATTTATTAGCAGTTATCCGTAAACTATTTTATGATGTAGTGTTTTAAGTTGGTTCCTTTTATGTTATCATTCTATATCATTCGTTATTATTCATGTTGATTATTATCAGCCATTTTATGACCTAATGATATGTCTATTGTCTAAAATATATTACTTTCAAAATTTTATGCCTTATTTATTCCTTTACTAGGATTAATAGATCACAAATTTCTTATGTATATCCCCAGGTTATTCCATGCAATTTTAAGTTCAAAGGAACATTATGAGCATGGTAAAAACGATTTCAATAAAGATGATGTATTAGATATTTTAAGTTGTTATGTAATTTACATAATTCCCAAAGACATTATACATTTCAATATTCTAGATTTTATTAGGTGTAATTTTGTGTAAAAAATCATGAATTAATTCCTAATAAAGATAAGGGTTATCATTTTTGATACCAACTATGACAACCTTTCCCGTTATTACAAATTAATTTATGATTTCTTACATAAGAGTACACATAATAAAACCTAGAATACCAAGAAGTATCATGTATTTAGGTATTAGGTACATTAAATAACAACTTAAAATAGGTAATACATTGTCTTTATTGAAAACTTTCAAAACATGATCATAATATTTCTTCAAACATAAAAATCTGTGGGATAATCTGAGGACATTCATAATAAAAGGGTGATCCATAAAGCCCAGTAATGGAATAGACATGGAATAACATGAAAAAAATAATACATGTTATAAAATAGGAATTTCATTGGGTCATAAAAGGGTTTATAATCATAGACATGACAAATAAGACATGATATAGCATGATAACATAAAGCCAACATGGGAAATGTGACAACAACATAAAATCATGCATCATAAACATAGTTTAAGGGAAAATGATAAGACATCATGATGGAAAAATTCCCATGATGGATTAGGTTCACTTCCTAATCCCTTGAATTTTTTATTTTGAGTATAAAACATTAAAAAATTCATTGTAGTGCTATATAATTTTGGGCACACCCATCACTTTCATTTCATTATAATTCTTATGTTTTCAACATAGATCATGCTACATGGATTCATTATTCATCATATTTTCTTTGATAATCACGGAGTGTGGAAAAAACACATGTAAGTCCCTAATGAAGAAGTATAAGTGCATAAATCTTAATAACATTAATATAAAATGGGTTCATCTACTCGCTACATAATTTTTGTCATGAAAAATTGAGGTTATATTTCAGCAGCATAATGGGCGTATATGAATGTTCATGGGACAGATTGATGAGATTGAAAGGGGTATCTCATCATTGATACATAAAATGGATAGTAAGGAGGATATGGAAGACCATATTCAAACATTAGGAAATAAAGATAAAATAAATAGGATAAAGAAGATACTTGAATAAAGATAAGAAGGAGAGGATTCATTACCTAGAGGGTTTGATTCCAAATTCTTAGGAGAAGTTTCTTGAGAGTTTGGTGGAACCTTGTGAGGACTCTGAGAGAAGAGGGAATTTTAGGGACGTACTCCAAGGTTTTTGAGTGAAGAGAAATGGGATCTTTGTGGGTTTAAATAGAACATGAGTGGGAAGTTATTTTTCATTTCTCAAACTTATGTACTATACTCTATATGATAAAATAATAATAACCAAAAACCTTCGCATGATTTCAAGAAAAAGAGGGTTGGTTTTCATTATTTTATATATTTTAGGTTTTTTATGATTCATAATGGATTTATAAAATTAAACAAATAAACATAAAATTAAATTATTTGTAAAGGGGAAATAAATATTTGGTCTTGGATACCATTTATTGTATTTATTACATCAATTTATGGGTATTATGATGTCATAATACATGTTGTATATTTATACCATATTTAATTTTTACCCAAAAATTTTACTATCTCAAGAAATTATAAAAAATTACCAATGGATAATTTTGATGTTCTGATTCCAAAAATATTATTCATTATTTCTAAAAAACTTTCAAAATATTTTAATATTTACTTTTAAAATATGAATTTGCATTTATTGAGAAATATAGGGTCTTTTGAGAATAAATTTTTTTGAACCCTTATAAAAATAACATTTGACTTCTTAAAAACATTATGATCATTTTTATTTAATAAAAATTATTTAATAATATTATTAAAATAAAATATTAATTATTTGAAAATTCTATTAATTAATTAAAATAAATTCCATAATTTAATTTTCATATTACCCAAAAATACATTTTGTGTTTTATTGTATCGAAATCAAAATCATTTATAAAGTATCAATAATAAGATGAAAATATATTCATTATTATATAAAATATAAAAATTGATATTATTATAGTTTTGACACATATAACTTTAATACACTATAAAATTCCCTAAGAGTAAGGTGTGATATAGTGAGATTTTTTTGGGGTGGTTCGACATACAAGGTTTGGGTTGCGATCTTGATGAGCCTAAAATTCTCCAATAAATAGTTTTACTCATGCTTAAGTTTATTGATATCATATTGGTCTTGATCAAGGAAAAATCCATGTGATTATATTTCCCTTAGAAGCTCTGATTAATGGGCTTTATAGGGTACGATCCTACTGGTCGTGGAAATCACTTCATTTCTCTGTGTAAATAGGATTTTTTAAAATACTATATTTATAATAATATGATCATTGTTCAAAATATATTTTATCAACTATTGTGATGCTCAATGGTATTTTATATCTGATAATAAAACCAAAGAAGCTAATGTGTTTTCTATAACCATAATACATAATAAGAAAATTAATAAAATCACAGACAATTTTTTTTATAAAAGTTTAGGACATTACATATATCCCCCCACCCACAAAATTTTTTACCATTAATTCTTCTCCTATGATTTTCTCCCCCCCACTCCTCTCCTCTCCTCATCTTCATTT
Organism: Viscum album; assembly: GCA_963277665.1. NCBI lineage: Eukaryota > Viridiplantae > Streptophyta > Magnoliopsida > Santalales > Viscaceae > Viscum > Viscum album. Next base: position 310,826,552 of record OY728158.1, read on the forward strand.
CATCATTAAAAAGATTAAATTTTTACTGGGAGGAAAATTTGCAGATTTACATCTGATAAAAGCTTCAATTTCAGGGTAATTATTTATTATATTTAATTTTTAATTCATTTACTTTATCTATATTAGCAATTAATATTAGAAATTAGAAGTAATAATATTTAATTATCAGTAATTAATTTTAATTAGCAGTAATTAGTTTTAATCAGAAGTGTTTGTTTTTAATTATAAATATTTTATTTTTATTAGAAGTAAATATTTTTAATTATAAATATTTGGTTTTAATTTTATTTAATTATTTTTAATTATCATTAAGTAGTTTTCATTAATAGGAATCCATTATAATTGATAAATAAATAGTTCTAATCAAAAAAACCTAGTAATAATTTATAAATCATAGTAATAAGTAGTAATAATTTAAATTAATTTATAATAATTAAGAGTAATTAGTAACTAGTACTAATTAATACTAATTTTTAATAATTAATGCTTAATATTTATAATTTAAAAAATAGTTAGTAGAAATTAGTAGTAATGAGTAAAAATTAGTAGCACTTAGTAAAATTCAAAGTATTCTATGAAATTAGTAGTAATTATTAGAAATTATCGATAATTAATAGAAAATAGAAACAATTAGTAAAAATTGGTAGAAATGAGCGCTAATTATTAAAAAAATCATAGAAATGATCAGTAATTATTAAAAATTTGTTAAAATGAGAATTAATTAGTTAGGATTAGCATAAATGAGCATCAATTTTTACAAAATTGAAAAAATGGGTATTAGTTAGTTAAAATTAGTGGAAATGAGTGATTTTTAAATGAGTGGCACTAAGTAAAAATTATTGGTAGTGACTGTTAATTAGTGAAAATTATCAGTAATGAGTGGTACCCAGGAAAAATAATAGTAATGAGCAATAATTAGTAAAAATTACCAGTAATGAGAAGAAATTATTTAAAATGGGTGAAATGAGAGGAAATTATTAAAAATATGAAGAATTGAAAATTAATTAGTTTCATTTAGTAGAAATGGATTTTAATTAGAAATAATTATTTAAAATGGGTTGTTGTTTGTAAAAATTAGTAGAAATGAGCAGTAATTATTAAAGAAAATACTGGTAATGAGACGTAATTATTAAAAATACTGGAAATAAAGGATAATTAGAAAAAAAAAAATATAAAGAGTGGTAATTAAAAAATACCTATAATGAGTGGTAATTAGAAAAAATACTGATATTTGGGTGATAATTAGAAAAACTCTTTCAGTAATGATTGGTAATTATAAACAATACATATAATGAGTGGTAATTAGAGAAAAATACTAGTAAATATTAGTAATTAGAAAAATTTACCAGTAGTAATTATAAAAAAATTATCAATAATGATGGATAATTAGAGTAAATTATGGGTAATGAGAGGTATTTAGAAAAAATTAGAGTTAATGAGATGTAATTAGAGGCAATTACTATTAATGAGCAGTAATTAGAAAAAATTACCAGTAATGTGTGGTAATTAGTAACAAATACTGGTAATAAGTTGTAATTAAAAGAAAACTAAACATAATTAGAGGTAATTAGAAAGAAATTTATGTAATGAGAGGTATCTGGATAATGATTAATAGTAATGAGTGGTAATTACAACAAATTATAGATAAAGAGAAGTAATTAGAAAAAAATTTCGGTAATGAGCATTAATTTGGAAACAAAATATGGGTAATGATTGGTAATTGGAAAAAAATTGTAATGAGTGGTAATTAGAAAATATTACCATTAATGAGTGGTAATAAGAAACAATTAATGAAAATGAGTGGTAATTATTAAAAAATTCAATTAATGAGTAGTAATTAGAAAAAAAATATCGATATTCTGGAGTAATTAGAAAAAATGACGATAATGAGAGGTAATTATAAAAAAAATATAGTTAATGAGAGATAACTGTAAAATAATACCATTAAAGAGTGGTAATTAGAAAACAATTCATGTAATGAAAGGTAATTAAAAAACATTTCCAACAAAAAGCAAAAATTTGAAAACAAAATACCAATAATGAGTGGTAATTAGTAAAAAATACCCAGTAATGGGTATTGAATAGAAACAATACCATATAATGAGTGATAATTAGTAAAAATACACATAAATGAGTGGTAATTTTTAAATAATATCGATAATGATGGTAGTTTTTAAAATTTAGCTATAATTTGTAGTTATTTATAAAAATTAGAGGTAATAAGTGGTTATTACCATGATTAAACACATTTTACCTCAATTAAACAAAATTATTAATAGATGTTCGGTCAAGGGGTATGAGGGAGTTATGGAACAGATGGTATGAATGGGATGATTGATTGAAATAATTCTAGTGCATCAATTCTTACCCTCTACTTTTTCCTCCATCCACTCCACTCCATACTTACCTAGAGGTAAGTATAGAGGGGATCGGATGAAGGAGACAATAATGTGAAATGGTTATAGTGCCCCTACATTCACATCGTTTATAGTAGAGGTATTCATGGGTAATCTCAAAATTTTACCATGACTGCTTCTCCTCCAAACAGTCTGAATATTGGGGCACTAGAATTATTTCACTCCAACATCACATTTATACCCTACACTCTATGATTTCCTTAGATCTCTAGGATGCACTTATATTTTCCTTAATGGAAATTAATGATAAATATAAAAATATAGTGGTAATTAGAAAAAATTAGCATTAATTTGAAAAATTAGAACAATTAGTAGTAATTAGAATGAATTGACAATGTTTACATGTAACTTTTAATTATCAGATTGTTTAATTATTTGTGTAAATTCTCTTCCTTATATTAGATTAATCATAAGAAATAATTTTATTTTCTATTTCTTTAATATAGAACAAGTAGGTAGAAAAAATTGACTATTACAAGATCACAATTGGATATATCATCAAAGGAGTAAAATCTATTCTCATATAAATCGTATACATAGTGTGGTTGTTGACTATTTTTTTTATCATTTTAATCATCTAAAAAATGTTTTAGAAGGGAAAATTAAATTTCAATGTAATAAATGTGACCTAATGAGATTTAAAAGAATTCACAACATTGGGGGTCATCTATTTTGTTTTCGTTTTCAGAATGATTATATTTTTCTGGTATCAATATGATGAACGCAGTTTCATAGATGATACTAATGATTTAGTTCTATATTGAACACGGTTTAAAAATTTAGTACATTAGGTTGTGGTTTAGTAATTTCAATAAAAATAAACTCAAATTGATAATTATTTAATGCTAGAGTTAAAACCATATTTATTTTATTAGTTGCTGAAGTCTATTGGAAATGACTTATATCATGGTTGAAAGATAATAAAATTTGAAGCAGTTAAAAAATTTATGTCTAGTAAATTGGATAATATAATTTCAAATAGATTTTTTGATCAGATATTTTATTTTATTAAATCACTATTACCTTAAGGAAATGTGTTGTCTACCAATTTCTATTAGAGTAAGAGGCTGGCTCATAATTTTGGTCTTTATTAACTGAAGATTTGTGCATGTTCAATTTATTTTATCTTATATTATGGTAAAAATGATACCTTATTTAGTTTTTCTACACCTTGAAAATCGAGGTACATAGAGGTTCAAAAGGGATGTTTTCATTGGTTCCCATTAAGTAGTTTAGGTATTTACCACTTACACCTATATTATAGCATTTATTTATGTCTTAAAACATGAAATCATTAATGTCATGGAACAAATCCAATATTTCAACTTGTAAAAGATTAAATCATCATTTTGGTAGTGATTCATGGAGTCATTTTGACCATGTATGTCCTTCTTTTTATTTATTTTCCCATAACATGTGATTGGGTCATTATATAGATGGATTTTTTCCATTTGGTTCTTATGGTAGTCGATATTCTTATTGGTCAGTGTTTATAACTTCGTACAACTTACCATCATGTATGTTGATTAATGAACCATATATTTTGTTAGCATTATTAATTCCAGAAAATCAAAAAATAATATTTATTTTTTAAATCCATTGATTGATGATTTCAATTTATTATGGATTAATGGTTTCAATGCAAATAATGTTGTAGTGAAACAAAATTTCCTAATTAATGTTGCATTATTGTGGAAAATTATTAACTTTTAAATATAGTGCATGTTATTTGGTTGGAGTACACATGGTACAAAATCATGCCCACACTATATGAGTGAAATCAATGTTTTTATACTCGCCAATAGAAGAAAACATTATTTTTTCGATTTTTAACATAGATTTCAACCTATTAATCATCCTTTCTGATGAAACGTGAAACATTTCATAAAATGTATAATTGCAAGATATATTCCTCCAAAAATGATATTGTGTATTGATTTAAAATATATTATCTCTTCATTACCTTTAATTACATTTGGACCCACTATAAACCAGAAAAAAATAGATGTCTCTAGGAACAATCATAATTAGATTAAATGATTTTTTTATCTCCCATATTGGTATTATTTATTGGTCCATAACATGTTGGATGTCATGAATATTGAAAATAATTAATTTTATAATATATTTGATACAGTTTTGGACATACATGGAAAGACCAAAGATAATGTAAAATCACGATTAGATCTTGACCAAATTTTTAGTTTACTAGTTTTTGATTTGTTTTAAAACAAAATACCATACAATTCAATGAATCTAAAAACACAATATAAACTTTATAGAAAAAAATATATTATTTTTTTAGTGGATTCCATATATAAGATTACCAGATGGTTATGTCTCCAACTATCCTAAATGTGTCAGAAATTTTTATATTACCGGATTAGAAAGTCATGATTGTCATGTTATAGTGTAAGTAATTCTACCAATTGGATTTAGAGACTTGTTGAATTATTATATTCGAGATTCAGTAATAGAAATATCTTATTTTTTTCAAGACCTATTCTCAGAGACAATATTCTATGATGCACTTAGTAGACTACAAAAATATTTTTTTTAATTTTATGTAAACTAGAAAAAAATTGTTACCACATTATTTGATTCAATAGAATAATTGATATTAAATTTTCCATATGAAGAAAAATGTAGAGGGGTGGTAGAGTTCTGATGGTTATACCCATATAAGATATACTTTAATAAATTATAGAAAAAGGTATATACAAAATCATCAGTTATAGGTTCAACTGCAAAAGATTATTTTTATGAGGAAATTTCTTTTTTCAGCTCGCATTACTTTCAACCTGATTATCCTTTAAAACATAATTGAATATTCCATAAAGAGAAAATTTTGAAGTTGAAATGAAAATTTAATTATTAGTTTTTAATCATCCAAGACATGGATTTGGTGGAGTTCGTGATTGATATCTTTTTGCTGATGAACTTCTGAGGGCTAATAATTATGTTCTCCTCAACTATGAAGGGATGAAATTGTTGGTATAATGAATGATACTATCACTTATTTCATAATTTTTGTATGAAAGTATATTGATTTTATTTTATTTATACATTATATGATTATCATATCAAGAAACCGTTTCCATAAAATATGCTTGTTACCCTTTAAAAATTTCAGCAACATAATATTCCCACTAGTTTCAAAGAATTTTAAAATAAATTATTTATTTTTTAACTTGTGAAATAAATTTATTATTTGTTCTATTTCTAATTGTTTTGATAAAAAAGTAGGTATCAAAACATGTAAATAAAATTGATAATGAATTATGTTTATTGAGTATCCCACCATCCAAAATGGTAAAATATTATAATGAAAATGTGGTGAATGGTTTTTGATTTCATATAGGTGGATAAGGTGAACAAAAGAAATGAACAGTGGTGTTTTCTTGAGAGGATCTCATCATAGAGAAAGGGGAGTTGACTTTTATAGAATTTTTTAGTAAATAATTTAACTATGTTATCTAAGATAGAATTATATAATGATGTTTAAATTTCATTTTTTGTATATTGATAGTGGATTTTTTCAGTCGCGCTATAAAATCATCAATATTAAATATAAAAGACTTATTATAGTAAATGAACCACTTTTATAGGCTCATCAGGCACTTCAAAATTAATATTCAAATTATTGTTTGGCTTAAAAATATTTAACTGATTGGCCAAGAATTATAAAAATGAAATCCCATGAAAATTAGTTTATGAAAAGTGAATGTGGTTATATTTAAGGGAAAAGAATTGAAATTTCTCAAGAAAAATATCTAAATACTTATTTATAGCAAAGAGACGTGAATATTAATGATGACACCCCACTGCTATGGGTCAATAGTGATGATGATATTGATGATGTAACAAATGAATTTGAATTAACAAGAGATGATGAAGATAGAACTTAAATAGAAATTGATGGTACTGAGGTGGAAGATGAAGATATTGAAACTATAGTGTATGAATATGGGGATGAGGATGACTAATGACATGATTAAATATTAGTTATAATCATAATTTATATATATAATACTCATTTTCTATTAATTTTTGGAAAAAATTATTTTCGTGTTTTTTATGAATGATGAGACTTTTGAGGAAATGTTTTGTATCCTTGACCCAATTGTGCTTACTAGTCATAATCCTAATGATTCAACATCCGACCCTCAGGTTGAGATAATTCACTATCAACCCGTAGGGGTCATGGTTTTGTGAAATTTATGATTATCGACTCTATTCCTGAGTGATATTTACATATTGATTTTGATATATGAATGTGTAAATATGTTTTTTTGTGTAATTTTGTTAATTTTAATTATCATTAATTATCATTAATTAATTTATGTACTAATTGATTAATTATTTCTTCAATTTTATCACAGTTTTTCTCATATAGTTGTTGAATATGGGAGACCTATTATGTGGAATTATTTTTCCAGATCATGGGTGGTGTGAGATCATATTATCATTGATGTTTGGCACTACTGGTTTAGTCATTGATTTTTACTAAAATTTATAATTGTTATTTTGAATTTTAATTATTTATCAACATGTTATTGTTAATTATTTATAGGGTTTATGTTATCTCATCAATGATAGCCAGGTGACCTCTACCTGGGAGGTCGTGAAGGCCTACATGTGTGAGTATTATCATCGGTTTATGCACAATTTGAAGAATAGATCCATCCATAAAGCTGGAGTCACCATTTTTTTGTCATTCTTATTTCAACCATCGACATGAGTACATATAATCTTAGGTTTGAGATGGATTATGCTCATTCTGGAAGGCATATAGTTTTTAAAAGATATTATCATTAGGTCAGAAAAACCAAGGGTTGTAGGTGGTCACCCATAGATATTGTATTCATACATTTTGTACTCATCGATGACATATGGTATGTACTTGTATTTAATAATTTATATAATTATAAATGTAAATTTTATATTTTTTTATTCATATTGGATGTTGAGAATCCCAATATTACATATATTGATGTTTATAAGAGTATGTTCACTGATCTTGTCATTGGATATATTACTGGTAGTTGACAGCGCCATATCTTGGTTAGTACATTTATTAGATTTTTAAAATTATTTTAAAATAATATTTTAACTATTTTGATTTTAAATTGAATTTTCAAGGGACATATAATTATGAGACTTATCACACACATGATTAGAGTCAAACCGAGACTAGTGGTCCTACCACTAGTGAAGCATGATTTAATGACACATCATGAATGAAGCAGACATTGTATGCTTCTGAGAAAGGTTGTGATGTCAATATCAGTTCTGGATTAACACCTGGTAGTTATTATGATATTGATGTGTTGTCATCGTCCAGATCAAGGGTAAATCATAGAGAGTTGTCATCATCGATAGTAGAATATGAGGAGAAGTTAAAATCTCCAGATGAGGTTATAGAGACCCTATGTAGAGATATGGAAGTGTTTCTTTGATACCATGAGCAACAGCCGAAGGAGCCATGTTAAACATATAAAAAGTAGCAATAGCAGATGATGGATTACTAGTGTCATTTGGAACATGGCAGAGGGATGGAGTTCCCTCCACCAATTCTTCTAGATGTCCCTCCCCCCAATCAGTTATTCATTCATTTTTTAGATACATTTATTTTGATAAACATTTGGGTGATTTTTTTGTAAACATTAATATTAATTATAAAATTTATGGTTTTATATATTTTTTTTGATATTATTATAGTGATTTTAATTTTTAATATTTAATATTGTTTATTATATTTTCATATATTATTCTGATGTTTTTTTATTTTTTTTTTTATTTTTTTTTTATTTTTTCAATTTCAATTTTTATTTTTTTTAATTCATTTTATTGTTTTATTATTTATTGTTTTATTATTTTTTATGAGATTGATCTCCCATTGTAAATAATTATTTGCGATGGTGGAAAATTCTTGTTGCAAATACTAGAAATATATAAAATCAGTAAATTTTTTTATGACGACAGATCCCCCATCGCAAAACAAAAGTTTTTGGGAAGGATCATCTCATATAAATAATTGAAACATGTTTTTCATCTATGGGTCATTTGTTATCGAACCCCTTCAGAAATAACTATTTTATATAGGATCCCATCCCAAATGAAATATTGCAAATACTTTATAATACAGTAGTTATATAACCAAACAATATATTAGAATGGAATAAAATAACTCATCCAATAAAATTTAGCCAAGTGTTGGGGTCATTTAATAGTCCTTGTCATTTTATTTTTAAGCTAAATTTCCCGATTTACCCCTAATGTGATAATAAAATTACTATAGTTATAATTAGCATTGACTAAAAATAAAAGGGGAATATATACCAAATTTTAACTCTTTGATTCCAAATATTGGATATAATTTATAGATTCAACTCCAAAATTGGTAGAATTTAATTTAAAATTAATCTCGTAATAAACAATAAAAAATAGTTTTCTAGAAAAATGTATCTTTAAGCCCAAAAATGTACTTATACCAAAATAAAGTATAATAAAAATTAAATTATAGTTAATTAGGTAATTTCTAACTGAAGATAACTTATGTTACTTTGATATCAAATTAAAATCATAGAGAGAAAATTTAAGATAACGAACATGATAGTTTTATAAAAATCAATATTTTCCAATATTCAGTGAAAATATAATCTTTTCATAAAATTATCAAAAAAACATTATAAGATAATTTTGATAGGTGGAATTCAATAGTTAAACCCATATACATTTTCTAAAATTTTCATAAATTAGTTTTAATATTTAGTGATTAAAAAAATAAAACCCATTTTTAAGATAAGATATTTTATAAGAATAAAATGAATTTAGTAAAAATTGATTTCTTTATAACAAATAATAAATTAATATATTAGAAATGATTAGTACCATTCCCACCAATTTAACATTCAGGTTAAAAAGGACCTAAAAATAATATTTCATTCTAATTTTTTGATTACATCTTGCATGTAACAAGATCTATAAAGGAAATCAAATTTAATAGAATTAATTATTTCACAAAAACATGGGGTTTCACACATATTATGTTCAGTGAGATAAACAATTTCATCAATCTTCTCTTAAAACATCTATAAATTATCAGAACCATACTCTTCTCAAAATATAGGAGGTGTTTTCTCTTTAAATTATCAATTTTAATATCTCACATGTGGTAGATTAGGGTTAATAAGACATTCTATAAATTGGTCACCCTAAATGGTTGAAGAAACCATGATAAGATTGAATCATTGTTCTTGTATTTATAATTCACCCTTAACTAACTTAGAAGAAATCATGTGGACAACAATGGGTGGGAGAAGTCTATAATAAAAATTGTAAAAAAACAACACATTCCCCAACATCCATGCATGTGAAATAAATATTAAGTATAAAAATAGTTCCAACAGATCATTAAAATCACAAAATGGAACACATTAAGTACAATAAGGTAATGAACCAAGAAAAATGAAACTATTCTATATAAGAACAAATAATTTCAAAAAAAATGAAACATTTAGATAACCATTTTGAAAATCCACAAAAAAACACTCTATAAGTGAACAGTTGTCTTTTAATATTAAGAAAAAAATCGACCCCTTTAAATTAAATGTTTATCCGACTTTAGAAAAAATAAAAATATCAAGATACCATTTTCAATAATTAACTATTACATCAATAATCTAAAGCTTCAAAGAAAACAAACAATTAGGAATACTCCAAAGCAAGGTCATTCCACCATCACCCTATCAAAAAACATACATTTAATACCTTCTCTGTGAAAGAATCCATTAAGGGAAAATTTTAAAAATGGAGTCCCTTATTCGAAACAAAAGAATTTCATTTTAAAAATACAAATAAGATCCTTTAAAACCCAATTAAAAACCATATAAGTCTACATTTAAAAATAAACCCAAACTATAATACGTTAATAAATTCTTTTATACTATACATAAAATTGTTAACACATCATTTTAAGATATCCATCTAACAGCCCAAAGGCATTCAAATTTTTCTTTTATTATTGATAGAGCCCCTTTTTAATGGAAGAAGGGGGAACCCAAAGACATCATGGACTTATGAAAAAATAACCTGAAGGGCAAAATGAGTAAAACTAGGCTAATAACCCAAAGTTCCCCTCCCGAGCCTATGATCATGTTGATAATCGCCATCGTTGCAATGCTAATCAGCTAGCAAGTGTCCTATATCAAAGCACAGGTCTGATCCGATGGCTAACGTCATACCCTATAAGCAAATTAATCTGAAAAGCACTGAAAAGATGAACTTCCAACTTTGAATCCCCCTCGGGGACCTGTTCCTGCGATCGATTCCTGCTTAAAACAGAGGTGAATCCGGAATAATAATTTGGTTAAATTAAATTCACCAAGAATCAAACCCATCACAAAATTATTCCCCCTTCACCTCAAATCACCCATTACTGATAGATGATTAAATATCAAGAAATTTTTGAGTAAAAATAAATAAAAATTAAATGTAAAATTAGTTGATAAATATTTTAAAGATAAATGTGTATGGTCACCACATTGTTTAATAACATTTTCTCTATATCCGTTCAAATCCAAGAACCTCCTTATTTTCCTATAAAAAAAAATTTCCTAAAAATAACACAAATACAACTAGTACGGATCACATCACTAGTGGATTAGACCAAAATAAAATAATAATAGTTGATAATAAAGGATCATACTCAACTCACATCTCATGACTACCCATGGTACCTTGAGGCTCAATATGAGAAATAGTTTGGTGGAAACTCTCCCACGCATACCCCCTCATCTCTAACATTCCTATAACTTATTCAGTAAGACATCCCAATTAACAAAAACAAAATTATGTAATTTGATTCCTTTTTCAATGTAAAATCCTAGGTTACCCTTTCCCAGTACCCAATTTGGTTCTCTATGGAGCCCAAATTGTGTTCTTGATTACCATAGGGAGAAAACATGTGCTAATGCATCAAACTTACTCAATTTTGGAATTTTTTAACATAAAAATTTATAAAATTAATAATAACCACCACCTATGTTTCTATTGAGACTATTATCTATTAGGTTATACTATTAATAATGAATATGTAGTTTTAAATTACTAAACAATCAAACAAGACATAGTGAAATGAAATAAAACTCTACAATAATCATATCACAAGAAATAAAAACATGAAAAATGATACATCAATCCAAAAAACAGAATGGATACTTGAAAGGGAATATGTAATATATGTCACAATAAAATATAACGAAAAATACACATCTATAACATAATCAAAAAAAGAAAACAAACTGTTATCTACTATATAGAATGTGAACACACTACACATTCCACCTCAATTATAACCAAAATAAATTCTAATCAAACTCAAGATCCAAATAATCTATAATACATATATATAAATGAAATATTTCATACACATATATTATGTTTATGTAGGTTTTGAGATATAATAGTGATAACATCCCACCAGGGTCTCTTTCACAAATCATACCTTATACAATAGTTTGAATACAAATTATACCAAAGTATTCCCTCTTATATTATAAATCCAATATAAAAAGAATTATTTTAAAAGAACAATGTATTTTTAAAACATAGAATATTTATCTATGCTATATTATAAATAAAACCTAAAATATAAAATTATGATAAACTTTTAAAGAGGGGTTCGAAAAAAATTAAAAACTTCTCATTTTAAAGAAAATAATTTTAATAATCCAATTCTTGTTCATTTAGCATTAAAAAAACATGGACTACAATATAAATAAGAATAATGAACATTTTAATATTTTAATTGAAATTATAAACAAGAATTTTGGGAATGATCAACTATAATAATGACATAAAAATGAGCAACATTAATCACCATGGGTGGCTCCTGATTCTCTAAAGTGATGTTCTTGAATATTAATTAAATATAGAATATCATATGGATATTTGATTATAAAAACTACAATAAGAATTATTTTTCTAGTTCATAGCCTCCCTAAGTGGTCACAATCCATAGGATGAGCATAACTATACACTTGGGACACTAATTAGTGGGTAATATTGATTAGTGTGGTAACATCCCTAAAACTCCCATATAACTTCTTATGGTTTACCATGATATAAAATAGAGGTTAATATTCATTCTTATATATATATACATATATATCAGGAATAATACATAATAATCATTGAATAAAATCACACCTCACCTTTGAACACCCTTCAATGAAACAACCCCATTATAATAATAAAAAATCTAACTTGGATTTAAATAGGAATCAAAACTATAGCATGTTATAGAAAATGAATAAGCAAGGGGAATTCCAAAAATATTATAAATAGTTAATTAATCCAATCACCTAATTTTTCAAATTTACCTTTACATATAAGAAATTTCATATTTCTTGATACACAACCAAAACAAATTATAAATATTTTTGTTATGAAAATTCACTTCTTTACCAAGGGACAAATTATGAAAACTAGTCATAAAACCTTTAAAAATAATGTAAATGTTTCCCATAAGTTATATTTTTACATATATCATTGATAAAATGATCTATGAATTTCATCGAATTCCTATAGTGAAATATTTTCATAAGAGTGAAAATATATATTTTATGTGTGGCCAAAAACCTTGATTTCATGAGAGTTTTTAAGGAAAACATAGAAAATAAACACATGGGAATCATATATAATTCAATATACATTTCAAAATCTATAAATTTTCATTTGGGAGGGGGAAACAATGATATAATATATAAATGTAAATTTAAAGATTCACCTATTGATAATTGATGATACAACTGACTATGGTGTAATTTTTTCAGAAGTGAAAATATATAACACTTAAATGACAAAAAACCAATATTAATAGAAACCCCATGTCAAAATAATGAAACAAGAATACCCTATTATAGTGATCCAGGATTACCATACAGGGATATTACAGCATTTTAGATGAATATTTAGTACATTACAATAATAAATGTCGGAGTACCATAATAGTTTAGTGTCTTGGAAAACATAGAAACAAAATATTTTATCCCTGTGAAAGATATTCAACATCTCTTATAAAGATCTTCACCTTTAGTAATTATACATAAAACATTTTTTCATAACCTTGGGAAATGAAACATAAGGAATGGGTGAGCTAAGATGTTCAGTAATGGTAAATAAAGTAAATGTATAAGTATAACATCAACAAAAGGGTATGAAACTTGAGAATAACATTTAAATATCATACCCTACATATTAGAGATCATAATAATGATTGGAAGTTCATAAGAGGTTAATCATAATAAAATAAATAACATAATCCAAGAAATAATAAAATATGACAAAAAATATGGAATTATGGAAGCAACATAAGCATATAAAAACCCCTATAAAAAGGTGTCCTATAAAGTAATTGTAACTTATTAGGCTTGGGTTAATCACCTTTGTACCTGCTTCAGGATTAGGATTCCCTGAAGTGTACCCTATTATTTTGGTCTTGGGAATTCTTCATGTGTACCCTCTTGTTTAATGATTGGGATTTCCTCTTATGTACCCTCATGTTTCGGGCTGGGGATGTCCTCTTATTTTCCTTCTTATTTTGGGATTGGGATTTCCACCCGTTTACCCTATTGTTTCTGGATTAGGATGTCCTCTCGTGTACCCTCTTATTTTGGGCATGGGATGTCCTTCCATTTAACCTCTTATTTCGAGCTTGGGATCACCTCCCAAGCAACCTTTGAGATCATAAAACCTTTATCATTACCCAATGCATTGTATGGAGATATAGGTCCCACCCGTCACATAATGAAATCATACAAGCTTGTGAAAAAAAACATTCATTGTATCATGACACATGAAAATTGATGGGTTTTATAAACATCAAATCATAATCCATGAAATCAAATAGGTATAATTAACATTTCATCTCATGATAACATATTTAAAAGTGATATGTCTAATAATCATTTCATCAACGCATAACCCATGAAGATAAGTGAGTTTCAAAATCATGTAACCCATGAAGTGAAAATATTTTCATAAGAATTGTTCTATAATAAAAATAAACCATTAAAGAAATATTATGAATGTAACATTTGGATTATTTCATATAAGGTCTTGATTAACATCAAAATATATCATCTTAGATGGAAAATAACATGGAAAGATATTTTGGAAATATTTCTTTAAGAAAATATCATTTCTTCTTTGAAGAAGTCTTTTTAAGGAATAAAACGTTTTTGAGATCAAATTTCTTTGAAATTACTTTGAAAGCTTAGAAATAAGGCATGGAATCACTTTGAAAATCCTTTTCCTTCAAAACGTTTAAAATAATCTTGAAAACCTTTTGAAAACCTTTTTCCTCCAAAACATACAAAATAAACTTCAAAACATTTTAATTTTTTTTATTGAAAACAATTTGAATTTTTATAAATAATGATTGAAATTTTTCAGAAAACCTGTTTACTTTAAAACTCATTAAATATTTTTTAAAATATTTTGAAATCTATTTCTTTAAAAAATACCATTAAAACAAATAAATAATGATTGAAAAAAAATTTAAAAACACTTTTTCTTGAAATCATATAAAAGAATCTTGAAAACATTTTGAAACCCATTGATTTGAAAATACTTTTAAAAAATTATTTAAAATTAACTTCTTAAAAATTAAAATTAAGTTCCATATAAATTATTTCAGGAAAATCCATATATGTTTTATGAGTTAAAAAGAGCATTCCTTTTGAACATTAAAAACATTAGAAAATGAATTGTTCCAAAAGTGAAAACAAAATTCCTTTGAAAAAATTGGTAAAAGGAAAAACAGTTAAAAAAATTTAATTTTAATTATTATAGGATAATATTATAATATTCTTGGGAACCATTTTTATAAATCATTTTTTTGAAGGAACATAGATTTCCGACCAAATATATGGTAAAGTCGGTCTTTCTTAAAAATGCCTTCTTAACTATATTATCTTACAAAGAGTTAAAAATGGTATCAATAAATGAATAAATTTTTATAACAAAAGTAAAATAAATTTTTGGAATTTTATTTAGATATGGATCATAATATTTCATCAAATTAATCATATACATAAACAATCTTGATAAGAGATGAGATTGTTTCAGTAAATGCTTACCATTTGGTAACTTTGAACCATACTACCATGTAAGATAGAGAAACTAAATGAATATTAAAATATCCTTAAATGATGTAGTTTCAAGATATTAAATTTAAACTAGAGGTATATAAACTTTAAAAAATAATGTAGGTTCATAATAAAATATGTGTCTTAAAGAAGGCAAATCATGACAAACCCATCTTACCGATTTGGAAGCTTTTGAAACATTATCCCCAGGAAATAAATATAAAATAATGGATATGTAAATACCTATAATTTTAAGTACAACAAAAATTTAATACATCCATTGGTAGTATATATACCACATAAAAGGAATGGGTGGTGAATAAATCATGTATCTCACGGAAATAAAACATGAGATGAAATCCTCTTAATTTGTGTCTTCACTCTCATCTTAATCGTTCAAGAATAATATATAATAGATATAAATTTATTATATATCTATCATAGAACCATATTATTTATTCCAATACCATATATGGTCTGATTATGGATTTATATTAGCCTCTTTTTATCAATTCTATTTTAAGGTTTTACTTTGGGAAATATCCGCTTTGTTTTTGGCATGTGTCTCAATTTTATATATCTTTGGACATTACACATACGTCAGGATTTCCAGAATTTGAACCATGATTTAAATATATTTTATATTAATTATATTTATACTATATCAATCAATGTAATATATAATTATGAAATGGAATACACCGTTCATGGAGATGGTAGGTTGTATGTATTCATGAACTCCATTTCAGTTTAGTTGTTATGTTGAATGAAAGAAAGAAAAAGAGATATATGTATATGTATGTATTTATAAAATTATTAAATTATATTTTTTATATCACATATATATATATATATTATATTCACTAAACCCATTCTTAATACATTCCATGTAGTGTATGAATGAATCACATCACATGGAGGGGGCGGTAGTCCACACTTCCTCAAATGAAATTATCATATTTACATGAAATGGAAGGTAAATAAGATATTTGTTGTGAAATAAATAAATAAACATACTGGAAAATAAATATATTATATTACATATATAAATAGAGATTCCATAATATTTTCTACCATGTGAGGCGGTAAAGGAAAAATGAACAATCATCATTTAGTGAGGTAGTAGTTTTCCGTACACATAAACAGTATGTTCGTTACCCATTAGATTGATGTGTGAGTATGTGTAGGCAGAAACATTACCATGAAAACACCCTATTGTATTTATGATACATTATTTTTCATAAATTCATGGAACAAATATACTGGATATGGTGGATAAGGAAAATAAAAGAAAGGATCTTGAGAGAAGACATTGCCTCTTAATTGGTTAACTGCTTTTGGTTTGTGCCAAAAGGATTTATTCGATTGATTTATGACTATATCGAGGATTCTATTATAATTTTTGGTATGTTTATAAGTGTATTGGTCAAATGTTAGACGATCCTAAGTATTTTGAGAGGTGTGATGAATTGGGGGTGGTGGGGGCCTTCTATAGGGAAGGAAAATGACTCACATGGAATTTTGAAAACAAGTTAGGTGTAAAAATTTTATTACATAAAAAAAGTCATACGAAATTAACAAAAATAAATAATGGAAGGTTTTTGGATGAAATAATTCCAGAAAATTGGTTTTGGACAAGTGGATTGGTCATTTGGGCCCTTAAAATTAAGGGCTAGTCCCTAATTAAGTTAATTTGACCTTAATCACTATAATTAATTTTAATCACTTTTATTAATATATTTTCTAAAAATTAAAATGATATAATTGTAATATAAATATTATATTTATAAAAAAAATTGTGTCCTTTTTTTTGAAAATCAATTCACAGAAGTGGAAAAATTAAAATTAATGTTAATCCTGCAGACGAGACGAAATAATATGATATTAAAGTAGAAAAATGGTTAAAAGTATATTATGTTTTTTATTTAATTTAAAATTGAAATTAATTATAAAGAAAAAAAATGTGATAATAGATTTATTATTTATCTAATGTGACCTTAAAACAAATTTAATGTATAATTTAACCTTAATAATTATTTAAATGAAAGGTAATTTATTAATTAAAATGCAGTATTTTACTCTATTCATCAAAAAATGAATTTTCATAGAATAATTAAAAACATTCACCCTTAGATAATTTAAGAATTATAAATTAAAAAATGAAGATTATTTTATAAAATTAAATTTATAGATATATCATGATTAATTTTTTTTATTCACAAAAGGATATGGAAAACTGTTTTTCTGAGTAAATAGTATTTTAAACCATATAAAGACTTTACAAAAAAATATATATTTTTTTATCAATATGTTTTATTTATATAAAAATATAATAATATTATTTTAAAATTATTTATTACTATTATTAGTACTGAGTTTTAACGGCCAGGTTATAACTATCTTGTTTAAATAATTATGACAATAAAGTGACATTCCATGGAAACTATATATTGCAAGTAATGTACAACAAGTCAGTGTTGGGTGTAGTGTATTCCATGATATTGTTTCATATATCACAATCCTTGTATGTTTTGGATATAGTACAAGCCAATACAGTGTCTCACGTAAAGAAATCCAAGTTGGCGTCGTGCGAAAGGAATGATTGACTTAGTGTTTTAATATATATATATATATATATATATATATATAACTATTTCTAGTGTCTTTTTAAATTTAAAATATAAAAAGATAAATTAATTCAAGAAAAATATTTTAAAAAATATCAAGGTTCCACATTCTACCCTCATTAAAATAAATTTTACCCTTGAAATTCAATAGGGTTATCAAGGGTTTAATACTTGAAAGGTCATTTCATAGAAACCTAAATTAAAAAAATGAATACTAAAACATATTTTTAAAAAGGAAAGTTAGAAACATATTTGTTACCCAAAGTAAAATATAACTAGGTTTCCACATAGGTGAACATATATGGGAAGTGAAGACATGAACATGGAAGAGAAATATAAAAATCAAGTTTTGATTGATATTGATAGAGAACATTGATCAGAAGAAGTGGGAGATCACAAAACCATAAATCTGTGATGATTTAAGGGGCTATTTATTTATCATAAATAAAGGACCTAGGATAAATAATTCTCAATATCCTTTTACCATATTTGATTAATTTATTTACTATATAGGGACATAATGATACATACAAACTTGATTTTTTTCCTTTTCATATGTACAATATCACCCTTTGGTTTTTACTTGATCAATTCCCACTTCATCTATTATTATGGGGAATGATGGTGAATTTATCATTCCTGAAGATCCAAAATATCATTAAATCTATAAATATAATGATAATTCATTCCATCTTCCTTCACTTAACATCTTATAAATATGGTTACTACAGGTTATCCTATATGCATAAAACCTCATATAGTGAGATATCACTTTAATCTAACAAAATTCATTTGAAGTTTAACTTAATCTTTCCATAAATGGTTAACCTTATATCCCTTTAAAAAGATGAAATTCCAAAACATTAATAAGAAGGCTTCTAAATCAGAATAACATTGATCCCCATAAAACACAATGTAACAATTGGTTTCCACATTCCAAACATGTGAATACCCGGGTTGTATATTCTCTGGAGACAAGGTAATGACCTGAATTACCATAAGTCTATTTTAAAAAAATCATTTTCCCTTATTCCAAATATTAATTTATATATTACATAAATCTAATAAGTTATAAACATCATCCATGATGACATAGACCAATTTTCAACTAATATATAATCAGATATAGGGTGATCAGTACTGCCCAATTCACTTATTTATATCCAACATGTATCTTATCCAAAAAACATTATCTTAAAATTAGGAACACTTTAAGGTTTATATTTCCCTTAATCTTTTTTTCCTATGAATATAACATTTTCATTAAATCGTATTTATATTCAATTATAACTATTCAACATATTCCTGAAAATATTTAGATAAAAACATAAACTAAATAATCCTTATATAATTCACCAATCATAATTCATGGATCCAAATAAATAAATAATTTAATCCTTCCACTATAATGGTTGGAATGGAATGGGTCCTTCATTGGTTTAGAAGAAAATTCCAATGTCAAGACATTGAGTTGGGAAATGCTCGTGTTCTCCACAGATGATTCATTGAACTCCATGATAATTCGTCACTCTATGACCCCTTTTTCCATAGAGATAACATCTTCACATCCATTTTAGGTATTCCCCAAGGATCTTTTTACATTAATCATTAAATGTAGGAAAATGAATCTTCTTTACTCTATGCTCCTTATAATATAAACATTTATAAAATTCCATTCTCCTCTTATGAAATTTGTTAGGAATATCACTAATGTTCACATTGTTAATCATATATCGTGATAGCTAATTCATCATAATCACAAAATCTTTCTCTTCATTCATTATCTAATTTTTTTCTCATAATCACTAGATTTTCCATCAAACTCAATAATAAATCATTTCCTTCTGGATTCCTCCATTAACTAAAACTAGAAATCATGGGGGTAAAAACACATATCATAGAATAAAAACACATAATCATGGGAAAATACATATAAGATGTCTAAATCATGACACACACCTTCTAACCAATTAAAACATAGGTTTGTTATAGATTATTCGAATTCATATTATATTCAAATCCTTTATAATTGTTCTTGAAGAGTTTGTGAATTATGTGTACAAGATTACCCCATATTAGGCTCAGAACATCTCATAAGAGTTGTTACTTCTAGGTACATCTATGTCAGAGCCACACCCACTTGTAGTATATAGACAAGGATGCATTTCTTGGAAACCACTCACTGTATTGTTTACCAAAATTCAAGTAGATTATTCTAAACATTTACTCAAACTTATACTTATCCTTATAGACATACCTAGACATATACTTAGAAATATAACTAGGTATATCACTACAATTTTATCATCCTAGTTTACAAAAGTTAACTAAACCTTTTCTTTTATACCAACTATAGTGACCCTGGCTTAACATACATGGATATTACATCAGTTTAGATGAATATTCAGTATATTACAAAAATAAATTCTTGAGGACTGTAATAGTTTAGTGTCTTTGAAAAAATGGAAGCAAAATATTCTATTTTGGTGAAAGTTATTCAAAATCTCTTATAAATATCTCCACCTTTAGTACTTCTACCAAAAAAATTTATTCATACCCTAGGAAGATGAAACATAAGAAAGGGGTGAGATCAGATGATCAGTAAGGGTAAATAAAGGAAATGTGTAAGCATAACATGAATAAAATGGTATAGAACATGAGAATAACATTTGAAGAGCATACCCTGCACATTAGATATCATAATAAATATTTGATGTTCATAGTAAATGTATCATAAGTAAATAAAGAACAAAATTAGTGAAATAATAACATAGGAATAAAACATATAATTATGGAAACCCCATAATCATATAAATCCATATTTCAAGGCATCCTACCAAGGACTTTATAACTTGT
Organism: Viscum album; assembly: GCA_963277665.1. Classification (NCBI taxonomy): domain Eukaryota; kingdom Viridiplantae; phylum Streptophyta; class Magnoliopsida; order Santalales; family Viscaceae; genus Viscum; species Viscum album. Next base: position 310,847,606 of record OY728158.1, read on the forward strand.
TAGGAATGGGTTAATCATTTGTGTAACAACCTTGGGATTGGGATACCCTCCCATTTACCCTCTTATTTTAGGATTATGATGTCCTCCCATATACTCTCTTATTTGGGGATTTCGATATCCTCCTGTATACCCTCTTTTTTTGGGCTTGGGAGGTCCTCCCATTTACCCTCTTATTTAGGGCTTGGGATGTCCTCCCATTTACCATCTTGTTTTTGTCTTGGGATGTCCTCTTGTGTACCATCTTGTTTTATGATTGTTATTTCCGCCCATTTACCCTCTTATTTCGGGATTTAGATTCCCTCATGTGTACCCTTTGAGCTCATAAAACATTTATCATTACCCAATGCGTTGAAGGGTGATATAGGTCCAACTCATCACATAATGAAATCATAAATACTTATGTAAAAACACAATCATGGTATCATGATCCATGAAATGAGATGTGTTTTATACACATAAAATCATAAACCATGAAATAAAATGGGTATCATTAACATTTCATCACATCATATCCTATAGAAAATAGATAGGTTTCAAAATCATTTCATGAAATCATAACCAGTAAAGAGAAATGGGTTTCAAAATCATATAACTCATGGAAGTTAAAGGGGTGTCACAAGAATTATTCCATCAAAAAATGAACTATTCAAGAAATAGCATGAATGGATTATTTAGATCATTTCTTATAAGGGCTGTATTAACATCAACGGATCTCATCATATATGGAAAATAACATGGAAAGATATTCTAAAAAAATTTCTTTAGGAAAATATTATTTCTTCTTCGAAAAAACCTAAAACATTTTTAAAATCCAATTTCATGGAAACTAATTGGAAAACATATAAATTAATCTTGAAATTATTTTTATAACCTTTTTCCTTGAAAACATGTAAAGAAGTATTGAAAACATTTTGAAAACATTTTCCCTAGAAAAATTATAAAATAAAATTCAAAAAAAATTAAAAACTTTTTCATTGAAAACACTTTGAAAACATATAATGAAATCTTGAAAACTTTTTGAAAAACTTTTTCTTGCAAACTCAAAAAACAATATTGAAATATTTTTGAAATCCATTTCCTTGAAAATACTCTGAAAACTCATAAATAATGCTTGAAAATATTTTAAAAAACATTTTGCCTGAAAACATATAAAATAAGATTGAAAACGTTTTGAAACTCATTTCTTTGAAAATAATTTTAAAAATTATTTAATAGAAATTAAAATTTTAAACATGTAAAGGATGTTTCAAAGAAATTATGGTGCACAAATCCATACATGACGTGCGAGGTAAAAATAACATTTCTTTTTTATAGTAAAAAGTGTGTAAAATTCATTGTTATGAATGTGATAATAATATTACATTGAAAACATTGTAAAAATAAAATAAGATCAAAATTTCCCTCCAATTATAATTGGATAATAGTACAATATTTTTGTAATCCCTTTTTAGAAAACATTGTTTTGAAGGAACACAGATTTCTGACCAAAGATAGGGTAAAATCGTGCATTCTTAAAAACACTTTCTTAATTATCTTATCTAAAAAATAGAAAACAAATTGTACTAATACATTATTAATACATTTAAAACCAGAGGATAATAAATGTCATGAATTTTCTTTAGATATGGATCATAATATTTTATCAAAGGAACATAAACATAAACAATCTCGATAATCAATGACATTGTTCCAATACACTCTTACCAATTAGTACCATTGAATCATACTCCCATATAATATACTGAAAATAAATTTAGCTTAAAATACCATGATATTAAGAATATTCAGTATATAACATGTCAAAATTAATTATATACACCTCTAAAAAGAATGTAGCTGCAATAAAACATGTGTCTCAAAGAAGGAAAATTGAAACAAAATTGTCTTACCAATTTAGTAGCTTTTAAAACATTAACCCCATGAAATAAATATCATATAATGGATATGTAAATACAAATAAATTAAATTCTAATAATAATTTAATACATACATGTTAAGTATACACACCCCATAAAAGGAATGGGTGGTGAATAAATCATGTATCTCATAGAAATAAAAAGTGAGATGAAATCCCTTTACCTTATATCATGAAACATGTCTTAATCATTAAAACATCCAGTATAATAAATATAAATTCATTATAAATATATCACAGAACCATATTTTTACATCTAGTACCATATATGGTTTTATTATAGATTTATATTACCCCACTTGTTAACAATTATATGTTATGGTTTCCCCACTTTTTTCGCATGTGTCTTAATTTGTTATATCATTGGTCCTTATACTTATATCATAATTTCCAGAATTTAAAACATGATTTAAATATAATTTATATACAGTATATTTATATTATAATAATCCCAATAATATATAATTATTAAATGGAATACACCGTTCATGGAGACGGTAGGTCGTGCATATGTATGAACGCTATTTCCGTTTAATTGTTGTGTTGAAGGAAATAAAGGAAAAGGCATATATATATATATGTATGTATATATATATATTTATTAAATTAGATTTACTATATCATATATATCATATATATTCACAAAACCCTTCCTTAATATATTCCATGTAGTGTATGAACGAATCACATCCCTTTGAGCGGGTGTTAGTCCACACTTCCTCAAACAAAATTATCGTATTTACACCAAATAAAAAGTAAAAAATATATGTGTTTTAAAAGGAATACATAAAAATAAATACATAATAAATATAATATATGAAATGTATAAAAATAATTTATATCATAAATTCCTCCTTTATAGGTGTTAAAGTAAAAATGAACAATTATCATTTAGTGAGGTGGTAGTTCTCTGTACACATAAACAGTACGTTCGTTACCCATTATTGGAATGTGTGCATAAGTGTTGGTAGAATAATTAGCATAAAAACATCCTAGTATATTTATGATAATTTTGTTTTTATACAATCATGTAATAAAGAGAGTGGAGGGGGTGGAGAAATAAAATAAATAGAAAGTATCTTGACAGAAGACATTACCTCTTAATCGGGTAACTCCTTTTGGTTTGTGCCAAAAATCATTCTTGGATTGCTTTCTACCCAAGGAGAGGATTATTGGAGAATTTTAGGGATTTTTAGATGTTTATTGGGTATATAATGTCCAAACCTAAGTTGTTTTAGAGTTGTGAGTAAGTTGTAGAGGTGGTGGCCTTTTATAGGGATGGAAAAGGACTCACTTGGAATTTTTAAAAAAAGTTAGGTGAACACATTTTCCTACAGAAAAAAGTCATAAAAAATAAACCTAAATAAATAATGGAATGTGTATGGTATAAATAAATCCATAAAATGGGTTTTTTATAAGTTTATAGGTCATTTGGAATCCTAAGATTAAGTTTTAGTCTCTATTTAAATTAAATAAGACCTTAAACATTGTGATTAATTTTAATCACTTTTACTAATATTTTTGGTAAAAACATAACATGATATAATTAGAATATAAATATTAAACTAATTAAAATTTTTTAAGTATATTTTTTAAAACTAAATTCACAAAATTGAAAAAATTAAGATTAATGTTAATCCCATAGATTGGTCCACATAACGGGTTTTTAAAGTAGAAAAATATTCAAAAGTTAATTAAGTTTTTATATTGAATTTTGAAGTAAAATTAAATATAATGACCTAAATTTTATTAATAGGTGTATAATTGATATATTTTGTCCTTAAAATAAATTTAACATATAATTAAACATTAATAATTATTTAAACAAAAGGGCAGTTATTAACTAAAATGTGATATTTTTCTCTATTCATAAAAATTTAAGTTTCTCAGAAAATACCAAAAAATCGCCCTAAGATAATTTTGGAATTATAAATTAGAAAAAAAGAATTTTATTTTATAAAACAAAATTTCTATGTGTGTAAATTTTTTTTCTTTAAAAAATGACATAAAAAAGCATTTCATTAGAGAAAATATTATTTTAAAACATATAATGACTTTACAAAAAAAATTATGTTTTTTATTATCAATATTTTTTTGTATAAAACCATTATAAAAATATTTGAAATGTAGTTATTAATATTTTTATTACTTAGTTTTAATGGATATGATATAAATGACTCATTTGAATAATTATAAAAATAAAATGATGTTTCTTAGAAACTTGGTATTTCATGTAACATACACCAAGTCGGTGTTCTTTGTAGCACATATCTAGTCTGTGTTGCTTGTAACACAAGAAAAGTTAGTGTTGTGTGTAGCAGAAGACAAGTCAGTGTTTTTTTAGTTTAATACATGATATCTTTGTGTGAAAGGAATGTTTGACTTGTTGTTTTAATATATATATATATATATATATATTTCTTGAGTCACGTGAAATGAAAAATATTAAAAAGATAAATTGACTCAATTAAATATTTCACAAAATCTTGGGGTGTTACACCTGGTCTCTGTGAATATTATATGGATTGAATAAGGGTATATAACAGGGAATATGAAGAGAGTCGGATGATTATATAAAAAATTTGGATTTTATCTTTAACAAGCCCACCATAATAAGAGAAATCCCATAGAGAATTAGGGGGAAGAGACATCCATGGATGGGAATCCTAGGTTGTATGAATTGGAAAGAAAAAAATGTTCAATGTGTTAAAATAATGTTATGAAAAAATTTGAATTACATAAAATGAAGAGTTTATCTAGGTAACATCACAACAATATTTCATTTTTTTGGATATTACGCCTTTAGACCCAATATGGTCATGGCGTGAAGACCTATGTCATGGTGTGACCCCACCTAAAAAAAATAAAAATGAGGAATTATAGATTAGGGTACATCATCACATGACACCTCACATCATGTCATTTCCACTCCCCAGTGGAACCGAGGTATCACTATCCATGTGAATTTCATTGGGTGATGCCTCACATCATGGGATAACTAGTATATATTCCAAAAATATTGATTTAGAAAAATAACAAGTCATAATCTGAAACCTTATGTTGTGTTCATGGACTAATAAAATTCTAAAAAATATATTATTAAACACTAGAAAACACAAAAAAATCCACACAAAAATATAAAAAAATAATGATATAAATCAATGAGAAATAAATTTATACCAGAGATTTATATCATGGGTGTGATAATGAAGATTTTTATGATGATTTAAAGTCATTTATAATTCCATGAGGATTATAAAACAAGTATTAAGACTATATAAAAGAGTCTTGGAATATTTTTAAATTAAAATGATGATGTTTGGAAGAATATTATATGGATAATAGAATTGTTTTTCTATGTATGAGTAAATCCATGATTTTACTGCTATGTACTATTAAAATCTTCAAATATTTTATTGAATCTAATAATATAATGTCATGTAAGATTAAATCAATGAAACTAGTATTGTGTTAGAATAAAATTGGTGCAATAAAAAAAACTTATCAAAGTACATAAGAATGATATATTAATAAATAAATGCTCAGTTTAATAATATGTTAGAGACATAATTGATTAGATTCATATTATGTATATCTATTTTATATTTATTCTAGTAGATACTAGACTATATAAGAATGATTTATTCTAGATGTATAGTTGTGTCAGATTAACTAAATCCAAACATAAGCTACATAAGATTCAATCACAAAGATTTTGAGACTATGTAGTAATTACCTGATCCAATGTAAGAATGAGTTATGAGTTCAAGGATCTTCATAGGATTAACTAGAGACACATGTATTATTTACCTATAAACTTCATGATTCATCTATGATTAAATTTCTTTCCTCATAATCATGTTTTGGAATAATTATCTTCAAAAGATAATATGAATTTGAAAGATAACTATGATGATGTTTAATGGTTCTAACATAAATAACCATTATAATTTTCATTGATTAATTGTTATTCATATTGAGATAATGTTTTTTTGAATATTAAAAATATATGAGTTTCCATTCCAAGATGAGATCTATCATATTTCGTGGATGTATAAATATGAGGACCCAATATAGTATGGTTCTGTGAAATTTGATGTTGTTATGTCATGATGAGAATGTCACATTCTTATAAGTGATGATGAAAATATCATGGAGAGAGTATCAAAATGTGTTGTTGATTAATGAAGTATTTTTAGAATACTAATATTATATAAATGAGTATTTCACATTCATGTTATGAGATTCCACATCCCAACTATGTTGTTCATGAGAGAAATTAGGATTCCCTAAAATTGTGACTAAAGATTCCATGGAATGATTGTTTCTATACATATCCATGAATATGTGAGTAAAGAATATTATATTGGGTATTTTTGATAAAAATATTTCATGATAGTAAAAGATATCTCATAGAGAATAAAGATGACTCTTCAATGGAGTTTAATGGAAAAGGAATAAGTCATAACTACAAGATATCACGTGAGTTTAAGAGATAAATACTATGATAGTAAAATATTTATTTCAAATGAGCATTAATACCTGATATTTATGAATAATATAATATGAAGTGATATTTTATAAAGAAACTAATTATATAAAAATGAAAAGAATTTGACTGAATACATAGTTGTTGTGTATCTGATATTGCATTCACTTTAATATTATGTTTATCAAGGAGAGTTTCCTTAGTGATATTATTGTTGGATGAACACTTTTATCAAATAAGGAGAATAGTAGATGATGAAATAGAATAAAATGAAGATATATACCATCTTATATACCTATATTTATATTGTAATCCAAAATAATAAGAGAAGAGCTAAGAGAGAGATCGATAGTCACAATTCTACTGTGGATAATCTGTGTTAAGATTCTCAATAGTTATGCACTATTGTGATTAAAGATCATAATGAGAAAGAGTATAGGAATATGGACAATGTGTATGTACATGTACTTAATTATTTTTTATTAGAAGAATACCTATTCATGTGAGGAATGAGGTCACTTTTAGTTGATGTACTGGCATCAAGAGTGGAAGGGAATAAAGTTTTTTGGATTTCAAAAGGAGTAACTGGATGAATTGGTGTTATCCAGAATAATAATATCAAAATTAGTTTAGATACTAAAGGTATATTAGGTTATCTCCACTACCATGTGGTAGAATTTAATATAATGATACCTACTAAGGAATAATCAGTTTACCTACCAACACCATATAAGTACTTATTTTAAGGATGGTTCCATTTATCATACATTGTTAATCACTTTGATTAATAGTGACATCTTGTGACTCAGAATAAATCAAAAAATATAAAGGATTGGTTACCCCCATTGGGAATGAACATTAAAAAAACCTAATTATTTTTTTATCTCATCTATTACAATATTTCAAGTGGATTTTTTTGTTGAGATAAAATTAGAAAATTTATACATATTAATGGAGAAAAAATGCACAAATATTGAGAGAGTAATTTACAAGTGAACAGAATTTGGTTAAAATGCCACATGATTTACTACTCCACCCTATTAGGTGGATACATAATCTAATGGGACTCACAAGTTGTATCATATCTAACCCAGGTTCCTTATGGTTAGATCTATTTTTATTTTTAATTAGATTATCATATATACCTGAAGTAAAAGTTTTAGAAAGTTAGAAAGATCTATTAGACAAATAATAGGGAAGTTATTCTAATTAATACTAGCATGAATGTGTAAGAAAAACATTGATGATAATGAAGAGAAGAAAGGCCAATAAGTTGAGAACATTTTCAATCTAGCAAGTGGTTTCATTGATACCAAATGATAATAAAAGTGGTAAATGTTCTGATAATTCTACTGAGAATTTTCCTCTATAAGAATATTATTCTTGTTTTGAACTATTTGATTCTATTAAATCAGGTAAATATCCCTAATTTGAAGTCAAGGGTTTTTCAAATAATGTTTATATTGATGTTTTTACTTATATATTTGGGTTTATCAAGTGACTATATGACAAAAAATCACACATTCAATTAGAACATGGTGAGATGTAGATTTCATTAGTTATAAAATTAAACAAGTTCTATTCTCTCAATAAACTCATAGAATCCAAGGAAAAATATATATTACAATTAAATGAAAAAATTTCACTGGTTAATAATAAATTTAAAATAATTGTTTGAGAGATATACAAGATTAGGAAATTTAATTATAATAAGTTCTATTCAATATAAGTGTCTCAAAAATCTATGATAAATGCCAATGACGCATATATGGTAGATTAATAAATGCGGATAGTAAAGGAAGATCAATCTCTATAAAAGGTGAAAAAGTGCATGAATATCATATTCTAATAATATCGAATGAATTAGTTGAAATATTAATATCCATTGAGGATGAGAAAAAAATTCCAAATATGATGTTTCCTGAACTAGAAATCTAAAATGGAAAATTTGAAGAAGATACATGTTTAGAAACCCCAAAGAATTGAGAATATAAATCCCATCATACTATTTATATATATATATACTCTTAAAATATTCACATTGATTGAATTAAGATAATTAAATGATCAAAGTATACATAAACTGAAATCTCTTTGAATATGATAACCCTTTTCTAAGAATTTTTTATAAACTAATTGCATTTCTCCTGCAAATATAGGTTAAAAATTAAAATATAGACAAATATGGGCAATTATGAAAAACTAACCACTTCATCAAGGGTGGTTGTAATAATTGTAATGATTTCCTCTTTCCAAAAATATGTTGAAAATAAAGTTGTTTTCTATAAAAATAAAAAACTGTCAAAGATGACTAGAATAAACACAAAATAAAATGAAAAGATTTATTAGTCATTATTGGTGTTGTGGGCGGTTTGGGTATAAGTAAATTGATTATTGGTAAATAAATTAAACTTATGGAGGTTATAAATTTCCAAAATCATGGAATAGGAAAAACAATCAATAGAAGAGATCATATAAAAAGAAAACTATGTTCACATTAAATATATTTGAAAACATTGAAAATTTTCATGAAAGATGAAACAAATATAGTGATTATAATAGAATTTTTTTTATTCAAATTAACTATATAAAATTCTGATATTCATGAAAATAAAAGACCACGTGAGATGAATAAACAAGTAAGAAGACAATATAATCCTACCATGTGGTTTGAGAAAGTGAAGAAAATGATTATATAATATACATCAAAGAAGCATTATATTAAATATATGACACAAAATATGATATTCTTCTACTATAGACAAAAATGATGCATCACAGATCAATGTAAGAAATTCATGAAGGATATTAATAATTGATTCAAGATAGAAAAATGACACGAGTAAATCCAATATAAAAATAAGATGATTATTTTGGGGTAATAAGTCTATGAGGACGAAAATGAATTTCATGAGAATTGAAAAAAAAATATAATATCCCAATATCTCATGAGAATCTATGTGTAAGATGCAAGTAGGATATATGAACTTTTATAAATAAGAATAAATGTATATCCATATAAGGATATGTGGTTGAATAAAAGAAATCAATCATTATAGGATTCACGTAATACAAATATTGCTATAGAGAATTAGTTATCATATAATAATATGGTTCATCATGTGTCTTAGAAATTTAAGGACATATAGATAATATAGTTGGAAACGACTTAAAATATATACCAACTATAATAAAATTCATATTTGTTTCAAGAGAAGATGAAAGGACCACATCTATATATAAGGACTGCTGTAGACTCAAATAATTCCATGGTTCCCATGAATGACCAAATCTGGAAGGGAAAAATTTTAGAAAGAATATAAAATTCATGCAAAAAATGGATGTAAATTAATTTTTTTTTCTATATTGAGAAACAAATATCATCGATGTTTCTCTCATTAAATATCTATGGAGGCTCACATGTTCTCGTTTTTTTAGTTGGATTTTATGTGTATATAATTTAATAAGATATATTGAATGGGAGAACGAAATATTATGGTAGCTATAGAATATGGTAAACTATCTATCATGGAGTACTTTATTACTTATTTAAATATTTAAATATTATTTTAATGTAAATTGACTATGATGATGATTTAATAAACGAAATCCATTGAGCAATAGCTTAATAAAAGATATGATTACATATGAGGTCTTTTCATGTGAGTGTAGAATTTATATAGTTTAATAAAAAAAATGTTATTAATTTAAAATACTCACTTTTCCCCAATTTTTTTTTGATTATGTGAAATCATATTTTTAAGCAGGTGTATCTGGAGACAAAAAATGGGGAGATACATTCTTTCACTTTTTTATTTTTAATGTTTTTTTAACATGAGCACAGGTGGTTATTTTTAAAACGAATTGAATAGTACCTATGATTATATTGTTGAGATTGGTATCACATGTTGAGTAGTTTATAGTTAGAATTGTTCTCTAAGTTGATCACTTTTTTCCACACCAATAATTTGTGGAAAAGAATTATGTTTTTCTATTTTATGGCTCATTTCTATTTGTAATTAGATTGTATACTCACCAAAAATGCTAAGTCAGACTATAGAATTCAATAATGGGAGAAAAAAGGGTGAGGACAATATTCCAGGTCATGTTAGAAGCATGAAAATGGGTGATATTTTTATTTACCTTATCTTCTTTTCATTTATTGTCAATAAGGGGTAGAATAATATTCAATTTAAAATCAAAATGGGAAGTGTAAATAAATCCAAAGGGAGATATAGAAGATCCAAATTGAATTTTAAGGAAAATGTGTTTTTTTATATTGTCTATCAATGTATTAAAGTAGACTAATGTCAATATATGTAGAATTTTATAGATATAGGAAGACACCTATGTATGAACATGAGGTTTGAGATGATATGCTTTCATGGATGGTTAATGGAAACTGAGATAAAAAAAATAAATATGTATCTATATTTGTAATATGATATTATAGATTAATACATATATTGAAAAATAAATTTGAGATGCTTTCCTTAATAATAATGGGGAATAATTTTATGGATACTTCCTCACTTTATGCCTTTGGTTTGTTCTTGACGCCTAGTGGTTGATATTTCATTATATTTTAAATGAAAATTATGACACTACAATAGGGAGGACCTCGATCATCTTTTATTAAGTTGTGCCACTAATTTTAGTTTATAGAACACTACTTATGATATGCTTATAGTGTATCCCTCCTAGAATAATGACATACAAAAAAACATCAAAATGTTGTCTCAGATCTCCCACTCTCTAAAAATCCATATTTTATTCAATTTATACTGTGATGAAATCATTCATGTCACATGTTTTATTTTAAATAAATTACTCCATGGTTATTCCCACATTAACCATCAAACAGATTTTATTGACATCATAGTGGTGGTAAAAAATGATAACACGTAGCAGTATGGATAGTCAAATAACTTTGTGCATGAAAACTCTATTTTTAGATATGTAGGAATTACTGGTAACTTCACTCCACACCAAGGAAATCTAGAAAAAAAAAATAAACAATTATCAACTCATTGGATAGATTAAGTGATAATTGGAAGGGGAATCCAAAGGAAATCTAAGACCCTTGGGTTTTCGACTTTTCTTTAGACATTAAAATGGCGATACAATTTGTTGTCTTTATAGTTCATGTATAATTGAAAATTCCGTGGAAGTGGAAATTTTTTGCTTGACTAAAGTGTTGTAAAGGTTGAGGTTGATCGGATGAAACATACATTGGTTTGAGTGTGATTCTTTTACCACTAAATTTCTAGTTGAATCTCTCATTGAGGCTAAACACTATTTAGATAAAATTATTGGACCTCCTATCAAACATGATTTATTTGATTATACATGAATATAGATAAGACAACATCCAAGATAATATTATTTCTAAAAAGGGGTGAGTTGTGACAACCTCACATTGTTAAAAAAATTATCAAATGAGCTAGTTCACCTTCTTCAGAGTAATTATTATAACATTTAATACTCCAAAATTTTTAAATCCTATTTTTTTATAATAAAATAGACTTGTACTCGTGGAAATGTTATCATATTTCCTAAAAAATGGACAAGGATTTTGTGATACTACTATTTATAATTCATGAATGAAAATAAGAAATAATACCCAGTAATTAGGATGATTGGAGAGTTAATATTGAAGTGAAACCACAGAAAATGATTCCATAGGTTGTGGTTATAGTATAAATTATATTTCAATGTAGTTTTAGTGTGTTTTATTTGAATTAATGAATATGAAAATAATTCTATATTAGAAAAATGAATCATATGTGACTGATTTGTGATTTAATCAAATGGATTTATAAAATATTGTGAATATGTCCGTAGATAATCATGAAAAATGGATGATAAAATTTATAGAAAATTTTCATTGGATGTATTTTGTAAAAGGAAACTTTTTGGATCTGGATTTGATGAGTTAATAAATATATATTGAAAAGAATTAATGAATAATTTTGTGTTACTACAGATGATTTATAAATATGAAAAAAATCATTAAAAATAGTATTATGAATTTTTAAATGTAATTTAATATTTTTCAGCTGATTCAAAATGATTGATATTTCCTTGAGGAAAATAAAACAAGTTATAACCCAAAATAAAATATAATATAAATATTTTGTAAGAAATATAAAAGTTTTGGACGAACCTAGAGATAAATTATGGAATTTTGTAACTTCTTTATGAATAAATATTGGATATTAGAGCTTTTATGAATTAGTCTCGTCTATTATACAATTAAGTATAATAATCAGATGTTATGAAAGATTAAATTTAGGGAATTGGTGTTTTGTTAGAATAAAAGTGACACTATTAAAGAGTGACTCTTGAACTTTCTAAATTACATAAGAAGGATATGTTGTGAAAGTGATACATAAGGTAATAATAAGTTATTCCCATGTCAAATTAACCCTATATGCTGTGAATATTTTTGAAATTCAATTTAGAAAATGGTGATAAATCTAAGAATAATATTTTCTAAAATTATAGTTACTTCGAATTAATTGATTCTTAGCATAGGCTACATAAGATTAAATCTGAATGAAATTGAGGCTATGTTAGAATTACCTAATACTAATTAAGAAATAGATAATAATTCCATAATTTATGAAGGAGTAACCAAAGACTCATATAGGATTAACTTTAATACTTCAAGACTCGTGTAAGATAAAATAAATGTACTTATAATAATGATTTGGAAGAATTGTTTTCGAAAGATATGTTTCATATAAAAGATAAATTTTATGATCTTAAGACTGATCTTCATTGAAATTGACATCAAAATTGATAAAAGGGAAATTATTATTCAGTTTTAGATTATCTATATGTTAAATATTGAGAAAAAAAGACATTCCACTCAATAATAAGATGTTTCATGTCATGAGGAAGTAAAAGTATGAGGAACCATTTGAATATTGTTATGTTAAATTAGTTGTTTTCAAACTATTTGAGGAATGTCTCATTATGGTGAGTGATGAATAAAATATCATAGGGAGACATTCAAATAATGTATTTAGGTCATGAATTCCTGGATTATAACTATGATGATATAGAAGATTATTTCACCGTTGTGATAGGAGATACCACATCATGACCCTGTAGTTTAGGATGAAAATATAGATTCACCCATATCTTGAAATGAGATTTAATTCCAAGATGGTTCCTCAAGTTTCCATGAATACATGGTGAATTTAAATTCCCATGTATTTTATGGATATGGAGAGGTCATGATAGTTCTAGTTATCAAATGGAGAATGAAGACCAGTTCTTCAAGAGAGTTTAATAAGAATGTTAGATGTGATAACAACTGGTTATCGTGTGAGTTTGAAATTAGGTTACTATAGTGATATAATATTGGTTTAACATTTGGTTTGATTCATCAGATTTATAGTCAATTACATGTAATATAGTATTCAAAAGGTATTCTTAGTATATAAAATCCATAAGGGGGAGAATAAATATGTTTCTACTGTGTATGTGATATTATATTGGAGTGATGACTCTTTGTAATAAGGATTGATTGAATAAAGATATTCATTAAGGAAGAAATATTTCATTGATCAAGGAGAAAAAGATATTAATAAGAAGAATAAATTGATGATTCCAATCCTATTATATATTAAAATTAAAAATGGTGATCCAAAAGAAGAAGAAAAAAGAGTTTAGATATTGTTTTGAAAAGTGTTATGTTTCTTTTGATAATCTATATCAAGGTTATTAGTAGTGGAATAATTTTTTTGATTAAAAATAAAAATAATAAATAGTTTATGAATAAGGTTTATATTTATGTCATTATTCTTAAAGATATTTTGGAAGTTGAAGACCTATTTTTTAGGAATAATATCACTTATAACTAACATAGTGACATTCAAATCATAAATAAATATCTTTTCTATGTGTTTAAAATAAATACATTAAATTAAAAGAGTGAACTATTATAATATTATAAATAAAATTTATGATAATTAATGTATTTCATGATATTAACATTACCATGAGGTAGCACTAATAAAGGGTTATACCTAACCCTGTCTAAGTATGACACCTTCCCATCCACTATAAGAATTGATTTTAAGGATGAAACCATTTTCCTAGATTTTGTAATCACTTTAATTGATACTAAACATATGTGTATTGGACTCAACACTAGGAAAAAAGTTCATTAGGTACCCACATTGGGACCAGAAACTATAAAAAAACCTAGGTCCTTCAAATTGGTAAATTAATTGCATGCAATTATTTCAAGATCTAAGATTACTCTTTATCCTCAAGATAAAATGTTAATTCAAAATTAATATTGAAAATAAAAAATCTTCTAATGGAAGATTAAAAATAAAATATTTATTTGACTAAGGTGACATATTTATGTACATTCCATGTGAATTGAAAGGAGTTGGTAGGTGAATCATTGTAAGGTAAAAAGAGTGAGAATAACATACTTGAGTTCAAAATAGAAACTATAAATTTTTTATTTATTTATAGACAAAAATCCTTATTATTCCTAATAACATTTAACATTATCACATACAAAACCTTACACACATAAAGATCCTATAAATACCTCATTATAAACACACATTCATGACTTATTTGGAGTATAGTTAGAAACATATTAAGAAAATAGTGAAACTTTAATTAGATTTCAATGATAAAAACATTGTTTCAAATTAATTATTTGTGTTCTCAGAGAAATATTTCTAGGAATGTAGGTATAAATGGATATGGGGGGATGAAAAATTGGGAAACTAATTTAATGTAACTCATGGAAAAAATTAAATTGAAAAATTGTATGAGAAATGATTATTTTTACTAATATTGATATTAAAATGTGAAGATAAATTTTCTTATCTTCTAAATTTTCATCTAGGTAACATTTTTTATGATCACCAGTCTAGGTATCTAAGGATTAAGTGTTGGGGAATTGATAGATGTAACTAATTCATTATATTTTTTATAATAATATCATTTTGCTCCCTTATATTTATTAAGTACTGTGTTTTAGGTGTTCTTGAATTAAAGGATCATTTCATTGACATTTTAAAATATTATAGAAATTGGATAAAAATATGAATTTAATTACTTTTATTAATTTATAGATTACATTGATTAGATTGATACAAATAATAACTTGAGATATTTTATTTAAATTGAAGGATGAGAGTAGCTGAAGTAGTGAAGAAATAATATAGAATTATAAAGGTGTTTTAAAACCCACAATGATATGTAAAATCTATTTAGTGATATGTAATATATCCAAATATATATTTCAGATTATAATGACTATATATAAAAAATTATATTTTTTTTGTAAGGATTTTTTCTTAATAATGGAGATATTTCCTTTATCTTTGAGATAGAAATAGCTGAGATCCCTATGGTATTTAAAATCTAATTTATAACACCCTATGATATGTAACATTTATTTAGGGGTGTATAAGGATTTTATTTTTATTCATAATATTAAAATGGTAATACATAATAATTAATCTAATATGTAGTGTGATATGTATGATTTTATGAAAATCTTATAAGGTTTTACCCTTTTTTTAAATCGAGATATGATAGAGAAATGTAGGTCATGTAATGATTTCTACATGTAGAATTTTTTCTTAGCTAGATATAGAGAAATTTCAAGATATATATAATCTTCACCTTATCTATACTAGAGGATTATCTTTTCATGTGACAATAAATACTCCATAATAACTACTATAGTACAGATCATCATAATGCTACATGGTAGTTGAGTATGCTGAGGGGACATGGATTTGATTATTATAGTTGAATTCTTAAACTGATTTGGAAAATGTAAATCTCACAATCTGAGTGTCATATAATCAATACAAGGGAAAATTCAAGTGAGGTTTTTAGGAAACCAAAAATAATGATGAAATCATTCAAAATTCATGTGAATGATATCTCCCAAGTCTTTTTACACATAGAATCATTTTAAAAACAATGGAAGGAATATAGAATCTGATTAATGAGCATGAGGTTGTGAGGTTGGAGAGTTTGGTTACTAATGTATTATTATGCTATTTATTTATTTATTGTTTTATTTATTATTTTGTGGATATAACCCTTTCTATTAAGGGGTAAAATCCTTTTAGTTCATAGAAAAACAAAAAGGAGACCTATTTTCCATGCCTGAGTCTGAATATAAATATTAAATACATTCTTTGATAATTTATTATGGTTTTCAGTGTAAAGTTTATTAATTATATCACATTATAATCAATTTATATTTTTCTAGACTATTTTCTACATAGGTAAAAAAATTACCCATAAACTTCATCATGCCAACATAAAATGGAAGGGAAAAAGTTTAATTAGTGTTTTATCTTGCGATTACTTATATGTGTGTGGAAGGTAGTCGATATCGTTAGATTTTTTAAGAGTACCTTCACAAGATTGATATTTTCTTTAATAATTTTTGGAGAGATAATTGTTGAGATATTAAGGTGATTTATTAATATTTTCCCACACAGATAGAAAGGAAAACTATTTAGTAGTGGTTATTGATAGTTAAAAACACTCATACATTATCAACCCTTGGTGAGAATCAACATATGGTGTATTGCCTCATAATTCCATTAAATATATGAATTATTATTAATTTTAATACTGTTATAGCACAAACATTGGTAGTCCAATCCATGAACTAAACACTAAATACATCTAAATATGTCATATATGTTTCAAATTACTCTAATTTATTTAAAAAAACATATCCAATACTCTTTTTTTACAAATTATAATAAATTGATTTTTACCCCTATTTGGATAAAACCTTTGTTTGATGTTATATTATATTAATAATTGAGATTATTAATAGAAATTATAATACCCATGTATTTTGTGTTAGTTACACATTTATTTGGGATAACCATGATAGTGGGGTAAGTTCTACGGTATGTAATTTAAAGAATTTCAATATGTTATAATGTATTTAATTTATCGTAATATGGTAATATTATAAATTGTATTATTTTTAGGTATTCTATATATATAATATTACGAGTAATTTGGGATATGTATTTGAATGTTATATGTCAGATTCCTTTTTTTCATTAAAAACTTCTAATATTTCATGACTAGGGATAGATTTTGATGTTTGAGAAATAGTTATGGACTGAGGACTTAGTGTGGTAGTGTTTCTTTAGGTGATGATATAAAAAAATTCATGGGGATGAGAATTTATATGGTTAAGAGTTTATAGTAAACCATGTCTAATTTCTCTATATTAATATTTAATGATTGACTTATGCTAGGTGTGTGGATTATAAAAGAATGGGATTATTTGGATTTTTAGGTTGTGAATTAGGACACATTTTTTATGTTGGGGAATATTAATGAAATATAATTTTTGAGGATAAATTATTATGTTTTATTTTCTGTTTTAAGGTTCGGTATTTTATTTGATGAATGTTTTTAAGATTCATGTAGTTTAAAAGAATAATTACCATCATCTTTTTACAACAACAGGTGGCAATGAGTACCCAGAGGGTGGAACTGAGTACCCGATGATTAGGGTAGAGGGAGAATTTAATAGGGAACCACTAGGAACCCAATGTCCTTTTAATAGATATCTAATAGGCCAAGATCTATTTTTTTAAACTAGGTGTTTTGTGATTTTATGCCCCCAACCTTTTATCCCCTTTTAGTGTCCCCTTTAATTCATTCCTCTTCTAACCCTAGAGTTTCATCCCCTATAGATCCTATTCATTTCATTCATTCATTTATATTTCCTTATTCAATAAATAGGACATAATGGGTCCTTTTTCCACTGATTCATTGAAAAATATTCCTCAATTGTCTATTCTTTCTACACACTTCCATATTTTCTCCAAATTCTCTATTTCTAGTAAAGAATTTAGGGATTTCAATTTTTGTTTTCCCCATGGAATCATGAAATACTTTTTAAGATTAAGGATTCCACATATTTTTTACAAATAAAGTTATTATAGGTTTATCACTTTTTATTATTCACTCATTCAATAAGAATTGATTTGTTTTTGAATAATTCTATGGTTTTTATGATTTTAGGATATATTTGGAATATAAGTATGTTATTTTGGTTGTTAGTTTTTTCTTTGTGATTTTGGATGGAATTTTACCGTTAACATCTTGGTTTTATTTAATGTTTATTATTCTTTGCATATGCTAATTCATTGATTAAATTTTTTACTTTAATAAATCTTCATTAATGGATATTATGGGTATATCTACAATCATTTGGACTAGGAAATCTCCACCACAGTTAAGGTAGGAAAACTCAACCATTCTGGTCAATTCCTATATTATGCCTACGACATGCATACCACTTTATTTTTAAATTAATAATCAAGGTTCAAAATTATATTTAGAATTATGAATGGGATATTGAAAAATATATTTTAATATATTACGTAAAATGTTTTCAATTATTTTTTCACAGGGAAGTTTGAACTAGTTTTGATGCATTCTTTCTTTATTTCAAACAAAAGATTCATGGCCTTATGTAATGTTCATTTTTAGTAAAACCATAGTTATTCATGTTTTTTTAGTAAGTCATGTTATTCATATTTTATAGTATGTTTTTATTTAATATGTTATCTATCCATGAATTTTTTATATATAGTATAAAATTTAGTATTGTCTATTTTTTCAATATTAATTCATTTATATTAGATACCCTGAATGTATTTTTCTAAAAAAATTACTCATCATGTATCGTCTCTTTAGATCTAAATATTCCATGACATGATAAATTTCCATGTTTTATATAGTCAATAATATGTTTCCCTTTTATATAATCTCATGTTTTCCATTTTAGATAACTTTTGTTTATATAGTGTTCCATTTAAATTAAAATATTTAGTAGTGTAACCATGTTTAGGAAAATTGTATTCTTTTGTGACCTTTCTCATATTTTTTCAAAATATCACTTCCCCATCATGGATTTAATAACTTATAATTAAATTATCCTTATGTAACCTTGAATAAGTGTTTTCTTAAATGGTGAGGTAACAACACAGTTAATTAAGGTGGAAAAGAGTGGTCTGGTTATTAGACATACATAGTTCCTTTAATGGGTTTTTAACTAAATAAAATATAATGGATTCAAAATTTGAATATTTTCAATTCATATAGTACTAAAATTGGTTTTTATTTTAAACAATTTCTTTAAATTGAAACATTGTTTTATGAAATTTCATATTTATTACAATTTGATTCTCTCTATGTTTTAAGAAATTATGTATTTCAAAATAAAATTGGTATTTTCATTTAATGTGGTAAAAGTGTAATGTGTAAAACTATTATTTACAAATTATCCACTTCTTAAAATATTTTTTCCCTAAAACTATGTTTTAAATATAAAAATTGTTTTTTTTAAAAATATTACCTCTGATTTAAGTGAGTTTTTTCATATTCCATACCTAGTGCCTTATTTGGATTATTATTATTTTTACTAGAATTATTTTTATGAGTTTTAAAATAATTTGATGAATTTTTTTAAATTTCTTAAATTGTTAAATATTTCATCAATTATATTATGCTTAACTAGATGTTTGTATGTTTGTTATTTCTATATTTTTTTCTCCATGAGATATCTTGTTATTGAGTCTTTATTAGTATCAGGGATTTAAATTATGATAAATTATTTATAGAGTTAAAAAGGTTTTTATATTGTTTATTTATTTAATCAATAATGTTTGTTACTATATATAGTATGATTTTTTTACCATATATACTATTTTAATAGATGTTTAAAATTATATAAGGGGTATATTTATATTATATGAATTTTAAGATGGTACAACATATGTGGAAAATGAAGAATGATATAGATTCACAACTCAAGAAGTAGTGTATACCCCTTCCACTTTTCCCAAATGGATGTCCCCTAGTTCCCTGACTCTAGTATACACCTTCCCCTTTATATGGGATAGGGGATTTTCCCTAACTATAATTGAATGAAAATAAATGATCATAGTCTAGAGAGATGGGTTTCTAGTTTTTCCTTCCTTTAACATCCTAGATATCATGCTAAGACCCAAATTAACTATTTATATATATAGACCCTCCTAGTATGATGAGTTTAATATTGTGGTCGGTATATTTTAGAAATTTGTAATTTTCTTCTTCTTTTTATATTTTTTGGTGTAACGGCCCAGACCATCTCACCAATTTATTTGTGGAAAATTAGATGATTGGAATATAGAGAGGATTTCTGGGGGGTTTTTGAGTCTAAATGTGGATATATAGAGGTGGCTCATTCTAGTAGTGATTATTTCTATCCTGGGTTATTTATTGTGGTGACTCATTCTAGAGATGGATCATTCTGGTGGTGGATCATTATGGTGGAGAGTCATTCTGGTTGTTACTCATTCTAGGGGTGATCCATTTGTAGTGATAGGTAAATTTCTATAGTGATTCATTCTGGTAGTAAGTCACTATGGCAATTATATATTCTGGAATTAAATCATTCTATTATTTAGTCATTTCTAGTGGTGATTCATTCTGGCGTTAATTCATTTCTAGTGGTGATTAATTCTGTTGGTAAGCAATTATGGTGGTAATTTATTTCTAGTGGGGAGTAATTCTAGAGACTATTCATTCTTTTGGTCATTCATTTTGGTGGTAGGTCAATTCAGGTGGTGATTCATTTTTCTATTGATTCATTTTGGCATTGAGTAATTCTGGCAATCAGTCATTCTGACTGTAGATTATTTCTGGTGGTGATTCATTCAAGTGATGATTCATTCAGATAGTGAGTCATTATGGAAAAGTTCTATAGTAATAGTGAGTATATAGTAATGATTAGTTTATCATTAAGGTGAGTCTATAATAATAATTATTATACTGTAACGGTGTGTGTACAGTATTGATGAGTCTACAATAACAGTGCACTTACAGTAATGGTGGTTTACAGTAATGATGGATTTATAGTTCCGATAAGTCTAAATTAATGGTGGATCACCCAATAATGTATGTACAGTAATGATGGTTCTACAATAATTGTATATCTATATTGTCTCTACTTTTCAAAATTTACAATTTTGAAATTTTTGATGTCATTTAAGATGAAAATGGGTTATATTCCTTAATAAATGGGTTTTAAATCCATTTCAAAGGGGTTTAATCATATCTTCAATTTATATAAATTCTAGATACCTTTTATGTTTCTAAAATGCATGGTCTTGGTGAGATTCACCTCTAATGTTAAACTAAACCATATCAAATTATGCTAGTTTTGAATCAAATATTTCTAAAGATAATATCATTCATTACCTCTTTTCTGGATTTCATTCTCTAGAGATAAGAGATTCTAAAGGATTTTCCCTTATATTCATGGGTCTCTATTTAATATATTGTTTTGATTTCTCCCTATAGTTGGTTTCCTTTTGTATGTGCACCCACCTTGTTTTTGGTGTAGTTAGTCTGTGTAAATCATCTTTCTTCTAAGTATGAATTCCATTGTTTCTCCTTTTTTTTCATCATGTGGGATGTGTTACTCTTTTTATCTATTGGTAAGATAGTCAAATATTGCTTAAAATATATAATTAACTAGTTTAAAAGCATGGAAAGTTCTAGGGGGATGCTTTGCATGATTTTTATCTTTTTTTATATTATGATATTGAGGTTATCGATGATTGTTTTGTTAATGACTTTCATGGTTGTTGTTAGCCACTTTTTTCTTATATTTGTTTTAAGGCCCATGTTTTTTTGATTTTTGTGAAACTTCCATAAATAAATGGTTATCCAATTATATTTAGTTATTTAAATAGATTCCCCGAGATCTTGTGGTATCTTTGATAACACCCTTAAATAAAGAAGTGTAATTGAATAAGTTCTCCCTTTTCTAAATCTGAAAATGTTTTGTGTTATTGTATGTGTTGTGATGTCTAGAATGGTTGTGATTTGTATGCATGGGACTGATGTGATTCATAGTGTATATATTGTGATTTTTATGGGGTCATTTTATGAGATGTGCTTGTGAAGTTGGGCTACAATGGTAGTTATATTACAGTGGTCTAACGGGGTTCGAATAGTGTTTTTGTTGTAGTTGTGCAATGGGTCCACAAAAGTGGATGTGTCTATAAAATGATGTGGATGTGGTATTTGGGATATAGTGTTTTTCTTATGTTGTGTGGTTAGTTTTGTTCTAGTTACCAATATTTTGATGGAAATAAATACATTATAATGATCTTAAATGAGTATATTTAATGATTAAATTGGTCATGTGTTATACGGTTCAAATTTTTAATATTTATATAAAAACTAATGAGTTTGACATATGAAACAATGTTTCTACCCAAATTAAATGGGATGATAAAAAATGTTCAATAAATAAATTATTGGGTTTGTTAAAGTGTTATTTATTCATAAATAAATACTCTGAAAATGGATTAAAGACCAAAATATAATAATGGCTTCTGTTATATTTGTGTGATTTTATACATTTATAGGTGGAAGTGATTGTGTGGATTTTGTGAGATGGTTAGTTCTTATTATAAATCCATATTATGTACTTTTGTGATGTTTCTATATTTGTATATATATTGAATATTCTTTTTTATTTATATATGCATTCCACCCATGTCAAGAACCATGTGCTGACACCAAATGTTTTGGGAGTGCTTTTCTAAACATTCTTGTGGGTGGATGGATGGCTAGGGACCCTCACTTCCCCACTCCCTCTTCTAGTCATTGGTGACATTCATAATCTATGATGGTCATAATTCAAAAGTGTTGTTATCTACATGTGATGTGATAATATGTGATGTCACATGTTTCTTCAGGTGTGATGTGATGAGATGGATTGTGGTGGGGGTTGTGCATGTTTAGAGGGGTAAATGAGGTTGATGTCCTAGATGTTCACAATACCCTACTAGACTGGTAATGATATGTGATGTGAGGATATGACCCATGTTTTTACGGGAAGGATGTGATGTGATGTGATATTATTTGAAAGAGGTAAGAGTAATAGGATGTATGATTTTTGGGTGTAAGAGAGAAAATTATATGGGAAATAAGTGTGGGGTAACCTATCATCAATATTATTTCTATTATATTATTAAACTTGGATGTGTTATTCGGTGAGCGATCCATGGTGAGGTAGTGTTTTGGATAGTTGGCTTTATTAGGTGTTGTTGGCTTTGTTTTTTTTCTCACATGTGCATTAGTATAAACTTTTCACATGTGCATGAGAGACTTTGGTTTTCTTACTGAGTATACATGTATTCTCATATGATGTATATAAAACTATTTTCATGTATTCATGTAGAATTCATGGATTGTTCTATAAATTACCATCTCTAACCGTTGGAATTATTATTGTCTCATTTCCTTATTATTTATTTTTGAGACATTCATTTGGATACTTTTGTCTATATTTGTTTTACATAGAAATTCACTTTGGGATGATTTTGGGTTTGTTATTGTAATCTCATGGTGTTGTTTCAATCAATTCATTATATTTCCCAATCATGGTTCATATCTAAGGTAATTCATCCCATATTGTGTGATTTGTATACCCATATTGGTAGTCACCAACCCGGGGCCTACCAGAGGTGGGACTTGGGGGTCATTATCTTCCTCTCTTCTTTTCCAGCCTAGGTGGGGTACCTTTGGAGGGAGGGGTCATGATAGATTGGTATCGAAGGTGATGGTTGAGAGATAGGATGGAATTTATAGTAAATCACAAGGATAATTTCATGGGTTGGTATGAAAATGGTGCTACCTGAACTTGGTTTGTGACATAGGATATGGCGACCATCTTGGACATGGGATTTTGGAGATCCCATAATCCAATTCAAGGACACTGAGCCTACCAAACAACCAATTGAGTTGGAGACGCTTTCGGGGTTAAGGCTTATGAGCGGTGTATACATCCTTATTGGTTGTTCTTGTCATTGAATGAAGTGGCTTCTGGAAGTTAAGGAAATTAATTATATAAATCAAGGATTTTTTTGTATGTTTCTCTAACTCTTCCCATGTTGTGGTTTCTAATGAACTGTTTTTGTTTAATGAATTAATCATATAACCTAGAAGGAATGTTTAAAATGTTGTTTAATAGGAACAAGAATTTTTTTTTTGAATCCTTTTTATGCTTTAAGGTGTTCTTCCCTTTCCAATTGTAGCATGATTCACAATGAATTTAATTTTTTCCCTTTATTCAAATTTATAACACACAATATTTATTTCCTAGTGTTTTAAATTCTAATAGAAGAATGTGTAGTGAATTTTATTATAAACAACTGTTTAATTTTGAAAAACAGCTAAATCATGTATATTTCACACTGAAATGATAAAATTAATTATTTTAAAACCATCCATAGAAGTATTTTTTTCAATTTTATTTAATATGTTAAATGTTTATTTACATTCATAATTTATCATGAAAATGTGTTATGAACTTGTATTAAAATGTGGTTTTAGACATTTAAATTTTAAATTTTTTTACAATGGATATCTTGATTATTGATAATTCCTTTGAATTTGGAAACCTTGATAAGAATAATTTTTTATTATTATTGGAATGATTTCAATTATTCAATATTAATATAATCACATGTTGTAATAATGGGGTAGGATTAAAATTATTATGATATTTTTTTAAAAAAATCAAAAATGATGAGCATGATTTGTGGTAACCATTTATACTTGAGATAGTTTAAATGATTAATATTATTCATATATAGTTGATTAGAAATTTTTTACGTGTATAAATAACCTTGCCTCACATGTTAATTCATGAATAGTTTGTTATGGGAAACAAGAATATAGTTAAAAAACATTTGTGCAGTGACTATGAAATTTTTATTATGTGAGAGTTGAGAATGTTTCATGTTCAATAAATTGTATTTAAATATGTAATTAGAATTATCTTATCCATATTTTTTAATACAACTATATTTTCCTATGCAATGGAATGATTAAAGAATGGATAGTTTGATCATGGTGAAATATGAAACATAGTTAGGAAACAAGTGTAGTTTTGATTTTTTTTCTACGAGAGGTTATTTTATATTGAGAATTATGAAATAATGTTGTATAAGTAATAAGTTATTTGAATTTATTATAATAATTGAGCATGTATAAATTTTTAAATAAAGTAGGAATTGTTTTTCCTCAATAACAAGATGAAATTTTAATTAATTATTTAATCATATTAAATTATGATGTGTTGGAAAACATGTGTGAAGTTTCATATTTAACTTGTAATCATGTTAGAGATATTTAAATTCAAGGCATGGTGTTCCATTGAGAATGACTTGGAAATGTGGATTCTTGTTTTTGGTTCCATTTTTATTATTTGGTTGAGATATTGTTACACCATTCTAAAAATAACAGTTCTTGGAAACCTTGTTTTCACTGTGATTATAGTGGATTATGAGATCCTTTATGTGAATTATTTATTAGGCTCAACATGAATTAAAAGGATAATCACTTATATATGGATAATGAACCGGTTCCCCATGGAAAATTTGAAAATGGTATAAGATTACTCTTTCTAATTAATAAATTGAAGTAATGTAAGCATGTCACTAATTGTGGAAACCATAATTAATTACTGGTATGTGTGTTTGTTCTTATTGTCTTTCCTTTTATGACATATGAATAAAAACATCAACCACATGAATAGGGGGAAAATGATCCCAAATCTATAATCGTTATTCTTTTACACAATTAAAACTAAGTGGATTAATCAATTCTACCCAAATTAGTTAATATCATGACATAATAGATAGAATTATTTAAATTGCATACATAGGGACTTGATGAGTGATGATTTTATTGATATTTGCTTAGGTAATTGTGAAGGATGATATGGATTAGGTGGTTATTTGGAAATAGTGGTTTCTTGAAGATGGTAATGTATTAAGGTGATGTGGTTGTGTGAAATGTCTAGTATATGTTTTTGTTTGTTTGTAAGTATGGTTAGTTGTTGTGTTGTCTAGTGGGGGTGATATGTAGTGGTTAATATGTCTTGTTTTTTGGGTGAGATGGTTTGTTTTCTGTTGCAATATGTTTGTATTGAAGGAATCACCCACCACCCAAAAAATTGGTTAATCCCATATAGTTGGTAATAAAAGAAAAATTTTGTTTGATAAATCTTCAAACTATTGAAGATGGGATTTTATCCCACACCAAAATAATTTTATAATGTGATGGGAATGTTTGACCAATATCTTATTGGTTTGGTTTTTTGTGTTATATATTGTATTGATGAAACATGTTATGACGTCAAACATATGAATATAGAGAAACTCTTTCCTCATTAAGGCATTTTTTATTACATTATTTTTTGAAACCATGCATGCATTTTAGTGATTCCCAAAGTGGGAAATATCATGGTGCGGTAGATGAGTTCCTTTTATTTTTGTGCTTGTGACAGCTCTATCTATATTGATATATGTGTTTTTTTGTTGAGAAATGTTATTTGATATTTATTTATGAGTGTTCTCTTGATGAATAATTATTTATTAGTAAAATTTTAAAAAGTTATAAAGCTTGGTAAGTTGGGTTGTCCCAACTTTTTGTTGTTTTTACATTCCATGTCAAATGTCATATTTTGAACTCTTGAAAAAAATAGATTTCAAATAAGAGGCATGTGTTTATAAAAAACACATGATGTGTGTTATTGAAATAAAATGTGTGGATTTGGAAAATAAAACATTATTTTTAAATCATTGAATATATTAGGTGGGAAAATATGTAAAATAAAAAGTTATTCGATGAATATTCTTTTTTATAAAATAGGGAAATTTAAATGAAGCGTGCTTTTTGAAATGAATGTACCTTTTTAAACATATGAATGATTAATTGATTTAAAAATAATGTTTTGTTTATAATTGTTTAATATGTATTTTTTTATTTGTGTGTTATAACCAATTATGCGTCCATGTTCTATTTGAGAGGTGTCTTCCTTAGGAGATTATTTTAAAATTTTATATCATTTTACACTTATTTTCTTTAGTAGTTATTGTATATTCAATGTATCAAGATCCTTGAGAGATATCATATGGATTGGTTGATCATAACAAAATCTCTCTTTCTATCTATGGTGTTCTTAAATTCTCAAGGTATATAAAAGTTTGATAGTCATATAATGTAATGTCTTGGACCTTTCGGTCTATTACGTTACATAAAACTTGATGATTGAGGTGTCCAAGGGATGTTCCAATTGTTTTTAGGATAAAAAGGCAATTCTAGGAGTGACTCATGCTAGTATTTAGTCATCCTGGTGGTGATTTATTCTGGTGGTGTCTCATTATGAAGGTGATTCATTTTAGGAAGTTACTCATTTGGGTACTGACTCATTTTGGAAGTAACTCATTCTGGTGATGACTCATTCTGGTGATGAATCATTCTTACAGTGGGTTATTTCTAGAATTAGGTCATTTATAGTGGTGATTCATTTTGGTAGTAGGTCATTCTAGAGGTGAGTTATTTTATCAATGACTAATTATGGGGTTGAGTCATTCTACATGTAATTCATTTCTAGATTCAATTCATTCTGGTGGTGATTCATTCTAGTAGTAAGTCATTCTGGAGGTGGGTCATTCTGGTGGTAGGTCATTTCTAGTGGTGATTCATTATAGAAGTGAGTCACTATAGCAGTGATTCATTCGGGTACTGAGTCATTATTATGGTACGGTTATAGTAATAGTGAGTATATAGTAACAATGAGTCTACAATATTGGTGAGTCTACAAAAACAATGACTATAGAGTAATAGTGAGTCTGTAGTAAGGGTGATTCTACAGTAATAGTGAGTCTACAATAATGGTGCATCTGTAGTAATGGTGGGACAATAGTAATGGTGGGTCACCCTATAGTGGATCTACAGTAATGGTGGATCTATAGTAATGGTAGATCTATAATGTTTCTAGTGTTCTAAATTTATTATTTTTCTTTTTTTGATGTCTCTTATGATGAAAAATGGGTTTCATGTCATAGTTAATGGGTTTTTAATCCATTCTAAAGGAGATTAATCATGTCATCATTTCTAAAAAAATAGGCCTTTTAATTTTTTAAAACATTTTATCTTGATGGGATCCACCTCTAATTGTAACCTAAACCATATCAAATTTTTCTAGTTTTATATATAATATTTCTAACAAAAATATATTTCCTTCACTCGTTTTGGGATTTCATTCTCTAAATACTAAAGGTTCTGAATAATTTTTACCTTGTATTCAAGGAGCCATATTTTCAGCATTGGTTTGATTTTTCCATATAGATGGTTTCCCCTTGTACACCCACCCACCCAATTTGTGGTGTAGTGAGTTTGTGTCATGTATAATTCTTCTAGGTAGGAATTCCTTAATTTCTCCTTCATGTATATCATTTGGGATGTTTTACTCTTGTTATCACTGGGAAATATAGTTGTATCTATAAAATCAAATATAATTAACTGGTATAATCAAAATGGAATGTATAAGGTAAATGATTCATATGATTTTATATCATATTTTATATTATGATGTTGAGTTTATCTATTATTGTTTTATTGATTAATTTCATAGATGTTGGCAGCACATTTTTTGGTTTTTATATATATTGTGATGTTTGTGTTTATGTAACTATTGGGTGACCACCATAAATAAATGGTTACCTACATATATTCGGTTAATTAAATGGATACTCTGGAATCTAATAGATTTTTTGATATCATCCTAAAATAAATAATAAGAATTGAATAAGATCCACCATTATTAAATATGAAAATAGGTTGTGTTGTCGTATATTTTGTTATGTGTGGAATGGTTGAGGATTGGGCACATGGGACTGATATTAAGCTCAGTGTCTATGTTATAATGTGTGTAGGGTAAGTGGATGAGATATGGTTGTGAAGTAGTTTTGTGATGGTTGTTATGGTGTATTGGTTCACTAAGGATATGATGTGATAGTGGAATAGTTGTGCAACTAGGCTGTGAAAGTGGATGTCATTGTAAAATTATGTGGATGTGGCATTTGGTTTTTGGTTATTTTCTTTTGTTTTTTGGTTAGTTTTTTTACTATTTAAAAACTATTAATGTAATTAAATGCATGATAATTATCTCAAATGGTCATTTTTAATAAGTGAATTAATGATGGGTTGTGTGGTATAAACGGTTATCGTTTATATGCAATCTAATGGGATAGAAATATGAAAAAATGGGACTAACTAAAATAATTGGGATGATAAAAAATGTAGAATACATAAATTAAAGGGTTGTTATAGTAGAATTTATTGATAAACAGAGACTCTAGAAAATTTATTAAAGACTAAAATATGAATTTGGGATTTTGTTTTGTTTGTGTGATTTTACACATTTAGTGGTGGAAATGATTGTGTGGATTCTATTTGATGTTTAGTCCTATTTATAAACCCATAGGATGGGATTTTGTGAAGTTTCTATATATGTATATACAATATATATTCTTTGTGATTTCTATAAATTCCACACCCACATCAAGCACCATGTGCCAACACTAAATGTTTTGGAGTGTTTTTCCTAACATCCTAGTAAGAGGATGGATGGTTGGTTATCCACTCATCCCTTCTCCCTCTTCCAAACTTTGGAGACATGAACAAGTTGTGATGTCTAGAAGTCAAAATTTCCATTGTCTACATGTGATGTGATGAGATGTGATGGCACAGGTGTCATTGGGTGAGATATGATGATGTGGCTTGTGGTGGGGTTATGCGTGGTTAGGGGAGGGAATGGGAATGATATCCTCCATGTTCATGATACCCTAATACACTATTTATGATCTATGATGTGATGATATGGACCAAATTTCTATGGTGGGGATGTGATGTGATGTGATGTGATGTTATTCTAAAGAGTTGGGAGCACCAGGGTGTACGACGTTGGTGTATGAGAGAGTAAAATCAATGGGAAAGTGGTGTAAGGTAACATATAAATGATATTATTCATATTATATAATTATTATTGGGTGTGTTATTATGTTATAGATACTCGTTAAGGATGTTGTTTTGTTAATTGAACTAACTAGGTGTGGTTTTTCCTACTATTTTCTTATGGGTGCATTAGTATTCTCTAATCACATGTACATGAGAGTCTTTGGTTTTCCTACTTAGTATAGTTGTATGCTCACCCTATGAATATAAAACCATTTTAATTATTTCAAGAGGAATTCATGTACCAATTTTTACATTAATAGCATGGTCTATTGGTGTTTTTTCTTTATCGTTGTCTTTGCTTTTATTTTTTTGACTTATATTTGGAGACTTTATTTGTATCTGTTTTACTTATACATGAATCAAGGGGTGATTATGGGTTCATTTATTTTATTTCATAGAATTTTTTTGTGTTATACTCATTCTATATATAGATATTTTTTTCTTATATATTGTAATTTATCCCACATTTTGAGATTTTTATACCCATGGTGTTAGTCTCCAACACAGGTCCTAGTGGAGGTGGGACTAAGGGGTCATTATCTCCCATTTATCACTGCCATCCCAGGAGGGGTACCTTTGGAGGGATGGGGTTGTAACAGTTAAAAAACTATTAAATTAATTAATTATATATATATATATATATATTATTGAGTATACATGGTCATTCATACACATATTTATTCAATGTTGTGTTTTGACGTCCTTGGTAGTGGCCTACTAAGAATATTTTCTCACACATTGCATGGACACCTCAATGGATATGAAGATTCACATACTGCATTTTAGGTACGAAAAGTATTTAGTTATCTTCTATAATAAGTTTTAAACTATCTATATGATGGTCTAACTTTGTGTGATCATTCTACATTTGGAACTATAGTATGAGGCTATTGCTACACGGATCAATGTTGGAATATCAATTATCCCATATAGTTTTGTTTCTTATATCTAGTAATACATAATGTTAATAGTGTAATTATATTTAATCTATAATTTTTTATTGATAGTATTCATATTGAAAAATAATTATCTATCATTTTATTTTCTTTAGTCATTTTAGTTTATATAATTTATCATTTTTGGTAATGCCTAATATATGGATGAATCAATTCAGTTCCTCATAAGTAAGGTAGTAAGATATTTTTTTACTATTTAAAGAGGGTAAATAATTATCAATGCTAATATCATAACCTTGGTGATAGTTTCTTGAGGGTCAAAAAATTCCTTTGGTGTCAATATTGATTTTATTTTTGTGATTTTTGGGTATCCAAGTCTGCTTTTCGAGAGGAAGAAAATTGAGACCCTATTATTCAGTAGGAGAATGATTGATCAAATGAATATTTTATTAAATCATGACTATAATTGGTTTTTTATCATAATGTATTAGTATTTGAAGTATTATATCGTTGGTGAGATGTAAATACTATTTGATGAATTTTGGATGATCAATGGAGTAAATTTGGTTAAGGTAGTAAAAACAATACCATGATATTAGTTACTTTTCCTTAATACTAGTTGAGTTATTTGAATAGATAATGGATTAAATATTGAAAAATGAAGGGATGATGTTATGTTATTAAGTGGTTAATGGTTGAAATGTGGTTTTTAATTAGATTATAATTCTAAATAAACATGCCATAGTTAGATGTTGTAATGGAGAAAACATTTAACCTTTGTGAAATAATGTTACAATATTTGTATAATATTTCATGATTCTTATGAGACTAACAAGGTTGGTTGGGTTCTATATCATTCTTTAATCCTCATGTCATAATTAGAAACCACAATGAGGATTTTATTTAATGTATATGAATAATGTCAAGAATAATGTTACAATGATATTACAATATATTTAAGGAAATGTATTATATGAAAAGTAAAAAATATAATAAATTATAACATAGAGTTTATTCTATAGTTAAAGGTCATAATATAGTGAAATACTGGTAGTTGGGTTTTAAAAATATATGTTTCATCATAATAAATTTTACTAGAAAATATATGTGACATAAAACCTATGCTTTTTAGAGATTATAATATATATCTTATCATTATTTTTTATAGGATCTTGTAATAGAATCTTGTTTCACTAAAATAAGAGGTGTTACACCGTGATATTTCAAATAAAAAATCTCAATGATTAATTAGTTTTAATATATTGTTATAGTTTACTTAAGTAATCACTAATTTAGTTTAAATATAGAGGATTTATTTATATACTAGTTAGATCCTGACATGTGGAATTAGAAGGATGTTATTTTTTTTAAAAGTTGGATAAATTAAAAGAGTAATACATAGAGTTTTTGAATATATATGTATCATTATTAAGAAAAGAGAGAATATATAACATGATCATTTATTTTGAGATATTTTATACTTTATAGAATATTATTGAATATACGAATTGTGTTTAGAGGAGTTGAAGCTGGATGTCAAATCCATAGTTATCAAAGTATTTTTAATAGTATTTTTTATTCATTCAGAGAAAATAGTGAGTCAATATAATTTTAAAAAACTATCTTAAAGTAGTGTGGGGATATGTAAAATGAGGAATTTATCCTTGATTTTATAATAATTATAACCTATAAATTTAAATAAAAAATAACTAATAGTGATTTTCATGGTGCATCAATACATTAGTAGTGTATTCTCCTTGTATATTTCCCTTTTGGGTGAAAAAATTAAAATCCATGTATCTTATTATTTATTTTTCAAAAATAGATGTTTTGGATTCATGGTTCATATTTAATGGTTCATGTTCTTCTTTACAAAATGAGTTAAATATTTGTTTGGTGAGAAATTAGTGACACCCTAATTCACCACCCAAGGGAGTTTTATCCCTTTTGGTTTCAATAGTATTAATGAAATATTAACAAGTAGAATATGTTAAATACTAAATGGTTTTTTATATCTTATGAGATTAATCACTAGATATATAAGTACAAGATAATATCATACTTTAAATCACAATGATTTGACATTTTCTCCACATTAATTTCTATTATTTAGATAAATTATATATGAGACATGTTACTAAAGGAATTTTATAAGAGGATTATAGATATATGTCAAAATATATATAAAATTGTTATTTTAAATATCTCTTTAATCAAATATATATTAAATTAATGGGCTTTATATCATCAAATTATATATGTGATTCATTATGAAATATCAATGAATGTGATAACACAGTAATATGGACTATAATTAAAATCATATACAACAAGTTTGGGGACTTATGGATGTACCATAATGAAGTAAAAAATATATTATTTAATTAAATAATTGATGTGTTTGGTTCTATATGATAATTAGAAAAAAATTAAGGTTATTAAAATATTGATAAATTTATTAAGGTGAATCCCATTCTCATATAATAAAAAAGAAATCAAACCTGATAAAAGTGATATATGTTAAGACACAATGATACAATAAAAACCAATTTAGTGCATGTGTTGTTATAGTGAAATAAAAATAAATTTCATTTCATTCATCCAAATAGTTTTATTTCATGGAGATAGAGAATGTAATGGTAAAATAAGATAAATTATATAGATATTCTAGTTATATATTTCTATTATTGATCAGAATAAAATTTAAGGGAGGAAAATATACATTTAAGGAAAACTTATCATTGATATAATTGTATAAAAAAATTAAATCCATATCATATATGAAATATAAAAAATTAAGTGGGGGATATTTATTTATAAAAAAATTGAAAAAATTATCCCCCTATATAAAATTTTAATAAATTACTTTTATATAAAATACTAAAATAATGATCCATAGAAAAAGCTACCATAGTAATGTAAAAGATAAGGATGATTCTCTATTTGAAAAATATTAGATATAATAGTCCATAAATAAAAATAAAAAGTTAAATATGTTAACCAATATGAACTTATTATTGATCATAAGGTTTATATTGAAGGCCCTATTATGGAGATGGAAATCTATAATAAAAAATAATATAAAATAGATGGATTTTTTTAAAGATTCCTCTAAGTAGTTTCATGAGCCTAAAGTTGAAATTTCATATGTTGAAAAAGTCATAGTGGATAATTCTAGTACTATGAAAAACATAGAAAACATGGATGATTTCAAGATAAATATTAAAGGAAAACTAAATTTCATTGATATTAAAATTATCTCATTGAATAATTAGGTATAGAGATTGAATATCTTAATTAAGAATTTATCAATCAAAATAAGAAACATAAAACTAAAAAAATTATATATAGAAGACGAAATTTTGAAATTATAGGGATGATATAGATAAATATAAAACCAAATAAGCCTCGATACTACTTGAGTAATTCTTTAGAATTTAATTTTCTTTTTTTATGGGAAATATCATACATTCATATGAAATACAATCATCCACAATTCAATCAAGGAAGATTATTCCAACAGTTTTAATAGAGAACAGGAAAACATATTTTGGTAGTGTCTTAAAGAAATTTTATGTAAGTAATGAAAATTATTGATTTCATTTTGATGTTGTTGATATGATAAGTAAACATCATTTACTAGTAATAAATTGTATATTTTTGGATACTTGAGTTAAAGAGTAACATATTTTATAGAGGAAAAAAATTATTTTCAAGGTGAATAATATAAGAAAATGAATAATAAGAACCTATCCTACCAAATGTGGTTGAAAATACATTAATAGGTATTGTTTTCATTTTTATAAATTTTGGAATAAGGAATTTTTTTATAAGTGAAAATGAGATTAAATTAAATTCTAAAAAGAACTCTAGAATGGTTGGAAGTAAAGTCATGTGCACTTTTCCTTTAAAGAATAATTGTTTCTCACATGAAGTGGAAGGTGATATTTCTTAATGGGTAGAAAACATTGAAGATATATCAAAATGTCTCTCAATTTATTAATGCATTTCATAAAAAAAATCGATATGGTGTAGAAAATAAACATAGATAAAAGTTACACTAAAATAGTGACATGTGTATCCTTGGTAGTTGATGTTAGTATCATATAATGGGATAATCATGAATATTGAAAAAAAATAAAGAATTGTGATAATGGAATAGTTATATTTGGAAATGACATAATGTTAAAAATAAATGGATATAGAAAGATGATGATACTCAAATAGTATTTAATAGAACATCAATGTCCTTTTTTTGTAAAGAATTCGTTATAACCTCTTAAATATGATCCAATTTTTTGACTCTGTCATTAAATTAAATTCAATAAAAGGGGTTTATTGATTAAAGTAATGAATATTAATGATTTAATCTAAGAAAAAATAATTAATGGAATCTATATCATGTTTTTAATAATTATAATTAATGTTTCCTCATCAATGAATATGATAATAATTTTTGGAATATATGACATCAGTACATATATAAACAAATAATAAAGAACTTTTCAAATATTAAACAAAAAACTAATATATCAAATATGAAAAGGAAATAAAGGAACACATATTATTTTTTCAAAAAAGATAAGAACACCACAAATCTATATTATCTATATAAGAAACAATAACTACACACACTTTACTTTCTGTACACCAAAGTATTTTTTTTCATGACACCAAAAGGGACTAAAGGAAAAAATATCTTTTTATTGATGATTATAGTTAGATCGGTTACCTCATATTCATACACTCAAATAAGTAGGTGATAAACTAAAAAATAAAAGTATTTATTTTTTTCAAATGATAAATGTGTAATGACATTCAAACCCATATTATTGGTATGTGTAATAGAGTTAACCACTAGTGAAATTTTGAAATACATTGAAAAACATGAGGTGTCATTAGTGAGGAAAACATAAAACAAATATTTTAAAAATAATAAATTTCATATTTGATAATATAGAGAACATATATCTCATTAAATGTAGTTTTGTATGTTTTTATTAGAGATAATTGATGAAAAACATATTTTATGTTCAAAACAAGTATTTTCTTAGTACTAGAGAGATACATACACTATATGATATATGAAATGGAAGAAAAAAAACTCTAAAAAACTTTTCAGTTTTCAAAATATAATTTTTCATCATGAAAAAAAAGAAGTCATTTAAGTAAAATATGTATATATAATGAATAAAGAAATATTCATTGGTTTCTTTAGAAATAGAGAGGCTTAAAATTCTTTAAAATGGCTAAGAAATCATTATGATAAATGACATTGATACTTCATTTTTATATTAAATTTTCCATCACATTAATTATTTTGAAATTAATATTACTATACCAGATTGATGTTTTTTAATGGGGAAATGTTTGATTATACAATTTGAGATAATAATGAGAACATTAAAATAAAAGGAATTGATTTAAATGAAATGTGTTCACTAGACTTTGTCATGGTTATATTGTATAAAGAACCATGAAATACCCTAAATTGTTTTTTTCAAAATGAGTTAAACATGGTAAATTGGGATTATAGATTTCAAACATTATAGTTCATTGGTGAGAAATTCATTTCAAGGATCTAGAAGATAAATATTAATAAACCATGATTGAAGCATATAATATATTTTAATTTGGTGAAACAAGATGTCCATTACACCGTGGTAATATTAGTTAAGTCATATCTTGATGTTTAAAAAACTAAAGAGTGAAAATATTAGATTCAAAAAATCCCCACACTTATATATTCTAAGTGATCAATAATTTTAATTAAAATTTATATATAGGCTTCCACTACTCCACAGAAACTGGTTTTGGTCATGATGTAAAGGATATATAGATTTTTAAATAACCATGTATAGGATATTTTCCTATTTTTTCTCTAAATAAGAATACCATGATTTTTTCATAGTCTACCATATTGTGTTTTTTTAGTTTATACTTATTATCCTATCCAATACCATTATTAAAACTTAATATATATTTTTTATTTTATTACTTCTCTTTATTAATTTTAATTACATTTCTAATCCAGAATTTTTTTATTTAATAATTCATTCAAATTAGTATCTATGATTTATTTATAATTTTTATTAATTATTTATTTCATGTTTTTCAATTCATCAGCATTTGTTATTCTTTAACTTTTTTTAAGATAGAAAATACATTATTAATGATGTCTTATTTCATAATGAGTGGATATTCACTTAGGGATAAATACTTTTAATTAAATTTATTATTTATTTAAGATAATTTATTTTTTTATTATTATAAAATTACCTTTAACTAAATTTAATAAATTTTAATGTTGAATATTAAGGGTTATTTATAAGTTTTAAACTAATTTTCAGGTTTTTATTTTGGTTCATATGGGGATGATCATAAGATTACATTATCTAATGCCAACTAAGTTTACTTGAGAATTGAGGATACATAAATTTTTAAACATTGATAATCCATTAGAGCTAAAAGTACTAGTTTTTAGTAACATTTTCTCATTGTTTTTATATAATAGTGGTAGTAATAAGTGTTCCAAACACATTTTAATCAACCAAAAAATCTTCTTACCCAATTTATATTTTATTTTTTATTCTTTTTATTTGGATGATTTTTTTATTTTTCGTTTTCTAGGGGTTTCAGGAAATTAATAAGACATTGATCACTTGATCAAAGATAATTTATTCTTAATAATTATTAAAATATAATCCTAATGTTGATAGGTGTATATTTTAATAGTGATGATCAATAATGGTAGGATACGATGACTCTACTCTTCCTGATAAATTGAATAAAAAATTATAATGGATTAAAAAACATCCAAGGGATAAAAACATCATGGAATTTAGTCAACCATACATTTATGGGTCTTCAACTAGAATTGTTCAATATCTAATTAAGGAAATGAAATTTTTAATCAAGTATATTATTCTTCAAATGATTTAAACTATAGGAAATTTTGGAGGCAGGAAAAATAAATATTCTCATATACATTTATCCATTTCCCTATATATATGCAAAAAATTTAACAAAAAAAATTATAATGATTCATTAAGGTTTAGGGAGTTACCAATTTCTATAATGATTGGGTAGAATATTGGAAAAAATGTTACTATCATTTTTTATTACTATTTGGGACATATTATAAAATATAATCAATGAAGAATACTATCTAGTGGGGAGAAAGATAAATAATTAATATGAAATTAAAAATATTTCTTAAGAATATGGAGAATTTTTATTTGAATCTTGGGATAGATTCATGGTTTTATTTAGATAGTTAACAAAATGAAAAATTGAAAACATCTATCCATATGAAATTTTTTTATTATAGTTGATAGTCAATGTATCAAGAATTGATTGATTCTTCAGCTAATGGTGTACATGTAATAAAAACTCCCCAAGTTTCATGAGACCTCCTTAATGAAATCTATTAAAAAGTTATAAAATAATAAAGTGGTAAAATACCACTAATGAGAGTAGTTTATCAAGTGTAGGAGACAACTAGCCTTATATCCAATGTGGAATTATTATCCAAAAAGTTAGATAACTTTTAATTGGTGAAACCAAGTCATACATAAGAATCGGGACCTATTCATATTTCATAATCTTATAATATGTATATAAGGGCATGTTCATAAACAAAGTTTTGATCTGGATTGAATATTTTTCATCTACAAGATTACAATTAGATGATTCAAAACTGACCTTGAAAACAATTTTATAATACCTAAAACCTATGGAAGATGGTAATCAAAAATTGAAACATATATTAGGAAAAAAATCTCTATAAGGTAGTTAAATTAAAAAAACCATGGTCTACCCAGAAATAATCCTCATCATCATGGTCGTACATCCCACCAAAAATAATATCCACTCCTAAGACCATAATTCATCCTTCCTCAATAGTAACTATAGAAATAGCCCCAACTAAAAAATTCATCAATTGATGATATGGCCACTACCAACCTTAAAAATATTGATCAAGGAATGAAAAACCAACAAAAATTCATTCATGAATCTAAAATATACATTGAAAAATATAAAACATCGATTTGGAAAAATTAATAAAACCATATCGAACTAATTACACAATATATTATAGTGAATCATGGAGAAAATCCATGGGAATAAGTTAAGGTTTAGAACACTTTTTAGTGGGTGAGATCTGGAGGAATAGAAGCTATATGATTTTGAAAAAAGAGTTAGATTAGATAATAAAAAAAGGGAAGGTGATACAAACATAGAAGTGGGAATGGATAAGGAGAAATATAAGAAATCTTTAAAGGAAACTCTATTGGAAAATATGGAAGAGTATAATAAATCAAAGATTTATTAACCACAAATAGTTTTCCTTTATATAATTAGTAAATATACAATTAAATGTAAATAAAAAATGTTCCTTAATATATTTAAGCACTTTTACATCAAAATGACCATCAATGATGAATTATATCACTATCGGTGTTTATAAATTTCTTCAAGGAGTTTCATTATATGAAATAAAAATTATATGATCTTGGAGTAATCACTTTAAGTAAATATTGATATTGTATTTATTAAATAAAATTACCTCTAATGTTAAGAGATCTTGAAAGATTTACAATAACACATTCTATTGGATCATGGAAATTTAAGGTGTTATGTGAGTCTAGTGATAGTTTCAATATAATACCACTAAGTGTGTTTTTAATTTTTTTGATTATATGAACCAAATCATTCATATATACCGAATCAATTAGATAATATCATAGTGAATATTTCATAATTACTCCTTGAAAAAAATCTTGTTAATGTGGTAAAATTTAAATTTATAAAAAAAATGTATTCATGGGATTAATTAAGAAATTTATATTACAATTATATTTGGGAGACCATTCCTCTAGAGAAATAATTAATTAATTTAAATCACTGAAGAAATTTTTTTATTGTGGAAAATTTTTTATGCTCAGAAACAAAATGATATCCACTTTGAAGATGTTTGAAATGTATGTAAAAAGGTATTCAAAATATTTCCATGCAAAAATGAGATTTTTTATTGATGGTACATCCTTGGTGGCCTTGGGAATCACATTTAAATATTATAACAGTGGTAATTTTTGAATTTATAACATTCTAATAGCCATGTGAATTACTTTGTGAAATTATAAAAGTAATACTCTATTCACTCATAACATTTTAGTGGCACTGGGAATTTATTTTTAGTACCATAATAATGATCCTTTATGGTGTCAAAACAATATCAAGATCCTATAAATGTCATTGTGTGATCATAGAAGTGGCCCTTTACATCCACAAAACATTCTTGTGACATCAATAATTTCTTTATGGAGGTGAGGTGGCCATGATTTTCTCCCTATAGGATTCAACCTGATAATGTTTCCCAACAGTTCCAACAAAAATGGAAATCACCTCATATATCTTGGATTCCATTGGATAAACTTTATTTTTTTTCTAAATTACATTACATACTAGCTAAGGGACACTCGTTTATCATTTATCGAATCATAGAGGTGATCATTTGTGACAATAAACTTCTTTTAGAATGTTTATTTTATCAATTATATGGAAAATGATGAT
Source organism: Viscum album (assembly GCA_963277665.1). Classification (NCBI taxonomy): domain Eukaryota; kingdom Viridiplantae; phylum Streptophyta; class Magnoliopsida; order Santalales; family Viscaceae; genus Viscum; species Viscum album. Next base: position 310,888,401 of record OY728158.1, read on the forward strand.
GAGATTATCCTATAAATTTAAAATCACAAACATTAATAAGGGATTGTGATTTTTCATTTGATGCCAAAAATTATGAGAGAAAAGTAACACTATTGGAAAACTCACCCACCGTAATAGACATCAATATATTACCTCATGTAACTTCTTTTTTATGAATGAGACTAGGGGAAGTGGACCACCTAATATTTTTATTGGGAAAAAATACTTTAATGTGATATTTTAGAGTTTAATGTTGTTATTTTTATTGAATATATTGGTTGAAAAATGGAAATTTTTTTATTGAAAACTAAATTTTAAAATATTAGTTCTTGACGAAATTGGAGGTGTTTTGAAATTGTTCATATAAAGTGGTGATCATTCTCAATGATTTCCAAATTTTTGGGTGTGAAATAAAAAAGGAAGATCAAAGTTGATTTCATAAAAAATGTAGTATTTTCTTGTAGTAGTTTTGGAATGTGTTATTTATAGTATGTATGAAATATCACATAATGAAAGTATTAAATGAGATCACAAATAAACCAAGTTGAATAAATTTGGATAATTAATCCAGTTTGGATAGAGAGTATACATTTTCATAGAAATTTTGTTCCCAAAAATAAATTTAATAAATTCAATACATCATTTATAGAAGAAATTTTGTAATACAGATGATTCCATGATGAATAAAAACTATGAAAAGTCATATATGAGGATTAGTTTTTGAATCAACATTCCTAAGAAGGAATAATTATAATTTAATGATCAACATGTTTCTTTAGGTTTATTTTCCTATATAAATACCCTAAATCACTCCATTAGTGGTAGAAGAAAAAACATATTTGTATATAATCTCATTAAAATATTATAAGCATCATTGTTTTTTGAAAATAATAATAATTAGTGAAATGTGAAGAGTGTGAAATTAATGGTGGTGTTTTTGAAGCATGTATAGTTTGAGAAGTGTATGTGGTTCATAAATAAGGGTCTAGTTTAAGATGAGAGATTAGTTTTTGAATAAATAACATCTCATAAATCACATGTAGTTAATGTACTATAATAATTCCATAAATAAGGAAATCATGTGATTGATAGTATTCTATGAAGGCACTATGTGGGGAAGTAGTTCACCAAGAAGAACATTTTGTGATGGAGCCTTCCATGAATAATAATTTAACTTTTAATTGGATTTTATCTCATGGGTGCAACAGGGGATTCATTTAAAACCAATATTAATGTGAACCAATTTAGAGATTATATATATCACCAGATGAATCTTCCATAGGATTTTTTCATTCACATTAGTGAGTGAACAATGAGTTATCAACTGTGGGTGGTGGTAAATGATGAGGGATATTGTCTATACTCCAAAAATTATAAGATAACTATGCTTTAATGATTTTGGTACATAATAAATTTACCTTTACATTCACCTTAAATAATTTCATTTACGGTGAACCAAGTAAAAATAAATAAACTGCACGCTAACAATTTAGTTTATTATTGGGAGAAGAAAAAAGAAGATAGATCATTTAGTTAAAAAACATAATTAATTGGTTGAATTGTTTTAATTTTTCATAACATAATTCTCCCCACCCCATATCATGGTACATAACCTAGTGAATCCAACAATAGGAATAATTTATATTGGTTATTTTTAGTGAATCTCATTTAATAAAAGCTATATAAGTAGTCAATCTTAAATAGATTCTGATCTTTAAGGGAAACTATTTTTAAATATGGAATAATTATATACATCATTACAATTGATTATTAGGAATAGATTTATATATATACTATGCATAGGATTTCTTTAAATATTGATATTAGGGTGTTATCATAATGAAACCTTGAAAAAGATTTCATTTTTAGAGGAATCAATTATTTATGAAAAACTTTGTCTAAAAAATTATAAATGAAGCTGATATCAAGTAGACATGGACATGATATATGGGAAAATCTAATTAATACCTATTAAGGAAACTTTAAATTCTAAGAAACTAAGTCATACTTTTTTTTGAATAAGTAGGAGGACTTGATGATACACTCAAATGAATTTTTGATGTATTTTTTGGTCAAGTGAATGTAATTATGGAGGAAATGTGTGGTCTTAGAGAAACCCTTGTTGACATAATGATTTTCAGGTACCTCCTAAAAATATTATCACAAATATTTAATACAAAAGTCTCTATAATCAAGAATAAATATCTAAATAATATGATTTTGGATATCGTACATGATACTATTGTAAAAAATGTGCTGAGAAACAATGATAACAAGGATATAGAAAATGGGATATTATAGAAGATGGTATTCAAATATTTATAGAATAATATTGTGAAGGATGTTCATAATGAAGGGGAAGTTAATGATGTCATTCCACTATATTCATCAATTCTGTAAAGGGGAAAATAATGTTTAAAGGAAAACTTCTACATGCATATTTTTCATATGGAAAGGTTCAAAATATTACAAAAATGTCTCCCATGAAATTTAAGGATAGTGGTGAGGTAGACGAAGTTCCCCTAGAGAAATATTTAGTTAATTTAAAAATAAAGGAGAGTATAATATGGATATTATTCAACAAAAATAACCCAATCACATAGGACAACCATAGTTTAGAATTATCAAATGAAGAAGGAATTGAAGACTTTAAACATCACAAAGATATTCTCTAGTAAAAATTGTAGTTAGTTACAAATCAAGAGAAGATAACGATGATGATAATGGTAAATGGATGGGAGCGTTGATCTATTAGTATAATTAAAGGTTATTGTTGAAAATACGGATGATTATTGATATAAAATGATGAAATCCAATATAGTGGCTCATGATTTCAAACTCTCTATGCAGTAGTTAGAAGAGTAGAAGTTCAATTTGAAGGATAAAATTAAAAACAATTAAATCTATAAAGTAAGTAACCATAGAATAGGTCGTTAAGTGAAATATAAATATTTAATAAAATTCCAAGGTTATCAATTTTTTGAATAAAACATTGAAATACCAAATTAAATGTATTGAAGGGATTAAAGAAAATATTATTGGCATATGAATAATAGTCATAGATCGAGAGAGACTCTATAATCATGATATTAAATTAGGAAAATAGGTCATATAGACCATAAAAATGTGAATTTGGGTCATGGAAGTCCACTAAAATATGAAAAGTAGATATAGTAAATCAAAGAGAAAAAGAAAAATGATAGATCATTAATGAGGCTAGATTAAAAATGGATAGAAGTAATGGTTGAAATTAGGATTCAAGAACCCATTACATAGTTCTAGGATGATTTATATAAGACTTAAATTCATGATAATCGGAGAACCCATGGGGAAACCAGTGTTTTGAAATGATACACAAGAATGATCCTCATAGAAAGATTTATTTTTTTAGAAGGATGGGAAATTCTCATATTATTTATTCCATAACCATGATGTATTGGATAGTACTAGAGAAAAAAAGGTATCTAATAAGACTTCAATATTCTAATAATGCTTTTTATTATCACTATTTTTGTTATAGAGTATTTGGAAATATTTCCAAAAATTACTTATGAAACATTCAGTGGAATTTTCCTACAAATATCATATGCGGTTAGAAATAGCTTCATAAGGAATCATCAAGATGGATTAAAAGAAAAAACAATGTGTTTTTTTCAGGATTACCTTACTCCATATTAATCTGATGAAGATCGGGCATTTTAGTCAATAGTAAAATGTGACGTTAAGTATATGGATCAAAAATAAAAGAGATGTTAAGTTAGAAATTGTTCATATTTCCCATGAAGAGTTGAATCATGGAAGTATTTGTATTATTTATAGTTGATATACATCTCACATGATAGAAAATAAAAATCTTATTAAACTCATAAAGTACAACCTGAAAGGTTTCAAAAAAAATAAATGATAAAGGTTTAAAGATGATTATCTCTAACATATCCATATTTGGGGGTTGTGATATGAGAAATGAAGATAACTTGGTTATGAAGGCTCATAGTCATAAATTTCAATGTGTAAATAATCAATGTGAATTGGGGAGTATAATAAACTTTACAAAAATATATATATCGTCAATGGAATAGATGGGGTTGTTTTTATGCAAGGGATGGACATGAAAGGGAACATCAAAATTGTTAGTGTAGAATTATTCATGTGTGTTCTATCTAAGGATGAAGAATATATGCTATTAAATAATAGATTTTGGGATTGTATACAATGATCCAAGGAAGATAATATAGATAATGATGGAGATATAGATTTCACTAAGCTATCTATTTATCATATAAACACTTGTGATGTTTTTCAAAAAGGAAAGATTACTCAAAAGGGGCCTAATAAAAAAGAATGGAATTGAAGAAGAGTTATTAAATTAGTTTTTTTTTATTTGTGTGGGCCTATCTTACGATGATATAGTTATTATAAGGGATATTACATTCATTTCATTGATGATTATAGTGGGATAGTATGGATAATGGTCACCAATCATGAGTCTAAGGTGTTCATTTTTAATCCTCAGTATTAGAGGGAGGGTAAAGAGATTCATGGGTATAATATTCTAAAATAATTGATTGATAACTGAATTATGTTCACAAAAATACATGTGAATAATTCTATTGTGAATCAATACATAAGTAACTATGTATCTATAGTGAGAAATACTAAGCTAAATTTTATGCTTGGAAGGGTAAACTAGATCATAAACAATAAGTAAAGAACATTTATTATGATGAAATACCTATAAGAAATTTTTTGAAAATAATTTTTAATGAAATAGTTCTATATTTCAAAAAGATATTTTTTTTATGGTAATAAAGTATGTATAAGAGATATATTACAGAAATAAGCTGACAAAAAGGTACATTAGAATCGTTATAAGTAATTTTTCATTATAAATAATTAAAAACATGTAAGTTTTGAGTCTCATAGGGGTTAATTAATTTTTCATAGATCCCCAAGTAATAAAAAATCATATAAATTCCTCAATAAGTTGATAAAAAAAATTTAAAATAAATTATTTCACTATAGTGAATAATGAATAGAAAATTTAGTAAAAAATAGAATGATTTTATAAGGAAAGTGATGGATATTTGAGCAGCTCATAGGGAGAAAAATGGAATGAGGGAAATTTATGGGAATAAATTGATGATGAACAAGATGGAGTTAGACTTGTTTCTATATAGGAACCAAATATTCAAGATAAAACTAGTTACCATTATATTACTTCTGACTAGACAGAACAAGCGTAGGTGAGGAGAATAAATAATCTATAGAAAACATATCTCTTATACTAGGTTGATCCAAAAAAAAATTAATAAGCTATTAGGGATATGAATTGGGTTCTGTAAATGTAATAACATCTTAACCAAATCAAGAAGAATTAAACTCAAGATATTGCTTCTAGTCCAATAAATAACGACATCATTAGGAAAAAAGGGTTTTTATAACAAACATAATGTATACAATGAGTTAATTCATAACAAACAGTGAGTTGTGTGAAGGGGATACTATAAAATAAATGGAATCAATATAGATGTTAAATTTTCTACCTTGTAATGATAGGATACAATTCAAATGTTCATAGCTATATTAATGTTAGATGAAATTCAAGGTCTTCCATATAGATTTAAAGTCATCAGTTATAAATATATTTCTATAATAAGAGGTTCACAATGAATAGTCATATAGTTTTATAGTTCAAGAAGATAGAAATAAATTTTTCAATAGAATAAATCACTTTATGTGATAATGTAGGATCCAAGATCATGTTATTCAAGGATAGAATTTTTTTTATGAAGTTAATATTATAGAAATGTATATTTGATTTAAATCCCTATGTCAAAAATGAGAGTGATGAAATGATGATGATATTAGTGTATAATGACAATGTAATTTTTGGAGGATGAAATAAATCATAGTGAAATTTTTTTTCATAATCCATGAAGTGAGTGTTTGAAATATTAATGATTGTTAAGTTGAAATTTTTCCTTCTTAATTACACATTTATCTCTCAATATAATTATGAAAAATAAGAACATAAGATTTGGAATGGAGTATTCTAATGTGATGAAAACACTGGGAGCTAACCAAATAAATTTTTCAAGGGGTAATGATGGAAAAGAAGACAATGTCATAGAATATAGGTAGATCATTGAGAGCTTATTATACTAAATAGCGATGTGACATGATATTCTATTTGCTATATGTTATGAGGATTGGTATAAAATTAATCCCAAATAAATAAAATTTCTTATAATCAAATAAAAAAGTATGGTATATAAGGGGTGAAATGTATTTTTTTATAAAATAAAAAGTAAAATCAAAAATTTTTGGTATATAAAGAGATTGATTTGGATGGTTAATAGGATAATAAAAAACTAAAAATCATGAGGTTGATTTTATCTTAGAACACTATGAATTTCATGTATTATCAAGAAAAAATTCTATATTTATCTGATAACTATAGAGGTTAAATATATTTTTCTACTCAAGCTTTCATGCAATTACTATGGATGAAGAAGCAGCTTAATGACATGGGATTTGAAGGGGTGTCTCCAATCATAATCAATTGTGTAATTCTAGTTTTAATAATCTTAGTAGAAATCCCACCTATCACTCTAGTGAAAATAAAATAGAAATTAATAATTATTTAATATAGGATAAATCTGAGATTTTGTGGGTGAAATTGTAGTATGTACCTCCTAAAAATCATGCCACATAGTCTAGTTGACCACCCCAAAAAAAACAATGTATTTATGGAACCACCACTCCCATTGAATGTTACAATATTTGTTATTTTCTTATAATTATTCTTATCGTATTACATACCAAAAAAGAATGAACATTGGCTTCATTGAAAAATGGAAAGCTGAATTGTTTATAAATAGGGGAGAGATTAACCAAAACTTCTCTGGGGGAGTAATTTTGAATGAGTGGGAGAAATGATGTAGTGGGAGTAGTTAATAATAATGATACTAAAGTGATTCTATCATTGAATAAAAATATTAAATATAGTGAAAGGCTGAAATTTGGATTAATAAGGAAAATAGTTACCATGGGAGGATTGTGGATTAGTCTTGAGGGCTGAGAAAGATTTGATATTGGGTATTAAGAATTATTTAGAAAGTGATATCCCAAATTAAGTTAATAATTGATGAACATTACATTCTACTCTTGTTTCTCATGTAAAATGTGTCAAATGGGGGATTGAAATGCATATTGAGTAATTATTTTATGGTTATAAAAAATTTAGAATGGAAATTTGTTTTTGAAGAAGGGATTATTCATGTTTTTTCATTATAAATTTGGTTTGGAAATGTCTCAAAAAAACATAAAGGGGGATATTTTTGGGTAAAAATACCACAAGATAATATTTTAGAGTTGTTGGATTGTTGTGTTTGTTGAAAATATCAATATCCAACAGTCCAATTTTTTTTATAATTAATTTATATGAAGTTATATAGGGAAATATCTATGTGATACCACCTATAAACCATAGTGAAGAGGTTTGGCTAAGTCAACCAGTTTGTGTAACGAGTTTGCATTCACATAGAAAGTATGCAACTATAAAGGAAGTTAATAAAAGCACTATATCATTTTTTTGTAAAAATGAGGTGATTCAGAATATTTCTCAAGTAGTTTTATCTATTAAAGTCCATATAAGGGGATCATTACATGAATCATAGTTTACTAAATGTCTTAACTGTAAATTCCAGATTCACAGGTTTTTTGAGTTTCTTTTCCTATATAAGGACCTATGATCACCCCATTGGTAGTATAGAAAAACCTATAGTAGAATATGATTAGATGGAATTATTATAAGTCAAAAATATGTTTATTAAACATATTATATCATAAATCATAAAGAGTTCATAAAGCATGATGGTGTTCATGGTGTACGACCAATTCACAAAGTGAAAGTGGTTCCCAATGGAGAGTACAATTTTGGATGGGAGCTTAATTATTAAAGGGATATAATCCTGTGAAGAATTTGTGGTTCATGTATCTTGATAAATTTTTGGAGGAGGATAAACTTTCGTTAATAGTGTTCTCTGAAGTTATTTCACAAAGTATTAAATCACAGAGGATTAGTTGATGAGGAAGAATACTTTATGAAGAATAATAATTCAAGAAGAAGATTATCATGAAGAAAAAATTATGAGGTAATGTGGATTTATTCTCATGACTGAATGAGGGGATTTATATCACACCAATTTTTATGTAAATGAATTTGGAATAGATAAATATTGTTAGGAGATTATTCTAGAGGACCGTCTCTTTTAATTCATTTTATAGAATAGCTGGTGATGAAGTGTGAGTGGTTGTAAACCTCGAGGGATAGTGAGTCCATTCAAAATGGTTATTTTTTTATTATGTTACATTGAAAAATTACAATTGTATGATCTCTAGGCTAGAGAGTTAGGGAGAACCAAGTAAATTTTTTTTGCCTTTTATATGTATTTTTTCAGTTTATTATTGCATGAATACCAAATAATGGAGTTTCATTTAATAAAGGAACAAGATCAGTAGGGGTTTATTCTAATATATCATAACTTGATTCACACCCTACCTACCCAGGGTATTTAACTTAGTGGGGTAAAAATATTTCATGCTAATACCATCTTGGAATAAAAAATTCATAGATCGTCCCACATGTGATCCATATTGAAGGATTCCCACATGTGATCCTTCATGATGGATTCTCATGTAACTTCATTACAATGGGTCACTAACATAATTGTTTTGAAATAAGTATCATGTAAATACCCTAGCTTGGTGAACCTTACTATCATGACCAGTCCCCTGGGGCCCGTTCCATGACTACCCCAAGCCCGCCTTCCATAGGCCATGGGCTGGCGACTTGCATCAAAGGCGTAAATCCCTAATCTTGGAAGGAATTGAATTTATAACTGAAAACACACACAACTAAGAACACACATGGATACGAAACACTAAGTAAAACCGTATAACAAGAGAGTGATGAAAAGTAAAGGGGGACGAAAATACAAGCCCAACTGTAAAGAACAAGTACAACTGAAAATGAAAAAATAACTTAAAGGTGTAAACCAGCTCCTGGAATATCCACCATGGTTCCTACCTGAAGGGTAGGTAGAGATATCCTCCTCAGCACACCATGTTCTTCGGTCTCCTTTGGGTACTAACACATAGTGAGGTCCACCTCCGGGTACCATCCAGTCCTCGTACACTCATCCTCGGTCAGCGATGTCCGTCGACTGCATCCAACACAATGAGGCGCGGGCATAGCCCGTGCATGGGTGAGTATAACGATACTCAGTAAGGACCCCGAGACCCTTAAGGTCTCACAAAATCCAAAAAGGATAAACCACAAGGTATGAAATCAACAGATAAACCCACATAGGTATACGCCCATACATATACCCAAGTTATCAAGTAATCCATCTCAATCATGAGGGAAACATAAGTTACTGACTTAGATCACACAGGTATTCAAATTTTGTAGAGAGATAGATATGATCAGATGTAGCCACTGAATCATCTATTCTGTCGAACCCACACAGGATCCAGGAACAGAAATAAGAACTGTTGAACCCACACAAAATCAAGGAACAGTTATTCTGTCGAACCCACACAGGATCCAGGAACAAAAGTCAGAACTGTTGAACCCACACATGATCCAAGAACAATAGTCAGAGCTGTCGAATCTATAAAGGATCCAGGAATAGTCATCAGTGTTGTCGAACCCACACAGGATCCAGGAACAATAGTCAGTGTTGTCGAACCCACATAGGATCCAGGAATAGTCATCAGTTCATAGCTAGTCACAGGGTTCCGCACGAAGCATACTTGATTTCGGGAGGGTCCACTCCTCAATCCAAGTTTTGATACAACAACTACCATGAAGTCCCAAAAATAAGTATCTCAAAGGTCCGCCTTGTCATAGGGGTCTCAACGCAAAAGATGGTTCATCAATCGGGCGCCCGACCTGTGAGTTATTGGCATTTCCACTCTAAGGGGCTAGTTGGATTTAGGTTCAATCCAACCCAACCGTACACCAATTGATTTTAAACCCCAAGTGGGGTATACCAAAAGAATTTTCTTGCTCACGGTTCGACAAACAGACACTCGTAGACCAAGTTATGGGCGAAAAGGTGAAAATAGGCCAAAACGGGTTTGGGTCTGGTCCGGCCCAGTCTGACCGACCCGGTCCGACCCGGGTTCGGACTGTGGTCTAACCCGATCTGTAGGTTCGACCCAGTCCACGGGGATGGCCCGGCCTACGACGGTGGCCTGGTCCGCAGGGGTGGTCCGGCCTGCAATGGGTTCGGCCCGCGCGGGGTCTGGCCCGACAGCCCACGCTGGGTCCGGCCCAGCGGCCCATGGGGTCCACCCTAGCCACATATAGGGGGAATCCATGCCCCCTGTATCCTGAATGGGTAAATCGTTCGGGTGGAGGACAAACGGCACCACGCGGGACCCACTGGGTCCCGATCCTCCTGGCTGGCCGAGCGACCAGCCGACTCCCATGCAGCATCGTTGCGACGTGCCCCCTCTAGCGACCTGGCGGCTCGAGTCGCCGATCTTCCTCATGGTCGGCCGCCGTTACACCGCCACGACCAGGAGCCATGGCCCCCTTCTTCTCCACCGCACGACACGGTTGTGCCGCGCCTTCTCCGGTGACCTGGTGGCTCAGGCCACCGGCTTCCTTCGCGGTCGGCCTTACGCCGGCCGCCGCTGCACCTCCACGGCCCGTCGGTTGCAGCGTTGTCCTCCAGCAGTGTGGTTGTGCATCCACTGTCCATGCGGCCATCCGGAGTTCCGGTCTCCCTTCCCTTCATCACCAGTGACGTTCGCTGGTTCCGACCACCGACGAATCTTTCGGGGTCACCGGACGAGTTTCGGTGGACTGTTTCTCATTCTGGAAGAAGTCGCACTCTTCTTGGGGCATCGCCTTTGATCTGCAACCCATGTCGATGAGAAACTCTCCAATCTGACTCATGGCGCGTTGGTAATCAAAATATATAAGAAAGGTAGAGGGTTTGGGCCGTTTTTTTTGGATCGCACCCTCCGCGTTAGGGTGATATCAAGCGGCTTCAAATTCTAAACCAATACAGAAAATGAAGAACATGCAACAATTAACAAATCATGAACCCATGCCTTAATTTTTTTATCTTGACGAAGCCAAGGAAAGGTGGATGTCGATTCATTGCAGAAGAATGCATCCTACGTTGAGGAGGTTTTGAGGAAAGAAGTCAAAGTTGGGATCGAGGTCGATGTTCTTCATCGGTTGGAGCGTTCTTCGTTGGTGGAACACGTTCTTCGCCGGGAGCCTTATCCCACCTTCTCCCAAAGACAAATTCCAAAAAAATAATAGATCATTCTTAGCTATTGTTTAATCGTTAGCACATAATTCAAAAAGATTCAAATTAATTAATTAAGGTGATCAATTAATTAATTGAAAGGATTAGGCACCATAAAGTGGGGATCTCAAGGGGTTTCTCCCCACTTAATGGAGGGTTCAAGAGGTTTTAACCTCAGGTGGTCCCCACCACATTAATCTTCACATGGGAGGTTGAGTTCAGGTGGGCCCCACCCCAATAACCTCTCATGGGAGGTTATGGTGTGGCAGTCCCCACCTCCGACCTCCACACGGTGGTTATAAAAAATAAAATAAAATAAGTCATGCACTTATTTTATTTTATTATTCCACATAAAACCCAAAAACTATCTGTCACGACCCGCCCTCGGGGTCCGTGTCGTGACTACCCCAAGCCCGCCTTCCATAGGCCAGGGGCTGGCGACTAGCACCAAGGCGTAAATCCCGGTAAAAAGGGAAGGCATTGCCTTTGTAAAGTAAACAAACACCACAGAGTCAGCAAGCGGTAAGTAAACACTAAACAAAAACAGAGTACAACTGAAAGTGCGGAAAAGTAAATGGGCCAGAATACAAACCCAAAACTGAAAGTAAAGTACAACTCGAAAGGGAAAACAGCAACTGAAAAGTAAAAGCCGCTACACCGAGCTGTCCACTAGAAATCCCACCTGAAGGGTGGGTACAGATAGCTCCTCTACTCCACGGGTCCCGCCGTCCGCTCCGAGCACGTCCCGCCCAGTGGTCCACCTCCGGGTACCGTCCCGCTCTGTAAGCCTCAGATAAGGTCAACGCTGTCCGTCGTCTGCAACCAACACAACGTAGTGCGGGCAAAGCCCGTGCAGGGGTGAGTATAAGCTACTCAGTAGGGACCCCGAGACCCCTGAAGGTCTCTGAAATCCACAAAGGATAAACCACGAAGAAAAGTAACAATCATGAAGTAATAACCGACACTGCTTAGGTATATGCCCATACATATACCTAAGTCATCAATTCAAATACGCTCTAACCTCCGAGCCCAAGTACAACTCAGTCCACACAGGAAAGTAAACGTATTCCACACAGGAAAGCAAAATGTAACCCACACAGGATTGCACAACACAATCCACACAGGAAAGCAATAGGATTCAGCTCACACAGGTATACTTCTTCAAGGACGATAAAGATGATCACTGATCCATCTAAGTCGTCGGACCCACGAAGGATCGATAGGTAACTAACCCCCGCAGAAGACCCACACAGGATCGGGCTCACACAGAACCTGTAGGCGCTGGCTCACACAGAACCGCTGAGCGCAAGGACCCACACAGGATCGGGCCCACACAGGACCTGTAGCACTGATCCACGTAGGATCGCTGAGTGTTGAAGTCGTCGTCGTCGAATCCACACAGGATCTCTGTACTGTCGTCGTCGCAGTCACAGTAGCAGTAGTAGTCGTAGCAGTAGAACAGTCGCAGCCAGCACTAGGGTTCCCGCACACAGCAAGCTCGTTCGGAGGGTCCGCTCCACGAGCCGAGAGGCTGATACATCAACTGTCACGAATACCAGAGTTGATGTATCCAAAAGTTCCGTATCGTCAACTGGAACTCAACGCAACAGACGGCGCGTCTATCGGACGCCCGGTCTGAGAGTTATTGGCATTTTCGTCTCCGGGGTCCGGTTGGTTTTTAAGGCAAAACCAACCCGACCGTACTCCACCTGCGTCCAAACCGCGGGCGGAGTATGCCAAAAGATTCGTCTCACTAATAGGAACACAACGCGACTGACGGCGCGTCAATCGGACGTTCGAAGCTCAAGATATGAGCGTTTCTGCTCCGAAGGCCCGGTTGGTTTCGTGAACGAACCAACCCGGCCGAACTCAAAGTAAACCGAAACCTTGAGTGCGATATACCGAAACGACCGTCTCGATCCAAGGATCACGTTGCCGTAGACGGTTCGGCATTCGGAGGTCTGAGGCTCAAGATATGGCCCAAAAACCGATTCTGGTTCGAAACGGGGGGGTCCGGGTCCGGGCCGACCCGGCCCGACCCCCCCCCCCCCCCCGGGGCGGCGCGGCGGCGCGGCGGCCTGTCGCCGCAAGGAGGCCGCGTGGGGGGATCAATGCCCCCACTTTTCAAGTGGCGGCGCGGCCATGCCGCGCCCTTTTTTTTTAAAAAGCGCCCCCCCCCCCCCACGTGGGGGGCCTGCTGGTGCGGAACCGGGGGGTCGGCTGCCCCCCTCCCTTCAAAGAACCGCCCCCCTCATAAAGAGGGGGGGTTTTAAGAGTTGGCCGGGGGATTAATTCCCCCGGTTTAATAGTATCCGGCCGGCCAGCTGGCCGGCCGGTTTTCTCTAACGGGACCGGAAATTCCGGTCCCCCCTTCGGCTTCCGACGCCGGCGGCCCGGCCGCCGGTCTTCTCTTCCGCCGCGGCCCAGAACCGGCCGCGGTCTCCTCGTCCCGCCGCGGCCCGGAACCGGCCACGGTGTTCGTCGTCCGGCGCGGTGCGACGGCACCGCGCCCCTTCGCCGTGCCTTGATTCCTTTCAATGCGGCGCGACGGCGTCGCGTTCTTGAAGATTCTTCCTCGGCGTGGCGCGACGGCACCGCGTAAAATAATTGTACGATCATCCGTGTGGTGCGACGGCACCACGCCACTTTGCTTCTAACCGCAAGATTAAACAACAAGAACGATGGAGAGGGTTCGGCCGTGTTCATGCGGTCCGGCCCCCTCACGTTAAGCATTAACGTATCTTTAAATAATCCAAAGCCACATGTTAGACTTGCTAATATTCATGATCAAAAATAAAATAATTAAACCAAAAAGAAATCAACAACCCCTACCTTGGGTATAAGGTTCGAAGATATCAACGTTCCGCGGAAGACGACGTCGCGGAGGTCGGGCGTCGCGGTAGCCGTTCGTCAAATCCGATGACGAAGGGATGCGTCCGAAGAGACACGTCATTGGCGAAACTTCTCAAGCCGACGAAGGAAAACCGAGGAGGAAGCGGTGTCTCCCTTTCTTTGACGTGGAGAGAAGATAGAACGGCGTGTCGGTGTTCTTCGCGTTCTTCAAGGAGGAAGATGAAGTTCTTCAAAGTGTAGAACTCTTCTTCTCTCAAATCTTCACACAACACAGCAACTCCCAAAATAAAATAAGCTACACATTATTTTATTTTCACTTTGCCAACTTTTCAAAATTCAAAAGTTGAATTCAACACATTAATTAAAATCTAGAGTTGTCAAAAATTAAATGAAGAGATAAGTTGGCAAGAATTAAAGTAGGGGAGTGTCAGATAATTTAAGAGGGGGTTTAGAGGGGTTAGGGAATTTGAAAAGGTGGGGGTTCGTGTGGGCCCCACCTCCCTCATAACCACACATGGGAAGTTGGGTGGTTGTGGGCCCCACCAACAACTTCCCATGAGAGAGTCTAACCACCACGAATAAAAATAAAATTCAAACAAAATTTTATTTTACTTATCTTTTAAATCCCCAAAACTAACTTTCAACCCGCAACAAACGCAACTCCCGATAAGGTCTCTTTAAGCAAATATCGGCGCTGCGAGTTCATCGGTGCCCTCGGATTTCAATTCCGAGCACCGGATCAAAAGTTAGGAATTCCCGCTCATTCGTTCACTGAACGTACCCGAGCCAAACTTCAGAAATTAATTCCGGGCACTCCGGGCCTCGGAATCAGGTGCCGTCTAAAACCGCGCTCTTGTAAAATTCTAAAGAAAATTAAAAAAAAATTTCCCTTGAATTTTATGGGTCTTTACACTATCTTTAATTCCCGACCATCTGCTGTCGAGGTGAAAGTCTTCTTAAGAAAATATCGACCCTGTGAGTTCAACAGTGCCCTCAGATATCAATTTCGAGCACCAGTTCAAAATTTATAAAAACCCGCTCATACGTTTAGTGAACGTGCCCGAAAAAAACTTCAGAAATTGATTCCGGGCACACCGGGCCTCGAAATAAAGCGCCGTCAATTTTCACAGACTCGTAAAATTGCCGTGTATTTATGAAAAAACATTCCACCAAAATTTCGGGTCGTCACATTCTCCCCACCTCAAGGATTTAAATCCCTGTAAGCTACAACTCTAACTAAGGGAACAAATGGGGGAATTGAGCACGCATCTGAGCCTCCCGCTCCCATGTGCTCTCCTAGAGGTTCTCATGCTGCCAACGAACGCGCACTAGAGGTATCGACCATCCATGAAGGACCCACTCCAGTCGATCCTCAATCTCAACTGGAACCTCCGTAAAAGTCAACCCATCATCGACATCCAGCTCCCCATGGTCAATGATGTGAGAGGGGTCATGCGCATATCTCCTCAGTTGGGATACATGGAAGACGTCATAAACCCAATGCAACATAGGTGGAAGATCTAAGCAGTAAGCCACCTCGCCTGCTCTACTGAAGACCTAGAATGTTCTGATGAATCTCAGAGATAACTTTTTGCATCGGCCAAATCACAGTAAACCTCGTCGATGTGAGACACGTAGAAAGACATGGTCGCCATCCTAGAACTCTAGAGATCTCTGTATCCTGTCAGCATAGGACTTATGCCTACTTTGTGCAGTCTTCATCCACTCCTGGATGATCTACACCTTCTCTGTGGTAGCCCGTACCATCTCTGGTGCCACTTGTGTTGACTCCCCTGGGTCTGTCCTGCACAGCGGTGATCTGCTAGGTCAAACATACAAGGCCTCAAAAGGTGTCATCCCAATAGTGGATTGATAGTTGTTGTTGTATGAGTACTCCACCAAAGGTAAGTGATCCTCTCAGATGTGACTGAATTCGAGGACACATGTATGTAGCATGTCCTCGAGGGTCTAAATGTTCCGCTTGGTCTAACCATCTATCTGAGGATGGAAGGCGGTGCTCAAATGAAGATGCATCCCGAAACACTCCTGCAACCTCTTCCTTAGCTGGGAAGTAAATCATGTGTCACGATCAGAGACAATAGAATAAGTTACTCCATGTAGCCGCATAATATCATGCACATAGAGGCGTCCCAAGCTCTCTACTAAACCCCGCTCTCTGATCAGTAGGAAGTGGGCCGACATGGTGAGTCCGTCAATGATCACCCAGATAGAGTCATATCCTCTGGATGTACTTGGAAGACCATCAATAAGTCCATGTATATCCCATCCCACTTCCACTATTTTACCTCTAATGTCTGAACCAATCCTGCAGGTACTTGATGCCCCGACATCACTTACTAACAAGTGAGGCATCGAGAGACAAACTATGCTACTACCTTCTTCATACCTGGCCACCAGTGCAGTCATCAAAGGTCCTGGTACATCTTCTCTACTATTCAATGTACTGCTAGAGGGGGTGTGTGGAACTCCCTCAACACTTCCTCCTGAAGTGACACTGGCACCATAGTACATCCACTGAAGAGGATGACGTGCTCCCCACCTTAAGAAAATCCATCAGGTGCCTACCCTATGGATATCTGAACACGTCATGTCTTGCAGTCTGCATCTCCACGTTGTGACTCCCTGACTAACCGAATAAGTGAGGGAGTGACTATAAGAGACTGAAGGAAAGTTTCTCCATCTCAGTCCAAAAAGGATATTTTTAAAGTATCCAACTACTCTATCGCCTCTCCTAGCAGTTGTATACCAGATTTCCTACTGAGTGAATCTTCTAAAACTTTCCCCTTACCAGGAGTATAGACTATCTCAAAGTCATAGTCCTGGTGGAACTCAAGCCATCGTCACTGTCTCAGGTTCAGGTCCTTCTGAGAGAAGATATATCTGAGACTCTGGTGGTCAGAGTAGACTGTGAAATGCTCGCCCATCAGATAGTGCTGCCATATCTTTAGGGAGAAATCCACTACTAATAACTCTAGTTCATGGGTCGCGTAGTTCTTGTCATGTAGTCTCAACTAACAAGAACCATATGTGATCACTACTAGCTCCTGCATCAGTACACATCCGAGTCTGGTCCCTGATGCGTCTTAGTAAACTACGTACCCTATGCCTTCCTCTGGAACCCTCCATATGGGGGCACTGGTCTGCCTATGCCTCAGGTCCTGAAAGCTCTACTGGCATCTCTCCAACCACATGTAGGGTTTCCCCTTCTTCGTCAAGGATGATAGTGGTGGTGCAACTCTGGAGAAATCTGGTTCGAACCTCTGGTAATATCCAGCGAATCCCAGGAAACTCCAAACCTCCATCACACTCCTGGGTGGCTCCCAAGTAAGTACAACCTAAATCTTCGCTAAATCCACAGAAACTCTAGACTCTTAGATGACATGTCCCAAAAAGTTAACCTCTTGGATCTAAAACTGGCACTTCAAGAGCTTACCATAAAGCTGTTTCTCTCAGAGTGTTTCCAGTACTACCGGAAAATGGTAGGCATTCTCCTCCTCAGTAGTTGAGTAGATCATAATGTCGTCGATGAAGACTACGACAAAGCGATTGAGGTATGGCTGGAAGATCATGTTCATGAGTCCCATGAACACTTCTAAAGAATTGATTATGCCAAAAGGCATAACCAAGAACTCGTAGTGGTCTTACCTACATCTGAAGGTTATCTTCTGCACATCCTCATCTCGAACTCTAAGCTGGTGATAGATTGATCTGAGGTCTATCATCGAGAACCATTATGCTCCCTTCAGCTGATCAAAGAGTTCGTCAATCCTCGAGAGTGGGTACTTGTTCTTCACGGCCACCTGGTTCAGGAAACAATAGTTGAAACAAAGCCTCAAGCTTCCATCCGCCTTCTTGGAAAACAGTATCAGGGCTACCCAGGGAGAAAAACTATGCTGGATGAATCCCTCTCCCATCAAGTCCTCCAGCTATACCCACAGCTCAAAATGCTTAATGGGATCCATCCGATATACTGGTGTAGATATCGGTGCCTTCTCAGGGTATAGATCAATGTAAAATTCCACCTCTCTGCAAGGAGGTAGACCCGTAACATCTTTAGGGAAAACATCGTGTACTATTCCACCACTACGGGATAGCTCGGACTCTTCACATCAACTATTCTGAGGGTATGGCAGGCCAACTGATGAGTAAACTGTTGCAGCCTCCTCCGAGTAAGTCTGTCCTGCACTGAAAAGGCTTCCTTCTCTCCAGTGAAGGTGAACCTGGTCCCATATGTGCAGACACACCGCACATTGCACATAATACAGTCGATCTGAGCATGGAATGTATATAACCAGTCCATACCCAAGATGACATAGTAAGGCCTTGACACCGCTACGAGGATTTCCCATCGAATCTCACACCTTCTAGAGTAAGCTCACACTGTCGGCACTAGTGCGTGATCATTGAGTCTCCTCTCGTAGGAGTCTCTAGCTGTAAGGATCGATCCAATGGATCCATCAGAATCTCTGAGCACAGAATGAGGGCGGTGCAAATGAAAGAGTGACTGGTACCTATGTCTATAAGAACTGCATCCAAGGTGGTGTAGACACAGATCGTACCTCAAATCATCTCTGGAGCACCGTGATCGTAAGCCTATGCTTCCTGGAGCTGAGATCTCCCCTGTCCACCTACTCCCTATGGTCGGGGTGGACCTCTTATTTGTGGTTTTGGTAACACCTCGAAACACCATCCACCACCAGCTGCATGACCAGCTCCTCTGCCACATCCGCCTTCCCCCTACGTATCGCCTCGATCGAATATCTCCCTCTGCCTGGGAGGTCCCTCAACTATCTGCTGATCATCTGAATGGTGGTTCGAAAAATCAAAACCCATGTGACCCTGCCCACCACATGTGAAACACTAATTGTTCCTTGATTTACTGGATCTGTCTCATGTGCCTCGCACAACCGAACCCATGTCCTGAGGTCGTCCACCGGATGGTCTGGTCTGCTTGGACCTCTTTGACATCTATCTACTACCAGCTGCAGAAGACGCTGCTACGTGACGCCCGGTGGCGGGTCTCACTACTGGTGTCTGCTCAGCAAGGAAACTTTCTAATAAAAGTGCTCTCTCTAACACCCCTGCCTACATCAGGATACTGAGGGAGATCATCGAAGCCTTGGTTTCTCTTCTGATCCCCTGCTCGATGGTCCGAGCCCTGAAGAATGGGTCGTGCACCATATCTATGGAGTTGGGCGAGAGGTCAATGAACCTCGCTGAATACTGAGCTACTGTCATGTTACCCTGCTGTAGATGCAGTAGCTCATGTATCTGCACCACACGTAGGGTGGCTGGGAAAAACTCCACCCGAAACAGGATCTCGAAGTATTCCAAGAGAAGTGTCGCCTCGTCATGCACCTAGAGCAACAAGCTCCACCATCTGCCTTCTACTGCCTGTAGGAATCTCACGGTAAGGATCGCCATAAGGTTTGATGGTGTCCCTAAATGTCTAAAAACTCTCACCACAGCCTCTAGACAATCCTCAACTGCCTGTGGGTCCATCTCGCCCCTGTACCTGGGCAGCCTCTAGTACTGGAACTCATGCAACCCGCTCAGTCAGCGTGCACTCTCTGTTGCTGGGGCTGGTTACATCGGTGACCCAACGAGTAGTGGTACCATTGGTGCCTCCGCTGTGATAGGGCACTACACTGAGGCCTCGTCACTCGGTGGGTTTCCATCTCGTACAACACCTGGAACCCTGGATGGTTGTCTATGTGGGTCCATCCTGAAAATAAACAGGTGTGCCACAGTCAATAATATATACCTGGTGACTTGACTCAAAAATATCACTTATAAAACTCTTCAAAACACACACACATCAATTTTTTCGTGCATTGAGTCTAAAATCAGAATTCAGGGTCCTGGTGTATGGATACGTCATCCGCCACACCCATAATAGACTCCCTAAACTAAAAACCACACTCACTACACATAACACTATTACTTCACTGAAAAGATCAGAGTGCTATGTTCTGTGGTAGAACTGACTCCTCTGATACCAATTTATCACGACTCATCTCTCAGGGCCTGTGCTGTGACTACCCCAAGCCCGCCTTTCATAGGCTAGGGGTTGGAAACTAGCACTAAAGGCGTAAATCCCTAAACTAGGAAGGCATTGCCTTTATAACTGAAAACACACACAACAGAGCACACATTTGGATACAAAACACTAAGTAAAATTGCATAACAAGAGAGTGATAAAAACGTAATGGGGGAAGGAAATACAAGCCCAACTGTGAAGTTCAGGTACAACTGAAAAAGAAAAAACAGCTAAAAGGTGTCATGAAGCTCATGGATCATCCACCCTGTTTCCTACCTGAAGGGTAGGTACAAATAGCCTCCTCAGCACACCACTTCTGCCAGTATCCTCCAGGTACCGACTCATCGTGAGGTCCACCTCCAGGTACCATCCAGTCCTTGTAAACTCAGCCTCGGTCAACACTTTTTGTCGTCTGCATCCAACACAACGAGGTGCAGGAATATCCCATGCAGGGGTGAGTATAACGACACTCAATAGGTACCCAGAGACCCTCAAGGTCTCAAAAAATCCAACAAGGATAAACCACAAGGTATAAAATCAACAGATAACCCCACATTGGTATATTTCCATACATATACCTAAGTTATATAGTAATCCATCTCAATCATGAGGAAAACACAACTTACTAAATCAGCTCACACAGGTATACAACATTTGTAGAGAGATAGAGATGATCAGATGTAGCTACTAAATCTTCTATTCTGTCGAACCCAAACAGGATCCAGGAACAAAAATCAGAACTGTTGAACCCACACAGGATCCAGGAATAGTTATTCTGTCGAACCCACACATGATCCAGGAACAGAAGTCAGAACTGTCGAACCCACAAAAGATCCAGGAACAGTAGTTAGAGCTGTCAAATCCATACGGAATCATGTAACAGTCATTAGTGATGTCGAACCCACACAGGATCCAGGAACAATCTTCAGTGATGTCGAACCAACACAGGATCCAGGAACAGTCGTCAGTGCACATCCAGCCACAGGGTTCTGCACGAAGCATGCTTCATTCCGGGAGGGTCCGCACCTCAAGACGATTTTTGATACAACAACTTCCACGAAGTCCCAATAATAAATATCTCAAAGTTCCGTCTTTTCATAGGTGTCTCAACGCAATAGATGGCGTGTCAATCGGACGCCCAGTCTGTGAGTTATTGGCATTTCTACTCTGAGGTCCCGATAGGATTTAGGTTAAATACAACTCGATCGTACCCCAATTGCCTCCGAACCTCAAGTGGGGTATTCCAAAAGAACTGTCTTGATTCAAGCTTTCCATCTCTGCAGACGGTTTGTCAAACGGACACCCGCAGCCCAAGTTATGGTTGAAGAAGTGAAAATAGGACAAAACGGATCCGGGTCCAGTTCGGCATAGTCTGACTGACCCGGCCCAACCCGGGTCCGGACTGGGGTCTGACCCTGTCCGAGGGTCCGACCCAGTCTGCGGGTCCGACCCGGTCCATGGGGATGGCCTGGCCCGCGAGGGCGGCCTGGCCCGAACCGGTTTCGGCCCGTGCGGGGTCTGGCCCAGCGGCCCGAGCTTGGTCCAGCACGGTGGCCTACGTTGGGTCATGCCCGGCGGTCTGTGCTAGGTCCGCCCTAGCCGTGTCTAGGGGGGAACCCACAGCCCCTAGATCCTGAATGACTAATCCATTCGAGTGAAGGAAAACAAGCGCCACGTGGTGCCGGTCTGCATCACGCGGGACCCGTTGGGTCCCGCTCCTCCTAGCTGGTTGAGCAGCCAACTGACTCCCGCGTGGTGTCGTTACGTCGTGCACCCCTTCAACGACCTGGAGGCTCGGGCCACCGGTCTTCCTAGCAACGGGCCTTGCGCTGGCCACCGTTGCACTGCCGCAGCCAGGGGTCACGGCCCCCTTCTTCCCCACCGTGCGGCGAAGTTGCGTCGTGCCTTCTCTAGCGACCCGGTGGCTCAGGCCACCAGCTTCTTTAGTGGCCGGCCTTGCGCCAGCTGCCACGGCCAGTCGGTCGCGGCCTTGTCCTCTAGCGGCGTGGTTACGCTGCCGCTGTCCATGCGGCCGGCTGGAGCATCAGTCACCCTTCTCTTCGTCGTCGGTGACGTTCGCCGGTTCCAACCACCGGAAAATCTTTCGTCGGTCACCAGATGAGTTTTAGTGGCCCGTTTCTTGTTCCGGAATAAGTAGCACTCTCCTCGAGACGTCTCCTTCGATCTGAAACCGATGTCGACGAGAAATGCTCACCCCCAACTCATGCTGCATTGGGTGTAAAAATCCATAAGAAAGGTGGATGGGTCGGGATGTGTTTGTTTGGCCCGCGCCCTCCATGTTAGGGTGATATCAAGCGTCTTCGAATCCTAAACCATGACGAAAAACAAAGAACACGCAATAATTAACAAATCTTGGACCCCTACCTTTATTTTTTGATCGTTGATGAAGTCGCGGAAAGGCGGACATGATTTTTTGTAGACGAACGTGTCCTATGTCGAGGAGGTTTCGAGGAAGGAAGTTGAAGTCGGGATTGAGGTCGATGTTCTTCATAGGTTGAAGCATTCCTCGTCAGTGGAACACGTTCTTCACTCGGAGCCTTCTCCCATGTTCTCCCAAAGACAAATGCCAACCAAATAATAGGTTATTATTACCTATTATTTAATCATTGGCCCATCATTCAAAAAGATTAAAATTAATTAATTGATGTTCTCAATTAAATAATTGAAAGGATTAGGCACCATAAAGTGGGGAGCTCAAGGGGTTTCTCCCCACTTAATGGGGGGTTCAAGAGGTTTTAACCTTGGGAGGTCCCCACCACATTAATCCTAACATTTGAGGTTGAGTTCCGGTGGGCCCCACCACCATAACTTCTCATGGGAGGTTAAGGTGTGGAAATCCCCACCTCCATCCTCCACAAGGTGGTTATAAAAAATAAAATAAAATAATACATGCACATATTTTATTTTATTATTCCATGTAAAACCCAAAAAATATCTTTAATTCCCAACCATCTGTTGTTGAGGTGAATGTCTTCTTAAGAGAATATCGACGCTGCGAGTTCAATGGTGCCCTTAGATTTCAATTTCGAGGACCGTTTCAAAAGATATAAAAACCCGCTCGTACGTTTATTGAACAAACGCAAACAAAACTTCAAAAATTGATTCCAGGCACACAGGACCTCGGAATCAAGCGCCGTCAATTTTCACGGACTTGTAAAAATCCCATGTATTTTAGAAGAAAAACAACCAAAGTTCTGGGTCATTACACTTTCCCACTCATGATAAATTACAATATTATGTAAAATTTAGGATTCATAATGTATATTTTAGTTTCATTCAAAAGGTTAAAAACTATGAAAAAATTTAACTATAGTCAGTTACTTTTTTGAAGGATCCCTATTATGAATACTTGGGCCTCCATCACACCACTTATTTCACCTCTATATTGGTTTAATTAATCCAAATTAAGTCATTTTCCTCTTTTTATCCATGTTTAAATATTAGAAAAACCTATTCCATCAAGTACTAATCCAATGTTGTTATATTTACATGATTTTACTGTTATACAAATATATATACCACTTTGTGTTCATAAATTCCATTGATAGTGGGTGTGAAGATTCGAATGAGGAACCATCCCTAAGTTTTCCAACCTAACTGATAGGAATCTTGTGTTTTTAACAATCATATTATAGAGACCCTAGTTTTTCATTGTGATACTATTGAATATTTCTAAGAATATTTCAAAATCCATGTGCTAAGACGGTGCACGATTCCAAGGCCTGGTGTTCCAAGAATTAATTTTATAAAAATATTAAATATATTTTATATTGTGCGTACACAACTTCAGAACGAAAATTGAATAACTCCTAAAAATATCAGAACGGAAATCTGAGGGAACATTTGAGTCCAGGAGGTGTTGTTTTCCCTTGGTATGATATAAATTTTGTGGGCACAGGTCATTTGTATAAAAAGTAACCGAGTATAAAACCGTAAATAAAATAATTAAATAAAATTAAATTATTTTTAACACTAATCCAAATAACTCATAGACGGAGACTTATATGGAAAATCCAAGACCAACTTTGGGTTTTGAATGTGGTTTTTACCTTGGGTTCAACCTAAAATAGGTCAGTGTGGGACGTTTAAACCCATCACTCATTGGCAATGTGTTGAAGTGGATTAAATAATTTATTATATTAATTAATTAATCTGCTTAACCTAAATGGTTAATTATAAATGTATCTCCATGGAAAACCATTCCAGGATCAGCTCATAATTTCTGGAAAATCCAGCGAGCTCCTTCTCCATTAGCATATTCAGACCGGATGACCACTGGTGATCGGATCAAGGTGAATTGACAAGTGGCAGACGCAGCAGATCATTTCCATAACTAACAGATGTTTTCTTCACCAATGATCGATCCATAATCCAGGTAGTTCTCATCAATTTTTTTTTAAACCTTTTTGAATAAATTATTGAGTGGATCGATCTTCATTATTAATACTTCAACATTTTTCAGCCTTTGTATGTGCCCAAGTATTGACAATTTAATTTATTTCAATTGTTTTCTAACCCTGATTCCCCGCTCTTGATTTTCGACCAATAATGATTGGATGGGGTTGTCTAAAAAAATCTTATTGGTAATTTTCAAACAATATTCTTCACGTTATTCATTGTTAGACCATAGAGTCATGATTCAATGTTGACAGAATGGGTTTGAGTGCGATTGATCCCCCAGATTCGTTGTGGTGGCATGAACGACATGCATATAAATGGTTTGAGGGTAGATTGATAAATGAGAAGGATGTTGTTGGGTGAAATAATTGGATTGTCACTATGGGTGCATGTTTGTGATCCGAGGTTGTTCGGGATCGGGTTGTTAATCGTCGTTTTCCCGATTGGCATGCGGCGGTAACATGCAGTGTGACAGGTTATATTTTGAGTGAAGGCCATGCATGAGATGTCATGGTGGAGGTTGATCAGCATTGAAGTGGTGGTGGCCAGACTTGGATCTTTGACGAGGTGGTCATATGAGGTCAATGTGATGCGTGTTAATAATTAATAATATTAATAATAATAATGACGACTTGTTGATAAAAATTAAAGAAGGATGAGTTGTTATTATTATATTAAATAATAATGATGATGGGGGGATAAAATGTGTGGTTAATTACATTAAATTAGTTTAATTTAATAACAAAGAACCATTTTAAATTAAATAAAGTATGATTTTGAATGGTGTGTTGATATCTGACTCTAGAGAAATTAAATTAGATAAACTAATGGTGGAATGTGTAAGCAGTTGGAAAAATCCAGAAATGACAGGAAGGGGTTTTCTCAATCATGAGTTTTGATTTCAGATAATATCATATCATGATATAAAAATGGGAATAAATAGGGTGGGTGTATCAGGTTGCGGCATGAATATCCCCCCAGCGTACCCTCTTTCCTTCATTTTGGTTAAATTCGTAATATAAAAATAATGATAACATTTAATAAAAATCAATAATATATATTAATGGTGGGCCCCTATGAAGAACCCCCCACCAATGCATGAAGAGAATTGCATATAGGTAAAGCATTTTAGAATAAATATTCCTTTGAAAAAGGTATAAAAAGGAAAATATAATAATAATAATAATAATATATTTTTATTATTACAATTATTTTAGTTGTCAAATTGTGAATCGACTGTTACTTATCCGTGCATTATTGGATTGAAGAACCGCCAGTGGAAACGTGAACCTGGAATTGAGACTATCATTTTATGACCGATGCCAGATACCTTTTTCATACTCGTGTCTTGGGTCAACAAAATATTCAATAATAACAAAAATTATTATTATTACAGGATCTTGTATCCAAAATGTGACACTCATACGGTGTTAGAACGATGAACCGTCTACAATGTTGTGACCCTGATTTTGAGACGGATATTTTGATACCAATTTTTGGTATTTAAATTGAGATCAAGGTGTGAGCCCCACGAAGCCCGGTTTAGGCGTGTTGTAGTGAAATGTGACCTATTTACCAAGGATCCAATTTGGTCAAATGAATTGTAAAACCTATGTGATTTTTCACAAGGATCGCAAGGGTGTAATCTTCGTATTTTATTTCGGGATCAAGACGTGGGTCCCACGAGGCATTATTCGTGCACAATGCTGTAAAATGCAGCATCTTCACCAGGTGTCCAATTTTGATGAATGAATAGTTGATCCTCTTTATTTTTTTACAAGGATAGTAACAGTGTGATCTGTTTGGTTATTTGGGTCCATCTGAGGAGTTAATATAGTAAAGTTATGTTTCCACCCTTCGGATCAACAATGAGCAATGTGCAATAATCAACCTTTTTTTCTAGAAGAGTAATGAACTCTAGGATTACACTGACATGTATAGGGGTACTTGTTCATTGTTTAGTACCTTATTATAGATAGTTACATGTCCAGGAGATGAGTTGGGGCCACACATCTTGTGGTCCCCACACGCACCATGTGTCACTTTGTGGATCTTATATCTCTCGTACCTTCTTCTATTGGAATCGATTTTGGCATGCGAGTAGCCTATCTTGAGTGTTTTTTCGCATATAATGAGATGCTTACCTCCATAGTGTATATCGAGTTATGATTAAAGATGTTATATGCATGATGCCTTTTTAGGCGATGTCTGACGATGTATTTGATCAAGAAGGTTTACGAGAGTTGTTACTCGGTGCTTTCAGAGAGGTGTCATCCAGTAGGGATGGCTAGTGAAGTTCCTCTATAATTAATTTTGAGGGGAACCCTCTAGATGGGATAGAAATGGGTCATCAAATTACTCTAGAGTAGAACACTCTAGCTGGGCTAGGAATGACTCCTTAATGACACTGGAACGGAACCCTCCAGCTGGGCTAGGCATGATTACATGACAACACTAGAGGGAAACACTCCAGCCAGGTTGGGTATGGGTCCTCAACCTATTCTGATAGGAACCCACCAACTGGGTTGGGAATGGGTCCTCAATGACACTAGAGGGGAACCCTCTAGCTGATCTGGTCATAGGTCCTTAACCTTGAACCACGATCTATTGACTATACGGATCACTGAAGAGACATTTTTGATGTACCATTGAACTCCTGAGGAAGAGAGATGCTTTTCCCACTAAGATGTGTCATTCTGACATGACCTAAAACCATCAGGGAGAGACAGTTAAACCTAAATAGGATAGTATCAAGGAACGGTGATTGAGTCCCTTTGACTTACAGTTCGAGGCAGATGTGTGGGATGATGGGAATTGATGGTGGTTACTTCTAAAACGGTTGGCTACTCACATTCTTAGTATGATCTGTTTGATGGATATCCCTTTACTATCTCATTTGGGTTTCTTTTATTGAGCTTATATATACCCTATTTTAGTACCCACTCCTTGGGTTTTGGATACTCTCCTTCCTGGAGAGGTGAAGACATACAGGGTATGCCTTGTGATTTCCATTTCAATCTTCTCATGGTTGGAAGAGTCTATTGTACTACTATAGGTAACAAAGACTCAATCATAAGTTCATCTTCCCACTATTTCTATATCCTTGTGTTTGGATGAGCTTACTTCACTATCTTGTTGGGTTGAACTTCACTCATTTTTTTAACCTTGTTCTATCTACTACTTTCCTTTTCTGGTTACCTCTTACGGCTCCCCCTTTTCCTTTTTAGGGCGTCCTACTGAGTATTTTTATACTCACCCCATCATGGTCTTTTCCCACATGTGTCGTGATTTATGAAGATGATGGACAGGTCAATTGTGACTTTAGAGGAGCATAGGGATAAGGGTGCTTGTACCACATATGGTGGTCATAGCTTGGGATTCAGGAGCAGGGATCTCTCAACTATTTTACCATTTTTTTGTTACTCCCAGGTTGTGACACTTTTCTAGTGGGGTGTGTTTTTTCACCTTTTTCCCTTTCAGTTTACTCTACTATACTTGTACTATTTAGCGATTCATGCATGCTAGGTTTATTTGTAATAGTGTTGTATCTTGTTTTCCTCTACCTCTTCACATTTTCATTGATTTGGTTACAAGTGTGTGTATAGGTTCTTAGGAAAAGGCCTCCCTGAGATATTTTCCCCTTCTATGCTTGTTTCCATAGCTGGTCCTATGGAGGCGGGCTTGGGGTAGTTGTGACTCAATCCCCAACATGGGTCGAGTCGTGACACATATATTCCCTTGACAATGAGGGTCCCTATCATTATGGTATTTCGTAGACCTCATTTGGATCAAAATTGTCACCCTCGTTACCTCTACTCGATTTCCATAGTTTTCAAAAATCTGTACATCTTCTAAGAATCTGGTTAGCCTATTTATAAGACATAGATGTATACGGACTTAATATATAATTCAATTCTCAACCCTTCGTCATTGGGTCTTATCACCTTGATTATATTATTCCTTCTTAGTTTAGTTACCAACTTATTAGAGTTGGGCGTGAACATATGGGCATCCTACTTGGTGCAAGCCCTACCATGTCCTCATTTTCGATCTCATTCCTATACTCTATCAATGGGATTTAAATATTACATTCATCCTATAAGTTTTAATCCCCAATCATACCATCCTCATTTTACTTTCCAAAAAAATAGATAAACCTTAATGGGATGGTTATTTATAAGGCCCCCAAAAACCATTGATAGGTTTGTTTCTCCTAGTACTCCTAATTGAATGATTTTAAACTGTATGACATATATTCCATTATAAAATATATTAAACTATATAGAACATATCCTAGTTATATTTCCTTGAAATACAATACACTATGGTCTTGGATATATGACCTTAAAAGGATCATCATCGATCATGTATGCACATCCTAAAAAGAAACATCATTATCCATGGTTCCATGTCCTTAAAAGGCACCAAATCGTTCCTTGTCATCCTAAAATTTATAACACATACCATTATGTGGCACAGAACTATGTGGTTTTTTATTCCCTTTATATGGATACATAAGAATCCCCTCTCACGGGGATGGTCCCAACACCCTTATAGAATCCAAAACTCTGGATGGAGATAGATACTAGAAAACCTAATTTGGTGGATTTTAAACAAGCTAGAATCAATAGGTAAAATGAATGATGAATAACCTATGATACATACAAAAGTTTACATTAATACATGGTAACATTTTATCACTATCAAGGCCAAGTTAAAAAGTATTTATATTGGGAATAATTTCTCTAATATGAGTTAAATCTATAAAAGAGTCGATAACTATAAAATAATTCCCCCAAAGGAATGACCTGATCTCTCACCCTCTCAACCAATTCACAATCCAAACTATCATTGGGTTATCCTAGGGACTTTCTACATTTAAAAATAAGTTCTATGGTGTATATAAAAATACAAGTGTAAAGTAAGTGGGGTAATCAAAATAGTAAACTGAACCTGAAATATTTTACCTATTAATGAGATATATTTTTTGGGAATCATACAAATCCCCAATTATCTAAATATACCTATAAAAATCCCCATGTTGAAGAAATATAACCTTTAGAACTTCCTTGATATAAATTAATCCTCTAAAATGATGTAATAGAAGATAAGAAGTTATTCATACCCATACCACTACACTAATTTGATCTCCTCTTACACTCAACCAATACAAAAAAACTCTCACAAACTTTTAGATATGTGAAAAAATAAAATAACAGATAAAATTAAAACTTTGGATTTCTTTGTTTTGGATAGGATTCCTAAATCCATAGGAGAATGTTATTTCCATTTTTGTTTATTATATGATATAATTCATTACTATCATAGTCATTAAATATGGTAGACATCATATCACTATATTTCCAAATCATAATACACATGTACAAGTGGACCCACCCTAATAATATTGTGGATCTCAGCAAATCATCTGGTTGCACTGACATCTCATGTTTTCAGAATTACATCTATTGAAGATTGGATACTTCTAATTGTATATAGAAATTTTCACCTTAATGATGAAATATAAAAAATAGTTAAAGATACTCTTATATCTATTTGAATGTCTCTTACACTGCAACCCTTTACCAAAAAACAAAAATGTGAAGAAAAAACAACAGCATCAATTGAGAACATAATACATAACCAATAAATTCTATTTATAACTTCTATAACACTAACTATTATATACCCATCAAAAGATATAATATTCCAATCATCCTAAAACAAAAAAAATATTTTATCTTCATTGCATTAAACCTCACATTTAAGCTATCTTCCAATGTTTTTTATTTTAATAAAATAGTCAAAACGTGAATAGGAATCTTATACTTAATAATATACCACAAGAATAATACTTCATGGAATACATTGAAATTCACCAACTCTTAAGAAGATAAAAATCCTCACACTTCTATACCACAAAGTTTCTTCACCTCCTTCTACTCACCCATGTCCCACTAAGGCATAGTATTACCTTATACTTTCCTATACAAGCACTTTAGTGAACATGTCGATAAAATATTTCTTCTCAGTTATCATATGTGGCTCTAGTTATTTGTTCAACATTAATATCCTAATGACATGTGATTTAATATTGATGAATTTTTTCAAGAATGAAATAATATATTCATCACCATGTGAATTTCAGACCAACTATCATGAAAAATAAAAATACTTCCTTGCCTCATTGTCAGCTCTTCATATAGATTCCCCAACCATACCATTTCATTTAATGATTTCATTTCTACCATATCATCTAATTTAGTTGTGTGTAAATTTATCATAATTTGTAACTATGTTTCACAAGTAACACTTTTTTCTATATGGGTGAACATAATATGGATTCCTGCCATTTATTAGATAACTTTTCATCTACATGGTACAAATAGAGGATCTTTTAAAGTTTATTTTTTCGAAATAAGGTACATAATACAAAAAAACATTCAAAATTATTCTATTTAACTTGAAATTATTATTACAGGTTGAGAAAAAGTAAATTTATTGCATCTTGTTACCTTGGAAAAACATTAAAGGAAAGAGTGGTCATAAGGCCTGGTAAGGGAAAATAAGGGAAATAGTTTACTTGTGATCTTGAGGAATATCAATAAAAACTCAAGGAATATAATAAAGGCATGAGAAAGAGGAATATCATAATAATATGAACACAAATAATAAATTGTAAATTTGGATAAAATATTTACTTTATACATTCATAAGAATATCACCAATCCTTTTCACTAAGGTTTCATAAAAATTACCAAGGTTATTCACAAAGGTATCGTAAAAATATATCATCTCTAGTGATTAAATTCTTTACCCAATGCATTAGATCACTATCAGGGCACACTATTCATATTTATTAATTAATTATATTCACATATATCATAATAAATATTTTATAAATAACCCATAGAGAATAACAGAAATTGTTTTCATATCAAAATCTTGGTGTTTTATAAAGTGTTTAAAAACAACATCCTTCTGTCATTTTAAACCCATGGAAAAGGAATGTGGGTTTAATGTATGTTAATCCCATAATTAAATATATAATTTTGAAATATATGTGAATAAACTTGGCTAAGAAATATTTTTGGGTATTAACAAAAGAAAATTAAATAATTTCTTTTACAAAGAGTGAAATTTTGAGAAGTAAAATCAGCAGCATAACGGGTATCAAATGTGGTTTTAGAAAACATTTAAAATAGAAGTGACAAGAGTATCACAATAATAAAATACTGTATATAAATTAAATCTATATAATAAAATGGACATAAAAACATAGTATGGAAATTTTAAATACATACCACATAAATAGGGAACTTGAAAAGAAAAGAGAAGTTGAGATTTCTAATACCTTGAAGAGTGACATTTAAAACACAGATATCGGGACCTTGGGGGCTTGAGGACACCGTTGGAGGACTCTTTTGGAGGTAAAAATATAATATATTTATGGATTATTAATTTTAATTGAGTTTAAATGAATTAATGGGTGGGTATTTATAGAAAAGGTGAGGGATTTTTTTAATAATTTCCTTAGACACCTCAATAGTGGTATTTGCAAAACCATGGGCTTTCCCAAGGTATTTTTCCATGGTATTAACAACTTTGGAAAATATTATAATATTTTAATCCAAAAGAGTCAAACATAATTTTATATAACTTATTATATCATTATGATTTCATTAAACATACTAAAAACACCAGACTATATTTTTGTTATTCACTGAAAAACAAAATATTTCAGAAAATTATCATTAACTCACCCTAACCTAATTTTGACATGATGATTTCAAAAAATGTTTATTTTATAATAATAATTCTTTAATTATGATAAATTTAACTTATACATAAAAAAACTTATTTATTAGAAATAATAATGTATAGAAAATGCACAGAAAAATGCATAGTGAAATTTAAGACACATGAAAAAGATAAAATTATTTTATCATTTAAATTTAAATAAGAGTTTTTTAATCATACTATTTAATTAAAATAAAAATTATTAATAGTAAATTATTATATTGTTATAATAATATCTTTTCTAAAAAGTATAATTCAATTAGAAAAATCAATTTATCAAATTCATCATATTTTTAAGAAAATATAAACTCAAAAAGGAAATGATGGAACAAAAAATTATTTATAAAAAGGTATTATACAGTCAATAAATAAGGCCTTGAAATATAACCCCATATAACACCCGCATACAACCTAAGGGGTAGGTGTGAGATAGTTATAGGCTCATGGGGTGGCTCAACTATCATCACCCAAGTGGTAATATCCCCTAACTTGAACTTCTTCAGTAGACAATTTCATTCAAGCTTATCATGTTGATGATCAGATTGAGCCTTGTCAAGAGTGAAGACCAAATAATATACCTCCCTCTCAAGTTCGGAAAAATGGAATTTGTATGGAATGAATATACTAGATGAGTCCATCAAATCTTCTTTCTACATTAATTTACCATTAACATTTCTCTTTATAATACTAATTATAAAGTTAAAATTATTATTAAGGGTATTGTTTCCAAAGGTCATATTGACCAACAGTCATAATTGACCAATGGTCATATAATGGTTGAAAAAAATTGGTCACATTTCAATTATAATAACTTCATTAGTAAAGGTATATAGTTTTTTTTGTACAAAATAATACAACGCACATTTTTAGGAAACAATTATCATTCAAACAATTTGGGTCGTTACACATAAAATGGTTTGTATACTTTTGAGTTTTTGAATGTCCCCTAATGAATACATATATATGACCATATAATGTATTATTTATTCCAATATAAAATTCAATATCTTCTAATACATTGAGATACAAGATATCCCATTTCACAATATCATAGTGATCACTCTATATATTTAATAATAAATGGATTAGAACACAAACTATAAATTCAATGTCCGAATGAGTACATACTATAGTGTACATCAGACTTCCTACCTCTTATTAAAACAAATATTTCTCTATATAATTAATCTCATTTTACAATTATAGTTTTTAAACTTTGTATAACTTGAATTTTCCATAAAATGGATTTGATATTGGCTTATATCTAGATATCCCAAACCTTTCAATTATACTCTATATTTAGTATTATAGAGATAGAACAAAACATGTCTCTTCTCTATCCCACTCAATACCTATCCCCATGATTTTTAAGACCCTATGATATATTTTATTTCTAATCATCTAGATAAATCATTCTTTAGATACTGAATCTTTTTAATTTCTAAACCCACTAGAATTATATTATCTATATATCAGAGAAATCTGATTCTAATACCAGTAGTGATCAAATATTCTTCTTATAAAATCATTCTCATCCATGAACATGTCATGTTTCATGTTCCATTTTCTCATTGATTATTTAAATCACTAAATAATTCTATTTGTCTCATACACAATGTCTTAATTTATATTATCCATGAATCAAAAAATTAATTGGTGAAAATTTTATCCACCATGTCACCATGAATGAATGTTGTTTTTATAGGAATCTTCCCAAAATGAATTGTTTGGGATGTAATTATATTAGGCACTATATATATGATAGTATTCTTAAATACCAATGATAATATTTTAAAGAATTCAATTCCATCATTTTTCTAAATTATTATGACTATCAACATTGCCTGGTAACTTTTTCTTTTGACTGCTTCTTCCTTCAAATAGAACACTCATTTTTCTCAGTCACATTATTCTCTTATGGTAAAATAATTAGATACCATGATTCATTGGAATATAGTTAATCAAATTAATCTTTTATATAAAACATCCACATTCTGAAGTTGATGAGATAATACACTTCTTCTATGCTCTCAATCCCCCCTCTACCCATTAAAAGAAAGTAATGAAATTCATGTCAAAACAATTTAGCCGATCATCTGACACTGGATGAAAATTATAATTTTGTATAAGACTCCACATTTTTTTATAAACTAAATTTTTATAAATGTTATCTTATAATACTCTATTACAATATTATATGGTCCTAGATCACTCATGAATATATTTGGATGGATTATTATTTTAACAATATTTTCTTTTTGATTCATACAAAACTTATTACTTTCTAAAATTCTCAGAAATACTCAGATTCTCTGAAACTTGTATCATTTTATAGATCACTTTTACATAAAATAATACTCATTCAATTAAATCAATTCTATTATATTCCTTCTTCACTAATTTCTAGTCTTTCCATAATATTATCTCATTCAAGAGCATATTTTGGGTTTTGGGAAATTATCAATTATCATCATCTCAAAGTTAGAACCCAAAATATTCATTTTCATATCCTATAAAATTATATGTGTTATAATTTTATTATTTTTTTCATTGTATTTTAAATCCACATGGAAATATGCGGGGTTTAAAAAAACTTTGAGGTGGGTAAGATCTACTGGTTTATCAGACCAGCACTCTTCAAGAATCACCTACCCCATTGGCACTGAATGACTTATGTTATCTATGTATATTACACTATTGATTTCTTCCAACTAAATTTCCCTTGGTATTATAAGGTACAAACTCATTGTTCAAGCCTTTTACATTAATGGATGAATCATTTTCTCTTCCACAACATTATTTTTTGGAATTCATGGTATGGTTCTTTCATATCTGATATATCTCTTATTTAAATAGTTTGAGAAACCTCTATCATTTTAATCAAACCTATTACATAGACATGTTAATTTAAACTTATTTCCATCTTCCCTTTCCATCATGGAAATTGATGGGACACACCATATGAACACTATAGATTTTTGTTTCAAATAATGAGTAAAAATTATTTTTGAGTCATCAATGAGATTCAAAATGTAAAATGAATCACCATAAGACCAGGTGTGTGCAAGCCCCCGCACATCCAAGTGTACTAGTTATACCATTAGAGATTATTATTTTCTTCCACTCATTTGGAACTAAGCCTTTCATTTGTTTTTATATATGAAAATATCCCAGCATATAATATTCATGTGATCAAGATTTAGTATACCATTTTCTTCTTGAAATATCATTCTCTTCTCAGAGAGATCCCTAAGATGACAATACCATAATTCTTAAATCTCATAATTTATTCTTTTAGTAGTTTTTTATATCACGACTCATCCATGTGGTTCTTGTGTTGTGACCCCCCAATCCAACCTCTAATAGTCCAGGGGTGGGTGACTATCATCGAGTAGGAATATCACTAATAGGGGAGGAAATTCCTATGTACCTGTACACACACACATCTCCAAGTCCACAAAATGATGAAATATAATAAAAACTAAGAACCTAGTGTATCCATGCCACTATATCCAAAACATGGTATGATATGAAAGTAAAGTGCAGAAAATTAAACCGGTCTAGAATAAAATCCCACCAAAAACAATCCTATAACCATAAGTCCAACCTGTAAGAAGATGTTCTGGGACTACTATCTATAGTCGTAGGAACACCTTAGCATTCTTCATCTCACAAGGCATTTCTTGGTCTTGGCCTGCTTAGGACTCCATCAAAAGTTTTCTCTTCTTCACAAGACAAAACATATGCGGGCAAAGCCCGTGTAGGGGTGAGTATAATAATTCTCAGTAGGACGCCTTGAAACCACAATGTAATACAAAATGGAAAGTACAATCAAGTCTACATAGTATATATCTACCACAAATTTAACAAGAATATCCAGATATACTCAATCTAAGACATGCAGTCTAGTGTTAAGTCACAGCCATTGTATAACAACCCTAGGGATCCATTCCAAAGATTCCATGAATCAATCATCTGGGAGAACACACACCTGAGTCTGATAGCACTGATGAAGTCCATTCAAGAAGTATTATTCATCAAGAACCGTCATAAGAGAGATACATTGATATATTGGAAGAGAATATGATACCACCGATGAGGATCATAGCCAAGGCCATGGGGTGATGCCAAAAAATCCATCTGGATTAACCTACTAAGTAGATCGATGCCCGATGAAGTTGGCCATGTCAATACCAATGAATCTACCTACAACCCAAAGAATGAATAGAGGATCCTTCTTTAGGACTCCTAGGGATGATTCCAACAAATATATCCATGAAGTCTTGATGAAGGGATCATATTCCTGTGATTAGGAAATGATTCATACCTACCATTATGGAAGTGATAAGGGAACGAACCCTAATGAAAATTTTCCAAGATATGGAGGATAATAGAATCATTACATGTAGAAAGTGATACATGGTGTGTAGTAGGGTCACATTCTGTGTTCCTTGACCCTAGATACTTCCCATGTAAAACAACCCATGTCATTCAAAACTATGTCATGTAGAAGATGGGTACACTATGTGTAGAAGGGTCCCATGCCATTTCCTTCCATACGGGGTCCACTCATGTACTCTGGTCATGTGCTAGTACACGGTTTCAACCCATGTGTCTCTTCCCATGTACCAGTACGTGGGTTAGTCCATGTACTTGATCCCATATAAGTCTTGTGGTGGAGTACATGCTATGTAGGCAACCCATGTACTCCACCCTGTGTCTATGTGTCTCCTGAGATACATGTTGGTTCTTTGGGAAGGGCATATATGTCGTGTGATATGTCACATTTCATGTGACATTTAACTATCACCTGAAACCCTAATTTTTTATTAGTGGGGGCCACATTCTATATAACCTCGAGTAATGTGCTATGTTTATTTAGATTTTCCAGAATTCATGGTTCTTCCTCTCCATGCATCAGTTGATCTTCTAGATTCCGATTATGGGGTCTTTTTTCCTCAAAACTACAGATCTAGTCTTGTTTCATCACCTTAACATAAAATCTAGGTGTTTTGGGCCTTCATTCAACTTGGAACAATGTTTAAATCCATCTCGATGAAAACTGATCGAAAAATGCTTTCTCTCAAACAACTTCAATTCATATTTTGTCGTTGTGGTCCCACCTCCGTAAGGTTATCCTGATGTCGGATCATCAATTTCAGAACATTTTGCTAAGAAATTAAGATGTAATGATCATTAATTCATAAATGTGATGAAGAAAAAAGAACACACATAGAAAATGGGGGAGTGAAAACACAAGGAACAATTCTGAGGAACAAACCTTGACTATTATTTGTTCAAGCCTCAATTTGTTCTTATAAGAACGATCAAAAAATAAAAATCAAGTCTTTATAAAAAACCCCCATAAATCCTGAAAATTATAGCCTATCCCATAGGGAATGATCGAATTGCGGATCAACCTGTTCATTTTTTGTTTTGTGATTATCTTTGTATTTAAGAATATGGAAATACATCCAAAATGACAAATCCAACCTGGGAATTATATCATTAGCTATTGAAGATCGATTGCTACTAGCGAGATCCATCAATAAAGATCTCCAATCCAAGTCTCCATCATTACCACCAAGGTAATTCTCTAGGGATTATCTCTAGAGAATCCAGAGAATTCAAGGGTTATGATACCAACCCTATATCCCTATCCAAACTCTTAATTAAAATAATAAGTGTTGTTGCATCGTTTCGTCGCTGCATCGATGAAATTTAGAGATAAAATAAATCATCATTTTATTTTATTTATTTAAAAACGCCCAAAAATAATTTTCATAGTCGACCCATTCTGGCCAATGTTAGGTCTCACCTAAGGTAAAGATGCAACTCTGAATGCAACGGTTCTCTCAGATTTCTGATCTAAGCACCCATTTATAAGTTACTCTACTTTTTTTTGGAAAACTATGTGCACGTTCTATTTAATATTTTAATATTATTCAAACATTTATTCAGGAAATTTTGGGTCTCAGAATCACACATCGTCTCAGCACCTGATCTCAAAATTAATCCATATAATATTTAAAAATAATACATGAAAAATCTGAGACATTACATTCCCCCCATATTTGGGCTATATGTTCTCGAAAATCCAAAAAAAAGCTACTAAAAAAGATGTGTGTATTGAGCACAAATATAAGCCTCCTTCTCCCATGTTATATCCTAGGGATTCTTGTGTTGCCACTGAACATGATCCAAAAAAATCGTTCACCCATGAAGGATTCTCTCCAACTAATCCTCGATCTCCACTAGGTACTATAAAAAAGTTGCTTCTTCCTCAATGTTCAGCTCACCTTAGTTGATGACGTGTGATGGATCATGCACGTACCTACCTAGAGGTGACACATGGAAGAATTTATATACCCCCATCTAATTTTGGAGGTAGAGCTAAGTGGTACGCCACATCTCCAACTCTACGCAGTATCTAAAAATGGCTGGTAAACCTTATAGACAACTTACCACCCTGACCAAATCTCTATAATCTCCGTCGAGGTGAAACTCATGGGAATACATGGCCTCCTTCCTCAAACTTCAAAGTCCTTTTCCTCCTATCAGCATAAGACTTATGACAGCTATAGGCATATTTCATATAATTCTAGATGATATACACATTCTCTTTAGTATCTCACACCAACTTCAGGCCCATAAGTACTGAATATCCTAGGTCAGTCTTTAAAAGTGGTAACCTGTAGGGCCACCCGTAAAAAGCCTCGAATGGTTCCATACCAATGGTGGAATGGTAGCTAATTTTTTACAAAAAACTTCACCAGTGGTAGGTGATCCTCCCAGCTATGGCTGAATTCCAACATGCAAGCACATAGCATGTCCTTTATATAGTCATCTGTTTGTGGGTGAAATGTTGTGCTCAAGTGTAACTGGGTTTTAAACACCTCCTATAATCCCTTCCATAAATGGGATGTAAAATGATCATCATGATCTGAAATAATCATCGATGGAACATTATAGAGTCTAACTATCTCTGGTGTGTAGAGGCATCCTAATCTCTCTACTAAAGTCTG
The DNA here is from genome assembly GCA_963277665.1 of Viscum album. NCBI lineage: Eukaryota > Viridiplantae > Streptophyta > Magnoliopsida > Santalales > Viscaceae > Viscum > Viscum album. The sequence goes on from OY728158.1 coordinate 310,927,871, forward strand.
CCCTCTAATATCTTGGATGTGGGATAACTTGGTGAGTCAGTCAACGATCACCCATATGGAATTGTGTCCTCTAGACGCATGTGGTAGAACTTCCATAAATTGCATCAATATCCCATCCCACTTCCATTCTGGCACCTCAAGGGGTTGAGCTAAACCCACTGAAACCTAGTGCTCATCCTTCACTTGCCGACAAGTAAGGAAATGAGAAATGACCTCTATAAATCCCTTTTTCATTCTTGGACACCCAAACTGACATCAGAGGTCCTTTTACATATTTTACACACCTAGATGAACCACCAAAGGGGGTTTATGAAACTCCCATTGAACTTCCTCCCCAAACTCCACTCATACTATTGTGCATCCTCTCAAAAAAATGATGTGTTCCCCACCTTGTGAATATCAATCAGGAGCATTCCCTATGGATATTTGAACATGTAGAGTCTCAAAGTTAGTATCCCCAAGTTGTGCCACCCTGACTAACTATAATAGAGGAGGGGTAACAACCATCGACTGGAGACAAGCAGCTCCATATCTATCCCTTAAGAATAACTGTAATGAGGCCAACTGCTCTGATTCCTTTTTCAACAACTAGGAACTAGATCTCCTGTTGATATCATCTTCCACCACATTCCCCTTCCCATGAGTATATGCAATCTCAAAGTCATAGTCCTGAAGGAACTCTATTCATCGCCTCTATTTCATGTTCAGATCCTTCTGAGAAAAGATATAATTTAGAATCTTGTGAAGGGATTAGATGATAAACCACTCACCCATCAGGTAGTTTCGTCACATATTCAACGCGAACACTACAATTGTTAACTCAAGATCATGGGTTATGTGGTTATACTCAAGTGGTCTCAACTGGTGCAAACCATGGGCAATCAACACTTGCCTCTGCATCATGAAACAACCAAGACTAGTCCCTAATTCATCAGATCACACTATGTACTCAACACCCTCCTCTAGTAATCTAAAAATCAGAGTTCTTGTCAAACTCTACCTCAACTTATGAAAAGCCTTCTGGTACTTCTCTTTTCACACAAAAGGCTACCTCTTTGAGTCAATGATGTCATAGGTGCTAATATCTTGGAGAAATCATGTATGAATATCTTATAATATCCTACAAGCCCAAGGAATCTCTTCACCTTCTTCACACATCTAGGTGGATCTCATTCTAACACTACCTCAACCTTGGCTATGCCAATAACCACTTCATCTGCTAAGATAACATATCCTATAAATGGACTGCTTGAATCCATTACTGGCACATTAACAGTTTCCCATAAAGCTAGTGCTCTCAGAGTATTTCCAAAACCATCCTTAAGTGTATCATGTGGTCCTCATCAGAACCTGAGTAGAAAAGGATATCGTCGATGAAGACTACCATGAAATAGTCTAATTAAGGCTGAAATATTCAATTCATGAGTCCCATGAACACTATTGGGGAATTCTCCATGCCAAAGGGAATCACCAAGTACTCATAGTGACTGTAACAACATCTGATGGTCATCTTCAGTATATCATCATCCCATAATCATAGCTGGTGATATCCTAATTGAAGGTTAACCTTCGAGACCCATCATGCCCCTCTCAACTGATCAAAGAGGTCATTGATTCTCAATAGTGTATGCTTGTTCTTCACGATCGATTAGTTCAAGAACCAGTAGTCCAAACACAACCTCAATATACTATTTTCCTTTTTGGAAAACAAAACAAGGGCCACATAGGGTGAAACACTAGGTCTCATGAAGCCCTTCTTCTATAGTCCTCCAACTACACCATCAGCTTGTGATGCTCTACCGGAGACATCCGATATGTCAGTGAAGATATCAATGTTGTCCTGGGTTGTAAATAGATGCATAATTCTATCTTCCAGTGGAGAGGTAGTCTTGGAACATATTTAGTAAAGACTTTCTCATACTCCACCAACACTGTAAGAAAATGGTAACACATAACATCCCATGCAACAAGGTTCAGGCTAGCCAACTGATGAGTAATCCGATGAACCCTCTTATTTATGAGTCAATAATGAGCTACCAGAGTTTTCTTTTCCACTGATAAGGGAAAACCTTGGTCCATCACTGTGGACACACCGCACTGTTTGCATGAAACAGTTAATCTGGTCATTGAATGTGGATAACCAATCAATACCAAGAATTATGTCATAAGGCCTAAACATGTCCACCAAGAGGATCCTACCTAAAATTTCACCTCCAAGGGTCAGGTTACACTTTCAGCAAAAATGTGTGATCATTATGTCTTCTATAGTAAGCATATGTGTTGAGTCAATAGTTCAACCAAAATCTCTAGGTATTAAACAAGATATGTGGTGAGAAAGGAATGACTAGAACATGTGTTTATCAATACTGCAGCTTAAGTATAAAATACACAGATCGTACCTCAAATCATTTTTGGATCCCCTAGGTTATATGCCTTGATTGCATGCAGTTATCCATGCCCCTGTCATATAGCTCCATAATCCTCACACAGACCTCCCGGGGGTGGTGGTGGTAGCAGGTTGAAATGTTGACCACCTCCTATAGCTCTCCCAGCTCCTCTGCCTCAACTTCTACCCTACAGATCATCTTTCTATTGTTGTTTTCTCTACCTCGGTGGTCCATCCACTATTTCCCTATTAGAAACATGAAGGTTTAGACAATCTTGAGTGAATTTCCCCTACCATCACATGAATAGAACCTCCTCTACCTAAGATAACTGAAACCACCCTGTGATCCCTAAACTGTAGATCCTCTATCCTGTGACCTCCTCTTGAAATTTCTCCCACATCTGAATCCCTAATATTGAAGTTATATCCCTATTTCCATGGTCTCAACACCTACTCATCCACTAATGACTATCACTAGCTAAATATTCTTATCCAATAAGATTTCAACCACCAAATATCACTCTAGAAATATAGCATATGTAGGGATACGTTGAGGGATAATAGTTGATCAGATGTCTCTACGTAGACGATGTTTAAAGGTCTGAGCATGGAAATACTATTCTATATCTATATATATTGAGTACCTGGAAAGGTTGGTGAACCTTTTTGAATAATCAGACACTTTCATTCTACCTAGTTGGAGCTGAAGAAGCTCCTATATACACACATCTCTCAGTATAACTGGTTGAACTCCTCTATAAAGAGACACTCAAACATTGTCCATGAAAGAGTCACCTCATCATGTGTCTGGATATCCAAAATCCATTATCGACCTACCGATCCATATAAAAGGCTCACTTGCAGGACTACCATTTGATCTAATGGTGTCCAAAATAGATGGAAAACTTAGGTCACTACCTCAAGCCAGTCCTCATCTGCCTGATGGTTGGGCTCTCTTCAGAACCTGAGGGGTCTCTATCTCTGAAAATTGTGAAGTTCCCTCAGCCTACGCTCCTTGTCTGTTGGTACTATGGCTACCACATGCTGCTCCATCAGTATTGGTATAATTGGTGCACCACCTGGAGGTAACATCTGGGTAATTGGTCCGTGTATCAAAGACTTTTCACTGAGGGGGTCATCCTCATGATTGAGCTAATGAATACTAGCTTGTATGTGTCTTAGGGGAATTCTATAAGAATACAAGATATACCACGACCAATGAGTATATCTGGAGAGATGAACTTAGAAGGAAATGGAACTAAAACCCATTCCTATATGATGACTGTACTATTATTTTCCCTACAAATCATGTACCAAGTCAAAAAGATGGTTATTAGAGTCTTGGTGTATGGATACGTCAGACGCTGCACCAATAATAGAATCTCTGGCCTGAAATATAAACTCGAAACACTTAACATTGTTGCCCCAAACCCATCTCACATACTCCCAATCCTAAATTAGAACACACCACCTCGGATACCACTCTGTCACGACCCGTACTAGTGGGGCTTGTGCCACAACTCCCCAATCTCGCCTCCAATAGTCCATGGGATGGTGACTAGCACTGAGTTGGCATATCACTAACATGAGAGGCATTGTCTATGTACCTTAATGCACACACACACCACAAAACCCAAAAAATGATGAAATGTAAGAAACCCACTATGAACCAAGTGCATGCATACCACTATATCTCAATCAGAGTATGATCGGAAAGTAATGTGCAGTAAAATAATCTGGGCCAGAATAAAATCCCACTAAAAATAAGTCTATAACCAAAATTCCAACCTGTAAAAATAGGTAATAAGACCGATGTCTGTAGCCATAGGAACACCTCATCCTTCCTAGTCTCACAAGGTAACATCTGGTCCTCGTCCTCTTAGGACTCCATCAAAAGGTTACTCGTCTACACAACACACAACACATGCATGAAATTATCATCCATGGGTGGTTATAAAAATACTCAGTAGGACACCCCAAAACAAAAAAGTAATACAAAAAGGAAAGTATAGTCATCTCTACATAGTATATTTCTATAGAAAATATAACAAGAATATACAGATATACTCAATCCAAGGCATGAAGTCTAGAGGTAAGTCACAACCACTATATACCAACACTAGGGATCTAGTACGAAGATTCCACAAAGCACTCATCTGGTAGAACACGCTCTTGAGTCTAATAGCACTTATGACGCACATCCGAGAAGTATTATTCATTGGGAACCATCATCAGAGAGATACACTGATAGATTTAAAGAGAATATGATACCAAAAATGAGTATCATAGCCAGGTCCATGGGGTGATACCAAAAACTCCATCTTGATTAACTTGTTAAGTAGAGGATCAATGCTCAGTGAAGTTGGCCACATCAATACTATGGAATATACCTAGGGAATGAAGAATGAATATTGGATCCTTCTTTGGTCCTCTTAGAGGGTGGGGGATTCCAAAAACTCTATCCAAGAAGTCCTACTGAAGAGATCATAGTTCTATGAATATGAAATGATTTGAATGTACCTTTAGGGAAGCAATAAAGTAACGGACCCTAAAAAATATTACCAATATGAATAGGAGAAGACAATAAAGTCATGTATAAAGGGATACATGGAATGTAGTAGGGTCACACACTGTGTTCATTGACCCTGGGTACTACCTGTGTTCAATGGCTCGTTTCATTCAAAATTGTGTCCTGTAGAAGATTGGACATGGCGTATAGAAGGGTCACATGTCATGTTATTTCATTCGGGGTCCACTCATGTACTTTGGTTGGGTGCCAGTACATGGTGTCAACCTGTGTGTCTCTTCTTGTGTACCATTACATGGGGTATTCCACATACTTGGTCTAGGAAAAGTTGTGTGGTGGGATACATGTAGCGTAGGCAACCTTTCTACTCCACATCATGTTTGTGTATCTATCAATACACATGTCGAGTCTATGGAAATGGCCTATTCACCCTATGATTGGGTCACAACCCATGTGAAATTTAACTATATCATGAATCCCTATCCACCACTTAGTGGGGTCCACATGCCGTGTAACTCCGGGTTACATGTTGTGTTCATCAAGATTTTCCAAAAAGTATGGTTCTTTCTCTACATGATTTGGTCGATCTTTATGATTCTGATTTTGTGGCCCATTCACCTAGAAACTCTGGATCTAGGATCATTTCATCACCCTAATACTGAATAGTGGTGTTTTGTAGCTTAAATCATCTCATAAAAACATTTAAATTCATCCCAATGAAAACCAATCAAATTATGGTTTCTCCTAAATCACATTGATTTTTCCTTCTTCGTCGTCGTTGCACCGCTGTTGGGTCGTCCGGAGGAAGGAACTTTAATTTTGGGTCATTGTACCAAGAAAAGAAGGTACAATGATAATTTTTTCATAAATGGAATGAAGAATAAATAACACACATAGAAACTGGGGGAGAGAAAATAGAAGGAAAAAATCTGAGGAATGAACCTCAACTGTTGTTCATTCCGACCTTGATCTATTCCCATAAGAATGATCAACAAATCAAAATCAATTCTCAATAATCAATCCCCATAAATCCCAAAAATTATAGCATATCCCATAAGGAATTATCTAACCATGGATAAACATATTCATTGGTTCATCTACATTCATCATTAAATTCAAGAATGGAGAACGAAATCCAAAATAATGCATCTTACCAAGGAATTGAATAGTTCACTATTGAAGATCGAATTTCGATGGTGAGATCTATCAAGAACAATATCTGATCCATGTCTCTAGCGTCATCACCGAGATAATTCTGTAGGGTTTCCCTCAAGAGCCTCCAAGGAATTATAAGGTTATGATTCTAACTCTAGATCCATGTCTAGAGGCTTAATTAAAACAAGAAGATTCACTCCGTCAAATAAAAAGAGAAATAAAATAAATATTCAATTTATTTTATTTCTTTAAAAACCACTAAAACAAATTTTAATAGCCGACCCGCACCGGCCAAAGTTAGGTTGGACCTATGGTAAAGCTGCTATTCTGAATGCAATGGTGCCCTCAAATTTCTTATCTGATCACCCATTTAAAAGTTACTCTACCTTTTCAAGAAAACTGTGTGTGCATGATATTTAATATTTTAATATAATTAAAACATTTAGTCCGGATACACTGGGTCTTGGAATCACATGTCATCAAGGAATCTGGTCTCAAAATTAATCCATATGATATTTAAAAATAAGAAATGGAAAATCAAAGACATTACAATGTACCCATCTAAACTTTTGGTTATATAAAACGTCTTATCATTTATAACACTAGTCATGGCCAAGAAACCTTGATTGATAATCTACAATCTATATTTGAATCTCATTCCAAAAACCATTCTCATATAGATACACAACATGAATAAGATTCCTATTAAAATCCTGAATAAATCTGAATCTCAAAAGATTCAGTTGCCTTTCATTATTCATCTTATATTAAACTTGTCCCTTTCCTATAATCTCAAGAGCATCATTGTCAATCAGGTGAATGTTAGCTAACATTATGGATACATAATTTCTCCTACATTCCAACTAAAAAATATAATTTAAGGAGGCTTCAAAATTTATGATCTAAGATTTTGATGGACCAATTACACTCAAAAGTATACTGTTACTTCCTCTATATGAGTTTTGTAAACATGATCGTCAAAAAGAATCTCATTACTGGTCATCCCTATGACATGTACAATACTTATTAAAATTCACACTTTTCCTAAAGTTCTGATATATTAGTCGAGGACCAACTGATTTTCAATGACGTCTTTCTATATATTTAACATCTAATCATCTTTGACTCCTCCATTGAGTTAAACATCATCTACCTTCTTTATTTAGTAAAAATATTATAGGAAATTCAACTTCCATTGATCTAATTTACTTATTAAGAATTATATCTCTAACATAATCACCAACTAGGATAGTTTTCCCATAAGTGTTTCTAATAGTTTTCAGTATCACAACCAAATTTTATGGTAGATATGAAAATAAAAACAATGAAAATAAAACCTTCTATGAAAGTGAATTTAAAAAAATTCAACTATCATAAAATATAATTAAATTGATTCAAATGATATTCCATGTGTATTTATTCTAAAACTGTATGTTGAAAATCTTACACATCATGAACATATTTTACAATGTAGCCAGCTTCTCATAAATTACCAATATATCATTAATCAACTCTATAATTTTCATTAACTCTTAGATATTTATGTATAAATTCTATTCTTATTAAGTCATGATCAAATCAAGTGGATTTATATTAAATTCATTCCATTACTCTTTCTCTAACTTCTCTTATTTGACCCCATCTAATGAAACATTAAGAACATTTTGAATAAGATAATATTCCGCCTATACTCGTCAGAATAAAAGGTTGGTCCCATCATATGTGTCTATATTGACCTCATATTCTTATCATTTAATTCCTTCTCATTTGATTAATCTTACACTAAATTAAAAAATAAATAAGGAAATATAATTTTAATAGATTTACATGAGTCTTCATTTCAAATTTCCTCAATCATAATATTTTATACCGCTAGTTGGAATAGTTTCAAACCATTGATTATTTTAAGTTACCCAATGAAGCATCATGCAATGGATGCAGGGCCTTTGTAAATTATTTGATTAAAAGGACTCCCCGAACATTAGGTACTAGAATATAAAATGTTATTGACACACTAATCATTGAAAGACATCAATTTTCTCACACAACCACTTAAAAAAGAAACTCACATAGAAATTAAAACAAGATAAAAGTAAAACAATATAGGAAATGAACACATTAGGTTTACGTGGTTTGAACATTAGTTTTACATTCATTGAAAAAATATACAACATTTTCATTATTCTATAGATGCAATTGTTCAAAATCACAATTAGTAAATAAAAAATTTTAGATCACTTTTTTTACATGTACAAGTGGTCACACTCAACCAATATAGTGGTTCCTAGATATTCATCTAGTATATCTTACTTATAACATTTGTGTAAGTCCCTCCATTGATGATTGGTTATTATTAATCTCGCATAGCAACTAGAACTTGACTATTGGCATTTGGTGAACATTTTATGTCACTATTACATTTCACTAAATGAATATTAAAATTAATACCTCCACTATGGAATTGTGAGGATAAGAAAATATCATAACATTATTAGAGAACCTAATGAATAACTGATAATATTAATTCACATGTTCCAAACCCCTGACCATTTCACACCCATTGGAAGAAAACATCTTCCAATAAAAATAAACCCCTAGATGTATACATTTCCACTACACTAAACCTCAACAAAAAGCTATCATCAAGAGTTTATTATTCAAGCTGAATTATTAGAAAATTAAAATCCGTCAAACAGACCATTCACTTTTTATGGTGATGTTATACTAATTGGATTATTATCTGTGGGTTTCACTCGGGATCTCCATACATATCCAAATGGAAGCACCAAATAAAAAATAATATGTCAGGATTCCTAGAGAGGTTGGTGGTAAATATAGGTACCCTTACGCTAATATAAAACCAAAATTTATGCACCAAACATATGCCTAATCTTCAATTAAATTCATGGAGTTATATCTTAGATATAAACAATTGTTACCTCAGCACCTCTCAATTCATTTGATAAATGTTCTGGTGTAAGAATACAAACTGAATGGATCTATACCATCCATAGAGGTTTCTTTTGAGGGACTATATGAAATTAATTCTTATATTTTATCATATCGATGATTGTTCATGGGGAAGTAGGTGCCCCCATTTCTGTAGTCATAACTTTTGGAGTTTATCCCTAGAGTGAAAAAATTTATCTCACATACCATAGGTAGGTGGAGGAGGACATATAATTTTTCCCTATAATTATTAAGCATATAGTTTTGGAAAGCTCCCACTAGTATTCATCTTCTACAGTGCCACACGACCTTGAATTCTTAGAAATATGCATAAAATTTCACCGTAGAGGCCCTAAACCCAATCTTCCAAACCAAGACACCTGGGACAAGGACCCATTAGGGGGAATATAACTTCTAAATATGAAGAGTAGTATTACACCACTATTTACATTCACACCCAATTATCTCATTGGAATATTCTAATAATATATGAGGATCAACCATAGATGGTTCCTACTCACAAAGGTTGGTTCCCACACTATAAGACCCCAAATATGATAATGGTTTTGACCTCAGTCTCCTGACTGAGAATATACCAATGGAAGAGTTTTTAAGAGATATTTATGTTCCATGATTTGGTCCCTATACCTATTTAGACTATGTTTGGTTATGTTTTAGAAAAAGAAAATAAATGATTTCCTAATTCATAAAAGAAATTAAAAGAAAGGAAATGATTTTGATTTCTCTTCAATTTGTTTGGATGAGAAATTTAGTAAAAGAAAAGAAATGATTGTAATTTCTCTCCATCTTGCTTGGTGACAATTTTCAAAAGAAAAGAAAAGAAATGTTTTAAGAATATGAAAAAAACATCCCTTATTAAAAATTATAGTTTTCTAATATTTAATTATTCCAAATAAAAAAATATTATAATCTTAAATTGTATCTTTGATTTTTAAATAAATAATTATATTATTATAAATAAATATATTTTTTTCAAAAAAAAATTATATAATTATAACTGTATGTATTTATAAATATCTTTATATATATATATTTATTTATTTATATATAATTTTATAAATATTCTTTCATAAATATATATATTTATAATATAAATTATATTTATTTATTTATTTATTTATTAATACAATAAATATATATTTAAAATATATTTATATATAAATATTAAATTATAAATAAAAATATATTTATTAAAAATATTTATATGATTATAAATATATATTTATAAATATATTTATATAATTATAGATAAAAATATTGAAAAAACTAAAATCAGTATAAAAGGATAATATAGGAAATATAAAAAAATGGTATTTATTGGCTCTCTTTCCTTCCAAATCACCCCAATTTTGGGGTGATTTGAAACCTAATGGTGGGAGAGAAATGTTTCTATCCATTTATCCGCGAATGATTTCTATCGCTCGGACTAATCCTTGCCAGATGGAAGATATGAGTTTCAATCATCTCATATATTTTCTTTTCTGCCCATTTCTTTGCTACCAAACGAGGGCTCAGACTACAATACTTGAGGCTCTTCATCATATTCTAAAAGTTTCATATGGTTCTGGTAGCTCTTCATCAATAAGAGAAGGATGTTATGGTCATGTAGGTACACCTCATTGTAGTGTGCCACATTTCACTAGATCTCCTCCCCAGTTCATTAACTATAAATGAACTCCTTGTAGTTCCATGTTTAGTTACTATAGTTTCCTCTTCAGTGCATTTGATGTGATGGTCCACCTCACAGTGCTATAATAATCAACTATAGAGGTCCAACCTAGAGTATTTTCTAAAAATGTCCCCCCGTGCACATCCGTAAATAATAAATATGGTGGTCCTATATAGATTAATCAATAAGGAGATCATCCCTAATATGATAAACACATTTGATATGATATTATTATTCATATTTTTAAACAAAATATCAACACTCATAGAGTTCCTCAACATGGGAATATTAAAATAGAAATATTTTGAGGTCATCTATAGAGAACCCATCATGGAATTCCTCCCCATAGAAATGTGAATATTGTTCATGAGGGTCATCATCATGACACTAGTTGTGTAAATACTCCACAAACCATAAATATTCAATGGATAGGAGGTTAGTCCCTTAACAACTAATCAATATCCAGTAATCATGGAGCACCTCTCCATGTAACCAATTCAATTAATTAGGAGATACTCTAAAGACAATATATTGTAAATTTCCCTCCCCATATAAACCCAGCTAAGTATTTTAGATGTCCCTGGGGAATGTTTTATAGTGGAAATACCTATTATATTGCATTAAACAATAATATCACTCCTATATATAATGTTGAATCAAGATTAACCCTGGAGGTACTCACTATTGAGCTCATTGTGACGGAATTCATTACAATAACTCATCCTATTATTATAAAAGGTCCTCACAGCCATTTCAAATATTTTATGAGGTTACCCCCATGTCGAGGGGAACTAAAGAAAACAAATCTTGTTATATTTGGGACCACATCATCAATTAGTTATGTAACATAGTATTGAACATTCAGTCTAAGGTGATGATCATAATCTATGCCTCCCCCCAGACCATGTATCATTAGAGGTGATTGTGGAAGTTGTGAATGATCCCACTCCTCTTGGAAATGTAATGGATAAGTGACACTTATGTTAAAATTTGGTCAATGAATCCCTCACATAGAATAAAAATAATACTATAGTCTTGTGGAAGGAGTTGGATAATGATATAATATCATCCATGTTCTATCCCATGACTATTTCTCTGCATGAAATTAACAAGGCACTAAAAAATGAATGTGTACACTTTTTTTGTCACAGCATGTGGGTGAATATTATTCATCTCAACCCCAAATACATGTCATATAGTATTTTGTTAACCATGTAAATATTATGAATGAATTATTCCACCACTTCACCTATCCAACCTTTTAGTGTCCTGAAACACTATGTCATGGAAACCTTATGAGTGTCTTTACCTAGAATACCTTAATAATATGATAGTTATTCTCTACGTAGTGACTAACACCCAACCTAATGTTCATATCAAAGGTTGGTTTGGATATTAGACTCTGTATTTTACTCTGCTCATTGGAAAACAATTATCATCTAGAAAAGAGGCGTGCATTACCATTAATTAAGGTCATGTCTTGGGTCTTGGGTCTCTATGTGCTAGTTGGTACATAAAAACCCAGAGATCATAAAGACCAAAAATAGAATATTTGGTGAGAATGAACCATTTAAAGGATCCTATATCAATCTATAAATATGGTCATGTGGGCCTCTCATTTGAGTAAAATAAAACATATAATGGTGAATAAATCATTGATAGTGATCACATCTTGCCCAAAAAGGTTGTTGCACCCAATTCATTCTATGATAAAAGCATGAAAGGAAAATGATTCCTCAAAATAATTCTTAATGGAGGTACAAGATCATCCCCATATAATATTTTTGGAGTAATTTTTACCACCTCCTCCACCCCTAGAATCGGGAAATATACACAAGGGAAAGGCTATGATGGTGGAAAAGAAAAATTAGCCTCATAATATAAGGATAGATGAATTATTAAAACCCCTTCCACTTAATAAGTCTTTATTATCCTGACTATGAGTGGAACCACAAGAAGAAACTTAGTAGTTTATTTTATCTATTTATTTATATACATTATTGAAAGTGTGTTTAGTGAGATCTATTGGGGAATCTATTAGGACTACCTTTTAAAAATCACATCTAGGAGATCACTTAGTAGAGTAAGAGAAGCCTTATATGGATTTTAATCTAAAATAGTTTTAAAGAAAAAAACAAGAAGGGTCATTATTTCACCCCTAAGGGATATTTAGAGGATAATGATTCCCCTTACTAATCTTTTAAGATTCTTTCTTTTTCCAGGAATGTCCCAACCTGATTTTCTCATTAACTTTTTCTTTTGGGTATGTTTTTTCTCATATTTAAACCTTGGTGGTCATAATTCATCATGGATGTCTATCATTTGAATTAATTCAATCTTAGGTTGTGACGAAACTTGGGAAAACCATAGAGGATCCACATTGAGATCTTTATTGGGGAGAATTACCTAAAGTCCAGATATGTGTTTCGTTGTGAATTAATGGTGTTTGGGTAAATGGGATAAGTCTTTCATGGGTTCTTGGTAATTTGAGAAGCTTTAATTGTGGTTTGAGTTTTTTATAAGAAAAATGGATTGAGAACCCATCTATGGTATATTTACATGCCATGTAAATGGATTACACATCGTGTATTGTTTAGAGGTTTTTTAATAAAATAATATGATGTGATGGGTTTTTTGGAGTATCCCTTTAAAAATATATACACATCATGTAATTCCACAACCTGATATTTTAATGTATGTTGTGTGGTTTATTTTAATTCTATTTCACTTCAATGTTCTTCTCTTGGTCCTATGGAACCTTTTAGGATATTTTGGAGTTCCAAACTCCCTTCTAGATGTGCCAATAACAACTTCAATCCATCAAAAATGGTTTTGGTCTAGTTCTTCCATTCTATATCTTGTTCTTCGGACAATGCTGGTGTAATTTTTTGACCATGTGCATTAATGGTTTTGATATTGGGAAATTTTGTCATAGGAACCTTGTTGTGATCATCTGCACCTTATTCCTTATGGTCGTTTGTCATAGGAAGCATTGTCAGATCATCAATTAAAGGTATGGGGTTTAAATCATAACCCTATGGTTTTATAATTTCCATGTATAATGAATACTATGACTACACCAATATAACATGTTCTTGAATCAATTAAATAATGAATGGGATTATTCCATGGAGTCCATTAGTTTCAATTGGATTTTGAAATGGCTTATTGTTACCTATTGGGTAAGCGAACCCTGAATATAATTCAATTGGATAATGTATTAAAGTGTGTTTAGCATGACATGAGGCCTTGGGTGATTTCTTGATATATAATCCAAAATTTGTGGCTTATTATTATTGTTTTGAATGTTGATCAATTATGATATAAATGAATGTGGAATATGAAATAATAATGTTAATTAGCATAATTGGCCATTGATGTTTATGATGTGATATTTTGATATCCATGTTGTATGAAAAGGATTTTTTTCAATGTTGAAATGGTTATATATCAAACTTGGCCCTAGCACATACGCACTTAAATGTTGTAATTCTTAGAGTGAGTGGGATAGTACCAATACAATGGTTCAATTATTATAGTGAGCATACTTTACCCGGTACCATGTTGTAATTCTTATAGGTATTTTGACCGGGATGTTGTAATGCTTATAGGGATTTGACATGGATTGTTGTGACTATACCATTTTTATATGGTTGTGGTTTTAGTGGTTGTAAGACATGCTCAGTGATATTCAGGGATGGCACCAAAGAAGGATATTATACCATGGTTATTTAGTATTGGTTGGCATGGTTGTGAGACATGATCAAATATATTTCGACATGACACTAAATCAGGTGAAGTTACCTAGTAAAGATCCAAGTATCACTAAGAGGAGTAGTGGTGAATCAATGATACATTTATCTTTTATGTTTCCTTCTTTTAAAAAAAACTTCTCCTCTTATTAATGAGTTCTTTCCCTACTGAATTCCCACAACCATAGGAACACAATATTTACAAGGTTCACTAATCAACAAGAGTAGCTACATCCTTGGTATGGTATAGAAATAATCCAGTACCAAACAATCCTCTAGAAAACAATCCTTTTCCGTTGAATACAATGAGTAGGATATACCATTACACTTGTGTAGCACTTGGGATATAATACTCAAGTGTGTGTGCACCCTCTTATCACGAATAGGGTAATGAAATATCTCTGTGCTTCTGAAAAAACATTCATAAATATGATATTTGAAAACAACTCTTCACTTTCTTATCTAGAAGATGATAGGAACAACCTGGAATCCATAATAATACTTAGTATTATACCTCCATTGATATATCTATTCACATTAAATCACTTCTCCCTTAATCTAGGTACTCAAATCTTCAGCTTGCAGAGCTCCTTCGTAGAGCTCCTTCATGATGCTCCTAGCTTCACAGAGCACTCTATTTCTCAAAGATATCAAGTTCAAAAAGCTCACTAAATCACAAAGCTCGCTATTTTTCTGATCACAATTAGGTATTTGTGAATTTCACTTATTTATTAAAGCTCAACGGCTCATCATGAAGCTCTTTTCCTTCACAGAGCTCACTACCATCGGAGAGCCTGCTTTCTCTGCAAACCTTCTTCACAATTCGGGAGATCTAAAATTATCATTAAGTCTCTCTTCTTTTCTCTCATGGATGGAGGCCTATTTATAGGAATTTTACACCGACTCTAGAACCTTCCATTCACCTCAGTTCCATGTCATCACCAAATCACAAAAACTCCAAACTTTCCGCCAAAATTCACACTATTTCGTGAAGCACCATGGCTATTTTCCATATTCGAAAATAAAATCCTTTGTGTCACCACAAGGTTACTTCTTCCTTTGTGTCGCTAAAACACTTCACTCACAATGATTTTCACTGTCGTAATGCTTGCTTACATATATCTTCACCTCAGTCATTCGTGAAGCTCGTCATAGTCATAGAGAACACTGTCAACTTTCTTTGTTTCTATATGAAACTCTCTTCACAAATCCTATGTTCTTGAAACACATTCCTCTGACGTATTTTTATGATATCTTCAAGGAAATACAATTTTTTAAATACTAGCAAAAATCCAAATTTTAGACCCCAAAATTGTGGAAAACATAGGAAAATTGTGCCACCATAGACAGCGTCTTCTACAAAACTAACCATGTTGATTGACAAAATAGTTTCTCCCCATTTCCTTTATAAAGCTTTAAACCTAAGTTCTACAACCAAATTATGATCTTTTTGAAATACATACTAGAAAATCATAGTCAGATTTACCATGGACAGTATTTTAATTTTTTTTATCTTTCCTCACCCACTTATACAAAGTGAAGTTATTTCATTTCTTCACGAAATTCCTTGAAAAAAAAAAGACAATACTTCATCCATACAAAAATTTCATCATCCAACTTGGTCCCAACAATAAACCCCTTCGGATTTTTTTGTCAACCAAGATTCATAAATCACTGAACTTTGAAGCCCTGATCAATTGGTCGCTTATCAAAAATTCTAAGACTGTGTGAGATAACTCATTATAGGAAACAAGAATTATTGATAGCAAGACCATGCTATCCAAAAGTAGTGACTATGAAACCATATCACATCATTTTTCCTCCTCAGCCTTCCTCACTTCAATAACATCCCTGCAATAAAAAAAATTTGTTTCCTACAAACACTCTACAACCATTCCAACAAACAGTTAGAATAGTTCACACAGTTACATGTGGAATTCATAGCTTACCCACAACTCCCCCTTTATGAGTGCCACCATAAGGATAGATTTATGAAAATTTCCCCCTTAACAACACTAACTGAAGGTAAGATGATATAGGGGATAGATACACATACCTCAACCATGATGAGGAGGATGTTAGACACCCATGTTCAACCTCAATTTAGCAAATGGATCCTTCGGTAATGGTTTTGTGAATATGTCAGCAACATGATCCAATGTAGGAACATACTCCAACCTCAATTCATTCTTCTCCAAATGTTCTTTGATTAAGTAGTACTTTATTTCAATGTGTTTTGAATGAGAATGTTGTACTGGATTCCTTGAAAGATTTACTGCGCTCTGATTATCACATCCCAAGAGCAAGGGTAGATTTACTTCGAAAGTAGATCTTCTAACTAAGTCTTCTTTAACATGAGTTGGGTAGAATATTGAGTAGAAACAACATACTCAGCTTCATATGTTCTAATATTTACTGAATTATGTTTCTTTGTATTCTAACTAACATGAATTTTCCTTGGAAAGAAAACTGCACTAGTTGTGGATCTTCTATCATCAACGTTTCTTGTCCAATCAGCATCTGAATACCTGAATAGATCAATATTCTCTGAGCCATCATACGTAATTATAAAAAAAAATTCCTTTGATATATCTGAGAATTATTTTTCCAACAATAAAATGTGATTATTTATGAGCGCTCTATAATCTTTCACATATGGTAACAACATAGACGATGTCGGGTCTTAAGGTAGTCAAATATGAAAAACTCCTAATCAGCTTTTGAAACTCTTTCTGATCAACTTCCTTTCCTTCTCCATATTTAGACAACTTGGTTCCCACTGAAATCAGTGTGGAAACTGGTTTCAAATTTTCTAAGCCAAACTTCGTTAGAAGTTCCTTAGCATACTTTTCATGAGAAATAAAAGTGTGGTTCCTATTCTGTAAAATCTACAACCCAAGAAAGTATTTAATTTCCCTTAGCATGGAAATATCAAATGACTTCATCATCTCTTCAAGAAATATTACACATGATCTTTCATCATTTCAAACAAAGTTAATTTCATCGACATAAATAATTACGATGAGAGAAAACTCATGACATTCCTTGATGTAAAGATTTCTGTCAACTCCACCTTTCCTAAAATTCATCTTCCCCAAGAATGTATCCAATTTATAATACCATTCCCCTAGAGCCTATTTCAGTACATAAAAATCATTCTTCAACCTACACAAATAACTTCCATCCTTCCTAATAAAAAATCCACATGGTTGATCAATGTAAACATCCTACTCAAGATCACCATTCAAGAAAGTGGATTTTACATCCATTTTAAAGATTTTATAACCTCGTTGTTAGGCAATAGTAAGAAAAATTATGATTGTTTATAACCTTGCCACCAAAGAAAAGGTTTCATCAAAATCAATGTCTTCAATTTGTGAATACCATTTGAAAACCAATATTTCTTTCTTTCTTATCACTTCACCATCTTCATTCAACTTGTTTTGGAAAACCCAATTTGTACCAATAATGTTCTTGTTGTCCGAATTCAGTACAAGCTCCCAAGTATCATTATTCTCTATCTGATCAATCTCTACATTCATAGACTGAACCAATTTTGGATGCTCAAATGATTCATTCACATCATTCGGTTTGACTTTCGAATAAAGATAAGTTTGTGTAATATCATTTGTTGTTCTTCTTGTTTGAACCCTCTGATGTTGATTACCAATAATGTTCTGAGTATCCACTTTCTTCCTTAGTCTGGGATGATCTATTTGAATTTCATCCTCATCACTTGAAGTTGATGAGTCTAATTCTTCTTCCTGAGTAGGATTAACACTATTTTAATCACTATCAAAATTGTTAACAAAACTATCCTTATCCTGTTCATCTTCCACATCATCATAAGACTACTTTTCTTTATCAATATTTTTTACAAAATTCACATCAAAAAATCAATAATTCTCCCTATTTCTTTGTTAAATCATCTATATCCTCTTCTTTCTAGAGAATATCCAAAAAAAATTCCTTCATCTCCT
This sequence comes from Viscum album, assembly GCA_963277665.1. NCBI lineage: Eukaryota > Viridiplantae > Streptophyta > Magnoliopsida > Santalales > Viscaceae > Viscum > Viscum album. Next base: position 310,946,310 of record OY728158.1, read on the forward strand.
CTTTTCTCAAAATTTTCAAGTTTTCCACTTTTCTTCTTTATAATACACAGACTCCCAAAAACTCTTAAGTGTTTCAGAGTTGGAGTTTTTCCTTAGAAAATTTTTTATGGATTCATATATGATTTTGGCCTATAAAAACAATGGTTTTGAATATACACAGTAGTGATCGTGGCTTGCCTCCAATAATAAGGAGAAAGACTATGTTCAAGTAACATATTTCTCTCTATTTCCACCAAACTTCTATTGTTTCATTCAGGAAACACATTTTTTTGAGGTGTGTATGGTGAACTAAACTCATAAAGAATTCCATGAATCTAAAGATAAATTTAAATCTCTTCATTATTATACTAACCATCATTATCAATTCTCAAATTATTTACTGAATACTCGCATTCCTTCTCTTCTTTCCTCCTAAAACTCTTAAACATTTTTAGAGCATCTGACTTATGTCTCATGTACATAACACAAGTAATGTGAGTAAAGTTATCAATGAAAGTAATGAAGTAATTATCACCATTTTTATATTTATTTCTCATTGGTCCACAGATATCAGATTTTATAAGTTCCAAGGGTTGTTTTGAGAAAATTTCAACTCTCTAATTCATAGAGATTGTAATATTCCCTTTCTCACAAATATTTCAACACCAATCCTTTCTTCTGGATAAATCATACATATCTCAGAAACTATCTCACATTGATAACTTGCACATGTTTCTCTGAAACATATATCTCATTCTTTTATTCCACAACTGATTTTCATCCACCACACCCATGTAACAAGATTTTTCCACTTCACCAACTTGGAACAAATTCCTTTTTGTATGTTGGCCTCTTGTAACTACATTTCCATCATTTTCAATTTTCACAACAAACCCATCTTTTCTGAAGATAACTCTATCTCCCTCATCACAGAGTTTTGACACACTTAGCAGGTTGTGTTTCACCCCATCAATATATAGTGTTTTCCTAGATTTTATCTTCTCTTTTCCAATGATGGATGATCCAACACCTTTGATCCTTAGAGATTCATCGTTTGCAAATTTCATTGTTCCTTCTTTGAAATCATTCAAATTCATTAACATCTTTGTGTCTCCTATCATATGAGAAGAATAGACACTATCAAGGATCCAGTTTCGTTCTCCTTTCATAGATTTCAAATTAGTTTCAACAATAAAAGCTTTATGTCCATCCTTTTCTTTCACTTTCTGTTGTGATTCCTCCAATTTCTTAGCCAAGTCAATGTGTTCTGGACAGTCAAACAATAACTCATTGTCTTCAAACCTAAAAAATCATTCTTTCATAGCCTTTAAAATCTATAGCTTCTAAGAATTTTTAAAACACTTCTCTTATTTTGGTAACACAATTAGACAACCCTTAGTAAGATGTCCATCTCTATCACATCTTTCACAGATAGTTTCTAGTGGTTAGAACCTATTCTCATCTTTTAAACCAACCTTCTAAGATATATTCTAGATTTTATCTTGAGGTTTTTTCTTTTAAAAATATTGACTCCCCCTCTGTCCTTATCTTCAAAAGCTTGTGTAATAGTATTAATGTTGATGGTTGAACCAACACATATTTTCCATGTGTCTGAATCTACAACAATACCAACAGTAGCCATAGAATTAATATTTCCCTCTAAAACATTCATACTGACTGGGGTTTTGAACATGATTCTCAAAAATATTCTTACCAAAACTCTGCTAACCATCAAACTTCATATTTTTAATTGTAAATTTATTATTCAGTTCAGATTTCTATTCAGACATACCAGAACCAGAAGTAGTAGAAATATTTCTAGACTCAAGATTTTAGATTCTTCTGATTTTTCAGTATTTCTAACTTTGAACACATACGTATTATTTCTAGAATTGTTCTTATCAAAACCAGTTCCATATTTCTTTTCAACAATTTAAGGTAACTTTTTTTTATCCTTCTTAGGTTCATTCATCGAAAACCTTTCACCAACTTATTAAACATAGTTTTTGAGCCTTGTGTCCTATCCTCAGCTTTATAATGTTTATGCTGGAAAAGTTCCAACTCATCTTATTTTTCCTTCATCTTTGCTTCCAGATTATCATTACAATTATTTTCACTCTGAAGAGAATTCTTTAGATCATCAATCTCTTTTTCAATTTTTTTTTCTCATTAGGAAAACCTTATTCTTCATTTAATTAAGAGTTTTCATTTTTCCATTTCCTATTTTCCTTCTGAAGCCTTCTTATCTTCCTCAAACGTTCCTTCATCTCTTCTTTCAGATACTTTTCATTATGAGTTTCATCTTCTTCAAAACTTCTTCTCTCATAATCTTCGGTATTCACTATTACAAAAAGAGATACTCTCTCTAGCTTTCTCATCAATTTTTTTTTCAAATTCAGTCTTGCTATCATCATCTTCTTCATTTTTTGACAAAAAACATCTTATTTTATGATTTTAAGAACCCTTAATCCTTAATTAATCTAGAATATTTATCTTTGTCACCATGTTTCTTCCATGACCTTCTTAGTCTTCTTTCTTCTTAATCATTGTTTTCATTATTCCCTTTTTGAAATAAATTAGCCACAAAGTGGCCAACAACTCCACATTAAAAACATTTCAAAATGGATTTCCCCTTTATATTTCCATGTGCCTCTTTTCACATTTTTAGAAAACAAAGATAATATTTCATAAAAAAATTACGTACCTCGTCTTCAGAGTCGGATTAACCATCTTCGTCTTCAATAAGAATTTTCATAGAGTTATCTTTTTTTGCAGCCTAGAAAGACATTTATCTATCAGATTTTTATTTTCTCTTCATATTCTTCTCTCTTCTCATTTCATAAATGATGATACTTCTATGAAAATAATCCAGAGATAATGTTGTGGGGTATCTGTCTTCCAGTAATGAAACTTTATCAATAAAATTTTCAGGAAGAATTATCAAGATCTTATCAACAACTATTGAATCCATCAATGTTTCACCAAGACATCTGATTGTACTAAAATGTTTTTTATCCTGGTAAAGAAGTCCCCAATATATTCATGCTCTTCTATATTTAAGTCTTCATACCTTAGGCTCCAGATTTAAAGTTTCCCCATATTCAATTTTGTATTTCCTTAATATATGTTTTTTAGTTTTTACCATATTTATTTAGCTATAGAGACACCTTTCACTCTTAAAAAATCACTCTCAGAAAGAGTTGAGAGTAATTTATTTTTATCTCTTCCATCATTCTTAAGATTATTCTTATCAATATGAGTAATAGGAACCTTTTCATCAATATAAGAAAATCCATTTGTTGTAGTTTCAAGAACTTCATATCCAAGAGACATGAGATAATGAATCATTCTATCTTTACATATATGATAATTATTTACATAAAATATAAAAATCCCCTTACTGTTCATGCAATTCAGATTCTCCATCAAAACTTATCTTCAAAACTTCATCAAAAAACAAACAAAGGGAATGTGTCCCTCTGATACCAATTAAAATTACACAGCCAGGATCCAAGTATCACTAAGAGGGGGTGGTGGTGAATCAATGATATATTTTTCTTTTATGTTTCTTTTCTTTTTGAAACAACCTTCACCTCATGTTGAATATGTATTTCCCCACTGAATGCACAAAGCCACAAGAACAAAATATTTACAATATTCACTACACAACAAGAGTAGCTACATCATTGTTATGGTATGGAAATAATCTAGTACCACAAAATACACAAGAAAACAATCCTTTTATGTGGAATTAAATTTGTATGATATACCCTTAAACTCGTTTAGAACTTGGGAGATAATAATCAAGTGTGTGTGCATCATATTAGCACAAATAGGGTGATGAAATATCTATGTGCTTCTGAACAAACTTTCAAGAATATGATCTTTGAAAACAACTCTTCTATTTCCTATCCATAATATGAGAGGAAATATCTGGAATTAATAATAATTCTTAGTCCTATACCCCAGTCATATTTTGATTCACTTGAAATCACTTCTCCCTTAATTTGGGTACTCAAATCTTCAGCTCGCATAGCTCCTTCACAGAGCTACTTCATGAAGCTCCCTACTTCACCGAGCACTCTAGTTCACAAATCTATATAGTTCACAGAGTTTACTAGATCTAGAGATCTCTATTTAGTATATCACATATATAAATTTTTGGATTTCACCTCTTTTTGAAAATCTCAACGGATCACCATAAAGATCATTTTCTTCACTAATCTCACTATCTTCACAGAGTTTGCTTTCTCTGCAAACCTTATTTGCAACTAGAGAGCTCTAAAATTCTCATTAGGTATCTCTTATTATCAATTTAGCGTGGAGGTCTACTTATAGGCATTTCCCATTGACTATATAACATTTCATCCACCTCAGCGCCACATCAACACCAAATCGCATAGCTCTGAAATTGCTGCCGAAATTCACTCTATTTCACGAAGCACCATGGCTATTTTATAGATTCGCAAAGATTGTCATAATCGTGAAACATTCCATAAAATACTTTCTGCCACCATGATTATACTTATTCCTTTTTGACACCACAATGATCCACTCTCAATGCTCTTCGTTGTTTGAATGCTCGCTAGCAAATCTCTTCACCTCATCCATTCTCAAAGCTCATCATAGTCGTAGAGAACACCATCAACTTTCTTTGTTTCTCTGCGAAAATCTCTTCATAAATCCTATCTTTGTGAAACTCATTCCACTACCATATTTTGATGAGTTATTCAAGGAAATCCACTTTTCTCAATGCTTCATAATTCCAAATTTTAGACCCCAGTAATGTAGAAAACACTAGAAAAATGTGCCACCTTAGACACCTACTTATACAAAACCAACCATTATGATTGACAACATATTTTCTCCCATTTTATATCATAAAGCTTTCATCAAAAGTTATCCACCCAAATTATGATATTTGTGAAATACAGACCAGCAAAGCATCATCGGATTTACTATGGAAAGTATTGTAACTTTCCAGTCTTCCCTATCCCACTTATACAAAGTAAAGTGAATTATTTTCATCTCAAAATTCCTTAAAAAAAGGCAATACATCGTGCATCCAAAACATCATCATCTAACTTGTTCCCAACATTAGGTAATTTTACCATCGTTATATGATTTTGGTTGGCATGGTTTTAAGACATACTCAGAGACATTCTAACATGACACCGAAGTAGGTTATTTTTACCATGTTTATATGGTTTTAGTTTTCATTATTGTGAGAGATAATCAGAGATATTATAAAATGGAACCAAATTAGGTTATTTTACCATAGTTATATGGTTTTGGATGGCATGGTTGTAGGAATTTCTCAGAGATATTTCAGCATTGAGATGAATTAGGTTTTTGTTTTGTTTTATTAATTGTTTAATTAATTATACACCTATTTATCACATTATTTCATACAATTATTATCATACTAGTTTGTTTAAACATGATGGTTTTGACCTACTATGTTATACTCACACTCTATTTGGTCCATCACATGGTACCTGAGAAGATTACATGGATGAAGGTTTAGAAAAGGTAAAATGTCCTTGTTGTTGATTTTTTCTGGCTGGATGGGCTGGATTTTGGATTTGGGACTAACATGGGTTTGGTACCAAGTACTTTTGAGTCATTTTTTGAGTCTTCTAGTATTTTACTTATATTATTTCCTTCATGACATTTAGTTACATTACATAACATCATTACATTATTCATATTCATATTTTATTGGATTATTCAATTGTATTTTATAATTAGTTTCTTCTTTATCTATACTTTGATCATTTTCTTTTATATCACTTATTTCTACTATGATGACACTTTTTACCAAGTGGGTATTGTCTCCCCAATATATATTTCACACCCATACAGCTACTTGGTAGCCTCTGGAATATGGGGAGGAACTATTGAGGTCTCGTAAACAAACTTTTCTGGATATGTGGGAGAGAGCCTAATTGGGGGACATTGTAAAGTGGTATCAAAGGATCTCATTTTCTTTTCATATACATTACTATTTGGGAAAGGTAAAAGGATACAAGGATGGATTGAGACTTATTAATGAGATTTTACATTTCTGTGGAAAACCCATATATGAGGGGAAATTCGAGTGCCAAGGGTTGGTATTGTTGTTTTTAATGTTATCTTGTTATAGTTGATGTTATTTCACCTTGGGTGATTCACATATTGAGTTAGGTTATTGTTTAATGATATTATTGTATCTTTTGATATGTACATGTGGCATTTTATGGCTTGGGATGAGGATAAAAGAATCATACTTGCTACATAGTGATATATTAACATGAATTGTCCATGATATGGACATATCTATTTTTTCATGTGACATATACATGCATGTTTTACTATTGTAACGTCTCAGACACAAATTTTGCTGAAAGGTTCCCCGAGATCGGTTGGCCACATTCCATCAAATACTTATCCCAAAATTATAGATGTTTTCACCTAGAAGTGAGGGACAATGGTTTTTTTGTGGGGTGACCATTCCCTCTTATCAGAGTGTAACACAATGGTAGCAGTCATACAATTAATGGAGAAATCTATAAAATAGTCAGATAATAGGAAACATCTAAAAATAGAAATATTAAAACAATACCAGATGTAATATCATATAAAATTATGATCATGACATATGTCTACAATGAATCCAAAATTGTTACACATGCATCAATACAAAAAATGTGAAAAAAATAAAAAAAGACCAAAATCTATCCAATCTAGCATCATGAGCCACAACTTGGTCATGTGCTCCCCTAAATTTAAGAAGTAATCAGAAACCTTTAGTGGGGTGCTTGACCTTATACATACCTTCAATCCTGAAATATTCTTCGGAACTAGAGGCATCTTGAGTAGGGCATGATATAAAATATCAGTAGGCTAACACCAATGGTATATAATTTCATATAGTCAATGTATATATAATAATAACAGTATGTATGTAGTAAAGGAATGTGTAATGAAGTGATGTATGTAAATAACCCATAAATATATGGGTTCACATCGACTCTCATCCTCTGATACGTGCTTTGGCCTTACCCAAATGCCTCTAAATATGTAGTCAGAAATTTCTAATTTAATAAATAAGTCCTGGGACATGATGTGTAACCTAGAATCCCCCATAAAGTTATTTGATCAAGAGATGCCTAATCGGGCCATCTATAAGGTGTATGAAACTGACTAAATTCGGGATTGTACTATGGATTGATAGTCATGTTGTATAAATCACTTCATTAATTAATCAATTAAGAACATGATCCCCTCCTTGGACTTCCTTATTTAGAATTTAGGTATCACTCCAGACATATCATGAACAGAACACCTTACAATCCCATCCTATGCATTCCTCATTGGAATCCTAATATCGATCCAGGTGTGGTATAACATCATCCCTCACTATGTTCATCCTTGGTGGTCCGCTAAGGGATCCCAAGTCTCACGCATGGGGTATATAATAAACTACCCTCTGAGTCCATCATTGGAATTATATATAAGGACTCTATGTATTATATGGGTTTATATAGTATCATCCATCTGAGTATGTCCCTGGAAACCAGCTAGGGAGTCCAATTGTCACTCGGCCGTATGTAAGGAAGTATTGAAATGATTTTATCCATGGAGTTCGTATAAGAAACAATGTTTCACCTAAGGAGTTTGAACATCCAATAAATATCATTTAATTATTTCATATGTCATCACTGTGATAATTTCATTTAAATATCACCTTAGAAGTTGTCTTAAAGAAAGGAAAATGCTTAGAAGGCTTAGTCTTGATTTAACTCGTGTGGTAATTTCATTATAAGGAACAAATCATGCTCAAGAAATCAATTACTTTTCCATATTCTAGGTACATTTTCTTTCATTCCTTTACTTTAATCAATTCAAAATATAATTTATCATTTATCATTTAACATCTCATGGAAAGGGGAAAATGGCACACTAAAAGGTATTCAAGTTCATATGGAACCAATGGTGGTTCAACTATTTAAATAACACACCTAAATGGGTGGTTACAATTTATGGTTCGTGACCTTTAATCATTTATCATTGGTCTCATTAATTACACAGGTCATACCTATCCATTTTTATCAAAGATTAAATCTATTTCAAGGGAAATTATTAGAAAATTTGGTGCATGGAATAACAACATATATATAAACAAATTGGAATTGAGGGAACCAACCATAGATTTGTAGTGTAGTGATCATCTAGTATTAGATTCTGATTCGACACAAACTGAGATAAAAATGAAGAATGGACAAAAACCTTGAAAATAGAGTATATTATCATGAACCTAAATAACTCCATCAATCTATAGATAAATGATGAATAGTACAAAAGGAACTGAGTACACACCATTGAAAATCCAATGAGATGATCATCATTCGATTATGAGTCAGGATGGATGAACGGGATCAAATCAAATGTTTTGGCTTCAAGAGGATCTCTAATGGGTATACTACTATATAGAGAAAGAAATGGTAATTGAATTTAGTTTATAAGATTAATTTAGGGAATAATGGTCATTTATCCTCAAAAATTCTTGGTCCACATAGTTTGGATGCATGGTTGGCCAAACTATATACCAACCATATGCCCACTTCTATAAGAAGGGGATCCTCACATAGTTTTTGTGAAGAGGATTACTAAATATGTGAAAATAATGCCTAAAATCACTATCAAAAACTATAGAGGCCCTTGAATAGGCATACACCTCTATCTACATGGTTTTGTTAGGACATGGGACCTATAGCTCTCATATATCCAGCCTTTCACGGTTAATAGTAACCATGAAATGTTCCCCACATGGTTTCTACTAACATTGTGGCATGCCTTGATTTTCTAAAAAGATATTCTTTAAGCGCCAAAAGAGCCCATAATAACCCCTGTACACCCATGACATCAAATGGTATTCATATTATGCTGTAAAACATTATACCGAAAATAAAGTGATATGTACCATATAAGAAAATCCATGTTCTTATAAACTTATCCCCTTAACGTAATTTTTACTTGAATTCACTTTCCATGTGTGATTAAGCATAATATATAAACAACTTAGACCACTATGCTCGTACATCAGCCTCCCACTCTCAGGTCTTGTCTTATACTTGTTCATTCTTCCATATCACCCATAATAAAGGGACTAACTAGACTCCTAGAACATTCATGACACGTTCCACAATATGAAAAGAATCCTTATCAAAGAATTATTCTACCTACCACTAAACCTACCCCAGATGAAAAGAATGAGATGGGTCTGAATTATAATATCACAGTTAATATACATGGATGATTTCATGAATGGCTCAGTACCTCTAATGTAATTGCAACCAATTGGCTATTGTCCTCACTCTTTCCAGAATCTCAAACCACATGAAGTATCATGGAGAAAGTTTACCCTATCTCCTAATCCTCCTATGTCCCAGCCTCTGTGAGACATATAAAATTACCAAATCACTAACCTTGAACTCAGAGGTCTTTTAGTGTGATAAAAATATGATTTTTGTTGATATTGTATAGTATCCATCTACTTATAAATCAAATGAAACTTCTCTATAGTCTCCTCATGAGACGTGGTCTAAGCATAACATCCTCACCTAGTTCTAATTAGAACAGGGGTGATTGGAATGGCCTATCATAAAAATATATATGAGGTTCCATCTTTATAGTATCCTGAAGGATATTATTTTAAGGGAATTTAGAAAGGGGTATGTGCCTCTCCCAAGAGCCCCAAAAATATGGGTCACACGCCCACAACATGTCCTCAAGCACCTATATCATGTGCTCTGATTGGAAATCAAACTTATGGTGTTATGATGTTCTCAAAATCACATGTGTACCCAATTCCCTTTGGAACCCTTTCCATAACCAGGAATTAAACATGTATTCCCTTTATAAAATGGTTGTATGGTGGACACCATGAAGTCATACTATCTCATAGATGCACACCCTCCCATGCACATCAACTAAAAGGTTCCTTAATAAGAATAAAATGAGAATCCATTGTGATCCTATCAATAGAAACCCAAATAGAATCATTTTCTTATGGATAAATTAGTAACCCGAACATTAAATCCATCGCAACATCATCCCATTTCCACTCTAGAATGGGTAGCAGTTGTAAAAGTCTTTCTACTCACTATGTTCTGCCTTAACCTACTGACAGGTGGAACACCTTATGAAAAAACCAGATACATCTCTTTTCATACCTAGCCACTAATATTCGTGATGTAAATCATGATATATCTAGGTGAACACGGTATTAATCGGCCACTACACTGCATTTACAAGGTGTATAGGAAATCTCGAAGTTATAATAATGTAGGTACTCAACCCACCATCACTTCCTCAAATTCAAATCATGTTGTGTAAAGATGTATTTTATGATTTATTGGTACATGTACACCACACAAAACTCTCCAAATAATTAATGTCTCACATAGCGCAGAGTATGAACAACTGAAGCTAACTCAAGATCATGTGTTGGGTAATTCTTCTTATGTGTCCTTAGCTAATGAGACATGTATACCGTGATTCTCTCCTCCTGTATTTGAACAGATCCAAAAATGATACATAATGCATCACAGTAAATAGTGTGACTCCTTCCTTTATTAGGAAAAATTATTATTGGGTTTGAATTAAATCTCTCTTTTATATCTTAAAGGCATAATCACATTCATCTATCTATAAAAACATCACACCCTTCGTAGTCAATCATGTGAGTAATTCTTCTAGGCATGATAAGTCCTATATGAAATGCCTATAATATCAATATATCCCCAATAAACATCATACCTAATAGACGTTCATGCGATTATCATAGTAATATATAACTCTCACCTTCTCTAGGTCAACTACTACTAATGTTTTAGAGATATGGTGACCCAGTATGTGAATATGATCCATCTAGAAGTGGAACTTTGTGATATTAGCATAAAACTGATGCTCTCTTAGTGTATCCAATATGATATCAATATGTTTGGAAGGGTCATATCTATTGTGAGAATACATCAAGATATCATCTGAAAATACCATGACAAATTAATTGAGAAAAGGATATGAAACTCGGTTTATTAGTTCCATGAAAATATTCATCACATTCATGAGACCGAATGGCATAACCAAATACTCAAATAAACCATAATTACTATGAAATTATATGGGAGGTATGTATGATGGTCTGACCAACACCTAATGATCACCTGATCTCAAATCAATTTTTGAGAGAACTCGTTCTATTCATAGCTAGTTAGAGAGATCATCTATCTGTGGTAGAGAATATCAGTTCTTAACTATTAGCTAGTTCAATTTCTGGTAATCCAAACATAGCCTGAGAGTTTCATCCACATTTTTTACAAAAAGGACTGGTAAACCTCACATAGAAGTACTGGGTTGAATAATCCCTAGCCACTAAATCCTTAATCACCTATTTAGCTCTTTCATCTCCATAGTAGTCATTCTATAAGGAGGAATGTATACTTGTGCATATCTTAGTGTTAGATTGATGGAGAGAACTACCTATCTCACTATAGATAATCCTAAAAAGTAATCCAGTAAAACATCTCTGACACAATAAACCACTAGAGGGAAATCTTCCTGATGTATTCCATGATCATCTAGATATAAACTCATAATCTGGGTTATCATCCTACCCATCCCAAGATGCTCAAGTCTAGCTCATCTCACCTGGTCATCCCATTAACCCATTTTAACAATCGCTCTACCCTCTAGTGATGTTAAGGTTGTCCTACAATGACATAAATAAATGAAATTGTGAAATGGACCAACCATTCCATCCTAACGATAATGTCAAATCCTGTCATCTCAAGAAAATGAGGTCCCCTACAAAGTGACACCCTCCAGTCTCAAGGGGGGACTCTCTAAACTGATGTAAACCCTCTATTTAAATCCCAAATGGAGTATGAAGAATCATAATTCCATAAGAACACTGAACAATGAGCTAAAGGATCTCCATAATGGGCACATATATAACACTGTGAGAAGCAAATGTATTAAAAAGATAAGATAATAATGTAGAGTCTACAAGAATAATACCCCTCATAGTAGAAGGTTTGAGATTTTTCTTCTCATGTTTTGGTTGTATTGTACATATCTATCCTGAACTATGGCCCTATGATACATCCTTGCTACCCTGAGAAAATTTTCTAAATTATCATTGCAAATTTGGGCTCTAACTACCATGGACATGACCACTACATCATTCTGATCGAACATCTATAATCCAACTCCCTACCTGATGATATGTTTCTAACCCTGATTCTGTATATGGAGTTGGTGTAGACCATCTCTCACGAGTTGTCAGATGAAAATTTCAGCAAAATAACAATATATGGCCCATCTTGTTATAGGATCATCACTAGAATGGGTCTCCCATGCACTGAGGTCTCATTTTACCTAATCTACCTCACCAGTGGAACCTCAACTAGCTACCCGAATATGTTATTTGGATACTAATATCACCATGAAGAATCTCCAGATGACGATTCCTACTATCAGTTGATGAATTACAAAATCTAGGTGTCAAACATCCCAAAATCACACCCACAACCTCTCTCAGGTTACACTATATGATAAGTCCATGAATCACTATTCCTAAAATGGTAATCAGCCAAAAAACATTCACATGTGATCAAATTTAATATCTAACACCATCCTCAAATAACCTTGACTTAGATAACTCATCTCCCATCAGATTAGTTGTGAAGCGCTGGTGTTTTGTAAAATCGGATGATTAATCATTAACTGATAATACAGCCTACTCCAATTGCATGAAATCTCAAGATCTATTTTCCCTTAACATCTCAAGATAGTATTAATCATAGAATATTGTATTAAAATCCCTCCAATACATATCTCTTTGATGATTTATCTATGTAACGACATCCCAACATCTCTTTGAAGAACCACACATCATATAAGTAGTGAGATTTAGCATCCTCTCAAAAGATGTCTCTAGGTTCTCAAAGATACATATAATGAACTCTATCCATTACCCGTCATCCTTTGGACCTCTATACTCTAAAAAAATTGATGGATGCTACTGTTATAACTCATGCTTCAACTCTTCCATAGTCGGATTAGGTCTCGATTTTCCCTGAACAGTTTGCATGAAATCCATATGTTTTTCATAGAACTGTTCATCAAAACCTGTGTCCAGTACTACCATTGGTTCCTCAGATGGTGCTACTAGAGGATCTACTGGTAGCCCATGTCCCACTTGCACCAAATTATTGTCATTGCCAACCTGCTACAGTGCTACTATAGGATTTCGTGTTGGCGTATCTCTACAAATTATAAGTACATGCCTCAGAATAAGATTCAAAAACTACTAAAAGAGGATATATTACAATCGAATAGGTAACATTCTTCCCATATAAGAATCACACCCTTATTCATATTCCTTTAGTTGTGTTTTAGTGATGTACATATGATAAGAAAATAATAGATACCTCCTACTTCCCACTACTAAGGTCAGGTATGGGTCAAGTCTTCTACTCAATAATTTATTTTCAAATTCATTTCCATTGTATCAAAATTAATTTTAAATATTTGATAATAAATATCTCACCAAATTAAGATCCATAGGGGCCCATACTCATCATGAACCAAAATATGGCGTCAACCTAATCCACACCATTACACATTCCAGTCCATGCGAATCTTGTTCCATGTCATAATGTTCCCTACTTTTTGACATAGGATGTCTACAGCATCCTAATCATGAAACGTCTACTTAGGTTAAGGAATTCACTTTAAGTACTAACCATGTTCTCCAATTCCATGTACAATAATTTCTCATGCATTGAATATATCAATCATGGCACATATCATAACATCATGCAATCAAGCAATGCATCCTATATGTCATGGCATAATGGATGGCATGTTAATTCTAAGTGGTGCCTAAAATTGATACATGATATGGAATACCCTTATAACATCAGGTTGAAATAATATATAACCCTACATCATATCAAATTTAATATCATAATTCAATTGCATCACAAAATAGTGGAATCAAATCAACTGCAGTATCACAAAATCTGGTGAACAATAATTTTCATTCAAGTCAATTTAGTTTTTTCCAATACATGGGTTAGCTACACCAAGGCACAAATCATTACAAAATCACTATTACTTCTTGTAAATTTCTATTATCTCAAAATAGTAAATAAAACCATAAAAGAATGCTCTAAGACAACTTCGTAACATCTTGGACCAGGATTCCATTGAAAGGTTCCTCGAGCCCAGTTGGCCACATGGCCTCAATCACATCTCCCCAAACTCTAGCAACTCATGACTAGCAGTGAGGTCCTAGGGTGTGATTGTAGGGATACTATTCCCTCTAATCAGATTGTAACACAGTGGTAGTAATCATAAAATCAATAGAGGAAGTAGTAAAAATGTTATAAAATAGATAACATGAAAATATAGATATATAAAAACAATATTAGAAGGAATCTCATATACAATGATGACAAAGTAATATGTCTACAAAGAATCTGAAATAGGTACACATGCATCAATACAATATTTGTGGAAAAATACCAAAATACCAAAATCTATCCCATATATTATCATGAGCCTCACGTTCATCTTGCTCTCCATTAATCCTAAGAAGCAATTAGAAACCTATTGTGGGGCGCTTTCCCTTATCCATACCTCCAGTCATGAAATATTCTTAGGTACCAAAGGTAGCCCGAGTAGGGGGCTGAGATAAAATCTCAGTAGGACAGCAAGAATGATGTCTAATATCATCCATTAAATGTATATATAATAATAATAGTAAGTAAGAAGTAACCTAATATGTAAATAAGTGTTGTATGTAAACAACCCACAAAGGTTCAGGTTCGCATGGACACCCATCCTGTGCTACCTAATTCAGCCTCATCCAGAAGTATATGAATAAATAGTCAGACCTTTATCATTTAATAAAACTGTCTTGAGACCTGGCATGTATACCAGTGTCCTTGTAATGATATGTGATCAAAATATGCCTAACCATCCCATCTATAAGGTGTAATACACTGACCGAATTCAACCTTTTAATTTGGATTAATAGACACATTTTATAAATCATTTCATTAAATAATCAATTAAGCACCTGAGACCATCCTTGGAATTCCTTATTTGGAATCTTGGTATCACTCTAGTCATATCATAAGCCAAACACCTTACAATCCCATTCTAGGTATTCCTCATTGGAATCCTATTATCTTTCTTGGAGGGGTATAACACCATCACTCACTGGGGTCGTCTTTGGTGGTCCTATAAGGGATCCCAAGTGTCACTAATGTATTATATAATTAAATTCCATCTGATTCCATCCTTGGAAGTTCATATAAGGATTCCAAGTATCACTCTAGTGTATATAGTATCGGCCCTCTATGTATATCCTTGGAAATATGTTGTGGGTTCTAAGTTTCACTCCAATGTAAGTAAGTAAGTAGCTAAATGATTCCATCCATGGCATTCATATATGAACCCATGTGTCGCTCATTGTATATAAACACTCGATCAATGTCATTTAATTATTTCAATGGTCATCATCGTGATCATTTCTTTTAAATTTTACCACAAAAGGTGGATCAATGCAAGGTTTGATATTAAAAGGCTTAGTCTTTAATTATCCCACATGGGAATTTCATTATAAGGAGTAACTCATTATGAATAAATCAATTACATATCCACTTCCTTGGGACATGGTCTTCCATTCCTTTACTTTATTCAATTAAAAATTTAATTTATAATTTATCTGTTCACATCCCAAGGAAAGGGGAAAATGGTGCACTAAAAAAGAATTTGTCTTCATATTCCACAAATGAGTGTCCAATTAATTAAATAACACACCTAAAGTGGTGGGTCCAATTCAAGGTTCATGTCCTCTATTCATTTAACAATAGTCACATTAATTACATAAGTCATACCTATCCATTATAATCAATAATTAAATCCATTTCAAGGGATATGCTCAAAAAATTGTGAGCATGGAACAATGGAATATATATAAACACCCTGAATTTGAGGTAAAAGAAAGAGATCACCTATCATATTTCTGTAGTGGAGTGATCATCTAGTATCAGTTCCTGATTCGACTCTGATTAGGATAATAATAAATAATAGAAGAAAACCCTAAAAATAGTACATGTTATCTTTCACCTAAATAACTCTATCAATCTGAAGTCGAATGAATAATGGAACACAATGAATTTATTAATCACTATTGCGAATCCAATGGGACGATCGTCACTTGATTCCAAATTTGGATGGAAGAATAGGATAAAATACTATGTTTTGGATTCAAGAGGATCTCCAATAGGTTTACTATTCCACAGATAATGAAATGAGAATTTAATTTATGTTATCATATTAATTAATGTAAAAATGGCCATTTTGACTTAAAAACTCATGGGTTGCATGTGTTAGAAACACGATTGGCCAAACCATGCACCAATTATGCACCCATTTTTGTAAGGAGGGACACCTTGCATGGTTATTGTGCACAGTTTTACTTACCTTTCCCAAATAATGCCTACAGACACTATCAAAAATTGAAGAATCCCCCACATGATCATGCACATCTATCTACATGGATTCCTCAAATAGTACATCCTATAGTTCCCCTCTATCCATCCTCACACGGTTAGTGGTAACCATGTGACCTATATTATATGGTTTCTACTTACCATGAAGCCTCCCTTGATTTTCAAAAAAGACGGGCTTCATGATCTGAAAATTCTATGGACTTCCTGGTTACACCTTTGACCTCAAATGGTATTCACATAAGTATATAAATAATAATTAAAACCAAAAATAAATATATATGTACCTCATAAGAAGAATCGATTTCTTACAACAGTCATATGATATATTTGTTTTACTAGATAAATGAAATGATTTTATATGTCATTAATAAACACTTGTAAGAAATTTTTAGAGATACCATGAGTCAGCGGGTCTCTATTATAGTCACCACTTGAGGATGACCTTGATATTATCCAGATCTCTAAGGTGTGTGTTTACCCTGTAGATAAAATGACTCACTGTCATCTTTGACTTGAATGTTAGGAGAGTAGTAATCATTATGCTCCTAACACTGTAGAACCAAATATTTCTATAGGTCCAGAGGGTCATATAGATGTTCATCATCCTGAAAGCTTCTTGAGGGCTATTTGATCCATGTAAAGGGATAGTATTTGTATGATACCTTCAATTTTTGTTCAAAAAAGAGTGTCTCATCTATAGCAATCACCATCATTCACTAGGGAAAGAGGACCCCAGGTAGCCACATTCTATAAAAAGTTAGCCTAGAAAATCTGCAAGCATCTTGAGACACCATTAGATGGGAGGGTAAATCATAATGCATATATACATCGTGGACCTTCCATGCATTGGTGTTATATTTGGGAGGAAGTTGGGAATTATGATAAGATATCTTGGAAGGACATTGAGAAAAATTTCATGAGCTATTTCTATCCAGAGACATTAAGCGGTGAAAAATCATGTGAGTTCATGAATCAGACATAGGTGGGCATGTCCATGCTAGACTATGCTCGATGTTTCATCAACCTATAGCACATTGCACCATATTTTTCTTCTGATTAGATCTCTAGTGTGAGATGATTTCTTAATGGTCTTCATTATGATATCAAGTCATAGGTGTTTATTTTTTATCTGAGTAGTTTTGAGGAAATTATGAACCAGACACTCACCATAAAAGGAAATATGAATGAGGCATTAATAAGTGACAAGGATATTTCAGTATGGTGAACTGGGAGCTCTTATATGGGTATAAAGACACTCCATTATGATAGTTTCCACCAACATAGTAGTGGTAAGAGTAGTCAAGTATGTGGAAACCCATCTCAGGACTATGTTCCATTCTAGTGCTTTTAGTGTGGGAACATTGTCCACAAGTTCCCACTTCACTTACCCCACATTTCAGTGTCACGTCTATGGTATATTGGATCATATTTAGAGGTTCTGGGAAAACACCCCACATCATAACAATGGAAAGGGATTAAGATAGAAACCTGAGTTGGGAAGGAGCTTAACTAACCCTTAGCGGGCTGGTAGATGGAGTTCCACTGTCTGTTTAGGATGAGGTATGGGATTTGGTACCCTAGTGTAGGAGTATATGTACAAAGAATGGGAAACAACTCATGGTAGTTAGTATGGAGCCTAGGGAGGAGTAAAAAACAGCTGCATGTTATGAATACTACTTCTACTAACATGGGTATAGGTTCATCTACCATCATAGGAACGATTATTGTATCATATATATTAGGTTTCATTTTGATTGGTAGAGGATCAACATATTATTTTTTATCTTCTCTTTTGAAAATGGTTTTGGCTTTGAGCTGGAAATATTTTATGGTGCTTTTACCATTGACACTCTATTGGGAGTTTGGTAAGTCAATATCAAACATTGCAAGGTTTTTTATCTAGAGAGTGGTGGTTCCCATTTTTTTTGGGAACCGTTCATGATGGAAATTATAGGATTAAAATTAATTCTTTGTATGGATTGACTAGTTATATATCAGGTTCATGTTGACTGTTATAGGAGAATAGTTACATTTCAATCTCCAGATGGAGGCTTCTATTCTCACCAGGGTGAGTGGGATCTTCTGGATGGTTGTACATGACCTATTCAATGTATATTATATTATTTCATGGATTAGACAGCTATTCATGCACTAGATTATGGTGGAATGAAGAAGGATTATTTTACTCAAGTGGTAGACCATTCCTTGGATGTTTTTTCTAATGAGTTATATATCATACCACAAGAGTGATAGATCGAGTTCATGATTGATTTGGTGATGGGGGTAGATATATTTTCTATACCTCTATAAAAAATAGCACCAATAGAGCTTCATAAGCTGAAATTTTAGTTGGGATATCTTGAATATAAATGTTTCATAAGGCTGAGTATATCACCTTGGGGTTCCCTAGTTCTCTTCATCAAGATGTTTGATGGGTCTTTGCGTTTATTTTTGAATTATTGAAGGTTGAATCAAATGATGTTCAAGAACCAGTATCCTCTTCTACACATTTATGATCTTTTTGATCGGTTGAGAGGTTATAATATACTCTCAAATATTGATTTGATATTAGGTTTCCATAATTTTTGGGTGAGACCAAAGGACATACCTGAGACTACTTTTAGTAAAATGTATGGCTTGTATCAATTCACAGTGATACTATTTGGTTTGACTAATGAATCGGAAGTATTCATGGCTTTGATGAATAGTATCTTTCATCATTTTCTAGACTGGTTTTTGGTAGTTTTTGTTTATGATATCATAGTGTAATCCTAGTCAGAATATGATCATTCCAAACACAATGATATTATCTTATGTACATTGATAGGGCGTTGTATTTACACCAAGACAACCAAATGCAGTTTCTGGATTAAAAAAGTGCACTTCTTAGGTCATGTAATCTTAGAGGAAGGAGTGTTAGTGGATATAGGGAAAGTCTCAGATGTGGTATCTTGGTACGAACCTAATAATTTATTCTAGATTCATAGATTTCTATGTTTATCAGGTTATTATTGTCACTTTATATTGTATTTATCCCATTTGGAAGACTGATGTCTGAGATAGATAAGAGAGGGGTGAAGTTTTCTACCTCTAGTACTTATGTGAGAGGTTTTTAGGAGCTAAAACGTAGGTTGACCTCCTAACCTATCCTTACATTACCTATGTCAGATAAAGAATATATAATGTAATGTGACACATTTAGGGGTTTACTCAGAGTAGTTCTAATATAGGAGGATCAAGTGGTCACTTATGGCTTAAGGAAGTTGAGACCACATGATAGGAATTAACCTAATAATGATCTGGAGTTAGTATTAGTGGTACATGCCCTAAGATTATTGAGACACAATCTCATGTGTGAGAGGTTTTTGGTATAAATGGACCACAAGAACCTTAGGTAAATCTTTTCTCAATGGGACCTAAACCATTGGCAGAGGAGGTGGGTTGAGTATCTACAGTCTTTTGACTTTGATTTATCTTATACACTAAGAAAGATAAATTTCATTGCTGATTATTTAAGATAGAATACATAGACATAGGCAGTACGAGAGTCTTGTGACGAGTGGTGGATATTGGATCTATTTACAAACATTCATCTAGATGTCCGGGAGTCCTAAGGTCAAGAATATCTAACTTCAACATATTTTATACCCATGCACTTAGACTAGATTAAGACCAAGAATTTTTATGATCCATAGGGCCTAGTTTTAAGTGACATTTTATATGGTGGGGAGATGCCATCAACATGGTCTCTCATCAATAGGAGTTCTCATATTTTATATGGCCGAGTATGGTCTTCTATAGACTTATGTGAGGAGCTGAAGAGGGATTTTCATTCTTCTAGATGGGCGGTACATCCTGGTTTTATAAAAATGTATCATGATATTCATAGACAATACTAGTGGTCAAGAATGAAGAAGTCGGTAGAAACATTAATGTCTACATGATTCACTTTTCGGTAGGTGAATGTCGTGAATTCGTGGCCATCATAGATTTTGTAGCCTTTTACCATTCTTGAGTGAAAATGGAATGATGTCACTATGTATTTTGTGATAGGATTACCTAAGAAAACCCATATTGGTGATGGTTTATTGGTAATTTTGGATCAAATGATGATTTTATCCCACTTATTAACTATCAGGGAGACCTACACATTTGATAATATTGGCAGTATTTATGTGTGTGAGGTATTTTAGCTACATGGTGTTATGAGGAGTATCATTTCAGATAGAGATCCTCATTTCACATCATGTTTTTGGTTGGGTATTCATAAGGATATGGGATCATGGGTTTATTGGAGAACATACTATCATACTTCAACTGATGATCAATATGATTGGACTATTGAGGCACTAGGGGATATGATATGAGCATGCGTTTTGGATTTTTTTGTTTATGGGAGAAACATATGGAAATCATGAAGTTTTCATATAATAACAGCTTTTAGGAATCAATCCAAATGGAACTTTTCTTTTTTTAATGGAAGGTCATGTCGTTCACCTCTTTATTTATTATAGGTAGTTGAGTCAGCCCTTGTTGTTCCTAGTCTCATGTAGGAGACATCTAAGTAGGTTTATTTGATCAAAAAGAGATTGGTGAGCATGAAGAGCAGGAAGAAATCATATGTCAAAAATTGGAGACAAACCCTAAAATTTGCCTTCTGATTTTTCCTAGATTAGAGAAATGTTATATCATAAGATATGGAAATATATCACCCATGTTTGTCGGGTTGTTTGATATAGTGTCAAGGATTGGTCTAATAGTGCATCATTTTTCCCTTAAACAACACTATATTTCCATGCACAACATGTTACACATGTTACAGCTATGGATATATCATCTATAACATTCCCATGTGATATAAGTATCATACAATGATATTTTTTATGATGCATCCTTTGAGGAACATCTGATACAGGTTGTGGATCCTAGTGAGAAATATCTTCGGGATAGGATTATATCATTAGTTCAAGTGTAGTGGAATAATGGGTGATTTTAGGAGGATAATAGGGAGAAGGATTATGATATGTAAAAGTTTTGTCATAACATGTTTACTAATACCTCACAGTGTTTCTTAGAGGATATTAGGAATGAGTTGTTTTATAGATGGAAGGTTGAAGGATCTTGACTTTTTCTATGAATGTCCATCTATGTGTTTTTCTCTACTTTTTTATATGGTTAGGTTTTTCCTTTTCTTTAATAGTTTTTGTTCTTATTTTTTCATTTATATCCATCATTTGAGTAAACATAGTCGTAAGATGTGAGGAAACATGAGAAAACCAAAGGGGGACCACATTGAGATATTTGTTGGGGAAAATGACCTAAAGTCCAAAGATGTGTGTTTTTTTGAATTAATGGAGTTCAGGTAAATGGGTCAAGTGATTCATGGGTTCTCGTTACATTTAGAATCATTAAATGGGATTCATGTTGATTATATGGAAAATGGGATGAAAAAAATCATCTGTATAACATTTATACACCTTGTAAATAGATCACATTCCATGTAATGTTCAAGGGTTTTTTAATAAAATAATCCTAGGAGATGGGTTTTTATTTATATCTCATTAAAAAAATATTTCCATTTCTTGTAACCACATTACATGTCGTGTAATTCCCTAACATTCTATTTTAATGTATGGTGTGTGGTTGGATTTTATTCTAATTTTTAGAAACCTTTTCCTCTCAACCCTAGGGAACCTTATAGGTGATTTTGGAGTACTAAACTCCCTAATGGACATCTTTATGATTCCTCTGATCCATGGAAATTGTTTTTGGTCCATTATTTTCCTTGTCTCCCTTGTTCTTCTGACCATGGTGGTTTAATCTCTTGACCGTGAGCATTGGTGGTTTTTATACTGATAAATTTTGATCTATTAACCTCATTGCAATCATCCACTCCTTCTTCCTCGTGGGAGTTTTCCATTTAAATCATATTTGGATCGTTATTTAATGATAGGGGTATAAATGATATCCTTATGGTTTGATAATTGTGAAATATATGCAATATTGGGACTATGTCAACGTAGCATGTGCCTGGATCAATTAAATAATGAATGTGGTTATTGCTTGGATTCTTTTGGTTTCAATTGACTTTTGACCTGGCTTATAGTTTCCTATTGGGTAAAAGATCTTTAAATATAATTTAATTTGTTAATGGCTTAAAGTGTGTTTAGCAGGACATGGGACCTTAAGTGATAGCTTGATATTTAATCACTAAGTTGTAGCTTATAGATTATTTTTATGACTATTTATCAATAATGATATAAATGATAGTAGTATATGATATACAAATGATAATTTGTATAATTAACCATAGAGGATTATTATGTGATATTGGGATATCCATGTTATATGACGGGACTTGGGTTCCAATTTGAAATTATTATACATCTAGATTGGATTTGGAACATGCACACTTATATGTTGCAACACTGGAATTGAGAGGGCTTGGCCATGCCCCGTGCTATAATTCTTATATTGAGCTGGCTCCGCCCAATCCCATATTGTAAGGCTTATAGGGCATTGACCTAGGCGTTATAATTCTTATAGGGATTTGACCTGGATTGTTGTGACTATACCATGGTTATATGTATGTAGATGTAATGGTTGTAATACATTCTCATAGATATTATAGTATGGTTATGAAGAAAGTTATTTTATCATGGTTATATGGTTGTGGTTTTCATTGTTGTAATACATAATGAAAGACATTCTGACTTAGTGGTAAATCGGGTTATTTTATCATGGTTATATGGTTGTAGTTGGTATAGTAGTAAGACATGGTCAGAGATATTCTGGCCTGGTGATGAAAGAGGTTATTTTTACCATGGTTATATGGTTTTGGTTTTCATGGTTGTAATATATTCTTAGATATATTTAGAAATGGTAGTGAATGAGTTTATTTTACCATGGTTATATTGTTGTGGTTGGAATGGTTCTAAGACATGCTCAGGGATATTCTAGTGTGGATCCAAAGAAGGATGTTGTTTTATTTTATTAATTGTTGAATAAATTCATAAAACTTTTTGTTTCTTCATTTTATACACTTCTTATCATACTGGTTTGTTTAGAAACTATGGTGTTGACTAATGAGTTATACTCGCACACTATTCAGGTCAATGTTTGGTAACCAAGAAAATTACTTGGATGCAAGTTTAGATAAGGGAATAGGACCATGTTGTTGATTTTTTTCTTGTGGGGAGGTCTGTAGTTTGGAGGTGGGATAGAAATGGGGTCCAGTACTTGGGACTATTGAGTTATTTTTTGATTTTGTTTTTATTTTACTTATATTTTATATATCATGACATTTAGTTACATTCCATCACATCATTAGATTATTCTTATTATTATTTTATTAGATTATTAAATCATCTTTTATTATTAGTTCTTACTTTGGATATACTCTAATTATTTATATTTATATGGATTATTTATACTATGTTCACACTTCTTACCAAGGGGGTATAGTCTCCCCACAATACATTTCACATCCCCACTACAAGTTGGAAACCTCTGGCATATGGGGATATGTGCATGAGGTCTCATAACCAACTCCTTTTGACCATGTGAGAGAGCCAGATTAAGAAATTTTATAAATATGATATGGAATTGGATTATATTTCCACTTCACAATTTAAATATGTAATTTTTTTTGATGTTAAACATATAGATAATGTATAGTATAACACCAATGTTGAATTATGTGATGAGGAGACATCATTTCATATTGTGGTTCATATTAAAATATAAATGGAATATACACTTAACATCGAAGGAAGACTCGTGATTTAGGAGCTACTCCAAACTTCCATCTGCCATCTATTTGGTTATGTTCCATGAATAATAAATAGAAGGGTGTGGATACATCCATATATCACCCATGAAATGAATAAGTTTATTTTTCTTCATCTAGAGAAATTACTTCCCAATATAAAGTAAAACATGAGAAGCTATGGTACCCCAATGATAAATTTATCAAATAATATTTTATTATATGGTGAAATTCTTAGTCCATGTGAAATATCTATCCTCTAGTGAATTCTCCGCATCAATTGGGAATCACTATACTGGATAATTAATATTCCAATCATCTAACTAACTCAGGAACTAAAAAACTAGTGTACCATACCCTGAAAGCTATAAACTACTTAGAATTACATGCCCTAGTGAAACAATAATCATCACTTAAAGCAATTTACACCATTTAAACATAAGAAGGATATGAAAATTAGGTACACATGATCCAACTGGGTGAGGTTTTTTTTACTACCATCACTTAGGAATTAGTCCAAGTGATAGTGGAACCACAACAATAGGACTTCATTGATTAAATTACCTCTTTAATGGAATGCATGGAGGTGTGGTGTTAATTATCTCAACAAGATAGAAAACTATTATCTAAGTTAGTGTACTTGACTCATCCTACACCCAAATTTTAGAATTTTAATTTCCCAATATTCAATTATATCATAGATTTAAAGAATAACTTCATAAATTTAACTTCTTGATACAGAACCATGTAGGGAACACCTAAGTAGTAATAGGTATAAAATATTAAGTGATTTATAAAAAACTCTACAAGGACTTGTATTCTTTTTTTATAACAATCTACTAGTCTGGTATGTCACAAATTGAGAATATATTTAATAATAATTTCATTATTTGGTCTTCTCCAAACTAAGGAAGATTATGGCCCTCAACCTCTAAATAAACACATATTTTTATATATTTTATTCTTTTATTAAGTGTTTTAATCCCAACAATTTATCACTTTAAGGGTAATTATCACATTTTTATGTTTTTGGAATTTTTTGGCCTAATGGTGAAAATGATTTAATTTTTATTATTCTGTTTAGTATTTTAGTTATAAAATTATATAAAATGATAAAAATTAAAAAATTATTTTATTTTATTATCATATGTTCTATTAGAAACATTTTGTTAAACTAGACGTGAAGAAAAATCCAACCACATATGGATTAAATAAAGATCAAAATTGGGGAATTGGAATATGTCCATAGTTTTGACGAATTTGAATTTTAGACTCATATATCATAATATAAAACTAAAAATAACACTAAATATGACATAAATATAGAAAAAATTGCGATGAATATTTTCATTAAATATTTATACTTGGTATTCATCCCCATTCAAAGCCATAAATTCATGGAAAACTAAAGAATTTGAATTCAAAATGTTTGTCAATAATTAAAAGTTTTATTTATTATTTTTATCATATTGTTTTCTATATAAGGAAAATGAATCTGAAATGTTGTTTATGGAAAGCCAAAATGTAACAACCTGGACCCGGCTAGCCACCCGAACAGTGCCAAACAGGTCGAGTGTTACTACCTTAGGCGCACATCCCCGAGTGCCAAAGGCTGCTGACTAGCAGTGAGGGTCTGTTAGGTATAGTCGGAAGGCTAGACCCTCTCAAAGGATCATAATAAGGGTACTGGTCTGAGATTAATAATAAATATGCAGTGGAATGAAAGACTCAGCAGACTCGAACCAGACCCGCAGAGTGGAAGCATAATCAATATAGATAAAGAGAGGAAGCAATAAATATAGCAACAGAAGCGGAAATAACAAAACAGCATGTTGAAACATGTAACTACTACTGAATTGTAAAACATGCATTCAAAGAAGGTAATGCACAACTAAATATAAAAAAGGGATCCAATGGCTAACCAACATTAGCTACAACAAGTAAGCATGCTGATATAGAAAAGTAAACAAAACAAAGTAAACCCAGCTAGGCATGACCTCATGGTCCATACCATCTCCATGAAATAACTAACGCAACCCAAATCCTAAAGCTAGCCTCTTTCTTTCACGTAAATCCAAAAAGTCTGCAAGCATCCCGAAGGTCCCGTGCAGGGTGTGAGACAAATCTCAGTAGGATACCACCCAATGGTGCATACCAAATATATGTGTTTAAGCAGTCATGCATTTACAAGAGATGTAGTAAACAGTACAATGCACAATTAAACACAAACTTCAATAGTTCTCAACAGCCACCATGGAGCGTCACCTGCTTCGGCGAACGCTGGAATCTCTGTTGTGTAACCCGACACCATGTGCCACCTGAAAACTCGTGTCTCAAGTACCGACGTCCCGAAGGCAAGACCAAAAATAGTAACCTGGCACCACGTGCTTCCTGACACCTTGTGTCTCATGTACCGACGTCCCGAAGGCACGCCCAAAAATAGTAACCCGGCACCACGTGCCACCTGACATCTCGTGTCTCAAGTACCGATATCCCAATGGCACGCCCAAAAATAGTAACCTTCCACCATGTGCTTCCTAAAACCTCGTGTCTCAAGTACCGACGTCCTGAAAGAATTCCCAAAAATAGTAACCCGACACCACATGCCACCTGACAGCTCATGTATCAATAACCGACGTCCTGAAGGCACACCCAAAAATGGTAACCTAGCACCATGTGCCTCCTGACACCTTGTGTCTTAAGTACTGATGTCCCGAAGGCACGCCCATCCCCTGAAGGCTCCTCACCTCTCACGTGGATTTCTATGACAAGCACCCCCAACCAAAATACCTAACCGCAACTATGGGGGCCTCTACCCACACGAGTGGTCAAACCCACCTCATCACAGAGTATCTCTATGTGCACACTACTCAATGTTTCGGGTGAGCGGTAATCACCAAAATAGTACCTAAGCTACCACAGATCTGGCACCTCGTGTCCCTATGATAATTTCGCTCAAGTCCGATGGCATCGCAATCCTAGTAACCCGATCGATGCCCAACTTGACAGTCGTACTGCCTCAAGATGACATCCATGACGCCCAATCCCATGGTTAAAACCACCCATCATAACCCGAGCAATGCCCCAACCTGTGATCAGCATCACTCAAGCGTAATCGGTCCAAGCCCAACACAACCCAAAGGGTCCAGCAGATGCAATTCAGCAATTGCATATATACATATGTAAACAGAAAACATATCCAGGAAAAACAAACTAAACAGTTGAATTTCACTATTCAAGGTGTTGTTCCATACCCGCACTAAGGTCTTAAATGCCTCTAGTAATCATATCAGGCTTTAATAAATTAAACTAATCGTTTAACACATTAATATTCCAATTAAATCCATTATGGAGTTCCCCAACCAAAATGCCCCGATGGGCAACGACCCCTCCCCTGGCCCTTCTCATGCAAACTGGTACCAGGGCATACCCAAAGGCATCCCATAGGTCTAATAAGAAATACTATATGAAACAGTAGATAAAATGGGTCCCGCTCAAAATACCCGAAAACACGCCGAAGGCCGCATCACCCAAACAACCATGAAAACACAAAATGAGGTATTCACCACCTACCTGAGACTCATACGATGTTACTCCTCTGATAACAGCCACCAATTCGATCTAAAAAAAGCTGTAGATCTACAAAATAATCCAAAACACTCAAACCCCTAAAAATCATTCTAGAATGAAAATCAAACAAAACGGAAAAAGGAGAATTGAGACAGTACCGAGGGGGTTCCAACGCACTAATTAGATCTCGAAATAGAGTTTGGACGGTGATCTGGGGAGCGATTGAAGGTCCGGATGCCTTGGTTTGTGAAACCTGGCCATGTATTGAGGTTCTTCCTCAATACGAGGCTACTTCCCATTTTAAGCAAAAAAAAAAGAAAGTACACGGAATGTAATTAAGGATTACATGCCATGTATATGTCATTTAACTATTCATAATATGGATGATTCTGTCGCCTTACTTTCCAGGCCTGCCGACATGAGTACACGACATGTACCTAGGTGTACATGGCGTGTACCAGGTTTCTCTTCTCTTCCTCGCCAACTTACCCACACGCCATGTATATCCCTTATACATGGCCAGACTAGACAGCGTGTCCAAGGGGAACACGGTGTGTACCTGGTTCTACTCGGCCAATGACCTACATGCCATGTATAGCCACCACACAGTCGGGTATACACGGCGTGTCTAAAACTACATGCCGTGTCAGAAGAAATTTCTACACTGTCATCACACGACATGTACATAGAGAGCACACGGCCGACACTCGCTTAACTTATACATGGAGTGTACTAAATGTACATAGCGTGTCGTCAGAAAATTCCATAAACTTCCCATTTAATCCAGTTTCCTCAAAAACAAGTCAAAAATTCAAACAGGGTCAGGATTTTGACCCGTTCTAAAAACCCAGGTTCTTACAAACTCCCCTCCTTAACATAGCTCGTCTTTGAGCTACCGAACGAAACATGAAGATGTCACCGAACATGCCCATCCCAGTTAAAAAACCTGGACTACCCCAATACCAAGGTTCTGGCTAAATTTCTCAAGGGGCTCCCCACCTTAGTAATTTCCTACTCAGTCTCAACCAATTTTTTTTAAAGAAAACAAGTTTTACTAACCTATTTTCTGGATGCATAGTCCTCTCGTGACGCATCGTCACCCCTACACCCCACTGGTGCTTATGTGTAGTTCCTGACACCCAACGTATCCTGCACCGCATTGGTGTCCACCTCTATGAGGTCTTGGTGCCTAGCACCTCAAGTAACATGCATCCTCGATGCCCTGATTCCAACGGCACCTCAAGTATCCCGCATCCGCGATGCCCCGATGCCATGCATCTCATACATATATATAGAATATATCACGCACCCAATATGGTGACAATCCCACTAACTAGAATCTAGTCATTCCACATATATCATGTGAACCACGTGCACTCAAAACAGACATGCCTCTACAGGTCATGCCAAAAAGGAAACATGGAGATTACGGCCACACCGCGGTGTACCTCTAACTGTCGTCAGCTCACCAGCCTGCTCAGCCTCTGGAAGATCCATGGCATGCACCTGGCCTGAAACACAGCTGCCTGATGCCTGACCTCCCTGCGATGCTGCTCCAGTCAAGGGCCAATGACCCCTCAAATGGGTCCCACCGTCTCTGTCATGACCTCCACGCACAGCTGAACCTCAACTACCCTCTTCGGGTACCGAACCTGAACCAACTCCAGATGCTAAATTCTTTCATGGTCCCTACCTGCTGACTATCTGAGTAGGCTACCTGCAAAACCTCTCCAGATGAATTTCCTGTCCACATGCCCGGCACTCCTTCAGAGGCCTATCGCACTGAGCTCGAACATGTCTCGGTTATCCATACTAAAAGAAAATCACCGAAGAACTACCACGAAGTGCTCTAGCGGAATCCCGGGCCTAACTGCCCTGCTAGAAATCATCTTGTCCCCACTTATTGCTATCTGAACCATCACTTGAAGCTGTCGTCCTGCCCAAGAGAGATTTCTCTCTCTCATTTCCCTCAGCTATGAGCGCCTGGTTCACCACCTTAAATAAGGAACGTAGCCTGATGATGTTCACCTGGACCCGAATAGCGTGTCGTAAACCATCCTCGAAGTGCCTCACCCTAGCTGTGTTGTTTCTTACCATACCACGTGCAAAGTGAGATAGCTCAGTAAATGTACATGTGTAGTCCATGACGGATATATCTCATTTCTGAAGACTCAAGAACTCCCGAGCTCTCTCTGTCCTCAATGTCTCTGGGTAGAAGTGCTCAAAGAACCTGTCCTCGAAATCCTACCAAGCCAGTACCTCGTGCCTACGAGCCTGTACCTGTACATCCCACCAATGCTTCGCTGGTCCTCTAAGCATGTATTTCGCTAGATTGACCCTTCTCCCTAGAGGTGTCTCGAGCTACTCAAAGATCATCTGCATACTTTCTATCCAGTTCTCATCCACCTGCGAACAACCCTCACCCTGAAAAAGTGGCAGGTGCTATGACTGGAACTCCCACGTCAGATACGCCATAGAAGGCTCTATACCCTGCGCACCTCTGTCAAGCCCCTGCAAGACACGTACCAGGATACCTCGGAGATGCTCTTTGAGCCACGGACCGAATGATTCCAAACCCGGCTACTATCCTTCCTGCACTGGATCCTGAACATGTTCCTGTCCCTGAGCCTATACCTACAAATCGTGCTCTGCTTGTACCGAATTCTGACCCTGATCCTGCAGCACTGTATCATCTCCTGCCTAACGCTCCATCGAGTCGTGAAGGAGTAACCCCCTGAATACCATAAATAGTCATACAACCCTTATATATATCAATATATTCTACGCAGATAAAGAAAGCAGAAAAAGGCAGTTCATAACAACTACCCTTACTCCCCCTCACCACAACCCATTCCCCACGGCATCCCAGCCTCATGGCCTCCTTACCCGCCCTCAACAGAGCCATGTATCAAAAGTACCTCGGGTCATGCCCGTCCTGACAACTCACGTTGCCTCAAACCGATGACCAAGTCGCCCAATCCTAACAGTTACACTGCCTCACCCATAGTACCTGCCTACTCTCAAAAGAGTCAGACCCAAATATCCTGCAGCATGAAATCCTACAAAATATAAAGCATGGCATACACATTTTCACAACTAGTAATTCTATCAGGAATTTCTCAAATTCAAATTTTAAAGCATATAAAGCATGGAATTTGATATTTCATTCACATGGCATTATCACTTCACAAAGCATAAGTACAATTATGAAATTGAAAAACCCTAAAATGTCCCTATCAAAAGCCAAGAAACCCAGCCTTGCTATACCGGGCCAAGGTCCAATTATCCCTTACCGTACCAGGTCAAGGGTCACATATCAAAATCAACAACACCACACATCAAGCGAGACACCAAGGTGGATATATTATCAACTGTAATCTAAGAAAAACGAAAACAGTAATTCCAACCCGCAGCAACTAGGTCCATCCCTCGTACCTGTAGCTGCAGGCACCCAAGCACAAGCTAAAAACCCAGTCCCTGTAACAAACTATCTCCAGTCTACCATATCCCAAATAGTAAAACTAGCAGAAAAAAATGAGAATCCTCAAACTCATTAGTAGCCAGTAAAACACGGCTACTAAATCCCTGTCAAGAACTCCATTTATACCACTTTCTAACGACCCGGACCCGGCCAGCCACACGAACAGTGCCAAACAGGTCAAGTGTTACTTCCTTAGATGCACCTCCCCGAATGCCAAAGGCTGCCGACTAGCAGCGAGGGTCTGTTAGGTATAGTGGGGAGGCTATACCCTCTCAGCAGATCATAATAAGGGTACTGGTATGAGAAGAAGAATAAATATGCAGTGAAATGAAAGACTCAGCAGACTCGAACGAGACCCGCAGAGCGGAAGCATAATCAATATAGATAAATAGTGGAAGAAATAAATATAACAACAGCAGCAGAAATAACACAATAGCATGTTGAAACATATAACTACTACCGAATAGTAAAACATGCATCCAAAGTAGGTAATACACAACTAAATATAAAAATGGCGCCAATGGCTAACCAACAGTAGCCACAACAAGTAAGCATGCCGATATAGAAAAGTAAACAAAACAAAGTAAACCCAGTTATTCATGACCTCAAGTTCCATACCATATCCATGCAATAACTAACGCAGCCCAGCTCCTGAAGCTGTCCTCTTTCCTATACGTAAATCCATAAAGTCTGCAAGCATCCCGAAGGGCCCGTGCCGGGTGTGAGAAATATCTTAGTAGGATACCACCCAGTGGTGCATACCAAATATCTGTGTTTAAGCAGTCATGCATTTACAAGAAAAGCAGTAAACTGTACAATGCACAATTAAACACAAATTCTACTGGTGCTCACCAGCCACCATGGAGCGTCACCTACTTCGGCCAACGCCGGAATCTCTGTCGTGTAACCAGACACCACGTGCCACCTGACACTTCTTGTCTCAAGTACCGACATCCCGAAGGAACGCCCAATATTAGTAACCCGACACCATGTGTCTCCTGACACCTCGTGTCTCAAGTACCAACATCTCGAAGGCATGCCCAAAAATAGTAACCTGGAACCGCGTGCCACCTGACAACTCGTGTCTCAAGTACCGACGTCCCGAAGGCACACCCAAAAATTGTTACTCGGAACCATGTGCCTCCTCAAACCTTGTGTCTCAAGTACCGACGTCCCGAAGGCACACCCAAAAATAGTAACCCGGCACCACGTGCCACCTGAAATCTTGTGTCTCAAGTACCGACGTCCCGAAGGCACGCCCAAAAATAGTAACCCGGAACCATGTGCCTCCTGACACCTTGTGTCTCAAGTACCGACATCCCGAAGGTACGCCCATCCCCTGTAGTCTCCTCACCTCCCACATGGCTTTCTACGTCAAGCACCCCAAACCAAAATACTTAACTGCAACTACAGGGGACTCTACCCAAACAACTGGTCAAAAACACCATATCACGGAATATCTCTGTGTGCACACTACTCAAAGCTCTGGGTGAGCGGTAATCACCAAAATAGTACCTAAGCCACCACACATCTGACACCTTATGTCCTTGTGACCATGTCGCTCAAGTCTGACAGCATCACAATCCCAGTAACCCAGGCCATGCCCAACTTGACAGTCGTACTTCCTCAAGCTGACGTCCATGACACCCAATCCCAGGGTCAAAACCACCCATCGTAACCCAGGAAAAACCCCAACCTGTGATCAGCATCACTCAAGCGTAACCGGGCCAAGCCTAACACAACCCAAAGGGTCCAGCAGATCCAATTCAGCAATTGCATATATACATATGTAAACAGAAAACATATCCAGGCAAAACAAACTAAATAGTTGAATTGCACTATGCAAGGTGTTGTCCCATACCATCACTGAGGTCGTAAATACCTCTTGAAATCATATCAGTCTTTAATAAATTAAACTAACAGTTTAACACATTAATATTCCAATTAAAACCATTCTGGCATTCCCCGTCCAAAATGCCCCGACGAGCAATGGCCCCTCCACCAGCCATGCTCACACAAACTGGTAACAGGGAATACCAAAAGGAATCCCATAGGTCCAACGAGCAATACTATATGAAGTAGCAGATAAAATGGGTCCCGCTCAAAATACCCGAAAACGCACCGAAGGCCGCATCACCCAGACAACCACGAAAACACAAAATGAGGTATGCACCACCTACCTGAGACTCGTACGATGCTACTCCTCCGATAATAGCCACTAATTCGGTCTAAAAGTGTGGTAGATCTACAAAATAATCCAAACCACTCAAACCCCTATAACTCATTCTAGAATGAAAATCAAACAAAACGACCAAAGAATAATCGAGGCCTTACCGAGGGGGTTCCAACGCACTAATCAGAGCTCGAAACGGAGTTCGTACGACGATCCAGGGAGCGATTGATGATCCAGATGCCTTGGTTCGCGAAACCCGACCAAGTATTGAGGTTATGCCTCAATACGAGGCTACTGCCCATTTTAAGCAAAAAAAAAAAGAAAGTACACGGTATGTACTTTAGGACTACACACCGTTTATATGTCATTTAACTATTCATAAGATGGATAATTCTTCCGCCTTGCTTTCCAGGCCTACCGACATGAGTACACAATGTGTACTAGGTTTCTCTTCTCTTCCTTGCCGACTTACCCACATTCCATGTATATCCCTCATACACGGCCAGCATACACGGCGTGTCCAAGAGGAACACGACGTGTACCTGGTTATACCCGTCCAATGGCCTACATGACATGTATAGCCACCACACAGTCGAGTATACATGGCGTGTCTAAAACAACACGCCGTGTAAGAAGAAATTTCTACACAGTCATCACACGGCATGTGCTTGGAGAGCACACGTCCGACACTTGCTAAACATATACACGGCGTGTACTTAAAGTACATGGTGTGTAGTTGGGAAATTTCCAGAAACTACCCATTTAATCCGGTTTCCTCAGAAACAAGTTAAAAATTCAAATAGGGTCCGGATTTTGATCCATTCTAAAAACTCGGGTTCTTACACAAAACATATCTAAACTACTTCATATAACATATATTTCTAATATCCAACTATTTAGTGGGGAGAACATTCATAAACTTTTGAAGCACATATTTGGACTGAAAATAATTCACCCCTCATCCTTAAAAATTTATACTTTAATATCATTTAATGGAGTTAGTCCTTTTTTGTAGAGAATGATGGTTTATTATATTTTAACACACATATAATTTTCTAATAAAAATTAGTTTCTTGTTCTCTCGTTCGTTATTTTAATTTTATATTTTTTTCTTCCATTTTGATTTTCATGTCCATGAAAATTGAGAATAAACATTTTTATAGTTTGAGGGAGGAAGTGGTTTTGTATGAGTTATTTATGATTTAATGTTTCTCTTTTTTTCATTCTCTAATTTAAGTGATGGATAAATTTATTAGGTTATACAATAACTCCATTTTCACAACTATTATTTTTCTATTAATTTTTTATTAATATACCTTCCCTTCATTATCTAAGTCATTTATATGGTGGATTTTGACATAGGCGGTGATGGTCAGTGAATAGGTATCATTACCAACCTTAGGAAGAGTATTATACCACATTTAGCGGTCTATTTCGGTTAGTTACATTTCAAACAGAAGGTGTTGAGTCATACTTCTTGATCTCAACATTGAATAGAATATTAATAATATTTTAAAGAACAATGATAACATAATTGTGAACTACTAAGACTAATAATTTCATCTCACCGAAATCTTTTCATTTTGAATTATTTATTTTTATATATAAAAATAATTGAATAATTCCAATATATTAATAGTATATCATATAGAAGTTTATTCTAATAATATAATCATGATAACAAAAATTCAATTTGTGTAAGTAGCCTATTTATGATATTGAACCATGCATGCATACTACAATATATTCCTAGTAAAATAAGAAAATACCGACTAGGGATCCATGAAAATCCCAATATATAAATTATGATCTATTTTTATGATGGTCATAATCTTGGAAATAATTTTTTTTACAAAACCAAAAAAAATCAAAAATTTCGAAAAAAAATAAAGAATGGTGTGGTATGAGTAACCACCTTTAATGATCACCAATCAAAATTTAATATATTTTATTATATTGAGTATAAAAAAAACTTCAGTTGGTATTTTCATGAAATCCCTCCCATAATCCTCTTAAATAAAAAATAATGTAAAAATAATAGTGTTTTAAAAGTTGTCTCTAACTGGAATGGATTAAACTATTCACTAAATATAATGATTTCCCAATAGTAGTTATTTGATAAATGTGTAGAAAATTTTTTCAATGTGTTAAATACACCAATCATTCAACTAAAATTTATTTTTGGTTTATGGGAGTTTGAAGCCACATTTTAGTTCTTAGAATATTTCATTTAGTGTTTCGAAGAAAAATTCCAACTGATGTGTTAAACATAGGGGTTGAAATTTGTTATAATACAGAATATGAAAATCATAATAAGACCAACATTTACGGAGACACCAATCCCTAATCCCGCATAATATCATGTATTACCTCATCTTGAATAATAGTGGTAGAAAAAACCCATTAAGGTTGAAAAATTAGAAACATCACCCAAACTTTTGAGGATTGGACGAATATGTTCTATTAATTCTAAAAATATTGTGTTTCATGGGTTTTCATCATTTCCTTAGAGAATAACATATTAAATTATTAAAGATAATACGACCTAATGAATATTATTTTAATGTTAACCCAGAATACTTCCCCATTAATTGATTATTTAAGAAAATCATTCATTAATTCTACTCCATCAAGGATATTATCTAAAAGGTGAAGGACTATGAGCACATAAAGTAGGGAAAACCTCTTACACAGGTGGATATTATCTCTACAACACCCCTAAAAGATTAAGAATAAGGGTGGAATGAACTCTAGAATAGTAATATATTGGAATTACATGACTGAATAAATACAAAATTAGTAAATACACATCATGAATACTCAATAAATGAAAAGTTCAACAAGTTATAACCCTGTTTATCTATGTGATGCCAGCTGAGGAATTTTCAACATTTTAGCCTTCCAAGAGTCAGTGTAACTGGAAATGATAAAATATGGACTGGGAAGATAAGACCTTATATATACCCAATATGATCCAAAATCATTTATATTTATTTTCCTCTTTATTATAATGATGGAAAATAACCAAAAAATTAAAAATTCACTAGATAAGGTGTCACATTATGACTTTGATAATGTCTTCAATTTGACAGACCCATTTTCAAATGAAGAGTACATATGTGAAACTATGTCCCACATTGAAAAACTAGTGAAAACCCATTGAGGTTAGGAAAGATGAAACTATTGTGGACCAAGATGGTTATGAATCATTCCTATTTAAAATATATTCAAATCTAAAATGAAGATACATACTCCAAAACAATATCAGTAGAAGCATTTATCTGATCTTGAATCCAATAGGTCTCATTCATACAAAATTATATTGGATGAATATCCATTAGATAGGAAATTTTCAATTCAAAATAAAAAAATTTGAAGGACATTTAAGATCAACCTGTACATTTTGAGGGCAGCCTATAGTTATAGTCAAGGAAATGAGTAATTGGCCAAGTCAGATTTATCCCCAAAGCCTTTTTATAGAGAGAAACCACATAGAATTTATCATATGAACTAGGTATAGAAATTTTATATTGTAAATAATATTTCTATCATATCATCCAAGATCTCAATCTTGTATTCCCTTCATATTTCAAAAGAAGATATGCAATTACTTATTAAGTATCTTTAATCCCTTACAAGTTTTATAAAAAAGATTCTACATCCATGAAATGTCACAAAGAGAATGTCTCCACTGAACAAACCACTATCATTTCAATTATGGAATATGGTTGGGAATCCACCATATAGGAGAACATTAGGCTCTTGCATAAATCTAGAAGGATATATTTTTTTAATGCCCACTAATACCTAGTAGATAATAGTTCTAAGATTGACCTCATCCTAATCCAAACCCTTCACCAAATTTGTTATAATGAAATAGATTTTTCATCCTCCAACCTAACGATTGATGGGTATGATAAGAGAGAACAGAGGCCCCATTGAATGAATCAAACTGAGCAGCCAATTGGGATATATTTTTTTCAACTCGAAATTCATGGTAGTTCTCCAAGCCGAATACTTAAATATCTTGTTGGGAAGTCCCTGGATCCAAATAAAATTGAATTTCCCTCATCATATATATAATGCTATAA
This sequence comes from Viscum album, assembly GCA_963277665.1. Classification (NCBI taxonomy): domain Eukaryota; kingdom Viridiplantae; phylum Streptophyta; class Magnoliopsida; order Santalales; family Viscaceae; genus Viscum; species Viscum album. The sequence goes on from OY728158.1 coordinate 310,983,946, forward strand.
ATATTGTATTAATGTTAAGTATGGGGTAATGAATATTGATATATCCATTTCTTAGTCTTAGTAATATCAGTACATCTACAAAGGATATTTTAAAAGGAAGGGGAAGTTGATAATAGTAAATAATTCCATAATTATTACTGCATTGAATAGCCTAGATGTCACTGATATTTATCTATGCGGAAAGTTTTTCATCTACCAAATCAAGGTAAAAACTATATATCTACAGAATAAATGTTTTATATTACCTAATAAAAAACCATATGATTACATTCTACTCATATGATAGTTAATCAAATTATTCTATTAAGAATCTATCACTAATAAATGAGAATACCCCCTTACAGTCCATGTGTATCAATCATTGTCCAGAGCATGTTTACTAAAGTGTTAGTCTAACTAAGGTTTAGATGACATAACCAAGGATATTTGATCTAGAGGTCATTTCCCCTAGAATAAGAGCATAGAGATTATGCACATTCTCTTCCATTATCATGTTTTTAGTTATAACAAACAAACCTGTACATTCATACGATCGATGTTATTATGAAAGAAGTAATTATGCCACTGCACTATCTCAAAAATATTAGTGTGATTATCTATATTACAATTATTATAATGGTGATGTTGAAGAAGAATAAATCAAATATTCTCCCCCTAAATAATTGGAAGTTTACTTGACTATTTTTAATGAACTCAAACAACTAAATTTATATTTGGAGGAAGATTCATGTCCTACATTGATCAATGATTCCATAAATCATAATTAATGGAATAAATACATCTATATCCATAGGAAAAAATCAATATTTAATTGAATGGAATGATATATAAAGTCTCATGATGGTTCCCCAAGTAGCTACCCATTATTTGGGTCTATCAGACGGACACCATGGCTATAAATAGGGGGTTACAATAACAAATTAGAACTACAATTCCAATGTTCATGATGAAGTTTATATTATTATCAAACCCAAAATAATCTTATATGTTTAGAACTCAAGTTTCTAAACAGAATAATTCTCATAAAAAAAAGAATAAAAAATTGGGGTTTGAATTGATTTTCAAAGTCTCTACCACCATTACCTAAAGTATTATATTTCCATTCAGGATCATAGAACTATAGATTGATAAAATAACTAGATTACAGAAGCTATCCTTTTTGGATATTTATTATATCCCTAATAAGATCGAAATATCCCCTAAATATGAGGAGGCCACTACCTTGAGGGAACCCCAACATTTTATGCACCATATCATCATGTCCTTTCTAGGGAAGACGACATATTTCTATGTGGTTGATTGGGATTTAAAATAAAAATTGTTTTATGTTAATTTTTCCAATATTAAAGTAGTATCCAAAAAAACAAATCAATATACGTTTAAGATGAACCCCCTAAAATTCACTTTCAGGGTAACATCAGGGAAATTAATCAACTTAACTGTATGCCATCACAACATTGTAGTTGATCCAAAAATGAACAAGGTGATAATCGATCTCCAACCTCCTCTGATCCATAAGGAATTGGACCTAATCTGGTGGTATCTCACTACATCAGGAGATTCATATCCAACCTCACTAGGGTGGGTTTTAAAATTATGATATTAATGAAGAAAGGGGTCACTTATCATGGTTATGATTGTTTTCAAAAACATTTCAATTACCTAAAGTAATATATCCTACAACCACCATCCTTGATATTTCCCATAAAATGAAATCCTTTCATGTTATATGTGTAATCAATTGTGTAATCACTTGGAACCCAACATAATCAATAGAATGAAGTGAGAAAGTAAAGTAGTCTCTATTATCTCTATGAGAAAATTTATATATTATGATTATGTATTCCAATACTAAGATGAGATTCATTGAATTGGTTTTTTGCAATGAATAAGACGAGGTGGTCTTCTTATCACCAATAGATCAATATTATCTATCATTTTAATTGACTCAAATATATCATCAATCAACTAATGATAACTATGTTTTTAAAGTAGTAAGAATCTATTATATAGAAAATTAACATCCAATTTTTGTATCAAAAGATGGTTAAGGGGAAATTGTTAGTAGATTTCCTTATACAACACCCTATCCCAAATAAGTCATTGTTATAATTTTTCCCTATCCATGAAAAATCCCATTATTATGAGATATAAATTGATAGTGCCTCTTGAATCCTTGTAGGAAAAAAGGATGGAAAATAAGATGTGCAATAAGGTCATATTTGGTATTTTCTTCATCTATCGTATGAAATAATCTTATTTTTACCCCATAAATTTGTAAGAGGGATAAACTAAAATGATTTGTAATACTAGGTTCTCCTTATAGGCTTGGAATTGCCCATACAAATACTAATTTCTTGATTAAATATTATGAGTGATTTAGAGTTGGTGATCAAGAAAATTAATGGATATTATTCCATCAATAAGGAAGAGTTTATTCCCTTTATTTATTGTGTATGAGGATATATGGATGAGTTATCCTCATATTTATCACTTTCATTCAAATAGTATTAATAAAATTCATATTTATATTTACTAACCAATAAAACTATGGCCTTGTAAATTCCATACCAGGATGAGATAGTCATTCACATCACACATCATATAGTGGTCTCTTTATTTCTTAGTAATAATGAGAATCAAATAAATTCCACCACATATCAATGTGAGTCATTACCCTCACCAAATATTTCTATACTTTTTTTAAAGGTTGGGTTCGAAGCCTCATTTTTATTAATAAATCAAAGCAAAGACCTCTTTTAACTGGGTAAAGGGGGACCCATTACATAGCCCGAAGGCACAGTGGGATTGTAGCCCATTACATAGTCGTAGGCTCAATGTTTTGGCCCAAATCCCATTCTGTGAATAGTAACCTAGCTGCTACAGTACCTGCCCAGTGCCGCTGCCGCTACAGTGCCTTGCCGCTGCTATAGTACCCGTCGATCAACAGTACTGCCACTACTACAGTACCGCTATAGTACTGCTACAGTACCTGCATCGAATGGGTTTTGAACCCCCATTTTTATGTAGTATTACTGGGTGCTTACCACTAAGCAGAACCCCAACTACTCTAAATATTTCTATACTTTTTTAGGTGTCTATCATAATAGAGTAAGTTTAAAACTATATTCTACTAATTAATAAATATAATAAGGAAAAAATCCTTTAGTGGCTAAAACATTTCATCCTTTTTATAGAATAAATTACTCCTTGGGTTAATTAAATGTGAATATATCATACCTGTTGTGTAAGAATTACATGTAGGTGTTTGTAGTTCCCATAAGTTAGGTACCAAGATCTTCCATCAAATCAGAAGACATAGTTGCATTTTTTCCATCAATGATGTATAACAACATAGATTTCACAAATAGATTTCATTCCGATGAGATACATTTTATTTTAATCCATCAACCCCTGTAAAAGTTTCAAACTATTAAATAAACTTGGTCAACTTCTATATATGGTATAGATTTCATGGGTTCATACCCTCCAGCCATAGTTAGGGTTTTCAAGTTCATCCTTATTTATACTGATTTCTTATCCCAATAGATTGAATCAGTTTCAATCAAAAAAATTAGAAAAACATATAACATAAATTTCATAAACCTCAGTATAATTAGTGTATTTAGTGCCACTAAAAATATTAATCGAAAATGGAAGAAATTTGTGTTGTTACAAATTTAGGATGTTGTATTGGGAGTACTATTCCTTCTCAATACATTTTTATTTCTATTAGGTAGTGGAAAACTTATAAATATAACCCTTCAATAAAAAAACTATTTAAATCCCTTTAGAAGAATTTGTTCATATATGAGAGTTATTTTAAAGATAACCTCCTTCTTTTTTTGTGGATTTATCATGCCAAAACCCATACTACTATGTAGGTGACCCTATACTCACTCATGTACAAAACAAATGTAGACATATCCATTGAAGTTAACTTACTTTAACATCACTTATCCATCTGTGATCAAATATCTAAAAATGAGTAATATTATATAATGCTTCATATATTGAGTAACTCGATGATAAACGGTGATACACATTTCACAATATTGAGGATCATAAAAATTGACTTGTATGAGAATTAAATAAAAAGGTTTTTATCTAATGGTTCATCTAAGGAAAACAAAGATTGGCTTTGAGAACTCCTATGAATCCTTGGAAGAAAACTCAAATGCTTGAGCGGAAATTTGAATGAGCTTATTAAATGAATATGTTTAGCTTTAATGGTGAATAATACTTAATTATAATGGATGGAGGGTTCATCATTCCCACCACAAATTCAAGTTTACTAAAGAAATACTTTGTATAGCTCTATATTGGGATTATACAAGTTTATTATGAATAACTCTAAACATATTTGAGATGGTCTTAGTCATATGACATTAAACTAAAATTTATGTGTTTACTCATCATATGATCCAAAATTTCACAACATATGATTCCCTCTCCCAAGATATTGAACTGCATGACATATGATCTATCCAATAAGTCCTTAAACTTCATAGAGTGGTAAAACCTAATTTCCATAAATATGTTCCAGATCTATGCAATATTTAGAAGTGAGTGGGTTTACTAGTTTAATTTGGTTCCTCTTTAATAGCTATACACAAGGAAACAAACATATTATTTTTCACACATTTTAGATTCATAAAAAGACCTAAGCCTAAATTTCTTTATCTAATAGCCTTACAATGCATAACACCTAATTCCTAATCATGTGGAATTAAAATATTAGAAAAATGGTCAAACCTCATGAACCCAAAACTTCTTGTAGTGGATTTATTTTTATAACCTAGTTAACATACATAAGAGATATATATTTTTCAAATCTATTGATGTATGGTCACATATATATAAACCAATCCCGGGATAAAATTTTCCCAATTCCCAGGGGTTATATCCTAGTGTTTTGGATATCCTACTCACATTAATGTTTCAAAAAAAACAATACATTTGGATGAAACCATTTTAATTTCCCCTACACATGATCCCAATATGTGTAGATACTACCCATAAGTGCCACATGTGTCTTGATTCATGTTATCATAGGATACATAGTGATTCTTAGATCTCTCATCTCTCTCCAACCTAAAGATTCTATTTTCTTTCCTTGTTCTTTCCCAGTGATGAGACCCTTACTAATTTACCTTGAGTTTTATTCTACTTTCCCTCACTAGGGTACCCATATATTTATCATCTTGTCTCTTATGTATGCGTTATATTTTCACAGTGACCCTTTTCATGAGCTATGCTGGGATTGATTATTATTTTTTCAATATATGTCTGATGCTAGAATTCTATTTTGTAGGTCAAGATACCAATTCCATTACCTTTAATACTCACATTCAATCTCCTACTAATTCATTTCATGTATATAGTAATATCCTATCATAGGGATGAATATACCACACATTCCCCATGTATATGATCAATATATGTATGGATACATCATAAGAACTATGTATATCCTTACTCTTATTATCATAAGATACATAGTGAATTTCATTTTTCTGTTCTCATACCAATCCATGAATTTCATTTTAAACATGTCGTATTTCTTATTATGAATCTAGATTATGCTCATTCATACAAAGGGAATATTCTCCCAATTCATTATTTAGAACCTCGCCAGTAGGAAGTGGCCTCATGCATATAGGGATTCACACATGTGTTCATGTGACACATCGACTGGAACTAGTGATATAGTCGGGGCATTACATAGTGATATCAAAGGAATTTTTATTTTCCATTTTTATTGATTGTGTTTGGGTAATTTTATAAGGGATATTGGATATTTGGAACTCGGTAAGGGGAGTCACATATGTGTTTAGATATCTCATGTGTAATAGACCTTCGAGTTACCAAGTTATGGGATTGTGGTTATCAGTTGACCTTTTACTATTTACATATTTTACCTTTAGTAATGAATATGATTTTGATGTTATGTTTTGTGGGATTTTTGATAATTGATGCATCATGAATAATTATATAGGTTATATTTCATGTATAAATTTTATTTTCATGCATATTAATTCAATTAATTAAATTTCATTGGTAATCTAGTTTTTTTTGCTTATATCCTATACCATTTATGCTATCTTAATTAACTCAGTGAGGAATCTAATGTTGTTTTATGTGTATATGAATGTGAATAACATGTAGGTAAAAATTAATTGTCTTAGGCCTTGGGTAGTACTAAGGGGATGTGACTTATAATAATGGGTACCCTCTTAGGATGATCCTTCCTATAGTAATATTATGTATGTGTCTATAATTTCATGATTTGTGTAGTTATTTATGTTTTTAAAGGTGTTTCTAAGAGTTCATTTTGAATTTCATATAAGGTTTCGAGGATTCCATATTACTGGACCACCTAGGGTAGTGGGTTAGGATGAACTTGTAAGGGAGGAATATTCTATAGTGTCTCTAGATACATACGAGGGTGTTTCTATGATGGCCTTAATAACCTCTTTATTGGTTTAGGTAGAAAACCCACTTCAACTTGGAGTATTTTTCATATTTCTTGTTAAATGTAGAGGATATCACAAGATGATGGTCAATTATTCTAAGGATTCCAAGTTTAATAATCCCTTTTCATTTTAGGGTGTTGGAGGAACCCGAGAGGATTGGATCGATATAAGTAGTGGAATATTTGATCTAGTTATGACTTTGATGGAACGATAGGTTAAGCTAGCTACCCTTATTCATCAAGGACCCACAAGGATATGGTGGGTGTTATAAACAAGGTGGGAATACACGAGGAACTAACATTAGATAACTTCAAAAAATTTCCTTTGAGGAGTTTTTCCAAGATACACGGAATCTAGATCAAGATCATATGTTTATGGAGCTCTAGTAAGATAAAATTAAGGTATAAACAATTCTAATAATTTAACAAATTTTCCTTGCTTCACATAGCTTATTTCTAAGAATGAGGTGTAGAAGGCCCAAAATTTGAGGAGAATCCTTTGAATAAATATGAGGTTCCAGGTCAGGAGCTTTGACCTGGAAATATCCTAAGGTACTATGAAAGGCCCTTATGATCAATAAGGGTTTATTGAAGGAAAAATGAATAGTTTTTCATTCATCCCTTGGGGAACTATTGATAGGGACTCCAAGATGTACATTGAGTTCCTTTTTTATAGTATGAATAGAAAGTATGAGGATGTGAAACATGGTGTCATATGGTAGTCATAACAGAGTGGGAATTCATTAGTACCCTATTAGGTATGTGGTGTCACCATTTTATTCAATTTTGGAAATAATAGAAACTATCTCTAATTATTTAATGAACCATAAAACAAATTTCATCAATGTGGAAATATGGTAAATATTCAACATTTCTGTTAGAGGTAACTGGGTTTAGGTTCCCATAAGGGTTCTAGGTAGACATGGGGTAAAATTCAAAGGAATGATAACGGATCTCGGTAGTAGGCCCAAACTCTATATAGTCTATGAGTTATCTAAATTAGGGGTCTGAAAGATAGATTCATTTTATTTATACTATAAGTTTTTGTTTTTTGGACCATATTCCAAATTATGGTGAAGAGGGAAATTCTATAGTTATAAGTGATGTTCGGATCACCTCCACACTTCCTAATTCCTTTCTTGATTTAATAGTTTCTCATTCTTTTATATCTGATCAAGACATTGTCGGGATATAATTACTGGTCAAGTTAACTTTTGAATTTCTCTATCTTAATACACACTTCGTGAGGAAGGTGGACCATTACCAAATATGTTCATAAAATATTATAGTAGTTACTAGATACAAAAATTTATAGGATTTCATTATCATTGATATGAATATCTTTGATTTGATTTTTGACATGGATTGATTGACCAATTATCAAGTGAATATTGAATCCTACATGAGACAAGTTTCCTTTAAAATTATTAATGGGAAGAAATATTTTTTCATCTAATTTTATGTTTTGATAAGAAGAATGATACAAGACTCAAGTCATATTAGAGATATTATAGCCCAAGTAATAGGGATAGTTCTTATGATCAATCATGTAGTAGATCACTTCTATTTTACTCCAGTGGGGTATTTTTAACAAGATTTTTTTACAATTTTTATAAGGAATTCCTATTGATATGATAATTGAATTTGAGATAAAACTCTTTCCAATATTGTAGCCTATATCGATCCCTCTATTTCTTATGGAACTATCTGAGATGAAGGAACTCATAGTGTTGCTCTTAGATTTAGAGGAAAAATTATTTATTAGATAGATAACTTCTCCATGGGTAGATCCAATTTCATTTTCAATGATTTTTTATTGATTCCTTAATATATGTGTATAATATAGAAAGATAAATCATCTCTTGATATAGAACATGTACATATTGTTGAGGATTGATGATTTTATTGATCAGTTGAGGGGAGGTAATTGGTTCTATAGGTTTGACTTGTGATCTGAATATGACTAGATATGGGTTAGAAAAGTGGATATACAAAATATAGAGGATAAGAGTATTTATGTAATATATGAGTCCCTTATCATGCCTTTTAGGTTGATAAATTCTCCAACTATGTTTAGGTCTCTCATGAAAATGATATTCCATCAATATATGTTTTTTATTGTATTCATTGATAATATCTTGATATTATCAAAGTCCTCATTGATGCATTATCGAAACATTGATGATATATTAAGTAAAATTTGATCAAATTATCTTTACATCAAGATATCAAAGTTTCACTTTTGGATCTAAGAGTCGTGCTTCCTTGGGAATGGGATTTTGGAGGTGAGAATCTTAGTTGGTTTGGAGATTGAAGAGGTAGTGATATCCTGGGCATGCACTAGGATCGTATTTGAAATTAGAAGTTTCTTATAAGTGTCCATTTAATAAATATGGTTCATCATATATTTATCTTAATTAGAAGAACAACTGACTAGGCTTACCAATATGGGGGGTGATGTTTGAGTGTGACGATCTGTGTGAAGAGACCTTCCTATAGATAAAGAGGATACTGACATAAGCACTGGTTTTGATCTTAAATGATTCTGGGATGGGATATATGGTTTATTAGGATTCATCATGCCTTATTTTGGGAGTTATTTTTATGAAAAGGGATCAGGTAGTTAGTTATGGGTCTCAATAGTTATTCCCTCATTAGAAAAACTACCCAACATGTTACCTCGAGTTAGCAGTTGTGGTCCATTCCCTTATCTGCTTCCTCCTTTATCCCTTAAGTGAAAATATTATTTTAAAAATGATCCACAATAGTTTATTATATATTTTCTCTCAATGGGTCTTTAACATCTATAAGATTCATTGGGTTTAGAATCATTATATTTTTGACTTTGAGATGGATTATGATACAACAAAGGGTAATATTTTTGTAGATCATCTTAGTAGAAAGGTGTAGGATCCTAAAGAGTGGACTTTTTAAGAGTAATAGATATTTATGGTATTATTTTCTTAGTGATTATGGGTTAAACAATTGATCAAGGTTTCACAACATGTTACCCCTTAGTTATCATGTATGTCCTGGGGGAAAGGGTAAAATAAAATCAATATTCAGATTCTAAGATCTTAGTTATATAGAAATTATTTATTGGGAATTAAAAAAAGTAGGGTATCCTTTATATATAGTCAATATGATCTAAATTATTGGGATATATATAGTTCATACTTCCATAATGGAATAACTAATAAAGTATTATCATTATTAGTAGTGGTTAGTTAACCCAAGATCAATCATGTTATAATGTAATATCAAATGATGGTTTTTGTGGCTACGTATAAAGAGGAACATCACTAGATATTTTTACCATTGTATTACATGTTATAGGATTAAGGTTTAGAATCAGTAACTAGGTGTTTTTATTTAACATATTTATATTACCATGTATAAGTGGGATGTGGTGATGATGGAATTTTTTAAGGGGATTCCTAGGACCCATAGAGGTAAAATTTTCTGTGGGTTGTATTTGCTCAGTTGATAAAATTGGGACATTTCATTTTTATCAGAGATAATCCTTGCATATATGAGTTGGGAAAAGTCTATCTTCAATATATAGTGTGCTTCATAGAGTTCCTATGATCATAGAATCTAAACAGGATTCTCATTTCACATTTCATTTTTTGTAAGTCTTTTAGATGTTGATAGGGACTGAGTTGAAACTAAGTATGGTGTATCATCTAAAAACCAATTGACAGTCATAGAGGATGATCTAGATAATAGTTGATATGGTTTGAGCATGCATTTTAGATTTTAGTGGAGAATGGGATGATCATCTGTCCTTGGTAGATTTTGTATAAAATAATAGTTACTAGTATTCGATTATAATGAAAATGTTTGAGGATATTAATTGTTGAACATCTCATTTGTATATTTTATAGCATAAGGTAGGTGAGGTAGATATTATTGGGTCATGTGTGGTCTTGAAGACCTCCGATCCAAGTGAGTTAATTCAGAAGCTATCGGTGACTACTTATAGAAGGTATCACTCATATTTTTTCTAGTGGTAATTAAACATGGAGTTTTTTTGGTGATATGGATTCTTATGGGTGTCACATTGATTTGTGAATCTACATTCATAGAAATAGGTGAAGTTGTTATTTCATTTTTTTGAACTATTTTAGTTCATCAAGAATATTAAAATTGAGACCTACTAAATCAACCTCCCTCAATGGTATCAATGTATACATAACCTATTCAATGTGTATTATCTTTTAATTTATGAGAAATAACATGTACTTATGGCTAAAAACGTGGATTTGTTTTTGAACCTGATGCATCATTTGTGTAGATACCGGTATGAGTTATGGAGTAGAGTGATAAGGTGTTAAGGGAGAATATGATACCACTTTTTTGAGTTTTATGGTAGCATAGTTTCATTAAATAGGATAAATGGGAGTTATAATTATATATAAAATCTCAATATCCTAATTTTATTGAGTGGTAAAAATATATATTCTTTTTTAGGATGAGAAGTTTGTGTACAAGGAGGTTATAAGAAACAATAATTTTCAACTATAGTATTCCTTTATTTTAACCTTTATTTTTATAGTGTTTTGAGTTATTATTTTCTTGTTTGAATTATAGGGTAACTTAAAAATGGTTTTGGAGATTTTTAGATGATTTTAAGGGGTTACAAGTTTTCATCATGGTTTGGGAAAAATGTTTGGTTCTCTAAAAGAAACCATGCAGCTTCTCGGAGAGGGAAGGTAGATAGTGCATTGTTGATGCATAGTTAGAGATAACTGTATGACACTCCCTAAGAAACAACATAACTCCTAATAGAAGAAAAAATAATGGTTTACCAAACCATGTGTCCAAAATATGATGGTTACCTTAAGTGGGAGTGAAAATTTTATAGCTAGCACATGATTAAAAAAACCATTCTACCAACACATCCATGGAAAATTAATTAATCTGAAAATTTTTATTTTAACCAAAATAAATACATGAAACCCTTCATTATTCCTCCTACACAAAGTTCCCCCTAACCTAGGGTCTCTAATGTCAGTTCATAGTGATTCCACTTCTTATGAACTCCAATTATAGTGGATTTAGAGACCATGTCCATGATAACTCAATGTATGAGGGAATTCTTCCTTTTCTCTTCATTTTTCTTATAGATATCATTCCCTCTTATTGTAATTAATCATAGATCTTGGCTACCATGGATAGATCTATGAAATCTATTTTGATCTAATAAAGTATTATTATTTAATTGAAGGAAAGGATACTGGATCAAGAGAGTTGTCATCTTTCCCTAATCAATTATCAATCTTTTGGATATGGTGGTTCTCATTGGGTGGTCCTAATAAAATTTAGGACTGTATTGTGTTTTTCTCCTTGGATATTGATTCTAGAATACCCATATAATTAATTAGGGATATTTCATGGAATTTTTTGTGTACATGCTTAATCTAGGAGGAAAATCAATGTGTTGGGAAAAAATTGTATGTGGTTTATTGTCATGGTAGTAATGGGTGTGTGTGTGTTTGTATACATGAGAACCTTTCTATGATATGGTATGATTGTGATTTTTCATATGGTTTGTGTGTGTGGCCTATGAGACCTATGCATTGTTTACTATGATTGTACTTACTATATTATTCCTTTTTTGAGGTTGTGTCTAGTATCTAGGTGGTAGATTCATTTTTATGACATAGTTATCCCCAAGAGAAGGATTATGTGTAGGTTTTACATGGTGTCGTTAAATTTTTTTGGACCTAGTGAAATGGATGTGGTACACTGGCCCTGTGGCCTGATCTGAGATAGAAGATTGGGTAAGACAACCTTGTGTCCTACCCCAATGTTGAGTCAAGGGCATGGGAGCCATTTTTACTAACCTAGTAGCTTGAGGGGAATAATGACCTTGTCGATAGATCTGAGACTGAGATAGGGATGTGATAATCATGTGTACTGACATGGGTATTGATCTATTATGGGCCTTTTTTTGAGATGTTTTGGCAATCTAACCTAATCTGATAATTGATGAAGTATGCTACATTCTTTAAATTGTGGAGCTAAAGTAGGTACATCTAGGTCTCATGTAATATCAGTTAGTATATGATTACTTGACATATGATTGGTTCTATGTTTCTTTATTTACATTTTTATAGGATATACACCTTTATATACATCTTCAAATTATGTTGAGGATGAATTGTTGGTGTCCTACTGGGTTTTCACTAACACATTCTAGCATAATCTCTATGTGTGAGAAAATTTCACAGTCTGAGATCCAACTAAGGGAAAGGGACCAACATCAAGGATTTAAATAAGTGGATCTTGGAGGAAGGAGGTTATGTTAGTATAAAATTCTGATTGTTCATACCTTGTGTTTATTTTATTTTATTTGGTTATCATACTTTTGTTGAATTAACACAATAGAAGTCTTTAAATTTTATTTGTGAAAACTACAAATCATTTTATTTTATCTTGATGATTATCATTATGTTGTATTAGGATATTTTATTTTAATTTATGTGATTATATATAATGATCATTATTATTGAGGGTATAGTCTCCCCATGACACCATTCAGGACCTCTTCCATAGTCATCAGCTTCTTTCATATGGGGAGATGTATACGAGGTAATGTGACACACTGGTGAGGCCTGATGATTTAGTTGTGGTGTTACACATGGTCTTGGCTATAGTGGTAAAAGACAAGGTATCACAAACATGTATCCATATTATACTCCAAAAACTACTAACCCACAAATTGAAGGATTCTCAAATAGATTACAAAAACGTTAATATATTCCCCCATGGTTGGTGGGGCTTCAGTCTCATGTATATATTTATTTAAAAAAGATCCTTAGTTCTTGCCATGATTTATATTGATACAAGAAAACTCAATTTCTCTAATTTATTTCATCAAACATGTTGAATGTATCCATCTCTATTTTCATAACCAAAACATTAGTGAGAAAATAATCCCCGTCAACTTATTTGAATAGTTTTTTACTATATAAAAACTCATCACCCGCAATCCATATCCCTATTAAATCTCTACTCAATCATATATCATCTACATTTCATCACACATCAGTATTCAATACCATTTAAAATATTGGTTTCTTCCTCTTTTGTAGCCAAATATGATTCATAAGTCTCAGTTTTCATTTGTTCATCCACTAATAGAATCATATTTGGATTTATGACGTTTTGGTTAAGATGGATCTTCATCAAACGGTCATATCAATCAATCCAAAAACTTATTTATCAAGCCACACCAAACATTCATAAGGGTTTTATGATATTTTTTAAACTCAACTACAAATACATTATTATTAATCTATATTTTAAATATATCTCGATTAATAATATCAAAATATGGAAGCCTTGGTTGAGAACAACATATATTGAATTTGTTTTTGTTACATTTATCATTGTATTTAAATATTGATAATGTTATTTCAAAATCATCCCAGCCCCCATCGGTTTTCACACAACATATAATTGAGATTTATTCTAGATTCTGAGTTTGAATTCTAATATAGAACACAATTCAGAAAGATTAATAAAATTATCTTATTCATCATGCTTTACTCAACTAAGATCCATTGCAAACCACATTTTAATGAATAGTTAATCGTAGATATAGTAGAGATTGAATCCATGGTCAAGTGGTAAAACTCATGGTCCACCAATTGAGCATGGAATAAACGTTGATTTATGTAATACTCACCCACAATCGAATGGGTTTTGATATAGTGGGTTATGGGAATTATCACATAAACACATATGGTAAATTCATCCCCTTTAATTGGTTTACTACTATTTTTTATTATGTGAGGGAGATATATTCTAATGCATTTCAATTCATTGAATTCTAATAGACTGATGAAAACAATTTATCAAACACAAAAAATTAGAAACTCTCTCTAGATTGTATAGTTATTTTAGGTCCATTAAAAATATCATCAAATTTAACTTTTTCAAGTCAAATTCAACAAAAATAGATTAATATTTTATGAAATTATATGAAAAAAATAATGAATTCATAATTCTAAAACACTTCTAGCCATATTTGAACATGAAATACCAAACTTAAAAATATGAATCAAAATTGGTTCCAAATAGGAATATAAAAAATATAATCATCAAAAATTCTTTAATAAACTCCAAATTCAAAACACTTTAAACATTTCAATTATAAGACATTAATGGAAATTAATCGAAATTTTTCTAAATATTTATTCATAAATGATATTAATATTAACACAAATAACATTTTTATCATTTAAGAACCCAAATACCTATTTTTACCAAAATATCTAATTAATCAAAAACTTATTAATAAAAATATATATTCGATAATTTTCCAATAAAGTCATTTTTTTCATTAAAAGCGCACTTAATTTCTCAGAATGGATGTTAAAAAATACATCAAATTAGGGACACATCATTTTTCTCAATCGTAATTCAAAATATATTAGTTGGTAGACATGAAATAAGACCTAATAATAGGAATCATGGATACGCACCTTCACTAACTAGGGTATTGACCTTATAAACCATTTTTACCCCAACTGAAATAGAATCATATTCTCATGGTAGTCCATGAAAATTACATTGGGGCACCAAGTCCACCTCTAAAATCACTATAACGTTCTAAAGATCTATAGTCCTATAAGGATTATCTGACCCAAATAAATCCAACCCAACACCATAAATAACATTACATAAAACATATTGATTAACATGGATGTTAAACAAAGAAAAAATATGAGGATAAATAACATTCCTATAGATAGATGCCAAGTGAACTGAAATCTGACTCGATGTGGAAGACTAGGATTTTGATGTCCATGACGTAATCAACTAATCCTAAATGAGATTAAACATTGGATCATAGATTCATGTTGAGATTTTATTATAGTCTCTCTAGGGAGTTTATAGTTGTGGTTTATATGTGGGTCCCTTCTAGGTGTGTGGAGGCTATATTTTCTTAATAATAAAAATTCCTAAAGCCATAAATCACATCTCAAACATTGAATAAACCAATGAATTGGTATAAAATTATTAATGGTGTCTTGGGAAATAAATATCAATCTATATTATTTACCTTCTATTCATGGATGGAGATGAATATCTAGAGACATATACTATTCAATACTATGTATTTCTTTTCAAAAATATCTCTATAGGAGTGACTACTAGTGAAAAACTAGAAATATACCTAGTGGATCATAGGACATAACTCGAAGTTGTTTCATCTAGGAAGTATAAGCTTATTCTTTGACACTACTTCCTCTGTAATAATGTGAGATGATTAGTGTTCCTCCATCAAAATACATTGAAGAAATAATGGGTAATCAAGCCCCTCTAGAGTCATATAAATTTTAATAACTGAATTGATGGTGAAATTGATAATATCATGTTAATTTAAAGTGGGGAAACAATTTACTTCTTCTCGGATAGATCTCTAACCAGACTCTTCTTAACCATCCATGTACCATGATTCCAAAGGACCATCACCATTATCTCCTTCATCGTCACTATCCTCAATGATACCTGACTCAGGATCCATCTATTGGGTTTTCATTTCATGTAAATGAATAAACATTTCAGTGACTGGATCACAACATCAAGATCCCTGATATAAGGTTACTATTTTTCAAGATGATTCTCACATGATATGTAGAAATTTTTAGTCACCTACTCAAAATATAACAAAACAACTTCATCTACCTATAGTGCACATGTGATATTATTTACAATTTAATTTATTATATAAGGGTCCCACTCCATCTATGATTCAATAAATTGAGCACCAACTGGGATGGCTAGCAGAAGATCTACCCCACCCATCAACGGAGATAAGTTGAGGTGCCTCAACCATTTCTAGAGATCATACATACTATATAATTTGAATTTTTGTGGTCGGATACAATTTTTAATCACCTTTGGTCATATTTTGTGCCATTGAATTAGTGCACTGAATCGACTAATTGTATGATCATGTGTGATTGAATCTAAGTTTCATCATATTAATATGATATTCCAACAATGACATTAATAGTGGGAAGTTGATTTATATAATCATTTCCTCCAACATGAACATTATCCAAAACTATCCTATAACTATAGTCTGTCATTCAACTTGTATACATTAAGGTGGGGTGTGACACTTATTTTGTACACAGTGAAATTTCCTCCTAAACCATCATGGTTTATATGATTCATAAATATATTCCCCATTAATATCAAATTATATTATTCCCTATCCCAATTTTACCAACTATGAAAACTTCATATGGGTTCTGTACTCTTTATCATTGATTAAACCAATCATAGATCAGTATAGTGAAATAATGAATAAATTATATAAATATAGAATTTTTCCAACATCTTGACTATTAAGAAACAGAAGGTTAACTCTTCCTATGATTTTGAGAGAGATATTGAACCCATAACCCATAATTTCATAGTTTTTAATAAACCCATAACCACCATATGAGATATGATCCAGCCCCAAAACACATGGAAATTTCCAAAACACTAGAATGAGGCATTTATCCAGTTTAAGTTACTAAAATTCATATATGTCGTGTCCAAAATTGGCATCCAGGTTTATTATTGAACTTCTCGTTGACTAAGATGACATCATAGAGGTATATATAATTACCTCGGTGTAAAATTTTTATATCTAGAATAGATAACAACTAATAAAAATTACTAGGATATATATTCTGGGAACCAATTAGTTGGCACTAGGTGGGACCTACCAATTGCATGCATCTTATTGGCCTTCATATGTTCTTTCACGGTAGGAACCCAAAATCTCTTGGGTCTTACAGGTTAGTAATAATTTGGGAATCCTTATTTATGTCTCTCAATCGGTTTACATAATGAATAGTATGAAATATGAGAGGAAACTAAAATCAACTCAGGGGGAAAGGTCTAGATCTATGGAATCCTACACTATCCAAAATAGCTCCCTTGGAAGCAGAGGGGTATTTTCCACACTATACTATATAGAGGTTGTAGGAATAAATTTATTATACATATACCCTATGATTTAATCCCTTATAATCATGTGAACATACCATAGTCTTATCTCGACTTCTCCGTGCATCAAGTGGAACTTGAATCTATTTGGGGTTTTCCTTTTTATTAAGAATAGGATGATCAAGAAATTAAGGTAGGAAAATAATTACAACACCCAAACTAATTTATAAAATAACAATACCCTAATATCCTTCTCAAACTCTATGAAAATATAGAGCACCCATAAGTTCCATCCCAAATCTATTATGAAGACACCTCAAGGGTGAAGGTCCCAACATGAAACCCACCTCAATCCTTTTTTTATAGGGTATTTATTCTGAATAGATGAATTTTTGTAGAAAACAAGTTCTAGAATGAACTATCCTTCATCTCTATTCAAATGAGTATGCCCAAGAATTTAACCCTATGCATAGCCAGCCTCTTTTATAAATCATCATGGTGTAGACATATCGAATTGGGCCACCTCATGGTTGTTGTTGATCTAGTTTGTTGTTTGAATCTCTAGACAGGGTTGAAGAATTGTCACATCATTCAATAAGTCAAATATATATGTGTGTAGTATCTCAAATTCCAAATATTCCTAAATTAATCCTCCCATAAACTCTAGGAGGAATAAATATTTTGGTTGGACATGCTAGAATTGACCATCATTAATTCTATTGACCATATTTTTGCACCTTGTAGATGAATCGCAAATAGTTCTTTTCTGTAGTCATTTTTATTAATAACCAAGGAATTAAAATCATACGATTAAAATATAAAAAAAATAAAATAATATAAACTTTAGAAACATTTTATCAATTTTATATGAATTTGATGCCTCATATAAACTATGTGGATTAATGGAGTTTTAATAAATACATTGCAATGTCAGTGTCGTGAACCAGATCTGGTCGCCATCAAAACCGAGACCCGAACCAACCTGTGACAAGTCACTAGGGGAATTCCTGATCCCCATGGGCTGTAACAAGTGCCTGGGTATAATAAAATGAATGTTGGGAATGATTTACCTGATTTTATAAACATATCACAACAAATGCAATAAACCGAATCTGGATTTTTCAAACCAAACCATCTTTTACAAAAATTCCGAACTGAATTACATAGATTTAAACAACCCACAATGACTATAAAAAGGTAAAAACCCAAAATAATACAGCCCAAGAACCTCCACATTTCAAGAGTCCCCGCCCTCAATCCATCTCCAAAACACCACATCACGATGGACCGCTAAAAACCCAAACCACTGGCACAAAGTTGTACCCAGACCTGTGACAAAAAAAACTGAGTCTACTTGCACCAAATGGTGTAAGTAGGGTGTGATAAAAATACTAGTAGGATATCACCACTAATATATTCCATGTGATAAACATTCATATAAAATTTTTTGCCATTTTTGGTAAACAGGAATTGCAAGTTACAATTCCTAAAAGATGAAACTTTAAGTAAAAACAGTTTTCAAGTGGGGTATTTTTAAGATTAAAAACTTTTAAAAAATAATGCCAATGCTACTGAATTTTCCATCCAACCATACTCTATGCCAACAGTGAGAAAAAAAATATCTAATAAACACAAGAAATGGGAAATAACCCCTAGGCACTAGCTCGTTGTGGGTCCCAGGTACCTCGTAACTTGGTGAAAGTAACCATCACAAATATTTTTTCTCGTGCATGATCCACTAGTAGGGAACATACCCAAAACCTAGTGGTCCCCCATCATAATCATCATAGTTTAGTTAATGTTTTAAGCTTAAAACTTGCTACATGAAACTAAGCCCAAACCCCATGGGATCACTAGCATACTAGTACACGTCAACCCACCAAGATACTCAGGTTTCCCTCTTGTGCTCAAACAAGTTCAACAAGCCATGAAATATAATTTGCATTTGAAAATACCACTTTAACATCGCAAATTCACCAAACAGTCCACATGTACATCACAAAAGTCACATCATCTCCATTTTTATTCAAATTGATTTTCAAATCAAACTCACACCAAAATAGCCGACAACAATTTTCACATCTCCTTAACACTTCAACAAATCCTTTAAAAAATTTACAAAAACCTTTTAAAGATAGTCAAATTCACATAAAATCCCACAAATATAACACATAATACTTATATAATCGACAAAATTCATTTTTAACATCAAAATCACACAAAAAAGCACACAACCATGTTTCCCACATATCTTATCATTTGATAAAACATTTCAGCACTTTATAAAAAAGTGTAAATTTTTTTGACATATTAAATCACAACTTTACCTTTAAAAATCCATATTAGGTGAACACACTCACCAAATAGTACATATAAACCCATTTCCCACTTTTTTTAACCAAACAAAACATTTACAACTTTCATAAAACAAACCCAAGGGGTGTAACTATGTCTTGCACACAACAACCATATCAAAACCCACTTTCAAGGATAAAATCACACCAAGACCCTACCAAAGTAGAAATGGGAAGCCCTTGAAACATTTATAAAACCATTCACAAGTGCTATAAATTTATCTCAAAATAATACAACAAAAGATACCAATGAAAAACACACATTTTCATAAATCACTTTCAAGGAGTGAAACAAGGTTTTACACATAACACACATTCAAAACACCCATTTTGAGGCCCACATGACACAAAAGAATTAAAAAAACAGAATTGAAATGCACTTTAAACACTAATAAATCACTTTCATATGTTATAAAATACACCCAAACATTACCCCAATAGTTACACATGAAAAACACCCAATTTCAAGCTAAAATGAAACTATAAAATTAAACTCTTAACCAAATCCATCCAAAACAGTTTTTTCACCACACAAAACATATGAGGAACATGAAAAATAATTAAATCAAGCATTATAACTCTTCAATTAATGTCTACATATTAAATCACTTACCTTTTCCATTGAAATCCTAAAAAATTGGTGTGAAGCATCAACCGCACCATCACCGCACCACATGGGGGTGATAACCAACTTAAGATTGCACCAAAAAGACCACTTGTTAAACACTAGGTATGAACCCTAGCTACTGGACACATTATAACATCAAGAAAGGGTGAAATAACCCCTATATAAAGGGAAGAAATCAAAGATATGAATACTTACTTGCATGGTTTTGATTTTCCCCCATCAAATATCCCTTCAAAGATGAGGTCCAAGGGAGGGTGAGCGACCTTGGAGGCAATCCATGGAGGTAGGAAACAGAATGGGGAATAATGGGGAAGATTTTGGTTTATTTCAGAAGGGATATTTTGGAAATTAATTTTTTTTAATTACCTAAACACCCTTGCATGGTTTGGATTCACGGTTTAGTAAACCGTCTGGCCTATTCTGGGCACCCAAAAACCTTCCCTAATACTCCAAATTCAGGGGGGTCCAAGGGAGAAACCAATGGGAAAATATAGGACAAGGATAAGGGATAAAAATTCCCAAAACAAATCACTTTTTTCAACCCAAAACTCATCCAACTCAAGGGTACAAACCACATCAACAACTTACCCCACAAGTGGTTCCACTAAGAGTGTCACAAAACCAACTCCAAGACACCACAACCTCACACCATTACTTTGAAAAAATAGGAGTACAATTAGCATCCAATACCCCCAAGACCAAGGTCATAGATCGAGATCATAGAAGACACCAAAATTTTAAACTCGAAATACCTAAAAACCAAGAGAAAGCTAAGAACCAATATAGGATTTGAACCAAAGTATGGAATTAAAAATCTGGGTGTGACAATTCTCCCCACCATAAAGCTTTCCACCCCTAGAAATCCACATCAAGTCCAAAGAAAAAACCAAACCCAACTTAGAAACCATGATATACTCTTTTGTCAAGCTTCTCCCTCTCCCAACGGACAAAACATCTCTAGTGATCAGTTAAGGAAGGAATACTCTCACAAACCAAAACAAACATCACTTACCTAGAATGATCAAGAACATTCAGATTTTATCCCAAAAGGAAACTCCTAAAACACTATTCGAACAAGATTCCATAAATTTACCCAAACAAACAACAACAATGAACATGGTTACACTTACCTTGCTTTAACCAAACTGTTGTGCCTTCTCCAATCCCAAACTTTACCCAAGGAAGATGTAGGTTGTTAGATAACTATGAACAAGACTACCTATCTACAAGCCAAGACCAGGGACCAATCTGATTTACTAGTATAGGGATACACAAATGGGCTCCCCACCATAAGAGACAACTCAAATTTTCCCGAGATAGGATCGGGACACTAATAAGGGGAGGCCTGAACGGACTGCCTAGTACAAGGGTTAGACTTCCATTTGAAATGTCTGAAGGAACATACATGAGAAAAATAGTTGGTATCCCCACCATCAGAACCAACCATCTTAACCGACCATCATGGGCCGACATAGGAAGAACAGAAATTTAAAGAGTTGGGATGGTCACATGGTTAATCCGCACAGTTTGGGAAACCATGCGCTAACCATGTGGATCCCTCTACTTCCATGGTTTCCTAGGGCATGGTTACTACTAACCATGTGAAACCCATGTTCTCAATCTATCTAGACAAATTTCAAACCTTTCTCCAAAATCTCTTTAGTCAACACTGCTATTTCCCCTAACTACATGCCACCTTCTCTCTGAGATCTATGGCTAGAGCTCAAATGATTGAAGCATCTTCGGCCTCACAGTTAGGCTTTGGAAACCCCCAAATGGGACTTCTTCTTTTGGTGCTACAAAAAACTACACCGCAAATCCCAATGGGTTTACCAAGAAAAACACACCCCAAAACTCACTTTACCCTAACCAGACATTTCACTGAAACAAGGGCTTAGAGGATGCACACACATCACACCTTGTTTCATTGGGTGAGAAACAACAGAAGGAAAGGAAACATATAAACACTTTTATTTGAAATAGAGGATTTTGTAGTTTTTCCAAGGGAGACATACTCCCAACTTAATAGATAGTCTTAGAGGATTGCATGACCTTCACATTTATAATCAAACGATCACATGACATCACAAGTCGTCACCAAACATGACCATTGCAACTGAAAGAAAAAATACAAGGAAAGGGGTCTTATGCCAAGTCCCAAACAACACACGATTTTGGAAAGTGGACATAATACATAATCATGACCATATTTCTCTTAATGGTGGTTTAACATGAAATCTTTCTTTATAGAGACTACGAAGGACCCAGAGGCCCTCTTAGACACCATCCACACTAACAACCCCAGACAACTTCCATCATCAACGAATCAGGTACCTTAAGAAAATAAGGTCTCTTTCAACGTTCCATGATCACTCTCCCACTACAAGAGGATCTAAAAACCCATGAAAGGAAATGGTGTTGACTAAATCTCCAAATATTGAGAAAAAGATTCTTTATATTGATCAACTGGAGGGTCTTCCAATGGAGAAACAATTTGTGTTGCACTTTAGTTTTTCACTAACCCTTAATGGGGGAATACCTTATCCAATGAGAGAACCCAAGGATCTAACCAAGATGGTACCTTAGTTAAAATGTGCCACAAAATAGAACTAAACACATGAGGTGAACCATCGTAAAGGCTTCCCGAATTTTTCTCAGAAGAGACCACTAACCATCCCTTCAACCCAGCTTACTGACCAAAAACAAACCCAAAACACGGTTCAAAAAGGAGGGGTTCTTGGACTCAAAATATCCCACAACATCAACATTTCCAAAAAACGCATAGTACATACCATACCAAACTAGTCATCAAGAAATCACGTTTTCCTCTAAAATCATTTCTTTGAAAATAAACGGTTCAGTGGTTAGTGTATCCACCAATGGTCCCCATGGGCCTCACATATGCATGTTTCTGTGCCACTTCGGGAACCCTCCTCATATTAATCCTGAAACTCATCCAGTTGGGCCATTAACCATTCATTATCCCATATAACCCCATGAATTTGGTCTCTCATGGAGATACCAAAGGTTAAAAAAAATCCTTTCCATTTTTCAAAACCAAAACAGTCAACCAATACTTCTCATTTTTTCAAGACCGCTAACCAGGAAATCAAAATCCCAATTTACATCTTACCAAAATTTTCAGAAGGACACAAAAATTCTAATATGAACTCAATTTCAAGTTATTCACATCAATATCAATGCATCTCATACCATTAAAACACCTCTCAACAGTTTAGAAGACTCTATTGGGAATACATTTTCAAAACCAACTTTAACATAGCTCATGCTTTCAAAAGAGGTGTCAACACACCATTTTCCATTTCAAAACATTTCTGAAAATTCAGTACCATTATTTCACAATTAAAACCCTTAAATATTTTTTATAAAATCATTTCATAAAAACTTTACTCTTCTTAAAACCATGCCATTTTTTCTTTAAAATCAAACTTCCATGATTTCAAAACTAAAGGACACAAGATGATTTGAGGGGAAACTATATTCGGTGGGTGACTTGTACATATGGTTGGAAACCATATGCCAATAACTTCTCCACAATAGAAACTGTTCTATGGAAATATCCCTATCTCCACATGGCTTTCTAGGACCTATGAGCTCATTGAGACCATTAACCCAACTCTCTTTTCATTTCCCCAGATCATCATCAAACCAAGAAACCCAAAGGACTCAGATAAGTCATGAATTCCCCTAGAGACGTGAATCCCATCATGAGTTGTGGTGATCAGGCACACTACCCATAACTGGAATTCGAAGTCCTGAAAATCCTAACTCCATACTATACTGACTGTTCCCTAAATAACATGACCCAAAGAGTTAACTCGAACCTCTGTTGATACCATTTTGTCACGAATCAGATATGGTCTCCATCAAAACCAGCACCTGAACCGGCCCATGACAAGTCCTGAAGGGAATTATTTATCCCCATGGGCTGTCACATGTTCCCAAGTATCATAAAATAAAATTTTGAGATGGTTTACCTGAGTTTATAAATATACAACAACAAAAAATACAATAAACTGAATCTGGATTTTTCAAACCAAACCCTCTTCTACAAAAATTTAGAACTGAATTACATATCATTAAAAAACGTTCAATGACTACAAGAAATTTACAAACCCAAAAAAAAAAGACAGCCCAAGAACCTCCACTTGGAAAGAGGCACTTCCCCCAATCCATCTCCAAAACACTACATCACGATGGACCGCTAAAAACCCAAACCACTGGCACAAAGTTGTACCCTGACCTGCGACAAAAATAACTGAGTCTACTTACACCAAAAGGTGTAATTCGAGTGTGAGACAAATCCCAGTAGGATACCACCACTATGATATTCCATGTGATAAAAATTTAAAGATGAAAAGATTGCAAGTTTGGGTGAACAGGAAATGTAGGTTAAAATTCCAAAAAGATGCAACTTTAAGAAAAAATGGTTTTCAAGTGGGCTATTATAAAGATTCAACACTTTAAAAAAATAATTCCAACACTGTTGAATTTTCCATCTATCCATACAATATTCTTATGGTAAGCACAAATTATATAATGAGCACAGTCAATGGGAAATAAACCCTAGGCAGAAGCTCGTTGTGGGTCCCAGGTACCTCTTATCTCTGTGAAAGTAACCATTACAAATATACATTCTCGTATACGATACAATAGTAGGGAACATACCCATAACCTAGTGGTCCCCCAAAATTATCATCATAGTTTAGTTAGTGTTGTATGCATCCAACTTTCTACATGAAACTAAGGCCAAATCCCACGGGATCACTAGCATATTAGTACATATCCACCCACCTAGATACCTGGATTTCCCTCTTGTTCTAAAACAAGTTCAACATGCCATGAAATATAATTTTCACATGAAAATACCACTTCCACATCACACATTCATAAAACAGCCCACATGTACATCACACAAGTCACATCATCCCCCTTTTTATTCAAATTGATTTTGAAATCAAACTCACACCAAAATAGCCCACAACACTTTTCACATCTCTTTAACACTTCAACAAATCCATTAAAAAAATTAGAAAATCCTTTACAATATATTCCAATTCAAATAAAATCTCACACACAAAAAACATAATACTTCTTTCATTGGCACAATTGTTTTGCATATCACACTCACACAAAACAGCACACAACCATGTTTTTCACCTCTCTTTCCATTTGATAAAACATTTAAGCACATTAAAAAACATTCTAAAAATGTTTGACATATTAAATCACAAATTTACCTTTAAAAAAAAAATAAGGTGAACACACTCACCAAACAGTACATATACACCCTTTTCCAACTTTTTTAACCAAACAAAACATTTATAATTTTCATAAAATAAATCCAAGTGTTGTAACTATGTCTTGAACAAAACACCCATTTCAAAAACCACTTTCAAGACCAAAATCGCATCAAGACCATACCAAAGTAGAAATGGGAATCCCTTGAAAAATTTATTAAACCATTAAAAAGTTCTATAAAATTACCTCAAATAATACAACAAAAGATACCCATGAGAAACACACATTTTCATAAATCACTTTCAAGGAGTGGAACCAGGTTTTACACATTACACCCATTCAAAAACGCATTTTTGAGTCCCAAATGACACCAAAGAATTAAAAAACCCTAATTTGAATCCCCTTTAAACACTAATAAATCACTATCATATGTTATAAAATACACCCAAACATTTCCCCAAGAGTCACACATGAAAAGCACCAAATTTCAAGCTAAAATGCAACTATAAAATTAAACTCCTAACCAAATCCATCAAAAATAGTGTTCACACCACAAAAAACATATGAGGAACATTAAAAATAATTAAATCAAGCATGATAACTCATCAGGAACTGTCTACATATGGAATCACCTACCTTTTGTGTCAAAACCCTCAAAACATGGCGCAAAACAGCAATTGCACCACCACTGCACCACATGGGTGTAAAAACCAACCCTAAACCACATGATTTCACCACAAATACCACTGGTTAAACCCTAGGTATGAACCCTAGCTACTGGACACATTATAATTTCATGAAAGGGTGAAATAAACCCTATGGAAAGGGAAGAAATCAAAGAGAGGAAGACTTACTTGCATGGTTTTGATGTTCCCCCCATCAAATATTCCATTAAAGTTAAGGTCCAAGGGAGGGTGAGAGACCTTGGAAATTTTCCATGGAGGTAGGGCATGAAATGGAAAATAATGGAGCAGATTTTAGTTTATTTCGGAATGGAAATTTTGGAAATTAAAAATCCTTTTAATTACCTAGATACCCTTGCATAGTTTGTCTATATAGTTTAGTAAATTGTGTGGCCTATTCTGGGAACCCAAAAACCTTCTATAATCCTCCAAATTATGGGATTTATAAGGGGGAAAACAAGGGGGAAATATAGGCCATATATAGGGGTGAAAATTTTCAAAAAAAATAATTATTTCCAAATCAAGGGTAAAAACCACCTCAACAACTTACCCCACAAGTAGTGCCACTATGAGTGTCAAAAAACCAACTCCAATACACCATAACCTCAACCATCACTTTAAAAAAAGAGTAGTCCAATTACCATCAAATACCCCCAGGACCAAGGACATTGATCTAGAACATAGGAGACACTGAAATTTTAAACTTAGAACACCCAAAAACTAAGATAAATCTAAGAACCAAAAGAGGATTTGAACCAAAGAATAGAATTGAAAATCTTGGTGTGATAGTAAGGGTTCTTATAAATATTATATGGGTAAATTTTTTATTAAAGGATTTGATATTTTCTATATAGATTGCATAGTTTATGGAATGAAAAATAAAAAACATTCACATGTGATAAAACGTAAAATATTCACAAATCCATTGTAATATGTTGAATTAGGCCCCCTTATAGTTTTTATATGGTGAAAGGTGAACCAAATATCGAATCATGTAGAAATTATGTGGAGAATATTGATTACTTAGAATTAAATCCACATTTTTCTAATCAAATCCAATTATTCGGGTGGATAATTTGTTGATTCCGAAAAACACATGGATCACCACTTTAAAGAACGCCAACTTGAAAGGAAAATGGAAAAGGAAAATTTTCTATAAAGAAATTTGATCGATCTTAGAAGGATTTTTATTTAAATCCCTATGAATTACATTGAACATCATAATAGTGATACTTTAATGCCAGGTGATGTTATCATGGCCTTAGTAATCACATTGAAAAATCATAGAGGTTCGCCTTTATGGACACCTAATATTCTCACATCCCAATGAATTGATTTTTGGAGAAAATTTTGTCATTCTTTACTCCCATATAATATTGAACTAGTCAATAATTTATTACCACACTAGATATAAAGGAAATAACATTATTTATCATTGAATTCATGGTACAACCATTATGTATCAATCAAATACCATTATATACATTCCTAGGGAATCTCGGGTGTTGTTTATAGCATCATAGCAGGGAGTATTTGAGGCCACATACTTCCTTTCTGATGTAATTTACATATATTACTAGAAAAATGGTTACATCACTAACATATAGATACCATGGTAGTCACTTATATAGATTATAGAGTTTTTTATTTGATTCCACTATATTCAAGAGATGAATCACTCCATTTATGAACTCTTCCTTTCCATGTTGCCTTTATCATAATCCATCATGTAACTTCTCTATGTAGGCCTCAAAGATGGGGAAGGTAACTATGCAATATTTTCATGTTAATGACTTCCCAATATAAATACATCACAAAGATTCATGTATAAGATCCCTTAAAAAGGATTCCCTTGTATCTTATTAATAGAGAAATGAAAAGGTAATTACATTGTGATCAACAACATTTAAACACCATTTATTTGGTGAACCATACCCACTCACATAAATTTTAAATCATACATAAAATATTTTCTTCCAAAATTTAATTATGTACCCATTATAATGGTCAATCATCACAAAATATTTGATATACGATCAGTTACTTTGAAAATGTGTCATATTATAATACATGGGACTCTTTCATACCCCTTATTTTACCTAGATTATCTAATTGAGTTGAATTATTTTTAATGATATAATTATACTCTTTTTTCCCTGGTAAAAGCCAAAAAATATTATTTTATCATGTAATCTATTATTCTACTGGATTTGTATGATAAGGTTGATATGCATGCCTTTGTTTCACCTTTTGATTAGGTATTCCATTCATTATAGGGATCTAAAAAATCAGAAGGGACCTTCCTCTATTTTTTATATTTAATTGGTATGGCCCTTTGGGTATTAATAGTCATGTATTAGCATGATAATAAAAATTGTATCAGTTATTATGCTACGGGTCAAACCTACCCTAGCTCAAGATTATCACACTAACTTCCCCAAACTAGATTCTATGGTTTTCAAGAATCTAATCATCTAATTAAAATCTGGTTAGATTCCAAGAATTAAATCATACTTCTTATAATAAATGGATGTATATGAGCCTTAAATATGGTCTAATACCTAATTGTTCTTAATTGGTTCATATCAACAAAGAGTCCAGTCTTCCTTTCCATACTTATTACCAATAGATAAAATGTATAGGCACATATACAGGTCTCTTACAATGTGTAATCCTTTATAATATTCTCATTGATCAACACATCAATTTTATATAAAATTAATAAATATATATCATGAACCTCATACAAGGTGTAATTACTAAACATACTCCCTTCTATTTAGTTTCCAATAGATTGTATGAACCAAAAAGGTTAAATCGTTCATAAGTCCCACACAATTTTTTTCAAGTTAACTTTTTTCTTGTAGTCCTAACTCAATAAATTTAAAATCCATATAATATTTTATATTCTAAATGATGTTAAACTACACAAAATATTTCAAATCCAGATGACCTTAATCTATAACACATCACATCCCTTCAGGCATTTCATTAAAAGTTATATTGTTAGAACCATGTACTATGAAGTAAAATTTAGTTTTCAAAAGAAATATCTAGAGATGGATAGATGCAATGTGTTATTTTGTAATGTAACCCACACCATGCCATACATAACACCATGGGGAGTGGTTATGGTGCATATGGGACTAACATTGTAAATTTTTACATAGTTTGATTGGGGATTTCATGGAATTTTTCTAAATGATAAAATCATCAGTATAAAATAGCCAGGATATGTATGATGTGTAGGAATTCATGTCGGTAGTTTTGGGAATTTGAAACCATTGAATATATGGAGCTTATAAGATGGTTTACTAAGTAAGACCATGATCTGGTGGTATGAATTTTTTCTTGTATATTTGTATGAAATATGAATCCAACTATAGAGATGGTGGTAATTGTGGAAGAATTTCAAGTGGTGAGTTTCATGTATCTTAGGTAGAGGGAAAAGTAATTTAACAGCATGATAATGGATGATTTTATAGTGTTTTTTTCCTAAATATTCACTAATCTTCTCCCTAGTGATCAAGTTAAGCTTTCTTCACTAGGAATTTCACTTAGAGATGCATCATGACATATGAAGTGGAGCACATGATGTGGTTAAGGATTTTAGAAATCATGATGAAATTTTTTGGTTATTATATTTAATCTAAACATCCAGATTCTAAGGTATCTTGTTTTAAATAAAAATACACACTCCATAAAGATGATGACATGATCCAATTTCTTGATTATATGGTAGTTACAATGAAAAATTAAAGGTAGAATTACTGGCTAGAAATTTTAAAAAATACCCATAAGAAAATAATTTGAATATATTAACATAATCATGGAAAACTACGAATAGAGGATCAATCTAAACCATTGGATCAGAGTTGTTGGATTCCAAGAGATACAAATATCTTCTAAAATAATTTCAAGAAATAATAAAGAGAAATAAAATTTATAGTATCAAATATTTATACACAAATTGAAGAAGACATTTCCCTTTTATATTTATTAACAGTTGTGAAAATGATAAGTAAAAAATCTCTAGAAATAAAAACAACCTCATTTTTTTGGTGTTGTCATTTTTATATTTCTATAAAAAACCTATGATTTACTATACATTTAAAATTACTTGTGTTAATTAGTGAGTGATATCACAATAAGAGTAATTACACCTAAGATTTTTCATGAGCCCTTCTCAAAGCCCTGTAATAACCCTAGTAAATTGGATTATGTCCCTAGAACATCAACACAAAGTTGATGTATTCTCCATTTATTAGATTATTTTTTTAAATCAAGTAAAACATATTCAACCACTATTTCTATTTCCAACATTTATTTATATATATATTCATGATATACTTATTTCTTTTCGCTACTTTTATTAAATTGATTGAAAGATCCAAGATATCTGAAAGAATACTACACACTAATTCACCCGTCACCTCTTATGGTATGTTGATTTGTGGTTGTAACAAGTGGTATCAGTGCCACAGTTAGTGGAGAAAAATATATCCTTAAGAATCATCTATGATGGATATTGATATAAATTATAATGGAATTCATTTTAAATCACTTGTTTCAAACATATCTCAATACTTAATTTGTAGAGAAAAAGATAGTGATACTTTGAGATTGTCTATGAATTAAGGTGATAAAAAGATGTTTGATGTATATTTATATTCGAATATTACATTATAAAATGCTCTATCTAACAATATTTATATTAAATTTATTTAGTGTTCCATCAAAAAAACTATATCAGATAAATTTTTAAGTATTTATGAAGGAGATAACAAAGTGTAGGAATCAAAACTCTATGATTTTCATATTAAGTTTAATGGCTTCAAGATGTATCCTAACGATAGTGTGGGTGGTTTCTTTAATAAAACATTAATTTTTTTGGAGTCATTAGGGGCATTGGAGATGTTATAAAAGATATAAATGTTATAAATAAGATAATAATAATAATCCCACCTCATTTTAATTTTTATATATATGATTTTTAAGAAATAAATTTATCATAACTTTACGTTGATGAAATACATAGAAATTTTTGTTTATGAAATAATAATCACGTCTGAAGAATCCAAAAAAACAATTAAATAATATAATGGAATTTAAAATCATGATAAATATAAATATCAATGATCATGGAGACAAAGAAGAAGAAGTTAATGATAAATCCCCTTCTCTTGATGCTACAAAATTCAAGAGACAAAAATCATAATTCGATAGTAAATTACCTCTTTCTTTTTTTCATTAAGTTAAGGTGGGACACATAGAGGCCATGTTTTCTGAAATTTTAATGGTAAGTAAAAGGAAACTAATTTTTTCTAATTCTAGGAAGGATGCTTCCTCCCTAAATAGATTTTAATCAAGTAAATTCTTCCATAATGTAGTCTCATAAAAGGAGTCTTGTTAGAAAGTAAGAAGAAACTGATGAGGGTCACATTGAATGGGTGGAAAAAAATTCATATTTGATTAATAGGATTACATGATGGAAAATTTTGAAAAAGATAAACTTAAAAGAAGAAAAGCTGATGAACAAAAGGGGCTCATTTACTTTAAGGAGGAGTTATAAGGTGATCTTGATGAGCATGAAATTTCAACAAAGAACAATAGAATAATAGATGTCACTCTATAATATTTTGATCAATATATGGATCATAATGATGTTTAGATTGATCAAATTTAAAAATTAATAGAGAAAAAAATAGTCCACACAAATATAGAAGAATATACTGATTAAAAACTGAATATTGATGATAAAGTCAAATATATTAACGATTTGAATATATCATTGAAGGAAGAAGAAATATGGATAAACTATTTATTGGAATAATTTTTTACATTAAATTAAGTCTTAAAAGTCAAATCGATACATGATAGTTAAAGAAAAAAATTATTTTTGGAGATTCTATAAGGTGGAACTCTTACAAAGCATCAATCAAGACCCAACTGATGTTGAAAAAATTCCGAAAGACCAAAGACCATGATTCGTGGGTAAAAATAGTGATGGTTGTTGGGAAAATACTTATCAAATAGATAATAAGCTATATTATTTAGTAGAAAGTAGAAAGATGGTAATATTTCCAACCTCTTTTAAACTATTGACCAGACAAAAAAATCAAGGAGATTGATATATAGAGATATGGAAGTAGAAAAATATTTCCACTATTGATGTGATAATTTTTTATCTTTCTTGATCATTCAATGATCTACTAAATGGAAGTAATAAGATATATAGAGGTAGAAATACTTGATATAAAACAAGGGAGTTTCCGAGTTTTCCTCATGTCAAAGGGGTAACTCTTTTCATGATTATTTTTTTAATAATTATAATTTTAGGCAAAAATAATTTTTTATAGGGAAAGGGATAGTAAGAATGTTGAATATAAAAAAACTACTAGGAATAAATATGGAACAACTTCACTTGATCGCTTAGAAGAACGTTTACTCTATCTTGGAAGTAAAATGAAAATATAATAACTTTTCAATAAGTAATGTATAAAGTAATTGGCCTATAAAAATCCAACTCATTTTTCACATTTCATGTAAAGAAATAAAGATAAATGTTATATTTGATTCTACTAATATTTCTCTCAAAAATATCCAGAAGGATGGTTTGGGTATTTCAATAAAAGGTGTTCATCCCACATTAATGGATTTACAAACATATAAATAATATATTGATGTAAATGATAATTTTAGTAATGATTTTTCATTGAAAACAATAAGAAATGTCTAAACAAGACTTGTAGGAGCTAAAATTAAGAATGAAAAGTCCTTTTGGCGAATTCATTAAAGAATAATATGTTGATCATAGGACAACTATGTTATATGGGTTTGGATGTGCTATTCAATTTTAAGGTGTATGTATCAAAAATAAATTTTGATTCTATCTAATAAATAATTGGAGGACCATTGTAAATCTCTATCAAGTTGACGATAGAGAAAGTACTTTTTTTATCATTATAAATTAAGAAAATTTTATATGGGATAAGAGTCTAGAAAATTTACCTAAAAATTATGAAGAATCTATCCAATATAAATTAAGTAACTAATATTCCCAATCTAAAGTGTTATAGGGAACATACATACGACGCATGAATGAGAGTTATAATTGTATTTAAATCCTTCAAATATAAAAATAAAAATGAAATAAGTCTTTTTGAATTTTCACAAATAGAAATGAGTGGTCCCCTGAAAATATTCAATATATATTTAGGGAGGTATTGTATACATTTTTTATAAAAAAATACATATTTTATGTTTTATGTTTTCTCAAATAAAATAAGAAATCATAGATTATATAAACAGGTACAAGCATTGAGAAAAAAATAAGATAGGACATACCATTGCGATTTTTTGATATGATAATGGGATAGAGTATAACTCTATTATGTTCAAAAATTATCTTGATAAACATATAATAAAACATGAGGTATTATTAGTACTAGAAAAGTGTTTTTAAATGTAGAATTAGGATGGGGAAAATATAAAATAAATTTTAATTAATGAAATTGATGTTCTATATCACTTTTAGAATTATGCAGTTCAGGTTTCTGTTTACACTCAGTTTCATACTATTCCCAGCCTTAAAGAAAAATAAAGCCCCTATGGGATGTTCCATGGGATAAATCCATATATGAATCGTTTTATAGTGTTTGGGTTCAACTTATAAATTATTAATAAATAATTAAACCAATGTAAGTATAGATATATAATAGATGAAGGTTCCCTTATTGGGTACATTATGAAAAGAAATCCTACAAGTGGTCCAATAAAAGGTTAGGAAAAAATATTGAAAGTACTGGTGTCAAACTTTGTGAGGAAAACAATCATAAAATTTTAAGAAAATATTTTTAAAATTATATAAATGAATAATATTAAGAAAATGATGAAATTATAGAAGTTTTAGGATATTTCTCAAGAGATAATGATTCAAAAATTGAATCCAAGGATGAACCAATGTCTAAAAAACCCGAGCCTTCACCATAAATTAGAAAGTAAAGGATGGGAGTGGATTAATTAAAAATTATTTATAGATAAAAATAAACCCCAAAAGCACATAGAATGAATATTTTAAATAATTCTACCTTTTTATCCACTCTGGAACCTATGACATTTGAATAATATTCTAAGAATGAGGACTCGGTCAAGGCTATGAATGAGGAGTTGGATCTAATAGAGAAAAAAAATACTTGGAATCTAGTGGATATACCTAGATGTCACAATATTATTGTAATAAAATGGTTATTTCAAAATAAGATAATGTAAATTGATATTGTGGTTCAAAATAAATCGCAGATGGTTTATAAGGGGTATTATCAAATTAATGGTGCGTATGTGGAAGAAACATTTTCTCTAGTATCATGGTTTGAGTCTATTGGGATATTTTATGAAAATATTTACAAAATATATTAAAATATAATATGGATATTAAAATATATTCCTTGGATTGATATAATTAATGGGAATTATATATGGATAAAACTATATGATTTTCAATTGTATAGGATGAGAATAATGCATACAAATTTAAAACAACCCATTATTGTCTCAAGTAAGAACCATGTGCCTATTATTACATACATGATTCATGGAAAAAGAAATTAAAATTAAGAAATGTAGAAGTGGGTCACAACTTATAGTAGATGATTTATTGTGGTGATAACTTTGTTATTCTAGTATATGTAACACCCATAGATTTTATGAAAAATATTATTTTTAATTTAATTAATGTATTGTGTTGTACGCTACACCAAAAGGATCTTTCACAACACGCATCCTTGACTTGGCTTGCATTACATGCAATCACGACCTTCCACGATAGCGTGTGTTGTACGCAATATTGAGTTTCGCTAAACAACGATATGTTATATGAACTACTTTTTATGAATATTATCAACTAAATTTTGAATTTTATAACATTATTATTAACCTTACACATTTTCTAGAAATGGTATGAGAACAAAATCAATTTTTTGAGTAAAATAAGTATTTTTAAAAAAATGTAGTTTTGTCGCCTTTTGATGGCGCACCCACTTTAAATCTTGTTTTTGGAATGTTTATAAGTTAAATTTGACAAAATAAAACTCTTCCTTAGATTCAGGATATAAAAATTTAATTTGGATAATGTTTTGATATTTTTTTGATAACTTTCATTTTTTTAATGAATAGTAAAAACACGCTATATTTTAATTAAAACCATCTTTTTTCATCGTAATAATTTATATGGTTAAATTATAATGTTTAATGGTTTTAAAGTATAAATAGAATATATTTTTACCATTTAATATAATTTATGTCATTATCATTGTTTTTTCCTTGAATTTGTAGGTTAAATAAATTCAATCTTTTGCAATGTTTTAAACAAAAACCCTTTTTCTTTCGACAACAGGATTAATTTTAATTTAATTTATGCATATTTTGTGTATTAAATTTTTAAAAAAAGATTCCATATTTGGAATCAGTTGGTTCAAATTATGTTAATAAGCTAATTTTTATTTTTGGGCATTATGAATAGTCACTACGGTAAATTTTATTTACCATAGTTAAAGATAAATCGGGTAATTAAGGGTAAATATAAGATTATAAAATTACCCTAAAACCTACCAAAATTCTATTGGATGGCTAAAAGTCTACCCATATCACCTAAGGGTCTAAATAGATTCATTTTATGGACTTCTTTCCTTGAAAATATTTTTAATTATTATTAAAACCAAAGAAAGTGACAACATGTCACTCTCTTAAATGTTATAAATATAATAATTTTAATTTAGTGATAAACATAATAAAACTTCAAACATGAATAGTCTACAGAAATATAATACAATTATCTACATCATATGAATTTATTTAGAATTTTTAGGGATTAAATAATTATTATTAATTATGACACAATAGTGATGTTGAAATTATTTTATTAATTAAAATATCAAATAAATGGTTTTAAAAATATTAAAATAAATATTATATGAACTATTTAATGTGATCCACTAATTTTTTAGATACCTATGACATTTTATGAATCTATTAAAGCTTTTAGATTGAACATATATTCTGTTTATATTTTATTTAAATTCAAATAAATGAATACTGTCAAAATTGACACTATTGTTATTTTATAAAAATAACATATTATAAAATTGTTTAAAAATCACAAAAATATTTTAAAATTATAAATTAAAATTTATATGGTCTAAAATGTCATAAAGTGTAAAATTATTGAAAATTCATAACACATATGTAATTATTTATAATAATTTAAAATTTATAACATGATTACCACAAATAAAATTAAATTGGTAAATAAGGATAAATCATGTTGATAATGTTTAAAATAAATTCCTAACATATCTAAATTTTATTGGTTGATGAGATTACAACCCTATCGCATCTAATATTTGTATATGAGTCATTTTGGAAGTTTTTATGTGGGTTGGGATTTAATATAAACTAATATTTCTTATATTTCCAAAGGTTCCCCTCTCCTCCCTTATAAAAGGACACCTCCTCCCTCTCTTCCTCACACCACATTGACCCTTCAAGATCGGCCAAACCCTGAAAAATTCTCTTCTAAACTTCCCTAGAAACATCCTAGAGGTCCTGGTCTACTTCAAAGACCAATATTAGTGCCATAAGAGGTGTTTTCAAAGAGGCGTATCGAAGAAGAGGTAATATCCGTTACCGATTCTTTCAAATTTATTTCTTCTTCTACCTCCACTTCTTTAGTTGTTTCATTATATTGTAATAACATAAGTATCAATAATATACTGATATGTTATTATAAATATGAAACAACTCTATTTCACTATCTATGCATCCTACGGAAAATGAAATCCCCACGCGTGCGTACGTACGGAATACCGTCTCCACGCCATGGTGTAATCTGTTTTTCCACCACCACCTTACTTGGATGGGTATAATGGTGTAAAGAATAAATAAATATGATTATTATAACATCATACTGATTCTAAGATATTAGATCTTTCACACCAATTCGTTTCAATAAATATGGGAATGATATCATCGCTTGTGCGTACGTACGGATTACCGTCTCCACGACGCGATGAGATTCATTTTCCATGTTAAAAATTCAACAATGATTATAAAGTATATATAATAAATAATAATGCAATATATGACATAATAATTCTGATATATTTATATATATATATATATATATATATATATATGTATGTCATATACTTAATTCCATTCAATTCACTAAGGAAACAAAAACAGCGTTCATGCGTACGTACGGCCAACCGTCTCCATGAACAGTGTATTTCTTTCCATTTATCGATCTGTTATATATATGTATATTCTAAATATATATTATATATAAATCATGTTTTATATTTTTGAATTAATTAATCACGATCTATGTAATCATATGAATAATTACAAGTCAAAACACGGATGACAAATGAAACGATTTTACCCAAAACGCTCTTTAACATGGAATTTACAAAAGAACATGTAATATAAAGTCATAAGTGAACCATATATGATATCATAACAATGAATATGATTCTGTTATAAGTCAATTACATTATTTAAATCATTATACAGGATTTTCGGATCCATATGAAGCATATCGAACCTAAGGTAAGGGAAAAAAATTCAATCTCATTTTTTTATCCGAGATTGCTTATACGTAAGTATTTACTGGGTCTACGTTTATCATCCATGACCATGTTTCCTAAAAATCTTTTCATAAAATGTTTAATATTCTTCCATGAATGTTTAAATTTATTTTTAACCATTATGGACTTTTTACCACATTGTATGAATGGAATCTTTCCATTGGTTATCATATAAGGTACTTTTTGACTTTTCCGACAAAAGTACAAGGAGAATGTTATTTTTAACTTATACGACGTGAACATATTTTTACAGTTTCATAACGCCTCATTTTTAAGAAGTTTACTCTACAATATTTCATGATTATTTTCAACAAAACCCTTTTCTTCTAAAAATCCATGGCATTTTTTGAAAATAAAATTATTTTGAAGAAGAAAGGATATTTTCCTAAAGAATTCATTTCAAGTGTTTTATCAAAACCATTTTCATATAAGATGACATTATTTCATATGTTTATGTTTCAAGTATCATGTCTCTATGATTTACATGATTTCACTTTTCTAATTATGAAATAATATCCATTTCTTTTATATGGATTATGTGAAGATGGGATGATGATTATGAAACCCATTTTATTCGTTGGGTTATTATGAATGATTTATGTTTATTTTGTGGTACAAGTAAGAATGATTTCATTATGAGATTGGTGGGAACTATATCTCCCTCCAATTCATTGGGTAAAGATTTATATCTCATGATATAGACATGGCTGGAACGGTATGTTAATCTGGTTCAGTGTTACGGGACTAAAATGAGGAGTGAACTCGATTCAGAAAGGGACTTTGTCCACTAAGATGGTCTTGGCAGAAATGCCTTGGATACTATGGAAATCATAACATGTGCTGAATGGTTTCCAAAATTACATGTTTTATTCCCATTATATTTTATCATGGTTGATGTTCCATTATGATATATGCCTTACATACTTCCACGATTTATGTCTTTGCTCAAGATTTTGATGTTTAAATTTCATGTTCAAGTTTTTGTTTTCAAATGTTTATGGATTGTTTTATGTTCATTATGTTTTCTCTTACTGAGCATTTGAGCTCACCCTTTTTATGTTTTATTTTCCCCAGGAAATAAAGAAAGGTTTTAGGTAAGAAAACAAAAAGGGGAAGATCATTATGGGAGTGTTTGATGATCTTCCAACATGATTAGAAGTTTATATTCCAAGTTTCCAAAGACACTAAACTATTACGATCCTTGTGTGTCTATTTTTGTTATGTATTAATTATTCTGAAAAAGTAATATAATGTCCATGTACATCAAGATTTGGGTCTCTATAGTTGGTATCATAGGAACGGTTTAGTTAACCTTTGGAAACTAGGATGTGAAAACATTAGTGAGATCCCTAGAGATATTTCTAAGGTTTGTCTAGGGATGTCCCTAATGATAAGTATACGTATAGGATATAGTCCTAGAACTATGGTAACGATCTTAGAATTTAAACTAAGATGTTAGATACTGAGGGTACTCCCCATTTACTATTTTGTTTTCCCTAGCATGATTTTTTCCTCTCACAATATTCTTTTTGGGTTTTAGAAAATAGATGGAAACAGGAAGATTCACGATAATGGAGGATATGACGGACAATGGAATGATATTCTTCTTGAGAATCCAAATGAAACCGGATTTGGAAGTTCAAACATCATTATTATGCCGAATCAGCAATCTCATAATATGATCAATAAACTCAAATTTGGTAAGTTTCCTGACTCGGCTAATAAGAGAAAGATGGAGTTTCATGATGATCATAGAGGAATGAAAGTTCAATTTCCCCTATGTAAATCATGTGGGAAGAGGCATCATGGAAAATGTTTCAAAGGAACTGGAAGATGCTTTGGGTGTGGAAAAGAAGGACACAAATCCAGTAAGTGTAATGGAAAAGGTTCAATTAACACCATGGACAAGGATAATGGTATTTCTATGACTACAACAATGGTTAAATGTTTTAAATGTGGAACGTACGGGCATTATGCAAACCAATTCCCTAAGGGAAAGTCTCATGAAGAGAATCAGTATGGTCGTGTGGTTAGTATTTATGTTGTTGATGATGAAGAGACTACAAATGATATGTGAGATGAAAGAATTGTTGAAGCTCAGTCAATAGTTTAAGAAGGTAGTGGAATGATTACATGTTTATCAAGTGTAATGTTGTATAAGTAATCTCATGGTACTATGGAATAATGAGGAATCAAAGGATTGTTACACTATTTTCCTTATGTTTTGAATGTATATGATGAATGGTACCAGTGACCAAGAAAGGTTATTCAGATATTTTTGGAAAGTAGATGGTATGTGCATAATTAAGGGATAAAGAGAAAATTAAATGTTTGATAGTATTCATGAGGTCATGACTGATATAAGGAGAAGGTCATATCCTGGTTTTAGTATATATAATTTTTGTGATTTTGGAATGTCCAAAGAGTTAACTTTTTACAGCATTCATGTTTTCACTAAGGTTCAATGGGTATTCATTTTTCAAGAGAATACATGAT
Source organism: Viscum album (assembly GCA_963277665.1). Classification (NCBI taxonomy): domain Eukaryota; kingdom Viridiplantae; phylum Streptophyta; class Magnoliopsida; order Santalales; family Viscaceae; genus Viscum; species Viscum album. The sequence goes on from OY728158.1 coordinate 311,024,451, forward strand.
TATGGTATTAACATGATTGGAATGTTACCAACAAGATATATGGGGGATAAATGATGGTATTCACATGCTTGGTTGATGACATTTCAAGTAATCATTTTCTTTATACTATGAGATTGGACATTTTTATTTTGGATAAGCCTAAAGATTGGAATGAATTATGTTGGACATAAGTTAGTATTGTTTAAGGCTAGATTTTTTTTGATATTATTTATAATGTTGTTTTAGAAATAGGAAAACCTGCAGGACGGGCGACAACCCATCGCGTTGGACAAGGCTGTGGGAATCGAACCCACAACCGAAGTGCGACTGGCCTTTATCTCCTACCACTAGCCTACAGGAAGTCCCTGGTTAGTAGAAACTAGTTTTATTTTATTAAGCGGTATGAAATATGAAGTATAAGTTCATTTTTGGAACCATATACGATTAATCTAACCATAAGATGGACTTATAACTTTTGCTAACCTTTTGTTTGAAACAGATGGAATGAACCATCATTCTATCAGATGATCTGCTAACACATCACAAATTACAAATTCAACTTCATTTCTTTAAGGGATGAAGTGGAAATTGTTCAAAGCACGAACAAAAGTGAGATTGTACCAAAATCAAGCAAGTATTTCTTCTAATTCAAAATTTTCAACTTTAGGGAAATGATCTTGAAAACCAAAAATGTTGTCCTAGTTCCCTTATATCCGATGAATCAAATGGTACCCTAAATCATCACAAATTTATGGCTTTGTGATTGTTGGCTTTTTCATAGCCATGTTCTCTACCACTCTCCATCAGAACTTGATGGTTAGATTTTTCTTCCATATCCATATTTTCACCTATGTTCTCCTACGTGGAAACCCAGTTATGATTTAACTATTACATTTCATACTTTTTGTTTTTAAATCCATGTTTTGGTATTCCTTTTTACGATGTGAGGTTCTATTAAAGAAACTTTCGTGTAGTAAACCATTTATAACCCCGACGAATTTCTAAGGAGAAATTCAGTTTAAGGGGGGTAGAATGTAACACCTCGAAATTTTATGAAAAATATTCTTTTTAATTTCATTAATGTATTGTGTTTTACGCTACACCAAATGAAGCTTTCACAACATGCATCCCTGGCTTGGCTTTCATCACACGCAATCGTGACCTTCCACGATAGCGTGTGTTGTACGCAATATTGAGTTTCGCTAAACAATGATATGTTATATGAACTACCCGTTATGAATAGTATCAACTAAATTTTGAATTTTATATCATTATTATTCACCTTACAAATTTTCTAGAACATGGTATGAGAACAAAATAAATTTTTCGAGTAAAATAAGTATTTTTCAAAAAATGTAGTTTTGCCGCCTTTTGATGGCGCACCCACATTAAATCTTGTTTTGAAATTTTTATAAGTTAAAATTGACAAAATAAAATTCTACCATGCATTCAGGATATAAAAATTTAATTTGGATAATGTTTTGATATTTTTCTGATAACTTTCATATTTTAATGAATAGTAAAAACACGCTATATTTTAATTAAAAACAACTTTTTTCATCGTAATAACTTATATGGTTAAATTATAATATTTAATTGTATTAAATTATAAATAGAATATATTTTTACCATTTAATATAATTTATGTTATTAGCATTGATTTTACCTTGAATTTGTAGGTTAAATCAATTCAATCTTTTGCAATGTTTTAAACAAAACCCATTTTCTTTCGACAACGGGATTAATTTTAATTTAATATCTGAAACTTTTTCTATTGAATATTGAAAAATTGATTCCATATTTGGAATCAATGGGTCAAAATTATGTTAATAAGATACTTTTTATTTTTTGGCATTATGAATATTAACTACAGTAAATTTTATTTACGATAGTTAAAAGTAAATCGGGTAATTAAGGGTAAATATAAGATTATAAAATTACCCAAACACCTGCCAAAATACTATTGGATGGCTAAAAGTCTAAAAATATCACCTAAGGGTCGGAATAGATTCATTTTATGGACTTGTTTTTATGAAAATAATTTAATTATTATTAAAACCAAAGAAAATGACAACGTGTCACTCTCTTAAATCGTATAAGTATAATAATTTTTATTTAGTGATAAAATTAATGAAACATAGAACATGAAAAGTCTCCAGAAAGATAATACAATTATCTACATCATAGTAATATATTTAGAATTTTTAAGGATTAAATAATTATCATTAATTATGACACAGTAGTGATGTTGAAATTATTTTATTAATTAAAATATCAAATAAATGGTTTTAAAAATATTAAAATAAAAATGTTATGAACTATTTAATGTGATACACTAATTTTATAGATACATATGACATTTTATGAATCTATTAAAGCTTTTATTTCGAACATATCTTCTGTTTATATTTTATTTAAATTCAAATAAATTAATAGTATCAAAAATGACACTATTGTTATTTTATAAAAATAACATATTATAAAATTGTTTGAAAATCACAAAAGTATTTTAAAATAATAAATTAAAATTTATATGGTCGAAAATGCCATAAAGTGTCAAATTATGGAAAATTCACAACACATATGTAATTATTTATAATAATTTAAAATTTAGAATATGATTACCACAAATAAAATTAAATTGGTAAATAAGGATAAATCAAGTGGATAATGTTTAAAATAAATTTCTAACATGTATAAATTTTATTGGTTGATGATATTACAACTCTATATCATCTAATATTCGGATATGAGTCATTTTGGAATTTTTTAAGTGGGTTTGGGATTTAATATAAACTAATATTTATTATATTTACAAAGGTCCCCCTCTCCTCCCTTATAAAAGGGCACCTCCCCCCTCTCTTCCTCACACCACTTTGAGCCTTCAAGCTCAGCCAACCCCTGCCAAATTCTCTTCTCCACTTTCCTAGAATCATCCTTGAGGTCCTGGTCTACTTCAAAGACCAATCTTTGTGCCATAAGAGGAGGTTACAAAGAGGCGTATCGAAGAAGAGGTAATATTCGTTGCCGATTCTTTCAAATTTATTTCTTCTTCTACCTCCTCTTCTTTAGTTTTTTCATTATATTGTAATAACATCAGTATCAATAATATACTGATATGTTATTATAAATATTAAACAACCCTATTTCACCATCTATCCATCCTACAGAAAATGAAATCACCACGCGTGCGTACGTACGGAATACCGTCTCAACGCCGTGGTGTAATCTGTTTTTCCACCACCACCTTACTTGGATGGGTATAATGGTGTAAAGAATAAATAAATAATATTATTATAACATAATACTGATTCTAATATATTAGATCATTCACTCCAATTCGATTCAATAAATATGGGAACGATATCATCGCTCATGCGTACGTACGGATTACCGTCTCCACGACGCGATGAGATTCATTTTCCATGTTAACAATTAAAGAATGATTATAAAGTATATATAATAAATAATAATGAAATATATGACATAATAATTATTCTTTATTTATGTATATATATATATGTATGTCATATACTTTATTCCATTCAATTCAATAAGGAAACGAAAACAGTGTTCATGCGTACGTACGGTCTACCGTCTCCATGAACGGTATATTTCTTTCCATTTATCGATCTATTATATATATGTATATTCTAAATATATATTACATATAAATAATGTTATATATTCTTGAATTAATTAATCATTATCTATGTAATCATATGAATAATTACAAGTCAAAACACGGACGAAAAATGAAACGATTTTATCCAAAACGCTCTTTAACATGGAATTTACAAAAGAACCGGTAATATAAAGTCATAAGTGAACCATATATGATATCATAAAAATGAATATTATTCTGTTATAAGTCAATGACATTATTTAAATCATTATACAGGAGGTTCGGATCCATATGAAGAATATCGGACCTAAGGTAAGGGAAAAAATTTCAATCTCATTTTTTTATCCGAGATTGCTTATACGTAAGTATTTACTGGAGCTATGTTTATCATCCATGACAATGTTTACTAAAAATGTTTTCATAAAATGTTTACTATTCTTCCATGAATCTTTAAAGTTATTTTTTCTCTTTATTGACTTTTTACCACATTGTATGAATGGAATCTTTCCATTGGTTATCATATAAGGTACTTTTTGACTTTTCTGAGAAAAGTATGAGGAGAATGTTATTTTTAACTTATACGGCGTGAACTGATTTTTACGGTTTCATAACGCCTCTTTTTTAAAGAATCTTACTCTACAATATTTCATGATTATTTCCAAAAAATCCCTTTTCTTCTAAAATTGCATGAAATTTTGTGAAAATAAAATGATTTTGAAGAAGAATGGATATTTTCCTAGAGAATTCATTTCAAGTGTTTTATCAAAACCATTTTCATCTAAGATGACATTATTTCATATGTGTATGTTTCAAGTATCACGTCTCTATGATTTACATGGTTTCAATTTTCATATTATGAAATGATATCCATTTCTTTTATATGGATTATGTGATGATGGGATGATGTTTATGAAACCCATTTTATTCGTTGGGTTACTATGAATGATGTATGTTTATTTTGTGGCACAAGTAATAATGATTTCATTATGAGATGGGTGGGACCTATATCTCCCTCCAATTCATTGGGTAATGATTTATATCTAATGATATAGACATGGCTGGACCGATAAGTTAATCTGCTTCAGTGTTACAGGACTGAAATGAGGAGTGAACTCGATTCAGAAAGGGACTTTGTCCACTAAGATGGTCTTGGCAGCAATGCTTTGGCTACTATGGAAATCATAACATGTGCTGAATGGTTTCCACAATTACATGTTTTATTCCCATTATATTTTATCGTGGTTTATGTTCCATTATGATATATTCCTTACATACTTCCACGATTTATGTCTTTGCTCAAGATTTTTATGTTTAGATTTCATGTTCAAGTTTTTGTTTTCAAATGTTTATGGATTGTTTTATGTTCTCTATTTTTTCCATTACTAAGAATTTGAGCTCAACCTATTTATGTTTTATTTTCCCTAGGAAATGAAGAATGGTTTTAGGTAAGTAAAAAAGGGGAAGATCATTATGGGAGTTGTTGAAGATCTTTCAACATCATTAGAAGTTTACATTCCATGTTTCCAAAGACACTAAACTATTACGATCCTTGTGTGTCTGTTTTTGTAATATATTAATTATTCTACAAAATTAATGTAATTTCCATGTACTTCAAGCTTCGGGTCTCTACAGTATATCTATATGAAATTATATTTTTTATGAAATAAAAAATAGTTTGTTAAGAATCTTTCTGGTATGATGCAATTAGAGTGTTATATTTAATTGATTGGTGAACTAAATTTTTTATTGTATATTATGTAAGTAATGAAGTAAAATGAACATTTATTTCCTAAGATAAATAGGAAAGAATATTTGTTAATATTTTTGTAATATATGATTAAAACTACATTTCATCACTTAGAGAATTTAAAACCAAACATGCAATGTGTGAATATGGAAATGAGGTGGATCTAAATATCATTGTAAAATAACTGGACGTTTTCTGTATCTCATAAAAAAATCCTAATAGATATTTTTCAAATACTCTGGAAGATAATTTCTAGAGAATTTTTAAATAAGATCACATAGAATCGGTAAAATGAATCATGAGGTAAATCAGGGAACACTCATTTTTGGTGTGTTTTTTACGGAAGAAAAGGAGTATAAGCTTTTAATATTCTTTTATGGATATTTCAAGGCTGTTGCGGTAGATATAAAATACACTAGTTAATGTAATTTGTATTTTATCATAAAATTTATTAGTTGTATAAAAAATAATTAAGATATTACATCACAAATAACAACTGAGGTAGAATATATAGCAGTTACAAAGCTATATACTCAACTATAATGAATGATGAAATAATTAAAAGACCTGGGAGGAATAGTCTAACAAAATATGGTTACCTATTCTAAAAACAAGAATGTTATTGATATAAATAACAATAAAGTGTAGTACTCTATGAGAAAACATATTTAACTCAAATATCACTTCATTATGGAAAAGGTGGAACAAAGTGTCGTAAAGATGGAATATATTGGGATATAACAATAAGTTGTAGATATAGTCATTAAGCCTTTGTCCATATTGAAATTTGAGAAACAAAGGATAATCCATGGTGTTAATCTAACTCCTTCAAATTAAATTGTTTCAATTGTATCCCCTCTCCCTATTTGTTATTATGCTTTATTTTTTTCTTTTTACATGAGGTCGAATACTTTTCATTTTGTCAAGAATAGAGGAGATACTTTTGGGAGGAGTGGGTTAAAGATTTTGAAAATAATATCTACATTTATATCTATTTTTTATTAATTGATATTTTTAACATTTTTTCAACCCTATGATATAATTCATGTTGGATTATAGAATATATTAACGATACATTGTTGTGTTTTACATTGTTGAAAGTGGAAGCATACATTATGGAATCTATTAGCCATGACATTGATGTATTGAATCGTTTCTTATAGATCTAGTTCCCACAACACCTTTGTATTCAATTTTCATATGGGGTGGTGAAAATGTTATAACCATGGCTTGAAAATCCTTTGTGTATGGATATATGATATGGAAGGCATTTTTGAAGAGTAAAGACTCACACTTTTTATACATAGATATTACATCTTAATAAATAAATATTATTTTCACTATACAAAAATGTATATGACGACTGAAAAGTTTTATTCTCTTTTCAAATATGGATACATAAACTTTAACAACCCATTTAATGATAAAATACTTCTCTTTAATTATTTTATTCCTCATAAAAATATAAAGAAATTTTAAAATCAAATATGAATTTTTTTAACTAAACTCTATTATTATAATATTTTATCTAAATGTTTTATTTATAAATTTTAGAATTTTTATAATAAACATTTAATCTAATTTTTGAAATAATCATATTAAAATTTAATTTCGGTGAAATTTTTAGATTTTTTAGAAAATATCGTGTTTTTATCAAATAGTTCAAAATATCAATTTTTGTGAAAAGTATGTTATTTCCAATAATTTAAGTAATTTAAAAGAATCAATATGTTTTAAATATTAGTAAAATTAACAAAATTATTATCTAGTTAAATTTATTTTTTAAAATTAATTTTTAATCAACTTTATATTGGATTTTAGAGTAATTTTTTTGGGTTAGAAAATAGGATTTATCTAAAAGCTGTTTTAAAATTTATAATATTAATCCATTTTAATTAATTAAAATAATCCATAATGAGGAATTTTTCAAAATAAATAAATTTATTATATATTAATAAATATTAATTTATATTCATACAATGGTTGTTATTAATCATATATTTAATATAGGGTCATCTTTTTCTTGAAAAATACACTTCATGAAAACCCGTTTTTCATCGCTTTTGTAGCTTTTATTTTAAATTAAAATCCTCTACATCTATGAATTAAATATGGTAAAATGGATTTAATATTTATAATAATAATAATTTATTTTAAATTATTTTTTTAAATTATTTTTTTACATTAATTATTAGTAAAAATATTAAAAATTAATTACCACGGTTAAGGTAAAAATGGGTTTACAAGGGGTTAAACTAAAATGATAAGGGTTAAAATGACATATAAACTTGTCTAAAATATATTTTATGGACATATTTAGACCATATAATTTATAAATATCTATAATAATCCCTTTTTACACTTTTATAATCAAAAATATATGTATACAGCTTTTTCTTTTAAAAAATTACAAGTGTTACACTCACCTCACTTATAAAATACCATCACCTCTCCTTTATTATTCACACCATAAAACCATTTTTGTTTAGATATTACCAAACCAAATCACTTAAAAACTTATATAACCTCATCTTATAGTAATTTATTTCTTATAAATCCATGCTACGAATACTTTAGGTATAATCCTAAAGAGGTGGTTCGATAGGAGGTAAAATTTCTAACTATGTGTTTTTTGTTTTATTTTTCTTCCACCTCATTATAATTTTCCAAATTTATGATTGTATAATAAAACACATATAATATATACTAGGATGTTAGTATGTTTATTTCATGATCTATATTCATCTCATCTTCCCTCAAATGGGAAATGATAACATCACTCATGTGTACGAAAGAATACCAACTCATGAACCAATGTGACTCGTTTTCCCTCAACACCTCTCATAGAAGGGTATGATGATGTATCTAAAGTATATATATTATATCCCTATATAATAAAACTTCTTCAATCGTTATATCATTTATAACTTTTTTACTTTCCATTCTATAGGGGATATGATAACATCGATTGTGTGTATGGTCGACTACCGCCCAGTAAAGAAATGTGATTAGTTCTTCAACAGTGGTTTACATGAAAGTTAATAAGGATAAAACTATTGAATATATGTTATATAAATGTCATAATTATGATATTTATTTCATTTTATCATTTTTAAAAGATAATATATAATTTTCTTTCTTACCTTTTCACTCATGGAAAAATGATAATGCCATCCATGTATGTGTGAAATATCGGCTTCACAAGGTGATGTGTCACTCTTTTCCTCACCAAACCACATAAAATGTTTATTTAAGTATATTTAAATAAATAATAATGTATATTTGATATTATTATAATTTTATTACTATAAAATATTACATAACTCTTTTCCATAATGATCGTTTAAAAATGGAAATGCTACTCATGCGTATGTATGGCCTACCGTCTCCATGATCAAAACATACTTCATTTATAAAAAAATATATTTCATTATTTTTCATAAAATTATAATCAATTTATAAATATGATTATTATTTTATAAATTATTAAATAATTAATTCTTTTACCATAGTTAACCTACCAAATTCATTTTGACATATACTTTGAATATATTCAAAACATATGATATAAAACAAATTAATTAAGTAATAATATATAACATAATAATAATTGATTTAAAATGAATAATAATCTTTAAAATGGTTCTTAATAATGTAAATAATTAACATATATTTATTAGTTAGGAAGATAAATAATGTACATGACGAGTCAGGCTCAAGGTAAGGGAATTCATCTCAATCTCCATTTATTGAGGCATATTTTTATATTATGAACCTATGTTCTCTTATGAGGTTAATATATTATATAATTGACATATTTTGATATAAATTTATCATTTGTCATGGTACTTGATGTTTTTTTAATGTTATTATGTCATGGGTATTTTGATTTAAATGTTTCCAAAGATATAAGGAGCTTTTCTTTTAAAAAAATACTATTTTAATTTTTTCCCTTCTAACTCTCATTATCCCCAATGAAATTTTCTTCTAAAAAATATTTTATTATGAACCTAATAGTTTTATAAAGGTTCTTTTTTATTTTTTTCAATGTCTCTCAAAAAAAATTATCTTTTTATTAAATATTTGAATTACTTTAAAAAGGGGAAAAAGACCATTATATTTTAATGTATATGGTGAAAACATCTTTTTAGCACCAAAACAATTTTATAAAGATTTTATTACTGTATAAGATTTAATATTTTATTCAAAAAAAACACACATTCCCCTTTTTTATATTTTATAATTGAGAAATGGCTTTTTAAAATGGATGGAAATTTTAATATCTTGAAATTTTTTCTTATGGGTGAAGAGAATATTTTATGAGTGTGATGTGAAAATTGATGGTAGTTATGTGTTATGGTTTTGTTTCATAGAAAATATTTATTTTAAATTTTTTTAATGTTATAAATTAATGATGGGTGATTAATTTATAAAGCAAGGACTTGGTGTAATGATATAAACCAAAGTTTTTTTTTTACGTTATTAACCATGGATTATTGAACTTTTTGTAAGAGACTTGGGAACTCAGTCTCTTTATGTTGGCATAGACACAATGAACATCGTGAAGAGGTTGTTCTTAGATAGTCAATAAAGATAGGACCTCATGTTAGCTTCTCAACTAGAATTTTGGATCTTGAAGATCCAGTTAACTCTATTTCTATTTAGGGAAAGTGGAAACCCAAGAATTCTCATCCTAGGGTTGAAGATATTTTTGTTAATTTTCAGTGTGATTTGGATGTTTCTATATTGATATAACATTTTCCAAGAGAGGTCATAATACTCCCTCTTTTATTAACATGGTTAATGATAGATTTATGGGTTGTGGATAGGATCTCTATCATATCGCATTGGAAATTCAAGTTGATCTAAGGGAGTTTGTTATGTCACGGGATGTATATAGTATGTATTCTGAAATGACTCAGAGGCTGCGGTATCTATGCCAATGAGACACTATAAAACCAATTTATAATTTTCAAGGCTAATTTAATGTTACTTCCAATGTATTTTTTATTCATTAATATTTTTTGGTGGTAGGTGGTGGTGATCCAACCCCATTTGAAGGTGGTAATGGATTAGAATCCAGACATGAATAGAATAATCCATTAATGACAAGACAAATTAGGAAGAAGTGGATAAGGATTCTATCTATAAAATGTGGTCCACTGAGCCAATGGAATTATAAATTACTAAATATTGCATTTGGTACTATTAAAATAAAAAAAATACCCTTTTCAATTCATATGGATTTATTCAACATATTCTGAGACCAAAATATGGGAGGACTACTCAAATTTACCTAGCCCTCCAGTTAAAGATAATGTATAAAATAAGAACAGAAGTATAAGGGGCATGTTTTTCATGTGGATCCTGAAGCACCTCCATTTTATGAACCTATTAAAACACATGAATCTATGGTAACCATCCAAAACCAAAATATGGAATCACATTTCATCGATCTGATGAATTCAGATAAGGAGGTTTTAAAAACAGAGAATACCCAGGAGATTATCTTGTATTTTAATGAAGAAGTGATATAGGAGTCCATCTGGATCAAGTTCTCTAAAGAGGATTCTCCTATAATGTTTGAAATATGTTTGATAGTTGATATAAATAAAGATTAAACCTCTTATTTTGATAACCATAATAATATTTTTATACGTGGTTTCAACGAGGGGAAAAACATAGAGGAACATGTACAGACCTAGAATAAGATAGAATATCACTTTAGGGATCACATTAAGGACAATCTAGAAATTTAGGTTACCTCGGTATAATTTTGATTATTCAGGGTAAATAATTCCAACCATTTTATATTTTTTTAGAATGGATTGATTATTTCTTTTTAGGTTTGATATTTTCTATACCTTAAATTTAGCTATTTTACCACATTTTCCATAAATGTTCTTCTGAAATTTAAATTTAAATTTGTTCATTAGGTATAGAAGATGACCCTATGGTTATTCCATTTGTAATATTGATATTCGTAATTCTATTCTAAGATACATATATGATTTATCTATTATTCATATGGGATTTAATAATTTCCCTAGAAAAAAATTGTGTTTTTTGAGTGAAATTTATTTATTTATTTTTCTCAAAGAACATTTATATAAATCTAAACATTTCATTGGTTTTTTTCATTCAAAGGACTAAGGGTTTTCATTATTTTTATATCCCTTACTAATATTTTTGTGGTCATAACACATTTTTAAAATGTTTTTCATATGGTTTAAGTATTTGTAAATGAAAAAATAATTCTAGTTGAAATTCAGAAATATTTTTCAAGAAAATAAATCATGTTTTATATTAATGGTTTCATATTGTTGAAAAAATGAATACTGTTCAAATGTGTCCAAATTATATTATATGGTTTGGTTATGTATGTGTTATGTCCAAATTCTCTACAACTCTAAACCTAAAAGGATCCTAAAATGTAATAGAATGGTTTATTGATTTAAAACTAATGATTATGTAATGTTTAAAACCAATTCCTTATAGTTGGTATAAATGGTTGGTTTAGATAACTCTATAGATTAGGAAATTGATAATAACATAAACTTGAAATATTTTACATTATGGTTAAATTTAAATGATATAGTAGTTAAATATTACTATATTTTTTACCTAAAACTTATCTCTACAGAATATTTTTATATAGAGTAAATAGGGAATCTAAATTGGGAAAGCATATAGAGGAAAATATCCTTCCAAATAAGCATCATGATATAGTTATAGTAGGAACAATTTTTTTTATTGTGATGTAATAGTTATAGAAGCTATAAATGGTGGCTGAATCCATGCTAGGGTGTAGTCTGATCTACCATTATAGAACATATCAATAACATAGCATTTTATGATAAAACATCCCTTGTTATTCACTGTATCATCTGAACCTATAATAGTTAAAGTATTTATTAAATCCCTAGAAATGATATTTGATGTCATTGCATGTTTAGACCATCAAAATGTAATTTATGATATTTACCCTTTTTAAGGTGAAGCTAAGCAATAGTGGTCAATGGTTAAGAATATTAGATCATGAGAGGATTTTGGTTCCTTGGAATGGGATGAATTAAATAATATTTTCCTTGATAAATATTTTTTGTAAGGCTATTCGACTTAGGATTGAAAAATAATTCTTCTAATTGAGACAAAAGGAAGAATATTTTATATTTTACATGAAGTAAAATTCACCCAATTGGCAAGGTACAACCCATATTTTGTCTACAATTTTGATAGTAAAATTAATTGAGTGTACTCAGTATTTATGATAAGATAACAAAGGGAATTGGATTACAGTGATTTCAAAAGCTATGAGAAACTTTTTTGGTATGGTGAGAAGGTAGAAAATGAGTTTTTCAATGATCATGTATTCAATGAAAACTTGCAGAAGAAGAAGTCCCATTGGAATGAAATGGGTAATAATTCATCAAACTAGTCTAGAAGTAAGAATACCAAGTTCCCATCTTGTGAGAAGTGTGGTAAACAGGTTTTTGGTTAATATATTATAAAGTTTCAGAAGTTTATATGATGTGGTATATTGGTCATATGGCTCATGATTATAAGGAAAATTATCAGACAAGAAATGAAATTTATTTGATAAGATGTTTTAATTGAAATTAGTTGGGTAATTATTCCAACATGTGTCCAATGTTGGTTACTCATGGTGTAAATCATCGAAATTGAAAGGAAAAGGGGGTGGAAAAATCTTATTCTAGTATTATAGTTCATGTTGGGCCATCAAAGGAAGTGGTGACATGTATGTTACTGGTTTATTCAAATTACTCCAATACTCGGATTGACTCTGGATCATTAAATTCTATTATTTCTACAAAATTTTCAAGTATAAACGGAATATCACTATAAAAAAAGATGATAAAACTTTTGGTAAAAACTAATGGTTGAAATATTAAAGAAACTAAGATTTATTATAATCATCATATTGTTAATAGTGTGATGATCATTCTTATAATTATTATTGAACTAGCTATATTAGAGTTTGATATCATTAATGTTATGAATTAGCTTTTAGTATATAATTATAAAATATATTAAAAATATAATAAAGTAATGTTCAATGATTCCACATCATTTATAACATAGCAAGAAGCTGAGAAATTTATTATAGGTCATAGTGCTTCTATTTTTGAAAATAAATAAACATTCCAAATTAGTGATTATCCATAAGAACTTGAATAACGGAATTTATTTCTGAAGGATTTTTCTAGTTTTATTAAAGATTATTATGTTAATTTTACTAATGAATTAATGCTTTATTCTAAGCCTATTTCTAAACTCACTTATCAAATTGCTGAAGTAAAACTTTTAGAATTGAAAAATAAATTGTAGATGTTGTTACATTAATGTTTCTTTCACAATAAAACTTCATTATGAGGTGATATTGTTTTTTACTAAATATAAATATGGTTCAATGAGGATTTTCATTTATTATAAATCCCTGAAAAGAATCAATATTAATAACATGTATTATTTTCCTCATATTAATGATTTTCTTTATCATCTCTAGGAAGAAAATATTTCTTAAAGGATGACATGAGGTTTGGTTACCATCAGATGAAGGTGATGGAGGATTACATTATAAATAATACATTTAAAATTAGATATATGAACCATGATTTTGTAATTATACCCTTTGGTTTCCCCAATGTACCCGATTTATTTATGGACCTTATGAATAGATTTTTTCATGAGTTCTTGGAAACATTTCTGGTTGTGTTTATTGATGAAATTTTTTTGTATTATAAAATATTTGAGGAATATGAAAGACACCTAATTATTATTTTCAAATCATAAAATAAATAAGCTTTATGGAAAATTTAGTATTTGTGAATTTGGGTTGCAATAAATTTCTTTCCATGGACATATTGTTTTTAAATATAGAATAATTATTGACCCTGTTAAAAAAATTATTGAAGAATGGATAATACCTACATCTCTCAGAGATATCTATTGTTTTCTTTTATTAGTGGGTTATTACCTGTGTTTTTTTAAAAAAATTTCTCGGTTGTCTATCCCACTAAATAAGTTAACTCAAAAAGTATTGAAATTTTTCTAGAAAAAATAATGTTATGAATTTTTTAGGAACTAAAAAAGAATATTGGTGAATTATATTGTTTTGGATTGACTTCTTGAAATTGAGAATTTTTCATGTATAGTGACATTTCTTTGAAAGGAATTCGTTTTGTGCTACTTTGGAATGATCAGTTAATTACTTATGATTCATGTTTGTCGAAACCTCATGAGTTAAATTACCCTACACATGATCAAGAATGAGATTATGTGGTTTTTCTTTAAAAAAAATTGAGGCATCATTTTAATGGATTGAAGAGTGAAATATATACTAATCACAAAAGTTTTAATTAAATATTCTCTTAGAAATTATTTAACATGAGATATAGAACATGTTTGGAACTAATTAAGGATTATGATTGTATGATTCATTACTATCTAAGAAAATCAAACAAAAGTGGTGGATTATTTGTGTTAAAAAAATATTACTACATTAACCATGTTTTGTATGGAATGTGACCATTTGATTAATGATTTGATAAATTTGATCTTATAAGTTGTGGATATAGGGATATCTTGTATTTTGTTTCAGGTTTCAGTGCAGACAATTTTTTTAGAAATAATTAAGCAAGATCAAAATGAGGATCAATCTCTATAGGAAAAGATATAATTCAATAAAAATTGTATGTTTCCAGATTTTAATATTGATAAAGATATTTTTTATTATTTTTAAAAATAGTAAGAATATCTTGTGATTCCCAGTTCATGAATTATTTTTTGAGTGATGCTCATAGTTCTTCATTTTCCGTTCATTTAGGCAGAACTGAGATGTACAGATACCTTTAGGTGGTATGGTATGAAAAGAGATATTGCCAACTTTACCAAAAATTATTTGACTTGTTGGTAGGTTAAAGTGGAATGAAAATTACCAAAGATAATTATTTAACCAATTCTAGTTCCAAAAGATAAATTTCAAAATATATCCATTTATTTTTTTGTGTGATTAACAAAGACTCCATGAGGTTAAAAAATTCAATTTGGTTTATTGTTGATCAATTAACTAAATCATCACATTTTCTTCCCATTGGATATATAATGTCTTTAGATCATCTTTCATGACTTTATCTAAAATAGATAGTCAGGTTACATGGATTTACACTATCTATTGTATTATATTGTGATCTCAGGTTCACATCTAATTCTTGGAAAGGACTTCAAAACTCATTGGGTACAAAATTAAATTTTAGAATAGATTTTCATTCTAAAACCGATGGTCGATATGAGGGGACTATTATGAACAAGGAATATATACATCATTCTTATTAAATGGATTACCAATGAAGTTAGGATCAATGTCATTATTTGGTTGATCTTTCTTATAATAATAGTTTTCATTCCAGTTTACAGATGGTACAATTTGATAATTATATACAAAATGGTGTCAAACACCATCTTTTGGATGAATTAGGATAAGGGATGTTGATAGGACTATAATTTAGTATATTAAATTGTAGATAAGGATAATTTTATTCATCAACATATGAGGATGTCTCAGATCAACCATACAAATATTGTTGATAACCGGAGAAAATACCTTTATTTCGAGGTAGGTGATCATGTTTTTCAAAAAGTATCTCCATGTAAAATTGTTATTAATTTTGGTAAGAAAGTAATGGTAAGTATATTTTTTATTGTAACATATGAAATCCAGGGGAAATCGTGATCAGTTTTCTACCCAGTGGCTTCATCTTAGAGTTTATCTCTTATACATAACATATTTCTTGTTTCAATGTTAAGGAAATATGTACCAAATTCATATCATGTTTTGATCCCAGAAGTAGTTCAGTAGGAAGAGAAGATTTATTATAAGGAACAACTAGTTTAGATACTTTACCTTAAAGAGAAAGTGTTGTAGAATATGGTGATTCACTAAGTTAACATTTTATGAGAAAAACATATAGTTGAAGAGTCAACATGGGAATATGAAAATGTTATAAGGAAAATATATCCCCAAATCATTAATAATTGAATAAAATTATGAGGATTCAATTTAAAAAATGGGGTAAAATGTAAAAACCTAGGTAATGATAGAATAAATAGATTTCATAATTTTATTCATCATACTAATATTAAGTAATTTTTAAATCAAAAGGAGAAATAGTTTTAACTATCTCTTTTATTATAAGGTTTTATTTAAAATTTAATTTAATAATTTTATAATTTTAATTAGAAAAAACTAATTTCATTTCTATATGTACCATAAAATAATTTATTTTCAAAGGAATTTTGTGAATTTTCATAAAATATTGATTTTTACTGAATAGAAAAAATGTTGATTTTTATGAATTTTTTTTTATTTTCAATAAATTAGGTAATTTAAAAGTTCCAATATGTTTTTAATATGATTTAAAGTAATGAATGTATTATTTAGTTATATTTAATCCAAATAATTACAATTTAATAAAAATTATATTGAATTTAGTATATGATTGTTTTTGGGTCAAAAATGGGATTTTTCTAAAAACTGTTTTAAATTGTATAATGTTTCTCTATTTTAATTAATTAAAATAATCCATAATTAATAATTTTATAAATGTAATTTATGTATTATGTATTAATAAATATTAATTTATATTCATAAAATGGTTATTATTAATCATAGATTTAATATAAAATCATTTTCTCATGAAATATAGTGACTGAGACTTAACATACATGGATATTACATCATTATAGATGAATATTCCGAACATTTAAAAAGTAAATTCCCAAGGACCATAACAATTTAGTGTATTTGTTTATATTGAAACACAATCTTATAACTTGATTAAATATCTTCAACATATCCTATAAATATCTTCCCCTACGTTACTCCTACTTAAAACATTTCTTCATAAACTGGGGAAAGGAATCATAAGAAAGGGTGATCTCATATCCTCGGTATGGGTAAAAAAGGATATGCATAAGCAATATATTAACATAAGGGTATGATAACATGATCATAGAATTATTATATCATAACGTAAATATCGAATATCCTAAACATGAATCATGGAATAAAGATTGGCAGTTCCTAAGACATGAATAATAATAAAATCAAGTGCATAATCCATGAAATCATAACATAAGAATAAGACATGGAATTTTTTTAGAAACATAAATATAAAAAATAATTCCCTATAAATCAAGGATCATTTCCAAAAACATATTTTTCACTTCATGGGGGTTACACCTATTGGGTAGGACACACCACCATCCCCAATTATAGTGTTTTCTTTATATTAGATATGGTTACACCTTCTTCCCATATTGGATCAATCCTATTGACTTGTTGCCATAATTATCTAAAAAGATAAAAATCATTACCTAGTTCATTATGGGTAGATATATGTCCCACCCATAAAATAATGAAATCATACATACATGTGTCATAAGAAAATAAAACATTCATCATATAAAGACCTATAAAAAGATATGGGTTTCATAAACATATAATATTATAACCCATGAAATGAAAATGGGAATCACAAAATATATCACCATATCATAACCTATGGAAAATATATAGGTTTCATAATCATTTCATAAATGTGTAACCTGTGAAAAGAAGCGGGTTACATAATCATAAAACATTGGGAAGATAAACAGGTGTCATATACATCATATTATCTAAACAATAAACATTAATATAAAGAATATGAATGTCACCCTTGGATCATATCCCTAAAAATTAATTAATAAAACCAATGTATTTAATCATATATAGAAAAAAAAATTAAATATCTTTTAAAAACATTTCTTTAGAAAAATATCCTTTCTTCTTTAAAAAACACTTCTTGAAACATAAAGCATTTTAGAAACACTTTTTCTTTGAAAATAGATTTTAATAATTATAAATGATTATTTTAAAACCATAAAAAATTAAAAAAACATTTTTTTCCTTGAAAATTATATTAGAATATCATATGAAAATATTTTTAGAAAACATGGTTTTTAAATAAAACTGATTCCCGACCGAAGGGAGAAATAAGGTCATATTTTCTTGAAAACACTTTATTATTTGTATTAAGTACCAAATAGTATAAAAATAGTACCATTACTTGAATATGTCATGAATACCTAGATGAGAAAAAAAATCACGAGACTTCTTGAGAGGTGTATCATAAGATTTCATTAATGGAATCATAATCATATACAATCCTGATAATCTATGAGATTATAGAAATAAACCCTTACCACTTCCGTAAATTTGAATAAAAATAACATTGAGATAATGAAATTAAAATAAGCATAAAATATAATTAAAATAAGTATATTATTCATTTAACATTTCAAAGTTAAATATATACATGTCATAAAATAATATAGGTCTATAATAGATCATGTGTCTCAAAGAAGGATATTTGAGACAAAATTACCTTACCGATTTGGTGACTTTTGGACCGTAAACCCCATGAAAGAGAGATCATAAAATGGTTATGTAAATACCCATAAATTTAAGTATAATTATCACACAATACATCCATGGTAATTATATACACCACATAAATGAAACGAGTGGTGAATATGGTATAAGTATCCCAAAAATAAATGTGAGACTGGAAATCCTCTTACTACTTGAGTAACTTTTGAATCATGATCCCCATAAAATAATAAACTCAATTGAAACTTTTAATACAATTAAATAAATTAAATTCATGATATAACATTTCATATAACAGTATATAAACCACATAGAATAAATTAATGGTGAATATGGCATGTATCTCATGGATATAAAAAGTGAGATGAAATTCCCTTAACATAAGTCTTGACTCTTGACATACTTTTTCAAACCTCCAGAATAATAAATATAAGTTTGTCATACATCTTCCATAGAAAAAAATTTATTTATATAATACCATATATTAGTTAATTATGACATTATATTACCTTTTTATTTACAATTCCATGATAAATTTATGTTTGGGGTAATAATCGCCTTGTTTTTCAAACATGTTTTGACTTGTTATTCTTGGTGATCTTACTTAGATCATGATTTATTTATTTCAAAAATGTAAAAAATGATTTAAATATAATTTATATTCATAATATATGTATTTATAATAATCTATAATATATATAAATAAGAAATGAAATACACTATTCATGGAGACGGTAGGTTGTATGTACGCATGAACTTTGCTGCCATTATCTTCTTGTATTTTAATAAATAAAGTATATAATATATTAATATTTATGTATATATTTTATAAATTAGAATTATTTTTTCATATGTAAAACATATTTTTATTAAACTCATCCATAATACATTCCATGTAATGTGTGAATGAATTGCATCACTTTGAGGAGGTGGTAGTCCACACATCCACAAACAACATTATCCTATTCCCAAAAATTGGAAAGCATGAATCTATGTGTTATATATTAATTAAAGAAGCATAAATACATCAAAAATATCATATATATAATATAAAAAATGTAATTCCAACATTATTCCCAACATTGGGAGGTGTAAATGGAAGAACGAACGACAACGGTTCACGAGACTACAGCCTTCTGTACACCCAAACGATGATTATGTATCCCATTTGATGGAAATATGTTTTAGTGTAGGTCTTAAACATTACATAAAAAATCATTTTAATTAGGATACTTAGTTTATTATATAATAATTTAATAATAATAATTGAAGGGGTGGATAAATAAATAAAACAAAAGTTCTCATTGAAGAACATTGCCTATTATTTGGGTAACTCCTTTTCTGTTTGCACCAAATGACATCTTGGGTTTTATTTATGAAAAAAGTGAGGATTATAGTATGAGAGGTGGATTTTTATATTATATTTAGGTAGGTTTTAAATGATCTAAATGGATTTATATTTGTGGATAAGTGAGAGGGTGAGTAACTTATTATAGTGGAGGGGGTGGTATTCTTGTAAATATAAAAAGGTAAACATTGTTGAGAGGTCTACCTTACATCATGTGCCTCCAAAATTAATAAATAATGGATTAAATATAAATAATGGTCTATCCAATCCAACACCATACAAAAATAAAAGTTTTTTTATCATTTCATTCTTTAGTCACTAGTTTACTCAATTTTACCCCCTTTTATTTGTTTTATCATAAGATATTATTTTATAACATAGGTAGCATATACAATAAGATTAAATTAAATTGATAGTTATTAGATACTTTTCTCCCATATATTATAAATATTAAATTCAATTTATAAAATTAAAATCATATGTGTGTTGAAAATTAATTTTAAAACAAGCGCATGTAAAGCCCAAAAACACTACTTTAATGTGAACCTTGTAAACAATGTTGTTACAAATTTATGGTCAATATGTTAATTATAAAAGATAAATTGGTCCATGAATAGACCATATTTGATATTTATTAAAATTTAAAAATCAGTTGGATAATTATATTATGTTAAGTAATTTTAAATCTTTTAATAAAGTATAATTTATAATAAAATAACATTAATGTCAATTTAGACATTATTTAATTAACTTAAATTTAAAAATATCAAGAAAATGATAAAATTTGAATATATTAATCTCATACCTATGTAAAATGACATATTTATCTAAAAAAAGTATTTAATATAATAATTTAATCAATTTACATAACTTTTAATATTTATAGTATCATTTGTTTTAGTTAATTATTAACTAAATAGTTATTGGGTTGGTATTTCCAAATGATTAAAAATAATTATATCATATCTAAAAATTAAATATAAATTGTTATGATAAAAATAAATCATTTATATTTCAAAAGGATTTGTATAACTAAAAATATGATGTTTCTTCAATACATAAAGGCTCTATAAATGTTAAAGGTAAGGATGGTTCCATTTTTTCCTTTTTTTTCATACTTAACTTATTATATAAGTCACCTTCATGTAATAATATACCAATAATTCATAAAATTAGATCCAACAGGGGATATGGTTTATATATGTCCATAAAATGGGTTTTAGAAAAGTTTCTTTGATATTATTTCCCTTTTGATTATTTTTTAACCAATACGTAAACTCATTTTTACTATAATCGTTGTAATTAGTTTTTATCGATTTCACTAATATTTTTTCAAATATTAAGTTAAACATACTAGAAATTATAAATTTTTCATATTCTAATTATGGAATCTATTTTTAAATATTATAAACTTATAATTTGAGGAAATTAATTTAAAATTAATCTTGTGAACGGGACAAAACAATGTGTTTTTTAAGTAAAAATGTTCTAGAGTTTGAAACGTTTTTATATCCAATTTCAATGTGAAATTGATTCCAATGGAATAAATTGGATTTATAGATGTAAAATTTATCTAATATACTTTAAAAACAATTAAAAATTTAATTTAACTATAAAAATAAATTAAATGAAAAATAAGTTTTCTATTAAAATTCATAATTTTTCATTATTCAACAAAAAATAAAACTTCACTAAAAATACAAAAAATAACCCTTATCTAATTATGACATTACTCTTTCAAAATTAAATTTTATTTTTTAAAATATAATTTATTAAAGTTAAAAAAATTATTTAATATAGGTTATCCATTAAAAGGCATTAAAATCACCTTCTATAAAAATATATCACTTTTTGCATAAAATTGGATTAATTATTATCTCTTGTCACATATGGTAAATATTAAATAGTTTATTAAATATAATGTATATATATTTCATTAAAATAATTTATCAAAAGTTTCATAATTAATTTATTATGGTAAAACATGTTTTATTTCATAAATATACTTTTCTATAAAAAGGATTCCAATATTTTAGAAAGGGGTTTATTTTCATTTATAGTTTGTTTTTCTCCAAATAATTTTTCTTATATACTTGTGTAAACCATATTTTAAAACATTCATTAATTATATTAATAATCATGATTCCAATAGCTAGATAAAAACTATAATAATATTTTAATATTATTATTAATAGTGTATTGCAGTTTGGTAAAACTTGGTATTCTCTGTAATGCAAGCTATTAAAGGAACTTATCATTATGTGTAAAAAAGCCATACATATTATTGTGTATACTGCAAGATAATCTAAGTGTTGCATATATCACAATATTATCTTGGTGTTTTGTATAAACAAAGAATAAATTTCTATATCATGCAATGCTAGTCATCAAATAAAATTAACTTCTTCGAAAAAAATTAATTCATAAAAACTCGATGTGTTACATGAAAAATAAACTTCTTGAAAACCTGTTTTTTGACCTTATCATGGGGTTAAATTAAAAAAGATGAGGGTTAAAATGGCAAAAAACTTGTATAAAATCTATTATTTTTCCATATTTCAACCATATCGTGTCTAAGATTACATAATACTCTTATTTTTACCCATTTGTCATGTGAAAAATGTCGGTATGCCTTTTTCCTTTAAAAAATTACAAGTGTGTCACTCGCCTCACTTATTAAAGGACGCCCCCACTCCTCTCTTATTCACACCTTAAAACCATTTTTTCATAAAATACCTACCAAAAATCCATAACCGCATCCAAGATTCCTTGGTTTTTTTAGAAATTAATTAAAGGAATAAATTATTTATTATTCTAAATACATGGTTTGAAAAGAGGTAACATTATTAACAATGTATTTTTATTTTATTTATTCTTCCACATCATTAAAATATTATTAATTTATGATTATATAATAAAAATTTATATCCAATGTACTTAGATGTTATTATTTTAATGAAATTACATATATCCATCTCCTCTTCCATTGAATGGGGATTAATAAGGTCGTTCATGTGTACGGTGGATTAATGCCTTGCAAATCAATGTGACATATTTTTCATCAACACCTCTCACAGTTGGGTATGATAATGGTTCAAAAGTATATATATAATATTTATATCATAATTATACATCTAGAATCATTATATCATACATACATTTTTAATTTCCAATCTGTAGTGGATACGATAACATTGATCATGTGTAAGGAAGACTACTGTCTCATGTAGCGACGTGATTCATTTTCAACAACAATTTACTCGGAAGGTAATAAGGATAAAGTTAATGAATATATATTATATACATGATGTAATTATTATATTTATGAATTATTTAACATTGACTGACTGAATATCCCAAAGACTGGTATTTTTATTGATTCCGGATAATCCCCCATTTAAGGATAAAGGAGGGAAACCAATATTCAAGGACGTCATAACATTAACAAAATTTGAAAAAAAAGAGGGTTTCAATGAAAAACAAGACTACAAAGAAGTGTCTCTACCTAGTATCTACATCATTAATGCATGCCTCCACCAAATCATGGATGTTCAAAAAGTTGTCCCGTGAAAGAATGCACGGGCCTGGTACTGATGGCTATGCCATACCCTATCAATATTCTAAATCCAAAAAGTAATGAATGGTTAAAATGTCTAGATATATCCTCATTTGAATAAAAACCTTGTAAATTATTTGGGTTCCCTAATAGTCCATCCATTTCACCTCCAACAATAATCAACCAGTAGGTTACCGGAAGATTCACAGCCAACTATGCCATCAACACCACCAAATTCACACCTAATCAAACAAGATCCCAACTTCACCAAATCAAAACATGTAAAAAACATAGAGCAGTACCAAAACACAAGGCATCCCCCCTTTTAGAAACTAGATCCAACCCTGAGCACACCAGAGTATTCCAGATCTAATGTCGATCTGTGACGAAGCCGAGATGAGATCTCAGAGCCGGAAGGCAAGCCAAAGTCGACGCTGAGCACACCAGAGCCAATGCCGAGCACAATGTAGCCACAATGAGATCCCAAAGCAAAAGATAGGCTAAAGTCATCACTAAGAACACCAGAGCTGACACCAAGCACCTGGAGCTGCAATGAGATCCTGGATCTAGAAGGAACAAATCCATCAGCAAGATGAGATCCCAAAGTCAGAACACACGTAGTTGATGCTTTCTGACTCCTTTCAATGAAATATATTTTGGTATTATGAACCTATCATATTTTATAAGGTGTATATATAGTCTCATTGAAATTTTATATCATTAATTTATTTATTCTCATGGTATTTAATGTTTTTATGTTATTATTTCATGGGGATTTTTATTCAAAAGTTTCCAAAGTTATAAGGTACTTTTCTTTGAAATGTCATCATTTAATGTTTTCCTTATAACTCTCTTTTTCATCTATTACCATGTTTTTAAAATTATATTATTTTGTACATGAGAGTTTTATAAATTAAATTTTTTCTATTTTTTTTAATTTCATTCAAAAAAAGGTAATATTTATATGGAATGTATAACTTTCTTTACAAATGACAAAAATAAATGTCCAATATTAACGTATACAGTGACATTGACTTTTTTGTTGTCATATCTAATATTTTAGGTTTTTATTATTTTTCAACTCATGTTTTAATAAAATAAAAACCAAAATTCTATTTTTTGGGTATTTTGGTTTTTTAAAATGATTTTTAAAATGGATTTATATTTGAATATCTGAAAATGTTTTCTTATGGGTGAACAGAATATTCTATGAGTGTGATATGAAAATTTTAGGATTTTATGTGTTATGATTATTCTTTATAGAAATTATTTATATTTATAGATGGTGACATTATAAACCCAGGATGGGTGTATATGTTATAAGAAAATAATGGGTGGTAAAATTATAAACTAAGGATGGGTGGTTATGTTAAAACCCAATAACATGTCAGACTGTGATAAACCTATATTGTATTGGGTTTGGAAGCCCATTGTAAGGTTATTTATTTTTCTAAGAGTGATATGGATAATGATTTCCAAATATACCTATATGATTTATCTATGAAATGGGATTTAATGTTTTTCTCTGAGAAAAAAAGTGTTATTATTTCAAGTGAAAATGAATTATTTATTTCACTCAAAAAACATTGATATAAATATAAAAAATATATGGGTTTTTATGTTTTTATTAGAATAATGGTTTTCTATCTTTTTATATACCATACTAAGAATTTTTTTCTCATCCAACGTTTAAATAAAATTCAAAGGGAATATGTTTGGGTAAGGGAAATAAATAATTTAATTTAAAAGTCAGGAAAATTTTTCATGAAAGGAAATCATCTATTATCTTAAAAGTTTCATATTTTAAAAAAATGGATTTAGATCAAAAGTTTACACTTTGTATTATATGGTTATGTAATGTGTGATTTATGGCCTAATTGTCTAAAAATCTAAAAATTAAAATATCCTCAAATTTAAGAGAATGATTTATTGACATAAAACTCAATATTATGTAATTTTTAAGGAAGATTATTTATTTAAACAATTTTTTCATAAGTGAACCAGATTATCTCCCACAAAATTCTTTTCAACTAGAATCATTCTCAGACATATCATACATAATACCTCTATTATTAACTAGGGGAAAATATAATAAATGGTGATCTTATATTCATAGAAACTATTAAAAAGGTATATATCCACATAACATGAGAATAAGGGTGTTATAGAATTAAAATAACCTTAGAAATTCATTCACTATATGTCATAGATCATTAACATGAGTCATGGTATTAATCATGGTAGTTCATAGGACAAGAATATTTAAGTAATCAAATAACATAATCCATTGGAAAATAACATTGTCATAAGACATATATTTTCAGTATACACATAAGAATAGAAAATTATTTACTTATTAGTCAATGATCATTGACAAGGATATCATAGTTGAATGGTTTCACTCCACAAATCATCATAGTAGTCATGGTTCACTCACAATACTATCATAGTGGACAAAGACACTTACTGAACTTGGTTCACTCCCTATTCTAGTTCTATTTATCTCGTGAGATTTCAAACATTACTCAATGCATTAGAGGGATATATATGTCCCACTAATCAAATAATAAAACTCATAAATATCTTTAAAAAAATATTAAAAAAATTCATATTAGATCCCATGAAATGAAATGGGTTTCAAAAACATCTCATCATGGAATAACCCATGAAAAAGAAATAGGTTTCACAAACATTTCATCTTTATATCATAGTATAACCCATTTAAAAGTAATGGGTTTCATAAACATATTACCATCATAAACATAAACCATTTAGAGAAATGATATGGATGGTATCATTGGATCATATCCCCAGTAAAACATTGTGTAACATCAAAAGGATGTCATCTTATATAGAAAATTATTTTGAAATGGAACCTAGAACATTTCTTGAGAAATATATCTTTTATATTTTCAAATAACTTATTTAAAATCTAAAAATTTATCAAATATAAAAGAAAATATTTTAATTTAAAATATCCTTTTAAAATTATAAAGGAATATCCAAATCCTTGAGTGGTCATGACGGTAGTAAATACCATTCATGTCATACACATTAAAAGAAATTTTCCTTTTAGATTTTAAGTCAAAAGTCAAAATTAACTCATATGTAAAATCACAAGGATATTTCTTTTAAAAAAATTTAAAAATTAAATTATGTGTGAAAATTTTATTAAATATTCTATAATATTAAAATATTTAATGAAAATATTTTTAGAAAACATGGACATGGAATAAAAAGGATTTTTGACCAAAGAGTGAAATAAAGTGAATTTTTAAGAAACATTATTTTGGACTAATTTTTTGTTAATGTAAGTAAAATTAATGGAAAAGTTTATTCTCTATAAATAAATATATGAGAATAAAATTCATGAAGTTATTGAGATATATATAATAATATTTCACCATTAAAAATATATTAATAAACAATCCTGATGAAAAATGAGATTCTAAAATAAAACCATTAGAACTTTGGTCACATTTGAATCATAATCCCAATGAAATAAATATCCTTGTAAGTATATGTATATCACCATAATTTTAATGATAACAATAATAAAATACATTCATGGGAAATATATATACCACACAAAAACTGAGATGAAAATTTCTTACATGATTTGGTAACTTTTAAATCATAATCCCCATTAAAGAATAACATTATATGAAAATATAAGTTTCATTATAATATATAAATTCATGATATAATATTTAAATGGTTATTTATTTAAACATCATAAAATATTATAGGTTTATAACATAACATATGTCCCAAAGAAGACACTTTGAGACAAAAAAAACCCTTATGTTCTTTGGTAACATTTTAATCCTAAGCCTCTGGAATGAAATAAAATTACATGACTATGTATATCCCATAATTATAATGGTAATAGTCAAGAATTATATTAATAGGTAGTATATATTCCACACAAAATAAAAAAGTTGTGAAAATGGAATGTGTCCCACATAAATAAAAGTTAGATGAAAATCCCATATATGATTTGGTAACTTTTTAATCATAAGCCCCATGAAAGAAAAAAATGAAATGAAACCTTAAGTATAATTAGAATAAAAATTCCATTATATAACATGTTACAGTTTTAGTGTTTACACCTCATAAAATAAGATATGAGGATAACATAACATATGTCCCAAAGAAGATAATTTGAGACAAAAATTCCATACCTGAAATCTCGACTTCGTTTGTACATGTTCAGACCACCTATATAATAAATATAGGTTAATTATAAAGATTTTATAAAACCAAAATCATACATATAATAGCATATATTATTTAATTATATCATTTTAACACCCTTTTATCAATAATTATTTTTTAAAATCCTTGTTTTAGATGATAACAACTTTATTTTCATATGTGTTTTGGTTTGGTAGATTTGGTCCTTATAATTTGATTATGGTTAAATAGAATATAGAATGTCAATATTTATATAAATATAAAATATATTAATTATATACATATTAATAGTCATGAATAAGATTTAGATATACAGAAATCAATTACACCATTCATAGAGATGTTAGGTTGTATATGCTTATGAACATTGTTTCCATTTTCTCGACAGATGGAAAGAAAGAATTGTCAATAATATATCACATTTAAATAATAATTATTATGTAAGAGATATCATATATTTTCATTAAATGTTTCATTATTATCATCCATTTGAATATAAAATGAAAAACAAATCACACCATTTCGTGGAGGTGGTAGTCCACACATACGCACGAGCGATATTATCTTTTCCCAAAAAATGGAAGGTAAGAAGGTATATTTTATATTATAATTCAACGAGTATAAATAATTCATAAATATAATATACATATATTAAATATATCATTATATCTTTATTTTAGAGTGATTGATGGAAAAAATAACTACATCGGTTCATGAAGCGATAGTCCATTGTACACATGATTGACGGTTGTATTTCCATTTTGATTGAAGAGGAGATTGATATAGGTTATGGAATAAATATAATTAAATCTCATTATATGGAATACATTGTTTCTATTATATTTTAATTATTTTGAAAATAATTAAGGTGGTAAGAGAATATTTATAAAAAAAGAGCCGACTGAATACAATTAAATTCATTTAGATCAACCACCATGGGATCTCTTATTAAAAACATAGGGTTGGTATTTTGGGTAGAATAGAATCTCTATAATGTGTATAAGGATGTTTGGGGGAGTTTTTTTAAGGATTTGGTCAAGAAAAATTGGTTAATATGTTTTTGTAAGTGATGGGAGGAGGTTCCCTTTTATAACTAAGGAGGAGTGGTATTTTTGTAAATACCCAAAACTCTTCAATAATGTGAAGTCACTCTCATTGTGAGGTACTTAGAATTGATAAATAATTTGATTTAGATAATATATTTTATATACACCTGTAAAACAAAAAAAAAACAAATGTTTTAAACATGTCATTACTTACCCTATACATTTAATTAATTTTACCATTATAGTTTTCACCATGGTAACATGTTTTTAATTTTATTTACTTAGTTTATTTATCCATTAATAAAAAATACAAAAATAAAATTATTACATAATTTTTACCCACTAATTATAAATATTATATCTAATTTATCGAATAAGAATACTATATGTGTGTAAAATTAAATTAAACATTAAATATGATTAGAATAAATAAATTCATGATATTACATGTCACGTGGATATTATATACACCTCAAAAAATAATATAGGTTCATAACATAACATATGTATCAAAGAAGAAAATTTGATAAAAAAATCTTTTACCCCAAGTCAATGACTTCCTTCATACATGATCGAGCATCCCTTATAAAAAATATAGGTTTATTAAAAATATATTAAAGAATAATATTAATAAATATAATACCATATATGATTTAATGATATCCTTTTACAACCCTTTTATTAATAATTCTTTTTTAAAATCACTGTTCTGGGTGATAACTGCTTCATTTTTCATATATATTTTGGTTCAGAAGTTTTGGTCCTTGTACCTTGATTATGGTTTTATAATATCCATGATGATAAAAATGATATATATATCATATAAATTCATTATATTCACATTCATATTCATCCATAATATTTAGATATGGAGAAATGAATTACACCATTCATGATAACGGTAGGTCGTACATGTGCATGAACGTTGTTTCTATTTTCTTGATGAATGGAACAAAAGAACAGTAAATAAAATATAATTTTTATAGATTCATTTTTTTCATAAATATAATATATATTTGTTAAATCTATCCTTATTTTTATCCATGTAAAATCAAATAAAAAAATCACATCACTTCGTGGTGGCAATAGTTCACATGTACATAAGAGTGATGCTATTATTTTCCAACAGAATGGAAGGTAAGAAGTTAGATTTGATATTATAATTAAAGGAGTATAATTATTTCATAAATATACTATAAGTAAATTAAATATATAATTATATCCATCCTTCAGGATTGTTGATGGAAAACTAATTACATCACTTTGTCATATGGTAGTATGTCATACACATGATCGATTTTTTTTAAAGGTTGGGGCCAAAGCCTCAATTTATTATTTAAAGCAAATACCTCTTTAGACTAGCTAGAGGGTGACCCATTACATAGACTAAATTTCCAAGGCCAAGTGGCCTGAATACAAGGCTTGAAAGCCCATTTATTGGCCCAAAGGACCCCTCGTAGAACAGTACTGCTACAGTACCCACTCTGTTACAGTTCCTGCTACAGTATCGCAGCCGCTACATTATCTGCTACAGTCCTTCTGCCACTACAATGTCTCTACTGCTATAGTTTTACTATAGTACCCTACTACAGTACTACTACAGGACCCAGAAATTTTCCCCTTACCGGATTTGATCTTGGGTCTTTTGGATGCCAAGCAGAAGCTTGTACCACTAGGGTACATGCCCGTTGGCGCATACACATGATTGATGATTTCACTTCTCATTTAATGGAAGAGGAGATAAATATAGGTTACGATATAACCATAATTACATATCAGTATATTTTATACATTAGTGTTATTATATTATAATTATTAAGACATTAATGAAGGTGGTAAGAGAAAAGGTATAAATAACGATCTTAGTGAAGATAATTACCATCATTTAGAACAAAATAATTTGGATACCTTATTAATGACCATATGGTTAGTCTTTTTGGAATACCAGAAGCTCTATAACATTTATAAGTATTTTTGGGAGATGTTTTGGCAGGGTTGGTTAAGCCTAATGGATTAAGTTATGTGAGTATGTGAGGGGAGGAGGTTCCCTTTTATATTTGAGGAGAAGTTTCATTTTTGTAAATACCAAAAACTATTAAATAATTGGATGTAACCCTCATCCCATTTTCCTTCAAAATTTATAAATAATGGAGTATATGTAATATATGGTATAGTAATAACTCCATTGCGAAAAAAACATGTTTTAAAAATGTTAACCTGTAGCCTCTAATTTACATTCTTTTACTATATTATTTTTCACCCTAATAAATAGATTATCTTATTAATTTATATAGTTAACTTATAATTTAATACTAAAAATAAAATGATCAATATTAGATAATTTGGACCCGATGATTCTAAATATGAAATCCAATTTTCAAATAAAAAACTTATGTGTATGGAAAATTAATTTTAACACAAGATAATGTAATGTGAAAAACCATGTTTTAACCTTAAATGGGTCATAATTGAAAATTTAAACTATATCCCATTCATGTGATAAAATATGATATTTTTTGGAATTTTTAATCATCTAATAAATCATTATTTATTATAAAATATAATTGATGGAAACTTTGAAACAATACATTTAATTTGAATTTAAAACCATAAAGACAATTATGGAATTAGAATAGATACCTTACATTATTCCCTAACATGATATAAATATCCAAAAAATATATTGAACAAAATAATTTATTTAAATTATATTACTTTTAATGTTTTTAATATGACTAATTTTGTTTCCATTTTAATTAAATAATTACTACGTCAGTGTTTCATTAGTGTTTAGGTTATTTATTTCAATAATAAGAATTAAAAATAAATTATCATGATAAATAAATATTATTTATACTTAAAATTTTTATTTATAACTCAAAATAACTCATTTTTATCACTATGTGAACACATAAGATATTTTTAAAAATAAGAGTAAAATTTTATCCTTTAATTAAATTCTTATAAAGATCATAATCATAAACCTATGGCTCCAAAATGGAAAATTTCTAAAAAATTAAATGGGATAGGGTAAAAATATTTAAATTAAATATAAATAAAAAATAGTTCATTATAACTCGTAACTCTTTAGTTTAACCCCTGGTAAACATGTTTTACCCTTAATCATTGAAACCGATTTTTTTTCACTTTTTACTATTCATTATGAACTGAATTTCAGTTGAACATATTACTTAATATTAATTATTCTGAGTAAAAATATTTAATCTATTATATCATATTATATTAATAGAAGTGGTAGAACTAAGTCTTAAATTAAACCTACAGACAAGAAAAAAGAGGTTTTCCAAAGAAAAGTTTTAATAAGTATAAAATCATTTAATAACAAAATTAAATATAAAATTGATTCAAATAAACTAAATTAAATTATTAATAATATATTTAAACTAATGATAATTTTAAGACCATTTTAAAATAAATTTAAACTTGTACATTCTTCAAACGAAAAGGTAGTTTTTAATAAAAATAACTATTTGTCATTATTAATTGAAAAAAATAATCTTTTAAGGAGCTTCTAAAAAAATCACTATAAGAAATTTTGACATCTTGAATTAAAAAATGATTTAATTTTTTCATATAAATTTTCTAAAAGTATCAAAAATTAATTTTATTATTTTTTCAAAAAAAAGAAATAAAAAACATTTTTTGGTGAAAAATGTATTTTTGAATCAAAAAAATACATTAATAAAAATTAAGTATTTATATATCATTTTATTTTTTTTATTTAAAATTTTTATACTTAATTTTAAAAATATTTTAATTCCTATTAATACGACCATCGTTGAAAACTAAGCTATAATGTTCATATTTAAATAATAATAATAATTTTATATTATGGTTCGTTATAACTTAGTATTGCAAGTAACCCAATCTATCAATGAAATTAAATAAATTTGATTAAAAAATATTGCATAAAATCTTGTGGCATTACAGGTGGTGTCATTGAAGTTTTCAAAATCTATAGTTTCCAAAAAAATCCAAATGAAAAAAATATTGGAACCATGGATTATAATTTTTTATTTTTTTCAACTGAAATATCTGCCGATCAATAGATATAATGGGGACTTTTTTTGAAGAAACCTACACCACAACATACACCACTACATAGTGAGTGGTTATGCTGCATCTATTCTAGATGTTTTGATGTTTTAAATGTCTATAGTGGATCTATTCTTACTATTTTGGCTAGTGTTTCAAATGAGAATATCACTTTAATAAAATGTATGTGTTATTGATGTTGTGGCAGTAGTTGTGGTAATTTGAAATCATTGAAGAAATAGAGATTCGAAAATAATATTATAGTGAATACCATTCAACTTTGGTAGTTATTTTTCAATTTTAGTTTACCTATATGAAACGAGGAAGACCTATATGGGTGTAATAGTCAGCATGGAGAACTCACAAGTAGAGGGTTTTGAGTCTCTCTATTGGAAGAAAAATTAATTATTTTGTAGTTTTTTTCTTGAAAATTATCTATGTCATACTATTGTGATTATATTATTGAATGAATCAATGGGTGTTTCACCAAAAGATGTGTTGTTTCATAGGAATCATATCACATGTTGTAGTAAAATATTCAACAATACACATAGATATTCATGGGGTATTAAATATGAAGATAACCATTAGATTTTAGTGGATCAAGTCTTTTTTGGAAAAGTTTCATACCCAATAGAGGATCAAACATTCAAATTTATAAATTACCCTGATGTTATAATGAAAAAAATATAAGGATAATGAATCAATTATAATTTCCAAAATCAACCACATGAAACACTTTGGAAGTACCATGAATCATTATGAAAAATTAGAATACGGAGAATCAATCACAACCCTTAGATTATAGGATTTATATTCCTAGAGATATATATAACTGGTCAAAGTAGTTAAAAAATGATATTGAAATAACATTATGAATGTATGGTTTTTATGTACATTTTCAAGAAGATGTTGTAATTTTTTTTCTGATCATCAATGTGTAAAGAAGAAAGAATAATGAAATGAAAGAAAACACCTTCATTTTATTAGATTTCATTTTTATATGCTTCTATAAGAAACATGGTAGTAACTCAATGTCTATAAACCCTTATCTTAAATAGATATTGATAGGAAAATAATAGTAATTTTTCTTAATGTTGGTAGTAATCTTCTCTCAAATCCTTGTAACAACCCTAGTAAAGAGTGTTATATTCCTAGCACATTAACACTACATTGGTCTATTCTCAAACATGATCCCTCCAACACTACATTAGTGTGTTCTCATTCAGGATCCCTCCAAAAAGTCCCCACCCAAGTGAAAAACACTATCTCATAAGGATAAGGGGGTGTGTCTCCACCCTTTTTCTCATCTCCGAGTGATTAATCCTAGTTCCTCAAGTTTCTCCTCCCTCCCTTTATCTAACAGTTTTTAGATCATTTTTTCTCTCCTTTATATGATCAAGGAATAAACCAATGTATTTCTTCACCATTGTGTTACCCCCCACTAGTGGTATGCATACTAGATCTTAGAATAAGAGCATGCACACTTCTACAGAAAACTACAGGGAATCCTCATTAGCGGCGGTCATCCCCACCTTTAACCACCATTAATGACTTCACTTCTTTTATGGAATTCATGGGTACTTAGCACCTGGGTTAAGAAGATATTTTATTTCTCATGAGTTTGAACACCAAAACCTCTAATTATTATTTGTTCTTCAGCCAAAGAAACCTTCCTCTAGAATTGTGGAGTTTTCCTACAGGATCAAGGTTCATAATTTCATGCATGAAGGCCCTCAAAACCAACACATAACGATTTTTCCGTGTTATAAAATTTTTTTCATATGATGTGTGATTATGATAAATTCATTACCATTGAAATTAATAAGGGAAACCGAAAGATCTTTGTGTCTTTTGTTTATGAAAAATGTGAAAGGTTCTCCAGAGAATCTCTTTGGTGGGATCTCCAGTCTTTTGACTCCAGGACTGTGCCTCAGATTGTGGGAGGTGATTTCAACATCATTTTAGATCCATCTAAAAATAAGGGAGGATGATATTTTCTTAGTAGGTAGATCACCGACTTTTCTTTTTTCCTCTCTCAAAAGGGATTATCAGATTTGTCTTACACCGACGATTGGTTACATGGTGCAACAACCCAAAAGGGGAAGCTTGTGGTAGGTGTAGGCTCAACCACTGCCTTGCTGAACTTAATGTTATCTCTTCCTTTCTAGATTCTAAAGTGAATAATCTATATTTTTCACTCTTAGATCATTCCCTGATCTAGGTTTCCTAGTCTCCAATTGATAATAGAAGAGGGCATTTATTTTTTTCATGCAGCTAGATTTCTGGCCCTGGTTTTCTTCATACGGTGGTTGAATCATTGATAAAACTTGTTTAGGTGACCTTGTAGATTTTCATTCATAATAAGATGATATGTATTCATTGTGATCATAATTCATATAGAAGGATAATCCCACCATGATCTCATTAATTGAATAATATTGGCACCAAATTGGATCATCTTGATTCACATCTTGAGTCCAACTATGATGAAGACATGTTTAGTCACATGATCATAAAAGAGAATAACCTTGTGGTTCATCTCCTGGAATAATAACTCCTTGACGAAGAAAATTCTAGAATTAAATGGATTCAAGAGGTGGATATGAACTCATCATTTTTTCATGAATCTATCAAGGAGAGACGACAACAAATCAGACCTAACATCATCCAAGAGGATGGTACCTTTGTGAATGGCCACGAAGAGGTGGGTGGTATGGATGAAACTCATTTAGATACTATTCTAGAAGAGCCAAACCCTTACTTGTTTGGGGGATATCCAAGTGGTCTATTTGACCACTTTGAGACAATTCCATGTGTTTTGTCGGATCATGATAATATAGGGATGGAACCCAGTCTTAAAGAACCTGAAATCCATGAGGTGGTTATTTCTCTTTTCCCAGAAAGTGCACCAGATCCTGATGGTTTCTCAGGTTTTTTCTTTGTTTCTACCTTGTATTTGGTCAAGTATTCTATTATTGATGTCTTAGGATATTTATATGGAGGTAGTATCCCCCGAGTGGCTAGTGTTGGTTCATTGGTGATTATCCCTAATGGAAAGGATTAGTCCTCTCTTAATCACTATCGTCCAATCAGTTTATGGAACTTTGTGTATAAAATTATTTCTACAATCATTAATATAATAATTTCCTTCTATATTCCTTGTTAGGTTTCTGAGGAGCAGCATACCTTCATTAAAAAGAATTATTCCGGGATCCTTTGGCCTTGCGTAGGAAATGACGAGTGACTTAAATCAGAAGGTTTGTGGGTTGAATACTATTATGAAACTTGATATGAAAAAATACTTTGATTGTATGGAATGGCCTTTTATCATCAAGGTTTTTCAAATAATGAGATTCTCTACCCACTTCATTGATGTTTTGTTTCACTATTTTATCTCCATATATCTTTCCATCTTGTTTATAGGGAAAAATTGCGAATTATTAAAGTTAGTTCAGGGACATTTCCAAGGAG
This sequence comes from Viscum album, assembly GCA_963277665.1. Lineage (NCBI taxonomy): Eukaryota > Viridiplantae > Streptophyta > Magnoliopsida > Santalales > Viscaceae > Viscum > Viscum album. The sequence goes on from OY728158.1 coordinate 311,060,932, forward strand.
ACCCTCTATCCCCCATTATCTTCATCTTGATGAAAAACTCCTTTAGTATCTATATTAACAGGAATCTCCAGGAGGAATGGTTTCTACCATTCCATTTCTCAAACCACCTTCAAGGAATCTCTCACCTTATGTATGCAGATGATAATATTATATTTATTAGTGGAGGAAAGAATTCTATTCATTGAATCAATGGGGTTATTACTATTTATTGTCTTTTGAGTAGGAAATAGATTAATCATGATAAGAGAAGTATCATTGTCTCTAACCAGTGTAATGAAGAGATAACTAGGCATATGGAATAATTATTTGGATTTAATAGGAGGAGTTTACCTTTGTAATACTTAGGAGTCCCCATCTCTTCAGGTCAGCTTCGGGTTCGACACTTTGACATGGTTTTGAATAACATTACCAACTGAATAAACAACTAGAAAAATCACTTTCTATCCTTTGGAGTAATTATAACCTTGATAAATATTGTTCTTTATTCCTCTATCATGCATGTTCTCTCTATTAGTAAGGTTCTGAAATCTGTTGTCTCTCACCTATAGCGGATTATGTGTGGATTCTTAATAGATGCTTGTCTCGAGTGGAAGCAGCAATGGGCCTCATGGGGAAGATTATCAAGTACATTTAATGATATTGGTGTGGCCATTCATCATTTATCGGAGACCATGTACGATTTCCAAGAAAAGAAATGTTGGGAGTACATGGAGGTTCGTTCTCTCTGGGGAAGGATCACAACTAATAAGTATGGGATTTCAGATCCTATGAAGGTAATAGTCTTTACTCTCCAGTGTTTGGTCGGTCATATCATTTATAAATTATAAAACAATGTGATATGGATCATCGTTTGAGGGGATATTATCTTTTGGTTTCATAATTAGAGAGGTAGGATTCTCATGTTCATAGGTTGTCCCACCCTGAGTATCTCCTTCAGCAAATCCCGGAGGCTCTCTATGCTCATTATTACTTTGTTGGAAAAGGAAAAATGAGCCATATTTGATTTAATTGATACCTAAACAGAATATGATATCTGTGTTTTTACTTGCTCGGTGTTTGGGACCATTTCTATTAAAGACTTCAGCAATCTGGAGCACCCAACATTGGATTGTGATGGGTGGTGCGAGAATATATGGTGTAAAAATATCCCTTTAAAACTCAATTTCCTTGTGTAGAGTATCAGGAATAATGCTCTTCCTACTGAAGACAATTTCCAGAATTTAATAATTCATCTAGCATCTCAGTGCCATTGTGGTAGTTCTCATTGTGCTGAATTAGTGCAGCATCACTTTTTTGATAGCTAGTGGGAAAAATTGTTGTGGATTAGACTTGTAAGTTTCACTGGCATTGGTTCATAATAATTTTCTAGTTCTAACATTATTACTCTCTAGTTTCATGGTGATGAGGATAATATCTATGAGAAGAAGGAAATATGATTCATTTTTTCTATCTTATATGATTTTTTATATTCTACTAGAAATAAGGACCTCTTTGAAGGTTTTTAGAGCTCTCGAACCGATATTTCATTCGTAACTAAAATCTTACCAGCTGATCTGATTCCCCAATTTAGGAATTGGTTCACTTCCCCCTCTTTATCTTTCCTCAAATTCCCTGGTAAGCTTGATTCATATTCATGTAATCCCTCCCCTAGTCACTGTATTTGATGGAATCTACATGCTACATGTATAAAACTCAACACCGATGGATCATGTGTTGCAGTTATGATGCAGGGTGAAGGTATCGTGAAGGATTGTATTGGATCTATTGTCAAGGATTTCATGGACTATTTTGGACATGTTGGCTTGCATTAGGATGAGGAAAATGTGCTTCTTATATGTATTTTTAGGGTCCTAAAAATTCCTCCAAGGGGAGAAAACACCCACAAAATCACTTTGCAGAAGGAATCAAGAACTTATACAAGTGTAGAAAGGTGAATGGACTCAAACTAAGATTCAATATTCATAAGAAACTAGAAGGAATTCAAGTTTTCAAGGCATTTCAAGTGGCCCGCATACCATCACCGGGAAAGGATCATGGACCATCCGAATCGTGAACCACCAGGTACGTGGAACGATCCGTAAATTGCTGGCTTGCAGAGAAATGGACAGTGAACAAGGTAAACAGCGAACCGTGTCACCAACAGATTTAGACGCTTACGGACTATCCGCATACCATGTCATGAACTCATTAGTTCGCAGATGAAGAAAACAAGTAGGGTTCTGTGAACCATTATCATGAACTGAAGCCTCTGCAACCTTGGCTGGCAGAGTCTTCTACGGGTCAGGGTATTGCTTCAATGGGCCTCTGTAAATGGTGTTGTGTGCCCGATAGATATAATTTCTCTGATTATCTATAAAAGGAGCACAAAATAAGTATAGAACACAGACAGAGGGATATGGATAGAGAGAAGGACGGACAATGAAATCTTGAGGGAGACTTAGAGGTTTCACTCTAAATTCTGTCTTGTTTCATCGGTGAAGCCCGAACCATGAACCACTCCCTCCACAGGTAAAACCATCCACAAACGATAATATAGGGGAATTGAATAATAATAATAATAGAACCACGAACTAAACTTCTGAATGGGGAACCAAAGGCTTCTCTCGGATGAACTTCCCACAAACGATGATCCCCTGGACCCTCCTTCAAAATGGTGCTCCGCGTAGAATACCGCTATGCGGACTGAACACGGTACCAACCACTACATCGGTACACAGATAGAACCTGAAATGGTGTGATGGGCCATGTACTACTATGGTGTGTGGTTTCCTTTACCCATTTCCACATACCGTAGTGGTATGCGGATGACCCCTCTGCCTGTATATCACTATGGTATGTAGAGCCTACCCCATCCCGCATAAAAAGTCAGTACATAGATTGGGGCGTTTTTAGGTATTGTTCCTTTCTATTCCAACCTCACCCCTCCATCACCATCCATCCTCTATGATCCCTCTGCTAACCAGTCCTTCGGCATCAGTCCAAATCCTCCTTCAAAGCCACCAGACTCGTATGATCAGACCATCAGGTGCATTATCACGCCCCATTGAGTCTAAATACCCACAGTAAACGGTATAGCGATCCAGCCTTTTCTTATATTAATATTACATCATTTTAAATATGACAACATAATATTATTACACATATAGGATCCATATATTTAGTGTATTATGCAAACTAGGACCATACATAACAATTTCAACATCAAGAATAAACATTTATTTAGATCCTTCTTCTCTAGCTTCTTATTGGAACTTGACCTCTCCTTAGTACATGTAGTCACCTAAGGATATAAATAAAAAGGGGTGAGATAAAATCCCAGAAAGAGGATATATAAGAACAATATAAAAATGGGTGATCATAAGAATAACTTAGGAAAAGGATCATGAACATGATAGGAAGCATTAATAAGAGACTTGAAACGTGGAAACGTATAAAAATGAAACATCATGACTTAGTGGTTAACAACCACGTATACTTGTGAACAAAGCTAGAATCTTATACACACATAATTTCACAATTACTCATGATATTCATCACTTTACCCAATGCATTGGTGTTCTTTATAATTCAGGGCACACCCATCACATTGAAACATTCATATTGCGCTATATAATTCCAGGTGCACCCGTCACATCATAACATTATCATTTATCATGCATGCCACAATGAACATATATCAAAAATAAACATAACTAAACCATGAAAATTGATGGGTTTCATATCATAAGAACACATTCATAAACATTGGGTTCCCAAAAGAAATATGGAATAACATACAAGTTACAAGAACCGCCAACCTTGAATGAGAAGTAAAAGGTGTGTTCTCAAAAGAAGTGTTCTTTTGGAAAACATTTTGTTTGATATAAACACTAGTGACAAACATTTATATCCCGTAAAAGGAAATAAAATTATTAAAAAATTATTTTTAAGAAGTAACCATATCAAAAAAGAGAAGTGAAAGAGGGAGAACCCGAAGGATGAAAGTTGGGTTCGAGAATTTTCCCCTTACCTTATATCTGAACGCTTTCTTCACTTTAATGTCCTATATAACCACATTAGATTAATTAATTAACAATTAAATAACCTTGTGTACATAAATATTGTTAATTATGGTTTCACTAATTTATTTTATGTGCCTTTTAATGAGTTATAGTGTTGAAAAACATTATTCTGGAATGATTGTTTTTATGGTTTTTTCTTGAGCGGTTAACTTGTATTCATGAATTGAAGTTCAGGTAGAACATGGGTAATCATCCAGAACTGATATCATGTATTATTAATTATCTTCTAGGAGTTTAAATGATATTATAATGTATTATATTATATACCATGTGGATGAATCATTAGATATGAATTAAATGATGATTGTTTTGGTTAATTTAAGCGGGTTTTTGATAACAACGAGCTAGTTTTGTTTACTCATTTAGTAATATGTACATAAGTTAGTTCCATGACTTCAAATAGGACATAATTCATATATAATATTATTTTTCAACAATAAAAATGGTTTCATGACCAAATATTAAGGTAGAAATGAAAAAATAAAACATGTCGTTCTTGAAGGTGGTAGATTAACACCTCATGAACAATGTTTTCTTTTATAAAATAAAAAGAAGAGGATAAACAGGGTCAAATGGTATAATATCCCATTAGTATCATAAAATTCCAGTATAGTTTTGATACTATAGTTACCATACCATTTGTACAAAGATATTTGGGGAGAGAATAAGAAAAGAACTTGAAATTTAAAGGGAATTAAAGGAGAAGAAGGAGAGAAATTACCTCTTGAATCCTCTTCTTGAGATCCTCCTTAAGGGGCCTAGCCTTGGCATTTTGATGATACTAGAAGCTCTGGGATGTGGGGGAGGAGCTAGGAAAGATTCTTGGTCAGAGTTTAGATATGTATTAAAGCATGATAGGTGTGAGTAAATGAGGGTGTGAAGGGTGGTTTTTATAGTGGAGGGGAGAGGGTTTTTCTTAATTTAAAATTCATTAATTTATTATTTCTCCAAAAAAATGAATAGTGAGTCTTACATGACCAAGAATAGTAATTTTATAATTTAATCCAAAAACAAGTGGGCTTACATTAGTAGAACAACATACATGACTCTATAATTAACTTATTTACCATATTTTGTAAATTATGGTATTTCACTATTCATCAAAAATTCAAGTATTTCAGAAAAATCCCAAAATTTCACCCCTACCATTTTTAGATGTGTAGAATCCAAAAATGAAGTCCATTTTTCAAAAATAATTTTCTAAATATGATTAATTTAATATTTAATTAAAATCATAGTTTATTATTAAAAAACAGTTTTAAGACATTCATTTTCTTATTCTAGAATATAGGTACATCATACATTCACTTGAATATTATTTTTATACTATCATAGGTAAGGTTAATATTAGGGTATATCACTATTCATAAGGGTAGGTTACTATTAACCAAAAATTATATTTGTTTTATTAGACTCCAAAAATCATCTTGAACACAACCGTGTATGTCGGATTTTTGAAATTTCAAACATAGAAGTGAAAAACTTATTCTTAAAGGTCACTCAGAACATAATAGTTCATTATGTTGTGTTTTCATGTGATTTTATGAAATATTTTTATGATGGTAATCTCCATTGAAAAACTTTGGGTCGTTACATTCTCCCCCGCCCCCATGAAATTCCGCCCTCCAAATTTCACTTTACACAAACAGGTGAGGGTAATTCTCCTTCATCGTCTCCTCTGGTTCCCAAGTAGATTATTCAAACTTATGGTTCCTCCACAACAATTTGACAAGGTGGGTTGTCTTATTTCATAGAACCTTATCTCTCTGGTCCAGAATCTCTACTGGTTTCTCCTCATAGAAGAGAGCATCTTCCAACTGTACCACCTCTGAGTTTAGTACATGTGAGGGGTCCGGTATGTACTTCCTCAGGAGTGATACGTGAAACACATCATGAACTTATGCCATGTTTGGTGGAAGTGAAAGCTGATAAGACATGTCTCATATGCGGTCAATGATCTCAAAGGGGCCAATGTACCTTGGGATTAACTTCCCTTTCTTTCCAAATCGCATGACTCTCTTCCATAGTGATATTCAATAGAATACTTTATCCCCAAAGTCAAACTCCATGTCTCTTCGATGGTTGTCAGCATAGCTCTTTTGCTGACTCTTAGAAGCTTTTATATGTTTCTGGATGACTTGAACCTTCTCTGTCATCTCTTCCACAAGATCGGGTCCAAGTAGCTTTCGTTCTCCAACATCATCCCAACAGGTTGGAGTTCTACATCGCTTTCCATACAGAGCTTCACATAGAGCCATCTGAATACTCAAGTGAAATCTATTATTGTATGAGAACTGAACTAATGGTAGATGCTGATCCCATACACCTTTTAATTCTAGAGAGCAGGATCTTATTATGTCTTCAAGTTTCTGAATAATCCTTTCAGATTGGACATCATTTTGGGGGTGATATGTCGTGCTAAAATTTAATTTAGTACTCAAATCATGTTGAAGGATCCTACAAAATTTAGATGTGAACCTTGGATCATGGTCAGAGACAATTGAGAGTGAAACACCATGCAGTCTCACCACTTCCTTCACATACATCTTTTCAAGTTGTTCAAGCGATATATCTTTCCGAATAGTGATAAAATGGGCAGTCTTGGTGAGTCGATCAACCACAACCCATGTCACATTATTTCCTTTAGACGTATTTGGGAGACCTGTGACAAAGTACATAGTAACATTTTCTCATTTTCACATGGGTATAAGCAATGGATGCATCATCCCTTTGGACATTTGTCACTCTTCTTTAACATGCTGACATACCCAGCACCATGATATATATTCTGCAATCTCCTTCTCCATGTTATCCCACTAGAAGTGTTCTCGGAGATCATGGTACATCTTGGCGCTACTAGGATGGATAGAGAATTTTAAGCTATGTGCATTTTCCAATCGATCCTTCTTTATCCCGGGTGATGAAGGCACACAAATCCGCATTCAAAACCAAATCACACCATCATCGTCGATATGGAACTCATGCATCTTTCCTTATTTTACTGCTTTCTCCCTTATTTTGTATCTCCACATCGTCCCTTTGTGCTTCCTTAATCTTATCTTAGATGGATGGTTGTGCAATCATTTGAGAAATGTAGGATGTATCCTCTTCACTTATGATTTCTAAATTCATCCTTTATATATCCAAAAATATAGGGTCTTTCTCAATCCGTAACAAGGATAGAGTAGCTGGTTCATTTCATCTTAGATCACCAGCTACCTTGTTCGCCTTTTTAGGATGGTAGTGAATAGAGAAATCGTAATCCTTGATTATCTCTAACCATATCATTTGAAACATGTTGAGCTCCTTTTGTGTGAATATATACTTTAAGCTCTTGTGGTCGTTGTATATGTCACACTTCTCACTATAAAGGTAGTGCGGCCATATTTTCAAGGCAAGAATCATGGTTTCTAGCTCTAGATCATGCGTTGGGTAGTTCTTCTTATGGATCTTCAACTGCTGTGAGGCGTAGGCTATCACATTATCATTTTTCATGAGTACACAACCCAAGACTTTATTTTAAGCATCACTATATAAAACAAAACATTCTCCACTTTTAGGTAGTGTGAGTACATGTGCAGTGACCACCCTTCTCTTTAGCTCCTTGAAGCTTTCCTCACATTCTTTCATCCAGACATACTTTACCACTTTCCTTGTTAACTTAGTCAGCGGGCTTGACAATCATGAGAAGTTTCTCACAAAACATCGGTAGTACCCAGCTAATCCAAGAAAGCTACAAATTTTGGCGACACTAGAGGGCCTAGGTCATTCCTCAATCGCCTTTGTTTTTGAAGGATCCATAGAAATTCCCCCACTTGTTATCACATGTCCCAAGAAAGTGACTTGATTTATCCAAAATTCTCACTTGCTAAAATTGGAATAAAACTTCTCATTTCTCAATGTTCCCAACACAAGTCATAGATGTTCTTCATGTTCCTCCTTGCTCTTGGAGTAGATAAGAATATCATCAATAAAAACTACCACAAATTTGTTGAGGTAATGTCTGAAGACTCTATTCATAAAATCCATGAAGATTGTAGGGGCATGAGTAAGTCTGAAGGGCATAACCAGAAACTCATTGTTCCCATACCTTGTACAGATTGCAGTATTCTGAATATCCTCCTTCACCTTTAGCTGATGATATCCAGAATGAAGATCCGCCATTGAGAATTATTGAGATCCTGTTAAAAAATCGAAAAAGTCGACAATCCTTGGAAGATGATACTTTTTCTTTATGGAGATCATGTTGAGTTCCTAATAATCGATACACAGCTGCATTGTTCCTTCCTTCTTCTTTACAAAGAGCACTGGCGCACCCTAAGGTGATGCACTATGAAGTATGAACCCTTTTTCCAGATGATCTTGTATCTGCTTCTTTAACTCCTCCAGTTTTATAGGATCCATCCTATATGGACACTTTGAAATAGGAGTAGCTCCGGGTATGAGTTATATTGATAACTCTACCTCATGATCTGGGGGAATTATAGGTAACTCTTCAGGGAATACATCATTGTATTCCCTCACAATGGGCATTTCCTCAAGGTTGTAAGTTTCCTTTTACTCAACCATTTGGGTGAGGTATGCTTATTCATAGGGAATCAACACCCACACAGATGAAGGATTTTTCAAAGGAGAGTCACGATCTTCCTTGCATTTGTAGAGGAGCATTCGATGGTTCCGAATATGAAAAGATATTTCCTATTCCTGGTAGTTGATATGTGCTCTATATAATGAGATCCAATCTATTCCCATTATAGCATCGAATTCTACCAAGGGAATTATTACAAGATTTGCTGGAAGTATCTTCCCACATACACCAATTGGAGAAGAGTCAAACACTTGGGTTTCAATGATTGCATCACATGGTGTTTTTATAGATATCTCTACTTCAACGTTTCGGGGATTTTATTCTATTGTTCTAGAAAACATGCATGATATAAAAGAATGCATAGAACTAGAATAAAATAATACTTTTTCAGGAAGTGTACCTTTGTACAATTTCATTATCTTCCTCCACTTCCACAGTAGTGATGGCATAATCCTTCCTTTTTTCTTTTGTATTTTGTGGTTGTTGACGCTGATTACCCTTGAGAACTCGAGGTTTAGTGCACTATCTTGCATAGTGCCCTAGATCCCTACAGTTGTAGCATTGAACCATGGGTGGTTCTCTCCTTTATTCGGCTACATACTCCTTCATTTTCATATCCTTTCGACACTCTTGAGCAAGGTTTCCTTCTTCCCTACACTTAATGAATTTCCCCATCCCTTTAAGGCAGTTCCCATGGTGCAACATCCCACATTTTTGGCATGTGGTTCATTGAGTTTTCCTCCCAACTTTGTCATTAGATCCACCTGCTTGAAACTCCATCTTTCGTTTCTTATCACCATAGCCATGAGACCATTCTCCAAACTCCATATCCACTTTGAGAGCACACCGAACAACATTTTCATAACTCCCAAAGTCTTGAATTGCAAGATCCTTTCAAAGGTGTGGTTTTAATCCACTAAAGAATTTATCAATTTTAATACCATCGTTGATAACAACAACTGAAGCATACCTTACAAGCCTTGTGAAATTATCTTCTTAGGTTGTGACAAATTCTCCTTCTTTTTTCTTGAGCTTTATGAATTCTCTCTCCATATTCATGAAAAGAGTTCTTGGGAAATACTTGTTAAGAAACATTATCTTAATGTCTTCCCATTCAATCTCTTCAATTCCCTCCCTTGGCTTGGTGTTCTTAATCAAAGACCACCATTGAACAGCCTCTTCATCTTGACGATAAACGGCTAGTGTCACCTTCTCTATCTCAGAATAGTGAAGAACAAAAGAGATCTTCTCCATGGAGTTGACCCAATATTCCACAACTGGTGGATCAGAAGATCCACTAAACTTCAGTGGTCGTTGTCGCATAAAACATTTGGTAGCCACTTGGTCTCTCTATGGTGAAGGACGAAGTTCCCCATTATTATGGTTATTATTCAAAACCTAAGATAATTGGGTAATGATCGCCATGAATTTTTCAACTCCACCTCCAAAATCATTGGGGATGTCATTTGGGAAATTGTTGCATTGGCCCTCGCACGAGTTGTGGGCCTAGTTTCTCCTAGTTCCCACCTTTTTCGAAAATAGAAAAGTTTAGAACGAAACATAAGTCAACAAGTCACAAATAAATTATTCATTTAAACAATTTATACTAAAATCATAACATATGGTGTACCTATGTAAAATTCTTGTGTGCATATTTGTACTTAATCTCGTGCTAGAGGTTTTCTCTAGGGTTTACTAATCCTAATTCCCAAATTAACTAAACCCTTCCTCTATTACAAACTATAGTGATCCAACTGTTTCTTATATTACTATTACATCATTTTAAAGATGAAAAAAATAATAGTATTACACAAATAGGATCCAAAGGTTTAGTGTCTTGGGAAAACTAGGACCATACATAACAATTACAATATCAAGAATAATCATTTATTTGGTTTCTTCTTCTCGAACTTCTTATTGGCACTTGACCTCTCCTTAGTACATGTAGTCACCTGAGGATATAAATCAAAAGGCATGAGATAAAATCCCAGTAATAGGATATATAAGAACAATATAACAATGGGTGAGCATAACCATAACTTAGGAAATGGATAATGAACATGATAGGAATCATTAATAAGAGACTCGAAATGTGGAAATGCATAAAAATGAAACATCGTGTATTAGTGGTTAACTACCCTGTATACTTGTGAACAAAGATATAATCTTGTTCGCACATAATTTCACATTTCCTCATGAGATTAATCACTTTACACAATTCATTGGAGTGCTTTATAATTTTGGGCGCACCCATCACATTGAAACATTCATACTGCGCTATATAATTTCGGGCACACCTGTCACATCATAACATTATCATTTTTCATGAATTCCAAAATGAACATATATCAAAAAAGAACATAACTAATCCACGAAAATTAATGGGTTTCATATCATAATAACACATTCATAAACATTGGGTTCCAAAAATAAAGAGGGAATAACATACAAGTTACATGAACCATCAACCTTGAATGAGAAGTAAAAGGTGTGTTCTCAAAAGAAGAGTTCTTTTGGAAAACATTTTGTTTGATATAAACACCAGTGACACACATTAATATCCCATAAAAGGAAATAAAATGATGAAAAAATGATTTTTAAGAAGTAATCATATCAAAAAATCGAAGTGAATGAGGGAGAACCTGAAGGTTGAAAGTTGGGTTTGAGAATTTTCCCCTTACCTTATATCTGAACACTTTCTTCACTTTAATGTCCTATATAACAACATTATATTAATTAATTAACAATTACAGAACCTTGTTCACATGAATATATTACATTATCATTTCATTAAGTTATTTTATGTTCCTTAGAATGAGTTATAGTGTTTAAAAACATTGTGCGGGAATGTTTGTTTTTATGGTTTTTTCTTGAGCGGTTAACTTGTATTCATGAATTGAAGTTCAAGTAGAACATGGGTAGTCATCCAGAATTGATATCATGTATAATTAATTTTATTCCAGGAGATAATTGATCTTATAATTGATTATATTATATACCATGAGTATGAATCATTAGATATTAATTAAATGATGATTTTTGGGGTTATTTTAGGCGGTTTTTTGACGACAACAAACTAGTTTTGTTTACGAATTTAGTAATTTGTAAATAAGTTAGATCCAAAAATTAAAATAGGAAATAATACATATATAATATTCTGGTTCAACCACAAAAATTGTTTCATGAACATTTTTTAAGGTATAAATGAAAAAAGAAAACATGTCATTCTTGAAGGTGACAGATTAACACCTCATGAACAATGTTTTCTTTTATAAAATAAAAAGAAGAGGAGAAAGGGGTTTGAATGGTATAATATCCCATTATTATCATAACATTACAGTATATGTATTATATTAGAGTTACCATACCATTTTTATAAAGATATATGGGGAGAGAATAATAAAATAACTTGAAATTGAAAGGGAATTAAAGGAGAAGAAGGAGAGAAATTACCTCTTGAATCCTCCTCTTGAGATCCTCCTTAATGGACCTAGGATTGGTCTTTTGATTATACTGGAAGCTATTTGATGTGGAGGAGGGCCAAGTAAATATTCTTGGTCAGAGTTTAGATATGGCTTAAAGCTTGATAGGTGTGAGTAAATGAGGGTGTGAAGGATGGTTTTTATAGTGGAGGGGAGAGGGGTTTTCTTAATATAAAATTCATTGATTTATTATTTCTCCACAAGACAAGGAATAGTGAGTCTTCCATGACCAATAATAGTAATTTTATAATTTAATCTTGAACCAAGTGGTCTTAAATCAGCATAACATCATACATGACTCTATAATTAACTTATTTAGCTTATTTTATAAATTATGGTATTTCACTATACATCAAAAATTCAAGTATTTCAGAAAAATCCCAAAATTTTACCCCAACCAGTTTTTGACATGTGGAATCCAAAAAGGAAGTCCATTTTTCAAAAATAATTGTCTAAATATTATTAATTTAATATTTAATTAAAATTATAGTTTATTATTAAAAAACAGTTTTAAAACATTTAATTACTTATTCTAAAATATAGGTACATCATTCTTTCACATGAATATTATTTTTATACTATAATATGTAAGGTTACTATTAGGGTATATGACTATTAATAAGGGTATGTTACTATTTACCAAAAATTATGTTTATTCTATTAGACTCTAAAAATCATCTTGAACACAATCGTGTATGTCGAATTTTCGAAATTCCAAACACAGAAGTGAAAAACTTATGTTTAAAGGTCACTAAGCACATAGTAGTTTATTATGTTATGTTTTAATGTTATTTTAGGATATATTTTTAATAAGGGAATTTCCATTGAAAAACATTGGGTTGTTACAAGAGGTGTCATAAAGGCCCTCCCCGCAAAGGTGTGGGATTTGGGGATTCTTGTGAGGCTACATTCCCACGGTAACCAGGATTCCATCCTTGGGACACCGACATGAACCTCCCCATTCTAGGGATTAAGGGTGACTATTTGTTTTTTCATTCAATGAGGAATATTGATCAGTCGAAGGTGTTTTGCTCCCTCCCCCCTTTGATGAGGATGAAACTCCTCCCCTTCCCAGAACGTGTCTGGGGCCCTCCCACTGAGGTAAGTCCCCAATCTTTTAAGGTCATGTCATATGACCTTTAATACCATTTCACATGGAAATGTTCATCACTCCATGCACTCTCCCATAGTCACCCCGGCCTCTTGCATTGCGGGGTCTACCTCCCCCACCAACAGGGGAGGAGGCATGCACATTATTGAATCTTTCACATCCTCTTGTTTCTCACACCGATCATGACTCATGTGGGATTAGAGGTTTGTTACAGTTACAACATCTGCCCAAATATGAACTATGAGAACTCTAATTATTTATTAAACTGGGATACATAGGATGCCTACCAGAAGGCCCGAGCTTAAAAGGGTTCCCATCCACCAGGGTCCACCCAAACATACCTCATCAAATGGGCTGCTCACATGCCTAAACCCCACACATACGAACTACATGGGTTCTGATTCCTCTCCTGAGGATATATAAAAATCCCTCCTTGTGGGCCTGATCCCAACATCAAGTCCCCTTCTGTCCCCCCAGGATGATGATAAACTCCAGAGTTCCTTCTAACATGGCTCAAGTCAGCATCACCTCCATAGCATCAAATATATGCATGCTTACGACGATCTGGAAAACCAAGGGTAGACCATAGACACACTCTTTAGGAATGAATGAAGGATTCTAGAACATATTAACACGACATAAATTTATAAGAGAGTCCTGGAATATGCAACAATCCTCCCCCGGAAGGGTATGGTGAGCCTGACCTCCCATCATCTCAAAAAATAGAGTCCTTATGTGTTGTTGCCCAAATCATCATCCAACGAGCGCCTGCCTTTGGAAAGCTGGTCCTTGAATCATGGATACCAGGGTCATTGGGCATTCTTGGCTCCATTAATCAACCTATTGGAGACTATTCGAAGAAATTATATCCAAGAAGGACTTATTGCATGAGTGTTTGACCCCCACACAATCGCCTGCTGGGAATAATAGATCCCGCATGGTTAATTCAACCTTATTTATAAGATAATGGCATTGAATGGGTCGAAAAAATGGAATGGTGATTTCAACAAGATCTCGTCTCTATAGAAAAAGGTATGGGTGATGATCCTCATCAGACCATTTTCGCACCACCCCTAAATATGCCATGTTGGAGGAAGAAAAAAAATGGTTAACCCAACATGAATCCTTAACCAAGGTGGCACCCAAATGATAAAAGAAAAAAAGATACAGCACATTGGACCATTTTTTTCAGACCAGTATGCACAAAATGCACCACCTTGGAGGCGGAACAATAATAGCGAACCCAACGTGAATCCTTAACCAAGGTGGTAGTTCTACCCCAATGATAAAAGATAAAAGAATACTTCATGTCAAACCATTTTTTTCACCCTGGTATGCGCAAAACATTCCACCTAAGAGGTGGAACAAAAATGTTGAACCCGACATGAATCCTTAACCAAGGTGGTGGTTCTACCCCAATGATAAAAGAAAAAATGATACTGTACATCGGACCATTTTGTTCACCCTGGTATGCGTAAAACGCGCCACCTTAGAGGCAGAACAAAAATGGTGAACCCGATGTGAATCCTTAACCAAGGTGGCGGTCTCACCCCACTCAGGCCTCTTCACCCCATAGTAAAATAAAAGGGGTAGGGGGCCAAGTTGAATCTCCAAATATGCATATGCTTTAAGTAATGCTACTTTGATGATGTTTTGTGGTCTATATGTCATATATGTATATTGCAGGTTCCTGCAGAGTGACCTTCGATCTAAATGGCATCCCAAAGACCCATGCATACATGCACATTAGCAATTATGTAGGCAGCCGGGGCTCCAATGAAGATCAGGACCCCCTTTCCTCCCTAGCGTCTTCAACATTGGGTATCCAATATGCTGATCAAATAGTACCACCAAAATGGTACTCTTCCCATGCTGGAGGCCGCAAGACAAGCCCTATAGTCTGTAAAGGTCTTCCAACTGCCTCTTCAGCAACTTCGGGAACCCCAGCACAAGGCGGCCTCGGTGGTTGTCTCATATCGTTTCAAGAGCCTGTCCCCAGAATGTGACAATGAGTGCCTCCATTACCTTAGGGAGGCAGATGAAGTCAATGTCGATTACTTCATCTCAACTACACATGGGTCCTACCCACAGGCCCTCGCCAGAGAGCATCGTGGCCGACACCAGAAAACCATTCCTCCTTCTGCCGAAGATGACCTTATGCCGAGGGCACCTACCAAATTACAAGAGACCTAGGCCCCTCGGTCTTCCCACCAAGGGAAGAAAAAATACAATCGGGAACATTCTATCACACTGGTTCCTAGGGAGAAGTTATGTCATACTAACGCGGTGACATTAAATTGGAAGACCTATGACCCTGCCCCTCCACTCAAGCCCACCATGAAAATAGGGTTTCACAATACGAGAACATGCACATTCCTTCCAATGCTCGTCAGTACCACCGTGCAGACAGAGTGGAAAACTATAGGAAGATGAAGATATCTTCCGATGTACAACAAGCCTTCCATCCAAATAGGGAGGCATCTAGCTACATGTAGGCAAAAATACTTGTTGATGCATTTCAAAATTTCCATCTAAATAGGGTAGAAACAAGCTATACACATGCACAAATACCTACTGACACAAATAAATCTCACCATATAAATAGGGCGACAACCAAATACGATCAGAGTCAAATTTCTATAGATGCATACAAATCTTGTGAGACAAATACAATGACAAGAGAGTGGATGAAAATCCCCGATCATGAATATGAATACAACCAGTCAAATATGGTGAAAACTATAGAATACAATTGGTGACAAACTCGTTCCTCTGTCCTGACACAGGAGAACCGCCAGTATCTACTGGCAACTCATGGAGGACCGGATCTGGCAAAAACTCTTTCTCTGATATCAGAATGGGTCTTCATACCCGTTACAGCTATGTATGTATCCCAGCACATCCTAGTAATGATGGAATATTAGACATCGATTCCAGACCATATCCTCCAAACATTCCAAGATATCATTTTATTAGAAGAAAAGGAAAACAATCGAGCCCACAACCCGATTTCCTCGAATGGAATGACTCACTTGAAAAATGGTTTAGTAACTCTAGAGAAGTTATGCATCCCTACTCTAGTCTAGGATGGTCAACGGAAATATCCCGTGACATACAGACAACCTGATCAGGAAAAAATATCTGTTCCAACTAGGGGTGTCGGTCCAACGTGGTGGCTGCTCTAGGGCAGGCATATATCCCTTCCAAAACTCAAGATGCTCGTCGGCATATCCTGATGACATCACAGGACCCAAAAATATAGAGAACCATATATGAAGGTCATTACCAATAGAAGATGGCCCTAAATACCTACAAGAGAGTGCCCAATGATGAAAAGCACCAATGGAAACCAAAAAAATGAAGATCACATACATGATCATGCTCTGCTGGAAGCTGGGGTTCTTGACACCCTCAAACATATTTGAAAAAACTCTCAAGACCCTATCATTTTATTACCAAATTATGTATGTGGTAGTAGAAATTGCTAAGTTCCTACCCGCAATATCGCTACTAGCAGCTCTGAAGGTCTTCCACAGAGCACCCATGGGGGCTTACTCTGTGCGTCAAGAATGATCGATCACAAGAGCCTATCACCTGATCTGTGTTGGGGTATCCCTCCCCTCAACCTGATGATCAAACAGCAAGAAGGTAATCCCCTTGATATCATTTTCCCTGATGGTCCTCCTTTGGGTATATGCTGCAAATATGCTTCTCCCTTTAGTCGAACATCAAGTCACGACGGTAGTCCTCACCATGATAAAAGTCATTGCGAAGGACCTCCCCTCAATGGAAGTTACTCTTAAGTTCCTACCAATAGTAATTCCAATCAACAAAAAGGACTTCCCCTCATTACACTACATTCTGAAGGCCCTCCGCAAGATGTGCACTACAGAAATTCTCCCTCCATCCAGATATCAAGTCATGATGGTAGTCCTCCCCATAATGACAGTCATTCCGAAGGCCCTCCCCGCAATGACAGTTACTGTGAAGGTCCTCCCCTCAGTGACATCAAGTAGAAATAAGGTCCTCCCCTTGATACAGACTACCATGAAGGTCCTCCTCAAGGTATACGCTGTCAGTACATTTCCCACGGTCAGGTGTCAAGTTGAAATAATATCCCTCGCCATTGCAACACCAACTGCGAAGGTCCTCCCCGCAATCAAAATTCATGCTTGAACGAAGGCCCTATCCTTTCTAGAACAAATATAAGAAATCCCTTCTATTTTGAGGCACTCAGAAAGGAGTCAGACACATCAGGCACTCTGTCTATAATGATTGATATTATTTCTCAACTAAAGGATGACTTGGGGCCACGTTCATCTTATAAGCCACCCCTCTGGTGTCCGCAAATCAATAATACTCCCACTATCCCGGTTTCTTGGAATGAAATTATTAATACGCATTCGAGATGGGCATATCAAGTAGAGGAGCCTATGGAAGAACAACAGCATTATATGTAGCTTATGATAAGAAAACTAGCTTGGTATAATATAGCAGTGGTGTATTGGCCTATGAACACTTCTCAATTTGATATACCAGAAGGGTTGTATGTGTAATTAATGCATAACATTCACCTCAATATATGGATGAATCTTCAAAAGATGAAAGAAAAATCCATACCCTACAAAGGGTACACGGACCATGTTAGCACGATAGGGGAGCTTCGTCGTCTAATCGACTAGGAAGCCATTTACATCTTCAAGGAAATCACAATAAAAAAAAGTGAAAGAAAAACCTTGAACTAGCTTTCCTCCATGAACTGCTTCAATTACATCACCTCATTGGAAACGCCCTGACTGGATTTTACATTCAGGGGTGGGGAGAACATGGAGCTTTTCACTTCACCCCACGTCCCATCCAATATGCCCCATTGGAAATTACATCCTGCAATGCCATCACCCAAAGGAAACAATCAAGTGAATCCACTTCTCAGGAAATATGGGATACTAAAAAGAATCGTCCCGAAGTAAGTATCAAAATCATTAGGGCTGAAGAGATAAAGCCATCGAAAAGCTTATGAGTGAGGTAACTAGGAACATCCAGCAGGCTTCCCGCCTACGGGAATCCAATTAGAAAGAAGTGATCATGTCCTCAAAAGAGCATAGACTCCACGCTGGCCTATTTCCATACTTGGATTACACACATGAGAGAGTATCGGTTGCACCCATATTTACCCATGTTTTATGGTGTAAGCGGTCATTGTAGTACGGCTTGGATTATCAATCCTTAGAGACCTAAGAAGAAACCTAAGAAACATGCATTCTAAGAAGGTGATTTGATTGTGTTGATTTAGCTATGAAGTGGACAAATTTGGTTTGAATTGATTGTATTATTTGATATTTTAAAGACTTAAGCGAATTCAATTTAAAAGCATGAGTACATCCTTGGTTATCTTATGGGGTGTATTGGATTAATTTCTTTTTAAATTATTTGAACATCTTAAATTCGAGTGCTTCCTTTCACGAAATACAACCATCCCAAATCACTCACCAATTTTGAGTTTTCACTATCCTAAGGATAATCACCTATACACTTGGAGGATCATATTAATGAGAACTCCAAGGTAGAGGATCATTTTAGCACTCGGGATGTGTATCCCCTTCAAGGTATATGCCGTCAGGTCATTTCCCACAGTCAGGTGTCAAGTTGAAATAGTATCCCTCGCCATTGCAACACCAACTGAGAAGGTCCTCCCCACAATCAAAATTCAAGCTGGAACGAAGATACTCTCCTTTCTAGAACAAATATAAGAAATCCCTTTTATGTTGAGGCACTCAGAAAGGAGTCAGAAACATCAGGCACTCCGTCTATAACGATTGATATTATTTCTCAACTAAAGGATGACTTGGGGCCACGTTCATCTTCTGAGCCACCCCTATGGTGTCCGAAAATCAATAAGACTCCCACTAGCTCGGTTTCTTGGAACGAAATTATTAATAAGCAGTCGAGATGGGCATATCAATTAGAGGAGACTCTGGAAGAACAACAGCATGATATGTAGCTTATGATAAGAAAACTAGCTTGGTATAATATACTAGTGGTGTATTGGCCTATGAACACTTCTCACTTTAACATATCAGGAGGTTTGTATGTGGAATGAATGCATAACATTCACCTCAATATATGGAAGAATATTCAAAAGATGATAGAAAAATTCATACCCTACAAAGGGTACACAGACCATGTTAGCACGATAGGGGAGCTTCGTTGTCTAATCGACTAGGAAGCCCTTCCCATCTTCAAGGAAGTCATAATAAAAAAAAGTGAAAGAAAAACCTTAAACTAGCTTGCCTCCATGAACTGCATAAATTGCATCACCTCATTGGAAACGCCCTGACTGGATTTTAAATTCGGGGGTGGGGAGAACATGGATCTTCTCACTTCACCCCACGTCCCATCCAACATTCCCCATCGGAAATTACATCCAGCAATGTCATCACCCAAAGGAAACAATCAAGTGAATCCCCTTCTTAGGAAATATGGGATACTGAAAAAAATTGGTCTGAAGTAAGTCTCAAAAACATCAGAGTTGAAGAGATAAATCCATCGAAAAGCTTATGAGTGAGGTAACTAGGAACATCCAGCAGGCTTCCAGCCTAAGGGAATCCAATTAGAAAGAAGTGATCATGTCCTCAAAAGAGCATAGACTCCACGCTAGCCTAATTCCATACTTGGATTACACCCATGTTAGAGTACTGGTTCCACCCAAATTTACCCAAGTTGTATGGTGTAAGTGGTCATTTTAGTACGGCTTGGATTATCGATCCTCATAGACCTAAGAAGAAACCTAAGAAACATGCATTCTAAGAAGGTGATTTGATGGTGTTGATTTGGCTATGAAGTGGCCAACTTTGGTTTCAATTGATAGGATTATTTGATATTTTAAATAATTAATTGAATTCAATTTAAAAGCATGAGTTGATCCTTGGTTATCACATGGGGTGTATTTGATGAATTTCTTTTAAAATTATTTCAATGTCTTAAATTTGAGTGTTTCCTTTAAAGAAATACTACCATCCCAAATCACTCACCAATTTTGAGTTTTAAATATCCTAAGGCTAATCACATATACACTTGGAGGATCATATTGATGAGCGCTCAAGGTAGAGGATCATTTTATCACTCAGGATGTGTATCCTTAAAATTGGTGAGTTTAAAGGATAACGTAAATCATTGAATTAAAATCTCAAAAATAGAATTGATTAAATTAAGAAATAAAATCCAATTCACCACTTTCTACTCCCTTAGATCAACCCATTATAGTATTATCCCTCTATTGATTCTATTATATCAATAAAAGCAGGTAGTAGACTTATGATGGAAGAATTGGAGAAGAAGAAAAATAAATAGATAACAATCACTCCACCATTGTGTGAAGAGATTCACAAAAGATAGTGTGAATAACCTCAGTCCCTAAGGCAATGGTATCAACATGATATGGAAAAATAAATAAAAAAATTAATAATAAGAATAAGATGATGATATTTTATTAATTAAATTAAGGTGAATGAAAAAATTACTTGGGAGAAATTGACAAAGTGATTACAAAATGAAAGCATGACAATACAATTGAAAGAAAATAAAAACTTCCATTCCAAATGAAAATATTCAATGATTATTCCCTTCACCATAAGATTATTATATAGGAATATTTGGATACTTAGATACACCCTTCAAAGATAAATTACATCTCCATTAATTGAGAGAGTTAAAAGGAGGGTGAGAAAATCAAGGGAATTTGACGTTTCAAAGTTGACCTGGAAATTCATCCGGATTCATCCATTGTTTTGACGTGTGAATTTGTAATTGAAGAATGATGAATCCAGAGGGGTTGTAGAATCCAAATATTCTCATCCATCTGTTCTATATGAGCTTTAAAAATTTCAAGAAATTTGGCAGAGCCGTTTGGACGTTATGGTGGAAATGGTGGGACGACTTTATGTGAATTCATATCGGGCCCACCATTTCAATGTCAATTTCAGATCCCTTTATCATTATGAAAACTTCAGAATTAGCTCCGGACACAGTTGAATTAAATGATCCCCATATTTTTATCTTTCTTGAGTAAAAATTTTAGCTTCATTGGGCTTGGGGTGTGGGCCCCACTTTTGTTTGATGGGCCTTAGGCCCATTATGCTTTCTCTAGAAAAGCTCTGAATTCATCCCCAAAAATATCCATATTCCATTCGAATACATCCATCGATCCTAAAATAAAAACTTTTCCAAACAAAGTGATCAATAATATCCCAAAATATCAAATTCATAAAAAGAATATAATGTTATCCACAAATAGATGAATGATTGGGCCCAAATTTGCATTTTAAACTTGAATTGCATTTAAGATGAGAAATGAAGTTCAATTTCTATAATGCACTAAAAACAATGTTTATGGAATTTGGAACACATTATTAATAAGATATTGACAATGAATATTATCTGCTTTCAGTGGCTAATCAAGTAAGTGAGATTGAAAATGTGTAAATAGTGGCGGCTACCGCCGCGATATGTGAACAACCCCAGCCCACAGGGCTGGGGGGATTTTTAAATAAAAATGCCCCCATAAGACCAATAAATCCAAGTCACTACACATCAACATGTGAATGGTAATAACACCATCCCACAGGTCTAGGGGAATTTTTAAATCAAAATGCCTCTGTAAGACCAACAAAACCAGGTCATAGCGCATCAATAGGGAACGGGAACAACCCTAGCCCATAGGGCTGGGGCATTTTTACCTCAAATCCTCGCACACTGGACGTTTGTCTTCCAATGTTTAGGAAGAACGATGGATATAGGAGTTACCCATTCCACCCCTTCTCATGGTTTTCACCCTCTGATACAAAGGCGTGTTACTAGGTTAGACCAGGGCTCCCTTCAGGTCAATCTTCACCGAGAAGCCTGAAGAATAATGCAAAATGGAAGAAGTCTAATAAAGAGCACAAAATGCCTTCCTACCATTCGGCAATGAATACACCATCCCCAGTGAGGTATGCCTTATTGAACATGGTAAACGTTCACCCCACAGATCTCACAGGAAATGATGTAGGGGGAGAGGATGCGAAGGAAGATGGTTCCCTCCTAGAGGTATCCCACACCGAGCCTGATGGAGTGCATACCCGGAACCAGAGGGTGGTCCTAAATCTGGGTGCCCTCTCAGTCAATCCGACATTACCTCCCACACGAAACCCCAATAAGGAGAATAATAAATCCAAGGTCATCTATGACGTTCCTTCTCCTACCACTAAGAGTGTGTCCCTCACCCTCGAGGAAAGGTTCTCCATGTAGGAGGAAGAAATGAAAGATCTCAGGTGAATTAATGTTGAGGTACATCGAGGGATCTATCTTTCCAGATGTGTTCCCCCTATGGAACATTAGCCAGTGCTCCCAGAAGAAGTGCCCATTCCATAGGCACTCATCCCGTTGAATGAATCCAAACTCAGAGGACCATTCAACCCAGCCCCGGAAGTACATCAAGACTTACCCCCACTAGGAAGGCAGCCGGAATATATCTATGTAAACCCACAAATGATGCCCCCTACTGGGTATCCACATGAAATTCCAGTTACACTGGCACACCCAATCTTGGACCCTGTCGCGCCAGCTCAAAGCTCAATCCCAAAAAGATATGCATTAGGGGATCTTAAACACCGTCGAGCAATTAATAGCTCAACTAGAAGCCATGGAGTGGCGGCATTCTCCAATACAACCAGAGCGCAAAACCTACCCTGAGTGGGTGAGCAATGTTCCGCCCCCACCAAACTTCGAGAACCTCGTATTCCCAGTATTCAATGGCTCGGGGGACCCGGAACAACATTTGATTCACTATGCCTCTTACTGTGACCCCATTATAGGAACCCTAGAGTAGCAAGAAGCTTTAAAACTCAGGTGCTTCATATGAACCTTTTAGGGAACGACATTCGTATGGTATAAAATCTTGCCATCCAATTCAATCATAGGTCAGGGGGACCTCTGATGATAGTTTCTCTTCCATTTCAGTTCAACATTGCCCAAGAATATGTTCAATGATCTCATTAACTGAAAATAGTAATAGAACAAGATAGACTTAGACTTCATTGCCAGATAGAAATGCCTAACATATTCCCTAAACATGCCACTCCCCCAGGATGAGATGCTCGGCATGTGAATCGATAACCTTCGGGATGAATTGAGAATGCCACTCATCCCAGTGAAGTACACCAATGGGTTTAGAGACTTGACATCCATTAATCAAAGGATAGAAGACTCCTTGAAACAATCCAACCGTAATTTTCGAGTGGCCCCATCATCCCAAGGAAAAAATAACAGGAAAATATGAAGTTGTTTATGTCACTCTTATGCCACCCCTGGCACCGTATCCAGTTGTGAGGCCCCCACCAAACTGTGTAGGACACCCTAGACGCCAACATCAACCCCACCTTGGTAAGATGTATGACGGGGTGCTGAAATAAATTAATAGGAATAAATAATAGATAAATTTTACTCATTCTAAGATGACCAGGTCTGCGGCTATTTTATAGCCTCCATGAATTGCAATTTGCTCCGGATACCAAAGCCAAAGAGGGCCAATGAAGAGGGTCTCAATGACCATCCAATTTATTTTCCATATCACCAGATACTAGGACACAACATCTAGGAATAATTTGTTTTCAAGGATCTCTTTCAAAACATGGTAGATTCTAGGCAAGTCAAGTTGGGCCGGCCACCAGCACAAGTAGCATATGTCTCCACCTCCAACTCAAGGGAGGAAGAGGAGTTGAAAACATTCTCCAGTAAGGAGAAAAAAATTAACAATTGGATGACCTGGAAGACCGTCAATCAAGTTCATTTAATCCTTTAAGAACATTTGAAGCAACCAAATGTGCCCCCAAAAGCTCTCAAAAACAACACATCCATCCTCCTCAGCCCCACGGTTCTCTAAAGTCTAGAAGGGTAGAAAGAAAGAGAAAGAAGATGAGATGACACCAAATATGAATTCAGTGTTGACACTTTAGAACTTTATTCCAACGGTCTTGGTAAAATGGGAACCGCCTCTCCAAGCGGTATAATGGGAACTGCCCTGCCAAACAGCACCATCATAAGGAGACAGTCAGACAGAAACATTGTCAGATCAACAATTGCTCTTTGGATCCATTAATTTCATTCACTTGATGGACGAATTATCTGATGAAGACAATGGCCACGAACCCGAATTCTCCATGCCCAATTGGAGAGATGGAGGAAGAGGTCATAGAGACAGGAGGTTTCCTAGAAGGCATGATCATGAAAGGTGTCAAATTCCCAACCATGCAACAAGTCAAACCTTTAACATCGTGGAAACTCAAAAAAGTAACCTCTGAAAGACAAAACAAGAACCAAAATGATCCTTATCCCCCATTGGGATAAATTTAAGACCAGTAATCATTGAATATTCATCAGGGGAAGAACAAATATAGAATCTCCCAAGGTATACAGGCGGACTAGTTCGGAAAAACGTTGAAAGGACTGCAGCACTACAGACCCCTGTCACAAAGGCCGAACCATCTACATCCAATGCTGAAACCCCTAATGTGTATGTAAAAGATCAACTCCAATCTGGGAAGAACTGATCTTTAGAGAATATGTATGGTATATTAAATCATATAGCTTCAATACCAGAAAATATGTCAATCCCAGATGTGTTAAGTTTGTCTGTGGGTCTTAGGGAGGCACTCATTGAAACCTTGCTAATCCCCCAGGAGTTCTAGGATGAAGTAGAAATAGTTTAAGTCTACCGAATAGATAATGGTCCCGAATAATGTCATGTAGTCATCTCCTTCACAGACAGGGATGATAACACCATCATGAAAGGGAACATCAAAGCCTTATATGTGTCTAACAAGATAAATGGAATTGATGTTAAGAGGATCTTCATCGACAATGGCTCTAGAGTTAACCTCCTCCCACTGAGAATGCTTTGTCGACTGGGATATGATAAAGATAGATTGACATCATATACTAAAACTCTTTTTGGATACAACAAAAGTGAGTAGAAACTGTTGGGATGAATCAAGATTAAAACTTGGCTATGAGATCTCATATCAGATTCCGAGTTCCTGGTGGTGCGGCAAAGTATAGCCTTCAATGCTCTGTTAGGGAGTCCTTGGCTACATCATCACGTTGCAATTCCTTCCTCATACCATCAGTGCATAAAATATTTAGCTAATGGAAAAAATGGTACATTTCACACTGATAAATCCCCGTTTGAGTCTTTTTTATCGCATTATATCGATTTTGGGGTCTATGAGTTGGAATGAAAACATCTTTCAGATTATGAATTTGATTGGATAAATTCCCCAAATGGATTGGAGATTTCTCCCTCCGAACCCCTTTAGAAACTTGGGAAAGAGCACACACTACCCATAAACAAAGTTTAATGCATAAACACAAGCCCGAGTGCAGGCTCAGTTGTCTTCATGGTCTCTGTTATGACCAACAATTCCAAAGACATGGAAAATTGGGATGACTCCCTTCTCTTTAGGAAAATCCCTATCAAAGATTCTCTCATCCCACCCTTGGGACATCAAACTTCCCATACCTCACACACTAAGGAAAAAGACAATTTCTATTCCAACATTGGAGAGTTCGTCTCAAAAATTATTTCTCCATCAAAATATGAGGAAGATGGTGAAGATGATAAATATAATGAGGAAGAGGAAGAAGACCTTAAATATGCCCCTCCTTCATTCAAAGAAGGTGTCTCCACCACAATCGATGAACTTAATAAGATAAATATGGGCATTGAAAATGAATCGCGACCCACTATAATTATTGTGGATATGCCTGTTGAGGAGAAGGAGGAATATAACTCCTTCCTAAATAAGAATCGAGATGTGTTTACTTGTAACTACATAGAAATTTCAAGCCTCGATCCTGAGGTCTCCACCCATCATCTGGGCTTACCAGAAGCTCACTGGGGCTATAAGCAGGCATCCAGAAGGACCCACCCGACACATGCTACCAAAATAGAGGCTGAAGTTGATAAATTGATAAAAACCAACTTCATATGGGAGGTCCAATATCCGGTCTAGTTGGAAAATATAGTCCCTGTCCAAAAAAGAATTGGTAGATTAGAATATGAATTGACTTCAGGGAACTTAATCTGCATTGCCCAAAATACGATTTTTTGCTCCCAATCAGAGAATTATTGATCGATACAACAGCCGGGTATGAATCCCTCTCTTTAATGGACATCTATTTTGGATACAATCGGATCTGGATGGCCCAACGAGATGAAGAAGATACTAGTTTTAGGGCCCCTCAGGGAGTTTTGGGTTATAAAGTGATTCCATTTGGCCTAAATAATGTCAGTACCACATATCAGCACACCATGCATTGCATCTTCAATCCCTTCTTAGGAAAATTCGTCGAGTGTTATGTCGGCTACCTGGTGGTTAAATCATGAAAATTCTTGAACCACCTGGATGACCTTGAAACTGTCTTCAACAAATTGTGACAAAACAGTTTAAAAATGAATCCCTTTGAAGGTGAATATGGTGTTACCTCAGGAAAATTCTTCATCTTTTTCATACGCCATCACGTCATAGAAGTAAACCCTGAGAAGAAAAAATCCATACTTCTCATGTCCCCACCTCGCAGCCTCACTAAGCTGAGATGTCTCTAGGGGAACCACGCTTACATTTGGTGCTTCATATCCAACATAGAAGGTAAATGTTTACCTTTCACCAGACTCATGAAGAATGGAGTTATGTATGAGTGGGATAATGATTACCAAGAAGCGTTTGAAAATATTAAAACATATCTCCTAATATCATTGGTTCTCATACTTCCAGTTGAAGGGAGACAACTCATTTTATACGTAACTTCCCTAGAATGGTCATTAGGTGCCTTCCCCACACAGAAGAATGATGTCAGCAGTGAGAACAACCTCTACTACCTCATCCAAACAATGATCGATGTTGAAACACGGTATTTGAAGATTGAAAAGAACTACCTGGCCCTAATCTTCACAATTTAGAAGCTCAGGCATTAACTACAACACTATGAGGTCCACCTATTCTCCTGCTAGAAACCGCTCCATGCTTAATGGGAACCTATCACGATGGGAGGTCATCCTATATAGTTTGACATATGGTACGTTCCTCAGAAGGCCATCAAAGGTCATTTGTTAGTGGACATCCTGGCCGAGCACCCCTCAGAAGAAACAATACTATTGGATGCTGAACCTCCGGATAAAGAAGTGTTTCCATTTGGGAGGACCCCTAGACATGGGAAATGTACTTCGATAGTGCTTATCAATGCATGATAGGGAAAAGGATGGAGGATCCCAAACTCAACAATGTGGGGTTTGGGGTCATACTCATATCTCTCGAAAAGGAAATCTTTCCTTACTCTTTTCTACATTCAAAAGGGTGTGCAAAAAATGAAATGGAGTATCATGCCCTCATTGTAGGCCTAGAATTGGCACTCCAGGTGCAAGCCAAACACCTAAAAATAAAGGGTGATTTAGAGTTACTCATCAAACAGGTCAATAGTGACAATGCTATCAAGAAATAAGTATTGGTTCCCTTGATGAACCATGTTTGAGCACTGACGGAAAAATTCCCATCAGAACCAAAGTTGACTTATTTCCCCCAGTCACAGAATGCTCAAACTGATGCTTTGAAAAATGTAGCCACAGCCTTGGATGATCCCAACCGGGATGAAATAGTCATTAGAATTGCTCACCGGTAAATGGTATTTCCATTCATCTAGAGCAATACAGAGGAAATCAATGAAATTAGTCATCTTCCTGAGCCTTATGGTCATACCCCTAGTTGGATTCTATCCATTGAAAATTACCTTTGGAATGGGAAACTCCCACTAGATAGGGCTGAAAGGGAGTAGGTCCGAAGATGGGAAGTCAACTTTTCCTTGTACAATGGAGTAAACCAAGAAAAGATCCTATAAAAATGAGGCCTTAACGGAGTCCTTCTCAGCTGAATTGATGGAGAGTAAACCGTTTTCATCATGAAAGAAGTGCACACCGGAGCTTGTAGAGCGCACCAGTCAGCGAACAAGCTCTCTCACCAAATTCGAAGGCTTCGGTACTACTGGTCCACTAGGATATAATATTGTTCCATATTCACTAAGAAGTATCATTCATGCCAATTTCATGCTAATTTCATACACCACCCCCCAGAGTTACTTCACACATCCAAGTACTCCTGGCCATTAGTCGCCTCAGGGATGGATGTTGTGGGACCATATCCTCCCGCTATATCTTGACAATTAAAATTCATACTCATAGCGACCGACTTGTTTTCAAAATGGGCCGAAGCCATACCCCTTAAAGAAGTCAGGGTGAAAAGCATCGTCAGCTTTGTAAATTCCAACATCATTACAATTTTTGGTGTCCCGCATACAATCCTGACGAACAACAACACCAAATTATGCTCTGCTATGTTGGAAAAGTTATAGTAGGAGTGTGGGATTAAAGAAAACTGTTCGTCATGTTACCATACGGTGGCCAATGGTCAGATAGCAGCTTTCAACATGAATCTGTCCAACACACTTCAAAAGATGGTCGATAAGGACAATAAATCATGGCCCGACAAGCTCCTTCATGCTTTTTGGGCTTACCGTACCATGACCCACACTGCCACCTAGGCAACCCCATACTCACTAGTATACGAGGAAGAGGAAGTTTTTCCTATCAAAATCAAAGTGTCATCACTTTGTATGGCCATTTGGGATCAAATATCCATAGATGAGCAATTTTAGAGATGTTTTTATGAATTGGAACAGTTATATGAAAAAAGGTTGTACACTCTGCACCATTTGGAAATATACCAAAATCAGATTGCATAAGACTTCAACAAAAAGGTTCACCTTCGATCTTTCATTGAATAAGAAATGGTTTTATTCCTTAGAACCCCGATGATACTCGAAAAGAATCCCCCAAAGCTTGAACCAAAGTGGTAAGGACCATATGTCATACATAGGGTCTATTCCAATAGAGCATACGCCCTGATATCAATGGATGGACAGCTCGTCACGGCTCCCAAAAATGAAAATTTCATGAAGAAATACTTCTCATAATAGCAATAATGACACATTCCAACTCTATGACCATAAACTATGAGTAACGAATTCCTCCAATTCCATGGTCCAAACTCTAAGACCATAAACTATGAGTCATCATCCTGGCCACATAACGTTAAACCGTATGGTATTAGTCTATGCAACATGACATTAAACTGAAATTCCATGGTCCAAACTCTATAAACCTAAACTATGAGTAAATAATGCCTCCAATGCCATAGTCCAAAATCTATGACCCTACACTATAAGTAAAGATTGCCTCCAATGCAATGGTCTAAAATATAAGACCTTAAACTATGAGTCGTTGTCCTGGACACATGATATTAAATTGTACGATATTAGTCCATGCAACAAAACATTAAACTGAAATGCCATGCTCAAAGCTCTATGACCCTAACATATGAGTTATAACAATACCCCATATTATGGTCTAAGCTCTACAACTCTAAACTATGAGTTATAACAGCCCTCCATGTTATGGTCCAAACTCTAAGACCTTAAACAATGAGTCATTGTCCTTTCCACATGACGTTAAATTGTAAGGAACTCATCCCTGAAACATGACAATAAACTATGACTCATGTCCTCATCAAAGCACGTTAAAATACATGACATAAAACATCCTAATCTCATGACAATAAACAGCATGATATCTTACAGAACTATGTGCGGATTGATTTTTTCCCTCATAGGATACGTAGCGATGCCTTGATCCTCAATCCTGGCCCAGTCCCCATAAAAAAATTCCTCCATCACACCCCCTATCTACCCATATCCGTAAAGGAAACCCTTGTCACTCCTTGTTTATCACATCGATTATAACTCCCATGAGCTTAGTATCAATGGTAGGGATTCTCTTACGAAGTCTAACTATGGAGTAACATGACAGACCTAGCCACTGTTATAGATAGAGTGAAAATTTCTCTATCCCTTAGATCAAGCCAAATCGGTACAGGGTACATACAGAACTATGTAAGGCTTGATTCATACCCTCACGGGATACATAGCGATGCCTTGATCCTTGGTCTTGGCCCATCCCCACAAGGAAAAAAAATTAAAATTCCCCCATCATATTCCTTGCATCCCCACACTTGTGAAAGAGATTATGTGACCACTCCTTGTTTCTCACATCGAGTATAACTCACGTGAGATTAGGATCAGTGGTGAGGATTCTCTTACACAAATAAATCATAGAGGGATATGGTAGGCCGAGAACCCATATCAAGTGAATCCAAAATTCCCTCAAGTGTCCCTACACATCGAGAAAATGTTTGTAGGGAACATGAAGAACTGCGTGTGGCTTGATTCTTTCCCTCGCAGGATACGTAGTGATGCTCAGATTCGGCATCCCAGCCCTGCCACCAGAAAAAAATGCCCCTTTCCCCCATATGTAGGTCAATCTTGTATGAGGATTCCATGAAAGGTCATATCTCATGACAATAAACTGTGAAATTATTCAAGAGTTATGTGTGGCCCAGTCCTCGACATTATGAGACTCCGCACATGCCTCTCAGTCACAAGAAATCAAAAGATCCTATTTTCCCCTATACATATGGGTCGATCCTATGTGGAAGCTCCAAGTAGTTCATGGTTAATCATGGTTTGTGTATTCTCACATTCCCAGGCATATATTTCCCATTTGTCACACTCCATACCTTAGGAAAACTTGGATCCCTATAATCATTCAAGGCCATCTGAGATAGAAGAACAATGTCCCATGGACACCTTTACTTAACTATGCACATTATGCCCCGGTGGCTCTGCATATTTTTCCCACAAAAATGGCCATCAATAAAAGTAAAAATTTTCCCCATGACTGTCCTCTCCTATATCAGTACACCCGATGGCTTCTAAGCCCCATGTCATCCCTCCTGATTCATGTTTCCCCTGAGACTATGGTTTATACCTTCTATCATCACTCATGTCAAAGGAATGCCAGAACATCCTGATTGTGATTAACCTAAAACAATTGAATATCTTTATGATAGTATAAATGTCCTCATTTCATGACTCTAAACTGCATTGCATCACATCCTCACCGCACGACGTTAAACTGAAAGGCCAAAATCGTCCCTTTTGTACGATGTTAAACTACATTACAATGGTTTAAACCCAAAAGTGACATCTAATGTTGATTTTTCTATTCCTAATAAATGACAGGGAACCCTCATAATCCCTTATTTCTCACACCGAGCATGGCTCATGTGAGCTTAGAAATTTCCGCAAGAGATCCACTATGTCATTATAAAAAAACAATTCATGAATTTTCTCCTAGAAGTACAACCCTGAAAGGCATGTCACGATTCCCTCTCTCAAGAGGAACCCCATGTCCTAGACATGTGATTCTAAATAACCAGATACCACAAAGATGGAATTAATGCTCCACCTTGTGTACGATTCAGATCTACGTAAGGGACACCTGATTCCAAGAGTAAATCGTAGCCCAAATGTTCCCAATATGTCCGGATACACTTATGCCATACTCCAAACTTTGTGCTCTAAGTGATATTGAATCTACATAACCCTCCAAGTCCATCTGAGATGGAAGGCCAGTGTCCAATGGATACCTTTCTTTGACTATGAATATCATGCCCTAGAGGCTCTGTGTATGTTTCCTACAAAAATAGCCACAAATCAAAGGCATGTTCATCCCCAGGAGAGTCCTCTCTTATCACAGTATGCCCAATGGCTTCCAAGCCTCGTTCCATCCATCCTGATTCAAGGGCCCTCAATGTCATGGTTTACATTTTCCTCCTTACACACATCCTAGATATATCAGAACATATGGGCCTGATTCATCTCTAGTCTCTTTTAAGGTTTCTATAGATATCCCATTTGTATGTGTGACGTTTAGGATCTGAGAACAGCATAAGCACGTTGGTGGGTTTGCCCAAATTTAATTTTAGGGTTAAACAACGTTCAATACAAGATCTGTCATGATAATAAAACATCGGATCTTCAAAATAGAAAGAATAACAAAAATAAAGAGAAAGGTCCCAGAACCATCGAGAGGATCATCATTTGTTGGTTATAATTCATTTAATTAATTTAAAAGGATTACCTTGATGGAATTATTTCTTCGTTGATGTTTTCCGGTCACATTACAATATGATTCATCATTTCATCATAGAATCCAAGTGTAGACATCCTCTATCGGTGATCCACATGTGCACCATGTATCTCTAGAAGTCGCTAAAAGAATCTCCAGGTGCTAGTGTGGAGAAACCTTTGCTTGCATTGTACGACTTAGATCGCCTTGATCTGATGGAGGAGGATCTATCTCGGTCTTGAGATAGTTCATGGAGGAAGGAGTTCTCTCAGACTTGAGGGAATTTTCAAGAATTGTTGTGCACAACAATTCATGGAAAAGTGTTGGGGTTGTGAGGATATTTATAATTGGTTTTGAGGTTATAGAGTTACGACAATAAATAAACGTGTTACACATCTTATTTATTTCATTAACTCTTATTGAAAACCCCCATGTCGAATCATTAATTCCATGACATGTTCCCAAGATGATTATAATAAATATCATTTAATAAAACATTATTATTTCCTCAAAATCCCAATTGGAAAAACTACATGGTGTGTACTTGTTTTTCATTTCCTTTCCAAAATGAAAACTACACGGCGTGTACATTCATTGTACATGGCGTGTATATCTTGTTTTTCCATTTTACTTTTCCTACAACATTAAAAATATTTATTCATCCTTGAATAATTATTAAACAACATATGGGAATAATCTTTGTTCTACTTGAGATGCTTGGATAAACTTAGTGTGTGACCCTCTAGGCCTTTTTCTCGTTGGAATTTGGCGGGCTTGCCTAAAGTCCAAGATTACTATCTAGAAATGAGTCAAGGAACCTAAGAGAAATAAGTTGAAATCACATTAATGTGTCACCTCATATGAATGCTTACCATTTAATTTAATCCCATTGTCTTGATATCTCTAATCAAGTGGGTTGCATGCTAGTGCCATCGACCCATGTGCTTGACTATTCTTTCTTTGACATCTCGGAATTGAACTCACTCATACCTTATCATGTCCATGGATTTATTTAGGCTATATAAATTCCATCAAAGGGCCTAAGATATCAACTTCCTTTATGGATGAAAAGGGACAAATCCTTTCTTGCATTATCTATTATTGTAGTATCACTCGTGGCGCACCCAACGTATCCTACCTCGCTGCGAATAGTGTGTCGTCACAGCTTTTGTAAATAAATCTAAGTGTGCGAGTTGTAATACCCATAATAATAATATTAAACTCTAAGGACCAACACACACATCCACAGATAGGAACATCAAATGGCACTATGAAATGTGGATTTCCAACTTCCAGGTCTCGTTCTCATAATATCCTCCTAGATATTACCAAGGATGCACACCATGAGAAGGTGCCTCAATGTTTTATGAGTCCTCACCCCCAATGGCCTGTATTATTTGTGTCCATAAAATAATATCATCTAGACATAAAACATATATTTAAGAACAATGTTATGGCACTTTCGGGTTCTCATCATAGTAGGGATCTACTATGACCCTTTCATGAAACAATTGTCCTTAGGACATTATCACGTGCATTTTCACGCAGAATAAAAATCATGATGTGATAAGGTATTTATTAATGAATAAAGTAAAAAGTATTTGGTTATAGGACACCAACTCCAATAGACTCCTACTTGGACTACAACCAACTACTAACAACCTTTAACCCGCTAGCTCTCACATGATATTCATGCTTCTGATGAGATAGGTCTTTAGTCATGGGGTCACCACATTCTCTTTTGTAGACACTCTACTCACTGCAACATCACCCCTTTGATAGAAATCCCTCAAGAGATGATACATCCAGAGTATGTGCTTTGTCCATTGATGTGACCTTGTTTCTTTTTCAAGATCCACCGCTGCAGTATTATCACAATACAACGTGATGGGATCTTTACTACTATGAACCACATCAAGAACTTGGACAAAGTTCTGAATCTAGATGGTTTCCTTGGCTATATCAGAAGCTGTTATATATTCAGACTCCACTGCAGAATCGGTGACAATTGGCTGATTTGAACTCTTCTAGCTCATAACTCCTCTATTGAGATAGAAAACTTATCCAGATTGAAACATTAGATCATTCTGATCTGTCTGAAAACCAGCATCATCATACCCTCTGATGACAAGTTCTTCGTCTCCTCCATACACCATAAACATATCCTTAGTTCTTCTAAGATACATAAGGATAGTCTTAAAATCAGTCCAATTGTGTTCTCCTGGATAATCTTGATATTTTCCTACCATTCTTAGTGCATAGGAAACATCAATCCTGGTACATAACAAGGCATACATTATAGATCCTATAGCCGAAGCGTATGGGATCTTACTCATTCTATCATTCTCTTGTTGTGTCTGAGGACACATTTTCTTAGAATGATGTAGGTCATGTGACATTGGATCCAATACCCTCTTGGATTATTCTATACTAAATTTATTTAGTATCTAGTCAATGTATATACCCTGACTTAGTCCAAGCAGCCTCTTGGATCTATCAGAAATGATCTTGATCACTAGAATGTAGGCTGCTTCACCCAAGTCCTTCATGGAGAAACACTTGTTCAACTGGTCCATAACTGATTGTAAGAATGGTACATCATTTCCAATAAACAATATGTCATCAACATATACTAATAGGATAACTATTGCATTCCCATTAAAATTATTATAAACACATGGCTCACATTCATTATTAATGAAAACAAATCTTTTTATGGATTCATCAAATCAAATGTTCCATGAACTGGATGCTTGATTTAATCCATAAATGGATTTATACAACATAAAAAGCCATTTGTCTTCAATTGGTATCACAAACCCTTCTGGTTGTGTCATATAGACATCTTCCTGAAGGTTCCCATTATGGAATTTTGTTTTGACATCCATTTTCCAAATCTCGTAGTCATGGAAAGATGCTATGGTAAGTATGATTCTTATGGATTTAAACATGGAAACTGGTGAGAAGGTTTCATTATAGTTAATTCCATGACGTTGTCTAAATCCTTTAGCCACTATCCTTGCTTTATAGGTGCTAACTTGACCTTCCATGTCCAGTTTTCTCTAAAATACCCATTTTCATCTAAGAGGATTTACATCAACTGGATCATCGAACAGAACTCAGGCTTGGTTCTGATACATAGAATCCATCTCAAAATTCATATCTTCTATCCATCTTGAAGCTTATGATATTTATACTACTTCATTGTAGGAGATAGGTTCATCATTGTCCAACAATAATTATTCACCATCCTCAGTGACTAGGAAACCAAATCACTCTGGTTGTCTTACCTCTCTTAAGCTCCTATACAGTACATGTGTTTCTGGAACCTCTTCCACAAGGACCTGTGGAACTCGTTCCTGTACCAACTCATGTGTATCTTGAGCAACAACTTCATCTAAGTAAATCTTACTCCCACTATCCATTTTGAGGATGTGCTCCCTCTCAATAAGGATGACTTGTCTGGCAACAATCACTTTCTTGTCTTGAGAGTTATATAGGTAATATCCTTTTGTTTCCTTGGGATATCCTATAAAGATACACCTCTTGACTTGTGGTGATTTTTTTCCTGAGAAGGCCTTAACAAATGCCTCGCATCCCCATACACGTGTATGCGACAAAATTGGTTTCATTACATTTCATAAATCGAAGGGAATTCCATGTGTCGCCTTAGATGGTACTCTATTTAATGTGTATGCTTCAGTTTATAATGCATATCCCCAAAAGGATAATGGATGATCTGCATGACTCATCATCGACCTCACCATGTCCAACAAGTTCCGGTTACACCTTTCACTAACACCATTCCAATCTGGTGTATAAAGAGGTGTGAGATGATATAGAATCCCAAAAACCCATAGAAGATCGATGAACTCTTATTTAAGATATTCTCCACCATGATTCGATCTAAGTTTCTTTATCTTATTACCAAGATGATTCTCTAATTCATTATTGAAATCCATAAGTTTCTCTAAGGCTTCTAACTTATTCCTCATTAAGAAGACTTAGCCATATCTACTAAAATCATTAGTAAATGTAATGAAGTAAGAATATCCACCTCTAACTTCTACTGGAAATGGTCCACACACATCCGTGTGCACCAATCCAAGAAGCTCTTTGGCCCTTTCACCTTGTCCACCGAAGGGCGGCTTGTTAATTTTTTCTTTTAAACAAGAATGACATCAATCAAGTGGTTTTAGATCAGTAGAGTCCAAATAACCATCATGGCAGATCTTTGTCAAGAACTTCTCGTTTACATGACCAAGACGGTGATGCCACAACTGGGTGATGTATGAGTCATGTGTGTTTGTTTCGTTATCGATTGCCAACACATGGTTTTCGTAATTTAATACATACAAACCATTATTTAAATGTGCCATGACATAACATACATTGTTCTTATAAAAGAGAAAACCCTTATTTCCAAACATGAAAATAAATCCATCCATATCTAAACAAGATACAAAAATTATGTTCTTGGTAACACTAGGAACATAATAACAGTTATGTAAAACCAAAATAATCCCAGTTGGTAATGAGAGGTGGTAATCACCAATAGAAAACGTAGCAATCCTTTCACCATTGGCAGCTCGAAGATCCACCTCTCCTCTGGAAATCTTTCTAACTCTACTTGGTTCCTGAATTTGAATACAGATGTAATCCCCACAAGCTGTATCTAATACCCAATGTGTAGAAATGGAAAGATTACACTCAATAACGAACGCACATTTAGCATACCCACGCTTCTGAGTGTAGTTCCTTTTCCAGTGGCCTTGCTTTCCACATGAAAAACATACTACCTCTTGTTCCTTTCCCTGCCTCCGGATCTTCCCCTTCTTGGAGGGATGACACTCCGGGGCTTTGGACCATTTATAAGTCTTTGGCCCCTTTTCCTTGTCCTTCCTTTTCTTATTCACCATAAGGACTATGAGTTTGTCACAACCCATGTCCTTATCTACCTGGTAAATTAAGATTAGAAGTTCTGATAGACTCTTCTAATTTTTTTTCATGTTATAATTGCCAATGAAGCTAGAGAAGGTCTTGGGCAGTGATGATATGATAAAATCGGTACGCAACTCATCTGGGAATTTAATCCCTAAGCTGTCCAGACGTTCAATGTAGCCAACAAGCTTGAATACATGAGGCCTAGCTGGCATAGAATCTCCAATATTAGTTGTAAACAAAGCATTGGAGATCTCATATCTATCTTATGTCACCTTCTCTTGGTAGAGATCCTTAAGGTGAGACATCATGTTATACGCGTCCATGTTTTCATGTTGCTTCAAGAGCTCATTAGACATGGCCAATAGCATGAAACATGAGACATATGTGGCATCATTCATATGTTTTACATAGAGAGATATTTCCTCATCACTGGCCTCTTTCCTAGGTGAAACTGTAATAGGATCTTCCAGCACATACAATTTCCTATCATGGAAAAGGATGACGCTTAAACACCTCTACCACTCTTGGAAATTAGTGCTGGGGGGAGGTTTTTTCCTTCTCGAGTATGGTTTGAAATGATATGTCTGATGTAATTTTTCTTTTCATTTCTACAAATTAAGATGAGAAAAGGTTTTATTACTTTATAAAACTAAGACAAATAAAAAAATTAATACTTATTAGTCTCCCACTATTTTATCAAAATCCAATAGCCCTCACCATTGACTTCAGAATATTCTGTTGCCTGAATACTCTAGTGCTAAGGATCCATATTTCCCTTTGCATTACCCCAACTAGGTTTGGTCATGCAAGCAACTTGAAAGGTTTTAGGTAGGAATTCCAAATGCCAACTGCATTAACTCGCAGCTCCTTGATCTATTGAGTGGTCTCCCCAATCCGATAATCCATTTATTTTGGATTTCTTCAACCTTTGCCTCTTGGTCACACCATGTCCTATTGTGGCATTCAACCCTTTATGCAAACCAATTCAATTCAACCCAAAACCTTGAATTAGAATTTCATCATAATTGAAAGCACCCCAACTAGGGTTGGTCAAGCACTTTGAACTATGGTTCGATTCTAACCAAGATTATGAAAAGCTATACTGACTTAATATTTCATTGAAGAATTTTATCCTTATACGTAAATTTCCATGTTATTATATTTGATTACATGATTGTTAATATTATGTGGGATATACTTAAGTGATTAACCATGTCTAAGATAATATTTACGCATAATCCGGTCTTATTTTTGTTCCATCTTGCATGCTTTTTTAATTCATTAATTGTGTGACCGTGACAACACACTCATAATAAATAAACCATGCAACTGACAGAAATTAAATAAATGGTATGATAATGAACTTGTTCTATTGGTTATTTAATCTAGTGGTTGATAAAATAACCCAATACCTATCGGAGAAACACCTTTAACCTTTTGGGTTCATGTTTACAGCTTTCCACCTATCCACATTTGTATCTCCTTGGATTGGTTTTACCTTGCCTCCTGACTTGAGCCACCTCCACTTGCTTGGGAGCTCTATCTATTACATATGCATTTATCTCACATGCATGTGAGGGGTAAAAGGGGTTTTTACATAAAATAATCCTTGGGTGTGCAGGCCCTACATATTAATGAGAGGAAGGCTCCAAGGCCAAAAAATTTCATATAAATTAATTAATTAAAAGAAACCATTCACATACAAAGGTCTTGGTCTATTTAATTATCATCCATACATGAAATGATATTTACACATAAATAAAACTAGCATTCAATTCTTTAATCGTTCTTGCTTAAGATAAATCACGCTTGAATCAGTTAATTATCTTTAATTAATCAATCCTTTTATCTTAAACCCTTTTCTGAATTTCCTTGAGATTCTCATCCATCATAATTTTAAACAAATAAATTCATTTAAAGTTATCTTTGTACATAACTTGTACCTTGGAGGAAACCTAGTGAATTATCATTCATTACACAGATGTAAAATTAAACACACATATATAAAACACCTATCACATGTTGTGCCTCAGCATTACGCCTGCACTATGGTACACTTCTGAAGGGATTGTATAATATAATAATAAATTTTAATAAATCTGCATAATTTGAATGAGTACACGGTATGTAGTTATGACTACACGGTGTGTAGTTATGACTACACGGTGTTTACTTTTGTTCACCGTCCATCCTAAGTACACACCCGGGGACAAGGCATGTAGACGTACTTCGGAAATTTTTGGAGTACATGGTGTGTTAAATGGGACACACACCGTGTAGTATCCTCATTACATGGTTTCTATCCAGGAAAGCCATGTACGGGGTACATGGTCCAACCCTAACTCGAAGGGACTATACGCTGTGTTCAGTGGACCACACGGCGTGTAATCCGGAAACCATGTTCCACCTATTCCTGGTAAACACATGGTGTCATTTATGACTTAGGTATACTCCAATACACGGCCTAATTTGGCAGACCAGTCTGATTCATTGAACCTAGACTACACGGCATGTACTTTCGAATACACATCGTGTATTCTTATGCTGTACAACTAGGAACGTTTGTCACCTTCGGATGAGATCCTCTATTTTATTTTAATCAAATTAAAAATTAAATTGTTTCTTTAAGGTGAACGAGAAACGAGAGAGGAGGAACAGATCTCGAGGATCAGATTTTAAGAATGAATAACTTGAATTGAAACAACTAAATTATTAAATGCGTAAATCACCAATGAAAAACTAAATAATTATAATCAATGATATGACAGCTTTGATACCACTTGTATGATCTGAGCATAGCGGAAGCACATTGGTGGGTTTACCCAACTTTAATTTTAGCATTAAACAACGTTCAATCTGAGATCCGTCATGATAACAAAACGTCGGATCTTCATAATAGAATGAAGAACGAAAAAAAAAGAGAAGGGTCCCGGAACCATCAAGAGGATCATCATATCTTGGTTATAATTAATTTAATTAATTGGCAAGAATTACCTTGATGGAATTCTTTCCTCATTGATGTGTTCCTGTCATGTTTCAATGTGATTTGTTGTTGCATCGCAGAAACCAAGTGTAGACTTCCTCTAGCGGTGATCCACACGTGCACCACATATCTCTGGACATCTACAAAGGAATCTCCAGGTGCTAACGTGGAGAATCCTTTGCTTGCGTTTTCCACCTTAGATCGCCTTGATCCTATGGAGGAGGATCTCTCTCAGTCTTGAGAGGGTTCTTGGAGGAAGGAGTTCTCTCAGCCTTGAGATAATTTTCCAGAATTATTGTGCACAACGATTCATGGAAAAGTGTTTGGGTTGTAAGGATATTTATAATTAGTTTTGAGGTTATAGAGTTATGACAATAAATAAACGCATTACACAATTATTTATTTCATTAACTCTTATTGAAAACTTCCCATTTTGAATCATTAATTCCTTGACATGAACCCATGCTGATTATAATAAATCTCATTTAATAAAACAATATTCTTTTCTCAAAATCCTGATTGGAAAAACTATACGGCATGTAATCATTAATACACGGTTTGTACTTGTTTTTCATTTCCTTTCCAAAATGTAAACTACACGGTGTGTACATTCAATGTACACGGCGTGTATATCATGTTTTTTCATTTTATTATTCCTCCAATATTAAAACCATTTAGTCTTCCTTGAATAATTATGAAACCACATATGGGAATAATCTTTATTCTAATTGAGATACTTGGATACACTTAGTGTGTGACCCTCTAGGAATCTTTCTCATTGGCATTAGTTGGGCTTTCGTAAAGTCCAAGATTAATGTCTAGCAATGGGTCAAGGAACCCAAAAGAAATAATTTAATGCCGCATTGATGTTTCACCTCATATGAACACTTACCGTGTAATTTAATCCCATTGTCTCGATATCTCTAATCAAGCAGGTTGCATGCTAGTTACATCAACCCATGTGCTCAACTATTTTTTCTTTGACTTCCCGAAATTGAACTCTCCCATAGCTTACCATGGCCATGGATTTATTTAGGCTATATCAATTGCATCAAAGGGCCTGATATATCTACTTTTTTTATGGAACAGAAGGGACAAATCCTTTCTTGCATTATCTATTAATGCAGTATCACTCGTGACACACCCAATGTATCCTACCTCACTGCGAACAGTGTGTCGTCCTAGTTTTCATCAATAAATCTAAGTTAGAAATTTGTAATACCCATTAATAATAATCTTAATGTCTAAGGACCAATACACACGTCCATAGATAGGAACATCCAATGAAACTATGATATATGGATTTCCTACTGGCGGGTCTTGTTCTCATAATATCCTCCTGTATATTACCAAGGGAGCACACCATGAGAAGGTTCCTCAAAGTTTTATGAGTCCTCCTTTTCTTGACTATGCATATCATGCCTCAGTGGCTCTGCATGTATTTCCCACAAAAATTTCTGTCAATCAAAGTCAAATTCATCCCTAAGAGAGTACTTTCCAGCTTCTGTACGCTCAAATGACATTCATGTCTTGTCACAGCCCTGGATTTGGAAAACTTCTAGATGATTTCCTGTGTACCTCATTCTTTCTGAGTTCCCCTGACATAGAAAAAAGGGGGACTCTTAATAGAACTGGCCATTCACTAGCTCTCCCTCATGCAAGTATGATATGTGCGGGAACAATTTCCCACTCAAAGATGATATGAATGTTCTTAATGTTTTTATACAACACTACTCAGGCCATCCACCCATTATGGCTCCCTACATCAAAATAAATCCAAAATGCTGAAAATCCTACTAGGCCATCAGAAATGAAAGGTTAGTGTCCTGCGGACACCTTTTATTGATTATGCACATCATGCCCTGGTGGCTCTGAATATTTCACCCACAAAATGGTCGTCAATCAATGGAAAATTTATCCCTAGGAGAGTACTTTACTACCTCTTTATGCCTAAAGTGGCTCTCAAATCTCATGCATGTCCAGAATCCAAAAATCAAGGGTCATGAAAAATCCTTAATCCATGTATGAAGGATACTAGAACATTCCCATATAATGGTCCCAAATCAGGGCCCTACCTTGTTAATTATGGTCAAATATATTCGACCAAGAACATCATTAATAAGTTTTATTTCCAGTACTATGAACAACCAGTGAACAATACTCCATACTTTCCAAAAGGAAAAATCTGCAGAAAGCACCTCTGGGAAAAAAGGTCAAGTATCGGTTCATTAAAAAAGGAAAACATTGAGACATCAAAAAAGGCATAAATCTTGTTAGGTCAAAAACCCAAGAAGGGTGGCCTATGAAAATCAATGTTATGCAAATCCAAGTTATGCTCGC
Source organism: Viscum album (assembly GCA_963277665.1). Classification (NCBI taxonomy): domain Eukaryota; kingdom Viridiplantae; phylum Streptophyta; class Magnoliopsida; order Santalales; family Viscaceae; genus Viscum; species Viscum album. The sequence goes on from OY728158.1 coordinate 311,103,549, forward strand.
TAAGCCCGTACCAGGTAGGATTAGACAAAAATTAGGGTAACGTAAAAAAATACACAAAAGTTCGTTGGGTTTTCTATGAAACGTCAGCAATAGTCGAATTATTCCCACTGAGACCCGCGACTCTGGAAAAAATTAGAGCTCGATTCGATTATTTCATTTTTCTGATTTCAAGTCATGGTTTAAAATTAATTCCTGATTGAAATGATGTCCACATGAATTTGTAATATAAAAAAATACACAGACTTTCATGGAGTTTTCCATGAAACTTCAACAATAGTAGAACTATGCCCACTGAGTACCGTGACTCTGGAAAAAATTAGACCTCAATTTGATTATTTCAATTTACTGATTTCAAGTCATGGTTTAAAATTAATGCCTTATTGAAATGATGTCTACACGATAGGAAAAGTTAAAAAGAGAGATATTTAACAGCCAAATCAGTTCCATTGATTTTAAAAAAATGGAGGAACATCCCCAATTGGGATTCTCTCTTAGGTATCAAACAAATGGGGAAGAGTACATTTCATGATTTGGGACAGAACTACAATAGGGCCCAGTTTTCCCATTTTAGAAGGATGGAAAGTGATTGTCGTGGGTCATCGATAGTCTGCTCCAAAGAATCTCTTTCATATATTTTGGCCGTGACCATCAGATGAACCCATTCCAAAATGACATTACAGTCCTACTATTTCTTCAAGACGGATTCATAATTGGCATGTAGGAAGGCCATTTGTTCCCTTAACCTTGTTGCACAAGCTTCGCACTTCCCCATCTCTTCCTCTTGGGTCGCCACCAAATCACGAGCCTTCACCTCCTCATCCTTGAGACGATCAAATTCTTTTGAAACGTCTCAGAGGGTCAGCACCTGGTGATGGGAAGAATTAAACTTGGCCAACTTATCCTCGTAAGAGGTACGGTCTTCTTAGGTAATGAAAAATTGGTAAATAAGGAGGTGTAAGTGCTGATAATTGTTGGACTCACCTATTTTGATAATCCCAAATCATGTTTCATTTATGTGATACTCATGTTTCTATTATAGGATAATAATGTTTCATTAATATTTATAGTTTCTATAAAGTAATAATTGTGTAATTTTAATCTCACTACTCTCTTGTTTAATCAAATAGTGAAAAATTTATTTAAGTATGAAGGTCACTAATAGAAAGGTCATTTATAGAAGGTCATTGATGAAGGTCACCGATAGAAGGTCACCGATGAAGGTCTCCGATGAAAGGTCACCAATGAAGGTCACCGATGAAAGGTCACCGATGAAAGTTCACCGATTAAAGGTCACCGATGAATGTCATCGATGAAGGTCACCGATAGAAGGTCACCGATGAAGTTCACCGATGAAAGGTCACCGATGAAAGGTCACCGATGAAAGGTCACTGATAAAGGTCACTGGTGGAAGGTCACCGATGAAGGTCACCATTGAGATGGTTACCATTGAAGGCTACTGTTGAGAAGGTTACCGTTGAAGGCTACCATTGAGAAGGTTACTGCTGAAGGATACTGTTAAGAAGGTTACCGTTGAAGGCTACCGATGAGAAGGTTACCATTAAAGGTTACCTATGAAGGTTACCGCTACCATTCTACCGATACTCACTCTTCTACTCTATACTTTTTCATCTTCTTAAGATTATTATAATGGTCATATTTGGTAAATTTAATGCTTCTAACATTAATTAATACTAATTATAGACATATCAAGAGACCGTATCTGGGGACAATACGAGTTACAAGGAAGACCACACATGGTTTACTTATTCCTGTTGTCCGACCTCAAATGTAAAATAGAATACCGGGGAAGAAAAAAGAAGGGTGTGTGCGAAAAGAAGAGAGAAGTTCATAAGAAAGAGCATACCCACTAGATCAAAGTGAAAAAGGAAGAACTATATGGCACCTACACTGTAAATCCAAGAGCCTCAAGAAGATCATTTTGGGAGAAAAAATTCAAGGATTCCTTATGTGCTTCATCAACTCTCTGTCAACTCAAGAAGCAGAACACTCAGTTCCTGAAAGCTAGACCCTAGGGTTGTGATACTCTGTTTTGAGGACAGCTTCCTGAGAAAGACTTGAACTACAATTTCTTCACTCCAAGGAGTCAAGAGTTGAACCATATACACATGGATCTTTCTAAACTCAATATTATAATATTTTCTCTATTGTGTTATGTTATTTTACATTTTTGAGAAGTGTGTGTTTTTCCGTTACACACACTATATCTTGCTCTTGAACTAGAGGATATTGAAAATCCTTACACCAATCATCATTTATTTATTTGTTTCCTATGAAGAACTGTGGAAGAGGTCATGTATGGCCTAGTTGTGTGTTTATCCCATGATGAAATGTGGTAGAGGGTGTGATCACTAGACAATTTCGGAAAACTATTGTAAATCCTGATAGAGGTTGTGTATCAAGTTTATTGTTAATATAAACTGCTTAGTGGTAGGTGATCACCAAGTGGAGAGGATTAAGTCTCGTCTTGAGACTAAACCTCTTGTTTAACTCTATTGTGTACTATATTTGTTATACTCTGTTTTTCAATTTTTTCTACTCTATATTTAAAAAATAGGAAGTTGTTTTTAAATTAAATCTGATAGTTAGTTCTAGTTAGTTTGTGTATGTGTTTTATTTAGTAAACATGTTTCAAAAGTTAAAGAAGTGTTTTACACTGATTCAACTAAGGACTAATCACCCTTTGAGAAACATGTTGATCAACTGAACATTTATATCTCTAATTCCTTAATTAACTGGGCCATTTCAAAATTGGAGGATCTTAAGCATAAAGTTTTTAACAGAAATTTTAAGTAGGAACTCAATTCAACCCCCTCTTGAGATTCCACTCTGACCAACATTTGGTATCAGAGGAAATTTTTATTACTACCATCTGAACTATTGTACAAGTTTTCAAATTCTTTTCAACTGTGATTTTAGTTGTATCTTAAAGATCATAAATTTTCTGTCATATCTAAATTTTCAGTTCTTTAAAATTCTAATTAATAATGGATAACAGAGTTGAGGGTGATGATACTAATAGGATGCCTTTATTTAATGGTAATAACTATTCTCAATTGAAATTAAAAATGAAATTCTATCTAGAGAGCATGGGTCCTGAAATCTGGGACACAATAGAAGAAAAACATGCATTGTCTGTTACTACTAGGGACTTATGGTCTCAATTGACTAAATATACATATAAAAATAACTATGAAGTAATGAATTCATTGAATTTTTCTCTTGGTGATAATGAATTCAATAGAATATCTCCTTGTAAAACTACATATGAAATTTTGGATACTTTGGTTGTTTCTCATGAGGGAAAAACCAATGTTAAATAAATGAAATTAAATACTTATACTGTTAAAAATGATAAGTTTAAAATGAAGCCTGATTAACTTATATATGAAATATATCTCAGGTTAAATGAAATAGTAAATACCATGAGTCTTCTTGGGAAACTAGTAGACATTAAGGATCAGATTATGAGGTTGTTTTGATGCCTACCTGACAGATGGAGAGGAACTTATGTTTCTATCTGAGAATCATGTGACATAGGCAAGCTACCAGTGAAGGAACTAATTATAAAACTTATGATGTATGAAGAAGATATTAACGTAAATCAAGTAGAATATTAAGAACCAAGAAATAAATCTATAGCATTCAAGACTACTACCTCAAAGAGAAAAGATAAATAAAAAGTTCAAGATCCTGTAAACACTTTTACTAGTGACGATTCATCTTCTGATAGTGATGATGAGATGTATCATCTTGCTAAGAGTTTGAAAAGTTCTACTGTAAGAATAATTTCTTTAGAAATTCAAACTATAAAGGAATGTATGATAGTAAAGGACAGTGTAAAGGGACAAAAAATGGAATGGAAACACAAATGGGATAGTTTTCTATGAGTGTAAACGAAAAGCCCATGTGAAGGATGATTTCTCTAAGCTGAAATTTAAGAAGAAATATGATGACAAGGGAAAGGGATATAAAAAGGCTATTAAATATACTTGGAGTGCTTCAGAAGATAGATCCAGTGGATCTGACACTTCTGATATTGAAACGAACAAACATGAAAACATGTGTTTTATAAAATAAGCATCTGAGGTAATACCCAATTCTCATATACATAATGCTTATTCTTCTAGGAATGAAAGTGAATAAAATAATGATGGTAATATGACTAAGGATGAACTATTTGAATATTGTGGATTGATTGAGGATACCTTTAATGAAATAAAGGTTAAATATAAATTACTAAAAAGATAACATGATTTAAATGCTAATTATAAGTCTGATTTGGATATTGAGAAAGAAAAATATGCGCAGCTATTAAAAGAAAATAGTGAACTTAAATTATCAAATGAGAAATTGAAAAGGGATCTTGAGAAGTTTACTGAGGGTAGAGATACCTTGATTCAATTACTAGGAAATAATTGCTCTAAAATATACAACTAGTCTAGGATATCAACCAGGATAGAGAAGGATTAATAAAAATAAATTTGTTCCAAAATCTGGACAGTTCACTACGAGTTCATGTTCTAGACCATCTTTTGAAAAAAAAATCTCTAAAGGACCTAAAAAAGTGTTCATGTCTCAAAACATATCTATTTATTATAGAAAACCTATGATACAAGTATGTGTTCTCAAATATTTACTTGCTAACCTCTCTGTACCCAAGACAATTTGGCTACCGAAGATACCCTACACTTAATCTGTTTTGCAGGAAAATTGTTTAAAGAGATCGTGTAAAACTCTATGGTACTTGGACAGTGGATGTTCAAGACATTTGATAGGAGACTATTCATGATTCAAGAGCCTAATTAAAGTTGATGGTGGACATGTCACATTCGGTGATAATGCTAAAGGGAAGATCGTCAGCTTAGGCCAAATTGGTAACCCTAATACTATATTAATTTCAAAATTACTTTTTGTTGATGGGTTACAATACAATCTTCTTAGTATCTATCAGTTCTGTGATGATGGTTTTAATGTTAAATTTAAAAATGATGCATGCAATGTTTTTAATTCTAAAAATAATTAAATATTTACTACTCTTAAAAATGAAAATGTATATGTTTTTGATTTAAATTCTTTAGCTAAGAAAAATATTTCTTGTTTAAATTCATTTCATAAGGAATCCTGGTTTGGAATAGAAGATTGGGACACTGCAATGTGCACTCACATAGGAAACTAACTAGGAAAGGTTTAGTTAGAGACTTACCTAAATTGGAATTCCCACTTAACAAAGTTTGTAATCCTTTTCAAAAAGTAAAAAAAACCCAAAGTTTCTTTCAAATCAAGGAAAGAAGTTTCTACTTCTCAACCGCTTGAGTTGGTTCACATGGATTTATTTGGAACATCTAAAGTTTCATGTTTAAATGGGAAGCACTATGTTTATATTCATGTAGATGATTTTTCTAGATACACATGGGTATACTTTCTAGCTGACAAAAGTCAAGCATGTTCTTACTTTATTAAATATTCCAAGTCTGTAGAAAATCTTAGTGGGCTTAGAATTAAGACCTTGGGGAGTGATCATGGTCGTGAGTTTGAAAATCAGTAATTTGAATATTTTTTCTCACAAGATGCCTATAATCACAATTTCTCTTCTCCTAGAACACCTCAACAAAATGGATTTGTAGAAAGAATAAATAGGGCACTTCAAGAAATTTCCCAGACTATGATAAATGAGTATAATCTACCTATCTATTTTTGGGTTGAAGTAGTTAATATAGCTTGTCACATCATCAATAAAGTCTTAATTAGACCTATTTGTAGGAAAACCCCTTATGATCTCATGGATAATAGGAAGCCTAAGGTTAATTACTTTAGATTTTTTGGTTGCAAAGTCTGTATTCTTAACACTAAGGATAATCTTGACATATTTTCTTCCAAGAGTGATGAAGGAATTTTCCTAGGTTACTCAATCTATAGTAAATCTTATAGAGTATTCAATAAGAGAGATAAATGTGTGGAAGAATCGGTTCATGTAAAATTTGATGAAACTGATCCACATGAACCCAAAACCTCTGTTTAACATCTTGAGAAAGATATGTCAATTCTGGACCTTAATGATAAAGACAATGAACCCTTGGTGAAAACAACTAGTTCTGGAAATTTTCCTGAATTTGGGCATGGTGAATCTGAACCTATAGATAACCATGAGGAGTCTATTTCAAATCTTTCTAGAGGTATTAAAACTTTCAAGAATCATCCATTAGATTCCATAGTAGTTGATCTAGATAGAAGAACACAAATTATAGCTTCTCTGCGAAACCAGGTTGAACATCAAGTCTTTCTTTCACAACTTGAACCTAAAAACATTAATGAAGAAATCAATGATGAATCTTGGGTGATATCTATGCAATAAGAATTAAATTACTTTGAAATTAACAAAGTTTGGGAATTAGTATAAAGTCCTAAATAAACTTTTATCGTAAGAACTAAATGGGTGTTTCAAAGTAAAGTTGATGAATCTGGTAACATAGTTAGAAACCAGGATAGAGTAGTTGCACAAGGATATAGTCAAGAAGGAGGAATAGACTATGAGGAAACCTTTTCACCTGTATCTAGACTAGAATCCATTAAGATATTACTTGATTATGCAGCTCATCTTAATTTCAAACTTTACCAAATGGATGTCAAAAGTGCATTTCTAAATGGGTACATAGTTGAGGATGTATTTGTTGAACAACCCCCTAGTTTTACAAATCCCCATTTTTCAAATCAAGTTTTTAATCTTTCAAAATCTTTATATGGTCTAAAACAGGATCCAAGAGCTTGGTATGATAGATATTGTTCTTTTCTTATTTCAAAAGGTTTTACTAAATTAATAGCTAATCCTAATCTTTTTATTAAAAGAATTTCCAAAGATGTTTTAATAGTACAAATTTATGTAGATGGAATTATTTTTGGATCCTCTAAAGATTCTTTATGTACTGATTTCTCAAAAATGGTGTAAGATTAATTTGAAATGTGTTTAATGGGGGAACATAAATTTTTTCCTATGATTTCGAATTTTTCAAAATAAAAATGGTATTATTTTAAATCAAAGTAAATATACTAAGGATATTTTTAAGCATTTTGGTTTAGATAATAATAAAGGTATTGATACACCTATGAGTACCACTTGTAATTTCGATGCTGATGAAACTGGTAAATCAGTGGATCAACACAATTACATAGGTATGATTGGGAGTCTTCTCTACCTTACTGCTAGCAGACCTAATATTATGTTTAGTGTATGCATGTGTGCTTGTTTTCCAGAAAATCTCAAAGAGTCTCATTTAACTGTTATTAAAAGGATTTTTAAATATATCAAGTATACTACAAACTTAGGACTATTTTATCCAAGAGTAAAATAATTTTATTTAATATGCTATTAAAATTACGACTTTATTAGTTGCAAGTTAGATAGAAAGATCATCTCTGGAAGATGTCACATTTTGGGAAAGTCGCTAGTATCTTGGTGTAGTAAGAAATAGAATTCTGTTGCATTATCTACTGCTGAAGCTAAATATATAGTTGCTGGTAGTTGTTTTGCTCAAATTATGTGGATGAAACACACTTTACTAGACTATGGATATCAATTAAAACATGTCTCTATAAACTGTGATAATACAAGTGCTATTAACATCTCTAAAAATTCAGTATCTCATGCTAGGACAAAGCACATTGATGTGAGACATCACTTCTTGAGAGACCATTATCAAATAGGTGATATCACTCTTTAATTAATTTCCACTAAACAGTAATTGGTTGATATATTCACAAAGCCTTTGAGTTCTGAGAGGTTAAATTACATCAAACTTGAGTTATGTATGATAAATTGTTAAGTTCAGACCTCACCGTTAGGAACCTCACTGTTGGGACCTCACCGTTAGAACTCACTGTCAGACCTCACCGTTAGGAACCTCACCGTTGAGACCTCACCCTCAGACCTCACTATTAGGACTTCACCGTTAGGATCACACTATTGGACCTCACCATTGGGATCTCACCGTTGGACCTCACCGTTGGACCTCACTGTTGGACCTCACCGTTGGACCACACCATTAGACCTCACCATTGGACCTCACTGTTGGACCTCACCATTGGGACCTCACCATTGGGACCTCACCATTGGCACCTTACCGATAATTGACCTTTTCGGGACTTCACATTTTTCATCCGGAATCTAAAACGTTTTTAGTCTTAGTTATTTATTTTACTTGATTTATTTTTTGATCCCTAAATGATAAAAATATAGAAAAAACCACATTTCGATCCACTTCCATCCTCTCTCGAATCTCTTTCTCCCTAACCTTAGAATCTAACCTACTATTAAAACCCTCGAACTGCTTCAAATCGCATGGAATGATTGAAGAGACTGATGTTCAGTGATGAAGGAGATGCAACGAACCCTAAAAGACCTCAAGCTGGGTCTAGTAGTGAAAGTCAGGTATTGGAAAAGTTGATTAATCTACATTTTTCAAAGAGGTAAATCGTGGTTGAGAAGGAATTAAGTTCTTAATGGATGCTATCAAGAATGTATTTGGTGATGCAGGAACTTGAAGCTCGGGACTGGGTTGAATGCTTTGCAAATAATAATGGCCCTTATTACCCAATGATAGTGAAGAGGTTTTATGAATCTCTGATGTTTGAGTAGTCTGATAATGAAAACAAAATGTCTTCAAAGTTAAATGGAGTAAGTGTGAGATTATCCTCTGTTGAATGGGATGATTGTTTAAGAGTTCCACATGAAATAAGTTTTTATTGCTACTCAGGAGTGGTACCTCCCACTAGTGAGTTCTTCTGTTATAAAGAGGCCTTGGCTGAACAAACAGGGAATGGGATCCCTAGAAAAGTGATTGCTACTAAAATGGAAGGAGAAGACAAGTTACTATTTAAATTTTTTTAGCATATCTTGAGTCATAGGAGAGGGTATTTTTCTACCTTGAAATATCATGACATATTTCATTTGTATCTATTGAAGCATGGACATAAGATAAATTTGCGTAGGTTGCTGATGATTCAATTAGAGGATTTGAGAAAGCCTAGTTCCAAGTCCAATTCTTTGATTAATGCTAGATTGATATCCTTGATGTTGAAAGTGAAAGGATTATTTGTAAATAAGGAGGAAACAGTTGTTGTAAGGGACAACTTCTGCATTTCCAAGATGATTTTCAAGTTGATGAAGATAAACTATAATCCTTGGAAAAGAAAATGGGTGAATGATGAGGCTAATATGTATGAGGAATTCAACCCTATTACTCATCATACTAGGACTAAGAATAAGAGAGACCATGGTCTAAAGCCTGATGAAGTGGAGCCTGCATACTCAGATGAAGAATAAGAGGATACTGTTATGCAAGAAAGAGAGGATTATCTTATTGATGGAAGGAGTGATCCTAACCTTCCCTCAAATCCTCATGCCAATACTGTATCCTTTGGTGAACCTAGACCACCAAAAAATATTGCCTAGATGAGATACTATCCTAAGCGATAGTGATGATGAGGAAACTAGTGAAGAAGAAGAAGATCAAAATGTCTTAAGAGACATTAGAGAGACCTCATAGGAGGAAGATGAAACTGAATCTAGTCATGATGATTTTGAGACGGCTACTAATGAAAGTGAAGTGGAATGTCTAAGTCTCAGTTCTGTAATAGGATATATAAAAACGGTAAAAAGTGTAGATAAAGAGGTTACTGATTCGATTGAATATGGAAATTTAATGGAAGTAGTTAAAGATTATGTAGAGGAAGTGGTAGTGGAACCTCCTATTGATGTAATTGATCAAAGAGGTATAGCAGAGATGGATGTAGTTGACCAGGAGAATGATTCATGTGAGGGGGAGGAACCTGTTTCCACGGGTTTAGTTTTTGTTTCTCATGGGATAGAAGACTAGTCAGAAGACCCTGGATTCATGGTCTTGGGGTTATACTATAGAGACTCTGATGATGACAAGCCTAATAGAATCCCTCAAATTCCTTCTGTTTCAGAAACCAACATTGTATAGCTAGTAGTGCTTTTACCTCAGGACTATATGAATAAGGATGATTAGAATCCTTGAAATCATATTTGAAGAGACACTTTGATGAGAGATCTGTTGAGATAGATAAAATAGTGACTATCAATCAAGAATTAGTGGCATCATCCTTGGAAAGAGTAATTTCTACCTCTCACACAAATTTCCTACATGAAGTAAAGGATTGTTAGAATCATATCAGAACCTTAGTGGAGTCTATGGAATATTTGAAACAATCAATTTCCTGTTTAGACTCCTATATGGATTCAAGGGTTCATGTGGACAAAGAAATTAAGTATGTCAAATGTTTTGTTCAGTAGATGTTCACTATGTTTGAGGACTTCAAGAAGTATATGGAGGCACATGTGAGTGACCAAGATGATGATGTGAAGCAGTTGATCAGTGGTCTAGCCAAATATTTTATGAAGATAGTGGATTTTACTATGGCGCCTCTATGTTCATCTGCTTCCTCTTCAGTCTCTACTCTAGTTGATCTAAAAGCTTTTAGATTAGTTGTCATAGAAGAAGTGGAGACGTTCTCTAGTGCCAGTACCTCAAACCCTCAGTCTGTGACTCAAGTTATTTCTACTACCAGAGAAATTCATAATCTTGTGGGAGACTATCTAAGGGATGATGATCAAGATCATAAGGCCATCAAAGAGCAAGTTTATTTCTATTAAAAAAGTGTGTACACAAAGCATCATATGGATGGTCACTTTAAGCTGTCGTTGGAAAACTTAAGGATCCCACTTGTCACTCAGGTGTTTAAGGATCAAGTTAGCTGGATCAAAGAGTTGAATCCTGCCTTAGAGAAATCCATGGATAATAATGATGATTTTATCTCAACTATAGAAAGAGGGGGAATCATTATTATGGATTCTGGAAATATTCTTTTACCCTTCCTCCCTGTGAATTGCACTCCCATCATTGTTCCTCCAACATTAACTTCTTCCTCAGCTGCCTCAGGCTATACCAATGTTTCACCTTTGATGACTCCTAAAAATTCCATCAGAAGATTGACCCCTATGATTCCTCAGATATCTACTCATTATAGGTCTACTGATGCCTCTGTAGAAACTCCTCCTACACTACTAACTGTCATACCTCATCCTATCCCTCAATCTTCTGAACCTGACTCCTCAGCTTCCAAAGACAAAGCTCCATTGGACATTTCTGATGTGGATTGAATTTGGGATATCTTAGTTCATAGGGATCTTTGTATTTATTTTTGTATTTTTTTACTCTTGCTTCATTAATAATAAAATCCTCTCTTTTCTTCTTTTGTATTTCATTCTTTTTGTTAATCACAAATTGGGATAAGTTTTAAGTTGACTGGAGTCCTTTCATATATAAACTATATATATTTTCTACAATACACATGGTTCAATTTTACTTATACACACCTCTGAATATATTATCAAATGTTCTTAACCATGATTCAATAATACTTAAATCTAAACTTTCACTGACATAATTTTTTATTATCAAAAAGCGGGATATTGTTGGACTCACCTATTTTGATAATCCCAAATCATGTTTCATTTATGTGATACTCATGTTTCTATTATATGAAAATCATGTTTCATTAATATTTCTAGTTTATATCAAGTAATAACCGTGTAATTTTAATCTCACTACTCTTTTGTTTAAGCTTACAGTGAAAAATTTCTCTATGTACAAAGGTCACCGATAGAAAGGTCACTGATAGAAGTTCATCGGTGAAGGTCACTGATAGAAGGTCACCGATGAAGTTCGCCGATGAAAGGTCACCGATGAAAGGTCACCGATGAAAGGTAAACAATGAAAGTTCACTAATGAAGGTCACTGATAGAAGTTCACCAATGAAAGGTCACCAATGAAGGTCCCCGATGAAAGGTCCCCGATGAAAGGTCACCAATGAAATTCACTGGTAGAATTTCACTGATGAAGGTCACCGATGAAGGTCACCGTTGAGAAGGTTATCGTTGAAGGCTACCGTTGAGAAGGTTACCACTGAAGGCTACCATTGAGAAGGTTACCATTTAAGGCTACCGTTGAGAAGGTTACCGTTTAAGGCTACCAATGAGAAGGTTACCGTTGAAGGATATCGATGAAGGTTACCACTACCAGTCTACTGATGCTCACTCTTCTACTCCATACTTTTTCATATTCATAATATTATTCTAACGGTCATATTTGGTGAATTTAATGCTTCTGACATTAATTAATGCTGATTGTAGTCATATCAAGAGACCGCATCTGGGGATAGTACGAGGTTTGAGGAGGAACGCACGTGGTTTACTTATTCCTATTGTCCAACCTCAAATATAAAATAGAAGACCGAGGAAGAAAAAATAATGTGGTGTGTGAAAATAAGAGAGAAGTGCATGAGAAAGAGCTTACCCGCTAGGTTCAAGAGAACAAGGAAGAACCATCTGAAACCTACACTGTAAATCCAAGATCCTCAAGAAGATAATTTTAGGAGAAAAAATTCAAGGCTAACTTCTATGATTCATCAACTCATTGTCAAATCAAGAAGCAGAACACTCAGTTCCTAAAAGATAGACCCTGGAGTTACGACACTCTATTTTGAGTACAACTTCTAGAGAAAGACTCAAACTGCAATTTCTTCACTCCAAGGAGTCAAGAGCTGAACTGAAAACACATAGAGCTTTCTAAACTCAATCTTATAATATTTTCTCTATTGTGTTCTTATTTTTACATTTCGAAGAAGTGTGTGTTTGTCTGTTACACACAATGTCTCTTGTTCTTGAACTGGAAGATACTGAAAATTCTCACACCAATCATTTTTTATTCCTTTTTCCCATGAAGAACCGTAGAAGAGGTCGTGTGTGTCTTGGTTGTGTGTTTATCCCACAAATAACTATGGTAGAGTGTGTGATCCCTGGATAGTTTGTGAAAACTATTCTAAATGACGATACATGTTTTATATCAAGTTTATTGTTAATATAAACTGCTTGGTGGAAGGAGATCACCAAGTGGAGAGGATTAAGTCTCGTCTTGAGACTGAACCACTTGTTTAACTCTACTATGTACTATATTTTGTTATACTATTTTTCTATTTTCCACTGCTCTCTATTTCAAAAGTAGGAAGTTGTTTTTAAATGAACTCTGATGGTTAGTTCTGGTTAGTGTGTGTATGTGTTTAATTCAATAAACTTGTTTCAAAAGTTGAAGAAGTGTTCTACACTGATTCAACTGAGTACTAATCACCCTTTGAGAAACTTGTTGATCAAATAAACAATTTATATCTCTACTTCCTTAATTAACTGGGCCATTTCAAAAATTGGGGGATCTTAACCATAAATTTTTTAACAAAAATTTGAATTGGGAACTCAATTCACCCCCTCTTGTGATTACACTCTGACCAACAATAATCAAAGCCACCAGAACCTATCTCAGTAAATAACCACTAAAAATTTTCACCCTCATCAGCAAAATTGGTCATGAGTGTCTCTACGGAAAGATCACATAACTGGCGCCATGCCTCTTTTCGTACTTCCTGGTGACTTTCCATAGCACCAGCACTTTGATCCTCCCATTCTTCCATGTGTCGGTAAGTAGGAAGCATCGTTATAGGAGTGGGGAGGGACCGAAGACAGGTGACCCAATATGGGAGACTCATTCTACCCTCAGATGGCCCAACCACTGGAGCCGGATGCGGAAGACTAACCATAGCCTCCAGGATGACTGATGATACTCGGCTCATTCCAGTCTCATTAAGATCTTGGGAAATATCCGTAGGAGGGGAGTATCATGAATCAATTCCCACCAAAATGGGTTGTAATGATAAAACCCCTCCCAGACGCTTTTGACGATAGACCGAATACCTTATTTCCACAAGAGTAGAAGAAGGAGGTGTATCCATCTTGGTTGTTGTGGGGCGGATGTAGAAGGCACAGATATTTCACTTTTCTTGGTAGAAAGAATGTGTAGCATTGTTGTTGGGGAAAGTACAGGGTAGGGAATGGTCAAGGGTTTTTTCACCCACCAAACTGGTTCTTTCAGCATCCCACTAGGGTAACAATATTCCCAAAGATGGTTATACTCCAACAATAGAAAGGTGGGGCCCATTGTGTTAGGAATGATAGTACCCCTAGTAGCACCTTCATGCATCATCATAATCCACAATTGTAGGAGAACCATAGGATGAGATTCTCCCCTTAATTAAACAACCGGAAGCAGAACAGTCTGTTGAAGGCATCCAAATTTCCTAGAAAACTGGTAGGGGAGGTATGACTCACAAATAACTACTCCGTATACATGAACAATGATCATCCCATTCCAAAGGTTGATGAGGTATGAGCATTCATCCAAGGAACCTCCCTTGTCACCTTTCAATGATCCATGAGGGGTAGGATGCGGTGTGAATGAGAAATGAGAGTTGTCATTCAATAGCCCAACCGCATCGGCAACACTCAGAGTCCTAGAACGAACAACAAAAATTTTGAGAAGAGCAGGATGAAATTTAGAATGGGGAACCCTTACGGTATGTTGGTATTCATAATAGGGGAAGTGTTCTGCCATCCACCTGTACAGAAGTTGGAATGGTCCTCTGAGACAATGCGGAGGCCTGCCTTCCTATACCAATCACAATAATTCATAAAGCCCATCGAGGGTAGAAAGGGCCAAATTAATGGGTCAAATCTATTTTAGAAAGGCCACCATCATCAAAGTACAGGACCATACCCCGGTGTATACATCGTGAGATGGGAAGATCCATCCACTTAAAGACATGGAAATGAAACATTTTAGTCTAAGAGCAGGTGAAACAACTAGCTGAAGCTTATATCCCCATGTGGTATATCTCCTGGCATCAAGGGTATCACAATATGACCTTGGATTTTGGTAGGATTGGCGAGTGGGGTGAGTTCAACTGTGAAAATCCCTTAGCATGGGTCCGTTAATTTATAGAAATAACCTTATCCATGCTTCTAAGGGGTTGAGGGAATGAGCCTCGGGGGGATGATCTAGTGATTCTGCCACCATGACCAGTAAGTTCCTTGTCAAAGGAGACATGTGATCAGTGCCATTCCATGTGGTGACTGTTGGGAGAAACTCTTCGTACATTTCTACAAGGATGGTGAGACCTCCAAGATGGTAGATATCCTATAAATTGATTCCCACCTCCCTATGCAGTAGGTGGAAGGTGTTGGTGCTTGAACACCAGTGGATCAGCAATTCCGAAAGGATTTCTCCCCGAGAGAAGATTGAAAAATGAGAAACCTAGGCTAATTGGTGCAAGCCCACTTCCTCCAACTAGTCAGGGGACTCCAAGCAGGTCTGATGCGCCCAGAACGCACATGCCCACTCATCGTAGAAACATCCTTCGGCCTGCAAATCCCACTTGGTCCTCTAACCACCACTAAGATTTTCTTGGGAGATGCTGATAAGGGATGGTTATTCTTGGTCGTCTAGTCTTGGTACACCATTGAAACATGTGTGGCTGCCCTGAGTCCATGTCGAGCCTCTTAGTATGAAGACATTCTCACGAATCGGAGTGGCGATGACTTCTCCTACTGGGGAAATGTTGGCACGGTCATGACCTTGCGGTGCCTCCAAGGGGATGAAAGGGATGTCAGGGTCAGGCAATGACAGAGGCCCAATGAAAGGAATACCAAAGCCATAAAGTGGTTGTTGTATGGATAATGGGTAAGCTAACATCTATGGCCTCAATAAGACCATCAAGAAGATGTCATGGGGATATGGGTGTAATTTCGGCCTGGGTCGGGCCTACCATGCAAAAATTCGGGCCGTTGACCACTATTCGGGTCGGTATGGGCCAGCCCAAACAACCCCATGAGGCGGCCCGAGCCCGGCCTCGGGCCGGCCCAAACCATCGGGTCGGGCTGGGCTTTTTCTTGCCAGGTCGGGCTTTTTCGAGTCGGGTCATGGTGGACTTTTATTATTTTCAAAATAATTGTTTATTTTAAACCTTTTTTTAAAATTTTTTATGTAAACTCTTTTTAACATTTATTTAAAACATTTCTTTACATTTATTTTTAAATGCATGTTTTTTGTAAAAAAAAATTGTTTTATTTTTTATTAACATTTTACTATAGATAGATATGTTTTTCTTTGTCTAAATACATTTGTATATTGTGAATATATATATTATTTACAAATTGTAAAAAAAATAATGAGGGGTGTGCAACAGTAGTGGGTGAGTTTAAAGCCTTATTATTTAAACGTTTTTTAACATTTATTTAAAACGTTATTTTACATTTATTTTTTTAAATTATTTATAATTTCTTTAAGAGTTTGTTAATATTTTTTATTTAAACATTTTTTTACATTTATTTTTAAATGATTAATTTAAAACATTTTTTTATTTTTTTTAAACGCATGCTTTTTATAAGTATTGTTTAAAAACATTTAACATTATTTTAATATTTAAATGGAAAAAGTATTTTTTATGTGTTTGTTTAAAAAAGTTAATTTAAATGTTTATTTTAAAAACATTGTTTAATAATTTTTATTTAAACCTTTATTTAAACCATTATTTGACACTTGTTTAAAACATTTTTTTACATTTATTTTAAGACGTTTAATTTAAAACATTTTATTGAACGCATATTTTTTACATGTATATTTTAAAAAAAATTAACACATTTTATATAAGAATATTTTACAGTGGCTGGATATGTTATTTTTTTAAATAAATTTATATATTTCTGTGAATTTATATATATTATGTACGAATTGAAAAAAAAATGGGTGATTGGGGGGTGCACAGAAGTGGGTGGTAGGTTTAAAGAGTTTTTATTTAAACGTTTTTTATCATTTATTTAAAACCTTTTTTTACATTTATTTTTTTAAATTATTTATGAAATGTATTTTTAAGCTTTTGTTTAATTTAAAACATTTTTGTAAACGATTTTTAATTTTTTTGCATGGTAGACCCGACGCGGCCCTGTCTGGACCGAAATTATAGCCTTCTAGGGTGTGTAGTAGTGGGTGAGTTATTTTTTTTCTAAATAGATTTATATATGTATATATAGTATATATAATATATGCAAGTTTTATCATATTTTAAAAAAATAATGAGGTTGGGGGTGTTTTAAGATCATTGGGTGAGTAGTTGTTTTTTTGTTAATATATAATAAGTTATTATATATATATATAATATGAGAAAATTGTAAAAAATAATTAGTAGTTCGGGGGTGCGCCGTAGTGGGTGGGTTAATTATTTTTTCTAAATAGATTTATATATAATATGTTAAAGTTGCAATATATTTTAAAAAAATTAATGTGGTTGGAAGACGTGCACAAACATTATTAGGTGAGTGTGTTATTTTTTTGTTAATATAAAATAAGTTATTATATATATAATATTAAATCATTGACACACACACACACAGATATATATAATTAATAGATTTTTTAAAAGCCACACTTAATTGATATATATTATTAATAGCTTTATATATATATATTATTAATGGATTTGTTTATATATAAATATATAATATATCATATCATTGATATATATATATATATTATTAGTAGATTTGTTTTTATATATACATATATTTAATATGCATGTTTCATCATATTTAAAAAAAATTAGTAAGGTTGGGGGTGTGCAAGAACATCATTGGGTAAGTGTGTTTTTTTGTTAATATATAATAAGTTATTATATATATAATATTAAATCATTGACACACACACACACATATTATTAATGGATTTTTAAAAGCCACACTTAATTGATATATATTATTAATAGCTTTATATATATATATATATTATTAATGGCTTTGTTTATATATATATATATATATATATTATCATATCATGGATATATATATATATATTATTAGTATATTTGTTTTTATATATACATATATATAATATGCAAGTTTCATCATATTTAAAAAAAGATTAGTGAGGTTGGGGGTGTGTGTGAACATCATTGGGTAAGTGTGTTATTTTTTTGTTAATATATAATAAGTTATTATATATATATATAATGTTAAATGATTATTATATATATATATGTCAGAAAAATGTAAAAAATAATAATTAGGGGTTGGGGGGTGCGTCGCAGTGGGTGAGTTAATTTTTTTAAATAGATTTATATATGTATAGTATATATAATATATGCATATTGAAACATACTTACAAAAAAAATTAATGAGGTTGAGGGACTTGCAGGAACATCATTAGGTGAGTGTGTTATTTTTTTATTAATATATAACAAGTTATTATATATATATATATAATATTAAATAATTGATATATATATATATATATATAGTTTTGTATATATATATACACTATTATATATGTATAATTATATTTAGTTGTGTGTGTATATATATACACACTATAATTATATATAATAATAATTATATATATATGTATATAATATTTTTTTTGTAATATATAATGATATATATATATATATAGGATGGTGATAATTTAACAGGAGCAGCCTTGGAAGCATATGGTAGTGGGATCGAATCCCCCCACCAGCAGTTTCCCCGTTAATTTTTTTTAGCAGACATGGTTCACACGGGCTAGCGGGCTGGGCTTTTCACGGGCCAGCAGGCCGGGCTTTTTCAGGCTGGCCCAGCCTGGCCCGTGGGCCTTCTTGGATAGGCCTAGGCCCGGCCCGCTGAACCTATGACTCGAGCCCGATCTGGCCTGACACGGGCTTTGCCGGGCCGGGCCGCTCGGGCTTTCGGGTCGGGCGCGTCGGGCTTTCGGGTCGGGCCCATCGGGTTTTCGGGCCACCGGGCCAAAATTACACCCTTACATGGGGAATGATTTGGGCTCGAAGATGATCATCGATATTCCTTGCCATGGTTGCCCTTGTCTTCATCGATTTTGCAGTAGCCTGTGAATCAACCATTGTAGCCTACATAGGAACACCTAGAAGCCGTTGAAAAGTCAGCCTGATAAAAAAATTGTTGGGTAAAGGCTATGGAAAAGTGGTTAAAGGACTCAAAATATTTCCACATAAAGCTCTGCGTATGGATTCTGGAAACGGAACGCGGTAGATACATCCCACGTACTGCATGATGCGTGGAAATAACCCCACCTACGGCTACGATATGCGGTTGTGTTCTAATACGTACATCCACAGTACACGAACCATCCGTGAGGCATTATCCCACAAGTTGTTGTCCGACGAATAGAATGGTTCCTGAAATATGTCCCACGAACCTGGGCTTTGATGATGTTAATGTTCATAAATTTCGGGCTAAAGTTTAAGATCGGATTGTTAATATTATTAAAAGTTTGATTCCTCGATCCATGTGTGGTATGCAGACAAGCAGCCGTGTAGAATTATCCTATGTGAAAACAAGATTTTAAGTCTTAAAATTCCATAGTCCTATTCGCAGAATGCAAGATATGGTAAGCGGACGGATAAATGGTGGGGAAATCGGTTCACGGAACGTACGGAGCAGTTCGCGAACGAGATTTTCGTAATGAGCATGGTACACAAGAGTAGAGGAAGACGGGGAAATAGAGATTACTTTTTTCCGTGAGAAATGGTAAAATAAAAATGACATGGGGCCCCTATATGTAGGTGTGGTACCCTCATACTGGTTCCATCTATTCTACCGCAAACTATTTCTGTTCATGACTGCTTCTACATCGGAATAGTCCCCTTTTCGTTCCGAAAGGACAGCATTCCAATGGGGGCATTTGTAGGGTCCTGAAAATTCTTCCAAGTGTGGAAAACACACCCAAAATCGCATTGTAGAAGGAATCAAGCACTTCTAAAAGTCTATCAAGGTGAATGGACTCAATCTGAGTTTCAATCTTCAAGTGAAACTTGAAGGAATTCAAGTTTTAAAGGAATTTTAACTGGCCTATGTATCGTCACTGGGAAAGGTATGCAGACCAGTCAGATTGTGAACCACCGGGTCTGTAGAACGATCCAAAAACTGCTATCCCACAGAGTTATGGCTAGCGAACGAGGTAAACCACGAACCGCGTCGTCGACAGATTCATACGCGTGAGGACCATTTGCGTACCATGTCGCGAACTCATCAGTTCACGGACAAAGCAAACCAGCAAGGTTTCACAAACCATTATCATGAACTGAAGCCTCTGCAACCCCAGATTATCGAGTCTTTTTTGGGTCTGGGTATTGCTTCAATGGGCCTCCGTAAATGGTGTCGCATGCCCGATAGATACAATTTCTATGATGCTCTATAAAAGGAGCACAATAGAAGTACGGAACATAGAAAGAGGGAGACAGAAAAAGAGAAGGACATATGGTGAAATCTTGAGGGAGACTTAGAGGTTGCACTTTGTATTCCATCTTGTTTCATCGTCAAGGACCGAACCGCGAACCACTCCCTCCGTAGGTACAGCCGGTCGCGAACCATAAAACGGGGTAATTGGATGATAATAATAGAACTCTGAAACTAACTGGTGAACCGCGAACCAAGGCCTTCTCGCGGATGAACTCCCCATGAATGATAGTCCCCTGGAAACTCCTTCAAAATGGTTCTTCGCGTAGCATACTACTATGTGGACTGAACCTAGTGCCACGTGCTGCATCGGTACAAGGATGGAACCCGAAGTAGCATGATGGGATGCGTACCACTATGGTACATAGTTACTTATACCCATGCCCACGTACCGTAGTGGTACACAGATGACCCCACTTACCACATACCACTATGGTATGCATAGCCTCCCCCATCCCGCATAAAAAGTCAGTACGCGGAATGGGGAGTTTTTAGGTATTGTCCCTTCCAATTCCAACCTCACCCCTCCATTACCGTCCAGTCCTTCATGATCCCTCCGCTAACCAGTCCTCCAGCATCAGGCCAAAGCCTCCTCTAAAGCCACCATACCCGTATAATCATATCATCGGGTGCATCAACATGCCCCATTGTGTCTACATACCCACAGTAATAAGAGTCACAAAGACCCTCCCCACAAAGGTGCGGCCTTCTGTAATGTCTATGAGGATACATTCCCACGGCAACCTCAATTCCAACCTTGGAACACTAACATGAACCTCCCCATTCTAGGGATTATGGGTGATCACTTGCCTTTCCATTCAATAAGGAATAGTGATCAGTCGAAGGGGTTATGTTTTCTCCCACTTTGATTAGTATAAAACTCCTCCCCTTCCCAGAATGTGCCCTGGGGCCCTACCACTAAGGTAAGTACCCAATATTCTGAGGTCGGGCCACATGACCTTTAATTCCATTTCACATGGAAAGGTTCATCGCTCTGTGCCCTCACCCACGGTCACCCTAGCCTCTTCCACCGCGGGCTCTCCCTCCCCCACCAACAGGGGCGGAGGCATGCGTATTGTTGAATCTTTCACATGCTCTTCTTTCTCACACTGATCATGACTCATGTGGGCTTAGAGGTTTGTGATGGTTACAACATCTGCACAAATCTGAACTATGAGAAATCTGATTCATAATTAAACCAGGATACATAGGATGCCTACCAAAAGGCCTGAGCTCAAAAGGGTGCCCATCCACTAGGGTCCACAAAAACATACCTCGTCTAATGGGAAGCTCACATGCATAATCCCCACCATCTGAACTATGTGGGTCCTAATTCCTCTCCCAAGAATATGTAGGAATCCCTCATTGTGGGCCTAATCTCAACATTAAGTCACATTTCATCCCCCCTAGATGATGATAAACTCCAGATCTCCTTATAACATGGCTCAAGTTAGCACCACCTCTGTAGCATCAAATATATGCATGCTTACAACGATCTGGAAAACCAAGGGTAGCCCATGGATACACTCTTTGGGAATGAACCAAGGATTCAAGAATGTATGAACATGACTTAAATCTATAAGAGAGTCCCAGAATAGCCAACAATCCTCCCCCAGAACGGTGCGGTGAGCCTTACCTCTTATCCTCTCAACTAATGGAGTTATTAAGTGTCGTTGGCTAAATCATCATCCAACGAGTGCCTGCCTTTTGAAAGAAGGTCCATGAATCATGGATATTAGGGTCGTTGGGCGTTCTTGGCTCCACAAATCAACCCGTTGGAGACCATTTGAGGAAATTATATCTGATAATGTTTGATTTCATTAGTGCTTTACCCCCACACAATCGCCCACCGAGACTAACAGTTTCATACAGGGTTAATTAAACCTTCTTTAAATAATAATGATGTTGAATGGGTCGAAACAAAATAATGATGAATTCAACGAGAGCTCGTATCTATAGAGAAATGGATGGGTGACGATCCTCATCGGACCATTTCCGCACCACCCCTAAATGAGCCACCTAAGAGGTAGAACAATATTTCAATATGTAGAGAGAATAATATCAGGCTTAATGTTGTTGAAACTTATTCCTTGCCTCCTTTCAAGAAACTTCATATTAGTATCTATACTTCCTAGTATATCACTTATCAGCTACGTAGGTGCAAGAATCTAATCCCTAGAAGCATGAGTATCACTCATACATGCAGGGAGGAAAATAGAGTTGATGATTTCCATACTTCCCAATCTTTTACATTTAAATCCATCTCTATTTTCTCTTGTATGGGTTCCTTTACTCATGATGGTGATATTTTTATTATTAAAAACTCTTTGGGTCTTCACTATTATATACCCCCTTGATGTTTTGGCATCATCCTAGCCCTAGAGTGTGGGACTATATATCTTTCTCCTATAATAATAATAATTATTATTGTTAAATTGATATATTAATAGGTTTGTACTACTTATGATAACCTAGTATCCAGGTCTATGAATGTTGAAAGAGGACCACACCCTACCCCACCCCTCTAAAGTTGTGTTGAGTTGTGGTTTCAACATACAACCTTGGTCATGGATTAATGGATTTAAAAGGTAAATCATTAGTTATGTTTTAATAAACTAAAATAAATAACCATAAGGGTCCTCATCACATAACCATAAAATGTACAATGTGTCCCATTTATTGCAACTGAACTATATGGGTTATAATTCCCTTCATAGGTAAATAATGGAAACCCATCTCACAGGCCCAGACCCAACTCCATAATACCAACCGCCTCCATAAAAAGTGATAAGTTCTATATTGACCAGTTGTTTGTCTTTATACCACAGTATAATCCACCGGTAAATGGAATTATATAGAACATATGATACATATGAATGATTACATTGTTTCATGGTAATGATTGATTACTCTCACAATCAAGGTTACCAGTATTGTTACTATAAATGATTCCATGAATATATCTTAAATATATAAAAGAAGCTTATAATATGAAATAATACCCCTTTATGGATGATATAATATCTCATCTTATCAAAAAATTCACAACAAAAAAATTTCACTGTAATTTCCCATCCACCATCTTCATTTGGAATGTAAGTTTGAACTTGACATAAAACACATGGTCATGGGGCACATAACAGAACAAAGATGAAAAAGTCACAATTGATCACATGAAATCAAGGAAGCATGTATCTTAATCATAGGTTTTCTATCCGACTTATACTAACAAATATATCTCTAACATCATGAGTCTATATTAAGAATAAGAGGATAGCAAAACAAGATTCATCAATGATACAGTGGGTATAAAACAAGAATGTATAAACCCATAAGTGAAGTAAACAGTTGTATATTTGTAATGAAAATTAAATTTATAAAGGGACTCATAACTAAAGTAAATACCTTTGATCATCAAATTGATAGTACAACTTTGAAATATTCTCAAAACTAAGAGGGGGGTGAATCATTTTTTGAGATTTTTTAAACTAACCAATCCTTTTTATACCGTTTCCTATTAGAACTGTTAGAATATTAGTTATATTTTCATCTCTTCAGCTTTGTATTAATTTAGATGGAAGAAATTAAAGGATATCACACTATAGTTTTACATGGTTCACTACCCAATGAGAGTAGTTTTTCTTTATTGTGTATGGTGGTGACTAATACATAGACTCTACACAGTAATGTGGTATAAATTATAGTGGTTTGGCAGAGAAGTAATACTAAACCCCAGTTTGGTTCCCTATACATTAGGAGTAGGGATATAAAACATTCTTTATTCCCTTAAATAATTATAGTCACGTACACATGAAACTCTAGTTGGATCTTTTTACTTCCTGTGTAGACAGTTCATAGATTCTTCAATTACATTATAACACCAAGAAATGCTTCCACCACACTACTACAAAAACGGGAAAGGGAAGAGCTGCCCTTTTATCAACTCTAAAAAAAGTGCTGATAAACGGGGGCCTTTATCAGTTCTTTTTTTAGCATTGATAACGGGGACCCCTTTATCAGCAATTCTTTTAGTAGCACTGATAAAGGGGTAATTTATCAGCTCTTTTTCCTAACGCTGACAAATTTTATGTTTCAAAAAAATCATGAAAAATAAAATATTGTTATATAAGTATATTTATATTGATATAAATATAATTTATATTTTTTAAATATGTTTTAGATTAGTATAAATAGACTATTACATTTAATATATAAGAAATTTAGTGAAAATGGATTTAAAATATTTTAAAAAATATTATTAATTAATAATTTTCTAATTATTAATGATTAAAAATCATTTAATAACAATTTTAAGACACAAAAAATCAAAAAAAAACATAAAAGAACTAAAATAATTTGAAAATGTAACTCAAACTTCAAACGGCCATTACTTTTGATCTGGGTGTTCATTTGAGATCTACAACATATCAAAGCGAATCCTGTGGCAATCTCTACGTGCTAATAACCATTAAAAAGTCTTCTGTCACATTTTTCAAGGCCAAAAAAACCCAGAAGGCCTCCAAAACTGAGTTTTTAGTCGGGATACACCGATTGTTTAACATTCAAACAAGTATAACATCTGATATGGATGTATGTTAGGCCTGTACCGCATATCATATTGAATATTGTTTCATTTTCTTTGATTTTACTGGTTGTGGAGTTGAAACAGGATTTTGGATTATAATTTATGGTCGTTTTAACATTCTAAGGATTTTCAAATACACATATATATGTATTTATTCGTAAATATATATGTTTCTATGTGTGTGTGTGTTTGTATGTGTGTGTGTGTGTTGCATATATGTATGTATGTATGTATTTATTTATTTATAAACACACATAAAAAACATATTTCATAAATGTATTTAAAACTAATCTTATAAATATATATTAATATACAAATAAAGATACGGATAAAAAATAATAAATAAAAATATATATTTAAATATATATTTACATTCGAATTAATATATATATACTAATATATGAGTAAATATATTTATATTAATATGAATCCATATTAATATACGAATAAATATAACTATATATATATATAAATAAATAGATACATCATTAAATAGAGAAAAAAACTAAATGGCTTAGTGGTAAAGGTGTAGTCACGAAAGGGGGGAGGTCGCGAGTTCGAGTTCGGGTGGAAAAAAAGGGGTGCGTGTGTGTGGGGATGCGCGAGAAGGGCAGCACACATGATAGTGTGAGGGTGACTGCCTAGCGCTAATAGGGGGGTCAAGCGCTGTTAAAAGCTCCCCCAGTATTATATAATTTTTTTTTTTATTTTTATTTTTTTTAATTTTATCGGTGCTTTTCAGAGCGCTGATAAAAGGGACCCCCCGCCCTTTATCCTCACCTCGATTAACAAAGCTTTTTTTGCACTGTTAATTGATTTTTCAAGCACTGATAAATGCCATATTTGTAGTAGTGTCATTTGATACCTCTATTGAATATCATAGTGCTACCTTGACTAATTAAATGTTTATTACTTTCATAGAAGCATGTAATAAAACATTATTCTTATTATCTTTTATAAAAATTAGTCCACATAGCCGCCTTCATCTTTATAAAAAAACTGGAATGATAATTTTATTTCATAGGTGAAATAATTTTTCTCGTGTTCTTCTCATCCTTCTTCTCATCGTCTTCATTAGTGAATATGTTATATACCGATTCTATTCCCTCTTCTTATCCTCTCAATATGTTCATATTAATTATAATCATCTAGTTTCACCTCCTCCTTCTTGACACCAAAATATTGTCCTTTGAATAATAGTGTTGTACCTCTCTTAGAACATAAACATCAACCTTGTTTGTTCTATTTATTTTCAAACTATAAATAACCTATTTCATGTTACGGGTTCCATAATAATGTAACTCTAACCTATTTTTAAATATTTATGCATTCAAGAACCTTTTCATTTAAATCCATCTCCATTTTATCTACTTCACTTTCAAGATGGGTGATCACTTCTTGCTAAATTTCAAAAATACCATAGATAAAAAAATATTTATTAGCAAAAGGTGTATTGTATATCATTTAATGTTTTGAATGATATATATTTTGAAATATAAAATATATGATCAATTCCACTTGATTATTCTTGATGAAAATTTTTACATGAATTTTTAAAGTCCTCATGATCATGTGATTTTCTTGATTCACTTAAGGTACGAGTGTTGTCCCTCACTTTGGTTGTAGTTTAAACCACCTATTCTTCTTCTTCCAAGAAATATATTCCTTTTATATTATCATTTCTTAATGATACTAATATTTCTTCCTCTTTTATTAATAGGTATATCTTCTTCAACACTATTTTATCTTCCCTTTCCCTATTCAACATGGTTTTGGTATAAAAAGATGTCTACACTAACATAAATGGATCTTCCTCAAAACTCCACTTATATGTAAATATAGGAAATAAAATCAAATATTACAAAGAGAAAAATTTCCAATCTAGAGAATCCAATAGATTTGAACCTGTTATGATACCAATTATAATGAAAAAACTATTATAGAATAAATCATCTTGAAAATACAACAATTACTTCAACAAATAAGTTAAAAGAATTCAAATAAAAATTTTTAGGACATACAGCCTTGGTACACATTCATCAGTCCATATTTATTATTTCATTGATTAATTTAATTTCTCTAACTTTGTGTTAATATTTTTATATTTAGTTTCCATGGATGATTTATTAGGAATGGAATTCCTTTTTCAATGATGCACCATTAATCACATTCCATGATAATAATATTTGTATGAAATAATAATCTTGACAGATTATTCTACATACACCACTTGTCTCCCTCTCATGATATTAATTATGTTTTATTTCTTTAAAATTTGAATTACATAATGTTTCGTGATTAGATTACAACAAAATGTACCTTATACTTATGGCTATCTGGATTAGAAAATTTCTAAAATCTCACCAAGTATGATCTTATTCAATATTTTCCTTTGGAATTAAAAATCTAATATCACACCAAGATCGTATCTTCTTTAATTTTATATAATTTATTAATAGAAACCACATAAATTTTATCAACGATAGTCCTCTAGTTATATTTTATATATAAAAATTGGTAAATTATCCTAGGATTGTAACTTATTTAACGAATATTTTCTAATGTCAACATCTCATAAACTACATCTTATCTCCCCATAAGATCATGACCCACCTTAAGTTACATAAAAAATAAGAACACAAAGAATTTATAAAGGCTAAGGGAACACGATATCTTTTCCTTTCTTCTCAATGTGAACAAAAAGGATGAGATGATTTTCTCAACCAAGTTTCTACATTTCCTCCACAATTACTGATTGAAAATCTAATCTTCATTTACAAATGGGGAAGTATGGATAATATCACTTATTCAATTTATTTTTGTGTGAATTTTCTCTACTAAAGATCCTTTAAGGAACTTTAATCACATTGTGAATATTTTATATACATTAAAACATTTTTCGTTGGAATTATGGTAATGATATCTCTAAGAGTTTGTCCATATAAGTTGCACCTCTTGAATAACACTTCATTAACCTAAGGTTTTTCATTTATTAACAAAGACTCATTAAATTTTAATTCTTCGTGTGTAATTTATTCTTCTCATTTTGAACTGGAATTTTTATATTCCACTTTCGTGTTTATTTCCATCTCCAAAATAGTTTTCTAAATTGCTAACATTTATTTGCTATCATTGGTTTCCATCTAGGAGTCTCTACATGGATTATTCTTAGTGAAATTCTTCTCATATGTTATTTTAGATTATGAAATCCTCTTAAATATCTTAGAATTTAGTTGGATCTAATTTAAAGTTATCTTTTTTCCAAGTATCTCTCATTTATCATTCTTGATATATTCTAGGGATAATTTTTTGAATATTTTTTTGCTTACTTCCCAAGGTTTCTTATTTCTTCTTCAACAACTTTTGTTTTATTATTCTCTAATCTAATTTTGATACATTATTATATGAGAAAGCACTACTTTTATGACCACTCTTATTATAATTATCATAGATTTCTGAAAGTGTATTAAATTTGATTGATATAGATAGATTCCCCCATATTTTTTAATATTCCTTCTTTCTAAATTTTCCCCCTTGATATGGGCTTATATTGTGTATAGATATGAAGAAATTTTACTATTAATCATCTGCAAAATACTTAAACTTGTTACATCACTGGAATTTACACACAATACTCAATATTATTTATTATACTACATGTTTTCTATAATTTAAAACTAAATGGGCATGTTGTTTTTGGGTCTTCTTTACCAATTCAGGGGCTTTTTGTTGGGAATTAGCTTCCACACTACTTCTTCATTCCAACAAAAAAAATAGTTAGTATGCTTCTTCTCATTTATATACATCTTTACTTATATAAATTTTTTTATCACAAACTATTCAAGAAAATGGATTTAGCTAATGGTATTAATGGTAACTCTTTCTTTAGAACAACTTGTGAGAGTTCATTAGATGATTTAATGATCTAATTTCCATATTATGGTGATATGTTTTTATTATAATACCTCATTGAACATATTTTTAAGAAACAATGTTTTCCTTCTTTTATAAAGTCTCAATATGTGTCTTTTAAAAATTTACCAACTTAACTTCCAATTCTAAATAACTCATATTGAGGGTGTTTTTATGTTCTTAAATCATAATCACCCACTCTTCATAATACCTTTACATTATAACAACTTCTTTATCATTAAACTTATTTATTTCTCTATGTAATGTTCCAAGTTCTTTGATTACCTTTGAATTTACTTCCAATAAAGCATCCTTGACATCATTTCTATTTTTTTATTTTTTCTTCATGTGCATGAATCCTCTCTTCATGATTCTTCTTGATATATTCTTTCAAATATCATTATCAATGATCTTAAAAGCATCCAAAAATCTCATCTAGAATCATGATATTTCATTCATGATTATTGATTCATGAAAATTCCAACTCATCGTCATCATAATGCTTGAATCTTAAAATAATTTTTAAATATTCTCAAACCTATTCCTGATACTTATTCATAGAAACTA
Organism: Viscum album; assembly: GCA_963277665.1. Taxonomy (NCBI): domain Eukaryota; kingdom Viridiplantae; phylum Streptophyta; class Magnoliopsida; order Santalales; family Viscaceae; genus Viscum; species Viscum album. The sequence goes on from OY728158.1 coordinate 311,132,834, forward strand.
TGATGTTCAGTATTCCATTAAAAGGTTCTTCTTTGTCTTGTACCCCAGTATCCAGAAATATCTTGTCAGATGAACTTATGGTTTTCCATCTAGAGACTTTTTTCCGATGAACTCACAAATATATGTTTTTATTTCTTAGTCCAGTGAACTCACAAATGTTCATCTAATTGACTCATAAAATATTCTATCTCCAAAAAATTCCATAAAGAAACTATGTCTGGTGGATTCATATAATTCCTCCATCTGATAAACTTACAAAAACACTATATCTGGTAAATTCTTTCTATAAAAATTGTGTTCCAATAATTACTCTCTTTGATAAAAAATAGTTACGATCATGAATATCTTAAAATAAACATGAATTTTTGTAATTTTATTAATATAAAATCATTTCCTAATTTCATTTGTCTGAAAGTCTCAGTCTTATAACCATGTGAACACTTTTAGGAAAGAAATTCCACATCTTTCACTAGATCATCTCAATACAATAAAGTTATTGTTCTCCACTTGATGCATGAGAAATTTTTGTTCTCTCTAGAACACACCATCAGAAAATTTTATATGGTGGATTCAAATTCATTATCTAGTGAGAAAATTCGATTCTCTAAACAAAAAATCACGTCTATAAGACATTAATATCATCTCAATAGTAATCATCAGTAATTCAAAATCATAAAATAATATTTCACATTCAAGTAATGAATATATTTTAAATCCTTCAAAGGTATGAACACCATTTCTCTTTCTCTAAGACAAAAAGAATTTGGATCTTTCAACAAGCTTGGATTATTAATTAATGATAATATGGACTTCATCATTACCATATCCATTCAACATAAAATATAAAACATCTTAATTTAAAATATTGGACACTTCAACATAACTTACAAGAAAAATAATTTTATAACTTCTTCATCATATTGAGATTAATGAAATCCCTCTAATTTGTTGAAAACCATTAAAAAATACAACACAGACAAAGTGGGATTAACAATAACTCTCATGTTATATGTTGAAAATACCTTCAAAATTAATATGTTAATATATGAATATTTTATTATTTATCTCCCCCATTCTTTTAAAACATTCATTTCACTTTCTCTACCCCTTATTGACATGAAATACAAAGTACATTTGAAAAATGTATCAATTTTTTCTTAAGTAATGTGTCTTCAACCATCTCATGCAATGTATACATGGGTCATTCTCGGTGTAGAAAATAAGAGGATTTCATTTAGATAATAAATATATCCATTTACAATTGAACATGATAACAAATGAATTGAGATATCAGAGAACTTACTACAAAGGCTGTTAAAAAAATTTAGGCTAAATTTACCAATTATGATACAAAACTATTATATAATAAATCATCCTGAAACACTTTCACTAACATTAAAAAACATTTTAAAAGAATTGAAGTTCAAATTTATAGGGTAAACATCCTTGGTACTCTTTTATACTTTCTCTTTTCTTATTTCATTAATTTATTCAATTTCTCCCCCTTTATGTTAATAATTTTATTTTTAGTTACCATTTATGAGTGATTAAGAAAGAAATACGTTTTTTAATGAATCTCCTTCAGGTATATTCCAAAACAATTAGATTTGTATAAAATAATAATTTTCACAGCTTCTCCAACATACATTGCTTTTATATACCTCAAGGAGATACTTCTCATGATATCCGTAATGGTTTATCTCTTTGAAAGATGAATCACGTGATGTTTTATTTTAAGAGCAGACCAAAATGGATCTTATGATTTTAGTTTTATTGGGATATCATCCAGAATGTGGTATGCCTACTTGTCAGACACTTCTTCAAAGGAGGGACTTTCACTCCAGGTTTCAATGCCCAATTTATTTCCCTCATCCCCAAGTTGGAAAATGCCAGTGAAATTGTCCAATTCAGACAAGTTTCCCTCATGAATACCATGAAAAAAATCATTACAAAGATCTTGGCTAATAGACTTGCTCGAGTGACTGAAAAAATTATTTCCTGGAACCAGTTTGGTTTCGTTAAAGGTAGGAATATACAAGACTGCCTGCTCACGGCCTCAGAGTGCTTTAATCATATGAGGAAGACAATGTGGGGTGGCAATGTGGCTTTGAAGCTTGACATAAGAAAGGATTTTGTTACAATAGAATAGGGATTTATTAAACAGATTCTCCTCAGCTTCGAATTTAGTGAGGTTTTTGTTCAATGGACTACAAGATTGATGGAATCTTCCAACATCTAAATTCTGGTTAATGGGACACTGGCATGATATTTCACTTGTTCAAAGGGGATGAGATAGGGTGATCCACTCTCTGCAATTATATTTGCAATTACTGAGGATTTCCTAAGCAGAATCCTTACCAATATGGTGGAAAATGGGAAACTTGCAACAATCAAAGCGGCTAGAGGTCTCTCTGCTCCCTCTCATTTATTTTTTTCTAATGATATTTTCATCTTTACACAGGGGGATAGAAATAACATCACTCATTTGAGAGATGCACTCTAACATTATGAGAAGGTGTCTGGGCAAGAAATAAACTGGAAGAAATCCTTTATTTACTTTGGAAAAAATATCATAGCGACAAGGAAGACCCAACTTATTAATTACCTTGGCCTCAGAGAGGGAGAACTACCTTTTATGTATCTTGGTGTTCTTATGTTTTGGGGAAAACCCTGGGCCTCTCACTTTGCACAGGCTTTATCACAGATAAGTAGAACTCTTGTGTCTTGGAAGGGAAATTCTCTATCAATGGAAAGAAAAATATGTCTTTTCAAACATGTGGGAATATCAAAACTAGTTTACTCTCTCATGGTTTATATGTGGCCTGTCTCTGTTGTGAAAAAAATCAATTCCATGATGAAGAACTTTGTATGGATTGGAAATGTGTTGGAAAGTAAACTCATCACTGCTAAATAGAGCACATGCGGCCTACCTATCAAGAAGGGAGGGTTGGGAATTAAGAACCTAAAATGCTTTAATCAGGAATTATAAGCCAAATTCATCTGGAATCTTATTCACAACATCTCTGCCTCTCTTGATTTCCTAAGGAGAAGAATTCTTGCACGGATTATTAATGGGAAGCATGAATACACGGACTCTTCAATCTGGCCTGGCCTGAGAATGGTGTTCAACACAATCATGAAGCACTCACGATGGGTGGTCAATGCAGACTCAAGTCTGAAATTTTGGACCACCGTCTGGACTGGAACATCACTTATTGACAGATTAAACAATGAGGAACAGATCATTGACAACAATAGATCCATCAAAGACCAGCTTCAACATAGGGTTGAAATTCCAGAAGACATTGCCTCTATTATTGATAAATGCGAATTTATCAAACATGAGGACATGCTGCTATGGGAAGGGTCTCAAGATGGACTGTTGAACTCCAAAAATTTCTAATGACACATGATGCAGGGCAAAACATGTTGGATTGGTGCACTAGACAAAAAATGGCTTCTTCCCTCTAGATATTCACTAATCTAGAGACTTTATCGCAATAAAATTCTAGTGGAGGTGAACATTTAGAGTCTCTGAGTTTCTTTATGCTCGAGATGCGCTCTATGTGGTCAGCATAGAGAATATGTCGACCACTTGTTTTGGTCCTGCAATACGGCGTCATCTCTGTGGAACATGGTTCTAAATACATTTGAGCTAGACCCACCCCCCCCCCCCCCAATACTCACTCTGTTACACAGTTTATACAACATCTGCTTGAATTCCATCAATCCAAACAAGTTAATGTCCTGTTGCAGGTCGTCTATGCTGAACTATTACATGCTGTTTGGAGGGCTCGCAATAACTCTGTTCATAGGCATGCAAGCCTTCATGAAGCCACTACAATTAACAGTATTTTTGTGGCCATCCAAAATTCCAATTCACTAATTAATGAGAATTGTAACACCTCGGTCAGGGATTTTATGACTCTTAGACGCTTAAAGGTTGCAGGTTACTATCCCAAGGCAAGGGGTATGATGGAGGTGATATGGACCGCCCCCTTCACTGGATGGTTAAAATGCAACATGGATGGGGCTTCCAAAGGAAACCCGGGACCCTCAGGTTTCAGGGTTATTGTCAGGGATCAATATGGGGAGCTTGTGACGTGTAGTTATGGTCCTTGTGGGCATGCTGCAGCATTGGAATCTGAAATGATGGCACTCATAAGCGTGGTGGACATCGCTTGCCGACGACGTTGGCACAACATTTGGTTTGAATGTGACTCTGCCATGGTGGTTCATGCAATAAGGATGGGTCAAACAAGACTATCATGGAAACTGGCAGGTAAGTGGATAAATTGTATCGACAAGATCTCCTCTATGAACTACTTTATCACACACACCTTCAGGGAGGTGAATCACATTGAAGATGGACTTGCAAACAAAGGGGTGTTGGAAGAAGAGAGAATATAGAACAACACTATTCCTAATGAAATGGATCTTCTTCTTACTAGGGACAAATGTAGAATGCCATTATTCCTACTTGTGTAATGTTTTAACTTTCTCAAATTAAGAGACTCCACGCTCAGTTTTCTCAAAAAAAAACCAAGGATTATCTTATTATATATTTTCCTCTGGAATTACAAATATAAGATCAAACTAGGATAGGATATTCTTCACTTTGTTATGATGTGTTGAAAATGACCACATAATCTTTATCAAGGATAATCCAATCAATATAATTTTTAGTATACCATTTTAGGTGTCATTCTAGGAAGGTAACTTATTTAAATAATATCACCCAATATTGACAACCCATCCACTACCTCAGGTTCTCCCCCTGAGATCATGCCCAACCTTCAATTCCTTAAATAATAAGCACACATACAATTCATAAAGGTTAAGGGAATAACGCAGACCTTCCTTCCTTCTCATTGTGAACAACAAGGTTGAGATGATTTTCTTAACCAAGTATCTCCATATCCTCTACTCTTTATACTTGCACATGTGAAAGTAAATTGTTATTGGGGATGAATGGATATCATCGCTTCTTTGATTTATTTTTTTGGGGATTTTTTTGTTCTCAAGAGCCTTTAAGAAAATTGAATCATCTGGTGAATCTTTCATCTAATTTAAGAACTCTTCTTGTGAGGAAATTATTGTATAGAAATATCTAGGAGTGTGTCCACACATGTTGTATCTCACACAGAGTACTTATTTAGTATAAGGGTTGTCATTTTTTATAAACTCTAATGAAATTTTACTTCTTAATGTCAAATTTATTCTTATCCTCTAGCAATAGTTCTTTCTTGTGCCACCTCCATCTTTATTTTTCTCTCTGATTCATTTAGTCAAATTACTAACATACACTCAGGTACATTGAAAGAATTCTTAGAGTCTCTAAATGGATTCTTATGAGTTCCTTTATTCTCATAAATTCATTTTGATGATGCATTCATATTCAAATTCTTAAACTTTCTTTGTATTGTATTGAATTTGATCTCTCATCTTTTGTTTTTGATATCTTCTTTGGAAAATTAATTTTTGCAACATTCATATACTTACTTCACAAGATTTATTTTTTATTATTCAATAAATTCTATGGTTTTTTCTACTTTGATTTTGATACATGATAAAAAATGCACTATTTGAGTGACCTCTCGTATTGTAATTATCACAGATGGATTCAAGTATATCCAATCTGTTTGATGTAAATTCCACGGGAGATCCCTCCTTGTTCCCCTGGATTTCTCTCTCGATAGCTCTCATCGGTGTGCTAGGGTTTCAGACCTTACGGCGGTGGGTTATGGTCCCTTTCGGCTATGACCCTTCCAGCAATGTCTTCCCCTGGTTTTCTCTCCTCCAACTTTCGTCTGTTTATTGTTCTTCCTTTCGGAGGGTGTTTGTTCAGTGATCTCTGTGGGCATCGTCTCCCCAAATGCTTCATTCATCATCTTCTCCCAGCTCAGTTGAGTTTTCATTTTTTCTCCATCTTATATCAATTTCCTATTCTTGTTTCTGATTTGGAGGAATACACTCAGTGGCGGCCTCTCCGGTTCGAGGGCTTCACCTCCTTCTCTTCTGGCAGCGCTCCCTCCTCGCTTCCTAGTGTTCTTCTATTTTCGTTCTCTTCTCTCCTTTATTCATATGCTTTTTCTTCCTTCCCCCTTGGCGATGGTATTGGATTGGGTTTTTCTACATTCTGTTTTCTCATCGGCCTTGCTGGCATCCGCTGTTTCATTCTCTCACTCTCAGGGTTCGTTTGGCACAGGTGATATGCAGAGAAAAGAAATGATATAGAGGATAGAAATTGAATTCTAATGTTTGGTGGGATAATTTTAAGAGGGGAGAAATGGTAAGGGGGAAAACAGAGAGATATGTATTTCTCTCCTGCTATTGTTTTTAAATCATCCCAAAAATAGGATGATTTGGAAGGAAATGGTGGTGGAGGGTTATTAATAATAAAAAATTCCAATTTTATCCCTATTTTCAACATGTATCGCAAAATAATTTCTTTTCTTTTCTTTTAAAAAGGATCACCAATCAAGATGAAGATAAATCCAAATCATTTCTTTTCGTTTACTATGTTATTGATCCAAACACAAGGAGAGAAATTACAATCATTTCTTATCTTTTCATTTCTTTTATAAACTATCAAATCATTTCTTTTCTTTTACTAATATATAACCAAACACAGTGTCAATGCTAGGTTCCTTGGCAGCGAGGTCCTCTGTCATATCCTTTCTTCTATTGTTGGCCTCCCCCAACATGACTAACCCCATCTTGGTCTTGCGCGATGGTGCTATGGGCAATTTGGGATTGTGATGGGTGTAGGCTGGAGGCCTCGTTTTTTATTCATCGTGTTTGTTTCTGTGGTTGTGCCCCCTGTCGAAGCCTGAATTTGGTCCTTCTTCTGCTCTTGATTCCAGATATTTCATTCTATAGACTCTATATTGGTCTATTGCGATGGTGTTCATGGGAGTTTTGGGACGTGAGGCTTCCCCATCTATGGTGTTCCATGGGGATTTGCGTTGGTTTCCATCATCCTTTGGTTTGGGTATCTATGGTGGTAACGGTTCAGCATGGTCTTGGATTTAGGAGTGTTGTTCCTACAGATGGTGGTACGGGTTCATGGTGGTGAACGATGAAGGTGTTCCCCAAATTTGGAAGCTTTCAGGCTTCTTGCAGGGATTTCGTTTTTCTTTCGTTTGGTTCCTAGAAATCTTTTGATTTGACGGTGGCATGGTTGGATCTATTTTGGATCTTCTTCACTCAATCATGGTGACATGGTTGGATCTGTTTTGGATCTTCTTAATTCAATAGCTTCTAGGCGATGATGTAGATGTTTCAGGGGACATGGCTAAAGTGGTTTCAGAGCGATGTAGTCTGGTTTCCTGTGATTTTCCCACCGGTGAGGAATTTTTTGTTATTTCACATTTCATTGAACATATTTTTTTTGTCATGTTTTGATTTTTGTATCCATAAATGGTAATTTATAGGTACCTTCTTACCCTAACGTGGATTATTTGAAATTGAAAAAATGTGTTTGGAGGATATCTGTTTGATGTAGATAGGTTCTATATTATTTGTTGACATTCTTTCTTCTCTAACTATCTCCCTTTTAATGCATTCTTCCTTTGTTATTTAGAGATGAATGGATTATAATATAAATCTTGTGCACAATTCCCAAACACGTTCAACCAAAACATTGACCCATAAACCCGGATCTTCTTATATCTATTACATGTTGTCTAGAATTCTAGAAAAATAGGCATGCTGTTTTTGGGACTTTTTCCCCAATTGTGGGGTTTTTCGTAGGGAACCCACTTTCACACTACTTCTATATTATTTGTTGACGTTCTTTCTTCTCTATCTATCTCCCTTTTAACGTGTTCTTCCTTGGTTATTTAGAGATGAATGGATTATAAAATAAATCTTGTGCACAATTCCCAAACACGTTCAACCAAAACATTGACCCATAAACCCGGATCTTCTTATATTTATTACATGTTGTCCAGAATTCTAGAAAAATAGGCATTCTATTTTTGGGACTTTTTCCCCAATTGTTGGGTTTTCCTTAGGGAACCCACTTTCACACTTCTATCGACCATAGAAAAAGTTTTATGATTCCTCTCATTCATCTTCATCAATAATTGTACTGATTTTAAACATATCGAGATAAATTATTACAAAAAGGAATGGGTCAACCACTTTTGAGAAATCATTAGATAATGTAATGATCTTATTTCCATATGATAGAGGTCTTTTGTTAGTATAATAATTCATAAAACATTGGGTGTAACAAATAACTTTTTTCTTATTTTTTGAAGAATCAATTATTGTTTGTTATGAATTGACCAACATAACTTCCAATTCAAGACACCTCAAATTGAGGGAGTTCTTTTAATATTTAATCTTAATCACCTTCTCTCCACAATACCTTTTTCATTATTTCAAAAAATTTATAATGTTACTTATTTATTTATTTATCCCCACAAGTTCCTTTATTCTCTTTGATTTTACTTCCAAATGAATAACCTTGACATCAATACTCTTTCCTAGTTTTTCAATAAGTGAAGAAATCCTCCCTTTATGAGTCTTATAGATCTATCCCTTTAAATATCAGTTCCAATTATCATTAAATATTCATAAAATTTTGGCTAGAACCATAATCATTCCTGTATAACTTTCATCTTTTTTTGGTACCCTTTTATCGGGCAACCTCTTGTCTGATGAACTTGTGTTTATCCATTCGACAATATTTTTCCAATAAACTGATAAATGTTCATCCAGCATTCTCTATCTGATGAACTCACAAATGTCCATTCGATGAACTCACAAATTTCCATCCATTAGACTCGCATTCTCTTATCTATATCATAATTCTGTAAAGAAACTATGTATGGTGGATTCATCAAGTTCTTCTATCAGGTAAACATACAAAAACACTCCATCTGGTAAATTCAATTTGGAAACCTCTGTTTGGAAAAATGATGATTTGAAAATTTTGTACATGAATCAAATTCCAATAGGATCATGAATATCTTAAAATAAACATTATTTTTGGAACTTTGAAGAATAATAAATCTTATTATAATTTACTTGGTCTAAAAGACTTAAATGTGATGTCCCCATGAACGCTTTCAAACAAACAGTTTCCCCTCATCCATCCAATCATCTCAATCTAATGAATTCTTTGTTCTCTATTTAGTAAATGATAAATTGTTCTTCTATTCAAAACACTATCCAAAAACATCAGTCAAAAAATTCAACTTCATTTTGTTGTTAAAAAATTTTCCTCTCTAAACATTAAATCATATGTTTGAGGCATTAATATTAACTCATTAATCGTCGTAAGTAATTCAAAGATTTCATATAATCTTTCACCTTAAACTAATGAATATATTCTAAAAATTCTAAAGGAAATAGCATTATTCATATTCTTCAAAGACAAAAAGACTTGGGAACTTTCAACAATCTTGGATTCTTCATTTGTAATCATGACTTCATTATTATTATCTCTATTGAATATCCAAGCTACAACTTCTTCAATAACAAGCTTGGATACCTCAACCAAACTTGCATGAAACTTATTCTTTACAACCTCTTCAACATATTTACATCAATGAAAGACCTTTAATTCATTTAAAACAATTCACAACAAATAAAACACACAAAGTGGGCTCAACACAAGGCACAAACAGTTACGTTAAATCATATTCTCTAAACACCGAGGTACCTTTTTTGGGTGAAAAAGATACTTTACTGTTGATAATAAATGTAGATTTATGAAAGGTATCAAAAAATAAATTATTAAAATTTCAAGAAAAACACTATATCAAGTAACATCTTAGAGTATTTATTGATATCAAATGCATCAACCCCAATATTTATATGTAAAAGGAGATATGGGAAGAAGGGAGTAATCCAACCCAATGATCATAAAGGGGATTAACACCCACAATGGAGTTAATGATGAAAGAATATCTAAAACTAATTTATGTGAGAATTCTTTTCTCAATATCAAATAGTGAATGGTTCATTCCATTCCAAGTCATAACATAGAAGGGATGCATGATGGTGATAAATAATGAAGACAATGTGTTGATCCCAGTAAGTAAATCAGTAGGATGGAGTGTATGTATTGACTATTGGATTCTTAACACAATAATATGGAAAGACCACTTTTCACTTCCATTCAAGAATCAAATTTTATAAAGCATATTCAAATATAAGTTTAATAATGTTCTCGATGTATATTCTTTTTATAACCAAATACCAATTGATTACATTAATCAAAAAAATTGAATTTATATATCTAAATGAAATATTCGCTTATCATCACATGTCATTTGGATTATTTAATACACTAAAGAATTTCCAAAGGTGTATGAAACATATTTTTCATGACATCATTGAGGAGTTTCATAAGATTTTCTTGGATGATTTCTCAATTTATAATATATCCTTCAAATATTTCCATTAAAACCTTAACTAGTTACTCAAAAGATGTTCGGAAAAGTGTCTAGTACTCAATTTGGAGAAGTTTCATTTTATATTCCAGTAGAGAGTCATCCTTAGACACCTAATATTGAATTAGGAAATATATTTTGAACCATTGAAAATAAATGTGATACAAGAGCTTCCTGATCTAACAACCTTGAAGAGGATCCAATGATTTCTTGAAAATGTGTGATTTTACTAACTCTTAGTCAAGTATTTTTTCAATATAGCACAACCATTCACCCATGTTATATTTAAGGAAGTTTTATTTACATGTTATAAATAATTCAAAAGAGTCTTTAATTACTTTAAAAATGAAATTAGTATCTTCCCTAATCAGTCTCTCACAATTAAGAGAATAATTTTGATAAGATATATGATGTGGGAAATTAAATTTTGAATTCTACATTGGGATGGAAGGTTGAATATATCTGTCAACCCATTTCTTATGTAACATTCACTCTAAATAAATCCCAAATCAGTTACACTATTACAGAAAATGAACTTTTGGGAGTGATCTATCATTTTGATAAGATTAAATAATATTTTGTTCTCTCAAAGGTAATATTATATGCTGATCACACCACTTTAAGGTATTTTTAAACAAAATGAATGTAAGATTATGGTTGATTGGGTGGATTTTAATATTATATGTGTTCAAAATCATAATCAATAAGAAAATCTCTCAAAGAATATTTTTAATAACATATCATGGTTAAAAATTAATAATGTGGAGGAATATGAAGAAATAAACATTGATATAGAGTTTCTAGATAAGTAAATATTGTATACCAACCTGAAAGATCATCCTAATTCTAATAAAATTTAAAATTAATAAGAAAATTATACAATTTCTCTCACTTCACTTACCAAAA